>OY288273.1:27559156-29959156 GCA_958450335.1 Hibiscus tridactylites
AGGGGCGACGATCGATGGCAGAAGCGACAGCGAGTTGGGGGTTTGAATTTGGGTAATTTTAGGGATTTGAGAACTGCTTTGTAAAATTTTTAAAATTTTGAGATTCTTTGAAAGATTAAAAATTCTGAGTTGAAGATTACAAACATTATTTGAAACATGGATACATACGGTGATGAATTATAATATACAGTGTGAATTGAGGATTAATATGGTAGAAAATTAGAGATTGAGTTAGATGAAGAAGAAATAAAAAAATTGTAAATGTGGAGGATTAAATATGTAATTATACACATTGTTTTTATTTCGGTGGTCAAAATAAGAGTGAAGTAATAGTGTAGGGATTGTCTAGGTAATTTATCCTTTTTTTCTTGTTTCAGATCAACCTTCCGTCAAAGATTAACAACAACAAACAACTAGGTGACCAAATGTTTACGCCAAAAAACGTAAGTGATCTTACTGATCATTTTTCAGAATTGGTAACCAACTCTGTACTGGGGAAAACATAAGTGACCATCGCAGTATATTAGTTAAGAAGTGATTTCATGTTGCAGAAGTGTTTGGCCTTCAGATTTTTGAGGTTTGAGTTCTCGTGGTAGTGGTTGGCATATTCCAAAAGTGATCGTCTCTTCTTCTTTTTATATTTGAACTCTGATGTTCTTTCCTCCAGAATTCGATTTGTTGGTCACTACTGTTTGAATGCGTTTTCTGCTTTTTTTCGTCCTGCTGCACAAAGTTAATGCTCTGTTCTTATGTCTCATATTGGATTTATTTTTTTTGGATAAACTACATAAATAATCTCCGGCTATGCTTTAATTATCTTTTGCGTTCTCCAACTATCAAAAATTACAAATTGATCCTTCAAATTAAAAAAACTAACAAGTTAGTCCGCTGCTGTTACAAATTTAACGGTAAATGACGTGTCAGTTAATAAAAAATGGTGTAATAATAAATTTAACCCTCAATTTTTAATTTGTTTTGATTTGGTCTTAACCATTATCATCATTATCCTTTCACCATCATTCTTCATCACTGTGTCCGTCACCCTTCCATCACTGTCATCGTCATTCATAACCATTCTGCAACCTATAATGACACCCAAATTTTTATTTCTTCATCCTCTTTCCGAATCAACTCCTAAAAAATAAAAATAAAAAACCAATCAAAAAACATCTACAACAGCTTCGTTTTCCTCAATTTTTCTTCCAACAAGATTCATGCTATAAAATAAAAGAAATAACAGAGTCCACTGTCCAATCCAAAAACAAAAAAAATATTTGCTCAAAAATATTTTGTTTGAGAAATTACAGAGTCCACTAACAAGATACTTATCGTTCTTTAAGGAACTTAAAAACTAACATCTAAATTGTTTGAAGACCCCAAAAGCTAAGCAACAAAATCGATAAAAATGACAAATAAAATAAAAAGCAATGACAGTTATTCGATTGGTTTCAAATCGTGGACTTCTCGTCGACCCTTGGAGATTTAAACCTCTGTTGGCTAAAGAGAGTAGCATATCTCGGTTGCACAAAGATTCGATAGTTAGATCCTTAGATTAGGACTTGGAAAATTTGAAATTTCAAGATTCGATTTTGAGAAATTTTTATAAAATCAATCCAGAAAAATGAACGAAGAGGCGGTAAGAAGCTTTTGAAAGCCTGATTTGGTGGAGTTTACTTCAAAGGCTTATTTGTCAGATTTAAATTTCCGTTCTTGTTAACCCTCAGAATCCGTCTCTTTTTTTTCAAGGTCACGATTTCAAGTCATCTAAGTAACAAAAAATTGATTTTTGTTTTAGAAAGAAGATGAATTTTGTTTAGGATTGTGTGGGGAGAAGAAAATGGACTAAATTGATAGAATTTTGAAATATTAAGGGTTATTTTTTTAAAATTAAGACTAAGTTAAAATATACTGTAAAAGTTAAGGATTAAATGTGTTATTATGCTAATTTATGTTAACTGTCACGTCATCAATCGTTAAGTTTTTAACGGTAATAGACCAATTTGTTACTTTTTTTAAGTCAGGAGACCAATTTGTAACTTTTGATAGTTGGGGACGCAAAAAATAATTGAACCATAATTGAGAGATCATTTATATAGTTTACCCTTATTTTTTCCGTATTCTTGTTTCCTCTGTTTTGTCTAATGGAAAAATTTTCTTTCAAAAGAAAAGAAGTCATATAAAATAATTCTTGTAGACCAAGTATATGCCTTTATGAATATAGAATTATCTAATTTATTTTGAAAAGATGTAATTCCTTTATGATATCTGCCATTATTACGATCACGTTGTAAATATGAGTATTGTAATAACATTGGATGAGTGTTTGGCTCTAAATAATGGTACGAGGAGTAGCGGATCTAGAATGTTTTTTTGAGGGTGGGCACAAGTTAAAATATTTTTTAGGGTGAGTACAAGTCATAAAAATTTCAAAATTTTAGGGTGTGCACAAGTTATAAAATTTAAACACTAATTTATAAAAGTTAAAAAAATTGAAGCCAAATGTATGAATTTTGAAAAGTTCAGGGTGGACCCGTACCTACCCAAGATTATATGTGGCCCTGCCAATGGTAGGAGGATGAGATCAATGAGTGGTATGGATGATAAATCTAGGGGTTGCAAAATTCGACTCGAAAAAATTAAATTATTTGACTCGACTCGATAAGAAAATATTTTACTTTTACCTACACGAAGAATGCGCTAAATTGCCCTAGGAGATACGGCACCCTTCTCACTCTGGCCATGCACAGTTTGTGAATTGCCAATCTTAGGCCCGGTCTGTTTTTGCCCCCAAGCAATATTTCCATTATATTCTTCACGAGTCTTGCCTTAGGCTACCACAAAAGATTCAAGTTCACATGTTGGTGACCACTGACCCGCAACTTTCAAAAATATCATAAACAATGTTATGTTGGCGACCCACATGTTTGGACTGATAATGATATAAAACTTAAATTATGTATTTCAATTCATTTTGCTATTAATCATAGAAACAAGTCACCTATTGACGAAGTGATACAACCTGAAGTTGTTCCTCGCTTTGTTGAGTTCCTTGAGAGGCAAGATTTCCCAAAGCTTCCGGTTGGATTTCTTGTCAGCAAAGCTTCCACACAACTCACAAGATCATAGGGAGTGACAACAAATTGTGGAATGTCCATCTATGGCTCGAGATATGGGAATTGTGGGAGAGTCAATACTTTATGACAATGACTTATGAGAAATGTTTACTCTTTTAAAAAATAAACAAATATTTTTTATTAAGCACTGTTAAAGAATATTCTCAAAACTAATGTTAAGGTTCAAATCCACACAAGGGATGAAACGAATGAGCATCCATGACCACTTAGCTAACTTGTGGATCTCATGCTTGAAGGACAAAACACATTTCTTTTTCAGCTCATCAATTTGAAGCAGTTATAGAAGGTTGAGAAAGCACGATGAATGTTAGAATGTAATTAGATGTAATTAGTTAGTTTGTTGATTGTGTTGTTATTCGTTGGTTAGGGTGTTAGAGAATGGGCTATATAAGCCAAACAATTGTATTGGATTAAGAAGAATAAACAAATCATATTAATCCTTTTCTGTTTTCTCTTTAGGCTGTTGTTCGGCACCAATGCCTCCTTTCTCACAACGCTTGATCTAATTAAATGCTCAATTTAGCATTCACCTTTGGTGAAAGAGAGTTGTTTTGAGTGTGGTGGGATCTTTGGAGAAGATTGTGTGGGAAAATCCTCATCATATTTATCTTTTCCTTGTATGTACAGCGTGATGAACTTAGACATGCTTGGCATATTTGCTTAACATACAGTTTTACAATTAGGCAACATTGAGCGATTTGAAGGAATTAGTACAGAGATGATTGGAAAAGAAATCGAAAAGCCAACATCGAGCATCTATTCTTTGCATGATAATGGAGGCTGTGAACTTCATAGCTGATTTGAGATACCAAACAATCTGTGCATGAGCGTTAAATTAATTGATTTCTATTGTGAATGAATGTTCTTCTGTTGTGAATGGAAAATGGAGAACTTCAGTAATTGATTTCTATTGGAGCCAAACAAGAAGAGATGAGGATTACAATACAGAAAAGATGAGAAAAGTAAGCAACAAATTGCATCAGTTTTTTCATGACAATCCCAATACACCCAATCCTTAATATATAAGACCTTGTTCCAATAGTTTGTTACTGGTCAAAGCTGACATGGTTGAGGCACAAAGTCAACCTACTCAACAAGAACCTTCCGAATTCGAGCGTTGTTCTGAATAATAGCTTGTCCAAAGCTCTTGCCGATCTAATAGGTTGTTGATCCAGTAAATCTATCGGTGTATTATCATTCACAACATCTTATCGAAAAATAACTGCAGATAATAAATCTTATCGAACAATCAATAATTTTGGATGCTTAACTTATTTTGACATACCAATTACAAGTACATTAGAAAAGCTAGGAAGTAATTGAAACATTCATATTATTCAGTAATATTGATTTTTTTAGAGAAATCTCGTGTAAGGTATAGTTTTTTTTATCAGCAAACTGTATGATTTTTTATTCAAGAAAAAAGCATACAGCTAAACAAGCCATACGCCTCATTAAAAACCTCCCTAGTGGAGGAAAAGAGTACGATATGACTTGTCTAAACAAATTACAATATCTCTCGACCCTTATTACAAGCACGCCACGAATAATGACACACGATCGACGCCCTCCTTGGCCAAAACATCAGCGAATCCATTAGCTTCCCTAGGCACATAACAAAATTGTAACTCATATGTAACCTGCCGCGCTTGATCAATCGCCATGAACACATCCCACAACCGCCATGGCCTCTTTGCCGATCGTGTAACCCAACTCAAAGCCACCTGTGAATCGGACTCAATTATCACACACTGGTGTCGCCAGCTTCACTCCACCACCAAACTTAATGCAAATGATATAGCCCGAATTTCGGCTTCGTTTGAGTCCATCACCCCCAAAGGCCCCGAAAACAGCCCCAATATCCGACTCTCCCCGTCCCTCATCACTCCCCCAAATCCCGCTGGCCCCGGCTTACCCCTCGCCGCACCGTCAACGTTAAATTTCAAAAGTCCCATAACCGGTGGCTGCCAAAACACCCCACGCCTCACCTTCTTTTTCGCCACGCTAAACACATGAGTAGACGGGCATGTCCACCAAACTGCCTCGGACAGTAACTCCCCTTCCACGCCCACTTTAATCTAATAAAACGATCTCAACTTCACCAAAAAACATATTTCTTCCATCATCAAGCATTTTCCGCGAAATATCCGCTCATTTCTAGCCAACCATAGTGACCATAACAAAGCACTAACACAGGCTACCCACAAACGTTTCATGCTACCCATAAACGGACAATGCAAATGTTCGACAAAAAAATCAGTGAAACTAACCGGGAAAGGCGTCGATACATTCCACCAATTGCGCAACCACACCCAATATTGCAGCACATTCGGACATTCATAGAAAAGATGTGCAATCGATTCTTCCGATGACTCGCACCACGAGCATCTACTTTGTTCGGCACTCAATGACAGCCCGCGGTGTCGCAAAAAATCCGCCGTAGGTAATCTCCTTAACCATATGAACCAAAGGAACGCCTGCACCTTTGGTGGTACCAATACATTCCAAGCGAAACAGTCCCCCAAATCATCATCGCCAAACTTATCCATCAGCAATAATTTGGATAAGGCCTTCACCGAGAAAATGCCATGCTCATCCGCTCGCCAAATTAACATATCCTGTCGAGCCTCCCATAATGGTACCCCCGCACCAACTCTTGTAATCCATGCAGCCGATCCAGCTCAAAGCCACGCAATTGTCGTCTAAAAAACGATGTCCACTGCCCATGTTCCAACGTCCCCCCACAGCATAATCATGAACCCATGCCAGCTTATTAATAGACAGCATGAATAGTCGCGGATATATGTCTTTAAGCGGTTGCTGCGTAATCCAAGGATCGAACCAAAATAAGACCATCTTCCCATTCCCAATTTTCCACTGAAAACCTGCCATACCCATATGTCGATCAATGCTAATGTCACAAGAGTTTAACACAATCTGTTTCCATACCCCCGACATTGCCGACAAATTTTCCGTATTGAAACGCCACCATTGAATATTTACCCCATACTTGGCTGTGATCAATCTTCGCCACAACGAGTCACAATCCTGTGCATAACGCCACATCCACTTGGACAACAAAGCCTTGTTTTTTATCCGCAAATCCGCCACCCCCAAACCACCCAAATGTCTAGGCTGACACACAACATCCCAGCCCACCCTACTCATCTTCCGTTCGAGTCCAACACCCCCACAAAAATGCACGTCTAATTTTATCCAATTGTGCAATAATCCCTTTAGGAACCACGAATAACCCCATATAAAAAATAGGAAGTGCTGAAAGTACGGAATTTACCAAAGTTACGCGTGCAGCGAATGAGAGTGATGTGCGCTTCCATCCGGCTAGCTTGCGCCGAAAGTTAGCAATAATAGGCTCCCACACCGACAAATTCCGCGGATTAGCACCTAACGGAAATCCTAGATAAGTAAATGGCAGCCCCCTGCTTGCATCCCAACATCTCGGCCACCAAAGTAACCAATCCATCTTCCACATCAATTGCATACAACGAGCTTTTTGCGAAATTAATCCGCAAGCCCGAACACACCTGAAAACAATGCAAAATTCTCTTGATGTTCCGTGCCACCTCAACCGATGCCTCAAAAAATAAAATGGTGTCGTCGGCGAACTGTAGATGAGTTAAAAATATCCCCGGCACTACCTCCACCCCACGCACCAAACCAGCCGACTCAGCATTACCCAACATCAAGTGCAATGCTTCAGCAACTATGACGAATAATAGAGGCGAGAGTGGGAAGCCTTGGCGTAATCCACGCACCATCCGAAACTCTTTAGTCGCGCTGCCATTCACCAAAACTGATAGGCGAGATGAGCTGATGCACTCCTTAACCCATTCCCTCCACCTACTACAAAATCCCATACGATCCAATGCCGAATCAAGAAAAATCTAGCTTACACAATCGTAAGCTTTGGCAAAATCAAGCTTCAAAATAAATCCCCCACCACCACTCTTCCGCAGCGAATGAATTACTTCTGTTGCCAAGAGAACCCCATCTACCAATTGACGACCTTTTACAAACGCGGATTGCGAGTCACTGATTAAACCACCCAACACACATTGTAGCCTATTTGCTAAGCATTTAGCCAATATTTTATACATGGAATTCACTAGGCATATGGGACGATACTCACCTAAACATTGAGGCGATTCCACTTTCGGCAACAACACTATGAAAGCACAATTTGCACCCTTCGGTAATACCCCTTTTGCGTGAAATTGCACAAAAAAATTCAACACATCAAATTGCACCACCTCCCATCCTTTTTTATAAAATTCAAGCGTGAAACCATCCGGACCCGGCGCCTTTGAACCATCACATTCCCATAATATATTTTTAATCTCCTCCATCGTGAAAGGTTGGACCAAATGCTGTCTATCCATGTCATTTATTCTACGAAAAACACCCTCAAAGTGCCACTCGCCCGCCCACTTGTCACTAGCAAAATGTTTGGTAAATGTCGCCACCACAAAATTTCGGATCGCCGAAGGCTCAGTAGTCCACACACCCTCAATCACCAGCCCTGATATGTAGTTTCTAGCTGTTCTTAACTTTGTCGTCCTATGGAAATATGCCGTATTACGATCGCCCAAACGTAACCATGTTGCTCTTGATTTGCCGCCACATTGATTCTTTATTTCTCATTGCACGCCATAATGCGCACATCCACCTACGCCTCGCAGCCTCTATTTCTTCACTCGCACCCCCCTCAACCATGGCCTCATCCGCATTATCCAATTGTTGTTGCACATCCGCAATCAATTTATTCACATCACCGAAATTGTCCTTATTCCAACCTTTCAAAAACTGCTTCAAATGTCTCAATTTAACAACAATATTTTCATTTCCCACGCCCACCTTGGTTAACCGACACCATTCCTCCAAAATTTGTCTAATGTTCGATCGCCCATCCATCTAACAGTTGAAAAATCGGAAAGGACGTGGTCCCCAATCATTGTCATCGCACTTCAACAACAACGGAGTGTGGTCCGAAACTCCCCTTTTCAACGCTGCTTGTTGTATAGATTTAAAAGCATCAAGCCAACTAGAAGAGATTAAATAACGATCAATTCGGCTACACCGGTTGCCATAGCCAAACCAAGTAAATCGTTTACCTACTAACGGTAGATCGATTAATCCCGCGGCATGTACGAACTCCCCAAAAGCTTTCATCTCCGCATACCTATCCGAAACCCCTATACGATCTGTCTCATATAATATAGCGTTGAAATCGCCCGCTACGCAACATGGCCCCTCAAAATCATTTAATTGGGTTAATATAGAATTCCATACCAATTTTTGCCCCGCTACGTCCGTAGGAGCATATATCCCTACAATGCAACACACCATATCTTCTTGCTGCCAACGACCTTGAAGCATAATATAATTCGGATAGACAGAAACATTAATCAAATTAAATTTGTTACCTTCCCATATAATCAAAATGCCCCCGGATGCTCCCATCAAAGGCGATACTGCCATCTCGAAACTGTCCGAGTACCACAAAGAAGACTCCCACATCGACGGCACATCCTCTAATTTTGTCTCTTGCAGAACCAACATGTCAACCTGATTTTTCCGTATGACTTCACCAACACTACGGCGTTTCGCGCCACCGCCCAAACCCCGTACATTCCACGATAATATACGCATTAGTCACAAACCACGATTTTCCCCGGCTATTACCCAAGAAATATCCTTGATAATATCGGCTTCTCTCCCACTCGATATTTTAACATAAATATTGCTATTTATTGATAATTATGTTTTATAATCATTTTAACCCAAAATCTGTTATTTGAGAGGAAAGTTTTTAAATGTGACTTCTTAGATTCTGCCCATTTCTTCTGGGTCGGTTTAAGGGGTTACACATTGTCAAATAGTTGAGAGTATATTCAGAACAGATACTACTTGTAATCACCTTAACTTTCAAAAAATATGATCCACAACTTCTCCAAATTTTTGACGGATCCTAGAACAATCCATTGGGGAAGTGACCTCACCTTTGGTAATCCTCTAATAAGCAATTTTCGAAGTCCCCTCCAAATTCTGGCTCCATGCTAAGTTCAAGCTTCTCACAATATTTGATTGCCAAAGTTTCTAACAAAGTCATGGATTTTTAAACCTTGTGGTAATGAAACCAATTTATTGCATTTATGAATATGCAATGTTTGAAGGGCAGTTACGCTTGGCCAATCGTCAAACAAATATTCCAAGTTTTCACATTACTAAAGAAGCAACGTCCGAAGAGAAGTCAGGCACCCTATTCCATTCCCTTGCAAGCTCGTCTGTCTTGTTCTTAATAGTAATTCTCTAAGGCTAATCAGGTACCTTATATCTTTTGGCAACTCTTCAAGAAGATTAAGTGTTTCCAATCTCTGCAAATTGCAAACGGAATCTGGAAGTCCTAAAGTGCGATTTGCAGTTAAGGACAAATGTTTCAAATGATTCGAATAGCGAACCTTGTTTAACGATTGATCTAAATTGCAACATAGCAGCCTTAAATGTTTGGAGTTTGAGATGGATTTTGCAATAAGGGATTCACCACCAGCCATGGGTTCCCCATAGGGATCGAACATTAGTGTTCGCAGATGGCCCATGTGATTGGGCAATTGAGAGGCACTATGCTCCGAAAAATCAAACCATATATGTTGAACATTATCGTTTGAATCACGGTCAAATGAACTCACCTCATTTTGTGCCATTGATAATGCAAGGTCGTGTACTAAATCATGCATTTTGAAGGAGTACCCAAAAAAAATTATAAACTGCACCTCGTTCCAATAACGATCTTGACCATAACTCTTGTATATACCGATCCCCAATATCTTCTGGCTGCTCATGGTTGTTTAAAGATTGCATAAACCCATTTGCCCTCCACGATGAGATCAATTTAGCTCTCCCCGTTCTATAATCTTTTGGAAAAACTGAACAGAAGGCAAAACTTGGCTTTAAATAACAGGGCAAGTGATCATAACTGAGTTTGAGAGCAGGCAAGATGTCATTTTCCTTTGCATTTTCGAGCAATTTCTTTCCCAATTTCCACAAGATTTTGGTGTTGGTTCTCTTCACCCTCTTTGAAGACACATTTAAGAAATAGGGACAGACAATTCTCATCAGAGAGACGCCCTAAATCATATGGATGGGTTGTGCCTGTGATTCTAGCCAAATGGTAATCTACTAATCTTAACTTTCTTCGAGTGCCTCCAGGCTCCAAGTTCCACGACCTTCCTTCTCCGTGCTTCAATATCAATTCCGTCTAACATATCTTCAACTTGATACCAAACACATTTGAGATTTTGTAGCCAAATGGTAATCTCTTCGGCATCCACCAGCACAGCCAACATGGAGCATATTTCCTAAATTAAAGTGCAAGTAAGGTTTATAATTTTAATTAAATGATTAAATAGTTATCCGAAAAGTTTGTGATGTGCCAAAACAAGTACATAAATTATTGTGATGTGTAAATGTCTCCTTGGCCGAAATAATTTTTTTAACTTAGATAGCAGCCAAATTTAAAGGATCGAAAATAATATTTTAGATACTTATTTTGATAAAAAAAATAGTTTAAGGACTAAAAGAATATGAAAGCATAGTTTAGTGGTTGATTTTCATTTAAGTCTTTTTAATATAACACGGCTTGTTTAAATGTCATTGGTCACATTTACGATCAATTCAACCTCATCAATATTCTCAATCCTTTTAGTCATTTCAGTCAATTCGATAATTTGTACCACTTTGATAGTTCCGAACATACGAATAGTTTCTTATAAATTTATCTTCGGAGATTATTCAAAATTCATGAAAATCCAAGTGTTTTACATTCTCGAAGATACAAATCATATTACTGGATCTTTCCAAGTATAACGAGATTTTCAGATGAATCAATTGTTTTATCAGATCAAGTGTAAATACACATATCACTTTATTTTCATGGGCATTTTAGTCATTCTCGCACCTCAGGGGCATTTCAATCATTTCTTAACTTGACATTTCAGAAATTAAATCATTAACAAGCAAAACCAAATTTAAAGCACAACGGTCTTATCAATTATTTTTGGATCTCGAAAGTTCTTTTAGGTCACTCATCTTTCTAACCGAGCACTTTAGTTTTAACTGGTTTACTACCCATTTTCCATAATCGATTAGGCATTAAAAAAATTAACCATACGCTTAAACATGATCATGCATGCATTTACCGGATACCACTATGTTTCATAAAGCATACAAGAGGTAGTAAAGTATTACCTCAGCTTTGAGCTACCTCGATCGATCCATGATACTCCATTCAATCACTCTCTTGAACTCAGATTCGACGTCACTCGGTAACATGGATACGTAGAAATGCGAATTGCATCAGAAACAAAATTTAAACTATAACCCCCTAGACTCGCCTAAGCGTTACAACGGATCTTAGGAAGTCACATTAGAGTCACAAGAGCGACCCACAGTGAAAATACACATAAAAATATTTTTTTGAACACTTATTATACCGTAAAATCAACTTCTGTTTAAAATACCATTTCAGGAAGTCATTTAAACACCTAAAAAAATTTCAGAAAATGTTTTACAGACACTCATAAAACAATACATGACATACATGCCCACTAACTATACAGTGTCGTACTCCAGAGGCAACGCCGAGGGAACTCCGAACACTGATGTCAAACATTATACCATGCTATATTCTTTTAACCTGCGATAGTAAAAACAACGTGAGCTTGGAAATGCTCAGTAATATAGAACTACCAAAAGATGTTATAAGCTCATGCAGATACATTGTAGGTATAACATTTTCATGATGTTCCAATTAGTAACAATCTTCATTTCCTTTCTGCTATTTCAGGGTAACGTTATACTTGAGAATAACAGTACTTGCTCTTTATTCAATCATCGAGTAACAAACGAGGATTATTCAAGCTAATAGATTATGAAGATGGAAACAAAGAGTTTATCGTCTAGTGTGTTCCAATAAGTGCAGATCAAACATACATAAATACATACTAGTCATATCATAAGAACACATAACAATTCAATGCAAATGTTCAAGTACATACAAGGGTTTACTAGTAACTACCCTCCAACCTTACACCAATATACAGTCCCCCAAAACTGCATCCATAAGGACTTACTTTAGGCCCGATGGGAATAGGTGCCATCTTGATCAGGGTTGTACCAACAGAGACTTCATAACATAACCTAACAGTATACCCCGGATAACAATCGGTATTCATGTTTTAGACATGAGTAACGGAATATATGTGACAAATATATTCTATTCAGAGTATCAGAAACAGAAGATTCATACTTTTGACAGATAAATAGGCATACCATTGAGCAGAACAGATATTATCATCATTCATCATGCAAACAGATTGTACCATCATAGGTCAAGCTAACAGATTATGCTATTAAATTCATCAGACAGCCAGGCAATACCATCACAGATCAAGAAATCACATACCAAGTATACAGATTGAGCAGACATACATCGGGTAGGCAGAGAATGTCGTCACATATCCAGTTCATCATTCCATCTTGTTTTCTAACATAGTGATGCAATCTCAATAACAATTGAAATATTCATCAAACATAACATTGTTCATGATAAAATCATTATACAATCCATTCAACAGAATATATCACACATGGAACACAATAGGTGGAACAGTTTATTTCTTGGAGATATTTGCCATTTACGAAAGGGAACGCATTAACCTTTTGACAATTTGAACTAATTTCATAAACGAGGTCCCTATTAAAAGGAGGGGTTCGTACTAACGGATCAGACCATATATTCATGAGTTGATACATCAAGATCTTTGAGAGTTTAGATATATCATGAGTAATTTAGTCATTTAAGCCTATAAGGGCATTATGGTCATTTATCATACATGGGCGTTTTGGTAATTTATACCAACGTGACATAAATAGTCGCTCAGGAAATTCTATTTGCTCATCAGGTTTCCAACCTGGAATTCAGAGATTTCTATGTCAAGATCATTCGCGATATCGGATACATTTAAGGCTATTTTGACTACTTTGGCCGACGAGGGCATTTTGGTCATTTAACTATCATGGGTGATTTTGAAATCTAGCCCAATAATGATAAAATGACGATTTACAATATTTAAGATTTCCAGAAGTTTTTCGAGCCTCCAAACCATTCGAAATAATATATATCCCAACTTTTTAATACCATCTAACCCTTCTAATGCATCCAATTGTATCGTATATATGAACAGTTGCATTTATACTTCACCATAGGACTTGCCACATAGTATTCAAACTTATATTATGTGCGTAAAAACTTCCAACCTTATATTAATTTCAGGAGTGATCGACGTACGTGAGTCATGCTTCAACCTTTAGGGGCATTTTAGTCATTTTTAGCTTTATTGGCATTTCCAGAATTTTATCAAAGGCAACTTACTTCCAGTCAAGGGGGTATTTTCAATCATTTTGAAGCTCAGGACATCCATCATTCATGTCAATTGAACCATTTATAGTATTCGTGGGTGTTTCAACCATTCAAGAAATTCCGGCACCTCCAACAACTTCATTTATTTAAGAACTCAGAGGTTTATCCATTGTTCTGGTTAATTTGCAAACCCCGGTATCCGAGGATACTTCAGCCCTTTTTTATCAATACGATTATTCCGATTAGTTTAACCATATCAGTATTTCCAGTACTTTTAGTCATTTCAATCAATTCAGAATTCTGAGCCGCTTGCTTAATTCAGGGGTATGGATAGATTCCCTTGAATCTATAATCGGAGATTCATTCCAAATCCAAAGAGACCTAACACCTTACAATCTCGAAGGTTTAAATCTTGTTACCATACCTTTCCAATTAGTTCGAGGTTTTCAGATTAATCGGGTTGTTTTACCATATCTAGCGTAGATTTCTAGATCGCTTTAAATTCCAAGGGTATTTTAGTCAATCTCATACCTTGAGGGCATTTTCTTAATTTCGTATCCAAATATTTTTTACATTTTATTAATTGACACTAATAATCGAATTTGGAGATTAACTGCCTTATTAATTACTTATTGAACTCCATATCCTTCTGATTTATTAATCTTCTCATTCGAGCATTGCAATCTTATTTAGACTATCATACTCATATCCATATTCGGTTTGACTTGAGCAAAATTAGTTGTACTCATCATCATTTTTATGCATGCATTAACAAATACCAACATGTTCATAAAGCATACAAGAGGTAGTAATGTATTACCTTAAATCATTGCTATAACTGTCGATCCTTGAAATTGACATTCGAACACTCTTGAACCAGGATTTGACGTCCCTCAACAATTCGTATGTAATGAACCGTGAGTACCTTCATTTACACAAATTCCCATTTCAGTCCTTATTCATAGAGTTCTTAACTGAATAAATAAATACATAAACAAGTTCGGATTTGAGGTCAAATTCGAGGGCTTTCGGGGTTAGAATTTTGCGAAACGGGCTTCAAAAATGGACTCAGGACGTCAAAAAACATAAAATAGGAGTTTTCAGAAAAGTTGACTTTTTTGTCAACGGTCAAAGTCAACGCTGACGTCATCAGTCAACCGAGTTGACTCAGACGGGTCGACTCACTGAGTTGACTCAGATGAGTTGACTCAGACCGGGTCAACGAATCGGGCAAACGGGTCGGGTGAACGGGTCGGGCAGACAGGTCGGGTCAATGGGTCGGGTAGATGGGTCTGGGCTCGGGTCGGGTTTGGGCTCAAACCGAGTTGGGTCGGTTCAGTCCGGGTTGATTTTGTAGTAGTATGGAGTATGACTCTTTTGGATGATGTTGTTTTGGGATCGATGTTTTGGATTGTAAAGCATGTAATGCTATGTTGATTGATGGTGTGTGATGGCATGTCTTAGATGCTTAGGTTGCATTATGTATGAGTGCAAACCTCTTGTGTTGAATTGTGCCATTTTGGCTCTTGAGCTTCTATGTTTGGCCTTAAATGCTGAATTTTACTCTTTGTTAGAATATCATGTTCGAATGCCTTGATTCATGTTAATTGCTACGTATGGCTCATGTATGATTGCTTAAATGAATGTATGTGCGAGTCTTGTGAGTGTTAATTCATGCCTTTGATCCTTTTTAAGCTTCTACAAATGTCTATGTATGATCTTGGTGTTTTTCAAAGTTAGGAAGTCCTTAGATTGGGCAGTAAGTGATCCCCTGCACTAAGGTTTCGAAACCATGGGTAAAGTTTTGAAACCTTTGGTGAGAATTTGGTTCCAGGGGTCACTGCCAGCCAAATTTTCGAAACCTTTGGGGTAGGTTTCGAAACTATGGTCAAAGGTTCCGAAACCTTCCCCAAGGTTTCGAAACCTTTGGTGAGAATTTGGTTCCAGGACATTCTGCCAACCAAAGTTTCGAGACCTTTGGGAAAGGTTTCGAAACTAAGGTCCAAGGTTTCGAAACCTTCCCCAAGGTTTCGAAACTTTGGGTGAGTTTTGGGTTCCAGACCTTACTGCCAGTCTAAGTTTCGAAACCTTTTGGGGAGGTTTCGAAACCTCTGCTTAAAACTGCCATGTTTTGACTTGTTGACCTTTTTAAGGAGATAAACACATAGGAATCAATACGCTTCTAGTCAAGATTAAAATTTGGGTGTTTGAATGTGGTTTGGGGTTCGAATGTGACAAGATTAAAATGAAAAAAAAAATTTAGGGTTGCTAACCGAGGAGGAACCCTTTGGGGTTCGCTTCGGTTTTCCCCGTGTGGCCCACTCGGACCGGTCATCCGGCCGGACCGGGACGAGGGGGTTACACTTAGTGAGTTGCTGCGATTCGGTGTGGATCACGTGCATCGTCACATTGTCTAATATAACGCTCGCATGTCCAGTTCGCAAAGGATTGTGATTGGTCGTTCGCACGGTCGTAGTTCGTTGGTACGTTCGCAGGTGTTCTAATTGAGTGTTCGCGTGGTAACAGTTCAAGGTATTAACATTTTTCCCCAATTTCCCCCCGGCGAGGGGAGGTTATAAAGTGAACTTGCAAGCCTCGAAACGCGAACTAAGTTTTTAGAAAGAGTTGAGAAGTGATTTCTTGTGTAATTCTTTTCTTATTTTCTATTTCCACGTTGTGCTTCTCGTGAAACGACAAGAGCGGTGGGAGAGTTCAATTAAATGGTTTATCACATAAATAAAATGAATCTAATTTCCATATGATTTATGCATGCTCGTTTACTGGTGCGAACACTTGCCGCTTATAAAAATGGTTCGCTGGATTTACACTATTGTTTAGCACATTCTATGCTTGCTTAAATATGAGCGACTTTTTTGACTTTGTGTAGATGTTTCTATTGTGATGGCATACGCCTTTCTGGGGTGGGAGATCACTTAGTCACTATTGACTTTTAAATATTATGTACACTCATTTGGGAGTGGCGAACGCTTAGATGATACATTTTTCTTTGAGCTTGCTTATTTTCAGGGTGTCAGACGTTTTGGTGATCCGTTTTATATTCGCTTACTTGAGAGTGTTGTATATTATCACCCATCTTTTTTTAATGGCCGACAGATAAATATAAACTTTTGATATTTGCAAATTGTTAGAGTAAATAGGTAATGAACACTTGCCCCCATGTAAGTTTCATAATAAAGATTGAAACAAACATACATGTATGTTATAAGCAATGTAAGTTTCATTTGGTAACTCGGAGCGGCATCACTAACTCATAGCGGGATATTGCTAATTCATTCCCTAACTATTAGTTTCACACGTAAATTTGTAACATTTTTCATATTTACAAACACTATCATCTATTTGTGATGTCGTATGTTATCTTTTCGGGTGAGGGATCACTGGCAAATGTTTAGTTTAGATATTATGCCAACTCACTTGGGAGTGGAGATCGTCAGGCGGTGTCCATTTGCGCACTTCTTAAAAGTGGTGGATGTAATACCCCAAAATACGGTCTAGGAGTATGTGGATACTTTGAATAAATTTCAAAGTGGATCAGATCCTTAATTTTAATAATTAAGGATATTCTTTATAGAGAATTCCAAATTAAGACTAGGACCTAATAATAAGATTATAAAGCATGATGATTCAAGTGAGAATAATTAAGAACTTATGATTGAATTGAATTAAAAAAGAAAGAAAGAAAGGACAAACACTAAGGACTAGAGTGCCTTAAATGAAAAAGTGGTAACCTAAATTATAAGTGACCAAATCGAAACAAACAACAAAGTAAAGGAATGCATGCTAAATTCCCATATTCCTAAATGCCCCTACACATGTCATTAATTAGTGGATAATCAAGGACAAATTAGTCATTTTAAGGGTGAATTAATTGATGAGCTATTGTCATCTTCCTCTTTGTGACCGAGAGGATGAAAAAAAGGGGAGAGAAAAGATTCGAGTGAGAAAACTCCATGTTTATAGATTCAAGCTTGAAAATTGGAAGAATTGGAGTAGCTAGCATTCATATAACCTTGATAGGAAGGTAAAATATCTTCCTTAATGCATTATAGATTCAAATGATGCATGTAGATTTTAAGTTCTTGCTTGAATTACATGAATTGGATGATTAGTTAGTGAATTGATGCCATGAATTAGTTAAGAAGTTCAATTGATTGATCAATCCATGGAATTGGTAGTGCCATTCGAATGACTAGGAGAAAGTGATGTCCATAACCAAATTGATGGTGAAATGTTATGCTAGTTCCTGGAAAAATTTGGATGATGAATAGAATGGATGATTGATATGTGAATTGAAATTCTTGTTGCTGGAAATTCTAGTGAGATGATGCCTTAATGAACCAATTTGAAAATATTACTCAATTGCCCTGTTTCTATAGTTTTGACACATAATTGCGCTGACTTGGACATGTATGAATGAGTATATATGTTGAACATGTTAGAATTAAATCATAAATGAATATGAAATCTAAACTCAGGATCTATCATGTCAAATCATTAAGAACAATAAACTGAATAAACTGAATGCGGAAGCGTACATGAATTCATTGATAGATTAAAAATCTTGAATCTTGATGTGGAAATCCCAAAACTTTGGTATTGATTTTCCAAGAAGATAGGTTATCTCTTGAAGTAAAACTCTCTGACGGGGAAGGAGAGAAAAACAAGTTAACCTATTTCTTGGGGACCACTACCTCTTTATATAGTTGATTTATTAAATCAACTATTAAATATTTATAACTCTGCCCCTCATTGAATTATAAATATATCTTATGGTATCTACACTTTTATTTCCATGACATTTTAATACCTATGACACACTTAACTTAATTGGTCACTTTATTTTGTGTCATACTTTATAATAGCAACATACATTTTACATATGTGCCCACAATTGAGGATTTTAATCCAACAATCTCCCACTTGGGCAACATATGTTTCCTGATAAATGTACAACCTTATGAGCTCAAAATTTTGCTATTATATAATAGGTATTTTATAACAATCTCGTCCATCAACTATATCCACATAGGATCAAAGCGGTCTTCGCCATATCAATCATGACTGGACCCATCAATGGTCACGTATACAAATATAGTCAAATGACATAGATCAATCATGGATGTGTAGCATGGAAAATTACATGAAATGTGAACCATACATGTCTATTTCCAACTGGTCCTCCTAAACCTTAATGAGATCAACTTTACTGAATTCAGAGTGTACATAAACCAAAAGAACTTTATTTCTGCAGAAAATAATCTTAAATAACTTTAAACTAAAATAACTGAAATCGTGTCTAAACCGAATGAGCATTTTTCAAAATTACAAACTCCCACTAAAACCGAATATCCTTAAATAACATTACACCCACATTGGTAGTGTGCTCATGAAAGACTTAGGGTGACAGTTTCTTAATATGCGCGCAATTATGGAGTTTGTACCAACATGCTCTTTAAACACACAAACACTCTGAATTTTCTTTAACAACTAGGAACGTAATATTTATGTGCTTCAAGTTTGAAGTGTTCCTATTGTGTATAGAATAAATGAATGCATATTTATTGTCACAAAATAACTAAAGTGGTCTTTTTATTCAATCTAAAATTAGCAGCTCATGTGACAAAATTCGTTTGCATCAATATTCTATTAGAATCGAAGTCTGTAAACCTAATGATCTCTAACTTACCAGAACTTCGACATGTGAGCATGTAATTTTTGTTCTCTAAAGATATCTCATAACTCTATTGGCTGCTATCCAATAGTCCATACTAGAATTTCTTAAATATCTATCTAACATTCTAACAATGTACACAATTTCCGAACGCATACATACTTAAGCATAAATTAGATTCTCAATAGCTTATGTATAGAGAATCTTTTGGAATTTCTAAATTTTCAAGGTTACTTTTAGGGCATTGAGCAAGATAATACTTATCTACTTTAGCAATATGAGTGTCACTTGGTTTACTCCCACTGAACTTGTAGTATATACAAGTGCCAACCAAATTTATCTCAAAACCGAATGAGATAATCAACATGAAATTTATAATTTCATTAATGAGAGTTCTACTTAAGCTCATATATAGATTTTTTTAATTTATATATCATTGATATTGTATCATAAGACACAACTTTATGATTGTACCATATAAATAGTTTCTTCAATGTCGCCATTGAAAACAAGCTTAACATCCATCTTATGTAGCTCAAGATTAAAATAAGCAACAAGCGTCATAATTATCCTAAAAGAGTCTTTCAATGAAACTAAAGAGAAAGTATCTACAAAATTAATGTCTTCTTTTAAAGTGTATTCTTTAAACACAAGACATGCCTTATACTTATCCACATTATCATTTGCATCCCTCTTGATTTTAAATATCCATTTACAATCAATTGGTTTGCACCTTAAGGTAATGAGACAAGTTCCTAAACTTTATTGTCTTGCATAAAATTATACTCTTCTTGAATGACATCAATCCACTTTTGAGAGTTAGAACTTTTATGGTCTGATAAAAAAATGATTGAACATTTTCTATCATTCCATTGTTACCTTATTTTTTTTGAAGAAATACAATATAATAATCTAGAATAGTATTTCATCTTCCTCTCGTGGACCTCTTTAATGACACTTGTTTTTTTAAGGTTGTTGAGTTTGTTCTTTTGAAACAATTACCTTATCTTGAATGAGAGTTGTTGAACATTATTTTGCTAAGGTACTTGATTCACTACTTGATTAATGATAGGTGTAATAACCTAAACATCATCAAAAGTGATAGTATGAATTAAAATATAATCAATTCCTCCTCAGTAACAATGTATCTAACCTTATTTCTCCCTCCAAACTCAACATCCTAAAAAAGTTATAAATCTCTCCTTAAAATAATTTTAATTGTGGGATCATAAAATTTACAGCCCATGGATCACTCAAAATAACCGAAATAGTTGCTCTCTTTTGAAGTTTAATTTCTTTACATGTGTCCTAACTTATACAAAAGAATCAACACTTTAAAACTTATTGTCTTTTCTTTTGACTAGGACCCTTAGCAACTTTATTCTAATATTTTCTTTATTGTCCTTATTCTTAGAGACACTAACTAAATGAGCACTAACCAAATGAGTATTTTTACACTTATAATGCTTCAACTTTTCTTCCTCTTGAACATAATGAGAAATGAGCCTAATTAGAGCCTATTTCTCCTTTTGGCAGTTGTAACTGAATCTGAATCGGTTAAATTGTATAGGAAGCGGTACCAAAATCATAAGAACAAACAATTGTTAGAGAGTTTGATCTTACGTGCCTTAAATTTTGAAGCAATATTAAGAATTTTCATAATCTACTCCCTCACATTTCCTTGACCCTTATACTTCATAGAAGTAAAAAAAAGCATAAGTGATGTCATCTTAACCTTAATGTTTTGGGTAAAACATTTCTTAATTTCGTCAAGGAAACACTTAGTATGAGTAATCACTTTAGATTTGTGCTCCTAAAGACATCTAGAATGTTGTGTTTTATGATCATTAGACTCATGCAATTCGAACGATCTCACCTCTCAAAATACCTTTTATGGGTGCTTACCGCTGTGAGAGGTGCAAAATATTCTTTCTTTAGTGCAAAGTCTAAGTTCATACAACCAAATACTATATGTAAGTGTCTTTTCTTATTCCTTGAAATTAGTTTCACTAAACATGAGTGTAGAATGCATTTAGCAGATATTGTGATAACAAAGATAAATTACCTAAATATAGAACAAAAATAAAATAAAATAAAACAAGCTCACATAAATATTCATAAGTAAATAAATAAATTCAAAATAATGGCTAGTTCTCCTCAAGATACCAAGCATAACATTAATATCAAGTCTTTGGACAGTAATATTAATTGTAAGCGGTACTCTTGTTGTAGCAATCAAACATTGACAATAAATTATGTCAAACAATATATTAATCTTTGGACTAACGTACTGCTCACATAAAATACCTTATAATTGTCACACATTTATCGCCACAGTTGTCGTTGTAATTCTGCCAAATATTAACTTTCCTTTGGGCTAATTAATAAATGCATGAATTACAAAAACCCATAATCATCTTAATATTTTAAATAAACTAATCTATACAAAAGCGGTCACTTTGGTGACATTATGTTTCAACTAATCTACTAAAATATTAGATGTCCGAAGCCAAAATATGAATTTATTTATTTCAAAAAAATTCCTTATTTTTGTTATCTTTCAATTAAATTAAAAAATAACCAAAATAATAATAAATTTGAATAAAGGTAAACCTCATATTAAGATATCGAACACTCCATTAATATTTCATCGTTGAACAAAACATTAACTTGCAAGTGATATCTTGGTATAGTAATCAAACATTGATAATAAGAACATGTCAAACAGAAATCTTCCTTTGGGCCGATTTATTGCTCACATATAAAACTGAATAATTCTCACATGTTTATTACCATAGTTGCACATGTAATAATGTCAATTATTAACCTTCCTTTGGGCCGATTAATACTAACATAATCGGACATACATGCACAAAACCTTCTATATTTTAAAATAAAATAATTTTCACAATAGAGGTCACTTTGGTGACTTAATGCTTCAATTAATTTATCTCAAAATATATAACATAAATATACCGATATTCAAATTTAAAATTTTGTAACAGTCAAAAATGAAATTTCTGATAACACTTAAGTTTCTGAAATAACACAAAATAAGGTTGTCTGAATGGGGCTATCAGAACTCGAAAAAACTTAAATCTTTGACTGTTCCTTAAAAGAAATGTCTTAAATAAACATACATTTACCAAAATTAAAGTCGAATTCAAAACATTCAAACTTTAACTAAAAGCTAAAATTAGAAGTATCATACAGATGAGTAATTCATATAATGATCACATAAAACTTTAATATATATATATATTCACAATAACCTAACGATCAAAATTAAAATTCTTGATCAAACCGAATTGAATATATATCATTGCCAAACATATGTTCTATAATTCATAACAATAATAGCGTGTGATCAAAATCAAATAAAAAAAAATAATGATTCGAACCCAAATAATTGCTTACAATAATAGCAACATACTTGAACCATTGTAGCATATGATACTAACATACTTTAAAGGTAGCATATTGAAATTTTTCATTTTACAATTACAGTCAATGAATTAAACCAATTTTGTAATCGATAGAAATTTATCAATATAGTTTTGAGGCTGTTCGAACATAAGGGAGAAATTGGGAGGCAATTCGAAACTATATTATAATATTACCACTAAAAAATTTAAATACCCCAGTAACATAAATAAAACCTTAAAAACAGAATCAATAATGAAAACATAATCTGCCGACTTTGAAATTCAATGGAAAATAACCTGATTAATAATCGAACAACATTAATAAATGTCCACTAATAATATTGATATTATCCTTTAATCCTGAATCCAATACAGAATCATAGTTGTTTGTAGCGTAAAGCTACAATTCTATTAAATCTCAATTATGCATTTAATGCATATTCACAGAACCCTAAGTTCAACCGAAACCAAATGCATTCTGGATTGCTTTCATATACAAGATTCTTTCAAATTGAAAACGTGGCGATATTTGAATATCAATTTAATAACCTAAATTCATAAAAAAACTATACGACAACATTCATAAAAAAAACATATGGCAACCCATATTCAACACCATATATAAGGATTCATAAAAAGAAACCCTAAAAACATAATATTGTAAACGAAACACTTAATCAATATACTAAATTCCTTAAACCATACGAATGAATTAATTCGAAAACAATAAAAAAATTAATGGGTTCATAATGATTTAACATGACAAGGCTCTGATGCCACTTGTTAGAATTAAATCATAAATGAATATGAAATCTAAACTCATGATCTATCATGTCAAATCATTAAGAACAATAAATTGAATAAACTGAATGCGGAAACGTACCTGAATTCATTGATAGATTAAAAATCTTGAATCTTGATGTGGAAATCCCAAAACTTTGGTATTGATCTTCCAAGAAGATAGGTTATCTCTTGAAGTAAAACTCTTTGACGGGGAAGGAGAGAAAAACAAGTTAACCTATTTCTTGGGGACAACTATCTCTTTATATAGTTGATTTATTAAAACAACTATTAAATATTTATAACCCTGCCCCTCATTGAATTATAAATATATCTTATGGTATCTACACTTTTATTTCCATGACATTTTAATACCTATGACACGCTTAACTTAATTGGTCACTTTATTTTGTGTCATACTTTATAATAGCAACATACATTTTACATATGTGCCCACAGTTGAGGATTTTAATCCAACAGAACAATCATGTTAGAACCTTTGTTTAAGTGATAAATGAAGCCATAATCTAGCTTAAAGAAATCTATCCAGAAGACTCTGTCTCGAACAGTAAGTTTAAAAATTTGTAGAAATCACATAGACCAAAATTAGGGAATAAATCATATATGTACATAATCATGTGTATGTCTAGTTTCATATGCAACAAACGTAATCAAATTCCGAGTTATAAAACAGTTTGTAGAGACTTATCTCTAAGGACAGTGCAAACTGTCCAAGGGTGTAAATTGCCTGTCTTTAGGTTAAAAACTGAATTAATTGATAAAGAATATAAATGCAGGGCCTATATGATTAGAAAGATGGTTAAGTTAGCTTTCTAACGGTGTAAACGGTTCTAAATTCCAACGTACGAAATAAAAGATATAAGCATTTAAGCAAATGATGCACATGCTGCCTGGCAACAACAGTTTTGATGTTTGAAATAAAATGTTTGCTTGAATGTGTAGAATTATGTAATGGTTTAATTGGTTACTGATTTTGCTCTTATGGCCTTGTGTGACTTGTTAGAGCAAGGAGTAAACCTTGTTGAAGAGGAAAGGGTTGGTCAAGCTGGTGGCAAGCCTGAGGGGATTTGGATTCAAGACCAAGAAAAATAAGCTGGAAATATTGTGAGTGCAATTATTGTAGGGTTAGAACTTAGATCCTAACCAAATATGCATGCCTACCTTCTTGATTATTTCTATGCCATGCCAATGAATTTGATTAAACTTGATTATGGATAAAAAGGGAAGAATGGATTAAGCCAAAAACTTGTGATTAATAGTGACATGAATCTTGATAAATCGATTGAAAAAAAGTATAAACAAATGTTTGATTTCTTGCTTTAGATGTGATCCTTTCGAATGGTTACTTGAATGTATACATATGATGATATGCTTGCGGAAACTATAAACAAATGTTTGATTTCTTGCTTTGGATGTGATCCTTTCGAATGGTTACTTGAGTGTATACATAAGGTGATATGCTTGCTGAAAGTATAGACAAATGTTTGATTTCTTGCTTTGGATGTGATCCTTTCGAATGGTTACTTGAATGTATCTATATGATGAAATGTTGGTTACTTGAAATACTTGCTAACATGATATGAATCATGAACTAAAAGACATTGCTTAATGTATAAAGATAGTACTTGTTAAATGCTTGCTTGAATGACAAGATAACTTGTGGAATGAAGAACTAAGGCTGAATTAGCCTAAGGGCAAAGCATGATGTTGCTACACTTTACTTGAATTGATTCTTGAATGATAACATGAAGAGCTAAGGCTAAATTAGCCTAAGGGCAAAGCATGATGTTGCTATACTTTACTTGAATTGATTCTTGAATGAGAACATGCCTTGACTTGAATATGAAATACTTGAAAATGTGATAAGTAAATGAAACAAAGGCTTGGTTGCTAGAGTCATAGGTAGGATGGCATGCCATAGAGTCTAGAGCTTAGTGTGTCGGGTGGACTACGGTCCAGGGCTAAGGCCTCTATTTGGCAACAGTAGGAAGGATGTGTGTGTTATGGTCACTTGGCGACAGTAGGAGGGATTGACCGGTACTAAAAGTACCATCTTGTAGCGACAGTTTGGTTGGTGACTCGATTACCTAGACATCTAGATACCAAAGGCTTGAACTAAAGAAAGCAAATGAAAAATAGTTGAAGTATAAAGCTTCCTTGTCACATGAAATTTACTTGAATTACTTGACATGTAAACTTGATACTTGAACACTTGAATATCTTGACTTACAAACTTGATTACTTGAGTTACTTGCTACTTGACTTGATTACTTGAGCTACTTGCTACTTGACTTGATTACTTGAGCTACTTGCTACTTGACTTGATTACTTGAGCTACTTGCTACTTGACTTGATTACTTGAGCTACTTGCTACTTGACTTGATATTGAACTGGTATGTCCTTCTGGATACTTGATTAAACTTGGAATGAACATACTTTCCTTGTTAACATGCTAATCGAATAGTCCTTGATAGCATAGTATGATTCATGTTGCATGAGTTTATAACCCTTGTTGAATGATCTTGATTTTGATACGTTAAGTATACATGATATTAAGCTTGCTTGTTACATGGTTACATTTTGACTTGATACTTGGGATGAGAACAAGCTCCTTGATAGTGTACTATTTGAATGAGTGTTGGAAACTTGGCACGATATAGATTACTTGAGAATTAATACTCTCGTTGAATGTTCTTGTTCACCTAGACAAACTTTACACCAAGATTTAATTAAAAGTTTAGAATACAAGAAATATGTCATGAACTTGTTTGCTACGTGAAATGCATTATGGTTATACTTGACTTGACAAAAATGTGTATTATATGAGTGTGGATGCCATGTATACCTTGTACATGAAAATAAGAGTTGTCTTGAAATGTTAAAATGTATAAACATGTATAATGGACAGATTTGAATAAATTAGAGGTCACCATGGATTGTTTTTCTTGTATAAGCGTATATATGTATTTAATGGAATACACATGACTTGCTGCCATGTGTTGTTTACATGTGATTAAAAATGGAGTGTTTAAGCATGCTAATGGAATATACATGCCCTGTTGCCATGCTAGGTGACAATAGGTGCAAAATGAGGTTGTTTTATATGTATGAGTGTATGATTGTAAATGATGCCATGCTAGGTGACAATAGGTGTGAAATGGGGCTGTTTTACGTGTGTGAAGAAAATTTGAATTCTGTTTTTACTTGAATGAATGGGTATTACTTGTAAACATAACTTGAATAACAAGCTTGAAAAGAAAAGTGGTTATTCTTAACTTGAGATGTATGCATATTGCCTGAATATGTACTTGACTTGAATTGAAATGTGTACATTGCTTGAGTATATTACTTGATTTAAAGTGAAGATTGAGCAAAGCTTGAATTTGAATGCTTCCAACACTGACTAGGTTCAAACTTGGCTAATTGATACTTGTTTTAATAACTGGATAGAGTTAGATTAATACCTCATTAAGTACATTTTGTACTTATCACTCTTGTTTCCATTCTTCCCAACCTACAGGTTAAAGGGACCTTGAACCACCTTCCTTGAGCCCGAAGCAAGAGGCAAACAGAGCTAGAAGTATGATTTCATACTTTTTGTAACACCCGGGTTTAAGGTTCGGGTGTTAGGTGGGTTAATTTTGGTTCGAGTCTTTGGGCTTGGTTTTGAAGTTAGAAGACCATGTGTTTTTACTAAGGGTAAAATGGGGTTTTTCTAATTAATGAAATAAAACAAGTAAAAGACGTGTTTTGAAAGCTATCATCTTCTTCCTTCAAACTAAAACCCACGACAAAACCCCTCTCCCCAACCCCAAACACTTTTCCATCATCTTCGTCAGCGTTTTCAAGAGTTTTTATCAAGGTAATGATGTTTTTGACTTCTCCTCTTCATCCTTAACATTTCCATGATTTTAGATTTTCATAAACTTCATTTTTGAGTTGTTCATGTGTTCAAAATTTTAAATCAAAGGTGAAAACTTTGTTGGGTTTTTATTAAGTTTTTGATTTGTAAAGTCTAAATATGTGATAGTCCTGCCTTTAAGTGTAACATATATTAAAATGGTGAAGTTTTATTGAAATCCTGAAATGAGTATTTGTGGGTGAGTTTAAGGGTAGAAATCTTGAGTTTTTGAGGTAGTTTTGTGAGGGAAAGTTGGGCTGATGGTATGGTTATGCTTGGGGGCTGTTTTGAGCGTGTTTAGTGATGATTTGGATGATGAAATTGATGGGTAATTGCTAGGTTGTGTTCAAGTCCGAAAATGAAGAGTTTGGGTTAGTTCTTGGCTTGGAAATGTAGTGAAATCGTCTTGAGTTGTAATCTGATTTTTGGCAGTGAATTTGTGAATGTTTTGATGTGTAATACGCTGTTTTTGGTTGATTAGAAGCAAGTGAAAACGTTGGAGAAGCTTCATGCTCATTTTTGAGGAACTTGGAGACTTGATCGACATTCTTGGCTTGTATTGGGGGTGTTTGGTGAGTGGACTGTTTTCAATGGTTTTAAATTGGTTCAAAGTATTTGGGGTGCTAGATTGTGCTTGGTAGGCCAATCTGATACGGGGTTAAGTTGGTAGCTTAATCTCTTGTTCAACTTTATGTATTTCTTGCTAAATGTGCATAAATGTAGTCTTGTGTGATAAGTGTCCGATTATGCATGTTGCGATATATTTATGTTGCATGATGGTGATTTGTATGTTGTGTTGCATGATTGTGAAATCACGGTGAGTACTCGCTTAGTATGTTGGCACTAGTTATGTTACCAGATATAAATGATCGATCATTAGGATGAGTGTGCACACGGTAATAGTCAAATTCGCGCGTGGCCTTGGTGGTGTGAAGTCACCAAGGTGGAGTACGGTGAAGTAACATTCCATCGGAAGGTATATATGTGTGATGATGAGTGGAATCACATTCGTAAAAGAAAATGGTGATGTGTGAAATCCCACTGGAAGGTAATATTGTTGTTATTGAGTACGTTGGGCGAAAATCCCAACGGAAGTTATCCGCATATCCGAGCAAGCTATATAGTTGCCAATATACCTTGTTTATGTGTGGTTGATGTGGTAAGATGTTCTGTTACATCTATGCTAAGCATAACATGAGGTAAGATGCCATGCTCATGCATTCTTGTAGTGGTTGGCTATGTTGTTATGATGGGGTTAATGCATGCCTTGTTGATGATTTATGGATATCATGCTTTGGACCCTGCATTGTCGATATTTGTTTTTGAGCTCCCTCACTAAGCTTTCAAGCTTACGCTCTCATTTCCGACAATGCAGATCATTAGTGTGGAAGATAGCAAGGAGCAAGGAAGGGGTACCCAAGAGCGTGTGTTGCTGCCCAAGTATGGTTTTATTTGAATAATGTAATAGATAGCATTGGGGATGCTAAGTGTTGTAGGAGCGTATGTTAGACTCTTATGTTTGGTTTTCATGTTGTTGAATGTTCATGTTTTGTGTGAAGGGATGTAAATCTTGTTTTATGTAATGCTTAAGTTGCTACATGTTTCTTTTAGCTAAAGTATACTCGTTATGCATGCTTAATATGTTTAGTCATGCTCATTTGTAGGATGTGTTGCCTCTAGATTGTTTGCATGATTGTTGCTATGTGATCCTTGATGTTTCGAGGCAAGTTTGGGGACGTTTGAGGATGCTAAAACTTGTTTTCGGGCCACTCTGTGTGCATCCGTTTCGAAACGCTTGAAGTGGTTCCGAAACGGTCGTAGCTCCAGGGATACTCGTATCGGAACGGGGGTGGTGTCGTTTCGATACGATTTGACACTATGAGCTCCTGTTTCAGTACGCGTTTCGATACGGTTTGCTACTGCGAGCCCCTGTTTCGGAACCAATTCCGAAATGTTTTGTCACTGTAGACCCCCGTTCTGGAAAAAGATTGACCATATCGGAACGACTTGGTCTTGCTTTTAAACTAGAGCTCGCGTTTCGGAACGTGCAAGCCTGTTTCAAAACGCATGCAAGTAAATTGGCCATTTGGCATCTTCAAAGGTTCTTGAACATTACGTTTTAGTCCCAAATGCTTGTTTGCTTCCTTGTTGAGTTCATATGTATCTTTTATGTATGGTTTTGTTTCGTACGCATGAAATTGGACTAATTAAGTTACTTGGTAAATTTAAGTTGCCTTATGTTCTGCTTGGATCATTTCGCTATCGTCTTCTGCTGCTGCCTTCGCACATAGGATTACATGTGATATTTAGACAAGATAATTAAATGAAAAAATAGGGTTGCTAATCGGAGTGAGGCATTAGCGGGCTTCGCCCGGTTTTCCTCGTGTAACTCGTTCGGACCGGCCTGTCGGCTAGACCGGGACGAGGGGGTTACACTTTTTGTAACACTCCTAGTTGGTGGCACCTAGATATATATTTAGTGAATCTAGTTCATGCATTTTACTTGTTTTGTAAGTTGTATATATGTCATGATCTAAAAGGTTTGTAAAGACTTAAATGGCATTGATTATACTTTGATATCGAATGATTGCTTAATACTATCATGTCTCGATAAAATGATGATCTTGATACTTGGTTACATGACCAAGTTATGTTTAAATTATGCTTGGTAAATAGACCGAAATTCTTGATATCTTGATTACCTAATCGAATGGAACCTTGGTGCTTGAATACTTACCCTTGTTCGAATAGTATGGTCTTATATGCTAGCCTTGCTTGTTTTGAAATGAATTACTTGCTTGAAGGCATGCTTTTGAATCATGGGTTGTATGTATTCTCTTAAGGTCATGGCTAGTTTATCAAATATGCTATATTCACATGATTTGAGTAAATAATGGTGGAAATCATGCTTGATATCTTGATTACTCTTTTTGAGCATGTTTGCTTTATGGTTTTATACTTGTCAAAGGCCTATATTTGATGGTTTGTGCATTGTTTTGAGTTTTGTCTCTTGAGGAGCTTAATTGCTAGGTTGCATGCCTATAGTTTATTCTTGATGCAATATGTCATGACATGATGATGAATATGCCATAAATGTTTGAAGATTGGTGTATAAATATGATGTATGTATGTTGTATTGGTTTAGGATGGATTAAAGTGCGAAAAATCAGCAAAAAATGACATTACGGGCCCAGGTGTTTCGGTACACTCGAGTATGTACCGAAACAGTGAGCCTGAAATGGCCTAAGGGTTTCGAAACAGGGTAGGTTTGTTCTGGTACGTTTTGCTACTGGAAACCACAGTTTCGAAACACCTCAAGGGTGTTTCGATACGGGCACGTGTTCCGAGCCATGAGGTACTGTTTTGATACACTTGTTTCGATACATGGCTAGCATGTACCGAAACAGCTGGTTGTTATGTAAGTTGATGGAATATTATGAAGTTCTGATTCTTTGCGTTTTAGTCCCTAAATGTTGTGGATGCAATTAAGTGAGTATGAATGGTTGTTTTGAGTTGAGTTTTGACAGAGATGCATGTATTATGATTAATTTGAGGATGGTAATCTAAAATTTGAGGAATCCTTTGTAATTTGATAAGTTTACAAAATGGTCCCTAAAATCGTATTTGAAAGCAATTGAGCTTTAATTGATGTTCGATTGATATTATGTATGTTCCGCTACGATGATAAACACTTAGGTTTCTAACGAGCATCTAGACAAGATAAAAAGAAAAAATAGGGTTGTTTATTGAGGTAAATCTTTCCGGTTTACTTCAACATTCCTCGTGTGACTCGTTCGGTTCGGTCTATCGCCTAGGCTGGGTCGAGGGGGTTACACATTGGATTAGATTAGAAAAATTTAAATTAAATAGGGTCAATTTGGTTAAAAATTAGGGACTAATATGAACAAAAATAAACATCAAATCCCTAAACTAATCTTATTACCCCAAACATTCCACTTTAAACATTTACCCTTAAACCTCAAACATGAACCCCTAAATCTTACAATCACTATTCACTAATAATTAAAAGTGCAAGCCTAATCCCCTAATCCCAAAACTTATCACATAACCCCAAACACTCAACTTAACACGTTTACCCTTAAACTCTAATCCTTAATCCTTAAATCGTACAATCACTAATAATTAAAGTACATGCCTAATCCCCTAACCCATAAACTAATCTCATAACCTCAATTCCATATGCTCAACTTGAAGCGTGTATTGTTTATACCCCTAAAGCCCAAACCTCAACCCTTAAATCTTACCATCACTAAAAATTGCTACTTGGAAGCCTAATCCCCTAATCTCATACCCCCAAACACTCAAGTTGACACATTTACCCCTAAACCCCAAACCTCAACCCTTAAATCTTACAATCACTAATAGATTACAGTTATCAACACTTTAAATTGATTATATATATAATTTAATATATTAATAGTCAATAATTGAATTATATAACAAAAATATTTTAAATACAAAATTAATAATTTAAATAGTGAGAAATAGTTTATCGTATTATAATAAAATAAATTCATCAAATCATAGACTTACTCAATTACATGTTAGGTAAATATCAAGTCGGGTCAATATCAGTTCAGGTCAACAACATGTTGGAATCAAAACAAGTCGGGTCAATTAACAGACCGGTTCAAAAAATGTCACGTAAAATTGGATCTTGGGGTCAATTCAGTCGGGTAATATCGGTTATCTGCCAGGATAGTCTCGGGTTCGGGTTCGTTTCAGTCGGGTGCAGGTCGGGTTTCGGGTCCGCGGTAATAGGTTCAATGCGGGTTTAGGTCGTTCTCGGTCGGATGCAGGTTGGGTTCAATTACTACAGTAACAGGTCCAACTCGGGTTCGGGTCAACAACAGTCGGTTACAGATCAGTTTCAGGTCATCCCTTCTTCGGTTCAAACCAAGTTCTAACTCAAACAGGTTTCATCCAGGTTTTCAGGTTGGGTCAGCTTTTTACACCCTTAATTATACTCAAGTCCAATTACGTAAATGACCCAACTAATTAATCCCAACTCAAACCCATAACCATAAACCTTAAATGACTAACCTTAACACTAACTGATGAGTGATTTAAATAGTTATATTCTTGTTGTTAATTACTCCTTATTTTTCGGTTTAGATAGCTAGTTTGGGTGTTTTCCCTTATTTTCTACGCATGACATTGGATTCTAGAATATGTGCTAAAAGTGGTTGAATTCTACAAGTTCTCTGGATTCATGACTAGATTAGTGGGCATGAAAATGTTGACTAAACGACATGTCAACGACTTCTAGAAGATGCCACGTTAGTAACAGTTGATAACTTATCATCCAAGATAGATTAACTTATCAGCCGAAATTTGAAGTTTAAATTTAGGATTTATCTTTTGTATTTTATTTAAATAATTTAGGAATTATCTTCTATCTTTTTAGGTTTTTTAGAGTTTTAGGATGCTATAAATACCCTATTTAGGGTGAAACTCAAATCATCTCTTGTTCTTGTTTTCATTTTCACTTTGGAGTTTAATATATCCCTTTCTCTCCACTTTAATTTTCTTTTAACTTCCTTTGTTCAAAAACGCTAAGTATGGTTGCTTCACAAGCTGTGCTTAGCTAAATTCACCATTAGCCAAAAGCTAAGCTAACCCCACTTACCTCGTGAGAATAGACAAGTTCTTCAAACCTACAACTTCGTTCTTGATTTTCCGTAACATTGGATTGGTAATCAGCCTTTCTTTTAGGCATTACGGTTACTTCATTCTGAAAGCGCGCATCGGGTTGAACGTGGTTTTGATCCACCGTTGGGGACGAGAATAGGCTTGTAGCAGATTCAACTCCCTAAGAACAAACTTAGTGGCAGTCCACTAAGGGGAATCATGATCGGATATGATCCTCATCGAGTCAAACCATCCGAGTACGGACTTTTCTTGCACTAAGTGCAGAATTTGCGTTAGCATCGATTGACAAAGCTAATAAAGCAAAAACTGAATTCTAAGGATTGGCCTGGAATTCAGTTCACCGTAGAAAAGCAAGTTACAAGGGTTGGGCCTTGTAGAATGTAACTGGCAAGAACTCGAAGTAATATCCCTTTTAGTGACCAAGACAAGTTGAGGCGAAGCAAAGTTGGATGCTAACTCTTATCATAATCAATTTCAATTATTTCTTTTACTTTGTTTATTTTAAATATTCTCTAATTATTTCACTAAATCCCCCTTTTTTGTCACTTGTAGATTGCTTGATAAAGATCAACTCAAATCTATATTGGGAACTCTTTAGTCCCTACGGATCGACCCTTACTCTCACTATTCTACTTTAATTATTTCTTTAATTGAGTTTAAGGATATTTATTTGAAAGTTCACGATGCTTGTCAAATTTGCGCCGTTGTGGGGGACTTCGGCAAAGTTACTAATATTTGTTTTGATTTGATTTATGACCAGAAAGAATCCATAAGAACATAAATACTATATCCTGGAGATCGAATCATACACTCGAAGACTACACGCTCAGACACTTCGGGAAAAGAAACAAATAGAACAAAAACAACGTCTAGAACGTGATCTAGAATCAGCGTCTAAGGCAGATTCACATTTCGAGTACACCAACGAAGAACAGGTTCCAATGGGAGATAAAGACCAAATAATCCAACAACTGACTAGGGCACCAGATGATCAACAACCGATGTGCATAACATTCCTGAATGGTACAAAGCCATTCGTAATGAAAACAGGTTTGATACATCTTTTACCGACTTTCCACTGCCAGCCCAGTGAAGATCCTCACAAGAACCTAAAAGAGTTCCACATGGTTTGCCTAAGTACAAAATTCCAGGGAGTTTCTGAAGATCAAATAAAACTTCGTGCCTTCCCTTTTTCTCTAGCTGATATTGCCAAAGAATGGCTATTTGATCTACCTCCTAATTCAGTTACAACTTGGACTGACATGGCTCGCCTTTTTCTTGACAGGTTCTTTCCAGCAGCCAAAGCGAGCGAGCTAAGGCGAAGCATTTTGAGTATCCGAAAGAAGGATACTAAATCCTTATATGAATACTATGAGTGTTTCAAAAAGTTGTGCGCTAACTGTCCTCAACACGGTTTGTCTGAGCAAACACTTATCCATTATTTCTATGAGGGGTTAACGCCTATGGACATGAAGGTAATTGATACAGCGAGTGGAGGAGAACTTGTTAACATGACCCCAACTGCAGCAAGAACCTTGATATCTACTATGGCCACCAACTCACAATGATTTCACTCGACAAGTGAACCTTCTCAACAGGTTCACGAGGTTAGTATCGTTTCCCTGGAAAATAAGATTGCCAAACTAGCTGAAATTGTTCAATCTCTTGTTGCAAATAAAAGAAGCGCGGCTAGACTATGTGGAATATGCACTAGTCCAGAACATTCAACAGACTGTTGTCCGATAATACATGAGGATTCTGCGCAAGCAAATGCCATAGGGAATTATGCCGGACCTTCCCAGAGACAATACAATCCCAACGCAAACACATACAACCCTCGATGGAGGGATCATCCAAACTTCAAATACACGCAAAATCAAGGACCAAACCAAGATTATTAACCACCTGCACCACAACAATATCAACCGTAGAAATCATCGTTGGAGTCGATTGTTGAAAGGTTGGCGCTATCCCTAGAAAAATTTCAACTAAAGACCGAAGCTCACTTTGAAGCAATTAACAAATAGATAAGTCAACTAATGTCAGTGGTAAGTTGCTTACCTTCTCAAACGGAGCCCAATTCGAGAAAGAATGTGAACGCCATCACTCTACGAAGCGGTACCATCATCGAACCAAAAGCCACAGATGAAGGCGTTTAAAAGAAAGGTAAAGAGAAATCCCCATCTTCCAATGAGAAAAGTATGTCCAATCCACCTTCTGCACCATCTCCCTATGCTACTCTACCCCTTTTTTTCCTCGAGATTGGTGAAGCGCAACAAACAAGTTGAAGAGAAGGAGATCTTAGATGTCTTTCGAAAAGTGGAGATTAACTTCCCACTTTTGGAAGTAATCGAAAGAGTACCTCGATATGAAAAATTCTTGAAGGACCTTTGCACAAGTAACATACGACTCACTGGGATTGAGAAGGTAAATCTGGGAGAAAACATATCTGCAATTTTTCAGCGACGGCTACCGCCGAAATTAAAGGACCAAGGTATGTTCACAATTTTATGCAAAATCGGTAAGGTTGGTATTCAACGTGTCATGTGTGATTTAGGCTCCTCAATTAATGTTATGCCACTTTCTTTATATAAATCGCTTTCTGCTGAACCTTTAAAAGATATAAAAGTGACTATGCTGTTGGCAGATAGGTCCATAATATATCCCGAAAGAGTATTTGGGAATGTTCTAGTACAAGTGAATGAGCTTATCTTTTCGGCAGATATTTATGTGATAGACATGGAAAATGGCCGATCAAATTCCTCCTCGTAAATACTCCTTGGTCGCCCATTTTTCAGTGCCACACATACCAAGATAAACGTAAGAAGCGGTATTCTTACGATGGAATTCGACAGCGAGGTCGTAAAATTTAATGTTTATAAAGCAATGAAATATCTTGACAACGTTGCTAGTTTAAACTTTGTTGATATTGTTGATCCTATCGTAGAAGAATTTTTTGATTTTCACTTTGTAAATGATATGGGCAGGGAAATCGAGGAACTTGAAGATAAAGAGTTCGAAGAAGTTTCCTTCACTAATTCTGAATTACACCTCACTCGATCCAATACTAAACTTATACCCTCAATTTCACAGGCACCGAATATCGAGTTAAAATTGCGGCCAGATAATTTGAAGGGCAAATTTTTGGGTAAAAAAGATATCTTAATTATTTTAGACAAGTTTTCAAGGCTGAAAAATATTCGAAGAAATTATCCAATCTACAAGGACAAAACGAATGAACTCTATAATCGTAAAATTTCTCTTAAGGAAATTCTCAGTTGAACAAAGCGCAAGAAGTGGAAGAAGTATTTGTCGCAGTGCATGTAGTCTGAATCAGGTCGTCGAGCTTAACGATGTTAAATAAAGCGTTGAATGAGAGGCAACCCATTTTATTTTTATTTTTCTGATTCACTCACATTTCTGTTTTATTTATTTATTATTTCATTTCGTTTAAATTTTTAGGTACCCATATCCCAAGTATAACTTTAATTATTGGGACAATTCTTGCGATGGCTACTGATGAAATTAAAAGGAGCAGGTGCAAGTTTGCACAACCAAATCCACAAGAGCGAGTTAGCATTGTATAAATTGTCGGATAAATACCAATATCCTTTCACTAATTACCCTTTCCCTTTTCCTAAACAAAACAAACCCCCACCGTAGGCCCTACCTTTTAAAGTCCCACGTGAGCCCATATATATTATTTTTAACCTCAAAAAAAATCCTACTTTTCTCTTTACTACAGCACGACCCTATCCTCATCTTTTCAAACAATTCTTTTCAAACTTAAATAGGCTTACCATGGCCCCCGCACCTTTTGACTAAGCTTTAAATCCACCTTTTCATGTTTTTAACTTTCCCTAAAAACCTTCACATGATCTTTCAAATTTATTTTCCCTTTTTTCCTTTTCCAAGACGCATACTGATAAGTGCCCAAAAGTCCTATAATTTTACCCCTTTTACATGGAAATTATCAATCAACCTACACCCATTTAAGCTGCATTATAGCTCTTCATGCATTGATTTCATCATTTATGCCTTAGATCTTTATATTTTTTTATCCTATGAAAGAGGTACTATTTGATGCATGTTTGGTGCTTTTGCAGATTTGAACGATGCCAGGGCAGGAGAGGTCATGACAACACTGAAGGAAAAGGAAGGATGAGGTAGAACCAGCTAGTAATAGACCCTGATCGAGCCAAGCCACAATCGATAGCTTCTAATGAGGGAAGTTGATTTATAAACGAAGCCTTGTTGAACAAAACCAGTCACAAGACTCATGCCGAGGCAGTAGAATGCAATGCCGCGGCCGTGTACTACTCAACCTACAGGAGGGCAAAAAAGGCAAAGTGGTAGCCGATTTGTAGAGCTTTAAATGCCAGATTTTTCTACACACTTTGCGTGGCAGGTGAGCTCGAGAAGAGGACAAAAATATGGAAGGAGGGATAAAGTTGTACTTTTGGCCAAAAGTGAATAATGTATTAAATTAAAGAGATTCACCTCTTTAATAAAGTTAAGTCCAAGTCCAACTTAACTTCCTCTCCAAGAAGGATTTGTGCCTACACCTTCCCTTATATAAAGGAGGCTTGCCGCCATCATCAGAGAGAGTCAAATTCGGTGAAGAGAGACGAGAGAGCTTAGGGTTTATATTGTGTTTTCTTTCCGTTCATTATGTTCTAATTTTCCTTTGGGTTAGGATTAGTTTATTTAGTAGTTTTGTAAAGACTATTGTACTTTGTTTAAGTTTTTAATGCAATTAAGTTGAGGTTTGCTTATTCTTGGCTTTAATCATTCTTACATGCTTATCGAAAGAGAGTTTGTGAGATTACCCATTTATTCAATATCGAGAGAGTTGAATTCACGAAACGAATAAGCACGGTTTTCATCCCACATGGTGTTAACTAACTCGGCCTAGGGATAGGTTAAGAGTTCCAGCGGCTAAGAGAAGCGTGTGATTGGTTGGTGTTTGTCTTTGGTTTACGCCGAGAGGTATGGTCAAAGTTCAGCTATCAACAGTGTTCTGAGCTTAGAGATAACGAGGAGCCATTCAAGGACGCTTTACCGAGCCTTAACATCATCTACCCAAGAGCAAGATATTGTCACGGCAGAGACTCAACCATTGCAGCCGCGGCAGGGACTTAGGGAACTGCCACAGTAGTTTGTGTTGCTGCATTCAAGAACGAAGACAAGTCAATAGGATTCCACACTACGTCACATTCTAATTCGGCCCATTCTCTCAACTTGATTTTCTCTCTACTTTATTTTCTAGCTTATTTTAGTTTTAGTATTTTAGTTTATTCAAACAACCCAACTCATATGTGTTTTTACTTTAATTGTTTTGCAGTGCGAGGAAGTAGGATTAAAAGGCTAGCTCAATCCCTGTGGAAATGATACTCGATATACTTATTATTATATTACTTGAAACGTGTACACTTGCACTATTGCGGTGCACTTTTACGCGAGCATCACATACCCCACCCACTTTGTTTTCTATCAGTCGTCTTCAACCTTCACCAGCCACACCTTCCCTTTCTCCTATCTCCCTAAACCTTCGACAATCATCCCCACACCTTGTTTGCACTTTAAAGACACACTAAGCTCTTTAGCTTAGACCCCCATAGTTTCTTCTTCTAGATACTCAGACTCTTTAGGCGACTCGATACTTGGAGCATCTCGCATTTTACTAAGATATTTTATCAGTATAAACTATTTTATTTAAACTTTCAGATTATCATTTTATGATTTAGGACATTTATGTAATCGGACTTTTGGACATTAAATTTTGGGATTATGTTTCTACATGCATCTTTGGATTTTAATTTAGATGTTTTTGATAAACAATTAGAATATGTTTAACATTTGAGCTTTATTGATAGTTGTGATATTTTAACATAAATATTGCTATTTATTGATAATTATGTTTTATAATCATTTTAACCCAAAATCTGTTATTTGAGAGGAAAGTTTTTAAATGTGACTTCTTAGATTCTGCCCATTTCTTCTGGGTCGGTTTAAGGGGTTACACATTGTCAAATAGTTGAGAGTATATTCAGAACAGATACTACTTGTAATCACCTTAGCTTTCAAAAAATATGACCCACAACTTATCCAAAGTTTTGACGGATCCTAGAACAATCCATTGGGGAAGTGACCTCACCTTTGGTAATCCTCTAATAAGCAATTTTCGAAGTCCCCTCCAAGTTCCGGCTCCATGCTGAGTTCAAGCTTCTCACAATATTTGATTGCCAAAGTTTCTAACAAATTCATGGATTTTTAAACCTTGTGGTAATGAAACCAATTTATTGCATTTATGAATATGCAACGTTTGAAGGGCGGTTACGCTTGGCCAATCGTCAAACAAATATTCCAAGTTTTCACATTCCTAAAGAAGCAACGTCCGAAGAGAAGTCAGGCACCCTATTCCATTCCCTTGCAAGCTCGTCTGTCTTGTTCTTAACAGTAATTCTCTAAGGCTAATCAGGTACCTTATATCTTTTGGCAACTCTTCAACAAGATTAAGTGTTTCCAATCTCTGCAAATTGCAAACGGAATCTGGAAGTCCTAAAGTGCGATTTGCAGTTAAGGACAAATGTTTCAAATGATTCGAATAGCGAACCTTGTTTAACAATTGATCTAAATTGCAACATAGCAGCCTTAAATGTTTGGAGTTTGAGATGGATTTTGCAATAAGGGATTCACCACCAGCCATGGGTTCCCCATAGGGATCGAACATTAGTGTTCGCAGATGGCCCATGTGATTGGGCAATTGAGAGGCACTATGCTCCGAAAAATCAAACCATATATGTTGAACATTATCGTTCGAATCACGGTCAAATGAACTCACCTCATTTTGTGCCATTGATAATGCAAGGTCGTGTACTAAATCATGCATTTTGAAGGAGCACCCCAAAAAATTATAAACTGCACCTCGTTCCAATAACGATCTTGACCATAACTCTTGTATATACCGATCCCCAATATCTTCTGGCTGCTCATGGTTGTTTAAAGATTGCATAAACCCATTTGCCCTCCATGATGAGATCAATTTAGCTCTCCCCGTTCTATAATCTTTTGGAAAAAACTGAACATAAGGCAAAACTTGGCTTTAAATAACAGGGCAAGTGATCATAACTGAGTTTGAGAGCAGGCAAGATGTCATTTTCCTTTGCATTTTCGAGCAATTTCTTTCCCAATTTCCACAAGATTTTGGTGTTGGTTCTCTTCACCCTCTTTGAAGACACATTTAAGAAATAGGGACAGACAATTCTCATCAGAGAGACGCCCTAAATCATATGGATGGGTTGTGCCTGTGATTCTAGCCAAATGGTAATCTACTAATCTTACCTTTCTTCGAGTGCCTCTAGGCTCCAAGTTCCACGACCTTCCTTCTCCGTGCTTCAATATCAAATCCGTCTAACATATCTTCAACTTGATACCAAACACATTTGAGATTTTGTAGCCAAATGGTAATCTCTTCGGCATCCACCAGCACAGCCAACATGGAGCATATTTCCTAAATTAAAGTGCAAGTAAGGTTTATAATTTTAATTAAATGATTAAATAGTTATCCGAAAAGTTTGTGATGTGCCAAAACAAGTACATAAATTATTGTGATGTGTAAATGTCTCCTTGGCCGAAATAATTTTTTTTAACTTAGATAGCAGCCAAATTTAAAGGACCGAAAACAATATTTTAGATACTTATTTTGATAAAAAAAATAGTTTAAGGACTAAAAGAATAAGAAAGCATAGTTTAGTGGTTGATTTCCATTTAAGTCTTTTTAATATAACACGGCTTGTTTAAATGTCATTGGTCACATTTCTGATTAATTCAACCTCATCAATATTCTCAATCCTTTTAGTCATTTCAGTCAATTCGATAATTTGCATCACTTTGATAGTTTCTAACATACGAATAGTTTCTTATAAATTTATCTTCGGAGATTATTCAAAATTCATGAAAATCCAAGTGTTTTACATTCTCGAAGATACAAATCATATTACTGGATCTTTCCAAGTATAACGATATTTTCAGATGAATCAATTGTTTTACCAGATCAAGTGTAAATACACATATCACTTTATTTTCATGGGCATTTTAGTCATTCTCGCACCTCAGGGGCATTTCGATCATTTCTTAACTTGACATTTCAGAAATTAAATCATTAACAAGCAAAACCAAATTTAAAGTACAACGGTCTTATCAATTATTTTTGGATCTCGGAAGTTCTTTTAGGTCACTCATCTTTCTAACCGAGCACTTTAGTTTTAACTGGTTTACTACCCATTTTCCATAATCGATTAGGCATTAACAAAATTAACCATACGCTTAAACATGATCATGCATGCATTTACCGGATACCACTATGTTTCATAAAGCATACAAGAGGTAGTAAAGTATTACCTCAGCTTTGAGCTACCTCGATCGATCCATGATACTCCATTCAATCACTCTCTTGAACTCAGATTCAACGTCACTCGGTAACTTGGATACGTAGAAATGTGAATTGCATCAGAAACAAAATTTAAACTATAACCCCCTAGACTCGCCTAAGCGTTACAACGGATCTTAGGAAGTCTCATTAGAGTCACAAGAGCGACCCACAGTGAAAATACACATAAAAATATTTTTTTGAACACTTATTATACCGTAAAATCAACTTCTGTTTAAAATACCATTTCAGGAAGTCATTTAAACACCTAAAAAAATATCAGAAAATGTTTTGCAGACACTATCATAAAACAATACATGACATACATGCCCACTAACTATACAGTGTCGTACTCCAGAGGCAACACCGAGGGAACTCCGAACACTGATGTCAAACATTATACCATGCTATATTCTTTTAACCTGCGATAGTAAAAACAACGTGAGCTTGGAAAAGCTCAGTAATATAGAACTACCAAAAGATGTTATAAGCTCATGCAGATACATTGTAGGCATAACATTTTCATGATGTTCCAATTAGTAACAATCTTCATTTCCTTTCTGCTATTTTAGGGTAACGTTATACTTGAGAATAACAGTACTTGCTCTTTATTCAATCATCGAGTAACAAACAGGGATTATTCAAGCTAATAGATTATGAAGATGGAAACAAAGAGTTTATCGTCTAGTGTGTTCCAATAAGTGCAGATCAAACAGACATAAATACATACTAGTCATATCATAAGAACACATAACAATTCAATGCAAATGTTCAAGTACATACAAGGGTTTACTAGTAACTACCCTCCAACCTTACACCAATATACAGTCCCCCAAAACTTTAGGCCCGATGGGCATAAGTGCCACCTAAGGGGTTGCCTTAGGTCCATAAGGATTTACCTGTGCTAAAGCATCGGCACCTACCCAAGGGGAGACCTTGAGTCCATAAGGATTTACCATCTTGATCAGGGTTGTACCAACAGAGACTTCATAACATAACCCAACAGTATACCCCGGATAACAATCGGTATTCATGTTTCAGACGTGAGTAACGGAATATATGTGACAAACATATTCTATTCAGAGTATCAAAAACAGAAGATTCATACTTTTGACAGATAAATAGGCATACCATTGAGCAGAACAGACATTATCATCATTCATCATGCAAACAGATTGTACCATCATAGGTCAAGCTAACAGATTATGCTATTAAATTCATCAGACAACCAGGAAATACCATCACAGATCAAGAAATCACATACCAAGTATACAGATTGAGCAGACATACATCGTGTAGGCAGAGAATGTCGTCACATATCCAGTTCATCATTCCATCTTGTTTTCTAACATAGTGATGCAATCTCAATAACAATTGAAATATTCATCAAACATAACATTGTTCATGATAAAATCATTATACAATCCATTCAACAGAATATATCACACATGGAACACAATAGGTGGAACAGTTTATTTCTTGGAGATATTTGGCATTTACGGAAGGGAACGCATTAAACTTTTGAAAATTTGAACTAATTTCATAAACGAGGTCCCTATTAAAAGGAGGGGTTCGTACTAACGGATCAGACCATATATTCATGAGTTGATACATCAAGATCTTTGAGAGTTTAGATATATCATGAGTAATTTAGTCATTTAAGCCTATAAGGGCATTATGGTCATTTATCATACATGGGCGTTTTGGTAATTTATACCAACGTGGCATAAATAGTCGCTCAGGAAATTCTATTTGCTCATCAGGTTTCCAACCTGCAATTCAGAGATTTCTATGTCAAGATCATTCGCGATATCGGATACATTTAACTATCATGGGTGATTTTGAAATCTATAATCGGATACATGGGCTATTTTGACTACTTTGGCCGACGAGGGCATTTTGGTCATTTAACTATCATGGGTGATTTTGAAATCTAGCCCAATAATGATAAAATGACGATTTACAATATTTAAGATTTCCAGAAGTTTTTCGAGCCTCCAAACCATTCGAAATAATACATATCCCAACTTTTTAATACTATCTAACCCTTCTAATGCATCCAATTGTAACACTCCTAAAATATATGCAAAAAAAAAAAAACAAAAAGGGTGAGGGTGTGGAGGCTCGAACCCGAGACCTCAACCCTCACCACTCTACATGCTAACCAATTGAGCTAAGTGCTCTTTTCTGTCAAGTATTACCAAGGGTAATATTTGTTTGTTAATTAAGGAGTTTTTGAATTTGATTATATCAGATTCAGACGTTTCACATATTGGAATAAAATGCCATAATTGTTTTTCTCTCAACTCCCTCCCCAAAATACCCAGATCCGGTCACCGCCAAGATCTCCGACCACCGCTCGATCGTGGACGTCACCGCCCACACTGGCGTGACCGCCGCCTCGTCCCGGACTCATTTCCGTCTACCACGCGCGCGATAGCGCTGCCGTCCGTTGCCAAACAGCAACGAAAGAGGCCATCGGTTACCAATAGTTATCTGCCGTTGTAGCTCCGATCTACGCCACCGCCGGGCCGTGGCGTGCACCGCCAGCACCGGCGTGACCGTCGCCCTGCTCCGATCGTGACCCAGCCCTCCACGCGCAGAGAAGTACCGCATTTCGGCGTGGAGAGCCGGTTGAAGTCCGGCAAAACCCAATCGTCGCCTTTCTCTTTCGCCGTTTTCCGGCTTCGTCCGCCATCCGTTCGTGATGCCGCCGCCAGATCCGGGCTCCCGACATGACAATGAACAAAACCCAGTGAACCGATCGCCCATCCGAGTCCGTTAAGGCCTTCGTCGGAGTTGCGCCATCTCCGGCCACCTCGAGCATTTAAGGTGCGATTCGATCTATTTTTTTCGGCAAGTTTCGCGAATAACAAGTTAGATTCGAGTTGATTAACTGAGACCCTTTATTTTCTGGTGAATCAGGCAAAGTTTGATGTTTCCGGCGAGATTCCGGTCACCGTCCGGTGACCAAAATAATGAGGTGAGTGAACCGGTTGGACCGGTTAAATCGGTCGGTCTATGACCCTGACCTGAACCGTCTTGATCCGAGTCTGAGTCGTTCGACCCGACCCGTCCGACCCGACCCGTCAACCCGAGTCAACTCGTCCGAGTCAACCGAGTCAACTCGTCCGAGTCAACCGAGTCAACTCGTCCGAGTCAGCCCGAGTCAACTCAGTTGACTGCTGACGTCATGCTGACATCAGCATTGACTCTGACCCGTTGACCTGCTGACGTCAGCGTTGACCTGATGACGTCAGCGTTGACCGTTGACTTTGACCAAAAAGTCAAATTTTCCGAAAAGCCCTATTTTATGTTTTTCGACGTTCTGAGTTCGATTTTGAAGCCCGTTTTGCAAAATTCTGACCCAAAGGCCTCCGAATCTGACCTTGAACCCGAAAGTGTTTAATTTTGTTAAGAGCTCTATGGATAAGAACTGAAATGTTAATTTGTGTATTTGAAGGTATGCAAGTATCTCGGTATTCGAAATGTCATGGGACATCCAGTCTGGATTCTAATGCGATCGAATGTAGTATCATGAGTCAACCGATATAACTCGGAACTAAGGTAATACTTTACTACCCCTTGTATGCTTTATGTACATGTTGATACCTGGTTAAAGCATGCATGCTTATGATAAGTGTTTTGTGAAATCTGCTTAAGCTGAATTCGATACGAAAAATAAGTATGAGATGTTGGATGTGAAATTACGAAAATGCCCTTAGAGCATAAGTATGACTAAACTACCCCTCTGATAAAAGAAATGACCTAAAATCTGCATTCGACCTGATTATGCAATTTACACTACCCAAGATGTATGTTTTAATGGTAAGACTTCGGCATCATTATGCAATACATGTGATACAAACTCGGATAATCTCTCAAACTCTGTATAACACTTGAATGAGAATTCTCTGGAAATATTGTTGAAATTATAAGTCGATCCTTATGACAGTGATGCGTGAATTAAATGAGAATGATCGTAATGACCAAAAAGACGGTAATGCCCTCGAGCACCGTAATGTCTGATTAATTTGAATGACGTTATACCCTCAAGTCTGTATTGAATGAATCGTCTATAAAGGGGCGGAGAGTTATGACGACTTAGTCTCGTTTGAGCATGTGAATGATGAAGGTACTGAATGGTAATTCATAAAGAAATGGTGGATTTACCCCAAATTTCCAAAATGACTTAAAAGCCCTCTTGAGCTAAATATGCAATTATGCAGTTGATGAAACTCTGAGATTTCTAATAAAACTTTAAGGGCTAAAGCGCCCCTAAGTGTTAGGAAGCACACTCATGTATGATAATCACTCCTAATATTATAATAAGGTTGGAAGTTTTCCGCACAGAATATAAGTTCGACTACTTCGCGGTAGATTTGGTGGTGAAATACGAAAGCAACCGTTCAGATATACTATACAGATAGATACATTAGAAGGGTTGGTTAGAAAATGCAAGATTGAGGTATGTTAGTTCGAATAGTTTTGGAGGCTCGATAAACTTTTGGAAACATTAAATATTGTGAATCGTCATTTCATCATTAATGGGCTAAATTACGAAAATCACCCCTGATAGTTAAATGACCAAGATGCCCTCGTTGGCCCAAGTAATCAAATAGCCCTGAATGTATCCGATACCGTGAAGGATCTTGACATAGAAATCTCTAAATGCCTGGTTGGAAATTTGATGAGCTAACAGAATTCCCGAGCCACTGTTTATGCCTTGTTGGTATAAATTACCAAAATGTCCGTGTATGATAAAATGTCTATAATGCCCTTGTAAGCTTAAATGGCTGAATCATTCAGGATATGTCAAAACTCTCAAAGGTCTTGATGTATCATTTCCTAAATATCTGGGTTAAGCAGTTAGTATGAACCCCTTCTAATAGGGGCCACGTTTCAGAAATCCGTTCAAATCGTCACAAGTTCAATATGTCTTATTCCGTATATTCCAAGCATCTCTGAGAAATAATCTGTCCCATCTAGTGTGTTCCATGTGTGTGCTATATTCTGTTGAACAAACTGCATAATGACATTCTCTGCCTACTTGATAGTATGATATGTTAGTTTGATATATGATGATACAATCTGTTTGCATGATGAATACTAAAATGTCTGCTCTGCAATAGTATGCCCATTTATCAGTCAAAAGCATGAATTCTTCCGTTTATGATGTTATGAGTAAAATATTTGTCACATATATTCTGTTAACCATGTCTGGGAAATCTGAACACTGATTCTGTCTGGGGTATACTGTTGGGTTATGATATGAAGTCTCTGTCGATACAGCCCTGATCAAGCTGGTAAATCCTTATGGACTCAAGGTCTCCCCTTGAGTGGCACCTACGCCCATCGGGCCTAGGGTAAGTCCTTATGGACCTAAGGCACCCCCTTAGGTGGCACCTACGCCCATCGGGCCTAGGGTAAGTCCTTATGGACTCAAGGTCTCCCCTTGAGTGGCACCTACGCCCATCGGGCCTAGGGTAAGTCCTTATGGACCTAAGGCACCCCCTTAGGTGGCACCTACGCCCATCGGGCCTAGGGTAAGTCCTTATGGATGCAGTTCTGGGGGACTGCATATTGGTGTGAGGTTGGAGGGTATTTCTTGCAAACTTCAGTATGAACATTGGACATTTGCATTTAATCTGTTATGTGCTCATATGATATAATGCTAGGTACTTATATATATGTTGATCTATACTTATGTATGTTGATCTATACTTATGTATGTTGACCTGTACTTATGTATGTTGATCTGTACTTATGTATGTTGATCTGTACTTATTGGAACACACTAGATGCCAAACTCTCTGATTCCTACCTCGTATATTATCAGCCTATATAATTTCTGTCTAATTCTCAAGGTCTGATTAAAGAACAAATATCATTATTCTTGAGTATGTTGAAACCCCGAAATAGTAGAACAACGTTACCCTGAAATTACGAAAAGGGAAAAGAGAACTGTCACTTCTTGGATCATCATGAAATTGTTATGTTTACCATATATCTGCATGAGCTTATAGCATCTTTTGGTAGTTCTGTATTACTGAGCTTTCCCAAGCTCATGTCGTTTTTACCATCTCAGGATAAAAGATCAGACAAGTTGCACCTATCAACGTCGGTATGGGAGTTTCTTCGGCTCGTCAGGGAGTATGGTATCTGTGTAACTAGGGGGCATGTGTGTCGTGTTTGTATTATACAAATGAGTCTGAAACTATTTTCCGCAACTGGTATTATGATTGTTTTATCATTTTGAACGATTTCTAAAATTGTGTTTTAAATCAGATATTTATTTTATGGTTTTAAAGGTTTAACCATATGTTTATTTGAAATTTTTCTGTGGGTCGCTCTTGTGACCCTAATGTGACTTCCTAGGATCCGTGAAACGCATAGGCGGGTCTAGGGGGTTACATTTAGTGGTATCAGAGCTTAGAGTTTCGTCTTTCTGGGTAGATCGGCCGATCGTCTGTCATAGGGTGTCTGGTCTGTGCATGCCCCTAGATCATAACCGTACTCCTCCGTGCCGAGACTCCAATGGTGAACCATTTCCTATAATAAGCGCATCTAACTCTTCTGTCCATAATAGCTTGATCTGTACTGGAAATGAATATTGGTAATGTCTGTCTTCGAATTGGTTTAAATTGATGGGTTTGAATCCATATAAAGAAACTGAGATGGTTAATGTGTGTGCAATTGAAGATATGAATTTGATAAAGAATGAAAGTGGGATCATATGACGTAACTGATATAAGATTTACATGTAATGTCATTCGGTGATAATGATTATGTTTGAGAATATCTTGAAGGAAATTTGATAAAAGTGTTCTGGATTTAAAAGAAAGGTGTTTGTGAATGTAGCGAAAGTGTAAAGCTCTATGGTGACTCTGTAATATACGAAGGAAGCAATTGTCTAAAAATTTCATTAAAGGTAAGTGATATCCGTATAAAACTTTGATTATGTTTGATTGCCAAGGAGAAAGTTATTCTTGCGATAATGTAGCATGGTGTATAGTTATACATATCATCTTTGGCTGAAATTCAGTGTTATGTCTTAACCTTGGAAAGCTCTGTTGGAAGCTTGGATTACTTGCTTGGATTTCAGGTACAGATTCTCATCCGTAAATTGATGGTTGACCTAGTAGATTAACTCATATCCTAGAGGAGATGCTTCTAGGAGATATGATTATTTCTGTGGTTGTTGGAAAGGTTTCGCATCCCTGACTGAGACCGTTTATAATAAAAGTTATGAGACAAATGTTGTTCTGCATTATATGAAGTTCGTTATAGATTTAAATGTTATATTCTAATTAATTGGTCCAAAATGTATGATGGGATGATTATGGCTCCAAAGTCAATTTGAGTAACTGAAGACACTGCCAGATTGATCTGTAATTGTCGATGAGTCTTGAGAAATAAGGATACCCTGATGGAAAGGTTTCAGTACAAAGATATATGGAAGTGCAATCTCTTTATTTCTCTGACTCTGGTAAATTTCGAGGACGAAATTTCTTTTAAGGGGGAGAGAATTGTAACACTCCTAAAATATATGCAAAAAAAAAAAAAAAAAAAGGGTGAGGGTGTGGAGGCTCGAACCCGAGACCTCAACCCTCACCACTCTACATGCTAACCAATTGAGCTAAGTGCTCTTTTCTGTCAAGTATTACCAAGGGTAATATTTGTTTGTTAATTAAGGAGTTTTTGAATTTGATTATATCAGATTCAGACGTTTCACATATTGGAATAAAATGCCATAATTGTTTTTCTCTCAACTCCCTCCCCAAAATACCCAGATCCGGTCACCGCCAAGATCTCCGACCACCGCTCGATCGTGGACGTCACCGCCCACACTGGCGTGACCGCCGCCTCGTCCCGGACTCATTTCCGTCTACCACGCGCGCGATAGCGCTGCCGTCCGTTGCCAAACAGCAACGAAAGAGGCCATCGGTTACCAATAGTTATCTGCCGTTGTAGCTCCGATCTACGCCACCGCCGGGCCGTGGCGTGCACCGCCAGCACCGGCGTGACCGTCGCCCTGCTCCGATCGTGACCCAGCCCTCCACGCGCAGAGAAGTACCGCATTTCGGCGTGGAGAGCCGGTTGAAGTCCGGCAAAACCCAATCGTCGCCTTTCTCTTTCGCCGTTTTCCGGCTTCGTCCGCCATCCGTTCGTGATGCCGCCGCCAGATCCGGGCTCCCGACATGACAATGAACAAAACCCAGTGAACCGATCGCCCATCCGAGTCCGTTAAGGCCTTCGTCGGAGTTGCACCATATCCGGCCACCTCGAGCATTTAAGGTGCGATTCGATCTATTTTTTTTCGGCAAGTTTCGCGAATAACAAGTTAGATTCGAGTTGATTAACTGAGACCCTTTATTTTCTGGTGAATCAGGCAAAGTTTGATGTTTCCGGCGAGATTCCGGTCACCGTCCGGTGACCAAAATAATGAGGTGAGTGAACCGGTTGGACCGGTTAAATCGGTCGGTCTATGACCCTGACCTGAACTGTCTTGATCCGAGTCTGAGTCGTTCGACCCGACTCGTCCGACCCGACCCGTCAACCCGAGTCAACTCGTCCGAGTCAACTCGTCCGAGTCAACCGAGTCAACTCGTCCGAGTCAGCCCGAGTCAACTCAGTTGACTGCTGACGTCATGCTGACATCAGCATTGACTCTGACCCGTTGACCTGCTGACGTCAGCGTTGACCTGATGACGTCAGCATTGACCGTTGACTTTGACCAAAAAGTCAAATTTTCCGAAAAGCCCTATTTTATGTTTTTCGACGTTCTGAGTTCGATTTTGAAGCCCGTTTTGCAAAATTCTGACCCAAAGGCCTCCGAATCTGACCTTGAACCCGAAAGTGTTTAATTTTGTTAAGAGCTCTATGGATAAGAACTGAAATGTTAATTTGTGTATTTGAAGGTATGCAAGTATCTCGGTATTCGAAATGTCATGGGACATCCAGTCTGGATTCTAATGCGATCGAATGTAGTATCATGAGTCAACCGGTATAACTCGGAACTAAGGTAATACTTTACTACCCCTTGTATGCTTTATGTACATGTTGATACCTGGTTAAAGCATGCATGCTTATGATAAGTGTTTTGTGAAATCTGCTTAAGCTGAATTCGATACGAAAAATAAGTATGAGATGTTGGATGTGAAATTACGAAAATGCCCTTAGAGCATAAGTATGACTAAACTACCCCTCTGATAAAAGAAATGACCTAAAATCTGCATTCGACCTGATTATGCAATTTACACTACCCAAGATGTATGTTTTAATGGTAAGACTTCGGCATCATTATGCAATACATGTGATACAAACTCGGATAATCTCTCAAACTCTGTATAACACTTGAATGAGAATTCTCTGGAAATATTGTTGAAATTATAAGTCGATCCTTATGACAGTGATGCGTGAATTAAATGAGAATGATCGTAATGACCAAAAAGACGGTAATACCCTCGAGCACCGTAATGTCTGATTAATTTGAATGACGGTATACCCTCAAGTCTGTATTGAATGAATCGTCTATAAAGGGGCGGAGAGTTATGACGACTTAGTCTCGTTTGAGCATGTGAATGATGAAGGTACTGAATGGTAATTCATAAAGAAATGGTGGATTTACCCCAAATTTCCAAAATGACTTAAAAGCCCTCTTGAGCTAAATATGCAATTATGCAGTTGATGAAACTCTGAGATTTCTAATAAAACTTTAAGGGCTAAAGCGCCCCTAAGTGTTAGGAAGCACACTCATGTATGATAATCACTCCTAATATTATAATAAGGTTGGAAGTTTTCCGCACAGAATATAAGTTCGACTACTTCGCGGTAGATTTGGTGGTGAAATACGAAAGCAACCGTTCAGATATACTATACAGATAGATACATTAGAAGGGTTGGTTAGAAAATGCAAGATTGAGGTATGTTAGTTCGAATAGTTTTGGAGGCTCGATAAACTTTTGGAAACATTAAATATTGTGAATCGTCATTTCATCATTAATGGGCTAAATTACGAAAATCACCCCTGATAGTTAAATGACCAAGATGCCCTCGTTGGCCCAAGTAATCAAATAGCCCTGAATGTATCCGATACCGTGAAGGATCTTGACATAGAAATCTCTAAATGCCTGGTTGGAAATTTGATGAGCTAACAGAATTCCCGAGCCACTGTTTATGCCTTGTTGGTATAAATTACCAAAATGTCCGTGTATGATAAAATGTCTATAATGCCCTTGTAAGCTTAAATGGCTGAATCATTCAGGATATGTCAAAACTCTCAAAGGTCTTGATGTATCATTTCCTAAATATCTGGGTTAAGCAGTTAGTATGAACCCCTTCTAATAGGGGCCACGTTTCAGAAATCCGTTCAAATCGTCACAAGTTCAATATGTCTTATTCCGTATATGCCAAGCATCTCTGAGAAATAATCTGTCCCATCTAGTGTGTTCCATGTGTGTGCTATATTCTGTTGAACAAACTGCATAATGACATTCTCTGCCTACTTGATAGTATGATATGTTAGTTTGATATATGATGATACAATCTGTTTGCATGATGAATACTAAAATGTCTGCTCTGCAATAGTATGCCCATTTATCAGTCAAAAGCATGAATTCTTCCGTTTATGATGTTATGAGTAAAATATTTGTCACATATATTCTGTTAACCATGTCTGGGAAATCTGAACACTGATTCTGTCTGGGGTATACTGTTGGGTTATGATATGAAGTCTCTGTCGATACAGCCCTGATCAAGCTGGTAAATCCTTATGGACTCAAGGTCTCCCCTTGAGTGGCACCTACGCCCATCGGGCCTAGGGTAAGTCCTTATGGACCTAAGGCACCCCCTTAGGTGGCACCTACGCCCATCGGGCCTAGGGTAAGTCCTTATGGACTCAAGGTCTCCCCTTGAGTGGCACCTACGCCCATCGGGCCTAGGGTAAGTCCTTATGGACCTAAGGCACCCCCTTAGGTGGCACCTACGCCCATCGGGCCTAGGGTAAGTCCTTATGGATGCAGTTCTGGGGGACTGCATATTGGTGTGAGGTTGGAGGGTATTTCTTGCAAACTTCAGTATGAACATTGGACATTTGCATTTAATCTGTTATGTGCTCATATGATATAATGCTAGGTACTTATATATATATGTTGATCTATACTTATGTATGTTGATCTATACTTATGTATGTTGACCTGTACTTATGTATGTTGATCTGTACTTATGTATGTTGATCTGTACTTATTGGAACACACTAGATGCCAAACTCTCTGATTCCTACCTCGTATATTATCAGCCTATATAATTTCTGTCTAATTCTCAAGGTCTGATTAAAGAACAAATATCATTATTCTTGAGTATGTTGAAACCCCGAAATAGTAGAACAACGTTACCCTGAAATTACGAAAAGGGAAAAGAGAACTGTCACTTCTTGGATCATCATGAAATTGTTATGTTTACCATATATCTGCATGAGCTTATAGCATCTTTTGGTAGTTCTGTATTACTGAGCTTTCCCAAGCTCATGTCATTTTTACCATCTCAGGATAAAAGATCAGACAAGTTGCACCTATCAACGTCGGTATGGGAGTTTCTTCGGCTCGTCAGGGAGTATGGTATCTGTGTAACTAGGGGGCATGTGTGTCGTGTTTGTATTATACAAATGTGTCTGAAACTATTTTCCGCAACTGGTATTATGATTGTTTTATCATTTTGAACGATTTCTAAAATTGTGTTTTAAATCAGATATTTATTTTATGGTTTTAAAGGTTTAACCATATGTTTATTTGAAATTTTTCTGTGGGTCGCTCTTGTGACCCTAATGTGACTTCCTAGGATCCGTGAAACGCATAGGCGGGTCTCGTATATCTGAACAATTGCATTCATACTTCACCATAGGACTTGCCACATAGTATTCGAACTTATATTATGTGCATAAAAACTTCCAACCTTATATTAATTTCAGGAGTGATCGACGTACGTGAGTCATGCTTCAACCCTTAGGGGCATTTTAGTCATTTTTAGCTTTATTGGCATTTCCATAATTTTATCAAAGGCAACTTACTTCCAGTCAAGTGGGTATTTTCAATCATTTTGAAGCTCATGACATTCATCATTCATGTCAATTGAACCATTTATAGTATTTCAATCATGTAAGTATTCGTGGGTGTTTCAACCATTCAAGAAATTTCAGCACCTCCAACCACTTCATTCATTTAAGAACTCAGAGGTTTATCCATTGTTCTGGTTAATTTGCAAACCCCGGTGTCCGAGGATACTTCAGCCCTTTTTATCAATACGATTATTCCGATTAGTTTAACCATATCAGTATTTCCAGTACTTTTAGTCATTTCAATCAATTCAGAATTCTGAGTCACTTGCTTAATTCAGGGGTATGGATAGATTCCCTTGAATCTATAATCGGAGATTCATTCCAAATCCAAAGAGACCTAACACCTTACGATCTCGAAGGTTTAAATCTTGTTACCATAGCTTTCCAAGTAGTTCGAGGTTTTCAGATTAATCGGGTTGTTTTACCATATCTAGCGTAGATTTCTAGATCGCTTCCAATTCCAAGGGTATTTTAGTCATTCTCATACCTTGAGGGCATTTTCTTAATTTCGTATCCAAATAATTTTTACATTTTATTAATTGACACTAATAATCGGATTTGGAGATTAATTGCATTATTAATTACTTATTGAACTCCAGATCCTTCTGATTTATTAATCTTCTCATTCGAGCATTGCAATCTTATTTAGACTATCATACTCATATCCATATTCGGTTTGACTTGAGCAAAATTAATTGTACTCATCATCATTTTTATGCATGCATTAACAAATACCAACATGTTCATAAAGCATACAAGAGGTAGTAATGTATTACCTTAAATCATTGCTATAACTGTCGATCCTTGAAATTGACATTCGAACACTCTTGAACCCAGATTCGACGTCCCTCAACAATTCGTATGTAATGAACTGTGAGTACCTTCAATTACACAAATTCCCATTTCAGTCCTTATTCATAGAGTTCTTAACTGAATAAATAAATACATAAACAAGTTTGGATTCAAGGTCAAATTCGAGGGATTTCGGGTTAGAATTTTGCGAAACGGGCTTCAAAAACGGACTTAGGACGTCAAAAAACATAAAATAGGAGTTTTTAGAAAAGTTGACTTTTTGGTCAACGGTCAAAGTCAACGCTGACGTCATCAGTCAACCGAGTTGACTCAGACGGGTCGACTCACTGAGTTGACTCAGACCGGGTCAACGAATCGGGCAAACGGGTCGGGTGAACGGGTCGGGCAGACAGGTCGGGTCAATGGGTCGGGTAGATGGGTCTGGGCTCGGGTCGGGTTTGGGCTCAAACCGAGTTGGGTCGGTTCAGTCCGGGTTGAACCCGGTTCACTTACCAAGAATCCAAGCTCGTCGGCCGATAGTCGGAAAGTCGTCGGATTTTCGCCGGTGACTCCTATGGTCACAATCTTGCTGGAAAAAAACGAAGCCCACAACACACTCAGTTCAACCAAGCCGGAATTTTTTCAAAGAAAAGCCGGAAACACGCCGGAACTTACCCAAAATGAAATAAAGTGGCCGGAAAAGCAAGGCGGCTCCGACGAAGCTTCTATCGGTGTCGGACGAGTAATCTACCAGCTGGGTTTTGCTCGCCTTAGCCCGAGGAACTCACCAGAGGTGGCGACGCGCCGAACGGACGGTCGAGGTAGCTGGAAAATGCCGAAAACAGAGGGCGAAAGGATGGTTCTCGCTGAACCTTCAACCCAAGTTTCACGGCAATCGGCGGCTCGCAACTGCGCGTGAAGGTCAAGGGTTAGATCGGGCTGTGGCGGCGCTTCCGATGGTTGGGGCGGTGGCAGCCACGGACGGACGGTGGCGCAGATCAAGGATGGTGAAGCCGAACGGTCTTCCACCATTTTCAAACGAACGATGAGCAACAACGGAGGTTGGGTGGTCGGGTTTTGACGGCGAAGAGGCAAGGATGACAACGATAACGGCGATGCATCCACGGCCGGCCAGAGCACGGTGGTCGGAGCAAGAACGGTGAGGAGGAGTTGAAAGGTTTAGAACTCTCTAGACTCTTTCATTCTCAATCAGAAGTAAAATAGGAGATTGGGGGATAGAATGATATGTTTAATATTGGTTCAGACTTTAAAAAAAGAAATAAATTTACCTCGTAGCAGACTAAGACAAAAAATGGCCTTAGTTTCATTGGTTAAACCTTAGGCCAACAAACCTAAAGGTTACAGGTTCAACACCCTTGATTGCAACACCTTATTCTTTGTCCATTTCCTTTTTTTTCTTAATATTATTTTTTTTGGGTGTTACATAAACGCGATAATCGAATTTATCCAAAAAGTCATACATAGAAAAACGGCTCACTGGGTTCAAATTTGAAAAAACGGGCCAATGGATCTGAAACGTCGAGAAACCCCCGGGTAGGGTCTCCCAAAAAAGTCAACTCTTGTAAAAAAAAAGTCAATAGTCAAACGGCTCGGCGGCTCAGCTCAGACAGCTCCAAGTGCCCAGAACGAAGCCCACTCGCAGCCGGCGGCGCGTGCGGTGATTGTGGGCGACAGTTGGCTACCAAAATTTACAGGCTCGACGGCTCAAATTTTCAAAATTTGAACTCAAAGTTCGAATACTAACCTTTCAAGTTTTTCGACGATACACATACACCCCCTCCAACGGTGACTGATGATGATGTCGTTGGTACCGGTGAACTCGTTTTGACGAGATTAACACATAATAGTGGAGGTGTAGAAAACAGAAGGTCGGATCTCAGTAGATTTGAGATTAAATCTCCACCCATTTCTTTCACACTTTCCTTTCTGTTTCCCCAATTACAAAACCTCCCACCCCCTTTCTGACAACACGTTAACTTTGGGTAGATTTAATGTACTTCAAAAAACGGTCAAATCATACTTTTAGACATTTAACTTTTGGGAGTTCACACTTTTGTCTCCATATTTTATTTCGTTTTCATATCGGTCATCAATTTCTTATAAATCAAGCTTCCCAAGTCTGAATTCATTTAATTAAGACCCAAAACTTATTATTTTAGAAAGAAAAAAAAAAGATTAAATCTCCCAAAAATTCTTAAAATTTTACTAGCCCCATTTGCGATTGTTACAAGCTATTTATGTATCGAGAAAAATATGTTGGAAAATATTAATGTTGGCACTATCATCAATGATTTTGCATCAAAAGATGCTCGAAGACAATGTTTCTTATAAGTATTTGTATGCTTAAATATATTTTTGACATTTTTGAGATCGTAATGAATTAATATTTGTTTAATTTAATAAATAAAAAATTATGTTAGATATTCCTTAAATTTCTTTTGAATTAGGGGATATTTTTTAGTTTCGCCCTAAGACCGACCCTGACCTAAAAAACTAAACACGACATCCTAAATGTGTTTATATGAGGTGTTATCATTCAAGTAACTTAAGTCTTAAACTTAGATCGGATAAATGTTTTGAGTATGAGCACTTTATGTTTTGTTTAGTTTTCACTTAGGTGAATCGTAATTTAAATATATTTATGGCTGATTAATCACGCGACGTCCAATTAGATAGTGACAACTCGAGAAAATGATTTTTTAAAGAATCTTTAATATATATATTTTTTTGAAAAGTATATGTTCTGAATATACTCTTAACCATTTGACAATGCATGCTCAATCACCCTGCTGCAGCTGTTGGTGCTTGAACCCATGACCTCGAAGAACAACGATCATTCCTTTAACCATTGAGACAAGTGGGTTCGTGCAAGAATCTTTAATATCAAATGAATGTTCTTTTTATCGAAAAATAACTGTAGATAATGAATCTTATCGAACAATCAATAATTTCGGATGTTTAACTTATTTTGTCATACCAATTACAAGTACATTAGAAAAGCTAGGAACTAATTGAAACATTCATATTATTCAGTAATATTGATTTTTTTAAAGAAATCTCGTGTAAGGGATAGTGGAAGGTGAAAAAGAATTACACTCAATTTTTATCCTTCTTTAACTAAGTTTAAGTCGGAACTAATACTCATTATTAACACAAAAAATGTATATAATCTACAAATGTTCACTAACATGACAAAGAACATCCTATCAAAATATCAAATTCCCTTTGAACATCAACATTGAGTTCAATTCCTGCGGTGTTTGTCATTTCTTCTAATGCGATCCGAGCAGCTCTTCTATCTTTGTCACGTTGTTGTTTCAACTCGGCACGTGATTTTGGTTTAGCGGCTTCCGTGATCTTTGATTTTTGTGGTTTCGTCGGCGTTAGATGATCAGATTTCACTGCCTTCGTCTCCTGTTGGGATTTGTTGATGGTGTCTGCAAATCGACTTTTCAACATTGGAGCAGGGCGATATTTGTCCGATGTCGAAAACACTTCTGTTGCAAGAGTTGAAGATGGTGTCATTAGTTATATATGAACATGCTACTATTATGTAGGTTTTCTTTCGAAAATCAGCAACCATGAACGCTAAGATCACAAAGAAAATAATCAAGAACCATATATAATCGTGTTTACATAACACTAAATCTACACATTCTTTTAATTACTGTAAACAATCAAGAAGGATTCATAGGTTGACAATACGTACCCACAGTTCTTATCGGTTTGTTTGGTATCGTCGGACACGGTGGAGTCGAAGTAGTGTGCACCGCCACCTTCAGTCTCTTCTTGGGCAAATCACTAACGCAATCCACCGCCTCCGGTCTGCGCTTGGAGCCTACTGAATTCTTCAAGGCCGTTTTCACTGACTTTATCTGCTGTTTGGCTTTGAAGATGGTGTCCGCAAATTGGCTTTTCAACATCGCAGCACGGAGATCTTGGTCTGAGTTTGAAAACCCTTCTGCAAGAGTTCAAAATAGTGTGGTTACTTGCACATAAAGACATTATTTTTAGGGTAAATTACACAGACAGTCACTGAACTATGGTAAAAAAAATAAAATGGTAACCAAACTTTCAAAAATCACAAAATAGCGATTAAACTTTATGTTTTATAACAAAATGGTAACTAGACGTTAAATGTCGTTAAGTGTCTGTTATAAACTTTGATAATATAGCACATTTAGTCAAGTCCGTCATATTTATACATTCAATCAATTTAGTCCTAATTCGAAACAATTCACTAAATTTAGCCCTCGTTATTTACGCATTCTTTTAATTTGGTCTTAAAGCAAAATTCCAAAGTATGATAACACGATAAATAATTACAATTAAATTTTTTATAGGAACTCAAAAACTCGACTCGAATCGAATCGAAAAAATTTCAAATAAAGTTTGAGCTGTAAAATATGACGCGACAACTCAAATAAATCGAAATTTTTTTACTCGACTCGATCGAACGCTCATCTCTATCTTAAGATATGACGCGTCAACTTGAATAACACGAAATATTCGAATATTTTAAATCAATTCTTTCCTTTTAAATTGAATATTTTTAAAAATAGAATATTTAAATCACATCGAATGTTTAATAACTACTTTAAATATTCAATTCAATTTAAAAATATTCGATTTAAAAGAAAAAAATGATTGAAAATATTCGAATATTTAATAACCATTTTAAATATTTTTCTTTTAAATATTCAAATATTTAATAACTACTTTAAATATTTATTAAATATTTGAATATTTTAAATCGAATATTTAAAGTAGTTATTAAATATTCGATATGATTTAAAAGAAAAAAATGATTTAAAATATTCGAATATTTCAGTTGACGTGTCATATCTTAAGATAGAGGTGAGCGTTCGATCGAGTCGAGCCAAAAAATTTCGAGTTATTCAAGTTGACGCATCATATTTTACAACTCAAACTTTATTTGAAATTTTTCGATTCGAGTCGAGTTTTTAATTTCCTATAAAAATTTTAATTAAATATTCGAATATTTTAAATCATTTTTCTTTTAAATTGAATATTTTTAAATTAAATTGAATATTTAAATTAGTTATTAAATATTCGATGTGATTTGAATATGAAAATATAAAATATTCTATTTTCAAAAATATTCGATTTAAAAGAAAAATCATTTAAAATATTCAAATATTTCGAGTTATTTGAGTTGATGCATCATATCTTAAGATAGAGGTGAACGATCGATCGAGTCGAGTAAAAAAATTTCGAGTTATTCAAGTTTACGCGTCATATTTTACAACTCAAACTTTATTTGAAATTTTTTCGATTCGAGTCGAGTCGAGTTCCTATAAAAATTTAAATAAATATTCGAATATTTTAAATCATTTTTTCTTTTAAATAAAATATTTGAAGTTGTTATTAAACAATCAACGTGATTTAAATATGAAAATATGAAATATTCTATTTTAAAAAATATTCGATTTAAAAGAAAAAATGATTTAAAATATTCGAATATATAGTTATTCGAGTTGACGTGTCATATCTTAAGATAGATATGGGCGTTCGATCGAGTCGAGTCCAAAATTTTAAGTTATTCGAGTTGGCGCGTCATATTTTACAACTCAAACTTTATTTGAATTTTTTTCGATTTGAGTCGAGTTTTCGAGTTCCTATAAAAAATTAATTGTAATTATTTATCATGTTACCATACTTTGGAATTTTGCTTTAAGGACCAAATTGAAAGAATACGTAAATAACGAGGGGTAAATTTAGTGAATTTTTTCGAATTAGGATTAAATTATTGAATGTATAAATATGAAGGACTAAATGTGTAATTATGCCAAAGTTTATAACAGCCACTTAACGGAATTTAACGTCTAGTTACCATTTTGTTATAAAACATAAAGTTTAATTGACATTTTGGGATTTTTGAAAGCTTGGTTACCATTTTGTGTTTTTTACCAAAGTTCAGTGACCGTCTGTGTACTTTACCCTTATTTTTACGTTTGAAAATCAGCTGCCATGAACCCTAAGATCACAAAGGAAACAATCAAGAATCATATACACTCATGTTTACATATATAACACTACAATCTTTCAACTTAAACAAACGCTTTCTTTGCAAAAACATACGTACCCACAGTATAGGAACTGAAAACAGTATAAGAACCCCAGCAAACGAATATCAAAACAGAAAAAACACAGGTTGAATATTGAACAGAAAAGCAATACTTACCCACAGTTGTCATTGGTTCTTTTGGCATCGTCGGACACGGTGGAGTCGAAGTAGTGCGCACCGCCACCTTTGGTCTCTTCTTGGACGAATCAGCAACGCGATAAACTGCCTCTGGTCTGCGCTTAGAGACTACTGATTTTTTTTAAGTAAGGGGTTTCTGAGTTTGAGTGATAGTGGGATGAAAATAAGGGTTTCGTATAGTTCAAGAAACAGGTATAGCCTTTTATAACTTGTTTTTAGTCGGTTTAATAAACTAAAATCATTAGGATTTTTATAATACGCGCATTAAAAGAACGAAATCATAAGTCTAGCTATAAAAAAATATTACGACGAAAGTATGTTGGGCTTATTTGTTTGTTTATATTAAGAGATGTTTAAGATTTGTTTTGTCATAATTATTTTAGGATCTTGATTTTGGATATTTTTTTCTTTTGCATGTTGAAATTTTAATGCGTTGACATGAGGTGCTAACTTAATTCTCGAATTCAGGTCTAATAAAAAGATCGAGTATGATCGCTTTAATTTTTTTAGTTTTCACTTAAGTAAATCATAATTTGAAAATATTTGTAAGTGATTAATTGCACACCGTCCAAATTAGGTAGTGTTGATCACCTATGTGTGCAACAACTCTTGATGGTGGAGATGATGGAGCTCTGGTCATGTTTCTGGAGAGCTTGGGTCTTGGTTATGGGAGCTTATACTCGCTTTAGGGTGCATGGCTCCTTATAAGGGGCTGGATGAAGTGAGGACACGCGTCAATCAAAAAAGTCAAGTGTCTTAGTGAGTTGCTGCGATTCGGTGTCGGTGTGGATCACGCGCATCATCACGTGGTCTAATATAGCGATCGCATGTCCAGTTCGCAAAGGATTGTGATTGGTCGTTCGCACGGTCGTAGTTCGTTGGTACGTTCGCAGGTGTTCTAATTGAGTGTTCACGTGATAACGGTTCAAGGTATTAACATTTTCCCCAATTTCCTCCGACGAGGGGAGGTTATAAAGTGAACTTGCAAGCCTCGAAACGCGAACTAAGTTTTTAGAAAGAGTTGAGAAGTGATTTCTTGTGTAATTCTTTTCTTATTTTCTATTTCCACGTTGTGCTTCTCGTGAAACGACAAGAGCGGTGGGAGAGTTCAATTAAATGGTTTATCACATAAATAAAATGAATCTAATTTCCATATGATTTATGCATGCTCGTTTACTGGTGCGAACACTTGCCGCTTATAAAAATGGTTCGCTAGATTTACACTATTGTTTAGCACATTCTATGATTGCTTAAATATGAACGACTTTTTTGACTTTGTGTAGATGTTGCTATTGTGATGGCATACGCCTTTCTGGGGTGGGAGATCACTTAGTCACTATTGACTTTTAAATATTATGTACACTCATTTGGGAGTGGCGAACGCTTAGATGATACATTTTCCTTTGAGCTTGCTTATTTTCAGGGTGTCAGACGTTTTGGTGATCCGTTTTATATTCGCTTACTTGAGAGTGTTGTATATTATCACCCATCTTTTTTTAATTGCCGGCATATAAATATAAACTTTTAATATTTGCAAATTGTTAGAGTAAATAGGTAACGAACACTTGCCCCCATGTAAGTTTCATAATAAAGATTGAAACAAACATACATGTATGTTATAAGCAATGTAAGTTTCATTCGGTAACTCGGAGCGGCATCACTAACTCATAGCGGGATATTGCTAATTCATTCCCTAACTATTAGTTTCACACGTAATTTTGTAACATTTTTCATATTTACAAACACTATCATCTATTTGTGATGTCGTGTGTTATATTTTCGGGTGAGGGATCACTGGCAAATGTTTAGTTTAGATATTATGGCAACTCACTTGGGAGTGGAGATCGTCAGACGGTGTCCATTTGCGCACTTCTTAAAAGTGGTGGATGTAATACCCCAAAATACAGTCTAGGAGTATGTGGATACTTTGAATAAATTTCAAAGTGGATCAGATCCTTAATTTTAGTAATTAAGGATATTCTTTATAGAGAATTCCAAATTAAGACTAGGACCTAATAATAAGATTATAAAGCATGATGATTCAAGTGAGAATAATTAAGAACTTATGATTGAATTGAATTAAAAGAAAAGAAAGAAAGGACAAACACTAAGGACTAGAATGCCTTAAATGAAAAAGTGGTAACCTAAATTATAAGTGACAAAATCGAAACAAACAACAAAGTAAAGGAATGCATGCGGAATTCCCATATTCCTAAATGCCCCTACACATGTCATTAATTAGTGGATAATCAAGGACAAATTAGTCATTTTAAGGGTGAATTAATTGATGAGCTATTGTCATCTTCCTCTTTGTGACCGAGAGAATGAAAAAAAGGGGAGAGAAAAGATTCGAGTGAGAAAACTCCATGTTTATAGATTCAAGCTTGAAAATTGGAAGAATTGGAGTAGCTAGCATTCATATAACCTTGATAGGAAGGTAAAATATCTTCCTTAATGCATTATAGGTTCAAATGATGCATGTAGATTTTAGGTTCTTGCTTGAATTACATGAATTGGATGATTAGTTAGTGAATTGATGCCATGAATTAGTTAAGAAGTTCAATTGATTGATCAATCCATGGAATTAGTAGTGCCATTCGAATGACTAGGAGAAAGTGATGTCCATAACCAAATTGATGGTGAAATGTTATGCTAGTTTCTGGAAAAATTTGGATGATGAATAGAATGGATGATTGATATGTGAATTGAAATTCTCGTTGCTGGAAATTCTAGTGAGATGATGCCTTAATGAACCAATTTGAAAATATTACTCAATTTCCATGTTTCTATAGTTTTGACACATAATTGCGCTGACTTGGACATGTATGGATGAGTATATATGTTGAACAATCATGTTAGAACCCTTGTTTAAGTGATAAATGAAGCCATAATCTAGCTTGAAGAAATCTATCCAGAAGACTCTGTCTCGAACAGTAAATTTAAAAATTTGTAGAAATCACATAGACCCAAATTAGGGAATAAATCTTATATGTACAGAATCATGTGTATGTCTAGTTTCATATGCAACAAACGTAATCAAATTCCGAGTTATAAAACAATTTGTAGAGACTTATCTCTAAGGACAGTGCAAACTGTCCAAGGGTGTAAATTGCCTGTCTTTAGGTTAAAAACTGAATTAATTGGTAAAGAATATAAATGCAAGGCCTATATGATTAGAAAGATGGTTAAGTTAGCTTTCTAACAGTGTAAACGTTTCTAAATTCTGACGTACGAAATAAAAGATATAAGCATTTAAGCAAATGATTCACATGCTACCTGGCAACAACAGTTTTGATGTTTGAAATAAAATGTTTGCTTGAATGTATAGAATTATGTAATGGTTTAATTGGTTACTGATTTTGCTCTTATGGCCTTGTGTGACTTGTTAGAGCAAGGAGTAAACCTTGTTGAAGAGGAAAGGGTTGGTCAAGCTGGTGGCAAGCCTGAGGGGATTTGGATTCAAAACCAAGAAAAATAAGCTGGAAATATTGTGAGTGTAGTTATTGTAGGGTTAGAACTTAGATCCTAACCAAATATGCATGCCTACCTTCTTGATTATTTCTATGCCTTGCCAATGAATTTGTTTAAACTTGATTATGGATAAAAAGGGAAGAATGGATTAAGCCAAAAACTTGTGATTAATAGTGACATGAATCTTGATAAATCGATTGAAAGAAAGTATAAACAAATGTTTGATTTCTTGCTTTAGATGTGATCCTTTCGAATGGTTACTTGAATGTATACATATGATGATATTCTTGTGGAAACTATAAACAAATGTTTGATTTCTTTCTTTGGATGTGATCCTTTCGAATGGTTACTTGAGTGTATACATAAGGTGATATGCTTGCTGAAAGTATAGACAAATGTTTGATTTCTTGCTTTGGATGTGATCCTTTCGAATGGTTACTTGAATGTATCTATATGATGAAATGTTGGTTACTTGAAATACTTGCTAACATGATATGAATCATGAACTAAAAGACATTGCTTAATGCATAAAGATATTACTTGTTAAATGCTTGCTTGAATGACAAGATAACTTGTGGAATGAAGAAGTAAGGCTGAATTAGCCTAAGGGCAAATCATGATGTTGCTACACTTTACTTGAATTGATTCTTGAATGATAACATGAAGAGATAAGGCTAAATTAGCCTAAGGGCAAAGCATGATGTTGCTATACTTTACTTGAATTGATTCTTGAATGAGAACATGCCTTGACTTGAATATGAAATACTTGAAAATGTGATAAGTAAATGAAACAAAGCCTTGGTTGCTAGAGTCATAGGTAGGATGGCATGCCATAGAGTCTAGAGCTTAGTGTGTCGGGTGGACTACGGTCCAGGGCTAAGGCCCCTATTTGGCAACAGTAGGAAGGATGTGTGTGTTATGGTCACTTGGTGACAGTAGAAGGGATTGATCGGTACTAAAAGTACCATCTTGTAGCGACAGTTTGGTTGGTGACTCAATTACCTAGACATCTAGATACCAAAGGCTTGAACTAAAGAAAGCAAATGAAAAATAGTTGAAGTATAAAGCTTCATTGTCACTTGAAATTTACTTGAATTACTTGACATGTAAACTTGATACTTGAACACTTGAATATCTTGACTTACAAACTTGATTACTTGAGTTACTTGCTACTTGACTTGATTACTTGAGCTACTTGCTACTTGACTTGATTACTTGAGCTACTTGCTACTTGACTTGATATTGAACTGGTATGTCCTTCTAGATACTTGATTAAACTTGGAATGAACATACTTTCCTTGTTAACATGCTAATCGAATAGTCCTTGATAGCATAGTATGATTCATGTTGCATGAGTTTATAACCCTTGTTGAATGATCTTGATACGTTAAGTATACATGATATTAAGCTTGCTTGTTACATGATTACATTTTGACTTGATACTTGGGATAAGAACAAGCTCCTTGATAGTGTACTATTTGAATGAGTGTTGGAAACTTGGCACGATATAGATTACTTGAGAATTAATACTCTCGTTGAATGTTCTTGTTCACCTAGACAAACTTTACACCAAGATTTAATTAAAAGTTTAGAATACAAGAAATATGTCATGAACTTGTTTGCTACGTGAAATGCATTATGGTTATACTTGACTTGACAAAAATGTGTATTATATGAGTGTGGATGCCATGTATACCTTGTACATGAAAATAAGAGTTGTCTTGAAATGTTAAAATGTATAAACATGTATAATGGACAGATTTGAATAAATTAGAGGTCACCATGGATTGTTTTTCTTGTATAAGCGTATATATGTATTTAATGGAATACACATGACTTGCTGCCATGTGTTGTTTACATGTGATTAAAAATGGAGTGTTTAAGCATGCTAATGGAATATACATGCCCTGCTAGGTGACAATAGGTGCAAAATAAGGCTGTTTTATATGTATGAGTGTATGATTGTAAATGCTGCCATGCTAGGTGACAATAGGTGTGAAATGGGGCTGTTTTACATGTGTGAAGAAAATTTGAATTCTGTTTTTACTTGAATGAATGGGTATTACTTGTAAACATAACTTGAATAACAAGCTTGAAACGAAAAGTGGTTATTCTTAACTTGAGATGTATGTATATTGCCTGAATATGTACTTGACTTGAATTGAAATGTGTACATTGCTTGAGTATATTACTCGATTTAAAGTGAAGATTGAGCAAAGCTTGAATTCGAATGCTTCCAACACTGACTAGGTTCAAACTTGGCTAATTGATACTTGTTTTAATAACTGGATAGAGTTAGATTAATACCTCATTAAGTACATTTTGTACTTATCACTCTTGTTTCCATTCTTCCCAACCTACATGTTAAAGGGACCTTGAACCACCTTCCTTGAGCCCGAAGCAAGAGGAAAATAGAGCTAGAAGTATGATTTCATACTTTTTGTAACACCCGTGTTTAAGGTTCGGGTGTTAGGTGGGTTAATTTTGGTTTGAGTCTTTGGGCTTGGTTTTGAAGTTAGAAGACCATGTGTTTTTATTAAGGGTAAAATGGGGTTTTTTCTAATTAATGAAATAAAACAAGTAAAAGACGTGTTTTGAAAGCTATCATCTTCTTCCTTCAAACTAAAACCCACGACAAAACCCCTCTCCCCAACCCCAAACACTGTTCCATCATCTTCGTCAGCGTTTTCAAGAGTTTTTATCAAGGTAATGATGTTTTTGACTTCTCCTCTTCATCCTTAACATTTCCATGATTTTAGATTTTCATAAACTTCATTTTTGAGTTGTTCATGTGTTCAAAATTTTAAATCAAAGGTGAAAACTTTGTTGGGTTTTTATTGAGTTTTTGATTTGTTAATTTAATGCTAATAAGAATATCGAGTACTAACACATGCGGGTTCGAATTTCAGCTCCTTCCCTCTACATTCAATTTATCAGCTTTGGTGATGGCGATCGGATCGGGGCGATCAGATTGGAGATCGGAAAATTACTTAGGGAAAGGGCGACCAGATCAGAATCAAAGGAGCGGGCAATCAGAGCGATCTCAAGGTCAGGTATGGACGTTATTCGTGATGAACTTACCTTTACAATTGCATTGGAAGGGTGTATGGCAAGTGTTTGATAGACATGGGAGAGTTGTAGATGTTTTCATACCGAATAAAAGATCGAAAGAAGGAAAAAGATTCGGATTCGTGCGAATAGGATCCAAAATAGATGCGGACAGAGTTATTGAGAGGTTGAATGGATTCAGATTATATGGATCGTGGATTAGGGTTTCATATGCTAAAAGAGAGGCAAGATCAGAATATTGGAAAAAGAAACCGATGGAGCAGCAATCGAATTCTCAAAAATCATTTGTGAAGAAAGGGAATTCCACAATGCAAAAATCGACTACGGCACAAGAATTTAATGTGATCAAAGAGAAGGAAAATATACATAGAGAAGAGAGGAGTGTGGAAGGCGTGGTGGATGATGAGAAAATGGGAATACTTGGATGTTGTGCTGTCGGTTTCTGTAAAAAACCATCCAAAATTCGGGACCTAGCATTGGAATTTCGGAGAGCAAAATTGAATGGTTTCTCGATAATGCGAGTGGCGGGTTCGATGGTCTTGTTGATGTTTGAGAACATCGATATTCGATCAAAACTCCTAGATAAACAGGCCTTTTCGGAATGGTTGGAAAATGTAATGCCATGGAATGAATCTTTGGGACTGCCGAATAGGAGAGTTTGGTTATCCGCTAGTGGTATCCCCATACATGCTTGGTCCGAAGGGACGTGCAAGAACATTGCGGAATTGTGGGGTGAATTCATTCAATTGGATGGGGATACGAATGCGCTGTCGTCGTTTGAACGTTGTAGATTCCTTATTGAGACAGATTTTTTGGAAAGAATTGATGAGGTGCTAACGTTGAATATTGGGGGGTGTTCATTTAGAGTGCGCGTGATGGAATCGGAGGAAATAATGGGAATAAAATGTGATTGTTGTTGCGGGATGGAGGTGTCGTCTGGGGATATATCGACGAACAAGGAGGGGGATTCGAGCGAGAGGCAAGTGCATGGTGATAGTGTTGCCGGCAGTGAGTACATGGGGGAGGAATCTTTTGTGCCGGATTCACTTTGCGAGGCCACTCCTACAGTGATGCATTATAATGAATTATAGAAGGAGCAACAAGGCGGTCAGTTGGAATTTAATGTTGATCCGGTGAAGGTGAATTCCGGGATAGCGGATGAAGATATAGGGATGGTCTCTCGAGATTCAGAGGAGCAATTACAAATTGTGGGTGAGGAATACTCACGAGCATTGAGTGACGAGGTCCATGCGACACCGGTGGAGCTGGGATATGATGAACAGCGACGGCAGCAAGGGATAAGGCTGTAAATTGATAGAGTTGGAAAGGCGATAGTGGTTGAAAATAATGGGGAACTTCGAAGGGTGAGGAACCTATCAGAACTCTTATTAGATGACTTATCCCCTGAAAAAAGGATAGAAGCTGAGAAAAAATTGGTGAAGAGGGGTAGAGGCAGGCCAAAAAAGAAGGTGAACGATACACAAGATTTTGCAAACATATCACTCTCGGATTCTGACTTTGAAAATAGAAAAAGATCGATAATTAAGGAGGCGAAAGAGACTTTAGCATTAGGTAAATACATTGGGGCGGAAGCAATTGGCAATGAAGAACACATAATCCAGGATTTGGCGAAGCTAATTGCAGATCGGGAAGTAAATCAATAGCAAAGAGAGATGCGGATGTTGTCGTGGAACATAAGGGGGTTGGGTTCGAGTGTGAAGCGGAGAGCAGTGCAAAATTTAGTTCGACAACATCGAGGTGAATTGATGATTCTACAGGAAACAAAAATGGAGGAGATTTTGGGTGCCATGGTAGGAAGATTATGGCCATCGGATGAGTATGAATTCGCCTATGCTCCAGCTAGGGGCAGATCCGGAGGCGTGCTAGTGGTTTGGGACACGAAGAGGTTCAAGGCTGAGTCGATACGTGTTGGTGAGCGATATGTAATGGTGGAGGGGGATTGGATTAACGAGGAATGGCATTGTGGTGTGATTGGTATTTACGCACCTTGTGGAACGGCCGATCAAGGGGTTTTATGGGCTAGTTTGTCGGAGATTTTGAAGAGTAATTCAATCTCATGGTGTGTGGTAGGTGACTATAACGAAGTACTGCATCTATATGAGAGGCAAGGGGGTGTTGCACGAACGAGGGGAATGATTTTATTCAAGGAATTTGTTGAATCTCACGCACTGTTGGATATTCCGTTGCGGGGGAGGTGCTTTACATGGTTTGGTCTGGGTACGCAGTGCAGCAAGTTGGACAGATTTTTGCTGTCCCCAGATTGGTTGGATAAATTCCAAACATTACAATTGAATGGATTATCAAGGGGAGTGTCGGACCATGTGCCGCTGTTATTGGTTAGTGATCCTAGCGATAGTGGACCGAAACCATTCCGTTTTATGAATGCTTGGTTGTATTCGAAGGATGCTTTGGACAAAATGGGCCATGAATGGGAAAGATTGGGAGCTTCGGATGTGGGGTGGGGGAGTTTGAGTATCTCGACAAAATTGAAAGGGATGAAATCTTTTTTAAAGAGATGGAATGCACATTCATTTGGCAACATTGATGGCCAAATTAAAATATCGACTAGTAAATTGGATGCATTAGATGACATGGTCGAAAAGGATTCAGCTTCATGGGAGGACATTGAGGAAAGATGGAAATTGAATTCTGAGTTGTGGAGGCTATCGAAACTAAGGGAGGTACATTGGCGACAAAAATCGAGAGGGGCGTGGTTAAAGGATGGAGACCAAAATACTCACTTTTTCCACCGGGCTGTTAAAATACGCATGCTGCGTAACTCAATTAGAGGTGCTTGGTGGCGGGGCCGATGGGTAATGGAGCCGACGGAGTTAAAATCATATTTTTTTAGCGAGTTTAGGAAGCATTTTCAGCGCGTGGAGATGGCGGGGTCGATGGAAGCGATGGTTGACTTTCCTTGCTTGAGTGAATTGGAGGCGTCATGTTTGGAAGTGGATTTTTCCGAGGAGGAAATTAAATCAGTAGTATGGAATTGTGAAGGCTCCAAAACCCCGGGACCGGATGGTTTCACATTCGAGTTTTATAAAAAGGGCTGGGCATTTTTAAAGAAGGATGTAATGAATTTTATAGCGGAGTTTGTGCAGGCGGGCAAGTTGCCGTCGGGGATTAATTCCTCATTTGTGGTATTAATTCCAAAAAAGGAGAGTCCGACAGTGGTTAGTGATTATCGTCCTATTTGTCTCTTGAATTCGCTGTACAAAATCCTAGCCAAGTGTTTAGCAAAAAGATTACAGGAGGTGTTGCCAAAGTTGATTAGCGACGTACAGTCTGGCTTTGTAAAGGGTCGACAGATTTTAGATGGAATTCTATTGGCGAATGAAACAATTCATTCGATGCAACGGAGGCGAAGTGAGGAGGGGGGATTTATTTTAAAATTGGACTTCTCGAAGGCTTATGATTGCATTAAGTGGGAATGTTTAGACCATATTATGTGGAAAATGGGGTTTGGTGATTTGTGGCGTAAGTGGGTGATGGAATGTGTCACTACGGCAAGATTGTCGATCCTTGTAAATGGCTCGCCGACGGGTGAATTTAACATGCAGCGGGGTTTACGGCAGGGTGATCCTCTCTCGCCCCTGTTATTTGTGATTGTGGCTGAACTCCTTCATCAATTTCTGAGTAATGCGAAGAGATTGGGCGTGTTCGAAGGGGTTGTAGTTGCCGAAGGATGTGTTGTGTCACATCTGCAATTTGCGGATGACACAATTATATTTTTCCCGGCAAGGATTGAGTTTGCACGTGATTTGAAGCGCCTTCTGACATGTTTCGAGTATACTACTGGTTTGAAGATTAATTTTGCTAAATCGCGATTGTATGGAATAGGGGTGGGCGATGAATTGATGACGCGCACAGCAACAATGTTGGGTTGCGATCGTGCCACGCTTCCATTTGTTTATTTGGGACTGCCTTTGGGAGTCAATCCGCGCAGTATGCAGATGTGGGATCCACTCATACAACGCTTCCGGGATAGCTTGGCGGGGTGGAAACGCGACACATTATCTTTTGCGGGGAGGTTAGTGTTGATTAATACTGTATTATCCGCTTTGCCTCTTTATTATATGAGTTTGTTTATGGTGCCAAGAGGTGTGTTAAGCAAGATAGATAGGATACGGAGGAGGTTCCTGTGGGGAGGCTCGGATACTAAGATGAAGTTTAGTCGGGTGAGCTGGTCAATAGCTTGTCGACCTCGTCGGTTTGGGGGGTTGGGAGTAGTGAATTTGCGCGTAAGAAATATTGCGCTTTTAGCAAAATGGAGGTGGAGGTATGCGATGCAAGCGGATTCCCTTTGGAAGACAATTATAGATGCAAAATATGGTTGTGATATTAGGAAGTGGTGGCTGAGAGAGGTGGGGTTGCAAAACATGTCCTTTGTTTGGCGGCAAATTGTTAATCTAAATGCAGCGCAGGATTTACATGGGTTGATGGGTAGTGAGGCTTTTATGTGGCAATTGGGGGATGGCGAAAAAATTATTTTTTGGCACGATGTGTGGTGTAGTGATAGACCGTTGGCTGAATTGTTTCCAAGGTTATATCGGCTTGTGGTTGAGAAAGAATTAACCGTGAAGAAGTACACGAAAGGTGGTACGTTTGAACATGAGGAATGGGAGAAATTTTTTGTCCGCCCATTGCGTTCTTTAGAAATTGAGCAGCTTATGGAGGTCCGTATGCTTTGTGGGAGTTTTCATCTCTTTCCACCTCAAGGTGATCGTATTGTGTGGCTACATTCGACGACGGGGGAATTTTGTGTTGCGAATTTGGCGAAATTGATGTAATCGTTTGGATTGGTGGTGAGTGATGAATTGAATATGATTTGGAGATTGTCGATACCTCCAAGGGTGCAACATTTTCTATGGTTTGCGTGGCTGAATCGGCTACCAACTATGGCGATGTTGAGTGCACGAGGGATGCCGATCACGGGGGAGGGGGCCTGCTGCGTGTGGTGCCGGGCGGGTGAAGAAACGCTCGACCACCTCCTGCTACACTGCCCAGCGGCGTGGGCTGTTTGGACGGCGTTCTTTCGATGGTGGGGGACGGATATGGTTCAGCCTTGGCGTGTGGTGACTTTGTTGGAGATGTGTTTTGGATCCGTATTTATGGGGCATTTGCGGGACTGGTGGATGGCGGGGTGTGCAGCGACTTTTTGGTCGATTTGGTTGGCGCGTAACAATGCATTATTCAATAATGTTCGGGCGGCAGCGGGGGAAATTATGTTCCTCATCAAATTGAGATCGATGTATTGGGTGCGGCTGTTAGATAGTGAGAGTGTGATTGTGGAATCGGCTTGGTGGGATTCTCCTTTGAATTGCTTGGTACATGGTCCGAATGATGACACGCGGGGGAACATCCAATGGGAGAGGCCACCGATGGGGGTTTTTAAATTTAATGTTGATGGCTCGGCGCGAGGAAAACCGGGTAAAGCTGGTTGTGGGGGTGTGTTACGAGACGAATTCGGCCGTATTTTCGCATTATTTTCAGGTCCGATAGGGGTTGCGGATTCTAATGAAGCTGAATTGCAAGCTATTTGCCACGCATTGGAGATTGTGGTTGGATCGGGCTGGGAACAACGCCCGTTGGTGGTGGAATCGGATTCCACTACGGCCGTGGCTTGGGTCATGCATTTGGAGAAGCGACCGTGGAAATTTTGGCGCTGGTTCCGGCGAATTGACGAAGCGTGTGCGGCACTAAATGATGTATGTTTCCAACACGTTTTTAGAGAGGGTAATAGACTAGCGGATGTTTTGGCTAAAACAGGTGTTGATAGACCGAGTTGGTTTAAGAAAGGAGCCTAGCATGAGGTATTTTTTACTATGGTGTTTGTACTGGTTACACGCTTACGAGTACTCTTTTCCTCTGTAGGATTTAGAGAGATTTTTAACGAGGCTTGTGAGCGTGTTGGTCATGTATGTTGGATTATTATTAATACATACATGTTGCCGATTAAAAAAAAAAGTCTAAATATGTGATAGTCTTGCCTTTAAGTGTAACATATATTAAAATGGTGAAGTTTTATTGAAATCCTGAAATGAGTATTTGTGGGTGAGTTTAAGGGTGGAAATCTTGAGTTTTTGAGGAAGTTTTGTGAGGGAAAGTTGGGTTGATGGTATGGTTATGCTTGGGGGCTGTTTTGAGCGTGTTTAGTGATGATTTGGATGATGAAATTGATGGGTAATTGCTAGGTTGTGTTCAAGTCCGAAAATGAAGAGTTTGGGTTAGTTCTTGGCTTGGAAATGTAGTGAAATCGTCTTGAGTTGTAATCTGATTTGTGGCAGTGATTTTGTGAATGTTTTGATGTGTAATACGCTATTTTTGGTTGATTAGAAGCAAGGGAAAACGTTGGAGAAGCTTCAGGCTCATTTTTGAGGAACTTGGAGGCTTGATCGACATTCTTAACTTGTATTAGGGGTGTTTGGTGAGTGGATTGTTTTCAATGGTTTTAAATTGGTTCAAAGTATGTTGTTGGGGTGCTAGATTGTGCTTGGTAGGCCAATCTAATACGTGGTTAAGTTGGTAGCTTAATCTCTTGTTCAACTTTATGTATTTCTTGCTAAATGTGCATAAATGTAGTCTTGTGTGATAAGTGTCCGATTATGCATGTTGCGATATATTATGTTGCATGATGGTGATTTGTATGTTGTGTTGCATGATTGTGAAATCACGGTGAGTACTCGCTTAGTATGTTGGCACTAGTTATGTTACCAGATATAAATGATCGATCATTAGGATGAGTGTGCACATGGTAAGAGTCAAATTCTCGCGTGGCCTAGGTGGTGTGAAGTCACCAAGGTGGAGTACGGTGAAGTAACATTCCACCGAAAGGTATATATGTGTGATGATGAGTGGAATCCCATTCGTAAAAGAAAATGGTGATGTGTGAAATCCCACCGGAAGGTAATATTGTTGTTATTGAGTACGTTGGGCGAAAATCCCAACGGAAGTTATCCGCATATCCGAGCAAGCTATATAGTTGCCAATATACCTTGTTTATGTGTGGTTGATGTGGTAAGATGTTCTGTTATATCTATGCTAAGCATAACATGAGGTAAGATGCCATGCTCATGCATTCTTGTAGTGGTTGGCTATGTTGTTATGATGGGGTTAATGCATGCCTTGTTGATGATTTATGGATATCATGCTTTGGACCCTGCATTGTCGATATTTGTTTTTGAGCTCCCTCACTAAGCTTTCAAGCTTACGCTCTCATTTCCGACAATGCAGATCATTAGTGTGGAAGATAGCAAGGAGCAAGGAAGGGGTACCCAAGAGCGTGTGTTGCTGCTCAAGTATGGTTTTATTTGAATAATGTAATAGATAGCATTGGGGATTCTAAGTGTTGTAGGAGCCTATGTTAGACTCTTATGTTTGGTTTTCATGTTGTTGAATATTCATGTTTTGTGTGAAGGGATGTAAATCTTGTTTTATGTAATGCTTAAGTTGCTACACGTTTCTTTTAGCTAAAGTATACTCATTATGCATGCTTATATGTTTAGTCATGCTCATTTGTAGGATGTGTTGCCTCTAGATTGTTTGCATGATTGTTGCTATGTGATCCTTGATGTTTCGAGGCAAGTTTGGGGACGTTTGAGGATGCTAAAACTTGTTTTCTGGCCACTCTGTGTGCAGGCGTTTCGAAACGCTCGAAGTGGTTCCGAAATGGTCGTAGCTCCAGGGATACTCGTATCGGAACGGGGGTGGTGTCGTTTCGATACGATTTGACACTATAAGCTCCCGTTTCGATACGGTTTGCTACTATGAGCCCCTGTTTCGGAACCAATTCCGAAATGTTTTGTCACTGTAGACCCCCATTCCGGAAAAAGATTGACCATATCGGAATGGATTGGTCTTGCTTTTAAACTAGAGCTCGCGTTTCAGAACGTGCAAGCCTGTTTCGAAACACAAGCAAGTAAATTGGCCATTTGGCATCTTCAAAGGTTCTTGAACATTAAGTTTTAGTCCCAAATGCTTGTTTGCTTCCTTGTTGAGTTCATATGTATCTTTTATGTATGGTTTTGTTTCGTACGCATGAAATTGGACTAATTAAGTTACTTGGTAAATTTAAGTTGCCTTATGTTCTGCTTGGATCATTTCGCTATCGTCTTCCGCTGCTACCTTCGCACATAGGATTAAATGTGATATTTAGACAATATAATTAAATGAAAAAATAGGGTTGCTAATCGAAGTGAGGCATTAGCGGGCTTCGCCCGGTTTTTCCTCGTGTAACCCGTCCTGACCGGCCTGTCGGCTAGACCGGGACGAGGGGGTTACACTTTTTGTAACACTCCTAGTTGGTGGCACCTAGAAACATATTTAGTGAATCTAGTTCATGCATTTTACTTGTTTTGTAAGTTGTATATATGTCATGATCTAAAAGGTTTGTAAAGACTTAAATGGCATTGATTATACTTTGATATCGAATGCTTGCTTAATACTATCACGTCTCGACAAAATGATGATCTTGATACTTGGTTATATGACCAAGTTATGTTTGAATTATGCTTGGTAAATAGACCGAAATGCTTGATATCTTGATTACCTAATCGAATGGAACCTTGGTGCTTGAATACTTACCCTTGTTCGAATAGTATGGTCTTATATGCTAGCCTTGCTTGTTTTGAAATGAATTACTTGCTTGAAGGCATGATTTTGAATCATGGGTTGTATGTATTCTCTTAAGGTCATGGCTAGTTTATCAAATATGCTATATTCACATGATTTGAGTAAATAATGGTGGAAATCATGCTTGATATCTTGATTACCCTTTTTGAGCATGTTTGCTTTATGGTTTTATACTTGTCTAAGGCCTATATTTGATGGTTTGTGCATTGTTTTGAGTTTTGTCTCTTGAGGAGCTTAATTTCTAGGTTGTATGCTTATAGTTTATTCTTGATGCAATATGCCATGACATGATGATGAATATGCCATAAATGTTCGAAGATTGGTGTATAAATATGATGTATGTATGTTGGATTGGTTTAGGATAGATTAAAGTGCGAAAAATCAGCAAAAAATGACATTACAGGCCCAGGTGTTTCGGTACACTCGAGTATGTACCGAAACAGTGAGCCTGAAATGGCCTAAGGGTTTCGAAACAGGGTAGGTCTGTTCTGGTACGTTTTGCTACTGGAAACCACAGTTTCGAAACACCTCAAGGGTGTTTCGATACGGGCCCGTGTTCCGAGCCATGAGGTACTGTTTTGATACACTTGTTTCGATACATGGCTAGCATGTACCGAAACAGCTGGCTGTTATGTAAGTTGATGGAATATTATGAAGTTCTGATTCTTTGCGTTTTAGTCCCTAAATGTTGTGGATGCAATTAAGTGAGTATGAATGATTGTTTTGAGTTGAGTTTTGACAGAGATGCATGTATTATGATTAATTTGAGGATGGTAATATAAAATTTGAGGAATCCTTTGTAATTTGATAAGTTTACAAAATGGTCCCTAAAATCGTATTTGAAAGCAATTGAGCTTTAATTGATGTTCGATTGATGTTATGTATGTTCCGCTACGATGATAAACACTTAGGTTTCTAACGAGCATCTACACAAGATAAAAAGATAAAAATAGGGTTGTTTATTGAGGTAAATCTTTTCGGTTTACTTTAAGATTCCTCGTGTGACTCGTTCGGTTCGGTCTATCGCCTAGGTCGGGTCGAGGGGGTTACACATTGGATTAGATTAGAAAATTTTAAATTAAATAGGGGTCAATTTGGTTAAAAATTAGGGACTAATATGAACAAAAATAAACATCAAATCCCTAAACTAATCTTATTACCCCAAACATTCCACTTTAAAGATTTACCCTTAAACCTCAAACATGAACCCCTAAATCTTACAATCACTATTCACTAATAATTAAAAGTGCAAGCCTAATCCCCTAATCCCAAAACTTATCACATAACCTCAAACACTCAACTTGACACATTTACCCTTAAACTCTAATCCTTAATCCTTAAATCTTACAATCACTAATAATTCAAGTACATGCCTAATCCCCTAACCCCTAAACTAATATCATAACCTCAATTCCATATGCTCAACTTGAAGCATGTATTGTTTATACCCCTAAAGCCCAAACCTCAACCCTTAAATCTTACCATCACTAAAAATTGCTACTTGGAAGCCTAATCCCCTAATCCCATACCCCAAACACTCAAGTTGACACATTTACCCCTAAACCCCAAACCTCAACCCTTAAATCTTACAATCACTAATAGTTTACAGTTATCAACACTTTAAATTAATTATATATATAATTTAATATATTAATAGTCAATAATTGAATTATTTAACAAAAATATTCTAAATACAAAATTAATAATTTAAATGGTGAGAAATAGTTTATCGTATTATAATAAAATAAATTCATCAAATTATAGACTTACTCAATTACATGTTAGGTAAATATCAAGTCGGGTCAATATCAGTTCAGGTCAACAACAGGTTGGATTCAAAACAAGTCAGGTCAATTAACAGGCCGGTTCAAAACATGTCACGTAAAATTGGATCTTGGGGTCAATTCAGTCGGGTAATATCGGTTATCTGCCAGGATAGTCTCGCGTTCGGGTTCGTTTCAGTCGGGTGCAGGTCAGGTTTCGGGTCTGCGGTAATAGGTTCAATGCGGGTTTAGGTCGTTGTCGGTCGGATGCAGGTTGGGTTCAATTACTACAGTAACAGGTCCAACTCGGGTTCGGGTCAATAACAGTCGGTTACAGATCAGTTTCAGGTCATCCCTTCTTCGGTTCAAACCAAGTTCTAACTCAAACAAGTTTCAGCCAGGTTTTCAGGTTGGGTCAGCTTTTTACACCCTTAATTATACTCAAGTCCAATTACGTAAATGACCCTACTAATTAATCCCAACTCAAACCCATAATCATAAACCTTAAATGACTAACCTTAACACTAACTGATGAGTGATTTAAATAGTTATATTCTTGTTGTTAATTACTCCTTATTTTTCGGTTTAGATAGCTAGTTTGGGTGTTTTCCCTTATTTTCTACGCATGACATTGGATTCTAGAATATGTGCTAAAAGTGGTTGAATTCTACAAGTTCTCTGGATTCATGACTAGATTAGTGGGCATGAAAATGTTGACTAAATGACATGTCAACGACTTCTAGAAGATGCCACGTTAGTAACAGTTGATAACTTATCATCCAAGATAGGATAACTTATCAGCCGAAATTTGAAGTTTAAATTTAGGATTTATCTTTTGTATTTTATTTAAATAATTTAGGAATTATCTTCTATCTTTTTAGGGTTTTTAGAGTTTTAGGATGCTATAAATACCCCATTTAGGGTGAAACTCAAATCATCCATTGTTCTTGTTTTCATTTTCACTTTGGAGTTTAATATATCCCTTTCTCTCCACTTTAATTTCCTTTTACCTTCCCTTCGTTCAAAAACGCTATGTATGGTTGCTTCACAAGCTGTGCTTAGCTAAATTCACCATTAGCCAAAAGCTAAGCTAACCCCACTTACCTCGTGAGAATAGACAAGTTCTTCAAATCTACAACTTTGTTCTTGATTTTCCGTAACATTGGATTGGTAATCAGCCTTTCCTTTAGGCATTACGGTTACTTCATTCTGAAAGCGCGCATCGGGTTGAATGTGGTTTTGATCCACCATTGGGGACGAGAATAGGCTTGTAGTAGATTCAACTCCCTAAGAACAAACTTAGTGGCAAACCACTAAGGGGAATCATGATCGGATACGATCCTCATCGAGACAAACCATCCAAGCACGGACTTTTCCTGCACTAAGTGCAGAATTTGCGTTAGCATCGATTGACAAAGCTAATAAAACAAAAACTGAATTCTAAGGATTGGCCTGGAATTCAGTTCACCGTAGAGAAGCAAGTTACAAGGGTTGGGCCTTGTAGACTGTAAACGGCAAGAACTCGAAGTAATATCCCTTTTAGTGACCAAGACAAGTTGAGGCGAAGCAAAGTTGGATGCTAACTCTTATCATAATCATTTTCAATTATTTCTTTTACTTTGTTTATTTTAAATATTCTCTAATTATTTCACTAAATCTCCATTTTTTGTCACTTGTAGATTGCTTGATAAAGATCAACTCAAATCTATATTGGGAACTCCTTAGTCCCTGCGGATCGACCCTTACTCTCACTATTCTACTTTAATTATTTCTTTAATTGAGTTTAAGGATATTTATTTGACAGTTCACGATGCTTGTCAAATTTGCGCCGTTGTGGGGGACTTCGACAAAGTTACTAATATTTGTTTTGATTTGATTTATGACCAGAAAGAATCCATAAGAACATAAATACTATATCCCGGAGATCGAATCATACACTCGAAGACTTCACGCTCAGACACTACGGGAAAAGAAACAAATAGAACAAAAACAACGTCTAGAAAGTGATCTAGAATCAGCGTCAGAGGCAGATTCACATTTCGAGTACACCAACGAAGAACATGTTCCAATGGGAGATAAAGACCAAATAATCCAACAACTGACTAGGGCACCAGATGATCAACAATTGATGTGCATAACATTCCCGAATGGTACAAAGCCATTCGTAATGAAAACGGGTTTGATACATCTTTTACCGACTTTCCACTGTCAGCCCAGTGAAGATCCTCACAAGAACCTAAAAGAGTTCCACATGGTTTGCCTAAGTACAAAATTCCAGGGAGTTTCTGAAGATCAAATAAAACTTCGTGCCTTCCCTTTTTCTCTAGCTGATATTGCCAAAGAATGGCTATTTGATCTACCTTTTAATTAAGTTACAACTTGGACTGACATGGCTCGCCTTTTTCTTGACAGGTTCTTTCCAGCAGCCAAGGCGAGCGAGCTAAGGCGAAGCATTTTGAGTATCCGACAGAAGTATACTAAATCCTTATATGAATACTATGAGTGTTTCAAAAAGCTATGCGCTAACTGTCCTCAACACGATTTGTCTGAGCAAACACTTATCCATTATTTCTATGAGGGGTTAACGCCTATGGACATGACGGTAATTGATACAGCGAGTGGAGGAGCACTTGTTAACATGACCCCAACTGCAGCAAGAACCTTGATATCTACTATGGTCACCAACTCACAATGATTTCACTCGACAAGTGAACCTTCTCGACAGGTTCACGAGGTAAGTATCGTTTCCCTGGAAAATAAGATTGCCAAACTAGCTGAAATTGTTCAATCTCTTGTTGCAAATAAAAGAAGCGCAGCTAGAATCTGTGGAATATGTACTAGTCCAGAACATTCAGCAGACTGTTGTCCGATAATACAGGAGGATTCTGCGCAAGCAAATGCCATAGGTAATTATGTTGGACCTTCCCAGAGACAATACAATCCCAACGCAAACACATACAACCCTCGATGGAAGGATCATCCAAACTTCAAATACACGCAAAATCAAGGACCAAACCAAGATTATTAACCACCTGCACCACAACAATATCAACCATAGAAACCGTCGTTGGAGTCGATTGTTGAAAGGTTGGCGCTATCCCAAGAAAAATTTCAACTAAATACCGAAGCTCACTTTGAAGCAATTAACAAATAGATAAGTCAACTAATGTCAGCGGTAAGTTGCTTACTTTCTCAAACGGAGCCCAATTCGAGAAAGAATGTGAACGCCATCACTCTACGAAGCGGTACCATCATCGAACCAAAAGCCACAGATGAAGGCATTTAAAGGAAAGGTAAAGAGAAATCCCCATCTTCCAATGAGAAAGGTATGTCCAATCCACCTTTTGCACCATCTCCCTATGCTACTCTACCCCTTTTTTTTCCTCGAGATTGGTGAAGCGCAAAAAACAAGTAACAGACGACTCACTGGGATTGAGAAGGTAAATCTGGGAGAAAACATATCTGCAATTTTTCAGCGACGGCTATCGCCAAAATTAAAGGACCAAGGTATGTTCACAATTTTATGCAAAATCGGTAAGGTTGGTATTCAACGTGTCATGTGTGATTTAGGTTCCTCAATTAATGTTATGCCACTTTCTTTATACAAATCGCTTTTTGTTGAACCTTTAAAAGATATAAAAGTGACTATGATGTTGGCAGATAGGTCCATAATATATCCCGAAAGAGTATTCGGGAATTTTTTAATACAAGTGAATGAGCTTATCTTTTCGGCAGATATTTATGTGATAGACATGGAAAATGGCCGATCAAATTCCTCCTCGTAAATACTTCTTGGTCGCCCATTTCTCAGTGCCACACATACCAAGATAGACGTAAAAAGCGGTATTCTTACGATGGAATTCGACAACAAGGTTGTAAAATTTAATGTTAATAAAGCAATGAAATATCTTGACAACGTTGCTAGTTTAAACTTTGTTGATATTGTCGATCCTATCGTAAAAGAATTTTTTGATTTTAACTTTGTAAATGATATGGGCAGGGAAATCGAGGAACTTGAAGATAAAGAGTTCGAAGAAGTTTCCTTCACTAATTCTGAATTACACCTCACTCGATCCAATACTAAACTTATACCCTCAATTTCACAGGCACCAAATATCGAGTTAAAATTGCGGCTAGATAATTTGAACGGCAAATTTTTGGGTAAAAAAGATATCTTAATTATTTTAGACAAGTTTTCAAGGCTGAAGAATATTCGAAGAAATTATCCAATCTACAAGGACAAAACGAATGAACTCTATAATCGTAAAATTTCTCTTAAGGAAATTCTCAGTTGAACAAAGCGCAAGAAGTGGAAGAAGTATTTGTCGCAGTGCCTGTAGTCTGAATCAGGTCGTCGAGCTTAACGATGTTAAATAAAGCGTTGAATGAGAGGCAACCCATTTTATTTTTATTTTTCCGATTCACTCACATTTCTGTTTTATTTATTTATTATTTCATTTCGTTTAAATTTTTAGGTACCCATATCCCAAGTATAACTTTAATTATTGGGACAATTCTTACGATGGCTACTGATAAAATTAAAAGGAGCAGGTGCAAGTTAGCACAACCAAATCCACAAGAGCGAGTTAGCATTGTATAAATTGTCGGATAAATACCAACATCCTTTCACTAGTTACCCTTTCCCTTTTCCAAAACAAAACAAACCCCCACCGTAGGCCCTACCTTTTAAAGTCCCACGTGAGCCCATATATATATATATATATATATATATCCTACTTTTCTCTTTACTACAGCACGACCCTATCCTCATCTTTTCAAACAATTCTTTTCAAACTTAAATAAACTTACCATGGGCCCCGCACCTTTTGACTAAGCTTTAAATATACCTTTTCATGTTTTTAACTTTCCCTAAAAACCTTCACATGATTTTCAAATTTATTTTCCATTTTTTCCTTTTCCAAGACGCATACTGATAAGTGCCCAAAAGTCCTATAATTTTACCCCTTTTACATGGAAATTATCACTCAACCTACACCCATTTAAGCTGCATTATAGCTCTTCATGCATTGATTTCATCATTTATGCCTTAGATCTTTATATTTTTTTATCCTATGAAAGAGGTACTATTTGATGCATGATTGGTGCTTTTGCAGATTTGCACGATGCTAGGGCAGGAGAGGTCATGACAACACTGGAGGAAAAGGAAGGATGAGGTAGAACCAGCTAGTAATAGACCCTGATTGAGCCAAGTCACAATCGATAGCTTCTAATGAGGGAAGTTGATTTATAAACGAAGCCTTGTTGAACAAAACCAGTCACAAGACTCATGCCGAGGCAGTAGAATGCAATGCCGCGACCGTGTACTACTCAACCTGCAGGAGGGCAAAAAAGGCAAAGTGGTAGCCGATTTGTAGAGCTTTAAATGCCGGATTTTTCTACACACTTTGCGTGGTAGGTGAGCTCGAGAAGAGAACAAAAATATGGAAGGAAGGATAAAGTTGTACTTTTGGCCAAAAGTGAATAATGTATTAAATTAAAGAGATTTACCTCTTTAATAAGGTTAAGTCCAAGTCCAACTTAATTTCCTCTCCAAGAAGGATTTGTGCCTACACCTTCCCTTATATAAAGGAGGCTTGCCGCCATCATCAGAGAGAGTCAAATTCGGTGAAGAGAGACGGGAGAGCTTAGGATTTATATTGTGTTTTCTTTCCGTTCATTATGTTCTAATTTTCCTTAGGGTTAGGATTAGTTTATTTAGTAGTTTTGTATAGACTATTGTACTTTGGTTAAGTTTTTAATGCAATTAAGTTGAGGTTTGCTTATTCTTGGCTTTAATCATTCTTACATGCTTATCGAGAGAGTTTCTGAGATTACCCATTTATTCAATATCGAGAGAGTTGAGTTCACGAAATGAATAAGCACGGTTTTCATCCCACATGGTGTTAACTAACTCGGCCTAGGGATAGGTTAAGAGTTCCAGCGGCTAAGAGAAGCGTGTGATTTGTTGGTGTTTGTCTTTGGTTTACGCCGAGAGGTATGGTCAAAGTTCAGCTATCAACAGTGTTCTGATCTTAGAGATAACGAGGAGCCATTCAAGGACGTTTTACCGAGCCTTAACATCATCTACCCAAGAGCAAGATATTGTCGCGACAGAGACTCAACCATTGCAGCCGAGACAGAGACTTAGGGAACTGCCACGATAGTTTGTGTTGTTGCATTCAAGAACGAAGAAAAGTCAATACGATTCAACACTACGTCACATTCTAATCCGACCCATTCTCTCAACTTGATTTTCTCTCTACTTTATTTTCTAGCTTATTTTAGTCTTAGTATTTTAGTTTATTCAAACAACCCAACTCATATGTGTTTTTACTTTAATTGTTTTGCAGTGCGAGGAAGTAGGATTAAAAGGCTAGCTCAATCCCTATGGAAAGGATACTCGATATACTTATTATTATATTACTTAAAACGTGTACACTTGCACTATTGCGGTGCACTTTTACGCGAGCATCACATACCCCACCCACTTTGTTTTCTATCAGTCGTCTTCAACCTTCACCAGCCACACCTTCCCTTTCTCCTATCTCCCTAAACCTTCGACAATCATCCTCACACCTTGTTTGCACTTTAAAGACACACTAAGCTCTTTAGCTTAGACCCCCATAGTTTCTTCTTCTAGATACTCAGACTCTTTAGGCGACTCGATACTTGGAGCATCTCGCATTTTACTAAGATATTTTATCAGTATAAAGTATTTTATTTAAACTTTTAAGATTATCATTTTATGATTTAGGACATTTATGTAATCGGACTTTTGGACATTAAATTTTTGGAGTATGTTTCTACTTGCATCTTTGGATTTTAATTTAGATGTTTTTGATAAACAATTACAATATGTTTTAACATATGAGCTTTATTGATAGTTGTGATATTTTAACATAAATATTGCTATTTATTGATAATTATGTTTTATAATCATTTTAACCCAAAATCTGTTATTCGAGAGGAAAGTTTTTAAATGTGACTTCTTAGATTTTGTCCATTTCTTCTAGGTCGGTTTAAGGGGTTACACTTTGTCAAATAGTTGAGAGTATATTCAGAACAGATACTACTTGTAATCACCTTATCTTTAAAAAAATATGATCCACAACTTCTCCAAAGTTTTGACGGATCCTAGAACAATCCATTGGGGAAGTGACCTCACCTTTGGTAATCCTCTAATAAGCAATTTTCGAAGTCCCCTCCAAGTTCTGGCTCCATGCTGAGTTCAAGCTTCTCACAATATTTGATTGCCAAAGTTTCTAAAAAAGTCATGGATTTTTAAACCATGTGGTAATGAAACCAATTTATTGCATTTATGAATATGCAATGTTTGAAGGGCGGTTACGCTTGGCCAATCGTCAAACAAATATTCCAAGTTTTCACATTCCTAAAGAAGCAACGTTCGAAGAGAAGTCAGGTACCCTATTCCATTCCCTTGCAAGCTCGTCTGTCTTGTTCTTAACAGTAATTCTCTAAGGCTAATCAGGTACCTATATCTTTTGGTAACTCTTCAAGAAGATTAAGTGTTTCCAAACTCTGCAAATTGCAAACGGAATCTGGAAGTCCTAAAGTGCGATTTGTAGTTAAGGACAAATGTTTCAAATGATTCTAATAGCGAACCTTGTTTAACAATTGATCTAAATTGCAACATAGCAGCCTTAAATGTTTGGAGTTTGAGATGGATTTTGCAATAAGGGATTCACCACCAGCCATGGGTTCCCCATAGGGATCGAACATTAGTGTTCACAGATGGCCCATGTGATTGGGCAATTGAGAGGCATTATGCTCCGAAAAATCAAACCATATATGTTGAACATTATCGTTCGAATCACGGTCAAATGAACTCACCTCATTTTGTGCCATTGATAATACAAGGCCGTGTACTAAATCATGCATTTTGAAGGAGCACCCAAAAAAATTATAAACTGCACCTCGTTCCAATAACGATCTTGACCATAACTCTTGTATATACCGATCCCCAATGTCTTCTGGCTGCTCATGGTTGTTTAAAGATTGCATAAACCCATTTTCCCTCCACGATGAGATCAATTTAGCTCTCCCCGTTCTATAATCTTTTGGAAAAACTGAACAAAAGGCAAAACTTGGCTTTAAATAACAGGGCAAGTGATCATAACTGAGTTTGAGAGTAGGCAAGATGTCATTTTCCTTTGCATTTTCGAGCAATTTCTTTCCCAATTTCCACAAGATTTTGGTGTTGGTTCTCTTCACCCTCTTTGAAGACACATTTAAGAAATAGGGACAGACAATTCTCATCAGAGAGACGCCCTAAATCATATGGATGGGTTGTGCCTGTGATTCTAGCCAAATGGTAATCTACTAATCTTACCTTTCTTCGAGTGCCTCCAGGCTCCAAGTTCCACGACCTTCCTTCTCCGTGCTTCAATATCAATTCCGTCTAACATATCTTCAACTTGATAGCAAACACATTTTAGATTTTGTAGCCAAATGGTAATCTCTTCGGCATCCACCAGCACAACCAACATGGAGCATATTTCCTAAATTAAAGTGCAAGTAAGGTTTATAATTTTAATTAAATGATTAAATAGTTATCCGAAAAGTTTGTGATGTGCCAAAACAAGTATATAAATTATTGTGATGTGTAAATGTCTCCTTGGCCGAATTAATTTTTTTTAACTTAGATAGCAGCCAAATTTAAAGGATCGAAAATAATATTTTAGATACTTATTTTGATAAAAAAAATAGTTTAAGGACTAAAAGAATAAGAAAGCATAGTTTAGTGGTAGATTTTCATTTAAGTCTTTTTAATATAACACATCTTGTTTAAATGTCATTGGTCACATTTCCGATCAATTCAACCTCATCAATATTCTCAATCCTTTTAGTCATTTCAGTCAATTCGATAATTTGTATCACTTTGATAGTTCAGAACATACGAATAGTTTCTTATAAATTTATCTTCGGAGATTATTCAAAATTCATGAAAATCCAAGTGTTTTACATTCTCGAAGATACAAATCATATTACTGGATCTTTCCAAGTATAACGAGATTTTCAGATGAATCAATTGTTTTACCAGATCAAGTGTAAATACATATATCACTTCATTTTCATGGGCATTTTAGTCATTCTCGCACCTCAAGGGCATTTCAATCATTTCTTAACTTGACATTTCAGAAATTAAATCATTAACAAGCAAAACCAAATTTAAAGCACAACAGTCTTATCAATTATTTTTGGATCTCGAAAGTTCTTTTAGGTCACTCATCTTTCTAATCGAGCACTTTAGTTTTAACTGGTTTACTACCCATTTTCCATAATCGATTAGGCATTAACAAAATTAACCATACGCTTAAACATGATCATGCATGCATTTACCGGATACCACTATGTTTCATAACGCATACAAGAGGTAATAAAGTATTACCTCAGCTTTGAGCTACCTCGATCGATCCATGGTAGTCCATTCAATCACTCTCTTGAACTCATATTCGACGTCACTCGGTAACTTGGATACGTAGAAATGCGAATTGCATCAGAAACAAAATTTAAATTATAACCCCCTAGACTCGCCTAAGCGTTACAACGGATCTTAGGAAGTCACATTAGAGTCACAAGAGCGACCCACAGTGAAAATAAACATAAAAATATTTTTTTGAACACTTATTATACCGTAAAATCAACTTTTGTTTAAAATATCATTTCAGGAAGTAATTTAAACACCTAAAAAAATTTCAGAAAATGTTTTATAGACACTATCATAAAACAATACATGACATACATGCCCACTAACTATACAGTGTCGTACTCTAGAGGCAACGCCGAGGGAACTCCGAACACTGATGTCAAACATTATACAATGCTATATTCTTTTAACCTGCGATAGTAAAAACAACGTGAGCTTGGAAAAGCTCAGGAATATAGAACTACCAAAAGATGTTATAAGCTCATGCAGATACATTGTAGGCATAACATTTTCATGGTGTTCTAATTAGTAACAATCTTCATTTCCTTTCTGTTATTTCAGGGTAACGTTATACTTGAGAATAACAGTACTTGCTCTTTATTCAATCATTGAGTAACAAACGGGGATTATTCAAGATAATAGATTATGAAGATGGAAACAAAGAGTTTATCGTCTAGTGTGTTCCAATAAGTGCAGATCAAACAGACATAAATACATACTAGTCATATCATAAGAACACATAACAATTCAATGCAAATGTTCAAGTACATACAAGGGTTTACTAGTAACTACCCTCCAACCTTACACCAATATGCAGTCCCCCAAAACTGCATCCATAAGGACTTACTTTAGGCTCGATGGGCATAGGTGCCACCTAAGGGGTTGCCTTAGGTCCATAAGGATTTACCTGTGCTAAAGCATCGGCACCTACCCAAGGGGAGACCTTGAGTCCATAAGGATTTACCATCTTGATCAGGGTTGTACCAACAGAGACTTCATAACATAACCCAACAATATACCCCGGATAACAATCGGTATTCATGTTTTAGACATGAGTAACGAAATATATGTGACAAACATATTCTATTCAGAGTATCAAAACCAGAAGATTCATACTTTTGATAGATAAATAGGCATACCATTGAGTAGAACAGACATTATCATCATTCATCATGCAAACAGATTGTACCATCATAGGTCAAGCTAACAGATTATGCTATTAAATTCATCAGACAGCCAGGCAATACCATCACAGATCAAGCAATCACATACCAAGTATACAGATTGAGCTGACATACATCGGGTAGGCAGAGAATGTCGTCATATATCCAGTTCATCATTTCATCTTGTTTTCTAACATAGTGATGCAATCTCAATAACAATTGAAATATTCATCAAACATAACATTGTTTATGATAAAATCATTATACAATCCATTCAACAGAATATATCACACATGGAACACAATAGGTGGAACAGTTTATTTCTTGGAGATATTTGACATTTACGGAAGGGAACACATTAAACTTTTGACAATTTGAACTAATTTCATAAACGAGGTCCCTATTAAAAGGAGGGGTTCGTACTAACGGATCAGACCATATATTCATGAGTTGATACATCAAGATCTTTGAGAGTTTAGATATATCATGAGTAATTTAGTCATTTAAGCCTATAAGGGTATTATGGTCATTTATCATACATGGGCGTTTTGGTAATTTATACCAACGTGGCATAAATAGTCGCTCAGGAAATTCTATTTGCTAATCAGGTTTCCAACCTGACATTCAGAGATTTCTATGTCAAGATCATTCGCGATATCGGATACATTCAAGGTTATTTTGACTACTTTGGCTGAGGATGGCATTTTGGTCATTTAACTATCATGGGTGATTTTGAAATCTAGCCCAATAATGATAAAATGGCGATTTACAATATTTAAGATTTCCAGAAGTTTTTCGAGCCTCCAAACCATTCGAAATAATATATATCCCAACTTTTTAATACTATCTAACCCTTCTAATGCATCCAATTGTATCGTATATCTGAACAGTTGCATTCATACTTCACCATAGGACTTGCCACATAGTATTCGAACTTATAATATGTGCGTAAAAACTTCCAACCTTATATTAATTTCAGGAGTGATCGACGTACGTGAGTCATGCTTCAACCCTTAGGGGCATTTTAGTCATTTTTAGCTTTATTGGCATTTCTAGAATTTTATCAAAGGCAACTTACTTCCAGTCAAGGGGGTATTTTCAATCATTTTGAAGCTCAGGACATCCATCATTCATGTCAATTGAACCATTTATAGTATTTTAATCATTTAAGTATTCGTGGGTGTTTCAACCATTCAAGAAATTTCGGCACCTCCAACCACTTCATTCATTTAAGAACTCAGAGGTTTATCCACTGTTCTAGTTAATTTGCAAACCCTGGTGTCCGAGGATACTTTAGCTTTTTTTTTTTATCAATACGATTATTCCGAGTAGTTTAACCATATCAGTATTTCCAGTACTTTTAGTCATTTCAATCAATTCAGAATTCTGAGTCACATGCTTAATTCAGGGGTATGGATAGATTCCCTTGAATCTATAATCGAAGATTCATTCCAAATCCAAAGAGACCTAACACCTTACAATCTCGAAGGTTTAAATCTTGTTACCATAGCTTTCCATGTAGTTCGAGGTTTTCAGATTAATCGGGTTGTTTTACCATATCTAGCGTAGATTTCTAGATCGCTTCCAATTCCAAGGGTATTTTAGTCATTCTCATACCTTGAGGGCATTTTCTTAATTTCGTATCCAAATATTTTTTACATTTTATTAATTGACACTAATAATCGGATTTGGAGATTAACTGCCTTATTAATTACTTATTGAACTCCAGATCCTTCTGATTTATTAATCTTCTCATTCGAGCATTGCAATCTTATTTAGACTATCATACTCATATCCATATTCGGTTTGACTTGAGCAAAATTAATTGTACTCATCATCATTTTTATGCATGCATTAACAAATACCAACATGTTCATAAAGCATACAAGAGGTAGTAATGTATTACCTTAAATCATTGCTATAACTGTCGATCCTTGAAATTGACATTCAAACACTCTTGAACCCGGATTTGACGTCCCTTAACAATTCGTATGTAATGAACTGTGAGTACCTTCAATTACACAAATTCCCATTTCAGTCCTTATTCATATTAATCCTTTTTCTCTTTTCTCTTTAGGCTGTTGTTCATTACATTTTCGGCACCAATGCCTCCTTTCTCACAACGCTTGATCTAATTAATTGCGTACCTATATAGGTGAAAGAGAGTTGTTTTGTCCGGATTGTTTTGAGTGTGGTGGGATCTTTGGAGAAGATTGTGTAGGAAAATCCTCATCATATTTATGTTTTCCTTGTATGTACAGCGTGATGAACTTAGACATGCTTGGCATATTTGCTTAACATACAGTCTTACAATTAGATAATGAGAGCTCAGGCAACATTGAGCGATTTGAAGGAATTAGTACAGAAGTTCATCCACAAGATGATTGGAAAAGAAATCAAAAAGCCAACATCGAGCATCTATCCTTTGCATGATAATGGAGGCTGTGAACTTCATAGCTGATTTGAGATACCAAACAATCTGTGCATGAGTGTTGTGAAACGAGAAGAATGAGAGAATATGGATAATGTTTGCTTGATCTTTTCATTGAAGATAAACAGCTTATATAGAAGCTGGATTACAAAGCAAGAGCGAAATAACAACTTGGCCAGCTGTGCTAACAACACTAGCTGGCTGAACCAATTCCTAATAGATTCTAACAGCCCTTGGCTGATTGCACTCACACACACAGCTATGATTTCATTCTTCAACAATCTTCAACATCCTCTCTTCTTTTCCTTCTTTTCTGATTTCTTTATCATCCAACACACGTAACCTGGATCGAAAGACATTGAATGCATCCTTGGATAATGGTTTGGTGAGGCCATCTGCCAGTTGGTGCTCAGCGGGTACATAGTTTATTTGTAGCTGCTTTGCTGCAACCTTCTCCCTAACAAAGTGCACATCAAGTTCCACGTGCTTGGTCTTTGCATGGTACACAGGATTGTCACTCATTGCTATTGCACTTGAGTTGTCACTCCAAATTACTGGAATTGAGCTAGTTTGAACCTTCATCTCAGTTAGCAATGTTTGTATCCATGTCACTTCAGATGCAGCATCTGCCAAGCTGCGATATTCTGCCTCCGTGGTGGATCGTGATACAATTTTCTGTTTCTTGGAAGTCCACAAGACCAAATTACCTCCTACATATACACAATTGCCTGAAATTGATCTTCGATCATCCATGCTTCCTCCCCAATCCGCATCTGCAAAGGCAACTATTTGACATGGTTCAGGTGAAGGAGAGAATACAAGACCATGCTCAAGTGTTCCATTGAGATACCGAAGGACTCATTTAAGGGCTACCATGTGTTGCTCACAGGGAGCATGCATGAACTCTGCTAACTTGTTCACATCAAAGACTATATCGGGTCGAGTGTGACAAGCATAAAGAAGAGCACCAACTATGCTCCTATATTCTCTAGGTTCCTTGAGTGAACATCCAGCTGATTGAGTGAGCTTGAGTGCAGTAATCATTGGTGTTGGAGTGGCATTTGCATTGATCATTTGAACTTTTGAAAGCAGTTCAAGGAGAAACTTCTTTTGACTTAAAATAATTGAGCCTGCCTCATACCTTACCTCCATACCAAGAAAGAAATGAAGTTGTCCAAGGTCTTTAAGAGAAAATCTTTCTCCCAGTTTGAGAACAACATCTTCAACATCTTCATTGGAGCTTCATGTAACCACAATATCATCTACATATACAAAAATATATGTTATTGATTGATGATCGGTCTTGACAAACATCGATGTGTCAGCTTTTGAGCTAATAAACCCAGCTTGAAGAAGATAATCTCGAAGCTTAGCAAACCAATTTCTTGGAGCTTGTCTGAGACCATATAGTGCCTTCCTCAGTTTACAAACAAGTTGAGTCCCATTCACTGATTCCTGTTGAAAACCTGGAGGTTGGTGCATGTACACATCCTCTGAGAGATCTCCATTCAAGAATGCGTTGTTGACATCGATTTGGCGCAATTTCCAACCATGCTGAGCTGCTAAAGATAGCACAATGTTAATGGTTGCAGCTTTTACAACCGGGCTGAATGTGTCCTGGAAGTCTTGGCCTGGGACCTGGGAAAAACCTTTTGCCACGAGTCTTGCTTTGTAGCGTTCCATCGTGCCATCAGCATGCTTTTTGACCCTGAATAACCATTTGCATCCTACAGGAGATCGACCTTCAGGTAGTGGCATTATGTCCCATGTGTTGTTTTTCAGTAGTGCATTGTACTCAGCATGCACGGCTGGTCCCCAGTTAGATGATTGTAGAGCATCTTCAATGGATGTGGGCTCAGCTTCTTCGATTGTTGAGGTGACCATATAAGTTTTAGGCTTGAAAATGCCAAGTTTACTGCGGGTTACCATTGAGTGACCACCAGTAACAATAGAGTCATGTAAGAGTGATGTAGGAACTGAGGGAGATGTGGTGACCAGCATTGGTTCAGTAGAATCAGCATGTTCAGGAGGAATATAACCATCAGTGTTGAATGTAGGGGGTGGTGCTTCATTTTCAACAGTAGGAGTGGCATCAGTCATAGGACAAGGTACATACATTTCATCGATAGGCATAGAATGAGGGATATGAACATCAGAACTACTTACAGGGACTTGATGAGTAATTGTGTCTCGCAAGGACGAACGGCGACTGATACCATGTTGTGAAACGAGAAGAATGAGAGAATATGGATAATGTTTGCTTGATCTTTTCATTGAAGATAAACAACTTATATAGAAGCTGGATTACAAAGCAAGAGGGAAATACAAACTTGGCCAGCTGTGCTAACAACCCTAGCTGGCTGAACCAATTCCTAACAGATTCTAACAGCCCTTGGCTGATTGCACTCACACACACAGCTGTGATTTCATTCTTCAACAATCTTCAACAATGAGCGTTAAATTAATTCCTTTGTTCTTGTTAAAAAATCTTTAGTATTTGTGAATGGAAAATGGAGAACTTCAGTAATTGATTTCTATTGGAGCCAAACAAGAAGAGATGAGGATTACAATAGAGAAAAGATGAGAAAAGAAAGCAACAAATTGCATCAGTTTTTTCATGACAATCCCAATACACCTAATCCTTAATATATAAGACCTTGTTCCAATAGTTTGTTACATGTCAAAGCTTAGGTGAATCGTAATTTAAATATATTTATGGCTGATTAATCACGCGACGTCCAATTAGATAGTGGCAACTCAAGACAATGATTTTTTAAAAGAATCTTTAATATATATATTTTTGAAAAGTATATGTTCGATCATTCCTTTAACCATTGAGACAAGTGGGTTCGTGCAAGAATCTTTAATATCAAATGAATGTTCTTTTTATCGAAAAATAACTGTAGATAATGAATCTTATCGAACAATCAATAATTTCGAATGTTTAACTTATTTTGTCATACCAATTACAAGTACATTAGAAAAGCTAGGAACTAATTGAAACATTCATATTATTCAGTAATATTGATTTTTTTAGAGAAATCTCGTGTAAGGTATAGTGGAAGGTGAAAAAGAATTACACTCAATTTTTATCCTTCTTTAACTAAGTTTAAGTCGGAACTACTCATTATTAACACAAAAAAAATGTATATAATCTACAAATGTTCACTAACAGTATAATGACAAAGAACATCCTATCAAAATATCAAATTCCCTTTGAACATCAACATTGAGTTCAATTCCTGCGGTGTTTGTCATTTCTTCTAATGCGATCCGAGCAGCTCTTCTATCTTTGTCACGTTGTTGTTTCAACTCGGCACGTGATTTTGGTTTAGCGGCTTCCGTGATCTTTGATTTTTGTGGTTTCGTCGGCGTTAGATGATCAGATTTCACTGCCTTCGTCTCCTGTTGGGATTTGTTGATGGTGTCTGCAAATCGACTTTTCAACATCGGAGCAGGGCGATATTTGTCCGATGTCGAAAACACTTCTGTTGCAAGAGTTGAAGATGGTGTCATTAGTTATATATGAACATGCTACTATTATGTAGGTTTTCTTTCGAAAATCAGCAACCATGAACGCTAAGATCACAAAGAAAATAATCAAGAACCATATATAATCGTGTTTACATAACAATAAATCTACATATTCTTTTGATTACTGTAAACAATCAAGAAGGATTCATAGGTTGACAATACGTACCCACAGTTCTTATCGGTTTGTTTGGTATCTTCGGACACGGTGGAGTCGAAGTAGTGTGCACCGCCACCTTCAGTCTCTTCTTGGGCAAATCACTAACGCAATCCACCGCCTCCGGTCTGCGCTTGGAGCCTACTGAATTCTTCAAGTCTGTTTTCACTGACTTTATCTGCTGTTGGGCTTTGAAGATGGTGTCCGCAAATTGGCTTTTCAACATCGCAGCACGGAGATCTTGGTCTGAGTTTGAAAACCCTTCTGCAAGAGTTCAAAATAGTGTGGTTACTTGCACATAAAGACATTATTTTTAGGGTAAATTACAATTACGGTCACTGAACTTTGGTAAAAAAATAAAATGGTAACTAAACTTTCAAAAATCACAAAATGGCAATTAAACTTTATGTTTTATAACAAAATGGTAACTAGACTATAAATGTCGTTAAGTGGCTGTTATAAACTTTGGTAATATAACACATTTAGTCCGTCATATTTATACATTCAATCAATTTAGTCCTAATTTGAAACAATTCACTAAATTTTTAGGGACGGTAATGAACAAAAAAATATAAATTAAAATTAAAGATATTGGACTAAATCGGTGACTAAAATATAAATCCAAATCAAAGGTATTGGACTAAACTAAAATTGAGATTAAAACGAATCCAACTAAAACTAATGAATAAAAAAGAGCTAACTGTAAAGCTCATCAACTAATAATGACCTAAAATGCAAATAACCCTTAAAAATGGGCGGGATTTCCCCCCTTATTTTTAAACTTAATTGTTTACTCAATTTCAAATGAAATTGAAAGATGGGAAATGTTCAAATGAGAATTGGATGTTGGGTGATACTTGAGATTGGGAATTAGGATTGATTATCATTCATTGAGATTTGGGCTAAAAATGTTAATTTGGATTAAAAATTAAATTTTTGAGACTATAATAAATTGGGCTAAACTGTCAAAAATATAAATCAATATGAGGCAATTTGACTAAAAATTAAATTGTATGGACTATAGTAAATAAAAATATTATTCGACTAAATTACCAAAAATAGGAATATATATGAGTCAAATTCAGCTAAAAATATATGTATATATGTATATGTGTATATATATATATATGTGCATATATATATATTATATATATATATATATGTATATGTATGTAAGTTTTAGTATGTATAATATGTATACTTAATACTTACATATATATTGTTATAATTAATTAAATATATGTATGTATGTATGTATGTATGTATGTATGTGTATATATATACATATATTATATATATGTATGTATAATATATATATATATATATAAATATACATATACATATATTATGATATATATATATATACATATATATATATGTATATGTATATGTATTGTTATAATTAATTAAACATATGCATATATATTTATATATATATATATATGCATGTATTTAAGTTTTAGTATGTATATGTATATGTAAGTTTTAGTATATATATATGTATGTATGTATGTAAATTTTAGTATATATATATTGTTATAATTATATATATATACATATATATATGTATGTAAGTTTTAGTATGTATATATTGTTATCTATATATATACTAAAACATACATATTTGTATGTATATATGTATACCCCTAAACAATACCCATAAATCTCAACCCTAAATCTTATAATCACTGATAATTAGTGTACAAGCACATTAGAAAAGCTAAGAACTAATTGAAACATTCATATTTTTCAGTAATATTAACTTTTTTAAAGAAATCTCGCGTAAGGGATAGTGGAAGGTGAAAAAGAATTACACACAATTTTTATCCTTCTTTAACTAAGTTTAAGTCGGAACTAATACTCATTATTAACACAAAAAAAATGTATATAATCTACAAATGTTCACTAACAGTATAATGACTAATAACATCCTATCAAAATATCAAATTCCCTTTGAACATCAACATTGAGTTCAATTCCTGCTGTGTTTGTCATCTCTTCTAATGCGATCCGAGCAGCTCTTCTATCATTGTCACGTTGTTGTTTCAACTCGACACGTGATTTTGGTTTAGCGGCTTCCGCGATCTTTGATTTTTGTGGTTTCGTCGGCGTTAGATGATCAGATTTCACTGCCTTCGTCTCCTGTTGGGATTTGTTGATGGTGTCTGCAAATCGACTTTTCAACATCGCAGCAGGGCGATCTTTGTCCGATGTTGAAAATACTTATGTTGCAAGCAGAGATTTAAAAAGTGTTTGTGGCCACGTATTTGGTCGCGTCGCGTTTATCGCGGTTGCATACATTATTTTTACGTTCGAAAATCAGCTGCCATGAACCTTAAGATCACAAAGGAAACAATTAAGAATCATATACATTTGTGTTTACATATATAACACTACAATCTATCAACTTAAGTGCATCTAAACCAACTGTCACGTTGCACCAGTGCGCGCCACAACCAACCGAGTAGTACCCTTAGGTGCGCCAAGGCCGACCGAGGAGCCCCACCTAGGTGCACTCGGGCCAACCAAGGCAAAGTGAGGTGCCTTGGGCATTTTAAGGCCAAACATGAACCAAGGAAGGTTTTAGAACGGCTTTATCTGCTGAATTCTTCAAGTCCGTTTTCACTGACTTTATCTGTTGTTGGGCTTTGAAGATGGTGTCCGCAAATCGGCTTTTCAACATCGCAGCACGGAGATCTTGGTCTGAGTTTGAAAACCCCTCTGCAAGAGTTCAAAATAGTGTGGTTAGTTGCACATAAACACATTATTTTTACGTTCGAAAATCAGCTGCCATGAACCCTAAGATCACAAAGGAAACAATCAAGAATCATATACAATCGTGTCCACATAACACTGAAATCTATCAACTTCAGTGCATCTAATCTACGCATTCTTTTAATTACAGTAAACATTCAAGAGGGAAACATAGGTTGAATATTGAACTGAAAACATTACGTACCCAAAGCTGTCATCGGTTCTTTAGGTCTTGTCGGATACCGTGGAGTCGAAGTAGTGTCCACTGCCACCTTCAGTCTTTTCTTGAGCAAATCACCAACGCAATCCACCGCCTTTGGTCTGCGCTTGGAGCCTACTGAATTCTTCAAGGCCGTTTTCACTGACTTTATCTGCTGTTTGGCTTTGAAGATGGTGTCCGCAAATTGGCTTTTCAACATCGCAGCACGGAGATCTTGGTCTGAGTTTGAAAACCCTTCTGCAAGAGTTCAAAATAGTGTGGTTACTTGCACATAAAGACATTATTTTTAGGGTAAAGTACAATTACGGTCACTGAACTTTGGTAAAAAAATAAAATGGTAATTAAACTTTCAAAAATCACAAAATAGCAATTAAACTTTATGTTTTATAACAAAATGGTAACTAGACGTTAAATGCCGTTAAGTGGCTGTTATAAACTTTGGTAATATAACACATTTAGTCCGTCATATTTATACATTCAATCAATTTAGTCCTAATTTGAAACAATTCACTAAATTTTTAGGGACGGTAATGAACAAAAAAATATAAATTAAAATTAAAGATATTGGACTAAATCGGTGACTAAAATATAAATCAAAATCAAAGGTATTGGACTAAACTAAAATTGAGATTAAAACGAATCCAACTAAAACTAATGAATAAAAAAGAGCTAACTGTAAAGCTCATCAACTAATAATGACCTAAAATGCAAATAACCCTTAAAAATGGGCGGGATTTCCCCCCTTATTTTTTAAACTTAATTGTTTACTCAATTTCAAATGAAATTGAAAGATGGGAAATGTTCAAATGAGAATTGGATGTTGGGTGATACTTGAGATTGGGAATTAGGATTGATTATCATTCATTGAGATTTGGGCTAAAAAATGTTAATTTGGATTAAAAATTAAATTTTAGAGACTATAATAAATTGGGCTAAATTGTCAAAAATATAAATCAATATGAGGCAATTTGACTAAAAATTAAATTGTATGGACTATAGTAAATAAAAATATTATTCGACTAAATTACCAAAAATAGGAATATATATGAGTCAAATTCAGCTAAAAATATATGTATATATGTATATGTGTATATATATATATATGTGCATATATATATATATATATGTATATGTATGTAAGTTTTAGTATGTATAATATGTATACTTAATACTTACATATATATTGTTATAATTAATTAAATATATGTATGTATGTATGTATGTATGTATGTGTATATACATACATATATTATATATATGTATGTATAATATATATATATATATATATATATATATATATATATATATAAATATACATATACATATATTATGATATATACATACATATATATATATATATGTATATGTATATGTATTGTTATAATTAATTAAACATATGCATATATATATATGCATGTATTTAAGTTTTAGTATGTATATGTATATGTAAGTTTTAGTATATATATGTATGTATGTATGTATGTATGTAAATTTTAGTATATATATATTGTTATAATTATATATATATACATATATATATATGTATGTAAGTTTTAGTATGTATATATTGTTATCTATATATATATACTAAAACATACATATTTGTATGTATATATGTATACCCCTAAACAATACCCATAAATCTCAACCCTAAATCTTATAATCACTGATAATTAGTGTACAAGCACATTAGAAAAGCTAAGAACTAATTGAAACATTCATATTTTTCAGTAATATTAACTTTTTTAAAGAAATCTCGCGTAAGGGATAGTGGAAGGTGAAAAAGAATTACACACAATTCTTCGGACACGGTGGAGTCGAAGTAGTGTGCACCGCCACCTTCAGTCTTTTCTTGAGCAAATCACCAACGCAATCCACCGCCTCTGGTCTGCGCTTGGAGCCTACTGAGTTCTTCAAGGCCGTTTTCACTGACTTTATCTGTTGTTTGGCTTTGAAGATGGTGTCCGCAAATCGGCTTTTCAACATCGCAGCACGGAGATCTTGGTCTGAGTTTGAAAACCCTTCTGCAAGAGTTCAAAATAGTGTGGTTACTTGCACATAAAGACATTATTTTTAGGGTAAAGTACAAATACGGTCACTGAACTTTGGTAAAAAAATAAAATGGTAACTAAACTTTCAAAAATCACAAAATGACAATTAAACTTTATGTTTTATAACAAAATGGTAACTAGACGTTAAATGTCGTTAAGTGGCTGTTATAAACTTTGGTAATATAACTCATTTAGTCCGTCATATTTATACATTCAATCAATTTAGTCCTAATTCGAAACAATTCACTAAATTTAGCCCTCGTTATTTACGCATTCTTTTAATTTGGTCTTAAAGCAAAATTCCAAAGTATGGTAACATGAGAAATAATTACAATTAATTTTTTATAGGAACTCAAAAACTCGACTCGAATCGAATCGAAAAAATTTCAAATAAAGTTTGAGTTGTAAAATATGACGCGACAACTTGAATAACTCGAAATTTTTTGACTCGACTCGATCGAACGCTCATCTTTATCTTAAGATATGACGCGTCAACTTGAATAACTCGAAATATTCGAATATTTTAAATCAATTCTTTCTTTTTAAATCGAATATTTTTTTAAATAGAATATTTAAATCACATCGAATATTTAATAACTACTTTAAATATTCAATTCAATTTAAAAATATTCGATTTAAAAGAAAAAAATGATTGAAAATATTCGAATATTTAATAACCATTTTAAATATTTTTCTTTTAAATATTCAAATATTTAATAACTACTTTAAATATTTATTAAATATTCGAATATTTTAAATCGAATATTTAAAGTAGTTATTAAATATTCGATATGATTTAAAAGAAAAAAATGATTTAAAATATTCGAATATTTCAGTTGACGTGTCATATCTTAAGATAGAGGTGAGCGTTCGATCGAGTCGAGCCAAAAAATTTCGAGTTATTCGAGTTGACGCATCATATTTTACAACTCAAACTTTATTTGAAATTTTTCGAGTCGAGTCGAGTTTTCGATTTCCTATAAAAATTTAATTAAATATTCGAATATTTTAAATCATTTTTTCTTTTAAATTGAATATTTTTAAATTAAATTGAATATTTAAATTACTTATTAAATATTCGATGTGATTTGAATATGAAAATATTAAATATTCTATTTTAAAAAATATTCGATTTAAAAGAAAAAATCATTTAAAATATTCGAATATTTCGAGTTATTCGAGTTGACGCATCATATCTTAAGATAGAGGTGAACGTTCGATCGAGTCGAGTAAAAAAATTTCGATTTATTCAAGTTTACGCGTCATATTTTACAACTCAAACTTTATTTGAAATTTTTTCGATTCGAGTCGAGTCGAGTTCCTATAAAAATTTAAATAAATATTCGAATATTTTAAATCATTTTTTTCTTTTAAATCGAATATTTAAAGTTGTTATTAAATAATCAATGTGATTTAAATATGAAAATATTAATTATTCTATTTTAAAAAATATTCGATTTAAAAGAAAAAATGATTTAAAATAATTGAATATAGAGTTATTCGAGTTGACGCGTCATATCTTAAGATAGATATGGGCGTTCGATCGAGTCGAGTCAAAAAATTTTAAGTTATTCGAGTTGGCGCGTCATATTTTACAACTCAAACTTTATTTGAAATTTTTTCGATTTGAGTCGAGTTTTCGAGTTCTTATAAAAAATTAATTGTAATTATTTATCATGTTACCATACTTTGGAATTTTGCTTTAAGGACCAAATTGAAAGAATGTGTAAATAACGAGGGGTAAATTTAGTGAATTATTTCGAATTAGGATTAAATTATTGAATGTATAAATATGAAGGACTAAATGTGTAATTATGCCAATGTTTATAAGAGCCACTTAACGACATTTAACGTCTAGTTACCATTTTGTTATAAAACATAAAGTTTAATTGCCATTTTGTGATTTTTGAAAGCTTGGTTACCATTTTGTGTTTTTTACGAAATTTCAGTGACCGTGTGTGTACTTTACCCTTATTTTTACGTTCGAAAATCAGCTGCCATGAACCCTAAGATCACAAAGGAAACAATCAAGAATCATATACACTCGTGTTTACATATATAACACTGTAATCTTTCAACTTAAACCAACGCTTTCTTTGCAAAAACAATACTTACCCACAGTATAGGAACTGAAAACAGTATAGGAACCCCAACAAACGAACATCAAAACAGAAAAAACACATGTTGAATATTGAACAGAAAAGCAATACTTACCCACATTTGTCATTGGTTCTTTTGGCATCGTCAGACACGGTGGAGTCGAAAGTATGTTGGGCTTATTTGTTTAAGTATATTAAGAGATGTTTAAGATTTGTTTTGTCATAATTATTTTAGGATCTTGATTTTGGATATTTTTTTTCTTTTGCATGTTGAAATTTTAATGCGTTGACATGAGGTGCTAACTTAATTCTCGAATTCAGGTCTAATAAAAAGATCGAGTATGTTCGCTTTAAATTTTTTTTAGTTTTCACTTAAGTAAATCATAATTTGAAAATATTTGTAAGTGATTAATTGCACACCGTCCAAATTAGGTAGTGTTGATCACCTATGTGTGCAACAGCTCTTGATGGTGGAGATGATGGAGCTCTGGTCATGTTTCTGGAGAGCTTGGGTCTTGGTTATGGGAGCTTATACTCTCTTTAGGGTGCATGGCTCCTTATAAGGGGCTGGATGAAGTGAGGACACGCGTCAATCAAAAAAGTCAAGTGTCTTAGTGAGTTGCTGCGATTCAGTGTCGGTGTGGATCACGTGCATCGTCACGTGGTCTAATATAGCGCTCGCATGTCCAGTTCGCAAAGGATTGTGATTGGTCGTTCGTACGATCGTAGTTCGTTGGTACGTTCGCATGTGTTCTAATTGAGTGTTCGCGTGGTAACGATTCAAGGCATTAACATTTTCCCCAATTTCCCCCCGGCGAGGGGAGGTTATAAAGTGAACTTGCAAGCCTCGAAACGCGAACTAAGTTTTTAGAAAGAGTTGAGAAGTGATTTCTTGTGTAATTCTTTTCTTATTTTCTATTTCCACGTTGTGCTTCTCGTTTACTGGTGCGAACACTTGCCGCTTATAAAAATGGTTTATCACATAAATAAAATGAATCTAATTTCCATATGATTTATGCATCCTCGTTTACTGGTGCGAACACTTGCCGCTTATAAAAATCGTTCGCTGGATTTACACTATTGTTTAGCACATTCTATGCTTGCTTAAATATGAGCGACTTTTTTGACTTTGTGTAGATGTTGCTATTGTGATGGCATACGCCTTTCTGGAGTGGGAGATCACTTAGTCACTATTGACTTTTAAATATTATGTACACTCATTTGAGAGTGGCGAACGTTTAGATGATACATTTTTCTTTGAGCTTGCTTATTTTCAGGGTGTCAGACGTTTTGGTGATCCGTTTTATATTCGCTTACTTGAGAGTGTTGTATATTATCACCCGTCTTTTTTTAATGGCCGACAGATAAATATAAACTTTTGATATTTGCAAATTGTAAGAGTAAATAGGTAACGAACACTTGCCCCCATGTAAGTTTCATAATAAATATTGAAACAAACATACATGTATGTTATAAGCAATGTAAGTTTCATTCGGTAACTCGGAGCGGCATCACTAACTCATAGCGGGATATTGCTAATTCATTCCCTAACTATTAGTTTCACACGTAAATTTGTAACATTTTTCATATTTACAAACACTATCATCTATTTGTGATGTCGTATGTTATCTTTTCGGGTGAGGGATCACTGGCAAATGTTTAGTATAGATATTATGCCAACTCACTTGGGAGTGGAGATCGTCAGGCGGTGTCCATTTGCGCACTTCTTAAAAGTGGTGGATGTAATACCCCAAAATACGGTCTAGGAGTATGTGGATACTTTGAATAAATTTCAAAGTGGATCATATCCTTAATTTTAATAATTAAGGATATTCTTTATAGAGAATTCCAAATTAAGACTAGGACCTAATAATAAGATTATAAAGCATGATGATCCAAGTGAGAATAATTAAGAACTTATGATTGAATTGAATTAAAAGAAAAGAAAGAAAGGACAAACACTAAGGACTAGAACGCCTTAAATGAAAAAGTGGTAACCTAAATTATAAGTGACCAAATCGAAACAAACAACAAAGTAAAGGAATGCATGCTAAATTCCCATATTCCTAAATGCCCCTACACATGTCATTAATTAGTGGATAATCAAGGACAAATTAGTCATTTTAAGGGTGAATTAATTGATGAGCTATTGTCATCTTCCTCTTTGTGACCGAGAGGATGAAAAAAAGGGGAGAGAAAAGATTCGAGTGAGAAAACTCCATGTTTATAGATTCAAGCTTGAAAATTGGAAGAATTGGAGTAGCTAGCATTCATATAACCTTGATAGGAAGGTAAAATATCTTCCTTAATGCATTATAGATTCAAATGATGCATGTAGATTTTAAGTTCTTTCTTGAATTACATGAATTGGATGATTAGTTAGTGAATTGATGCCATGAATTAGTTAAGAAGTTCAATTGATTGATCAATCCATGGAATTGGTAGTGCCATTCGAATGACTAGGAGAAAGTGATGTCCATAACCAAATTGATGGTGAAATGTTATGCCAGTTCCTGGAAAAATTTGGATGATGAATAGAATGGATGATTGATATGTGAATTGAAATTCTTGTTGGTGGAAATTCTAGTGAGATGATGCCTTAATGAACCAATTTGAAAATATTACTCAATTGCCCTGTTTCTATAGTTTTGACACATAATTGCGCTGACTTGGACATGTATGAATGAGTATATATGTTGAACATGTTAGAATTAAATCATAAATGAATATGAAATCTAAACTCGGGATCTATCATGTCAAATCATTAAGAACAATAAACTGAATGCGGAAGCGTACATGAATTCATTGATAGATTAAAAATCTTGAATCTTGATGTGGAAATCCCAAAACTTTGGTATTGATCTTCCAAGAAGATAGGTTATCTCTTGAAGTAAAACTCTCAGACGAGGAAGGAGAGAAAAACAGGTTAACCTATTTCTTGGGGACCACTACCTCTTTATATAGTTGATTTATTAAATCAACTATTAAATATTTATAACTCTGTCCCTCATTGAGTTTTAAATATATCTTATGGTATCTACACTTTTATTTGCATGACATTTTAATACCTATGACACGCTTAGCTTAATTGGTCACTTTATTTTGTGTCATACTTTATAATAGCAACATACATTTTACATATGTGCCCACAATTGAGGATTTTAATCCAACAATCTCCCACTTGGGCAACATATGTTTCCTGATAAATGTACAACCTTATGAGCTCAAAATTTTGCTATTATATAATAGGTATTTTATAACAATCTCGTCCATCAACTATATCCACATAGGATCAAAGCGGTCTTCGCCATATCAATCATGACTGGACCCATCAATGGTCACATATACAAATATAGTCAAATGACATAGATCAATCATGGATGTGTAGCATGGAAAATTACATGAAATGTGAATCATACATGTCTATTTCCAACTGGTCCTCCTAAACCTTAATGTGATCAACTTTACTGAATTCAGAGTGTACATAAACCAAAAGAACTTTATTTTTGTAGAAAATAATCTTAAATAACTTTAAACTAAAATAACTGAAATCGTGTCTAAACCGAATGAGCATTTTTCAAAATTACAAACTCCCACTAAAACCGAATATCCTTAAATAACATTACACCCACATTGGTAGTGTGCTCATGAAAGACTTAGGGTGACAGTTTCTTAATATGCGTGCAATTATGGAGTTTGTACCAACATGCTCTTTAAACACACAAACACTCTGAATTTTCTTTAACAACTAGGAACGTAATATTTATGTGCTTCAAGTTTGAAGTGTTCCTATTGTGTATAGAATAAATTAATGCATATTTATTGTCACAAAATAACTAAAGTGGTCTTTTTATTCAATCTAAAATTAGCAGCTCATGTGACAAAATTCGTTTGTATCAATATTCTATTAGAATCGAAGTCTGTAAACCTAATGATCTCTAACTTACCAGAACCTCGACATGTGAGCATGTAATTTTTGTTCTCTAAAGATATCTCATAACTCTATTGGCTGTTATCCAATAGTCCATACTAGAATTTCTTAAATATCTATCTAACATTCTAACAATGTACACAATTTCCGAACGCATACATACTTAAGCATAAATTAGATTCTCAATAGCTTATGTATAGAGAATCTTTTGGAATTTCTAAATTTTCAAGGTTACTTTTAGGGCATTGAGCAAGATAATACTTATCTACTTTAGCAATATGAGTGTCACTTGGTTTACTCCCATTGAACTTGTAGTATATACAAGTGCCAACCAAATTTATCTCAAAACCGAATGAGATAATCAACATGAAATTTATAAGGGTAAACTACATAAATAGTCCCCCGACTATGCTCCAATTATCTTTTGCATCCCCCGACTATCAGAAGTTACAAACTGGTCCCTTGACTTAAAAAAAATAACAAATTGATCCAGTGCCGTTAAAAATTTAACGGCTGGTGATGTGACAGTTAACAAAAATTGGCATAATAACACATTTAGTCCTCAACTTTTACACTTTGTTTAACTTTGTCCTAATTCTAAAAAAATGACCCCTTAACATTTCAAAATTCTATCAATTTAATCCATTTTTCTCTCCACACAATCCTAAACAAGAACGGTCTTCTTTCTAAAACAAAAATCAAATTTTCATTTCTCCTCTTTCTATATACTTGTCAAAGCTAGTTGTGTGTATTTGGACCAAAGGAGAAACAATCTCATCATTTGATTATTGAACTGGTATAGGAGAAATGGTTGCAGTCACCTCCCGCGTAACAACTGATTTAAGTTTGCTTCATTATTCCCTTCTCCACCTGCTAACACAAAGACCATAATCAATATGCCTAAACTTTCACAAATGAAAGTGGGATTGAGTGTGTCCCACGATTCAATAAATTAAATCTCATTCTTTTCATTTTTGTAACACAAGATGGCTTCAGAAATCACAAAAAAAACTTTTGCATATCGAGGCCATTACACATGCGCCTAAGTACCCGCATACAATTCCCAGATGTGAGCCTGCAGATCTCTAATGGGATTTCCTATTATTATGTAAAAAATGTCCTAATTTGGTGAAGAACGTTGCGCTTCAGGTAAACTCTATTAGACATCAACAATAAATATGGTGAAGAATGGGATCATACCAATGGTTGGTGTTCCCTCCCTGCTTCTTTTCCGTCTTGTTTGATCCACCTGACATATGATATGCAATGACAAAAATAAGCTTTAGCGTTTGGAACCTTATAATTCTTTTAATGCACTATTCAAATGAAATAGCTCATAAAGAAACAAAAAGATTGTTGGAAATAGGCTATACATATAGAAATGAGATCTCACCGCATTTGTAATCCCATCACTATCATCAATGGAACCTTCAGTCTTCACACTGTTCACATGATCATAAAAATTAGTCGATCAACTGGAAAAGTTCATTGGGTCATACATTATCGTACAAATAGGTTGCTAAGTCATAGTTGTGATCTCCTAAATAATAGTACTAGTTTGTCCAGAAAAGATTAACAAACCTCTGGGACGGTTGGGGTTCAGTCCTGCCTTCAACATTCTCAGCAGAACTGTTGCCTATTGGCATTGCAAGGCCATCAAATCTTTTCAGCTTCTTCGTTAAACCTAGGTTTATATTTCCTGAGGACTTTGTTGGTGTTTCTACAGGGGCCTGCATTACAATGCTCTGGTTATATTCATCACCATATTAGCTTAAAGAAAAGACTGACAACTTGCAAGCTAACTCATGGTAGCAGTGAATATGCATTCATATCAACAATAATTAAGGATAAAAATAGCAACAGTTTGTAAAGATTCATTCAACAACAAAAGCCTCCTTAGTCCTTACTTCAGGTGACGATGGAACACCGTGACCGTGCAATCCCTGTATTTCAGGAGCAAATGGATAACAAATTCATTAGTGTATAACATGATAAACAGAAGCAGAGATCTTGGTTTTATTTAGCACTCGTACGATGCAATTTTCTTTTTCTTTTTAATTTTGTGTTTCTAGTTATATTGGTAAGGTAAGGAATCCAGGAGTATTACGAGTTGGTAAGCATTAAAAAGACCACTATCTACTCGTATGTCAGTAAGAAAGGTGAGAATTATACAATTGTATGTGTACTGTACATACCCAAGTGGAATAAGCTATGCATTCATTCGTATCTCAAATTCAAAACAAGATGAACTCCTAGAATTCTTTCTTTTTTTAAATAATACTCTAATTAACAGATACCTGTGAAGTAAACTTACCATGGGAACTGCAGGATGCAAGTAAACTCCCCCATGAGGATAGATTGTCGCATAAGGTGGCCCATAAGGGTTATTTTTTTAGAATTAGGGCAAAGTTAAACAAAGTGTAAAAGTTGAGGACTAAATGTGTTATTATGCCAATCTTTGTTAACTGCCACGTCTCCAGCCGTTAAATTTTTAACGGCACTGGATCCATTTGTTATTTTTTTTAAGTCAGGGGACCAGTTTGTAACTTTTAATAGTCGGGGGATGCAAAAGATAATTGGAGCATAGTCGGGGGACTATTTATGTAGTTTACCCAATTTATAATTTCATTAATGAGAGTTCTACTTAAGCTCATATATAGATTTATGTAGTTTACCCAATTTATAATTTCATTAATGAGAGTTCTACTTAAGCTCATATATAGATTTTATTAATTTACATATCATTGATATTGTATCATAAGACACAACTTTATGATTGTACCATATAAATAGTTTCTTCAATGTCGCCATTGAAAACAAGCTTAACATCCATCTTATGTAGCTCAAGATTAAAATAAGCAACAAGCGTCATAATTATCCTGAAAGAGTCTTTCAATGAAACTGAAGAGAAAGTCTCTACAAAATTAATGTCTTCTTTTAAAGTGTATTCTTTAAACACAAGACATGCCTTATACTTATCCACATTATCATTTGCATCCCTCTTGATTTTAAATATCCATTTACAATCAATTGGTTTGCACCTTAAGGTAATGAGACAAGTTCCTAAACTTTATTGTCTTGCATAAAATTATACTCTTCTTGAATGACATCAATCCACTTTTGAGAGTTAGAACTTTTATGGTCTGATAAAAAAATGATTGAACATTTTCTATCATTCCATTGTTACCTTTTTTTTTGAAGAAATACAATATAATAATCTAGAATAGTATTTCATCTTCCTCTCGTGGACCTCTTTAATGACACTTGTTTTTTTAAGGTTGTTGAGTTTGTTCTTCTGAAACAATTACCTTATCTTGAATGAGAGTTGTTGAACATTCTTTTACTGAGGTACTTGATTCACTTCTTGATTAATGATAGGTGTAATAACCTAAACATCATCAAAAGTGATAGTATGAATTAAAATATAATCAATTCCTCCTCAATAACAATGTATCTAACCTTATTTCTCCCTCCAAACTCAACATCCTAAAAAAGTTATAAATCTCTCCTTAAAATAATTTTAATTGTGGGATCATAAAATTTACAGCCCATGGATCACTCAAAATAACCGAAATAGTTGCTCTCTTTTGAAGTTTAATTTCTTTACATGTGTCCTAACTTATACAAAAGAATCAACACTTTAAAACTTATTGTCTTTTCTTTTGACTAGGACCCTTAGCAACTTTATTCTAATATTTTCTTTATTGTCCTTATTCTTAGAGACACTAACTAAATGAGCACTAACCAAATGAGTATTTTTACACTTATAATGCTTCAACTTTTCTTCCTCTTGAACATAATGAGAAATGAGCCTAATTAGAGCCTATTTCTCCTTTTGGCAGTTGTAACTGAATCTGAATCGGTTAAATTGTATAGGAAGCGGTACCAAAATCATAAGAACAAACAATTGTTAGAGAGTTTGGTCTTACGTGCCTTAAATTTTGAAGCAATATTAAGAATTTTCATAATCTACTCCCTCACATTTCCTTGACCCTTATACTTCATAGAAGTAAAAAAAAGCATAAGTGATGTCATCTTAACCTTAATGTTTTGGGTAAAACATTTCTTAATTTCGTCAAGGAAACACTTAGTATGAGTAATCACTTTAGATTTATGCTCCTAAAGACATCTAGAATGTTATGTTTTATGATCATTAGACTCATGCGATTCGAACGATCTCACATCTCAAAATACCTTTTATGGGTGCTTACCGCTGTGAGAGGTGCAAAATATTCTTTCTTTAGTGCAAAGTCTAAGTTTATACAACCAAATACTATATGTAAGTGTCTTTTCTTATTCCTTGAAATTAGTTTCACTAAACATGAGTGTGGAATGCATTTAACAGATATTGTGATAACAAAGATAAATTACCTAAATATAGAACAAAAATAAAATAAAATAAAACAAGCTCACATAAATATTCATAAGTAAATAAATAAATTCAAAATAATGGCTAGTTCTCCTCAAGATACCAAGCATAACATTAATATCAAGTCTTTGGACAATAATATTAATTGTAAGCGGTACTCTTGTTGTAGCAATCAAACATTGACAATAAATTATGTCAAACAATATATTAATCTTTGGACTAACGTACTGCTCACAAAAATTACCTTATAATTGTCACACATTTATCGCCACAGTTGTCATTGTAATTCTGCCAAATATTAACTTTCCTTTGGGCTAATTAATAAATGCATGAATTACAAAAACCCATAATCATCTTAATATTTTAAATAAACTAATCTATACAAAAGCGGTCACTTTGGTGACATTATGTTTCAACTAATCTACTAAAATATTAGATGTTCGAAGCCAAAATATGAATTTATTTATTTCAAAAAAAATCCTTAATTTTTTTTATCTTTCAATTAAATTAAAAGATAACCAAAATAATAATAAATTTGAATAAAGGTAAACCTCATATTAAGATATCGAACACTCCATTAATATTTCATCGTTGAACAAAACATTAACTTGCAAGTGATATCTTGGTATAGTAATCAAACATTGATAATAAGAACATGTCAAACAGAAATCTTCCTTTGGGCCGATTTATTGCTCACATATAAAACTGAATAATTATCACATGTTTATTACCATAGTTGCACATGTAATAATGTCAATTATTAACCTTCCTTTGGGCCGATTTATACTAACATAATCCGACTTACATGCACAAAACCTTCTATATTTTAAAATAAAATAATTTTCACAATAGAGGTCACTTTGGTGACTTAATGCTTCAATTAATTTATCTCAAAATATATAACATATATATACCGATATTCAAATTTAAAATTTTGTACCAGTCAAAAATGAAATTTCTGATAACACTTAAGTTTCTGAAATAACACAAAATAAGGTTGTCTGAATGGGGCTATAAGAACTCGAAAAAACTTAAATCTTTGACTGTTCCTTAAAAGAAATGGCTTAAACCTTAAACATACATTTACCAAAATTAAATTCGAATTCAAAACATTCAAACTTTAACTAAAAGCTAAAATTAGAAGTATCATACATATGAGTAATTCATATAATGATCACATAAAACTTTAATATATATATTCACAATAACCTAACGATCAAAATTAAATTTTTTTTTTTATCAGCAAAGCGAAGTATATATTATTATGATAAACATACAACGCTAGTCGAACATGCGCCTCGTTAAAAACCTCCCTAAACCTATTGGAGGAATAGAGTACGACATGTCGACTGAAAACAAAGCGAAATAACCCCTCTTACAACATCATAGCGAAGCCTGAAACAAAGAGACTCGAGACACCCCTTCCTTCGCTAGTGCATCGGCTAACCCATTGGCCTCCCGATAGATATGGGAAAAGCACACCGATCCTAACCGCGCACAAGCTCGGTCAATCGCACTAAATGACTCCCCCAAGCGCCAAGGGCGACGTTCCACCTGCAACACCCATCCAATTGCTACTTTGGAATCCGACTCTATAATTAAAGGTTGATCCGCCCATTTGGAAGCTAAAAAGAACTCCAAGGCAAAAGCTATCGCCCGAATCTCAGCCACATTTGAATCAAGAGAACCAAGTGGCCCTGAAAACAATGCGAGGACACGACTCTGAGCATCACGCAACACCCCCCGAAGCCCGCAGGCCCTGGCTTCCCACGCGCAGATCCATCCACTGAGAACTTCAAAGTAGTGCCGAGTGGGGGTTCCCAACACACACCCACACGGTCCAAACTTTTAGCTACCCCTTCCCGATACATACTCGGACAGTCCCACCAAAGATTCTCACTAACCGTCAATCCCTCTTTGAGGGTCTTCACCCAATAGAAAGAGCGCAATTTCACCAAAAAATAAATCTCGGAGATAGGAATAAACTTCCCATTAAAGACAAGATCATTGCGCGCAAGCCACAACGACCATAACAAGGCAGCGATACTTGACACCCACAGCTTCCTTAGTATGCCCGTGAACGAACAATGCATATCCGGGAGAAGGAAATCCGCTAAGGATTTCGGCAAAGGCAAGGAAATCGCCCACCACCCTCGAAACCAATTCCACAATTCTTGGGTAAACGGACAAGAATAAAACAAGTGCTCAATATCTTCCTCCCTCTCGCGGCACCACCTACACAACCCTTGGTTGTCACCCAAATCAATCCCACGCACCCGTAGGAATGCAAAAGTCGGCAATCGACGCAGCCAAGTAAACCATAGGAATGCCTGGACCTTAGGAGGAACCAGGACCTTCCACGCAAAACAGTCCCCAAAATCACTCTCGCCCACTTTGTCCATCATAAGCAACCGAGATAATCCCTTGACTGAAAAGATCCCATGGTTATCCGGTGTCCACACGAGCATATCCAACTCACCTTGTCGCAACCGTATCGGACATACCAAAGAGCGTAAATCATGCAATTGCCGAGCCTCAAAGGACCGCAGACTACGGCGGAACACATCATCCCATCGAACATGCTGAAAACTCCCCTCGACAGCAACATCCCTTACCAATGCTAACCGAGCAACTGCAATAGTAAACAGGCGAGGGAAAACATCTTTTAATGGCTGCTCTATACACCAAGCATCAAACCAAAACATCACACGTTCCCCCGAACCAACTTTCCAAACGAAATGAGTCTCTCCCATATGTTGTTGCACACCCTCCGAGCTAACCATTTGCACTATCTGTTTCCATATCACAGACATATGTCCCCTAACCGATGTATTAAACCGCCACCACTGTGCCGCTTCACCATACTTTGATACAATAATAGCCCGCCACAGCGATGTCTCATCCCGAGCATATCTCCATGCCCACTTCGCCAAAAGTGCCTTATTTCGAACCTCAAGATCGGCCACCCCCAAACCGCCCATGTGACGAGGCCGGCACACCAAACTCCAATTCACCCTGCTCATTTTACGTTGTAAATTAACACCACCCCATAGGAAAGCTCGTCTCAACCTATCTATCGCAACAATCACCCCTTTCGGCACTCGAAACAATCCCATGTAATAAACAGGAAGAGAGGATAAAACAGAGTTTACCAATGTCACCCATGCCGCAAACGATAGCGATGTCCTCTTCCAGCCTGCGAGCTTCCGACGGACAGATGCAATTACAGGCTCCCATACAGCAATATTGCGCGGATTTACACCCAACGGTAAACCCAAATAAACAAACTGTAGCTCCCCCTGACGGCAAGACAGTACCTCGGCCATGGATGCAAACAACGCACCATCAACACCTATCGCATAGAGTGACGACTTCGAAAAATTGATTCGCAAGCCTGAGCACACCTGGAAACAACACAATAGCCTACGAACATTCAATGCTGCTTCTACCGATGCTTCAAAGAAGAGAACAGTGTCGTCAGCAAACTGGAGGTGTGTTAGTGTCACCCCCGGTGCCACTACCACCCCATGAACAAGCCCTAGTGTCTTAGCTTGTACTAACAAACGATGCAACGCTTCAGCCACTAGGACGAACAACAACGGCGACAATGGACAGCCTTGTCGCAACCCCCGTCTCATATCAAACTCTTTCGTTGTGCTCCCATTTAACAAGACAGATAAGCGAACTGTCCCAATACATTCCATCACCCATCCCCTCCACGTTTCATTAAAGCCCATCGATCCCATAATTTGATCCAAGAACTCCCAAAGGACACAATCATAGGCCTTCGCAAAGTCTAGCTTCAACACACAACCCCCCGCTCGACTGTTGCGCATAGAATGAATCGTCTCATTAGCCAACAAAATTCCATCCACTATCTGACGGCCACGGACAAAAGCTGATTGATGATCACTGATCAAACCACCCAGCACTACCTGTAAACGCCTAGCTAGAATTTTCGCTAAAATTTTATAGATGGAATTCAATAAACTGATCGGGCGATACTCATTTAAAGAAGCCGGCGAATCCACTTTTGGCAGAAGTACAATAAAAGTATTATTGACGCCTAGAGGTAGCTTTCCGGTAGAGAAAAAAATCTGTCAAAAACCTGTCCACATCCCCGCTAATAACCTCCCAGCACCTCTTATAAAACTCCATACTATATCCATCCGGACCCGGAGACTTCGAACCCTCACACCCACGCACCACATCCCATGCCTCGTTCGTAGAAAAAGGCACAGTCAAAGCCAAGTTATCACTATCATTCACCCTATTAAACGCGCCCTCAAATTGCCAAGTACATGATCTCTCTTCCGCGGCAAAATGCCTAGTGAAGAAGCTCACCACATGCTTCCGTAACCTGCTCGGGTCGGTCACCCAACTACCATTTATATTCAACCCAACAATGGAATTCCGACACGCTCGCAACTTCGCTGCCCTATGAAAGAACGCAGTGTTCCTATCCCCCAATTTAAGCCAAGTCGCACGTGACTTCTGTCGCCATAACGATTCCTTTTTACGAATCGCTCGCCATAGAGCTTGTAACCAAACCCGCCGTTGATCATATACATCACCACCCTCCCCCACGGCTTGTTCCACCTCTCCACTGTCTAGGCAATCAAGACGGCCTTGGATGTTAGAGATTTCATTCTCTATGTCCCCAAAATCCGATTTGTTCCACTTCCGAAGAAATAGCTTCAAATGTCTGAGCTTAACAGATATGTTCGAATTTCCAATCCCCATTCCCGTCAGCCTACACCACTCCTCCGCCATACGATTAACATTCCGCCTCTCCTCCAACCATACATTAATGAAGCGGAAAGGCCTTGGACCCCAGTCAATATCATCACACATCAACATAAGAGGGGCATGATCCGAGATACCGCGCGGTAAAGATACTTGTTCAATTCGAGAAAAACAATCTAACCACCTCGAAGTTACTAAGAAACGATCAATACGGCTCTTACGGCTATCCCTCCCAAACCACGTATATTGCTTTCCTCTCAAAGGCAAATCAATCAAACATGCATCATTCACAAACGACACAAATGAAGTCATACCTCGCGACAGCGTGCTGCATCCTGCTCTCTTTGATGGCCGCAACACCGCATTAAAATCACCCACGACGCACCATAGTCCTGAATAACTGTCAATTGCATTCACCAACCGTTGCCATAGCCCTTCCTGCTCTGACACGTCACAAGGGGCATACACTGCCATAATACAACAAACCATATCATCATGCTTCCAACGCCCATGGAGCATAACAAAATGCCTTTCAATCTCAACTGATTCCAACACAAATCTGTCGCTTTCCCATATTGCTAAAATACCACCTGATGCTCCCACGGAAGGCGAAAACGAAAACTCAAATCCATCACTATACCACATCCCAGCAACCAGCGTCGGACACAACTCCTCTAATTTCGACTCCTGCAACAAAGCCATATCAAAACGATGCTTCCGAATCACTTCCCCCACCCGTCTCCTCTTCAACACGGATCCCAACCCCTGACATTCCAGCTCAATAAACACATTATTACAATTGTCGAATGCCGTCCTGCAGCACTCACTACAAGTCTCGCAAAATTTCTTCCTCACGGCCTATCGATGTCACGCCCACCAAGTTCCCTAAAGCCGCAGTTGTTGTTGCTTCACGGTGGATTATTTGTTGTCTACGGATGAAGTCTGAATTTGTTAATGATGCATCAGCAACTAAAGATTGGGATACTCGGCCTCCAGACTTCCTCGGTCTTCCCCTCCCCTGTTTTGATTTATTCGTCACCCCCGACAATGCGTTCATCGATTTTGTTTTCTTTAACACGCCATTAATCTATACTGGAATTATATCATCAGCAGCTTCCGATTGCTGTATTCCCTGTTCGTCACCTATTTTTTCAACCGGTATTGCGATCACACCAGATTGTTCGACTATGGTTGCTGTTATCAGAACTGGAACCAAACCTGTCGTCTCCTGCTCTACAATTTCCGTCGCCCCCCGTTGGTCTTGATTCCCAGTTTGAATATCCTGATTTTTCACGTGAGTTTGATTTACCGCTGGAACCTGAGTGTTTGGATTGGCTTCAACATTTCCAGAAATATGAAGTTCTATTCCTATAGGACTCTTCATTGTATTGCACTCTCCTACTACCGATAAAATACCCCTCATCCCAGCTTCACCGCCGCCCTGTGGTGATCCATTGTGTACCGGCATCAGCAATTTGCATCCAGCCGTGGCCACCGGCGTAACATCAACCTCATCCTGGTCCCCTCGATAGGAATCATTCCATAGTTGGTTGTTTGTCCAATCCTTTACCCCTGCTCCTGTTTCATCTAAATTCTGTCGTTCATAGTCTTCCCCCATACACGATTCCGGCACGCATTCCGACGAGCTACACTCAGACGATTCATCACTACTATTGTCACTGGTTACTGTGCACTCACAGTCGATGAGAGGCCCAAAGATGGTCACCTCTTGAACGAAAATCTGGTGTAACTTGCCCTCGACTTCCAGCATCAGCTGTGTATCAATAAACTCCATTGAATCCGTTTCGATCAATAGCCAGCCACGTTCGAAAGATGTCGGCGCTGATGTGTTCTCTGCAACTCGAACAAGCGACCCCAATGTGTCGCAATACTTTTGAACGTCTCAAAAGACCAAGCGTGCATTGGAATGCCTCGAACAGAAATCCATGCCCGTCGGGTTTGTATTGTCATCCCCGGATCCCATCGTTCTAATTTTGAGAAGCAATCGCTGAATCTTGTCTTTTCCAGCACCCCTTCCATTGTTTTCGCGTCTTTGAACATCAACAATATCGCCGGTCCAGCGATTCGCAGAATAGATAATCCTTGATGATTGGGGATGTGCATCCTTGATGCTAATTCCTTTATACTCCATTGTCTATCGCACCAACCCACCATACAATGTTGGAGAACGCCCACTTTCTCTTCATCGACATGCCCTTTGATTGTCTTTGTCGTGACATGATTTCTCTTTGAATTCACGCTATTGGATTGTCCCTTTTCATCCCCACTTTTCTTGCGATCAAGCTCATCCAAACCCCTATTTCGTTGAAACGATCCGCGATCGGCGAATCTTGCCAAACTCACCCTCAATCGAGACCCATAGATCCATTTGTTGTTGAGGCGTTCAATTGCTCGATCCGCATCAACTTTGCTGGCCATCCTAACAAATCCAAATCGTCCTCCATATTTTGCCCGTTTCCGAGGGATGAATGCGTCGAGAACCTCGCCATGTCTATCAAAAACTTGCCATAACCCTTTCCAATGCAGCGTTTCCGATACCCTTCCCACGTATACAGTCCATTGCTGCCAGCGTTCATTCTCCTTGGCCTCCTTACGCTGCCCATTGCTATCATTGCCAAACATATGTTCTATAATTCATAACAATAATAGCGTGTGATCAAAATCAAATAAAAAAAATAATGATTCGAACCCAAATAATTGCTTACGATAAGAGCAACATACTTGAACCATTGTAGCATATGATACTAACATACTTTAAAGGTAGCATATTGTAATTTTTCATTTTCCAATTACAGTCAATGAATTAAACCAATTTTGTAATCGATAGAAATTTATCAATATAGTTTTGAGGCTGTTCGAACATAAGGGAGAAATTGGGAGGCAATTCGAAACTATATTATAATATTACCACTAAAAAATTTAAATACCCCAATAACATAAATAAAACCTTAAAAACAGAATCAATAATGAAAACATAATCTGCCGACTTTGATATTCAATGGCAAATAACCTGATTAATAATCGAACAACATTAATAATTGTCCACTAATAATATTGATATTATCCTTTAATCCTGAATCCAATACAGAATCATAGTTGTTTGTAGCGTAAAGCTACAATTCTATTAAATCTCAATTATGCATTTAATGCATATTCACAGAACCCTAAGTTCAACCGAAACCAAATGCATTCTGGATTGCTTTCATATACAAGATTCTTTCAAATTGAAAACGTGGCGATATTTGAATATCAATTTAATAACCTAAATTCATAAAAAAAACTATACGACAACATTCATAAAAAAACATATGGCAACCCATATTCAACACCATATATAAGGATACATAAAAAGAAACCCTAAAAACATAATATTGTAACCGAAAAGTGTTAATACACTATCATTGCATTTCCAAAATGCTCTCAAAGGGAATTTGGAAACGCCTAGCCGCCGAACAGGAAAATAGCTCCGGCCGGAAAAATGAAGCACATACGAGCAGCAGGACAGTGCACCGAGATCAGCAACATCAACGAGTTTGGACCTTATTCATCAGCGGTCTCTCTCGGACAATCCACTGGAAAGGATTGTGGCAAGTATGTGACAGACATGGAATTGTAAAAGATACCTTGATGTGATCTTGACCAGCACCAATTTTCTTCATGACGTGCTCACATCTTTGACAAACTATCAAGCTCAATCGAAGGGAGTTTTACCTTACTTCATCCTCTATTTGCTCATTTATGCATTATGTCTTATCATATGATATAATTTATTTGCATGAATTTGCATGAGCAATTCATAGTGGCATAACATCCATTTGCATTAATAAACATGCTGCCCATTAAAGGCATGCATTTCATTTAAAGCATTTAGTTCATTAATACATGTAGTTCATTCAAAAAGCTAGTTCATTCAATAAAGCTAGTTCATTCAATAAAGCTAGTTCCTTTAATTTTTTTTGCATGACATATTTAATTATCTTTTCAATTTAGCATGAACATTTGCTTGTTTTGTGTCTAGGTGCATGAAGGGAGACGAACAGTCACAATAAATGCAAGAATTTCAGTCAGAATGTTTTCAACTTCTGGATGCGATAAAGACATGTTAGGGTCTTGAGATCACTTGGAAATTATTCCTCTATCTCTTAGCTTTCCAACGCATTTTGAATCACCTCAATCCGATATCGGGAGCTTGAGATATGATCGATTTACTGAAGACAATGCAGGCTGGAATTTTCATTACGGGAATTTTGTACAAGGATGATTTGGATGAGTTTGAGCCAAGGAAGAGTCCTTTCATCTTCATCCATGAGACATGCAATTGAAGGCTATCTTAATGCTCATATTCAAACCAATTCAAGGCTGAATTCTTATCATCTTTTCAAGGTTGTTCATATTCCACCAAGAACAATGCATTCAAATCTTATTAATTCACCTTTTTAAGGCTGAATTCATCACCTTTGGATGCTGTTCACGTTCTAGCAAGGTGACATGCATTGAAGGCTGAATTATTTCACTTAATACTACAATTTAGTGATATAAATCAGTATAGAATGGGAAGAGACACTCCAAAGTGGACAGCAAGATCATTACAACCATTCAAGGCCTCCATTCAAGTCATTTTATCTCCTAATCAAGCAAAGCAAGGTAGCCCAAGAGTCACTCCTCCTTTTGGACGAAATTGAGGCCACATTCATCTTAAAAATATCTAGATTCATCACCATTTGATCTAGAATATTCAGCCAAAGCTTGGAGATAAGAAAGACAAAGCATTCAAGAGCATTACAATGCATTCAAGTGCATGACAAAGCATTCAAGTGCATTTGTTTTCATCTTTTGTAAACCTTTTCATATGCTGCCCAAAATACTATAAATAGGTAGCTTAGGTTCATTGTAAAGATAGACTTGGATTTTATAAAAACTCCTTTGAAAGGTTGCTTTCATTTTAGTTCTTGCGAGAACTCTATCGGCTTCAAGTTGTGCTTGTAGTCTTCATCCATTCCACTTGTTTATAACGTTGGTTCCTAGCTCCTTTATAGCTAGTGGGTCTCGTTCCATACTCCTACCACTTCGATTCCATACTTTTATATTGTTGGTTCCTAGCTTTCTATAGCTAACGGGTCACAATCCGTCATCCTTACATATCTATATAGTCCACGCCACCTTCACCACCTTCACCATCTTCACCATCAATTTTCCTTTCTTTCATTTTACCCCAAATCCATCACTCTTCCATAACCATCAAACAACATCTACAATCCCTTATTCCACCTTTCATTTATCATTATTATCATATTTATCCTTCTTACATCTTTATTTTGCAATTTCAGAGTTCAAGCTTTCGGGAATTAAGTTCTTACTAGAATCACGATCAGGCAACTTCGTATATGTCTCGGAATCCATAACTGAGATCATATCATTTGGTATCAGAGCAAGGTTGATTCAGTAAGATAGTCGTTGTCTCTCTTTTGAAAAAAAAAAGAAAAAGAAAAGAAAAAAAGAAAAAAAGAAAAGAAAAAACAATAAAAAAAATTAGAGAAAGTTAAAGAGGGAGGGGGCATCGTATTCTCTATTCTTCTTTAAAAAATGCTTACATCATTTTTTCTTTTGCTACTATTTTTCATCTTTACCAACTCTCACAATTTACCTTTTTTTGTTGCCACTTTTTCTTATCCCACCTTCCAAATTCTTTTTGCCAAGTTTTTTTTTTCAGCCGAATTCTACAAGCCATTTGCAAGCCTTGAGGAAGTTCTTAAAAGGACTTGATTGAGAGCAAGAGTGGAAAAAGGCAAGAGTGCACATCAAGGGTAAAAGCCATCCCGAGTGAAACACGAGTGTGAGTGCATTTTCTTGGAGTGGAATAGGTGAGGCTTTGTGTTTGTGAGGTTTTAATTTTTTTTTTATTTTTGTTACTAATAATGTCTCAAAATTCCGTGAGAAACTCTGTTGGAGGAAGTAATAACGTTAACGTAGATGCAACTAACTCCAATCTTCAAGATATTATCCGAGAGATGGACAGGTTGTTGCAACAAAGGTTGGGGCCGATGCAAGAACGATTAGATCATTTGGAGGAAAGATCTCAACGAAGGCAATTTAGGGAAGAATTGAGAACCCTTTCAAGAAAAAGGAATGCTCCAAAGCACTATGTGGGTTCAATATCTAACTCGAGTCAAAGTCCAAGAAGGAATGACATAGTATCTCAATCAAGAGAGTACATGTCAAAAGAGAAGACTACTTCAATTAAAAGCAACTTACATCCAGATTTTAGATGCTATCGTTGCTTGGGAAAAGGACACCCACCAAGCCAATGTCCTAATCGGAGTGCCACACGATCTTATGGGAGTGAAACATCAAAATGGGGTCTAAGTTCATACAAGAAGAATTCCCCATTACCATTCCACGAAAGAGGAGGACCACCCAACGGAAGTAAGCCCATTGCTAAAACCAGCAAGGGTAAGACTACCGTCAATCCAAATCCTTCCCGTGATATACAATGTTTTAATTGTTTGGGGCATGCTCACATTGCAAGCCAATGTCCGAACCGCAACAACATGCTTCTTCGAGATGATAGAGCAGTTGAATTAGAACAAGAGGAGGTTGAGAATGAAGATGCTGCCATTGAAGAAGACGAATCCGAGCATGCCATGGAAGGATATGTTCTTGTTGTTAAAAGGAGCCTAAGGGTGCAAACCATTGAAGAAGAACATTTTGAGGTGACAAAAACACTTGGAGATGCAACCGTTGGAGTTGAAAAAGAGATTTTATGTGAGAAAATCATTGAAGTGATTGAAATTGAGGGCATTGAAAAGATTGAGAGAAATGATAAAAATGAGTGCGAGAGTGAAAGAAGGTTTCAAACAAAACAAGAGAGTGAAGAGAGCATTCAAGAAGAATATGATATTGAAGAGAGAATTCAAAACAAACATGAGCATGAGAGAAAAGAATGTGAGGAGAAGGAAGTTTTGATTTCTGCTAATCAATTATTTTCTTCTATTCGTTCTTTGAATTTGCAGGTTATTCCGAGAGACATAAAAGACGATTCAAGCATCATATCTTTTGAAATTCCAAAAGAAGTGTCACTTGAAATTTCAAGGAACGTATCCATTGACATTCCAAGAACACTCCATCCATTCGATGAACCTCGTGAAAGGGAAGTTTCAATGAATCTGATTCTTGAGAATGTCAAGGGTCAAATTCCATTCATGAACTTTTGCGAATCCTCTATGTTCATTCATTTTATTAATGGTGTTTCATGTTCTAACTTAGATTTATTTAGCAGAACATTGATTCATGGAATTGTTCTTGCTTGTGATCATCGATTCAAGGAAAGGAAACGAGCATTATCCAACTATTCAAGATTCCTAATGTGGAAGGGTACAAGGACTAAAGTTGGTGATATCTACCTACTTGAAAGAGTTCAAAAGGCACCACTTTTCACCAGCCAACATGACGAGTTAAGGAGTGAAAGTGGAGTTATCTTTCTTAAGCATGGTGTTGATCCAAAGGAGAAACGCAAAAGGACAAGTCCTTTCATCTATGGTCATTACGTTTCAAGCAAAGGAGGAGTCCAAAAGATGAGTCCTTTAACTGAAAGACATGATGAACCAATGGAGTTTTCCAAGAAGAACATCAAGCGTCAACCATTATCCATGAACATTGTTGGGTTTGTTTTCTTTATCTCTTTAAATTTGATTTTCTTTTCTACTAAACCAATTGTGATTGTAGAAAATGAAAGGAGACATCAGTTTAAGAAGGAACTCCACCGGAAGATGAGAGGAGACAAAGAAGATGTTCAATTGCTTGACGTCTTGAATAGTTCCCAAGTGATTTTTCAATTCAAAGACATGAAGCGAGGACTATCCACCTACTCGAAGGACATCATTCGGAAGGGAACAAGAGGATATGGCGCTCCACAAGACGTTATATTTGTGAAAGGTTTCAGACATTGTGAGCACAACATCCTTAAATGTTGCAAGAGAATCAACTTCAAATCAAGGGAGCAACATGGAAGCAAAGTTCACAAACGAGAAGATCTTGACCCTAGAGAATGGATACGGTGCAAGATGCAAGTGAAGAAGTTCCCTTCCCAAAGGAAATCAAAATTGTTCCCGTTCGTAGCAAGCATCGATTTGGGGACAAATCGCTTTAAAGAGGGAGGGGATGATGTGATCTTGACCAGCACCAATTTTCTTCATGACGTGCTCACATCTTTGACAAACTATCAAGCTCAATCGAAGGGAGTTTTACCTTACTTCATCCTCTATTTGCTCATTTATGCATTATGTCTTATCATATGATATAATTTATTTGCATGAATTTGCATGAGCAATTCATAGTGGCATAACATCCATTTGCATTAATAAACATGCTGCCCATTAAAGGCATGCATTTCATTTAAAGCATTTAGTTCATTAATACATGTAGTTCATTCAAAAAGCTAGTTCATTCAATAAAGCTAGTTCATTCAATAAAGCTAGTTCCTTTAATTTTTTTTGCATGACATATTTAATTATCTTTTCAATTTAGCATGAACATTTGCTTGTTTTGTGTCTAGGTGCATGAAGGGAGACGAACAGTCACAATAAATGTAAGAATTTCAGTCAGAATGTTTTCAACTTCTGGATGCGATAAAGACATGTTAGGGTCTTGAGATCACTTGGAAATTATTCCTCTATCTCTTAGCTTTCCAACGCATTTTGAATCACCTCAATCCGATATCGGGAGCTTGAGATATGATCGATTTACTGAAGACAATGCAGGCTGGAATTTTCATTACGGGAATTTTGTACAAGGATGATTTGGATGAGTTTGAGCCAAGGAAGAGTCCTTTCATCTTCATCCATGAGACATGCAATTGAAGGCTATCTTAATGCTCATATTCAAACCAATTCAAGGCTGAATTCTTATCATCTTTTCAAGGTTGTTCATATTCCACCAAGAACAATGCATTCAAATCTTATTAATTCACCTTTTTAAGGCTGAATTCATCACCTTTGGATGCTGTTCACGTTCTAGCAAGGTGACATGCATTGAAGGCTGAATTATTTCACTTAATACTACAATTTAGTGATATAAATCAGTATAGAATGGGAAGAGACACTCCAAAGTGGACAGCAAGATCATTACAACCATTCAAGGCCTCCATTCAAGTCATTTTATCTCCTAATCAAGCAAAGCAAGGTAGCCCAAGAGTCACTCCTCCTTTTGGACGAAATTGAGGCCACATTCATCTTAAAAATATCTAGATTCATCACCATTTGATCTAGAATATTCAGCCAAAGCTTGGAGATAAGAAAGACAAAGCATTCAAGAGCATTACAATGCATTCAAGTGCATGACAAAGCATTCAAGTGCATTTGTTTTCATCTTTTGTAAACCTTTTCATATGCTGCCCAAAATACTATAAATAGGTAGCTTAGGTTCATTGTAAAGATAGACTTGGATTTTATAAAAACTCCTTTGAAAGGTTGCTTTCATTTTAGTTCTTGCGAGAACTCTATCGGCTTCAAGTTGTGCTTGTAGTCTTCATCCATTCCACTTGTTTATAACGTTGGTTCCTAGCTCCTTTATAGCTAGTGGGTCTCGTTCCATACTCCTACCACTTCGATTCCATACTTTTATATTGCTGGTTCCTAGCTTTCTATAGCTAACGGGTCACAATCCGTCATCCTTACATATCTATATAGTCCACGCCACCTTCACCACCTTCACCATCTTCACCATCAATTTTCCTTTCTTTCATTTTACCCCAAATCCATCACTCTTCCATAACCATCAAACAACATCTACAATCCCTTATTCCACCTTTCATTTATCATTATTATCATATTTATCCTTCTTACATCTTTATTTTGCAATTTCAGAGTTCAAGCTTTTGGGAATTAAGTTCTTACTAGAATCACGATCAGGCAACTTCGTATATGTCTCGGAATCCATAACCGAGATCATATCATACCTTCATACCAAACAAAAGAGCCAGGAATGGACAGCGGTTTGGTTTCGTTAGAATGGCGTCGGAGGAGGATACAAACAGGGTGATAGAGAGATTAAACGGCAAATGGATACACGGCGGCCGATTGAGAGTTGCTATGGCGTGGAGAGGCAAAACGGAATGGCACAGTAAAAAAGGAAGAAACATAGAACAACACGAGAAGAAGGACAGTGCGGAATCAAGAAAATCAGAAACGGCAATAAGAAACGAAGTGAAACAAAATAAATCGCAAGTCGTAGGGATAGTGGATGAAGACAAATGGGCAATATTGCGATGGTGTGCGGTGGGTTGGTGCCAAAACCCTTGTAGCATAAAGACCCTAGCGGAAAGGTTGGAGGTAGACAAACACGATGGTTTCTCGATCATGCGTTTATCCGGAGCAATGATATTGTTAATGTGTACATCGGCAGCCGTCCGTGACAAAATCATGCACCTGGACCGGGTGAAGGAATGTTTCGCCAAAGTAGTGAAATGGTCTCCAGCGATCAAAGTGGAATCGCGACGGATTTGGATGTCGATAATTGGCCCCCCGATACACCTATGGCACAAACGGACATTCATGAACATAGCAAGCCTTTGGGGTGTTTTTATTCGAATGGATGACGATACGGAAACACCATCTTCTTTTGATTGTGGTAGAATTATGGTCGAAACATCCCAATTCAACCGGATTGAAGAACACATTGAAGTTCGTTTTGAGGGGGAAACATATAACATCCGAGTGTTAGAGATGGATGGCACCTCCCCTACGGTGGAATGCGATTGCGGGGAGTTTGATTCGACGGACGAAGAAGGGAGCAGTGAAAATAATTTACTACAACATACACAAGTGGGAAACGGAGAGGATGTAGAAATCATAAAAGAAAATACAAATTCAGTGCTTTGGCTTGCAAACGAAGCATGGGAAGGGCCACAAGATGATCAACACGAAAAAACAAATGTAGAAAGACAGTCTGATCAGAACAGCAACGATGAACAAAGGGTATCAAACAAATCATCTCCATTGCCGGACAGGCCAACGATGAGTTCACCGGCACGGTTAGTGGACACGGCGGAAAGAGGTGTGAGTGGGGAGAAGGACGGTGGTGATAAGAGTCCTGCAGGAATAGGAGACATGCAAATTTGCAAGAGTTTGGATATAGCGGGAATTGCTAATTCTAAAGCAAGTGATTCAAATGAGCAGGAGTCTAATTTACAAAGGGAAGATAATTCAGAATTTAATTCAAAATTAAATTCTAAATTAAACCATTATCCTACACTTTTTTCGACAATTGAACACCCAGACTTGAGTAAAACAGAAATTGTCCAGGTGGGTCAGGCTTATTGCAAGATTCGACGGTTTGTAGGGGGAAGCTTGGAAGGGTGTCGGATTTCTAGAAAAAAGAAGACTAACCGAATTTACAAAACCAACCAAGTAGTATCAAATACGGGAGGTGAAGGGGACGACGGTCAGGCATCAAACAACATTGAAAGAGAAGCGATTCCAACGGTGAAACTGGGCTCTCTGATTGGTGTAAATTCCAACGGCCGGGAAGAAGAAATTATCCGCGACATATCAAAAGTAATTGGTGGCGACCTACGCGGTTTGTGACTCATGAAAATATTATCATGGAATGTGAGGGGCTTGGGAGGAAGTGCTAAACGCCGGTTTGTTCGAGATGTAATTCGGAAAAACGATGCGGATATGGCAATGCTACAAGAAACAAAGATGGAGGAGTGTCCGAAATTGTGGCTAGCCAACCTTTGGGGAAGTGATAATTACGAATCTGCGATCACGCCATCAATTGGTGCGTCGGGCGGTATTATAGTGATATGGGAGGTTAGTAAATTTCATTTAGATGTGGTAGCGATTGAACGTAATTTTATTATGCTGCGAGGTAGATGGTTACAGGATGATCTAAGTTGTGGTTTGATAGTGGTGTATGCACCATCCGAATTGGAAGGGCAACAAGCTGTTTGGACGGCAATTTTGAGTAAAATTAGTGAACAAGAAGGCCCGTGGTGCATAGCGGGAGATTTTAATGCCATATTACACGAGTCAGATAGAATTGGTACTTCAGACAGGACTATGGAGATGGAAGCGTTTGGGGATTTTGTTCTACAAGCAGGTTTGATGGATTTACCTCTCTTAGGCAAACGTTATACATGGTTTGGTCCAAAGAATCGATGTAGCCGAATTGACAGATTTCTGATATCGGCAAAATGGATGGATGCTTTCAGCTCAATCCAGCAAGTGGCACTAGCACGGGGCGTATCCGACCACACACCTCTAGTGTTGAAATGCGATGAAAATGACTGGGGTCCTCGTCCGTTCCGTTTCTTTAATTGTTGGATGGAGGGTAAATATCACATGAGGCAGATTATTGAGGAATGGATCCGACTTACTGAATTAAACATTGGCACGATAAATATAATGGTGAAGCTGCGTCATTTGAAGGCTTTTTTGAAAAAATGGAATAGGGACAGCTTTGGGGATGTGAATGAGAGAATATCCGAGTTGCAAGATAAAATTGACCGGGCGGATTCCGCAATTTCTACAGCTAGTATTGATGAGGAGATAGAGGGGGAAAGGCGACAATGGCTACAGGCTTTGTGGAAAGCTATGAGACACAAGGAAGCGATGTGGAGACAAAAATCCAGAGCGACATGGCTGCGTCTGGGGGATCGAAACACAGCCTATTTTCATCGATCCGCTAAACTGAGAGCGGCAAGAAATTATATTCCGGGATTCATGATTAATGACAATTGGATCAGCTCACCATTTCTTATGCGACGCCACATAGTTCAATTTTTCAGGAAACATTTCTCTTGTGATAAGAGGGAATGCGTATGGCAATTTGAGGGGGATTTTAGGATGATATCGCAGACAGCTAGGGGGAATTTGGTGGCGACATTCACATTGGCAGAAATACACGGTATAGTGAGAGGTTGTGATGGTTCGAAGGCACCGGGCCCGGACGGTTTTACGCTTGATTTTTACAAGAAAGGATGGGATGTGATCAATGCTGATATTTTACGATTCTTTGAAAATTTCCATGCAAGTGGGCGGCTACCTAAGGATGTAAATTTCACATTCATCGTGTTAATTCCTAAGGTAACATCTCCCACGACCCTTGGTGAATATAGGCCGATATGTCTAGTAAACTCAGTGTACAAAATTTTGGCAAAATGCCTTGCGACTCGTCTACAAGGGGTATTGGCAGATTTAATAAGTGATACCCAATCGGCGTTTATTAAGGGTCGAAAATTGGTGGATGGTGTACTTCTAGCACTTGAGGTGGTACATTCTCTACGACAACGGGGTGCACGTGGCTTTTTATTGAAACTTGATTTTGCCAAGGCGTATGACTGCGTGAGCTGGTGTTTTTTGGATGAGGTGTTAGGAAGAATGGGATTTTGTGACACATGGCGAAAATGGATTTATGAATGTATCAGTTCAGTCAGGTTGTCGGTGCTTCTCAACGGCAATGCCACAAAGGAATTCAGAATGGGCAGAGGCTTGGGACAAGGCTGTCCGCTATCACCTTTGCTGTTTGTGATAGTCGCGGAAGCATTGGATTTGATGCTGCGAAGGGCGGAATTAGAGGGTCTAATTCGTGGAGTTCAGGTAGCGGCAGGGATATCCGTGACACATTTACAGTTTGCCGATGACACACTTTTGTTCTTTGAGGGATCGTTAGAAATTGCGAGAAACGTGAAGCGAATTCTGCACTACTTTCAAGTTTGCTCGGGGTTGAAGATTAACTTCGGTAAAAGTTCCTTATACTCAATTGGTATAGAAGATGAGCTGGGCAGCAACGTAGCCGAGGTAATGGGTTGTAGAAAAGCTGAATTTCCTTTCGTCTATTTGGGATTTCCAATAGGCGCAAGTCCGAGAATAATAGCTACGTGGGAACCAGTGATCGCTAATTTCCGACGCAAATTAGCAGGTTGGAAAAGGACCTCTCTATCCTTTGCAGCTCGAGTGGTGTTAGTCAATTCAGTCCTCTCGTCGTTACCAATATTCTACATGGGATTATTTGTCGCTCCCCGAGGAGTAATTGAGAAGATCGATAAAATTAGAAGAGCTTTCTTGTGGGGGGTGTGGGTTTGGAACGGCGGATGAGCAGAGTAGGATGGGAGGTAGTTTGTCGTCCGAAACAATTAGGGGGTTTGGGAGTCGCGGATTTGCGAGTTAAGAACATGGCGATGCTATCAAAATGGGTGTGGCGTTATGCGCAAGATAGAGATTCATTGTGGCGTGGTTTGATAATTGCAAAATATGGCGAACATCCACAATGGTGGCGTTTCAACACGGAAAGGATGTCATCTATGTCGCTTGTATGGCGGCAAATCGTAGCTCTCTCATGCGATGCACAAGTTGAAAAGCATATGGGCATGACCGGTTTTCTATGGAAGCTTGGGGATGGTAAATCGATTTTGTTTTGGTTCGATCCGTGGGTTGATCAAGTGGCATTAAAAGATTCATATCCGCGCCTATTCTCATTAGCATGTGATAAATTAGCGAGGGTGGGGGACTATATGGTGGAGGGTAGATTATCGCACCATGGTTGGAATGATTTTTTTAGACGCCCACTACGAGTTTTTGAATTGGGAATGTTACGTGTTTTGGTTCAAACGGTATCCAATTTCCGCGCATGGGAAGGAAAGCTGGACATGTTATTTTGGCGATCGGATGAGCGTGGAATTTTTTCAGTGGGGATTTTATCGAAACTGCTCATGCTAGATAAGGTGGGGGAAATGGACTTTGGAGAATGTTTCGCTTGGAAGGTGCTGGTGCCGCCGAAGGTTCAAGCTTTCCTATGGTTTACATGGTTACGCCGATTACCCACTGCTGACTTCTTGCGAGCACGTGGGGTTCCACTGCCGGAAGATCAAGGCCGATGCCCTTGGTGTGCGATGGTATAGGAGAGCATCGCTCACATCCTCTATGAATGTCCGTTTGCGCAGTCGGTTTGGCTCTGGATGCGGAAATGGTGGGGAATAGACACGACTTTACCGGTTAGTTTTGATGCATTCTACGTTCTTGATTTTCATAGTATTTTCAAGGGATGCATGAATATGTGGTGGATAGCATGTGTTGCCGCTGTTTTATGGTCTTTATGGATTGCAAGAAATGAATTTATTTTCCGTGGGAAGAGATGGAACTTGGCTGAATTGTGTTTCTTGGTGAAATTGAGATCCTATTATTGGATAAAAGCTGATAGGCGGGGAGAATTGGTAGCGGAGGCAGCTTGGTGGACATGTCCTTCTAAAATTGAGGTTACTGCCAAACCGAAGAGGACGAGGGGAGAAAGATGCTGGCAGCCCCCGTTACAAAATATTCTAAAATTTAACACGGATGGATCAGCGCGAGGAAAGCCGGGTCCGGCAGGGATTGGTGGTGTGTTACGAGATGCGGATAGCCGTATTTTGGGTCTCTTTTCAGGCCCTATAGGCGTGATGGAATCAAATGAAGCAGAGGTCCGAGCGATAGCCTTTGCGTTGGGAATGATCAAAGAGAAGGAATGGCGACAGGTTTGTGTGATTATGGAGACGGACTCTCAAGTCGCGTTGAGCTGGATCAACCAGAATGCAAAACGACCGTGGCGTCTATGGGAAGTATTTTTGGAAATTGATCAAGCTTGTCAAGTCATACATGATATTCAATTCTGCTACGTGCCGAGGGAAGCGAACGGATTTGCGGATGCACTGGCGAAAGAGGGCGTAGATAGGCTTTCAATGTTCATGGCTTGTATGTGACTTGTCCCTACGCGGCATGTTTTTGCATTTTGTAATCGACGGATCGTATCGTACTCTTTTCCTCCAATAGGTTTAGGGAGGTTTTTAACGAGGCGTGCGATTTCGTCAAGCTGTATGTTTTTCTTTTTATTAATAAAAACATATAGTTGCTGATAAAAAAAAAATAATAATATTGTAACCGAAACACTTAATCAATATACTAAATTCCTTAAACCATACGAATGAATTAATTCGAAAACAATAAAAAAATTAATGGGTTCCTAATGATTTAACATGACAAGGCTCTGATGCCACTTGTTAGAATTAAATCATAAATGAATATGAAATCTAAACTCATGATCTATCATGTCAAATCATTAAGAACAATAAACTGAATGCGGAAACGTACCTGAATTCATTGATAGATTAAAAATCTTGAATCTTGTTGTGGAAATCCCAAAACTTTGGTATTGATCTTCCAAGAAGATAGGTTATCTCTTGAAGTAAAACTCTCTGACGGGGAAGGAGAGAAAAACAAGTTAACCTATTTCTTGGGGACCACTACCTCTTTATATAGTTGATTTATTAAATCAACTATTAAATATTTATAACTCTGCCCCTCATTGAATTATAAACATATCTTATGGTATCTACACTTTTATTTCCATGACATTTTAATACCTATGACACGCTTAACTTAATTCGTCACTTTATTTTGTGTCATACTTTATAATAGCAACATACATTTTACATATGTGCCCACAATTGAAGATTTTAATCCAACAGAACAATCATGTTAGAACCCTTTGTTTAAGTGATAAATGAAGCCATAATCTAGCTTAAAGAAATCTATCCAGAAGACTCTGTCTCGAACAGTAAGTTTAAAAATTTGTAGAAATCACATAGACCCAAATTAGGGAATAAATCTTATATGTACAGAATCATGTGTATGTCTAGTTTCATATGCAACAAACGTAATCAAATTCCGAGTTATAAAACAGTTTGTAGAGACTTATCTCTAAGGACAGTGCAAACTGTCCAAGGGTGTAAATTGCCTGTCTTTAGGTTAAAAACTGAATTAATTGGTAAAGAATATAAATGCATGGCCTATATGATTAGAAATATGGTTAAGTTAGCTTTCTAACGGTGTAAACGGTTCTAAATTCTAACATACGAAATAAAAGATATAAGCATTTAAGCAAAGGATGCACATGCTGCCTGGCAACAACTGTTTTGATGTTTGAAATAAAATGTTTGCTTGAATGTATAGAATTATGTAATGGTTTAATTGGTTACTGATTTTGCTCTTATGGCCTTGTGTGACTTGTTAGAGCAAGGAGTAAACCTTGTTGAAGAGGAAAGGGTTGGTCAAGCTGGTGGCAAGCCTGAGGGGATTTGGATTCAAGACCAAGAAAAATAAGCTGGAAATATTGTGAGTGCAGTTATTGTAGGGTTAGAACATAGATCCTAACCAAATATGCATGCCTACCTTCTTGATTATTTCTATGCCATGCAATGAATTTGATTAAACTTGATTATGGATAAAAATGGAAGAATGGATTAAGCCAAAAACTTGTGATTAATAGTGACATGAATCTTGATAAATCGATTGAAAAAATATAAAAAAATGTTTGATTTCTTGCTTTAGATGTGATCCTTTCGAATGGTTACTTGAATGTATACATATGATGACATGCTTGCGGAAACTATAAACAAATGTTTGATTTCTTGCTTTGGATGTGATCCTTTCGAATGGTTACTTGAGTGTATACATAAGGTGATATGCTTGCTGAAAGTATAGACAAATGTTTGATTTCTTGCTTTGGATGTGATCCTTTCGAATGGTTACTTGAATGTATATATATGATGAAATGTTGGTTACTTGAAATACTTACTAACATGATATGAATCATGAACTAAAAGACATTGCTTAATGCATAAAGATAGTACTTGTTAAATGCTTGCTTGAATGACAAGATTACTTGTGGAATGAAGAACTAAGGCTGAATTAGCCTAAGGGCAAAGCATGATGTTGCTACACTTTACTTGAATTGATTCTTGAATGATAACATGAATAGCTAAGGCTAAATTAGCGTAAGGGCAAAGCATGATGTTGCTATACTTTACTTGAATTGATTCTTGAATGAGAACATGCCTTGACTTGAATATGAAATACTTGAAAATGTGATAAGTAAATGAAACAAAGCCTTGGTTGCTAGAGTCATAGGTAGGATGGCATGCCATAGAGTCTAGAGCTTAGTGTGTCGGGTGGACTACGGTCCAGGGCTAAGGCCCCTATTTGGCAACAATAGGAAGGATGTGTGTGTGTTATGGTCACTTGGCGACAGTAGGAGGGATTGACCGGTACTAAAAGTACCATCTTGTAGCAATAGTTTGGTTGGTGACTCGATTACCTAGACATCTAGATACCAAAGGCTTGAACTAAAGAAAGCAAATGAAAAATAGTTGAAGTATAAAGCTTCCTTGTCACTTGAAATTTACTTGAATTACTTGACATGTAAACTTGATACTTGAACACTTGAATATCTTGACTTACAAACTTGATTACTTGAGTTACTTGCTACTTGACTTGATTACTTGAGCTACTTGCTACTTGACTTGATTACTTGAGCTACTTGCTACTTGACTTGATATTGAACTGGTATGTCCTTCTGGATACTTGATTAAACTTGGAATGAACATACTTTCCTTGTTAACATGCTAATCGAATAGTCCTTGATAGCACAGTATGATTCATGTTGCATGAGTTTATAACCCTTGTTGAATGATCTTGATTTTGATACGTTAAGTATACATGATATTAAGCTTGCTTGTTACATGGTTACATTTTGACTTGATACTTGGGATGAGAACAAGCTCCTTGATAGTGTACTATTTGAATGAGTGTTGGAAACTTGGCACGATATAGATTACTTGAGAATTAATACTCTCGTTGAATGTTCTTGTTCACCTAGACAAACTTTACACCAAGATTTAATTAAAAGTTTAGAATACAAGAAATATGTCATGAACTTGTTTGCTACGTGAAATGCATTATGGTTATACTTGACTTGACAAAAATGTGTATTATATGAGTGTGGATGCCATGTATACCTTGTACATGAAAAATAAGAGTTGTCTTGAAATGTTAAAATGTATAAACATGTATAATGGACAGATTTGAATAAATTAGAGGTCACCATGGATTGTTTTTCTTGTATAAGCGTATATATGTATTTAATGGAATACACATGACTTGCTGCCATGTGTTGTTTACATGTGATTAAAAATGGAGTGTTTAAGCATGCTAATGGAATATACATGCCCTACTGCCATGCTAGGTGACAATAGGTGCAAAATGAGGTTGTTTTATATGTATGAGTGTATGATTGTAAATGCTGCCATGCTAGGTGACAATAGGTGTGAAATGGGGTTGTTTTACATGTGTGAGGAAAATTTGAATTCTGTTTTTACTTGAATGAATGGGTATTACTTGTAAACATAGCTTGAATAACAAGCTTGAAAAGAAAAGTGGTTATTCTTAACTTGAGATGTATGTATATTGCCTGAATATGTACTTGACTTGAATTGAAATGTGTACATTGCTTGAGTATATTACTTGATTTAAAGTGAAGATTGAGCAAAGCTTGAATTCGAATGCTTCCAACACTGACTAGGTTCAAACTTGGCTAATTGATACTTGTTTTAATAACTGGATAGAGTTCGATTAATACCTCATTAAGTGCATTTTGTACTTATCACTCTTGTTTCCATTCTTCCCAACCTACAGGTTAAAGGGACCTTGAACCACCTTCCTTGAGCCCGAAGCAAGAGGCAAACAGAGCTAGAAGTATGATTTCATACTTTTTGTAACACCCGGGTTTAAGGTTCGGGTGTTAGGTGGGTTAATTTTGGTTCGAGTCTTTGGGCTTGGTTTTGAAGTTAGAAGACCATGTGTTTTTACTAAGGGTAAAATGGGGTTTTTCTAATTAATGAAATAAAACAAGTAAAAGACGTGTTTTGAAAGCTATCATCTTCTTCCTTCAAACTAAAACCCACGACAAAACCTCTCTCCCCAACCCCAAACACTGTTCCATCATCTTCGTCAGCGTTTTCAAGAGTTTTTATCAAGGTAATGATGTTTTTGACTTCTCCTCTTCATCCTTAACATTTCCATGATTTTAGATTTTCATAAACTTCATTTTTGAGTTGTTCATGTGTTCAAAATTTTAAATCAAAGGTGAAAACTTTGTTGGGTTTTTATTGAGTTTTTGATTTGTAAAGTCTAAATATGTGATAGTCTTGCCTTTAAGTGTAACATATATTAAAATGGTGAAGTTTTATTGAAATCTTGAAATGAGTATTTGTGGGTGAGTTTAAGGGTAGAAATCTTAAGTTTTTGAGGTAGTTTTGTGAGGGAAAGTTGGGCTGATGGTATGGTTATGCTTGGGGGCTGTTTTGAGAGTGTTTAGTGATGATTTGGATGATGAAATTGATGGGTAATTGCTAGGTTGTGTTCAAGTCCGAAAATGAAGAGTTTGGGTTAGTTCTTGGCTTGGAAATGTAGTGAAATCGTCTTGAGTTGTAATCTGATTTTTGGCAGTGAATTTGTGAATGTTTTGATGTGTAATACGCTGTTTTTGGTTGATTAGAAGCAAGGGAAACGTTGGAGAAGCTTCATGCTCATTTTTGAGGAACTTGGAGGCTTGATCGACATTCTTGGCTCTTATTGGGGGTGTTTGGTGAGTGGACTGTTTTCAATGGTTTTAAATTGGTTCAAAGTATGTTGTTGGGGTGCTAGATTGTGCTTGGTAGGCCAATCTAATACGAGGTTAAGTTGGTAGCTTAATCTCTTGTACAACTTTATGTATTTCTTGCTAAATGTGCATAAATGTAGTCTTGTGTGATAAGTGTCCGATTATGCATGTTGCGATATATTTATGTTGCATGATGGTGATTTGTATGTTGTGTTGCATGATTGTGAAATCACGGTGAGTACTCGCTTAGTATGTTGGCACTAGTTATGTTACCAGATATAAATGATCGATCATTAGGATGAGTGTGCACGCGGTAAGAGTCAAATTCGCGCGTGGCCTTGGTGGTGTGAAGTCACCAAGGTGGAGTACGGTGAAGTAACATTCCACCGGAAGGTATATATGTGTGATGATGAGTGGAATCACATTCGTAAAAGAAAATGGTGATGTGTGAAATCCCACTAGAAGGTAATATTGTTGTTATTGAGTACGTTGGGCGAAAATCCCAACGGAAGTTATCCGCATATCTGAGCAAGCTATATAGTTGCCAATATACCTTGTTTATGTGTGGTTGATGTGGTAAGATGTTCTGTTACATCTATGCTAAGCATAACATGAGGTAAGATGCCATGCTCATGCATTCTTGTAGTGGTTGGCTCTGTTGTTATGATGGGGTTAATGCATGCCTTGTTGATGATTTATGGATATCATGCTTTGGACCCTGCATTGTCGATATTTGTTTTTGAGCTCCCTCACTAAGCTTTCAAGCTTACGCTCTCATTTCCGACAATGCAGATCATTAGTGTGGAAGATAGCAAGGAGCAAGGAAGGGGTACCCAAGAGCGTGTGTTGCTGCCCAAGTATGGTTTTATTTGAATAATGTAATAGATAACATTGGGGATGCTAAGTGTTGTAGGAGCGTATGTTAGACTCTTATGTTTGGTTTTCATGTTGTTGAATGTTCATGTTTTGTGTGAAGGGACGTAAATCTTTTTTTATGTAATGCTTAAGTTGCTACATGTTTCTTTTAGCTAAAGTATACTCGTTATGCATGCTTATATGTTTAGTCATGCTCATTTGTAGGATGTGTTGCCTCTAGATTGTTTGCATGATTGTTGCTATGTGATCCTTGATGTTTCGAGGCAAGTTTGGGGATGTTTGAGGATGCTAAAACTTGTTTCAGGGCCACTGTGTGTGCAGGCGTTTCGAAACGCTCGAAGTGGTTCCGAAACGGTCGTAGCTCCAGGGATACTCGTATCGGAACGGGGTGGTGTTGTTTCGATACGATTTGACACTATGAGCTCCTGTTTCGGTACGCGTTTCGATACGGTTTGCTACTGTGAGCCCCTGTTTCGGAACCAATTCCGAAATGTTTTGTCACTGTAGACCCCCGCTCTGGAAAAAGATTGACCATATCGGAACGGCTTGGTCTTGCTTTTAAACTAGAGCTCGCGTTTCGGAACGTGCAAGCCTGTTTCGAAACGCAAGCAAGTATGGTCTTATATGATAGCCTGTTTGCTATTGTGAGCCCCTGTTTCAGAACCAATTCCGAAATGTTTCGAGGCTAGTATTGCTTGGTAAATAGACCGAAATGCTTGATATCTTGATTACCTAATCGAATGGAACCTTGGTGCTTGAATACTTACCCTTGTTCGAATAGTATGGTCTTATATACTAGCCTTGCTTGTTTTGAAATGAATTACTTGCTTGAAGGCATGCTTTTGAATCATAGGTTGTATGTATTCTCTTAAGGTCATGGCTAGTTTATCAAATATGCTATATTCACATGATTTGAGTAAATAATGGTGGAAATCATGCTTGATATCTTGATTACTCTTTTTGAGCATGTTTGCTTTATGGTTTTATACTTGTCAAAGGCCTATATTTGATGGTTTGTGCATTGTTTTGAGTTTTGTCTCTTGAGGAGCTTAATTGCTAGGTTGCATGCCTATAGTTTATTCTTGATGCAATATGCCATGACATGATGATGAATATGCCATAAATGTTTGAAGATTGGTGTATAAATATGATGTATGTATGTTGGATTGGTTTAGGATGGATTGAAGTGCGAAAAATCAGCAAAAAATGACATTACAGGCCCAGGTGTTTCGGTACACTCGAGTATGTACCGAAACAGTGAGCCTGAAATGGCCTAAGGGTTTCGAAACAGGGTAGGTCTGTTCTGGTACGTTTTGCTACTGGAAACCACAGTTTCGAAACACCTCAAGGGTGTTTCGATACGGGCCCGTGTTCCGAGCCATGAGGTACTGTTTTGATACACTTGTTTCGATACAGGGCTAGCATGTACCGAAACAGCTGGTTGTTATGTAAGTTGATGGAATATTATGAAGTTCTGATTCTTTGCGTTTTAGTCCCTAAATGTTGTGGATGCAATTAAGTGAGTATGAATGATTGTTTTGAGTTAAGTTTTGACAGAGATGCATGTATTATGATTAATTTGAGGATGGTAATCTAAAATTTGAAGAATCCTTTGTAATTTGATAAGTTTACAAAATGGTCCCTAAAATCGTATTTGAAAGCAATTGAGCTTTAATTGATGTTCGATTGATATTATGTATGTTCCGCTACGATGATAAACACTTAGGTTTCTAACGAGCATCTAGACAAGATAAAAAGAAAAAATAGGGTTGTTTATTGAGGTAATTCTTTCCGGTTTACTTCAACATTCCTCGTGTGACTCGTTTGGTTCGGTCTATCGCCTAGGCTGGGTCGAGAGGGTTACACATTGTATTAGATTAGAAAAAATTTAAATTAAATAGGGGTCAATTTGGTTAAAAATTAGGGACTAATATGAACAAAAATAAACATCAAATCCCTAAACTAATCTTATTACCCCAAACATTCTACTTTAAACATTTACCCTTAAACCTCAAACATGAACCCCTAAATCTTACAATCACTATTCACTAATAATTAAAAGTGCAAGCCTAATCCCATAATCCCAAAACTTATCACATAACCCCAAACACTCAGCTTAACATGTTTACCCTTAAACTCTAATCCTTAATCCTTAAATCTTACAATCACTAATAATTAAAGTACATGCCTAATCCCCTAACCCCTAAACTAATCTCATAACCTCAATTCCATATGCTCAACTTGAAGCATGTATTGTTTATACCCCTAAAGCCCAAACCTCAACCCTTAAATCTTGCCATCACTAAAAATTGCTACTTGGAAGCCTAATCCCCTAATCTCATACCCCCAAACACTCAAGTTGACACATTTACCCCTAAACCCCAAACCTCAACCCTTAAATCTTACGATCACTAATAGATTACAGTTATCAACACTTTAAAGTGATTATATATATAATTTAATATATTAATAGTCAATAATTGAATTATTTAACAAAAATATTTTAAATACAAAATTAATAATTTAAATGGTGAGAAATAATTTATCGTATAATAATAAAATAAATTCATCAAATTATAGACTTACTCAATTACATGTTAGGTAAATATCAAGTCGGGTCAATATCAGTTCAGGTCAACAACATGTTGGATTCAAAACAAGTCGGGTCAATTAATAGACCGGTTCAAAACATGTCACGTAAAATTGGATCTTGGGGTCAATTCAGTCGGGTAATATCGGTTATCTGCCAGGATAGTCTTAGGTTCGGGTTCGTTTTAGTCGGGTGCAGGTCGGGTTTCGGGTCCGCGGTAATAGGTTCAATGCGGGTTTAGGTCGTTCTCGGTCGGATGCAGGTTGGGTTCAATTACTACAGTAACAGGTCCAACTCGGGTTCGGGTCAACAACAGTCGGTAACAAATCAGTTTCAGGTCATCCCTTCTTCGGTTCAAACCAAGTTCTAACTCAAACAGGTTTCAGCCAGGTTTTCAGGTTGGGTCAGCTTTTTACACCCTTAATTATACTCAAGTCCAATTACGTAAATGACCCAACTAATTAATCCCAACTCAAACCCATAACCATAAACCTTAAATGACTAACCTTAACACTAACTGATGAGTGATTTAAATAGTTATATTCTTGTTGTTAATTACTCCTTATTTTTCGGTTTAGATAGCTAGTTTGGGTGTTTTCCCTTATTTTCTACGCATGACATTGGATTATAGAATATGTGCTAAAAGTGGTTGAATTCTACAAGTTCTCTGGATTCATGACTAGATTAGTGGGCATAAAAATGTTGACTAAACGACATGTCAACGACTTCTAGAAGATGCCACGTTAGTAACAGTTGATAACTTATCATCCAAGATAGGATAACTTATCAGCCGAAATTTGAAGTTTAAATTTAGGATTTATCTTTTGTATTTTATTTAAATAATTTAGGAATTATCTTCTATCTTTTTAGGGTTTTTAGAGTTTTAGGATGTTATAAATACCCTATTTAGGGTGAAACTCAAATCATCTCTTGTTCTTGTTTTCATTTTCACTTTGGAGTTTAATATATACCTTCCCTTTGTTCAAAAACGCTAAGTATGGTTGCTTCACAAGCTGTGCTTAGCTAAATTCACCATTAGCCAAAAGCTAAGCTAACCCCACTTACCTTGTGAGAATAGACAAGTTCTTCAAATCTACAACTTCGTTCTTGATTTTTCGTAACATTGGATTGGTAATCAGCCTTTCTTTTAGGCATTACGGTTACTTCATTCTGAAAGCGCGCATCGGGTTGAACGTGGTTTTGATCCACCGTTGGGGACGAGAATAGGCTTGTAGCAGATTCAACTCCCTAAGAACAAACTTAGTGGCAGTCCACTAAGGGGAATCATGATCAGATACGATCCTCATCGAGACAAACCATCCGAGTACGAACTTTTCTTGCACTAAGTGCAGAATTTGCGTTAGCATCGATTGACAAAGCTAATAAAACAAAAACTGAATTCTAAGGATTGGCCTGTAATTCAGTTCACCGTAGAAAAGCAAGTTACAAGGGTTGAGCCTTGTAGACTGTAACCGGCAAGAACTCGAAGTAATATCCCTTTTAGTGACCAAGACAAGTTGAGGCGAAGCAAAGTTGGATGCTAACTCTTATCATAATCAATTTCAATTATTTCTTTTACTTTGTTTATTTTAAATATTCTCTAATTATTTCACTAAATCCCCCTTTTTTGTCACTTGTAGATTGCTTGATAAAGATCAACTCAAATCTATATTGGGAACTCCTTAGTCCCTACGGATCGACCCTTACTCTTACTATTCTACTTTAATTATTTCTTTAATTGAGTTTAAGGATATTTATTTGACAGTTCACAATGCTTGTCAAATTTGCGCCGTTGTGGGGGACTTCGGCAAAGTTACTAATATTTGTTTTGATTTGATTTATGACCAGAAAGAATCCATAAGAACATAAATACTATATCCCGGAGATCGAATCATACACTCGAAGACTACACGCTCAGACACTTCGGGAAAAGAAACAAATAGAACAAAAACAACTTCTAGAACGTGATCTAGAATCAGCGTCTAAGGCAGATTCACATTTCGAGTACACCAACGAAGAACATGTTCCAATGGGAGATAAAGACCAAATAATCCAACAACTGACTAGGGCACCAGATGATTAACAACTGATGTGCATAACATTCCCGAATGGTACAAAGCCATTCGTAATGAAAACAGGTTTGATACATCTTTTACCGACTTTCCACTGCCAGCCCAGTGAAGATCCTCACAAGAACCTAAAAGAGTTCCACATGGTTTGCCTAAGTACAAAATTCCAGGGAGTTTCTGAAGATCAAATAAAACTTCGTGCCTTCCCTTTTTCTCTAGCTGATATTGCCAAAGAATGGCTATTTGATCTACCTCCTAATTCAGTTACAACTTGGACTGACATGGCTCACCTTTTTCTTGACAGGTTCTTTCCAGCAGCCAAGGCGAGCGAGCTAAGGCGAAGCATATTGAGTATCCGATAGAAGGATACTAAATCCTTATATGAATACTATGAGTGTTTCAAAAAGTTGTGCGCTAACTATCCTCAACATGGTTTGTCTGAGCAAACACTTATCCATTATTTCTATGAGGGGTTAACGCCTATGGACATGAAGGTAATTGATACAGCGAGTGGAGGAGCACTTGTTAACATGACCCCAACTGCAGCAAGAACCTTGATATCTACTATGGCCACCAACTCACAATGATTTCACTCGACAAGTGAATCTTCTCAACAGGTTCACGAGGTAAGTATCGTTTCCCTGGAAAATAAGATTGCCAAACTAGCTGAAATTGTTCAATCTCTTGTTGCAAATAAAAGAAGCGCGGCTAGACTCTGTGGAATATGCACTAGTCCAGAACATTCAACAGACTGTTGTCCGATAATACATGAGGATTCTGCGCAAGCAAATGCCATAGGGAATTATGCCGGACCTTCCCAGAGACAATACAATCCCAACGCAAACACATACAACCCTCGATGGAGGGATCATCCAAACTTCAAATACACGCAAAATCAAGGACCAAACCAAGATTATTAACCACCTGCACCACAACAATATCAACCGTAGAAACCGTCGTTGGAGTCGATTGTTGAAAGGTTGGCGCTATCCCAAGAAAAATTTCAACTAAAGACCGAAGCTCACTTTGAAGCAATTAACAAATAGATAAGTCAACTAATGTCAGTGGTAAGTTGCTTACCTTCTCAAACGGAGCCCAATTCGAGAAAGAATGTGAACGCCATCACTCTACGAAGCGGTACCATCATCGAACCAAAAGCCACAGATGAAGGCGTTTAAACGAAAGGTAAAGAGAAATCCCTATCTTCCAATGAGAAAATTATGTCCAATCCATCATCTGCACCATCTCCCTATGCTACTCTACCCCTTTTTTTCCTCGAGATTAGTGAAGCGCAACAAACAAGTTGAAGACAAGGAGATCTTAGATGTCTTTCGGAAAGTGGAGATTAACTTCCCACTTTTGGAAGTAATCAAAAGAGTACCTCGATATGCAAAATTCTTGAAGGACCTTTGCACAAGTAACAGACGACTCACTGGGATTGAGAAGGTAAATCTGGGAGAAAACATATCTGCAATTTTTCAGTGACGGCTACCGCCGAAATTAAAGGACCAAGGTATGTTCACAATTTTATGCAAAATCGGTAAGGTTGGTATTCAACGTGTCATGTGTGATTTAGGCTCCTCAATTAATGTTATGCCACTTTCTTTATATAAATCGCTTTCTGTTGAACCTTTAAAAGATATAAAAGTGACTATGTTGTTGGCAGATAGATCCATAATATATCCCGAAAGAGTATTTGGGAATGTTCTAGTACAAGTGAATGAGCTTATCTTTTCGGCAGATATTTATGTGATAGACATGGAAAATGGCCGATCAAATTCCTCCTCGTAAATACTCCTTGGTCGCCCATTTCTCAGTGCCACACATACCAAGATAGACGTAAGAAGCGGTATTCTTACGATGGAATTCGACAGCGAGGTCGTAAAATTTAATGTTTATAAAGCAATGAAATATCTTGACAACGTTGCTAGTTTAAACTTTGTTGATATTGTTGATCCTATCGTACAAGAATTTTTTGATTTTCACTTTGTAAATGATATGGGCAGGGAAATCGAGGAACTTGAAGATAAAGAGTTCGAAGAAGTTTCCTTCACTAATTCTGAATTACACCTCACTCGATCCAATACTAAACTTATACCCTCAATTTCACAGGCACCGAATATCGAGTTAAAATTGCGGCCAAATAATTTGAAGGGCAAATTTTTGGGTAAAAAAGATATCTTAATTATTTTAGACAAGTTTTCAAGGTTGAAAAATATTCGAAGAAATTATCCAATCTACAAGGACAAAACGAATGAACTCTATAATCGTAAAATTTCTCTTAAGGAAATTATCAGTTGAACAAAGCGCAAGAAGTGGAAGAAGTATTTGTCGCAGTGCATGTAGTCTGAATCAGGTCGTCGAGCTTAACGATGTTAAATAAAGCGTTGAATGAGAAGCAACCCATTTTATTTTTATTTTTCTGATTCACTCACATTTCTGTTTTATTTATTTATTATTTCATTTCGTTTAAATTTTTAGGTACCCATATCCCAAGTATAACTTTAATTATTGGGACAATTCTTGCGATGGCTACTGATGAAATTAAAAGGAGCAGGTGCAAGTTAGCACAACCAAATCCACAAGAACGAGTTAGCATTGTACAAATTGTCGGATAAATACCAACATCCTTTCACTAATTACCCTTTCCCTTTTCCTAAACAAAACAAACCCCCACCGTAGGCCCTACCTTTTAAAGTCCCACGTGAGCCCATATATATATATATATATATATTGATCATCAACTGTATGAATTTATTGATAATAAAAAACATACAGCTCGACGCAGCCCTTACGCCTCGTTAAAAACCTCCCTAAGCGTAATGGAGGAAAAGAGTACGTAAGTGCTCGTCTAGAAAATAAAAACCTAAATACAAGCTAAGAAAAGAGAACTCCTATCCACACCCTCCTTTGCGAGAACATCGGCAAAACCATTTGCTTCCCTCGGTGTATATTGAAAATGAATCTCCGATATAGTTTGGCATGCCTGATCAATCGAAGCAAATGAGTCCCATAATCTCCACGGGCGTTTTGCCAAGCCCGTTACCCAACTCAATGCAACTTGGGAATCCGATTCAATCACCACGCACCTCTCGCGCCACACCCCTTCCGCCACCACCTTCACTGCAAGTTCGATAGCCTTTACTTCCGCCACGTTAGAGTCCAAACAGCCCACAGGCCCAGAAAATAGTGCCAAAATGCGGCTGTCCGCATCGCGCATCACTCCCCCGACGCCCGCTGGACCAGGCTTGCCCCGCGCCGAGCCATCGACATTGAATTTCAAAGTTCCCGCAACAGGTGGCTGCCATACCAAACCAGCACGCACCTTCTTTGGACGTCGGCTAACCACACACGTCGATGGGCACGACCACCACACTGATTCGGGCATAAAATCACTATCGGCATCCACTTTTATCCAATAGAAAGATCTAAGTTTCACAAGGAAGCACACTTCCGCTACCGTCGACCGTTTGCCTTTAAAAATGTATTCGTTTCGGGTGAGCCATAGCGACCAAAGCATAGCACTCACGCTAGCCACCCACCACTTTAGATGACAGCCATGAAAAGAGCTGTGGAAATTCACGATGAAGAACTCGGAAAAACATGCTGGTAATGGTAATGCAATACCCCACCAATCTCGCAACCAGTCCCAAATTTGTTGAATGCATGGGCAATCGTAAAATAAATGGGCTATCGACTCCTCCACCCTTACACACCACAAACACAGCCCTTGTCCTTCCGCCAAAGGAACTCCTCTTATACGCAAAAAATCAGCAGTCGGTAACCTCTTCAACCAAATGAACCATAAGAAAGCTTGTACCTTTAGTGGAACGAGAACTTTCCAAGCGAAACAACCTCCAAAATCACCATCTCCCACCCTCTCTAATAGCAACACCTTAGTCATAGCTTGCACTGAAAATTCCCCATGTTCATCCGGAGTCCAAAACAGCGTGTCCATCCAATCAACTCTCAAGCGAACACCACGCACCGTGTCACACAGAGAACGCAATTGTTCCTGTTCGAAACTCCATAGCTGCCGCCGGAAAAAACCAACCCAATTAGCATGATCGAAATGACCATCCGTTGTATAATCCTGTACCCAAGCTAATTTATTCACCGCCAAAGCAAATAAACGTGGAAACACCTCCTTTAACGGCTGTTGCATCGCCCAAACATCAAACCAAAATAGAACCATCTGTCCACTGTCGATTTGCCACTGAAAATTACTTCCCCCCACGTGTGAATCAACAACCGGGCAGCAGGCATTTGCCACTATTTGACGCCAAACCACCGACATCGAAGATAGATTTTCTGTGTTAAATCTCCACCATTGAACATTATCCCCATATTTGGCCGTTATTAGACGACGCCAAAGCGAATCATGATCTCGTGCATATCGCCAAACCCATTTGGACAGTAGCGCCTTGTTCTTCACTCTCAAGTCCGCCACCCCAAACCCCCTAGATGTCGAGGTCGACAAACAATGTCCCATCCTACCCTACTCATTCGTCTCTCTAAATTGACGCCACCCCAAAGAAACGCTCTTCGTATCTTGTCTAGCTTCTCAACTACCCCTTTAGGCACAACAAATAAGCCTAAATAGAAAATAGGGAGTGACGAAAGTACCGAATTGACTAGAGTCACCCTAGCAGCAAATAATATATATATATTATTTTTAAACTCAAAACAAATTTCCTACTTTTCTCTTTACTACAACACGACCCTATCCTCATCTTTTCAAACTTAAATAGGCTTACCACGGGCCCCGCACCTTTTGACTAAGCTTTAAATCCACCTTTTCATGTTTTTAACTTTCCCTAAAAACCTTCACATGATCTTTCAAATTTATTTTCCCTTTTTTCCTTTTCCAAGACGCATACTGATCAGTGCCCAAAAGTCCTATAATTTTACCCCTTTTACATGGAAATTATCACTCAACCTACACCCATTTAAGCCGCATTATAGCTCTTCATGCATTGATTTCATCATTTATGCCTTAGATCTTTATATTTTTATCCTATGAAAGAGGTATTATTTGATGCATGTTTGGTGCTTTTGTAGATTTGCACGATGCTAGGGCAGGAGAGGTCATGACAACACTGGAGGAAAAGGAAGGATGAGGTAGAACCAGCTAGTAATAGACCCTGATCGAGCCAAGCCACAATCGATAGCTTTTAATGATGAAAGTTGATTTATAAACGAAGCCTTGTTGAACAAAACCAGTCACAAGACTCATGCCGAGGCAGTAGAATGCAATGTCGCGGCCGTGTACTACTCAACCTGCAGGAAGGCAAAAAAGGCAAAGTGGTAGCCGATTTGTAGAGCTTTAAATGCCGGATTTTTCTACACACTTTGCGTGGCAGGTGAGCTCGAGAAAAGGACAAAAATATGGAAGGAGGGATAAAGTTGTACTTTTGGCCAAAAGTGAATAATGTATTAAATTAAAGAGATTCACCTCTTTAATAAAGTTAAGTCCAAGTCCAACTTAACTTCCTCTACAAGAAGGATTTGTGCCTACACCTTCCCTTATATAAAGGAGGCTTGCCGCCATCATCAGAGAGAGTCAAATTTGGTGAAGAGAGACGAGAGAGCTTAGGATTTTTATTGTGTTTTCTTTCCGTTCATTATGTTCTAATTTTCCTTAGGGTTAGGATTAGTTTATTTAGTAGTTTTGTAAAGACTATTGTACTCTGTTTAAGTTTTTAATGCAATTAAGTTGAGGTTTGCTTATTCTTGGCTTTAATCATTCTTACATGCTTATCGAGAGAGAGTTTGTGAGATTACCCATTTATTCAATATCGAGAGAGTTGAATTCACGAAACGAATAAGCATTGTTTTCATCCCGCATGGTGTTAACTAACTCGGCCTAGGGATAAGTTAAGAGTTCCAGAGGCTAAGAGAAGCGTGTGATTGGTTGGTGTTTGTCTTTGGTTTACGCCGAGAGGTATGGTCAAAGTTCAGCTATCAACAGTGTTCTGAGCTTAGAGATAATGAGGAGCCATTCAAGGACACTTTACCGAGCCTTAACATCATCTACCTAAGAGCAAGATATTGCCGTGGCAGAGACTCAACCATTGCAGCCGCGGCAGGGACTTAGGGAACTGCCACGGTAGTTTGTGTTGCTGCATTCAAGAACGAAGACAAGTCAATAGGATTCCACACTACGTCACATTCTAATCCGGCCCATTCTCTCAACTTGATTTTCTCTCTACTTTATTTTCTAGCTTATTTTAGTTTTAGTATTTTAGTTTATTCAAACAACACAACTCATATGTGTTTTTACTTTAATTGTTTTGCAGTGCGAGGAAGTAGGATTAAAAGGCTAGCTCAATCCCTGTGGAAACGATACTTGATATACTTATTATTATATTACTTGAAATGTGTACACTTGCACTATTGCGGTGCACTTTTACGCGAGCATCACATACCCCACCCACTTTGTTTTCTAATAGTCGTCTTCAACCTTCACCAGCCACACCTTCCCTTTCTCCTATCTCCCTAAACCTTCGACAATCATCCCCACACCTTGTTTGCACTTTAAAGACACACTAAGCTCTTTAGCTTAGACCCCCATAGTTTCTTCTTCTAGATACTCAGACTCTTTAGGCGACTCGATACTTGGAGCTCTCGCATTTTACTAAGATATTTTATCAGTATAAACTATTTTATTTAAACTTTCAGATTATCATTTTATGATTTAGGACATTTATGTAATCGGACTTTTGGACATTAAATTTTGGGATTATGTTTCTACATGCATCTTTGGATTTTAATTTAGATGTTTTTGATAAACAATTAGAATATGTTTTAACATTTGAGTTTTATTGATAGTTGTGATATTTTAACATAAATATTGCTATTTATTGATAATTATGTTTTATAATCATTTTAACCCAAAATCTGTTATTTGAGAGGAAAGTTTTTAAATGTGACTTCTTAGATTCTGCCCATTTCTTCTGGGTCGGTTTAAGGGGTTACACATTGTCAAATAGTTGAGAGTATATTCAGAACAGATACTACTTGTAATCACCTTAGCTTTCAAAAAAAATATGATCCACAACTTCTCCAAAGTTTTGACGGATCCTAGAACAATCCATAGGGGAAGTGACCTCACCTTTGGTAATCCTATAATAAGCAATTTTCGAAGTCCCCTCCAAGTTCCGGCTCCTTGCTGAGTTCATGCTTCTCACAATATTTGATTGCCGAAGTTTCTAACAAAGTCATGGATTTTTAAACCTTGTGGTAATGAAACCAATTTATTACATTTATGAATATGCAATGTTTGAAGGGCGGTTACGCTTGGCCAATCGTCAAACAAATATTCCAAGTTTTCACATTCCTAAAGAAGCAACGTCCGAAGAGAAGTCAGGCACCCTATTCCATTCCCTTGCAAGCTCGCCTGTCTTGTTCTTAACAGTAATTCTCTAAGGCTAATCATGTACCTTATATCTTTTGGCAACTCTTCAAGAAGATTAAGTGTTTCCAATCTCTGCAAATTGCAAACGGAATCTGGAAGTCCTAAAGTGTGATTTGCAGTTAAGGACAAATGTTTCAAATGATTCGAATAGCGAATCTTGTTTAACAATTGATCTAAATTGCAACATAGCAGCCTTAAATGTTTGGAGTTTGAGATGGATTTTGCAATAAGGGATTCACCACCAGCCTTGGGTTCCCCATAGGGATCGAACACTAGTGTTCGCAGTTGGCCCATGTGATTGGGCAATTGAGAGGCACTATGCTCCGAAAAATCAAACCATATATGTTGAACATTATCGTTCGAATCACGGTCAAATGAACTCACCTCATTTTGTGTCATTGATAATGCAAGGGCGTGTACTAAATCATGCATTTTGAAGGAGCACCCAAAAAAAATTATAAACTTCACCTCGTTCCAATAACGATCTTGACCATAACTCTTGTATATATCGGTCCCCAATATCTTCTGGCTGCTCATGGTTGTTTAAAGATTGCATAAACCCATTTGCCCTCCACGATGAGATCAATTTAGCTCTCCCCGTTCTATAATCTTTTGGAAAAAACTAAACAGAAGGCAAAACTTGGCTTTAAATAATAGGGCAAGTGATCATAACTGAGTTTGAGAGCAGGCATGATGTCATTTTCCTTTGCATTTTCGAGCAATTTCTTTCCCAATTTCCACAAGATTTTGGTGTTGGTTCTCTTCACCCTCTTTCAAGACACATTTAAGAAATAGGGACAGACAATTCTCATCAGAGAGACGCCCTAAAACATATGGATGGGTTGTGCCTGTGATTATAGCCAAATGGTAATCTACTAATCTTACCTTTCTTCGAGTGCCTCCAGGCTCCAAGTTCCACGACCTTCCTTCTCCGTGCTTCAATATCAATTCCGTCTAACATATCTTCAACTTGATACCAAACACATTTGAGATTTTGTAGCCAAATGGTAATCTCTTCGGCATCCACCAGCACAGCCAACATGGAGCATATTTCCTAAATTAAAGTGTAAGTAAGGTTTATAATTTTAATTAAATGATTAAATAGTTATCCGAAAAGTTTGTGATGTGCCAAAACAAGTACATAAATTATTGTGATGTGTAAATGTCTCCTTGGCCGAAATAATTTTTTTTAACTTAGATAGCAATCAAATTTAAAGGATCGAAAATAATATTTTAGATACTTATTTTGATAAAAAATAGTTTAAGGACTAAAAGAATAAGAAAGCATAGTTTAGTGGTTGATTTTCATTTAAGTCTTTTTAATATAACATGGCTTGTTTAAATGTCATTGGTCACATTTCCGATCAATTCAACCTCATCAATATTCTCAATCCTTTTAGTCATTTTAGTTAATTCGATAATTTGCACCACTTTGATAGTTTAGAACGTACGAATAGTTTCTTATAAATTTATCTTCGGAGATCATTCAAAATTCATGAAAATCCAAGTGTTTTACATTCTCTAAGATACAAATCATATTACTGGATCTTTCCAAGTATAACGATATTTTCAGATGAATCAATTGTTTTACCAGATCAAGTGTAAATACACATATCACTTTATTTTCATGGGCATTTTAGTCATTCTCGCACCTCAGAGGCATTTCAATCATTTTTTAACTTGACATTTCAGAAATTAAATCATTAACAAGCAAAACCAAATTTAAAGCACAACGGTCTTATCAATTATTTTTGAATCTCGGAAGTTCTTTTAGGTCACTCATCTTTCTAACCGAGCACTTTAGTTTTAACTAGTTTACTACCCATTTTCCATAATCAATTAGGCATTAACAAAATTAACCATACGCTTAAACATGATCATGCATGCATTTACCGGATACCACTATGTTTCATAAAGCATACAAGAGGTAGTAAAGTATTACCTCAGCTTTGAGCTACCTCGATCGATCCATGATACTCCATTCAGCTTGGATACGTAGAAATGTGAATTGCATCAGAAACAAAATTTAAACTATAATCCCCCTAGACTCACCTAAGCGTTACAACGGATCTTAGGAAGTCACATTAGAGTCACAAGAGCGACCCACAGTGAAAATACACATAAAAATATTTTTTTGAACACTTATTATACCGTAAAATCAACTTCTGTTTAAAATACCATTTCAGGAAGTCCTTTAAACACCTAAAAAAATTTCAGAAAATGTTTTACAGACACTATCATAAAACAATACATGACATACATGCCCACTAACTATACATTGTCGTACTCCAGAGGCAACGCCGAGGGAACTCCGAACACTGATGTCAAACATTATACCATGCTATATTCTTTTAACCTGCGATAGTAAAAACAACGTGAGCTTGGAAAAGCTCAGCAATATAGAACTACCAAAAGATTTTATAAGCTCATGTAGATACATTGTAGGCATAACATTTTCATGACGTTCCAATTAGTAACAATCTTCATTTCCTTTCTGCTATTTCAGGGTAACGTTATACTTGAGAATAACAGTACTTGCTCTTTATTCAATCATCGAGTAACAAACGGGGATTATTCAAGCTAATAGATTATGAAGATGGAAATAAAGAGTTTATCGTCTAGTGTGTTCCAATAAGTGCATATCAAACAGACATAAATACATACTAGTCATATCATAAGAACACATAACAATTCAATGCAAATGTTCAAGTACATACAAGGGTTTACTAGTAACTACCCTCCAACCTTACACCAATATACAGTCCCCCAAAACTGCATCCATAAGGACTTACTTTAGGCCCGATGGGCATAGGTGACACCTAAGGGGCTGCCTTAGGTCCATAAGGATTTACATGTGCTAAAGCATCGACACCTACCCAAGGGGAGACCTTGAGTCCATAAGGATTTACCATCTTGATCAGGGTTGTACCAATAGAGACTTCATAACATAACCCAACAGTATACCCCGGATAACAATCGGTATTCATCAAACACAAGATTGTACTTTTGACAGAGTATCAAAAACATATTCTATTCAGAGTATCAAAAACAGAGTATCAAAAACATATTCTATTCAGAGTATCAAGATTGTACTTTTAGACATGAGTAACGGAATATATGTGACAAACATATTCTATTCAGAGTATCAAAAACAGAAGATTCATACTTTTGACAGATAAATAGGCATACCATTGAGCAGAACAGACATTATCATCATTCATCATGCAAACAGATTGTACCATCATAGGTCAAGCTAACAGATTATGCTATTAATTCATCAGACAGCCAGGCAATATCATCACAGATCAAGCAATCACATACCAAGTATACAGATTGAGCAGACATACATCAGGTAGGCAGAGAATGTCGTCACATATCCAGTTCATCATTCCATCTTGTTTTCTAACATAGTGATGCAATCTCAATAACAATTGAAATATTCATCAAACATAACATTGTTCATGATAAAATCATTATACAATCCATTCAACAGAATATATCACACATGGAACACAATAGGTGGAACAGTTTATTTCTTGGAGATATTTGGCATTTACGGAAGGGAACGCATTAAACTTTTGACAATTTGAACTAATTTCATAAACGAGGTCCCTATTAAAAGGAGGGGTTCGTACTAACGGATCAGACCATATATTCATGAGTTGATACATCAAGATCTTTGAGAGTTTAGATATATCATGAGTAATTTAGTCATTTAAGCCTATAAGGGCATTATGGTCATTTATCATACATGGGCATTTTGGTAATTTACACCAACGTGGCATAAATAGTCACTCAGGAAATTCTATTTGCTCATCAGGTTTCCAACCTGTCATTCAGAGATTTCTATGTCAAGATCATTCGCGATATCGGATACATTCAAGGCTATTTTGACTACTTTGGCCGACGAGGGCATTTTGGTCATTTAACTATCATGGGTGATTTTGAAATCTAGCCCAATAAAGATAAAATGGCGATTTACAATATTTAAGATTTCTAGAAGTTTTTCGAGCCTCCAAACCATTTGAAATAATATATATATCCCAACTTTTTAATACTATCTAACCCTTCTAATGCATCCAATTGTATCGTATATCTGAACAATTGCATTCATACTTCACCATAGGACTTGCCACATAGTATTCGAACTTATATTATGTGCGTAAAAACTTTCAACCTTATATTAATTTCAGGAGTGATCGACGTACGTGAGTCATGCTTCAACCCTTAGGGGCATTTTAGTCATTTTTAGCTTTATTGGCATTTCCAGAATTTTATCAAAGGCAACTTACTTCCAGTCAAGGGGGTATTTTCAATCATTTTGAAGCTCAGGACATCCATCATTCATGTCAATTGAACCATTTATAGTATTTCAATCATTTAAGTATTCGTGGGTGTTTCAACCATTCAAGAAATTTCGGCACCTCCAACCACTTCATTCATTTAAGAACTCAGAGGTTTATCCATTGTTCTGGTTAATTTGCAAACCCCGGTGTCCGAGGATACTTCAGCCCTTTTTTATCAATACGATTATTCTGATTAGTCTAACCATATCAGTATTTCCAGTACTTTTAGTCATTTCAATCAATTCAGAATTCTGAGCCACTTGCTTAATTCAGGGGTATGGATAGATTCCCTTGAATCTATAATCGGAGATTCATTCCAAATCCAAAGAGACTTAACACCTTACAATCTCGAAGGTTTAAATCTTGTTACCATAGCTTTCCAAGTAGTTCGAGGTTTTCAGATTAATCAGGGTTGTTTTACCATATCTAGGGTAGATTTCTAGATCACTTCCAATTCCAAGGGTTTTTTAGTCATTCTCATACCTTGAGGGCATTTTCTTAATTTCATATCCAAATAATTTTTACATTTTATTAATTGACACTAATAATCGGATTTGGAGATTAATTGCCTTATTAATTACTTATTGAACTCCAGATCCTTCTGATTTATTAATCTTCTCATTCGAGCATTGCAATCTTATTTAGACTATCATACTTATATCCATATTCGGTTTGACTTGAGCAAAATTAATTGTACTCATCATCATTTTTATGCATGCATTAACAAATACCAACATGTTCATAAAGCATACAAGAGGTAGTAATGTATTATCTTAAATCATTGCTATAATTGTCGATCCTTGAAATTGACATTCGAACACTCTTGAACCCAGATTTGACGTCCCTCAACAATTCGTATGTAATGAACTGTGAGTACCTTCAATTATACAAATTCGCATTTCAGTCCTTATTCATAGAGTTCTTAACTGAATAAATAAATACATAAACAAGTTCGGATTCGAGGTCAAATTCGAGGGCTTTTGGGTTAGAATTTTGCGAAACGGGCTTCAAAACGGACTCAGGACGTCAAAAAACATAAAATAGGAGTTTTCAGAAAAGTTGACTTTTTGGTCAACGGTCAAAGTCAACGCTGACGTCATCAGTCAACCGAGTTGACTCAGATGGGTCGACTCACTGAGTTGACTCAGATGAGTTGACTCAGACCGGGTCAACAAATCGGGCAAACAGGTCGGGTGAACGGGTCGGGCAGACAGGTCGGGTCAATGGGTCGGGTAGATGGGTCTGGGCTCGGGTCGGGTTTGGGCTCAAACCGAGTTGGGCCGGTTCAGTCTGGGTTGAACCCGATTCACTTACCAAGAATCCAAGCTCGTCGGTCGATAGTCAGAAAGTCGTCAGATTTTCGCCGGTGACTCCTATGGTCACAATCTTGCTGGAAAAAAACGAAGCCCACAAGACACTCAGTTCAACCAAGCCTGAATTTTTTCAAAGAAAATCCGGAAACACGCTGGAACTTACCCAAAATGAAACAAAGTGGCCGGAAAAGCAAGGCGGCTCCGACGAAGCTTCTATCGGTGTCGGACGAGTAATCTACTAGCTGGGTTTTGCTCGCCTTAGCCCGAGGAACTCACCAGAGGTGGCGACGCGCCGAACGGGCGATCGAGGTAGCTGGAAAATGCCGAAATCAGAGGGCGAAAGGATGGTTCTCGCTGGACCTTCAACCCAAGTTTCACGGCAATCGGCGGCTCGCAACTGCGCGTGAAGGTCAAGGGTTGGATCGGGCTGTGGCGGCGCTTTCGATGGTTGGGGCGGTGGCAGCCACGGACTGACGGTGGCGCAGATCAAGGATGGTGAAGCCGAACGGTCTTCCACCATTTTCAAACGAACGACGAGCAACAACGGAGGTTTGGTGGTCGGGTTTTGACGGCAAAGAGGCAAGGATGAAAACGATAACGGCGATGCATCTACGGCCGGCCAGAGCACGGTGGTCGGAGAAAGAACGGTGAGGAGGAGTTGAAAGGTTTAGAACTCTCTAGACTCTTTCATTCTCAATCAGAAGCAAAATAGGAGATTGGGGGATAGACTGATATGTTTAATATTGGTTCAGACTTTAAAAAAAGAAATAAATTTACCTCCTAGCAGACTAAGACAAAAAATGGCCTTAGTTTCATTGGTTAAACCTCAGGCCAACAAACCTAATGGTTACAGGTTCAACACCCTTGATTGCAACACCTTATTCTTTGTCCATTTCCTTTTTTTCTTAATATTATTTTTTTGGGTGTTACATAAACGTGATAATCGAATTTATCCAAAAACTCATACATTGAAAAACGGCTCACTGGGTTCGAATTTGAAAAAAAAAACGGGCCAATGGATCTGAAACGTCGAGAAACCCTCGGGTAGGGTCTCCCAAAAAAGTCAACTCTGGTAAAAAAAAGTCAATAGTCAAACGGCTCGGCGGCTCAGCTCAGACAGCTCCAAGTGCCCAGAACGAAGCCCACTCGCAGCCGGCGGCGCGTGCGGTGATTGTGGGCGACCGTTGGCTACCAAATTTTACAGGCTCGGCGGCACAAATTTTCAAAATTTGAACTCAAAGTTTGAATACTAACCTTTCAAGTTTTTCGACGATACACATACACCCCCTCCAACGGTGGCTGATGATGATGTCGTTGGTACCGGTGAACTCGTTTTGACGAGATTAACACAATGATAGTGAGGTGTCGAAAACGGAAGGTCAGATCTCAGTAGATCTTAGATTGAATCTCCACCCATTTCTTTCACACTTTCCTTTCTATTTCCCCAATTACAAAACCTCCCATCCCCTTTCTGACAACACGTTAACTTTGGGTAGATATAATGCACTTCAAAAAAAACGGTCAAATCATACTTTTAGACATTTAACTTTTGGGAGTTCACACGTTTGTCTCCATATTTTATTTCGCTTTCATATCGGTCATCAATTTCTTATAAATCAAGCTTCCCAAGTCTGAATTCATTTAATTAAGACCCAAAACTTATTATTTTAGAAAGAAAAAAAAATATTAAATCTCCCAAAAATTCTTAAAATTTTACTAGCCCCATTTGCGATTGTTACAAGCTATGTTATGTATCGAGAAAAATATGTTGGAAAATATTAATGTTGACACTATCATCAATGATTTTGCATCAAAAGATGCTCGAAGACAATGTTTCTTATAAGTATTTGTATGCTTAAATATATTTTTGACATTTTTGAGATCGTAATGAATTAATATTTGTTTAATTTAATAAATAAAAAAAATTATGTTAGATATTCTTAAAAATTATGCATGTTCAATCACCCTGCTGCAGCTGTTGGTGTTGAACCCATGACCTCGAAGAACAACGATCATTCCTTTAACCATTGAGACAAGTGGGTTCGTGCAAGAATCTTTAATATCAAATGAATGTTCTTTTTATCGAAAAATAACTGTAGATAATGAATCTTAACGAACAATCAATAATTTCGGATGTTTAACTTATTTTGTCATACCAATTACAAGTACATTAGAAATGCTAGGAACTAATTGAAACATTCATATTATTCAGTAATATTGATTTTTTTTTAAAGAAATCTCGTGTAAGGTATAGTGGAAGGTGAAAAAAATTACACTCAATTTTTATCCTTCTTTAACTAAGTTTAAGTCGGAACTAATACTCATTATTAACACAAAAAATGTATATAATCTACAAATGTTCACTAACAGTATAATGACAAAGAACATCCTATCAAAATATCAAATTCCCTTTGAACATCAACATTGAGTTCAATTCCTGCGGTGTTTGTCATTTCTTCTAATGCGATCCGAGCAGCTCTTCTATCTTTGTCACGTTGTTGTTTCAACTCGGCACGTGATTTTGGTTTAGCGGCTTCCGTGATCTTTGATTTTTGTGGTTTCGTCGGCGTTAGATGATCAGATATCACTGCCTTCGTCTCCTGTTGGGATTTGTTGATGGTGTCTGCAAATCGACTTTTCAACATTGGAGCAGGGCGATATTTGTCCGATGTCGAAAACACTTCTGTTGCAAGAGTTGAAGATGGCGTCATTAGTTATATATGAACATGCTACTATTATGTAGGTTTTCTTTCGAAAATCAGCAACCATGAACGCTAAGATCACAAAGAAAATAATCAAGAACCATATATAATCGTGTTTACATAACAATAAATCTACATATTCTTTTGATTACTGTAAACAATCAAGAAGGATTCATAGGTTGACAATACGTACCCACAGTTCTTATCGGTTTGTTTGGTATCTTCGGACACGGTGGAGTCGAAGTAGTGTGCACCGCCACCTTCAGTCTCTTCTTGGGCAAATCACTAACGCAATCCACCGCCTCCGGTCTGCGCTTGGAGCCTACTGAATTCTTCAAGTCCGTTTTCACTGACTTTATCTGCTGTTGGGCTTTGAAGATGGTGTCCGCAAATCGGCTTTTCAACATCGCAGCACGGAGATCTTGGTCTGAGTTTGAAAACCCCTCTGCAAGAGTTCAGAATAGTGTGGTTAGTTGCACAGAAACACATTATTTTTACGTTCGAAAATCAGCTGCCATGAACCCTAAGATCACAAAGGAAACAATCAAGAATCATATACAATCGTGTCCACATAACACTGAAATCTATCAACTTCAGTGCATCTAATCTACGCATTCTTTTAATTACAGTAAACATTCAAGAGGGAAACATAGGTTGAATATTGAACTGAAAACATTACGTACCCAAAGCTGTCATCGGTTCTTTAGGTCTTGTCGGATACCGTGGAGTCGAAGTAGTATCCGCTGCCACCTTCAGTCTTTTCTTGAGCAAATCACCAACGCAATCCACCGCCTCTGGTCTGCGCTTGGAGCCTACTGAGTTCTTCAAGGCCGTTTTCACTGACTTTATCTGCTGTTTGGCTTTGAAGATGGTGTCCGCAAATTGGCTTTTCAACATCGCAGCACGGAGATCTTGGTCTGAGTTTGAAAACCCTTCTGCAAGAGTTCAAAATAGTGTGGTTACTTGCACATAAAGACATTATTTTTAGGGTAAATTACAATTACGGTCACTGAACTTTGGTAAAAAAATAAAATGGTAACTAAACTTTCAAAAATCACAAAATAGCAATTAAACTTTATGTTTTATAACAAAATGGTAACTAGACGTTAAATGCCGTTAAGTGGCTGTTATAAACTTTGGTAATATAACACATTTAGTCCGTCATATTTATACATTCAATCAATTTAGTCCTAATTTGAAACAATTCACTAAATTTTTAGGGACGGTAATGAACAAAAAAATATAAATTAAAATTAAAGATATTGGACTAAATCGGTGACTAAAATATAAATCAAAATCAAAGGTATTGGACTAAACTAAAATTGAGATTAAAACGAATCCAACTAAAACTAATGAATAAAAAAGAGCTAACTGTAAAGCTCATCAACTAATAATGACCTAAAATGCAAATAACCCTTAAAAATGGGCGGGATTTCCCCCCTTATTTTTAAACTTAATTGTTTACTCAATTTCAAATGAAATTGAAAGATGGGAAATGTTCAAATGAGAATTGGATGTTGGGTGATACTTGAGATTGGGAATTAGGATTGATTATCATTCATTGAGATTTGGGCTAAAAATGTTAATTTGGATTAAAAATTAAATTTTAGAGACTATAATAAATTGGGCTAAACTGTCAAAAATATAAATCAATATGAGGCAATTTGACTAAAAATTAAATTGTATGGACTATAGTAAATAAAAATATTATTCGACTAAATTACCAAAAATAGGAATATATATGAGTCAAATTCAGCTAAAAATATATGTATATATGTATATGTGTATATATATATATATGTGCATATATATATATATTATATATATATATATATATGTATATGTATGTAAGTTTTAGTATGTATAATATGTATACTTAATACTTACATATATATTGTTATAATTAATTAAATATATGTATGTATGTATGTATGTATGTATGTATGTATGTATGTATGTATGTATGTATGTATGTGTATATATATACATATATTATATATATGTATGTATAATATATATATATATATATATATATAAATATACATATACATATATTATGATATATATATACATATATATATATATATATGTATATGTATATGTATTGTTATAATTAATTAAACATATATATATATATATACATATATATATATATATATATATATATATATATATATATATATATATATATATATATATATATATATATATATATATATATATATATATATATATATATGCATGTATTTAAGTTTTAGTATGTATATGTATATGTAAGTTTTAGTATATATATGTATGTATGTATGTATGTATGTATGTATGTAAATTTTAGTATATATATATTGTTATAATTATATATATATACATATATATATGTATGTAAGTTTTAGTATGTATATATTGTTATCTATATATATACTAAAACATACATATTTGTATGTATATATGTATACCCCTAAACAATACCCATAAATCTCAACCCTAAATCTTATAATCACTGATAATTAGTGTACAAGCACATTAGAAAAGCTAAGAACTAATTGAAACATTCATATTTTTCAGTAATATTAACTTTTTTAAAGAAATCTCGCGTAAGGGATAGTGGAAGGTGAAAAAGAATTACACACAATTTTTATCCTTCTTTAACTAAGTTTAAGTCGGAACTAATACTCATTATTAACACAAAAAAATGTATATAATCTACAAATGTTCACTAACAGTATAATGACTAATAACATCCTATCAAAATATCAAATTCCCTTTGAACATCAACATTGAGTTCAATTCCTGCTGTGTTTGTCATCTCTTCTAATGCGATCCGAGCAGCTCTTCTATCATTGTCACGTTGTTGTTTCAACTCGACACGTGATTTTGGTTTAGCGGCTTCCGCGATCTTTGATTTTTGTGGTTTCGTCGGCGTTAGATGATCAGATTTCACTGCCTTCGTCTCCTGTTGGGATTTGTTGATGGTGTCTGCAAATCGACTTTTCAACATCGCAGCAGGGCGAACTTTGTCCGATGTTGAAAATACTTATGTTGCAAGCAGAGATTTAAAAAGTGCTTGTGGCCACGTATTTGGTCGCGTCGCGTTTATCGCGGTTGCATACATTATTTTTACGTTCGAAAATCAGCTGCCATGAACCCTAAGATCACAAAGGAAACAATTAAGAATCATATACATTTGTGTTTACATATATAACACTACAATCTATCAACTTAAGTGCATCTAAACCAACTGTCACGTTGCACCAGTGCGCGCCACAACCAACCGAGTAGTACCCTTAGGTGCGCCAAGGCCGACCGAGGAGCCCCACCTAGGTGCACTCGGGCCAACCAAGGCAAAGTGAGGTGCCTTGGGCATTTTAAGGCCAAACATGAACCAAGGAAGGTTTTAGAACGGCTTTATCTGCTGAATTCTTCAAGTCCGTTTTCACTGACTTTATCTGTTGTTGGGCTTTGAAGATGGTGTCCGCAAATCGGCTTTTCAACATCGCAGCACGAAGATCTTGGTCTGAGTTTGAAAACCCCTCTGCAAGAGTTCAAAATAGTGTGGTTAGTTGCACATAAACACATTATTTTTAGGATAAAGTACACAGACGATCACTGAACTTTCGTAAAAAAATAAAATGGTAACCAAACTTTCAAAAATCACAAAATGGCAATTAAACTTTATGTTTTATAACAAAATGGTAACTAGACTATAAATGCCGTTAAGTGGCTGTTATAAACTTTGGTAATATAACATATTTAGTCCGTCATATTTATACATTCAATCAATTTAGTCCTAATTCGAAACAATTCACTAAATTTAGCCCTCGTTATTTACGCATTCTTTTAATTTGGTCTTAAAGAAAAATTCCAAAGTATGGTAACATGAAAAATTATTACAATTAAATTTTTATAGGAACTCAAAAAATCGACTCGAATCGAATCGAAAAAATTTCAAATAAAGTTTGAGCTATAAAATATGACGCGGCAACTCGAATAAATCGAAATTTTTTGACTCGACTCGATCGAACGCTCATCTCTATCTTAAGATATGACGCGTCAACTTGAATAACTCGAAATATTCGAATATTTTAAATCAATTCTTTCCTTTTAAATCGAATATTTTTTTTAAAATAGAATATTTAAATCACATCGAATATTTAATAACTACTTTAAATATTCAATTCAATTTAAAAATATTCGATTTAAAAGAAAAAAATGATTGAAATATTCGAATATTTAATAACCATTTTAAATATTTTTCTTTTAAATATTCAAATATTTAATAATTACTTTAAATATTTATTAAATATTCGAATATTTTAAACCGAATATTTAAAGTAGTTATTAAATATTCGATATGATTTAAAAGAAAAAAATGATTTAAAATATTCAAAATTTCAGTTGACGTGTCATATCTTAAGATAGAGGCGAGCGTTCGATCGAGTCGAGCCAAAAAATTTCGAGTTATTCGAGTTGATGCATCATATTTTACAACTCAAACTTTATTTGAATTTTTTTCGATTCGAGTCGAGTCGAGTTCCTATAAAAATTTAAATAAATATTATAATATTTTAAATCATTTTTTTCTTTTAAATCGAATATTTAAAGTTGTTATTAAATAATCAATGTGATTTAAATATGAAAATATTAAATATTCTATTTTAAAAAATATTCGATTTAAAAGAAAAAACGATTTAAAATATTCGAATATAGAGTTATTCGAGTTGACGCGTCATATCTTAAGATAGATATGGGCGTTCGATCGAGTCGAGTCAAAAATTTTAAGTTATTCGAGTTGGCGCGTCATATTTTACAACTCAAACTTTATTTGAAATTTTTTCGATTTGAGTCGAGTTTTCGAGTTCCTATAAAAAATTAATTGTAATTATTTATCATGTTACCATACATTGGAATTTTGCCTTAAGGACCAAATTGAAAGAATGCGTAAATAACGAGGGGTAAATTTAGTGAATTGTTTCGAATTAGGATTAAATTATTGAATATATAAATATGAAGGACTAAATGTGTAACTATGCCAAAGTTTATAACAGCCACTTAACAGCATTTAACGTCTAGTTACCATTTTGTTATAAAACATAAAGTTTAATTGCCATTTTGTGATTTTTGAAAGCTTGGTTACCATTTTGTGTTTTTTTACCAAAGTTCAGTGACCGTCTGTGTACTTTACCCTTATTTTTACGTTCGAAAATCAACTATCATGAACCCTAAGATCACAAAGGAAACAATCCAAAATCATATACACTCGTGTTTACATATATAACACTGCAATCTTTCAACTTAAACCGACGCTTTCTTTGCAAAAACAATACGTACCCACAGTATAGGAACTGAAAACAGTATAGGAACCCCAGCAAACAAACATCAAAACAGAAAAAACACAGTTTGAATATTGAACAGAAAAGCAATACTTACCCACAGTTGTCATTGGTTCTTTTGGCATCGTCGGACACGGTGGAGTCGAAGTAGTGCGCACCGCCACCTTTGGTCTCTTCTTGGATGAATCAGCAACGCGATCAACTGCCTCTGGTCTGCGCTTGGAGACTACTACTTTTTTAAGTAAGGGGTTTCTGAGTTTGAGTTATAGTGGGATGAAAATAAGGGTTTGTATAGTTCAAGAAACAGGTCTAGCCTTTTATAACTTGTTTTTAGGCGGTTTAATAAACTAAATCATTGGGATTTTTATAATACGCGCATTAAAAGAACGAAATCATAAGTCTAGCTATAAAAAAATGTTACGACGAAAGTATGTTGGGCTTATTTGTTTGTGTATATTAAGAGATGTTTAAGATTTGTTTTGTCATAATTATTTTAGGATCTTGATTTTGGATATATTTTTTCTTTTGCATATTGAAATTTTAATGCTTTGACATGAGGTGCTAACTTAATTCTCAAATTCAGGTCTAATAAAAAGATCGAGTATGTTCGCTTTAATTTTTTTTAGTTCTCACTTAAGTAAATCATAATTTGAAAATATTTGTAAGTGATTAATTGCACACTGTCCAAATTAGGTAGTGTTGATCACCTATGTGTGCAACAGCTCTTGATGGTAGAGATGATGGAGCTCTGGTCATGTTTCTAGAGAGCTTGGGTCTTGGTTATGGGAGCTTATACTCTCTTTAGGGTGCATGGCTCCTTATAAGGGGCTGGATGAAGTGAGGACACACGTCAATCAAAAAAGTCAAGTGTCTTAGCGAGTTGCTGCGATTCGGTGTCAGTGTGGATCACGTGCATCGTCACGTGGTCTAATATAGCGCTCGCATGTCCAGTTCACAAAGGATTGTGATTGGTCGTTCGCACGGTCGTAGTTCGTTGGTACGTTCGTAGGTATTCTAATTGAGTGTTCACATGGTAACGGTTCAAGGTATTAACATTTTTCCCCAATTTCCCCCTGGCGAGGGGAGGTTATAAAGTGAACTTGCAAGCCTCGAAACACGAACTAAGTTTTTAGAAAGAGTTGAGAAGTGATTTCTTGTGTAATTATTTTCTTATTTTCTATTTCCACGTTGTGCTTCTCGTGAAACGACAAGAGCAGTGGGAGAGTTCAATTAAATGGTTTATCACATAAATAAAATGAATCTAATTTCCATATGATTTATGCATGCTCGTTTACTGGTGCGAACACTTGCCGCTTATAAAAATGGTTCGCTAGATGATACATTTTTCTCTGAGCTTGCTTATTTTCAGGGTGTCAGACGTTTTAGTGATCCGTTTTATATTCTCTTACTTGAGAGTGTTGTATATTATCACCCGTCTTTTTTTTAATGGCCGACAGATAAATATAAACTTTTGATATTTGCAAATTGTTAGAGTAAATAGGTAACGAACACTTGCCCCCATGTAAGTTTCATAATAAAGATTGAAACAAACATACATGTATGTTATAAGCAATGTAAGTTTCATTCGGTAACTCGGAGCGGCATCACTAACTCATAGAGGAATATTGCTAATTCATTCCCTAACTATTAGTTTCACACGTAAATTTGTAACATTTTTCATATTTACAAACACTATCATCTATTTGTGATGTTGTGTGTTATCTTTTCGGGTGAGGGATCACTGGAAAATGTTTAGTTTAGATATTATGCCAACTCACTTGGGAGTGGAGATCGTCAGGCGGTGTCCATTTGCGCACTTCTTAAAAGTGGTGGATGTAATACCCCAAAATACGGTCTAGGAGTATGTGGATACTTTGAATAAATTTCAAAGTGGATCAGATCCTTAATTTTAATAATTAAGGATATTCTTTATAGAGAATTCCAAATTAAGACTAAGACCAAATAATAAGATTATAAAGCATGATGATTCAAGTGAGAATAATTAAGAACTTATGATTGAATTGAATTGAAAGAAAAGAAAGAAAGGACAAACACTAAGGACTAGAATGCCTTAAATGAAAAAGTGGTAACCTAAATTATAAGTGACCAAATCGAAACAAGCAACAAAGTAAAGGAATGCATGCTAAATTCCCATATTCCTAAATTCCCCTACACATGTCATTAATTAGTGGATAATCAAAGACAAATTAGTCATTTTAAGGGTGAATTAATTGATGAGCTATTGTCATCTTCCTCTTTGTGAGCGAGAGGATGAAAAAAAGGGGAGAGAAAAGATTCGAGTGAGAAAACTCCATGTTTATAGATTCAAGCTTGAAAATTGGAAGAATTGGAGTAGCTAGCATTCATATAACCTTGATAGGAAGGTAAAATATCTTCCTTAATGCATTATAGATTCAAATGATGCATGTAGATTTTAAGTTCTTGCTTGAATTACATGAATTGGATGATTAGTTAGTGAATTGATGCCATAAATTAGTTAAGAAGTTCAATTAATTGATCAATCCATGGAATTGGTAGTGCCATTCGAATGACTAGGAGAAAGTGATGTCCATAACCAAATTGATGGTGAAATGTTATGCTAGTTGCTGGAAAAAATTTGGATGATGAATAGAATGGATGATTGATATGTGAATTGAAATTCTTGTTGCTGGAAATTCTAGTGAGATGATGCCTTAATGAACCAATTTGAAAATATTACTCAATTGCCCTGTTTCTATAGTTTTGAAACATAATTGCGCTGACTTGGACATGTATGAATGAGTATATATGTTGCACAATCATGTTAGAACCCTTGTTTAAGTGATAAATGAAGCCATAATCTAGCTTAAAGTAATCTATCCAGAAAACTCTGTCTTGAACAGTAAATTTAAAAATTTGTAGAAATCACATAGACCCAAATTATGGAATAAATCTTATATGTACAGAATCATGTGTATGTCTAGTTTCATATGCAACAAACGTAATCAAATTCCGAGTTATAAAACAGTTTGTAGAGACTTATCTCTAAGGACAGTGCAAACTGTCCAAGGGTGTAAATTGCCTGTCTTTAGGTTAAAAACTGAATTAATTGGTAAAGAATATAAATGCAAGGCCTATATGATTAGAAAGATGGTTAATTTAGCTTTCTAACGGTGTAAATGGTTCTAAATTCCGATGTACGAAATAAAAGATATAAGCATTTAAGAAAATGATGCACATGCTGCCTGGCAACAACAGTTTTGATGTTTGAAATAAAATGTTTGCTTGAATGTATAGAATTATGTAATGGTTTAATTGGTTACTGATTTTGCTCTTATGGCCTTGTGTGACTTGTTAGAGCAAGGAGTAAACCTTGTTGAAGAGGAAAGGGTTGGTCAAGCTGGTGGCAAGCCTGAGGGGATTTGGATTCAAGACCAAGAAAAATAAGCTAGAAATATTGTGAGTGTAGTTATTGTAGGGTTAGAACTTAGATCCTAACCAAATATGCATGCCTACCTTCTTGATTATTTCTATGCCATGCCAATGAATTTGATTAAACTTGATTATGGATAAAAAGGGAAGAATGGATTAAGCCAAAAACTTGTGATTAATAGTGACATGAATCTTGATAAATCGATTGAAAGAAAGTATAAACAAATGTTTGATTTCTTGCTTTAGATGTGATCCTTTCGAATGGTTACTTGAATGTATACATATGATGATATGCTTGCGGAAACTATAAACAAATGTTTGATTTCTTGCTTTGGATGTGATCCTTTCGAATGGTTACTTGAGTGTATACATAAGGTGATATGCTTGCTGAAAGTATAGACAAATGTTTGATTTCTTGCTTTGGATGTGATCCTTTCGAATGGTTACTTGAATGTATCTATATGATGAAATGTTGGTTACTTGAAATACTTGCTAACATGATATGAATCATGAACTAAAAGACATTGCTTAATGCATAAAGATAGTACTTGTTAAATGCTTGCTTGAATGACAAGATAACTTGTGGAATGAAGAACTAAGGCTGAATTAGCCTAAGGGCAAAGCATGATGTTGCTACACTTTACTTGAATTGATTCTTGAATGATAACATGAAGAGCTAAGGCTAAATTAGCCTAAGGGAAAAGCATGGTGTTGCTATACTTTACTTGAATTGATTCTTGAATGAGAACATGCCTTGACTTGAATATGAAATACTTGAAAATGTGATAAGTAAATGAAACAAAGCCTTGGTTGCTAGAGTCATAGGTAGTATGGCATGCCATATAGTCTAGAGCTTAGTGTGTCGGGTGGACTACGGTCCAGGGCTAAGGCCCTATTTGGCAACAGTAGGAAGGATGTGTGTGTTATGGTCACTTGGCGACAGTAGGAGGGATTGACCGGTACTAAAAGTACCATCTTGTTGCGACAGTTTGGTTGGTGACTCGATTACCTAGACATCTAGATACCAAAGGATTGAACTAAAGAAAGCAAATGAAAAATAGTTGAAGTATAAAGCTTCCTTGTCACTTGAAATTTACTTGAATTACTTGACATGTAAACTTGATACTTGAACACTTGAATATCTTGACTTACAAACTTGATTACTTGAGTTACTTGCTACTTGACTTGATGACTTGAGCTACTTGCTACTTGACTTTATTACTTGAGCTACTTGTTACTTGACTTGATATTGAACTGGTATGTCCTTCTGGATACTTGATTAAACTTGGAATGAACATACTTTCCTTGTTAACATGCTAATCGAATAGTCCTTGATAGCATAGTATGATTCATGTTGCATGAGTTTATAACCCTTGTTGAATGATCTTGATTTTGATACGTTAAGTATACATGATATTAAGCTTGCTTGTTACATGGTTACATTTTGACTTGATACTTGGGATGAGAACAAGCTCCTTGATAGTGTACTATTTGAATGAGTGTTGGAAACTTGGCACGATATAGATTACTTGAGAATTAATACTCTCATTGAATGTTCTTGTTCACCTAGACAAACTTTACACCAAGATTTAATTAAAAGTTTAGAATACAAGAAATATGTCATGAACTTGTTTGCTACGTGAAATGCATTATGGTTATACTTAACTTGATAAAAATGTGTATTATATGAGTGTGGATGCCATGTATACCTTGTACATGAAAATAAGATTTGTCTTGAAATGTTAAAATGTATAAACATGTATAATGGACATATTTGAATAAATTAGAGGTCACCATGGATTGTTTTTCTTGTATAAGCATATATATGTATTTAATGGAATACAGATGACTTGCTGCCACGTGTTGTTTACATGTGATTAAAAATGGAGTGTTTAAGCATGCTAATGGAATGTACATGCCCTGTTGCCATGCTAGGTGACAATAGGTGCAAAATGAGGCTGTTTTATATGTATGAGTGTATGATTGTAAATGCTGCCATGCTAGGTGACAATAGGTGCGAAATGGGGCTGTTTTATATGTGTGAAGAAAATTTGAATTTTGTTTTTACTTGAATGAATGGGTATTACTTGTAAACATAACTTGAACAACAAGCTTGAAAAGAAAAGTGGTTATTCTTAACTTGAGATGTATGTATATTACCTGAATATGTAGTTGACTTGAATTGAAATGTGTACATTGCTTCAGTATGTTACTTGATTTAAAGTGAAGATTGAGCAAAGCTTGAATTCGAATGCTTCCAACACTGACTAGGTTCAAACTTGGCTAATTGATACTTGTTTTAATAACTGGATAGAGTTAGATTAATACCTCATTAAGTACATTTTGTACTTATCACTCTTGTTTCCATTCTTCCCAACCTACAGGTTAAAGGGACCTTGAACCACCTTCCTTGAGCCCGAAGCAAGAGGTAAACAAAGCTAGAAGTATGATTTCATACTTTTTGTAACACCCGGGTTTAAGGTTCGGGTGTTAGGTGGGTTAATTTTGGTTTGACTCTTTAGGCTTGGTTTTGAAGTTAGAAGACCATGTGTTTTTATTAAGGGTAAAATGGGGTTTTTCTAATGAATGAAATAAAACAAGTAAAAGACGTGTTTTGAAAGCTATCATCTTCTTCCTTCAAACTAAAACCCACGACAAAACCCCTCTCCCCAACCCCAAACATTGTTCCATCATCTTCGTCAGCGTTTTCAAGAGTTTTTATCAAGGTAATGATGTTTTTGACTTCTCCTCTTCATCCTTAACATTTCCATGATTTTAGATTTTCATAAACTTCATTTTTGAGTTGTTCATGTGTTCAAAAGTTTAAATCAAAGGTGAAAACTTTGTTGGGTTTTTATTGAGTTTTTGATTTGTAAAGTCTAAATATGTGATAGTCTTGCCTTTAAGTGTAACATATATTAAAATGGTGAAGTTTTATTGAAATCCTGAAATGAGTATTTGTGGGTGAGTTTAAGGGTAGAAATCTTGAGTTTTTGAGGTAGTTTTGTGAGGGAAAGTTGGGTTGATGGTATGGTTATGCTTGGGGGGCTGTTTTGAGCGTGTTTAGTGATGATTTGGATGATGAAATTGATGGGTAATTGCTAGGTTGTGTTCAAGTCCGAAAATGAAGAGTTTGGGTTAGTTCTTGGCTTGGAAATGTAGTGAAATCGTCTTGAGTTTTAATCTGATTTGTGGCAGTGATTTTGTGAATGTTTTGACGTGTAATACGCATTTTTTGGTTGATTAGAAGCAAGGGAAAACGTTGGAGAAGCTTCAGGCTCATTTTTGAGGAACTTGAAGGCTTGATCGACATTCTTGGCTTGTATTGGGGGTGTTTGGTGAGTGGACTGTTTTCAATGGTTTTAAATTGGTTCAAAGTATGTTGTTGGGGTGCTAGATTGTGCTTGGTAGGCCAATCTAATACGGGGTTAAGTTGGTAGCTTAATCTCTTGTTCAACTTTATGTATTTCTTGCTAAATGTGCATAAATGTAGTCTTGTGTGATAAGTGTCCGATTATGCATGTTGCGATATATTTATGTTGCATGATGGTGATTTGTATGTTGTGTTGCATGATTGTGAAATCACGGTGAGTACTCGCTTAGTATGTTGGCACTAGTTATGTTACCATATATAAATGATCGATCATTAGGATGAGTGTGCACACGGTAAGAGTCAAATTCGCGCGTGGCCTTGGTGGTGTGAAGTCACCAAGGTGGAGTACGGTGAAGTAACATTCCACCGGAAGGTATATATGTGTGATGATGAGTGGAATCCCATCCGTAAAAGAAAATGGTGATGTGTGAAATCCCACCGGAAGGTAATATTGTTGTTATTGAGTACGTTGGGCGAAAATCCCAACGGAAGTTATCCGCATATCCGAGCAAGCTATATAGTTGCCAATATACCTTGTTTATGTGTGGTTGATGTGGTAAGATGTTATGTTACATATATGCTAAGCATAACATGAGGTAAGATGCCATGCTCATGCATTCTTGTAGTGGTTGGATATGTTGTTATGATGGGGTTAATGCATGTCTTGTTGATGATTTATGGATATCATGCTTTGGACCCTGCATTGTCGATATTTGTTTTTGAGCTCCCTCACTAAGCTTTCAAGCTTACGCTCTCATTTCCGACAATGCAGATCATTAGTGTGGAAGATAGCAAGGAGCAAGGAAGGGGTACCCAAGAGCCTGTGTTGCTGCTCAAGTATGGTTTTATTTGAATAATGTAATAGATAGCATTGGGGATGCTATGTGTTGTAGGAGCGAATGTTAGACTCTTATGTTTGGTTTTCATGTTGTTGAATGTTCATGTTTTGTGTGAAGGGATGTAAATCTTGTTTTATGTAATGCTTAAGTTGCTACATGTTTCTTTTAGCTAAAGTATACTCGTTATGCATGCTTATATGTTTAGTCATGCTCATTTGTAGGATGTGTTGCCTCTAGATTGTTTGCATGATTGTTGCTATGTGATCCTTGATGTTTCGAGGCAAGTTTGGGGACGTTTGAGGATGCTAAAACTTGTTTTCGGGCCACTCTGTGTGCAGGCGTTTCGAAACGCTCGAAGTGGTTCCGAAACGGTCGTAGCTCCAGGGATACTCGTATCAGAACGGGGGTGGTGTCGTTTCGATACGATTTGACACTATGAGCTCCCATTTCGGTACGCGTTCCGATACGGTTTGCTACTATGAGCCCCTGTTTCGGAACCAATTCCGAAATGTTTTGTCACTGTAGACCCCCGTTCCGGAAAAAGAATTACCATATCGGAACGGCTTGGTCTTGCTTTTAAACTAGAGCTCGCGTTTCGGAACGTGCAAGCCTGTTTCGAAACGCAAGCAAGTAAATTGGCCATTTGGCATCTTCAAAGGTTCTTGAACATTACGTTTTAGTCCCAAATGCTTGTTTGCTTCCTTGTTGAGTTCATATGTATCTTTTATGTATGGTTTTGTTTCGTACGCATGAAATTGGACTAATTAAGTTACTTGGTAAATTTAAGTTGCCTTATGTTTTGCTTGGATCATTTCGCTATCGTCTTCCGCTGCTGCCTTCGCACATAGGATTAAATGTGATATTTAGACAAGATAATTAAATGAAAAATATGGTTGCTAATCAGAGTGAGGCATTAGCGGGCTTCGCCCGATTTTTCCTCGTGTAACCCGTTCAGACCGGCTTGTCGGCTAGACCGGGACGAGGGGGTTACACTTTTTGTAACACTCCTAGTTGGTGGCACCTAGATATATATTTAGTGAATCTAGTTCATGCATTTTACTTGTTTTGTAAGTTGTATATATGTCATGATCTAAAAGGTTTGTAAAGACTTAAATGGCATTGATTATACTGTGATATCGAATGCTTGCTTAATACTATCATGTCTCGATAAAATGATGATCTTGATACTCAGTTACATGACCAAGTTATGTTTGAATTATGCTTGGTAAATAGACCAAAATTCTTGATATCTTGATTACCTAATCGAATGGAACCTTGGTGCTTGAATACTTACCCTTGTTCGAATAGTATGGTCTTATACGCTAGCCTTGCTTGTTTTGAAATGAATTACTTGCTTGAAGGCATGCTTTTGAATCATGGGTTGTATGTATTCTTTTGAGGTCATGGCTAGTTTATCAAATATGCTATATTCACATGATTTGAGTAAATAATGGTGGAAATCATGCTTGATATCTTGATTACCCTTTTTGAGCATGTTTCTTTATGGTTTTATACTTGTCAAAGGCCTATATTTGATGGTTTGTGCATTGTTTTGAGTTTTGTCTCTTGAGGAGCTTAATTGCTAGGTTGCATGCCTAAAGTTTATTCTTGATGCAATATTCCATGACATGATGATGAATATGCCATAAATGTTTGAAGATTGGTGTATAAATATGATGTATGTATGTTGGATTGGTTTAGGATGGATTAAAGTGCAAAAAATCAGCAAAAAATGACATTACAGGCCCATGTGTTTTGGTACACTCGAGTATGTACCGAAATAGTGAGCCTGAAATGGCCTAAGGGTTTTGAAACAGGGTAGGTATGTTCTGGTACGTTTTGCTACTGGAAACCACAGTTTTGAAACACCTCAAGGGTGTTTCGATACGGGCTCGTGTTCCGAGCCATGAGGTACTATTTTGATACACTTGTTTCGATACAGGGCTAGCATGTACCGAAACAGCTGGCTGTTATGTAAGTTGATGGAATATTATGAAGTTCTGTTTCTTTGCGTTTTAGTCCCTAAATGTTGTGGATGCAATTAAGTGAGTATGAATGATTGTTTTGAGTTGAGTTTTAACAGAGATGCATGTATTATGATTAATTTGAGGATGGTAATCAAAAATTTGAGGAATCCTTTGTAATTTGATAAGTTTACAAAATGGTCCCTAAAATCGTATTTGAAAGCAATTGAGCTTTAATTGATGTTCGGTTTACTTCAACATTCCTCGTGTGACTCGTTCGGTTCGGTCTATCGCCTAGGCGGGGTCGAGGGGGTTACACATTGGATTAGATTAGAAAATTTTAAATTAAATTGGGGTCAATTTGGTTAAAAATTAGGGACTAATATGAACAAAAATAAACATCAAATCCCTAAACTAATCTTATTACCCCAAACATTCCACTTTAAAGATTTACCCTTAAACCTCGAACATGAACCCCTAAATCTTACAATCACTATTCACTAATAATTAAAAGTGCAAGCCTAATCCCCTAATCCCAAAACTTATCACATAACCTCAAACACTCAACTTGACACATTTACCCTTAAACTCTAATCCTTAATCCTTAAATCTTACAATCACTAATAATTAAAGTACATGCCTAATCCCCTAACCCTTAAACTAATCTCATAACCTCAATTCCATATGCTCAACTTGAAGCATGTATTGTTTATACCCCTAAAGCCCAAACCTCAACCCTTAAATCTTACCATCACTAAAAATTGCTACTTGGAAGCCTAATCCCCTAATCCCATACCCCCAAACACTCAAGTTGACACATTTACCCCTAAACCCCAAACCTCAACCCTTAAATCTTACAATCACTAATAGTTTACATTTATCAACACTTTAAATTGATTATATATATAATTTAATATATTAATAGTCAATAATTGAATTATTTAACAAAAATATTTTAAATACAAAATTAATAATTTAAATGGTGAGAAATAGTTTATCGTATTATAATAAAATAAATTCATCCAATTATAGACTTACTCAATTACATGTTAGGTAAATATCAAGTCGGGTCAATATCAGTTCAGGTCAACACCATGTTGGATTCAAAACAAGTCGGGTCAATTAACAGGCCAGTTCAAAACATGTCACGTAAAATTGGATCTTGGGGTCAATTCAGTCGGGTAATATCGGTTATCTGCCAGGATAGTCTCGGGTTCGGGTTCGTTTCAGTCGAGTGCAAGTCGGGTTTTGGGTCCGCGGTAATAGGTTCAATGCGGGTTTAGGTCGTTCTCGGTCGGATGCAGGTTGGGTTCAATTACTACAGTAGCAGGTCCAACTCGGGTTCGGGTCAACAACAGTCGGTTACAGATCAGTTTCAGGTCATCCCTTCTTCGGTTCAAACCAAGTTCTAACTCAAACAGGTTTCAGCCAGGTTTTCAGGTTGGGTCAGCTTTTTACACCCTTAATTAAACTCAAGTCCAATTACGTAAATGACCCAACTAATTAATCCCAACTCAAACCCATAACCATAAACCTTAAACCACTAACCTTAACACTAACTGATGAGTGATTTAAATAGTTATATTCTTGTTGTTAATTACTCCTTATTTTTCGGTTTAGATAGCTAGTTTGGGTGTTTTCCCTTATTTTCTACGCATGACATTGGATTCTAGAATATGTGCTAAAAGTGGTTGAATTCTACAAGTTCTCTGGATTCATGACTAGATTAGTGGGCATGAAAATGTTGACTAAACGACATGTCAACGACTTCTAGAAGATGCCACGTTAGTAACAGTTGATAACTTATCATCCAAGATAGGATAACTTATCAGCTGAAATTTGAAGTTTAAATTTAGGATTTATCTTTTGTATTTTATTTAAATAATTTAGGAATTATCTTTTATCTTTTTAGGTTTTTTAGAGTTTTAGGATGCTATAAATACCCCATTTAGGGTGAAACTCAAATCATCTATTGTTCTTGTTTTCATTTTCACTTTGGAGTGTAATATATCCCTTTCTCTCCACTTTAATTTTCTTTTACCTTCCCTTTGTTCAAAAACGCTAAGTATGGTTGCTTCACAAGCTGTGCTTAGCTAAATTCACCATTAGCCAAAAGCTAAGCTAACCCCACTTACCTCGTGAGAATAGACAAGTTCTTCAAACCTACAACTTCGTTCTTGATTTTCCGTAACATTGGATTGGTAATCAGCCTTTCCTTTAGGCATTACGGTTACTTCATTCTGAAAGCGTGCATCGGGTTGAACGTGGTTTTGATCCACCGTTGGGGACGAGAATAGGCTTGTAGTAGATTCAACTCCCTAAGAACAAACTTAGTGGCATTCCACTAAGGGGAATCATGATCGGATACGATCCTCATCGAGACAAACCATCCGAGCACGGACTTTTCCTGCACTAAGTGCAGAATTTGCGTTAGCATCGATTGGCAAAGCTAATAAAACAAAAACTGAATTCTAAGGATTGGCCTGGAATTCAGTTCACCGTAGAGAAGCAAATTACAAGGGTTGGGCCTTGTAGACTGTAACCGGCAAGAACTCGAAGTAATATCCATTTTAGTGACCAAGACAAGTTGAGGCGAAGCAAAGTTGGATGCTAACTCTTATCATAATCAATTTCAATTATTTCTTTTACTTTGTTTATTTTAAATATTCTCTAATTATTTCACTAAATCTCCCTTTTTTGTCACATGCAGATTGCTTGATAAAGATCAACTCAAATCTATATTGGGAACTCCTTAGTCCCTGCGGATCGACCCTTACTCTCACTATTATACTTTAATTATTTCTTTAATTGAGTTTAAGGATATTTATTTGACAGTTCACGATGCTTGTCAAATTTGCGCCGTTGTGTGGGACTTCGACAAAGTTACTAATATTTGTTTTGATTTGATTTATGACCAGAAAGAATCCATAAGAACATAAATACTATATCCTGGAGATCGAATCATACACTCGAAGACTACACGCTCAGACACTTCGGGAAAAGAAACAAATAGAACAAAAACAACGTCTAGAACGTGATCTAGAATCATCGTCTGAGGCAGATTCACATTTCGAGTACACCAACGAAGAACAGGTTCCAATGGGAGATAAAGACCAAATAATCCAACAACTGACTAGGGCACAAGATGATCAACAACTGATGTGCATAACATTCCCGAATGGTACAAAGCCATTCGTAATGATAACGGGTTTGATACATCTTTTACCGACTTTCCACTGCCAGCCCAGTGAAGATCCTCACAAGAACCTAAAAGAGTTCCACATGGTTTGCCTAAGTACAAAATTCTAGGGAGTTTCTGAAGATCAAATAAAACTTCGTGCCTTCCCTTTTTCTATAGCTGATATTGCCAAAGAATGGCTATTTGATCTACCTTCTAATTCAGTTACAACTTGGACTGACATGACTCGCCTTTTTCTTGACAGGTTCTTTCCAGCAGCCAATGAGAGCGAGCTACGGCGAAGCATTTTGAGTATCCGACTGAAGGATACTAAATCCTTATATGAATACTATGAGTGTTCCAAAAAGTTGTGCGCTAACTATCCTCAACACGGTTTGTCTGAGCAAACACTTATCCATTATTTCTATGAGGGGTTAACGCCTATGGACATGAAGGTAATTGATACAGCGAGTGGAGGAGCACTTGTTAACATGACCCCAACTGCAACAAGAACCTTGATATCTACTATGGCCACCAACTCACAATGATTTCACTCGACAAGTGAACCTTCTCGACAGGTTCACGAGGTAAGTATCATTTCCCTGGAAAATAAGATTGCCAAACTAGCTGAAATTGTTCAATCTCTTGTTGCAAATAAAAGAAGCGCAGCTAGACTCTGTGGAATATGCACTAGTCCAGAACATTCAACATACTGTTGTCCGATAATACAGGAGGATTCTGCGCAAGCAAATGCCATAGGGAATTATGCTGGACCTTCCCAGAGACAATACAATCCCAACGCAAACACATACAACCCTCGATGGAGGGATCATCCAAACTTCAAATACACGCAAAATCAAGGACCAAACCAAGATTATTAACCACCTGCACCACAACAATATCAACCGTAGAAACCGTCGTTGGAGTCGATTGTTGAAAGGTAAATCTGGGAGAAAACATATCTGCAATTTTTCAGTGATGGCTACCGCAGAAATTAAAGGACCAAGGTATGTTCACAATTTTATGCGAAATCGGTAAGGTTGGTATTCAACGTGTCATGTGTGATTTAGGCTCCTCAATTAATGTTATGCCACTTTCTATATATAAATCGCTTTCTGCTGAACCTTTAAAAGATATAAAAGTGACTATGATGTTGGCAGATAGGTCCATATATATCCCGAAAGAGTATTCGGGATTGTTCTAGTACAAGTGAATGAGCTTATCTTTTCGACAGATATTTATGTGATAGACATGGAAAATGGCCGATCAAATTCCTCCTCGTAAATACTTCTTGGTCGCCCATTTCTCAGTGCCACACATACCAAGATAGACGTAAAAAGCGGTATTCTTACGATGGAATTCGACAGCGAGGTCGTAAAATTTAATGTTTATAAAGCAATGAAATATCTTGACAACGTTGCTAGTTTAAACTTTGTTGATATTGTTGATCCTATCGTAGAAGAATTTTTTGATTTTCACTTTGTAAACGATATGGGCAGGGAAATCGAGGAACTTGAAGATAAAGAGTTCGAAGAAGTTTCCTTCACTAATTCTGAATTACACCTCACTCGATCCAATACTAAACTTATACCCTCAATTTCACAGGCACCGAATATCGAGTTAAAATTGCGGCCAGATAATTTGAAGGGCAAATTTTTGGGTAAAAAGATATCTTAATTATTTTAGACACGTTTCCAAGGCTGAAAAATATTCGAAGAAATTATCCAATCTACAAGGACACAACGAATGAACTCTATAATCGTAAAATTTCTCTTAAGGAAATTATCAGTTGAACAAAGCGCAAGAAGTGGAAGAAGTATTTGTCGCAGTGCCTGTAGTCTGATTCAGGTCGTCGAGCTTAACGATGTTAAATAAAGCGTTGAATGAGAGGCAACCCATTTTATTTTTATTTTCCGATTCACTCACATTTCTATTTTATTTATTTATTATTTCATTTCGTTTAAATTTTTAGGTACCCATATCCCAAGTATAACTTTAATTATTGGGACAATTCTTGCGATGGCTACTGATGAAATTAAAAGGAGCAGGTGCAAGTTAGCACAACCAAATCCACAAGAGCGAGTTAGCATTGTATAAATTGTCGGATAAATACCAACATCCTTTCACTAATTACCCTTTCCCTTTTCCTAAACAAAACAAACCCCCACCGTAGGCCCTACCTTTTAAAGTCCCACGTGAGCCCATATATATATCCTACTTTTCTCTTTACTACAACACGACCCTATCCTCATCTTTTCAAACAATTCTTTTCAAACTTAAATCCACCTTTTCATGTTTTTAACTTTCCCTAAAAACCTTCACATGATCTTTCAAATTTATTTTCCCTTTTTTTCCTTTTCCAAGACGCATACTGATAAGTGCCCAAAAGTCCTATAATTTTACCCCTTTTACATGGAAATTATCACTCAACCTTCACCCATTTAAGCTGCGTTATAGCTCTTCATGCATTGATTTCATCATTTATGCCTTAGATCTTTATATTTTTTATCCTATGAAAGAGGTACTATTTTATGCATGTTTGGTGCTTTTGCATATTTGCACGATGCTAGGGCGGGAGATGTCATGACAACACTAGAGGAAAAGGAAGGATGAGGTAGAACCAGCTAGTAATAGACCCTGATCGAGCCAAGCCACAATCGATAGCTTCTAATGTGGGAAGTTGATTTATAAACGAAGCCTTGTTGAACAGAACCAGTCACAAGACTCATGCCGAGGCAGTAGAATGCAATGCCGCGGCCGTGTACTACTCAACCTGCAGGAGGGCAAAAATGGCAAAGTGGTAGCCGATTTGTAGAGCTTTAAATGCCGGATTTTTCTACACACTTTGCGTGGCAGGTGAGCTCGAGAAGAGGAAAAAATATGGAAGGAAGGATAAAGTTGTACTTTTGACCAAAAGTGAATAATGTATTAAATTAAAGAGATTCACCTCTTTAATAAGGTTAAGTCCAAGTCCAACTTAACTTCCTCTCAAAGAAGGATTTGTGCCTACACCTTCCCTTATATAAAGGAGGCTTGCCGCCATCATCAGAGAGAGTCAAATTCGATGAAGAGAGACGAGAGAGCTTAGGATTTATATTGTGTTTTCTTTCCGTTCATTATGTTCTAATTTTCCTTAGGGTTAGGATTAGTTTATTTAGTAGTTTTGTAAAGACTATTGTACTTTGTTTAAGTTTTTAATGCAATTAAGTTGATGTTTGCTTATTCTTGGCTTTAATCATTCTTACATGCTTATCGAGAGAGAGTTTGTGAGATTACCCATGCTATCAACAGTGTTCTGAGCTTAGAGATACAAGGAGCCATTCAAGGACGCTTTACCGAGCCTTAACATCATCTACCCAAGAGCAAGATATTGTCGCGACAGAGACTCAACCATTGCAGCTGCGGCAGGGACTTAGGGAACTGCCACGGTAGTTTGTGTTGTTGAATTCAAGAACGAAGACAAGTCAATAGGATTCAACACTACGTCACATTCTAATCCGACCCATTCTCTCAACTTGATTTTCTCTCTACTTTATTTCTAGCTTATTTTAGTTTTAGTACTTTAGTTTATTCAAACAACCCAACTCATATGTGTTTTTACTTTAATTGTTTTGCAGTGCGAGAAAGTAGGATTAAAAGGCTAGCTCAATCCCTATGGAAACGATACTCGATATACTTATTATTATATTACTTGAAACGTGTACACGTGCACTATTGCGGTGCACTTTTACGCGAGCATCACATACCCCACCCACTTTGTTTTCTACCAGTCGTCTTCAACCTTCACCAGCCATACCTTCCCTTTCTCCTATCTCCCTAAACCTTCGACAATCATCCCCACACCTTGTTTGCACTTTAAAGACACACTAAGCTCTTTAGCTTACACCCCCATAGTTTCTTCTTCTAGATACTCAGACTCTTTAGGCGACTCGATAGTTGGAGCATCTCGCATTTTACTAAGATATTTTATCAGTATAAACTATTTTATTTAAACTTTCAGATTATCATTTTATGATTTAGGACATTTATGTAATCGGACTTTTAGACATTAAATTTTGGGATTATGTTTCTACATGCATCTTTGGATTTTAATTTATATGTTTTTGATAAACAATTAGAATATGTTTTAACATTTGAGCTTTATTGATAGTTGTGATATTTTAACATAAATATTGCTATTTATTGATAATTATGTTTTATAATCATTTTAACCCAAAATCTGTTATTTGAGAGGAAAGTTTTTAAATGTGACTTCTTAGATTCTGCCCATTTCTTCTGGGTCGGTTTAAGGGGTTACACATTGTCAAATAGTTGAGAGTATATTCAGAACAGATACTACTTGTAATCACCTTAGCTTTCAAAAAATATGATCCACAACTTCTCCAAAGTTTTGACGGATCCTAGAACAATCCATTGGGGGAGTGACCTCACCTTTGGTAATCCTCTAATAAGCAATTTTCGAAGTCCCCTCCAAGTTCCGGCTCCATGATGAGTTCAAGCTTCTCACAATATTTGATTGCCAAAGTTTCTAACAAAGTCATGGATTTTTAAACCTTGTGGTAATGAAACCAATTTATTGCATTTATGAATATGCAATGTTTGAAGGGCAGTTACACTTGGCCAATCGTCAAACAAATATTCCAAGTTTTCACATTCCTAAAGAAGCAACATCCGAAGAGAAGTCAGGCACCCTATTCCATTCCCTTGCAAGCTCATCTGTCTTGTTCTTAACAGTAATTCTCTAAGGCTAATCATGTACCTTATATCTTTTGGCAACTCTTCAAGAAGATTAAGTGTTTCCAAACTCTGCAAATTGCAAACGGAATCTGGAAGTCCTAAAGTGCGATTTGCAGTTAAGGACAAATGTTTCAAATGATTCGAATAGCGAACCTTATTTAACAATTGATCTAAATTGCAACATAACAACCTTAAATGTTTGGAGTTTGAGATGGAATTTGCAATAAGGGATTCACCACTAGCCATGGGTTCCCCATAGGGATCGAACATTAGTGTTCGCAGATGGCCCATGTGATTGGGCAATTGAGAGGCACTATGCTCTGAAAAATCAAACCATATATGTTGAACATTATCGTTCGAATCACGGTCAAATGAACTCACCTCATTTTGTTCCATTGATAATGCAAGGTCGTGTACTAAATCATGCATCTTGAAGGAGCACCCAAAAAAAATTATAAACTGCACCTCATTCCAATAATGATCTTGACCATAACTCTTGTATATACCAATCCCCAATATCTTCTGGCTGCTCATGGTTGTTTGAAGATTGCATAAACCCATTTTCCCTCCACGATGAGATCAATTTAGCTCTCCCCATTCTATAATCTTTTGGAAAAACTGAACAGAAGGCAAAACTTGGCTTTAAATAACAGGGCAAGTGATCATAACTGAGTTTGAGAGCAGGCAAGATGTCATTTTCCTTTGCAATTTCGAGCAATTTCTTTCCCAATTTCCACAAGATTTTGGTGTTGGTTCTCTTCACCCTCTTTGAAGACACATTTAAGAAATATGGACAGACAATTCTCATCAGAGAGACGCCCTAAATCATATGGATGGGTTGTGCCTGTGATTCTAGCCAAATGGTAATCTACTAATCTTACCTTTCTTCGAGTGCCTCCAGGCTCCAAGTTCCACGACCTTCCTTCTCCGTGCTTCAGTATCAATTTCGTCTAACATATCTTCAACTTGATACCAAACACATTTGAGATTTTGTAGCCAAATGGTAATCTCTTCGGCATCCACCAGCACAGCCAACATGGACCATATTTCCTAAATTAAAGTGCAAGTAAGGTTTATAATTTTAATTAAATGATTAAATAGTTATCCGAAAAGTTTGTGACGCGCCAAAACAAGTACATAAATTATTGTGATGTGTAAATGTCTCCTTGGCCGAATTAATTTTTTTAACTTAGATAGCAGCCAAATTTAAGGGATCGAAAATAATATTTTAGATACTTATTTTGATAAAAAATAGTTTAAGGACTAAAAGAATAAGAAAGCATAGTTTAGTGGTTGATTTTCATTTAAGTCTTTTTAATATAACACGGCTTGTTTAAATGTCATTGGTCACATTTCCGATCAATTCAACCTCATCAATATTCTCAATCCTTTTAGTCATTTCAGTCAATTCGATAATTTGCACCACTTTGATAGTTCCGAACATACGAATAGTTTCTTATAAATTTATCTTCGGAGATTATTCAAAATTCATGATAACCAAGTGTTTTACATTCTCGAAGATACAAATCATATTACTGGATCTTTCCAAGTATAACGAGATTTTCAGATGAATCAATTGTTTTACCAGATCAAGTGTAAATACACATATCACTTTATTTTCATGGGCATTTTAGTCATTCTCGCACCTCAGGGGCATTTCAATCATTTCTTAACTTGACATTTCAGAAATTAAATCATTAACAAGCAAAACCAAATTTAAAGCAGAACGGTCTTATCGATTATTTTTGGATCTCGGAAGTTCTTTTAGGTCACTCATCTTTCTAACCGAGCACTTTAGTTTTAACTGGTTTACTACCCATTTTCCATAATCGATTAGGCATTAACAAAATTAACCATACGCTTAAACATGATCATGCATGCATTTACCGGATACCACTATGTTTCATAAAGCATACAAGAGGTAATAAAGTATTACCTCAGCTTTGAGCTATCTCGATCGATCCATGATACCCCATTCAATCACTCTCTTGAACTCATATTCGACGTCACTCGGTAACTTGGTTACGTAGAAATGCGAATTGCATCAAAAACAAAATTTAAACTATAACCCCCTAGACTCGCATAAGCGTTACAACGGATCTTAGGAAGTCACATTAGAGTCACAAGAGCGACCCACGGTGAAAATACACATAAAAATATTTTTTTGAACACTTATTATACCGTAAAATCAACTTTTGTTTAAAATACCATTTCAGGAAGTCATTTAAACACCTAAAAAAATCAGAAAATGTTTTACAGAAACTATCATAAAACAATACATGACATACATGCCCACTAACTATACAGTGTCGTACTCCAGAGGCAACGCCGAGGGAACTCCGAACACTGATGTCAAATATTATACCATGCTATATTCGTTTAACCTGCGATAGTAAAAACAACGTGAGCTTGGAAAAGCTCAGTAATATAGAACTACCAAAAGATGTTATAAGCTCATGCAGATACATTGTAGGCATAACATTTTCATGGTGTTCTAATTAGTAACAATCTTCATTTCTTTTCTGGTATTTCAGGGTAACGTTATACTTGAGAATAACAGTACTTGCTCTTTATTCAATCATCAAATAACAAACGGGGATTATTCAAGCTAATAGATTATGAAGATGGAAACAAAGAGTTTATCGTCTAGTGTGTTCCAATAAGTGCAGATCAAACAGACATAAATACATACTAGTCATATTATAAGAACACATAACAATTCAATGCAAATGTTCAAGTACATACAAGGGTTTACTAGTAACTACCCTCCAACCTTACACCAATATGCAATCCCCCAAAACTGCATCCATAAGGACTTACTTTAGGCCCGATGGGCATAGGTGCCACCTAAGGGGTTGCCTTAGGTCCATAAGGATTTACCTGTGCTAAAGCATCGGCACCTTCCCAAGGGAGACCTTGAGTCCATAAGGATTTACCATCTTGATCAGGGTTGTACCAACAGAGACTTCATAACATAACCCAACAGTATACCCCGGATAACAATCAGTATTCATGTTTTAGACATGAGTAACGGAATATATGTGACAAACATATTCTATTCAGAGTATCAAAAACAGAAGATTCATACTTTTGACAGATAAATAGGCATACCATTGAGCAGAACAAACATTATCATCATTCATCATGCAAACAGATTGTACCATCATAGGTCAAGCTAACAGATTATGCTATTAAATTCATCAGACAGTCAGGCAATACCATCACAGTTCAAGCAATCACATACCAAGTATACAGATTGAGCAGACATACATCGGGTAGGCAGAGAATGTCGTCACATATCCAGTTCATCATTTCATCTTGTTTTCTAACATAGTGATGCAATCTCAATAACAATTGAAATATTCATCAAACATAACATTGTTCATGATAAAATTATTATACAATCCATTCAACAGAATATATCACACATGGAACACAATAGGTGGAACAGTTTATTTCTTAGAGATACTTGGCATTTACGGAAGTGAACACATTAAACTTTTGACAATTTGAACTAATTTCATAAACGAGGTCCCTATTAAAAGGAGGGGTTCGTACTAACGGATCAGACCATATATTCATGAGTTGATACATCAAGATCTTTGAGAGTTTAGATATATCATGAGTAATTTAGTCATTTAAGCCTATAAGGGCATTATGGTCATTTATCATACATGGGCGTTTTGGTAATTTATACCAACGTGGCTTAAATAGTCGCTCAGGAAATTCTATTTGCTCATCAGGTTTCCAACCTGGCATTCAGAGATTTCTATGTCAAGATCATTCGCGATATCGGATACATTCAAGGCTATTTTGACTTCTTTGGCCGACGAGGGCATTTTGGTCATTTAACTATCATGGGTGATTTTGAAATCTAGCCCAATAATGATAAAATGGCAATTTACAATATTTAAGATTTCCATAATTTTTTGGAGCCTCCAAACTATTCGAAATAATATATATCCCAACTTTTTAATACTATATAACCCTTCTAATGCATCCAATTGTATCGTATATCTGAATAGTTGCATTCATACTTCACCATAGGACTTGCCACATAGTATTCGAACTTATATTATGTGCGTAAAAACTTCCAACCTTATATTAATTTCAGGAGTGGTCGACGTACGTGAGTCATGCTTCAACCCTTAGGGGCATTTTAGTCATTTTTAGCTTTATTGGCATTTCCATAATTTTATCAAAGGAAACTTACTTCCAGTCAAGGGGGTATTTGCAATCATTTTGAAGCTCAGGACATCCATCATTCATGTCAATTGAACCATTTATAGTATTTTAATCATTTAAGTACTTGTAGGTGTTTCAACCATTCAAGAAATTTCGGCACCTCCAACCACTTCATTCATTTAAGAGCTCAGAGGTTTATCCATTGTTCTGGTTAATTTGCAAACCCCGGTGTCCGAGGATACTTCATCCCTTTTTTATCAATACGATTATTTCGATTAGTTTAACCATATCAGTATTTCCAGTACTTTTAGTCATTTCAATCAATTCAGAATTCTGAGCCACTTGCTTAATTCAGGGGTATGGATAGATTCCCTTGAATCTATAATCGGAGATTCATTCCAAATCCAAAGAGACCTAACACCTTACAATCTCGAAGGTTTAAATCTTGTTACCATATCTTTCCAAGTAGTTCGAGGTTTTCAGATTAATCGGGTTGTTTTACCATATCTAGCGTAGATTTCTAGATCGTTTCCAATTCCAAGGGTATTTTAGTCATTCTCATACCTTGAGGGCATTTTCTTAATTTCATATCCAAATATTTTTTACATTTTATTAATTGACACTAATAATCGGATTTGGAGATTAACTGCCTTATTAATTACTTATTGAACTCCAGATCCTTCTGATTTATTAATTTTCTCATTCGAGCATTGCAATCTTATTTAGACTATCATACTCATATCCATATTCGGTTTGACTTGAGCAAAATTAATTGTACTCATCATCATTTTTATGCATGCATTAACAAATACCAACATGTTCATAAAGCATACAAGAGGTAGTAATGTATTACCTTAAATCATTGCTATAACTGCCGATCCTTGAAATTGAAATTCGAACACTCTTGAACCCGGATTTGACGTCCCTCAACAATTCTTATGTAATGAACTGTAAGTACCTTCAATTACACAAATTCCCATTTCAATCCTTATTCATAGATTTCTTAACTGAATAAATAAATACAAAAATAAGTTCAGATTCGAGGTCAAATTCGAGGGCTTTCAGGTTAGAATTTTTTGAAACGGGCTTCAAACACGGACTTAGGACTTCAAAAAACTTAAAATAGGAGTTTTCAGAAAAGTTGACTTTCTGGTCAACGGTCAAAGTCGACGCTGACGTCATTAGTCAACCGAGTTGACTCAGACGGGTCGACTCACTGAGTTGACTCAGACTGGGTCAATGAATCGGGCAGACGGGTCGGGTGAACGGGTCGGGCAGACAGGTCGGGTCAATGGGTCTGCGCTCGGGTCGGGTTTGGGCTCAAACCGAGTTGGGCCAGTTCAGTCCGGGTTGAACCCGGTTCACTTACCTAGAATCCAAGCTCGTCGGCCGATAGTTGCAAAGTCGTCGGATTTTTGCCGGTGACTTCTATGGTCACAATCTTGCTGGAAAAAAACGAAGCTCACTGGGTTCAACACCCGGGAAAAAAACGAAGCTCATTGGTTAAACCTTAGGCCAACAAACCTAAAGGTTACGGGTTCAACACCCTTGATTGCAACACCTTATTCTTTGTCCATTTCCTTTTTTCTTAATATTATTTTTTTAGGTGTTACATAAACGCGATAATCGAATTTATCCAAAAAGTCATACATTGAAAAACGGCTCACTGGGTTCGAATATGAAAAAACGGGCTGCGCCAATGGATCTGAAACGTCGAGAAACCCCTGGGTAGGGTCTCCCAAAAAAGTCAACTCTGGTAAAAAAAGTCAATAGTCAAACGGCTCGGCGGCTCAGCTCAGACAGCTCCAAGTGCCCAGAACGAAGCCCACTCGCAGCCGGCGGCGCGTGAGGCGCGTGCGGTGATTGTGGGCGACCGTTGGCTACCAAAATTTACAGGCTCGGCGGCTCGGATTTTCAAAATTTGAACTCAAAGTTCGAATACTAACCTTTCAAGTTTTTCGACGATACACATACACCCCCTCCAACGGTGACTGATGATGATGTCGTTGGTACCGGTGAACTCGTTTTGACGAGATTAACACAATGATAGTGGAGGTGTCGAAAACGGAAAGTCGGATCTCAGTAGATCTGAGATTGAATCTCCACCCATTTCTTTCACACTTTCCTTTCTAGTTCCCCAATTACAAAACCTCCCACCCCCTTTCTAACAACACGCTAACTTTGGGTAGATTTAATGTACTTCAAAAAAATGGTCAAATCATACTTTTAGACATTTAACTTTTGGGAGTTCACACTTTTGTCTCCATATTTTATTTCGTTTTCATATCGGTCATCAATTTCTTATAAATCAAGCTTCCCAAGTCTGAATTCATTTAATTAAGACCCAAAACTTATTATTTTAGAAAAAAAAAGATTTAATCTCCCAAAAATTCTTAAAATTTTACTAGCCCCATTTGCGATTGTTACAAGCTATGTTATGTATCGAGAAAAATATGTTGGAAAATATTGATGTTGACACTATCATCAATGATTTTGCATCAAAAGATGCTCGAATGCAATGTTTCTTATAAGTATTTGTATGCTTAAATATATTTTTGACATTTTTGAGATCGTAATGAATTAATATTTGTTTAATTTAATAAATAAAAAAATATGTTAGATATTCCTTAAATTTCTTTTGAATTAGGGGACATTTTTTAATTTCGCCCCAAGCTAAAAAAATAGTTAAGACCGACTCTGACCTAAAAACTAAACACGACATCCTAAATGTGTTTATATGAGGTGTTATCATTCAAGTAACTTAAGTCTGAAACTTAGATCGGATAAATGTTTTGAGTATGAGCACTTTATGTTTTGTTTAGTTTTCACTTAGGTGAATCGTAATTTAAATATATTTATGGCTGATTAATCACGCAACGTCCAATTAGATAGTGACAACTCAAGACAATGATTTTTTAAAGAATCTTTAATATATATTTTTTTGAAAAGTATATGTTCTGAATATACTCTTAACCATTTGACAATGCATGCTCAATCACCCTGCTGCAGCTGTTGGTGCTTGAACCCATGACCTCGAAGAACAACGATCATTCCTTTAACCATTGAGACAAGTGGGTTCGTGCAAGAATCTTTAATATCAAATGAATGTTCTTTTTATCGAAAAATAACTGTAGATAATGAATCTTAACGAACAATCAATAATTTCGGATGTTTAACTTATTTTGTCATACCAATTACAAGTACATTAGAAATGCTAGGAACTAATTGAAACATTCATATTATTCAGTAATATTGATTTTTTTTAAAGAAATCTCGTGTAAGGGATAGTGGAAGGTGAAAAAAATTACACTCAATTTTTATCCTTCTTTAACTAAGTTTAAGTCGGAACTAATACTCATTATTAACACAAAAAATGTATATAATCTACAAATGTTCACTAACATGACAAAGAACATCCTATCAAAATATCAAATTCCCTTTGAACATCAACATTGAGTTCAATTCCTGCGGTGTTTGTCATTTCTTCTAATGCGATCCGAGCAGCTCTTCTATCTTTGTCATGTTGTTGTTTCAACTCGGCACGTGATTTTGGTTTAGCGGCTTCCGTGATCTTTGATTTTTGTGGTTTCGTCGGCGTTAGATGATCAGATATCACTGCCTTCGTCTCCTGTTGGGATTTGTTGATGGTGTCTGCAAATCGACTTTTCAACATCGGAGCAGGGCGATATTTGTCCGATGTCGAAAACACTTCTGTTGCAAGAGTTGAAGATGGCGTCATTAGTTATATATGAACATGCTACTATTATGTAGGTTTTCTTTCGAAAATCAGCAACCATGAACGCTAAGATCACAAAGAAAATAATCAAGAACCATATATAATCGTGTTTACATAACAATAAATCTACATATTCTTTTAATTACTGTAAACAATCAAGAAGGATTCATAGGTTGACAATACGTACCCACAGTTCTTATCGGTTTGTTTGGTATCTTCGGACACGGTGGAGTCGAAGTAGTTTGCACCGCCACCTTCAGTCTCTTCTTGGGCAAATCACTAACGCAATCCACCGCCTCCGGTCTGCGCTTGGAGCCTACTGAATTTTTCAAGTCTGTTTTCACTGACTTTATCTGCTGTTGGGCTTTGAAGATGGTGTCCGCAAATCGGCTTTTCAACATCGCAGCACGGAGATCTTGGTCTGAGTTTGAAAACCCTTCTGCAAGAGTTCAAAATAGTGTGGTTACTTGCACATAAAGACATTATTTTTAGGGTAAAGTACAATTACGGTCACTGAACTTTGGTAAAAAAATAAAATGGTAACTAAACTTTCAAAAATCACAAAATAGCAATTAAACTTTATGTTTTATAACAAAATGGTAACTAGACGTTAAATGCCGTTAAGTGGCTGTTATAAACTTTGGTAATATAACACATTTAGTCCGTCATATTTATACATTCAATCAATTTAGTCCTAATTCGAAACAATTCACTAAATTTAGCCCTCGTTATTTACGCATTCTTTTAATTTGGTCTTAAAGCAAAATTCCAAAGTATGGTAACATGAGAAATAATTACAATTAATTTTTTTATAGGAACTCAAAAACTCGACTCGAATCGAATCGAAAAAATTTCAAATAAAGTTTGAGTTGTAAAATATGACGCGGCAACTCGAATAACTCGAAATTTTTTGACTCGACTCGATCGAACGCTCATCTCTATCTGAAGATATGACGCGTCAACTTGAATAACTTGAAATATTCGAATATTTTAAATCAATTCTTTCCTTTTAAATCGAATATTTTTTTAAATAGAAATAGAATATTTAAATAAGGCATGAAAAATAGGTTAAAAATTTAGGAATTAATAATGAGATGGGAGAAAAGGGGGTTGATCGCCGGCAGCATTGGACTGTCTTCGTGGGTAGGATATCGGAAACGCTGCATTGGAAAGGTCTATGGCAAGTCTTCGATAGGCATGGCGTGGTGCTTGACGCTTTCATCCCTCGGAAGAGGGCAAGAGATGGAGGGCGGTTTGGTTTCGTGAGGATGGCAAGTAAGACAGACGCTGAACGGGCAATTGAACGTCTGAATAGTAAGTGGATATACGGATCTCGATTAGTGGTGAATTTGGCGAGGTTTGCGGATCAGGGATTGGCCAGTAGTCGAAGAACTAGGGATTTGGGTGTGTCGAATCGAAAGAGTCAGAATTTGGGTGAGTCGGATCGAAAGAGTAATGGTGATGAAAAAGGGCCCTCGGAAAGACAAAGTGTTAACTCAAAAAGGCTTCATGTAACGGCGAAGGTAATTGAAGGAGAAGTGGATGCCGAGAAAGAGAAAATTCTCCAATGTTGTATGGTGGGTTGGAGCCGTCAACATTGGAGTTTAAAGGAATTGGCGATGCGGATGGATATCGCGGATCACCAAGGATTGTCCATATTGAGAATTGCTGGATCGGCAATTCTGCTCATGTTCAGGGATTCACAGATTTTGAATGAGGTAATGGCAAAGACAAGCTTTAATGAGTGTTTTTCCAAGCTTGAACGGTGGGATCCGGGGATGAAATTCCAGACTAGACGGGCATGGCTTTCCGTCCGAGGCGTCCCAATTCATGCCTGGTCCAGTGTGACTTTCGATAACATCGCAAAAACGTGGGGTTCGCTTGTTCGGATAGCGGATAACACATCATCGCCCACATCGTTTGAATGCGGCTGGTTACTGATTGAGACGGAATCGCTGGAGCACATTGATACTCGGTTGGTGCTGGATGTCGGGGGAATTGCGTATCCAATTTTCGTTAAGGAGGTGCCCATATTTGGGCCTCCAGTCGACTGTGAATGTACGAGGACAAGTGATTCTAGTACCGACGAATCATCGGAATGTAGCACGTCGGAATATGTGCCAGAATCGAACATGGGAGTGGACGACCAACATGACATGTCTGGGGACGTGGATGCAGGGCGGCAGGACTGGAGGTGCAATCAGCTGTGGAACGATGGTGTACGAGGAGAATTGTTCGTAGGTGACACGCCGACTGCCGCGCCTGGGAGTATTATACCGGTGCAACCGCACGGTGGTTTTGGGATGGACGGCGATGCTGTTAGGCAGGGAGGAGTTTTATCGGTTTTAGGACACCTAGAGAATCCTAAAGTTTTAGAGTTCCAAAATTCTGGAACTGTAGAGGCTGACATGCTCAAGCAACCGCAAGTGTTTGATCAAAACAAGGATAGTGTGTTATCCGATTCTCACTTACAGCAGGGGGAACCGGCGACCGGAAATTGTGAAGCGTCAGGCTTGGTCCCTGTCCCAATTGCGACGGCCACCGGTGGTCACTTTGGATTGCATCCGGTTCCAGTAGAACAGCTAGGTGGTGCTATCGCAACATGCCAACGAGGTGAGAACGCTCCTACCATTCCTATCTTGATTAATGGGGTTTTGAAGAAAACAAAATCTGTGAACGCCTTATCTGGGGTGGTTAAGAACCAGAAGTTAGGTAGGGGTCGACCGAAGAAGAACGGTGGCGGTGAGACACAAGTTGTTGTCGCGGATGCTTCGCTAACGGATTCAGATTTTCAACGTCGGCAGCAAGCTTTGTATCGTGAAGCTACAGCAACAGCAGCATTGTGTAACCTCGTGGGGGTGACGTCTTTGGGTCGCGAGGAAGACATTTTACAGGATTTGTCACGAGTGCTGCAAGACGGCATTCGAAATTTGTAAACATAAGACTAATGAGCTGGAATGTCAGGGGGTTGGGGTCGTGCTTGAAGCGAAGACGGGTGGGAGATGTTGTTCGGAAGCATCGTTTCGATATGATATTGTTACAGGAATCGAAGTTAGAGGAGATTTTGCCGTCGGTTGTCGCGGGACTATGGTATAGTGATGGTTTTGAGTTCTCTTTTTCGCCTTCCGTGGGGGCTTCGGGTGGTCTTTTAGTGATATGGGAAGGCAATCGTTTTGAGCTGGAAGCGGTTGAAGTGGAGAGGTATTTCATAATGTTACAAGGGCGATGGCAGCCGGAGGACTTTATGTGCTGTATAATAGCAATTTACGCACCTTGTGATGTGTCGGAACAGGAGGTATTATGGCAGCGTTTGTTAGCTGTGATGGAAGGAAATGGGGGACCGTGGTGTGTCGCGGGCGATTTCAATTCAGTGCTGCGACCGTCAGAGAGAGCAGGATGTAGTATGATGTCGAGAGGTATGGTTTCTTTTGCTTCGTTTGTAAATGCCATAAGCTTGATAGATTTTCCATTGCGAGGTAAACAATTCACTTGGTTTGGTAGAGAGAATTGAAAGAGTAGAATAGATAGATTTCTTGTCTCTACAAGGTGGCTGGACTGTTTTGCCAGGATAGATCAGCTTTCTTTGCCGAGAGGTATCTCGGACCATGCTCCACTGTTGTTATTATGCGATGATGTTGATTGGGGCCCTAGGCCGTTTCGCTTTATTAATGTATGGTTGGATGAAAGACGGAACATTAATCGTATGGCAGAGGAATGGTACTGATTGACTAGTTTGGGAATCGGCAACTCAAACATTTCGGTTAAGCTTCGACATATGAAAAATTTTCTTCGTCAATGGAACAAAACGGATTTTGGGGATATTGAGAAAGAAATTACAGACATACAAAGCCGAATTGATTGTTTGGATAATGGTGAGGATGAGATGGCCGTGGGGGAGGGTGACGAACTGTGTGCTCAAAAGCGAGCGTGGTTGCAAGCTTTATGGCGTGCGATTCGTAGGAAAGAATCGTTATGGAGACAAAAGTCACGTGCGACCTGGCTAAAGTTGGGTGATCGGAATACTGCATTCTTTCATAGGGCAGCGAAGTTGCGTGTGATACGCAATTCGATTGTGGGGTTGACTATCGATGGTGTTTGGGTCACTGATCCGAAACGATTACGCAGCCATGTTGTCCGCTTTTTCTCTAAGCATTTCGCTGCGGAAGAGAGGTCATGTGATTGGGTATTCGAGGGTGGTTTCAGCAGGATAAGCGCGGCTGCGAATCTGTCTTTGATAGCACCGTTTTCTTCTAATGAGGCATGGCTGGTAGTGCGAGGGTGTGAGGGTTCGAAATCTCCGGGTCCGGATGGGTATAGTATGGAGTTCTTCAAGCGGTGCTGGGAGGTTCTAAGTGCAGATGTGGATCGGTTTTTGGCTTCGTTCTTTATGACCGGTAAGCTGCCGCTAGGCGTGAATAACACCTTTATTGTGCTATTACCTAAAGTGGATTCGCCGATATCATTGCATGAGTACTGACCAATCAGCTTGTTGAATTCTATATATAAAATTTTAGCAAAAATTTTGGCGAAGAGGTTACAAGGGGTGTTAGGCGGTTTGATCAGCGACCATCAGTCAGCCTTTGTCCGTGGTCGACAGATAGTGGATGGGATATTGTTGGCCAACGAAACAATCCATTCCATGCGGCAAAATCGTGTGGGGGGATGTGTGCTGAAGCTCGATTTTGCGAAGGCTTATGATTGTGTCCGATGGGAATTCTTGGATCAAGTTATGGGCTCGATGGGTTTTAGCGAGACATGGCGGGGTTGGGTGAGGGAATGTATTGGCACTGTTCGGTTATCTGTTCTTTTAAATGGAAGCGCGACGCAGGAGTTTGATATGGAACGTGGATTGCGGCAGGGCTGCCCTTTGTCGCCATTATTGTTTGTCATAGTAGCTGAGGCTTTGCATCGGATGTTAGTCCAAGCGGAACGAATGGGCTTTATTTGTGGGGTGACAATAGCTCGGGGGTGACGCTGACACATCTTCAGTTCGCCGACGATACTGTGTTATTTTTTGAAGCATCAGTCGACGTGGCTTTGCACATTCGTAGGCTTCTTTGCTGTTTTCAGGTGTGTTCTGGTTTGCGTATTAATTTTGCTAAATCATCCCTTTATTCGATTGGGGTTGATGGGGAGATGGTAGCTTCTATGGCAGAGGTGTTATGTTGTCGTCAGGGGGAGTTGCCTTTTGTGTACTTGGGATTACCGCTGGGGGTGAATCCGCGGAACATAGCAGTGTGGGAACCTGTCATTTCTTCTGTTCGCCGAAAACTTGCAAGTTGGAAGAGGACTTCGCTATCGTTTGCGGCACGCGTCACCTTGGTAAACTCTGTCCTCTCTTCACTTCCAGTATATTATATGGGTCTATTTCGTGTGCCGAAAGGGGTAATTGCAGCCATTGATAAGTTACGGCGAGCTTTTTTATGGGGTGGGGTCAATCTACAGCGAAAAATGAGTAGGGTGAGCTGGAGTTTGGTGTGTCGTCCGCGCCATTTAGGCGGTTTGGGGGTGGCTGATTTGGAAGTTCGTAATAAGGCTCTTTTGGCGAAGTGGTCGTGGAGATATGCGAGTGACGTAAATTCATTGTGGCGCGCTATTATTGTCTCAAAGTATGGGGAGGCGGCACAATGGTGGCGATTTAATAACTCGGCTAGAGGACCGATGTCTGTAGTTTGGAAACAGATTGTGCAGACTGTTAGCTCGGAGGATGTGCAAAAGCATATGAGTGAAAATCAGTTTATTTGGAAGGTGGGATCGGGGGAGCGGGTGCTATTTTGGTTTGATGCTTGGTGCGTCGAGCAACCGCTTAAAGATGTGTTTCCGCGTCTTTTCTCGCTTGCAATTGATCGGTTAGCTTTAGTTGCAGACATGGCTGTTGAGGGACAGTTTCAGCGTGTTAGGTGGGGGGTTGTTTTTCGCCGTAGTTTACATTCTTTTGAGGAGCGGCAACTACAGGATCTTCGGTCTTTGGTGTGCTGTGTACAGTTGAGACGAGGGGAGTTGGATACGTTAGTTTGGACACCGGACAAACATGGCTTTTTCTCTGTCAAGGGGCTGTCCCATTTGCTTATGCTGGACAAGGCGGGAGAGAGCGACTTCGGGGATTGCTTTGCGTGGAAGGTTTTGGTTCCCCCAAAGGTCCAGGCTTTTTTATGGTTCGCTTGGTTGCGTCGGCTGCCCACATTTGCGTTCTTGCGAGAGCGTGGGATCGATTTGGGTGAGCGGCAAGGCTTGTGTAGATGGTGCCGCGAGTTGGAGGAAGACATTGAGCATCTCTTTTATTCGTGTCCGTTTGCTCAAGGTTTGTGGAATTGGTTTCGAGGGTGGTGGGCGATTGCTTTGCCTTTGCCTAAATCTCTAGCAGATTTTTTGCTTCCGGATATGCACTGTTCTTTCACAGGTACTTTGAGGAAGTTGTGGGTGTCGAGCGTCGCGGCATTGATGTGGTCCTTGTGGCTTGCGCGCAATGACCTTGTGTTTAATGGGAAGTTTGTCTCGGTAGCGGAGATTGGTTTTTTGGTGAAGTTACGTTCATTCTATTGGGTGAAAACCCTTAAGGAGGGGCTCTCGGTTAGTGAAGCCCTTTGGTGGGATTGCCCGAGTTTGTATCGGGAAGGGCTTGCTAAGCCGCTGATTCGATTGGGAGTTTTTTGGGAGCCACCGATTGGGGACACTTTGAAATTTTCAGTGGATGGTTCTGCTCGGGGAAAGCCGGGTCCAGCGGGTTTTGGGGGAGTGTTACGGGATGCTCAAAGTCGTATCCTCGCCTTGTTTTCAGGGCCGCTTGGTGTGCTTGATTCAAACGTCGTCGAGGTTCGGGCGATAGCGTTTGCTTTGGAGTTCTATGTTGCGTCGAAATGGGCTGGTCGTCCTCTTATTGTTGAGTCGGATTCAAAGGTGGCAATTGGTTGGGTGTTGCAGGTGGAGCGCCGGCCATGGCGGTTATGGGAGTTCTTTCGAGCGATTGACCGCGCTACTTTGACGCTAGGATCTGTGTGCTTTTCTCATATTTTTCGGGAGGCGAATGGATTGGCTGATGCGTTAGCAAAGGAAGGGGTATCTCGGGTCTCTCTTTTTCATGCCTCGGTCTGATTTGTACGGGGAGGGTCCTTGTATTTAGTCGACATGTCGTACTCTTTTCCTCCGTTAGGTTTAGGGAGGTTTTTAACGAGGCGCATGTTTCGACTTGCGTTGTATATTCTTTCTTTAATAATATGCATCGCTTGCTGATCAAAAAAATAGAATATTTAAATCACATCGAATATTTAATAACTACTTTAAATATTCAATTCAATTTAAAAATATTCGATTTAAAAGAAAAAAATGATTGAAAATATTCGAATATTTAATAACCATTTTAAATATTTTTCTTTTAAATATTCAAATATTTAATAACTACTTTAAATATTTATTAAATATTCGAATATTTTAAATCGAATATTTAAAGTAGTTACTAAATATTCGATATGATTTAAAAGAAAAAATGATTTAAAATATTCGAATATTTCAGTTGACGTGTCATATCTTAAGATAGAGGTGAGCGTTCGATCGAGTCGAGCCAAAAAATTTCGAGTTATTCGAGTTAACACATCATATTTTACAACTCAAACTTTATTTGAAATTTTTCGATTCGAGTCGAGTTTTCGATTTCCTATAAAAATTTAATTAAATATTCGAATATTTTAAATCATTTTTTTCTTTTAAATTGAATATTTTTAAATTAAATTGAATATTTAAATTAGTTATTAAATATTCGATGTGATTTGAATATGAAAATATTAAATATTCTATTTTAAAAAATATTCGATTTAAAAGAAAAAATCATTTAAAATATTCGAATATTTCGAGTTATTCGAGTTTTTTTTGATCAATCGTATGATTTTATTTTATAGAGATCAAAATCATACAAAACATCCAATCTTGGGCCTCATTAAAAACCTCCCTAAACCTAAATGGAGGAAAAGAGTACCCAAGTTGGATCCAGAAATACACGCGATGACCCGGAAATACACTCGAACCAAGTACCCGACACCACACCATCGAGTTATTCGAGTTGACGCATCATATCTTAAGATAGAGGTGAACGTTCGATCGAGTCGAGTAAAAAAATTTCGAGTTATTCAAGTTTACGCGTCATATTTTACAACTCAAACTTTATTTGAATTTTTTTTTCGATTCGAGTCGAGTCGAGTTCCTATAAAAATTTAAATAAATATTCGAATATTTTAAATCATTTTTTTCTTTTAAATCGAATATTTAAAGTTGTTATTAAATAATCAATGTGATTTAAATATGAAAATATTAAATATTCTATTTTAAAAAATATTCGATTTAAAAGAAAAATTGATTTAAAATATTCGAATATAGAGTTATTCGAGTTGACGCGTCATATTTTAAGATAGATATGGGCGTTCGATCGAGTCGAGTCAAAAAATTTTAAGTTATTCGAGTTGGCGCGTCATATTTTACAACTCAAACTTTATTTGAAATTTTTTCAATTTGAGTCGAGTTTTCGAGTTCCTATAAAAAATTAATTGGAATTATTTATCATGTTACCATACTTTGGAATTTTGCTTTAAGGACCAAATTGAAAGAATGCTTAAATAACGATGGGTAAATTTAGTGAATTGTTTCGAATTAGGATTACATTATTGAATGTATAAATATGAAGGACTAAATGTGTAATTATGCCAAAGTTTATAACAATCACTTAACTGCATTTAACGTCTAGTTACCATTTTGTTATAAAACATAAAGTTTAATTGCCATTTTGTGATTTTTGAAATCTTGGTTACCATTTTATGTTTTTTACCAAAATTCAGTGACCGTCTGTGTAACCCTTATTTTTACGTTCGAAAATCAGCTACCATGAACCCTAAGATCACAAAGGAAACAATCAAGAATCATATACACTCGTGTTTACATATATAACACTGCAATCTTTCAACTTAAACCAACGCTTTCTTTGCAAAAACAATACGTACCCACAGTATAGGAACTGAAAACAGTATAGGAACCCCATCAAACGAACATCAAAATAGAAAAAACACAGGTTGAATATTGAACAGAAAAGCAATACTTACCCACAGTTGTCATTGGTTCTTTTGGCATCGTCGGACACGGTGGAGTCGAAGTAGTGCGCACCGCCACCTTTGGTCTCTTCTTGGACGAATCAGCAACGCGATCAACTGCCTCTGGTCTGCGCTTGGAGACTACTGATTTTTTTAAGTAAGGGGTTTCTGAGTTTGAGTGAAAGTGGGATGAAAATAAGGGTTTCGTATAGTTCAAGAAACATGTATAGCTTTTTATAACTTGTTTTTAGGCGGTTTAATAAACTAAAATCATTAGGATTTTTATAATACGCGCATTAAAAGAACGAAATCATAAGTTTAGCTATAAAAAAATGTTACGACGAAAGTATGTTGGGCTTATTTGTTTAAGTATATTAAGAGATGTTTAAGATTTGTTTTGTCATAATTATTTTAGGATCTTGATTTTGGATATTTTTTTCTTTTGCATGTTGAAATTTTAATGCGTTGACATGAGGTGCTAACTTAATTCTCGAATTCAGGTCTAATAAAAAGATCGAGTATGTTCGCTTTAAATTTTTTTTTAGTTTTCACTTAAGTAAATCATAATTTGAAAATATTTGTAAGTGATTAATTGCACACCGTCCAAATTAGGTAGTGTTGATCACCTATGTGTGCAACAGATCTTGATGGTGGAGATGATGGAGCTCTGGTCATGTTTCTGGAGAGCTTGGGTCTTGGTTATGGGAGCTTATACTCTCTTTAGGGTGCATGGCTCCTTATAAGGGGCTGGATGAAGTGAGGACACGCGTCAATCAAAAAAGTCAAGTGTCTTAGTGAGTTGCTGCGATTCAGTGTCGGTGTGGATCACGTGCATCGTCACGTGGTCTAATATAGCGCTCGCATGTCCAGTTCGCAAAGGATTGTGATTGGTCGTTCGCACGGTCGTAGTTCGTTGGTACGTTCGCATGTGTTCTAATTGAGTGTTCGCGTGGTAACGGTTCAAGGTATTAACATTTTTCCCCAATTTCCCCCCGGCGAGGGGAGGTTATAAAATGAACTTGCAAGCCTCGAAACGCGAACTAAGTTTTTAGAAAGAGCTGAGAAGTGATTTCTTGTGTAATTCTTTTCTTATTTTCTATTTCCACGTTGTGCTTCTCGTTTACTGGTGCGAAGACTTGCCGCTTATAAAAATGGTTTATCACATAAATAAAATGAATCTAATTTCCATATGATTTATGCATGCTCGTTTACTGGTGCGAACACTTGCCGCTTATAAAAATGGTTTATCACATAAATAAAATGAATCTAATTTCCATATGATTTATGCATGCTCGTTTACTGGTGCGAACACTTGCCGCTTATAAAAATCGTTCGCTGGATTTACACTATTGTTTAGCACATTCTATGATTGCTTAAATTTGAGCGACTTTTTTGACTTTGTGTAGATGTTGCTATTGTGATGGCATACGCCTTTCTGGAGTGGGAGATCACTTAGTCACTATTGACTTTTAAATATTATGTACACTCATTTGAGAGTGGCGAACGCTTAGATGATACATTTTTCTTTGAGCTTGCTTATTTTCAGGGTGTCAGACGTTTTGGTGATCCGTTTTATATTCGCTTACTTGAGAGTGTTGTATATTATCACCCGTTTTTTTAATGGCCGACAGATAAATATAAACTTTTGATATTTGCAAATTGTTAGAGTAAATAGGTAACGAACACTTGCCCCCATGTAGTTTCATAATAAATATTGAAACAAACATACATGTATGTTATAAGCAATGTAAGTTTCATTCGGTAACTCGGAGCGGCATCACTAACTCATAGCGGGATATTGCTAATTCATTCCCTAACTATTAGTTTCACACGTAAATTTGTAACATTTTTCATATTTACAAACACTAACATCTATTTGTGATGTCGTATGTTATCTTTTCGGGTGAGGGATCACTGGCAAATGTTTAGTATAGATATTATGCCAACTCACTTGGGAGTGGAGATCGTCAGGCGGTGTCCATTTGCGCACTTCTTAAAAGTGGTGGATGTAATACCCCAAAATACGGTCTAGGAGTATGTGGATACTTTGAATAAATTTCAAAGTGGATCATATCCTTAATTTTAATAATTAAGGATATTCTTTATAGAGAATTCCAAATTAAGACTAGGGCCTAATAATAAGATTATAAAGCATGATGATCCAAGTGAGAATAATTAAGAACTTATGATTGAATTGAATTAAAAGAAAAGAAAGAAAGGACAAACACTAAGGACTAGAATGCCTTAAATGAAAAAGTGGTAACCTAAATTATAAGTGACCAAATCGAAACAAACAACAAAGTAAAGGAATGCATGCTAAATTCCCATATTCCTAAATGCCCCTACACATGTCATTAATTAGTGGATAATCAAGGAAAAATTAGTCATTTTAAGGGTGAATTAATTGATGATCTATTGTCATCTTCCTCTTTGTGACTGAGAGGATGAAAAAAAGGGGAGAGAAAATATTCGAGTGAGAAAACTCCATGTTTATAGATTCAGGCTTGAAAATTGGAAGAATTGGAGTAGCTAGCATTCATATAACCTTGATAGGAAGGTAAAATATCTTCCTTAATGCATTATAGATTCAAATGATGCATATAGATTTTAAGTTCTTGCTTGAATTACATGAATTGGATGATTAGTTAGTGAATTGATGCCATGAATTAGTTAAGAAGTTCAATTGATTGATCAATCCATGGAATTGGTAGTGCCATTCGAATGACTAGGAGAAAGTGATGTCCATAACCAAATTGATGGTGAAATGTTATGCTAGTTCCTGGAAAAATTTGGATGATGAATAGAATGGATGATTGATATGTGAATTGAAATTCTTCTTGCTGGAAATTCTAGTGAGATGATGCCTTAATGAACCATTTTGAAAATATTACTCAATTGCCCTGTTTCTATAGTTTTGACACATAATTGCGCTGACTTGGACATGTATGAATGAGTATATATGTTGAACATGTTAGAATTAAATCATAAATGAATATGAAATCTAAACTCAGGATCTATCATGTCAAATCATTAAGAACAATAAACTGAATGCGGAAGCGTACATGAATTCATTGATAGATTAAAAATCTTGAATCTTGATGTGGAAATCCCAAAACTTTGGTATTGATCTTCCAAGAAGATAGGTTATCTCTTGAAGTAAAACTCTCAGACGAGGAAGGAGAGAAAAACAGGTTAACCTATTTCTTGGGGACCACTGCCTCTTTATATAGTTGATTTATTAAATCAACTATTAAATATTTATAACTCTGTCCCTCATTGAATTTTAAATATATCTTATGGTATCTACACTTTTAGTTCCATGACATTTTAATACCTATGACACGCTTAGCTTAATTGGTCACTTTATTTTGTGTCATACTTTATAATAGCAACATACATTTTACATATGTGCCCACAATTGAGGATTTTAATCCAACAATCTCCCACTTGGGCAACATATGTTTCCTGATAAATGTACAACCTTATGAGCTCAAAATTTTGCTATTATATTATAGGTATTTTATAACAATCTCGTCCATCAACTATATCCACATAGGATCAAAGCGGTCTTCGCCATATCAATCATGACTGGACCCATCAATGGTCACGTATACAAATATAGTCAAATGACATAGATCAATCATGGATGTGTAGCATGGAAAATTACATGAAATGTGAATCATACATGTCTATTTCCAACTGGTCCTCCTAAACCTTAATGAGATCAACTTTACTGAATTCAGAGTGTACATAAACCAAAAGAACTTTATTTCTGTAGAAAATAATCTTAAATAACTTTAAACTAAAATAATTGAAATCGTGTCTAAACCGAATGAGCATTTTTCAAAATTACAAACTCCCACTAAAGCCGAATATCCTTAAATAACATTACACCCACATTGGTAGTGTGCTCATGAAAGACTTAGGGTGACAGTTTCTTAATATGCGCGCAATTATGGAGTTTGTACCAACATGCTCTTTAAACACACAAACACTCTGAATTTTCTTTAACAACTAGGAACGTAATATTTATGTGCTTCAAGTTTGAAGTGTTCCTATTGTGTATAGAATAAATGAATGCATATTTATTGTCACAAAATAACTAAAGTGGTCTTTTTATTCAAAGTAAAATTAGCAGCTCATGTGACAAAATTCGTTTGCATCAATATTCTATTAGAATCGAAGTCTGTAAACCTAATGATCTCTAACTTACCAGAACTTTGACATGTGAGCATGTAATTTTTGTTCTCTAAAGATATCTCATAACTCTATTGGCTGCTATCCAATAGTCCATACTAGAATTTCTTAAATATCTATCTAACATTCTAACAATGTACACAATTTCCGAACGCATACATACTTAAGCATAAATTAGATTCTCAATAGCTTATGTATAGAGAATCTTTTGGAATTTCTAAATTTTCAAGGTTACTTTTAGGGCATTGAGCAAGATAATACTTATCTACTTTAGCAATATGAGTGTCACTTGGTTTACTCCCACTGAACTTGTAGTATATACAAGTGCCAGCCAAATTTATCTCAAAACCGAATGAGATAATCAACATGAAATTTATAAGGGTAAACTACATAAATAGTCCCCCGACTATGCTCCAATTATCTTTTGCATCCCCCGACTATCAGAAGTTACAAACTGGTCCCTTGACTTAAAAAAATAACAAATTGATCCAGTGCCGTTAAAAATTTAACGGCTGCTGACGTGATAGTTAACAAAAATTGGCATAATAACACATTTAGTCCTCAACTTTTACACTTTGTTTAACTTTGTCCTAATTCTAAAAAATGACCCTTAACAATTCAAAATTCTATCAATTTAATCCATTTTTTCTCTCCACACAATCCTAAACAAGAACGGTCTTCTTTCTAAAACAAAAATCAAATTTTCATTTCTCCTCTTTCTATATACTTGTCAAAGCTAGTTGTGTGTATTTGAACCAAAGGAGAAACAATCTCATCATTTGATTATTGAACTGGTATAGGAGAAATGGTTGCAGTCACCTCCCGCGTAACAACTGATTTAAGTTTGCTTCATTATTCCCTTCTCCACCTGCTAACACAAAGACCATAATCAATATGCCTAAACTTCTACAAATGAAAGTGGGATTGAGTGTGTCCCAAGATTCAATAAATTAAATCTCATTCTTTCCATTTTTGTAACACAAGATGGCTTCAGAAATCACAAAAAAACTTTTGCATATCGAGTCCATTACACATGCGCCTAAGTACCCGCATACAATTCCCAGATGTGAGCCTGAAGATCTCTAATGGGATTTCCTATTATTATGTAAAAAATGTCCTAATTTGGTGAAGAACGTTGCGCTTCAGGTAAACTCTATTAGACATCAACAATAAATATGGTGAAGAATGGGATCATACCAATGGTTGGTGTTCCCTCCCTGCTTCTTTTCCGTCTTGTTTGATCCACCTGACAGATGATATGCAATGACAAAAATAAGCTTTAGCGTTTGGAACCTTATAATTCTTTTAATGCACTATTCAAATGAAATAGCTCATAAAGAAACAAAAAGATTGTTGGAAATAGGCTATACATATAGAAATGAGATCTCACCGCATTTGTAATCCCATCACTATCATCAATGGAACCTTCAGTCTTCACACTGTTCACATGATCATAAAAATTAGTCGATCAACTGGAAAAGTTCATTGGGTCATACATTATCGTACAAATAGGTTGCTAAGTCATAGCTGTGATCTCCTAAATAATAGTACTAGTTTGTCCAGAAAAGATTAACAAACCTCTGGGACGGTTGGGGTTCAGTCCTGCCTTCAACATTCTCAGCAGAACTGTTGCCTATTGGCATTGCAAGGCCATCAAATCTTTACAGCTTCTTCATTAAACATTGGTTTATATTTCCTGAGGACTTTGTTGGTGTTTCTACAGGGGCCTGCATTACAATGCTCTGGTTATATTCATCACCATATTAGCTTAAAGAAAAGACTGACAACTTGCAAGCTAACTCATGGTAGCAGTGAATATGCATTCATATCAACAATAATTAAGGATAAAAATAGCAACAGTTTGTAAAGATTCATTCAACAACAAAAGCCTCCTTAGTCCTTACTTCAGGTGACGATGGAACACCGTGACCGTGCAATCCCTGTATTTCAGGAGCAAATGGATAACAAATTCATTAGTGTATAACATGATACAACAGAAGCAGAGATCTTGGTTTTATTTAGCACTCATACGATGCAATTTTCTTTTTCTTTTTAATTTTGTGTTTCTAGTTATATTGGTAAGGTAAGGAATCCAGGAGTATTACGAGTTGGTAAGCATTAAAAAGACCACTATCTACTCGTATGGCAGTAAGAAAGGTGAGAATTATACAATTGTATGTGTACTGTACATACCCAAGTGGAATAAGCTATGCATTCATTCGTATCTCAAATTAAAAACAAGATGAACTCCTAGAATTCTTTCTTTTTTTAAATAATACTCTAATTAACAGATAGCTGTGAAGTAAACTTACCATGGGAACTGCAGGATGCAAGTAAACTCCCCCATGAGGATAGATTGTCGCATAAGGTGGCCCATAAGGGTTATTTTTTTAGAATTAGGGCAAAGTTAAACAAAGTGTAAAAGTTGAGGACTAAATGTGTTATTATGCCAATCTTTGTTAACTGCCACGTCTCCAGCCGTTAAATTTTTAACGGCACTGGATCCATTTGTTATTTTTTTAAGTCAGGGGACCAGTTTGTAACTTTTAATAGTCGGGGGATGCAAAAGATAATTAGAGCATAGTCGGGGGACTATTTATGTAGTTTACCCAATTTATAATTTCATTAATGAGAGTTCTACTTAAGCTCATATATAGATTTATGTAGTTTACCCAATTTATAATTTCATTAATGAGAGTTCTACTTAAGCTCATATATAGATTTTATTAATTTACATATCATTGATATTGTATCATAAGACACAACTTTATGATTGTACCATATAAATAGTTTCTTCAATGTCTCCATTGAAAACAAGCTTAACATCCATCTTATGTAGCTCAAGATTAAAATAAGCAACAAGCGTCATAATTATCCTGAAAGAGTCTTTCAATGAAACTGAAGAGAAAGTCTCTACAAAATTAATGTCTTCTTTTAAAGTGTATTCTTTAAACACAAGACATGCCTTATACTTATCCACATTATCATTTGCATCCCTCTTGATTTTAAATATCCATTTATAATCAATTGGTTTGCACCTTAAGGTAATGAGACAAGTTCCTAAACTTTATTGTCTTGCATAAAATTATACTCTTCTTGAATGACATCAATCCACTTTTGAGAGTTAGAACTTTTATGGTCTGATAAAAAAATGATTGAACATTTTCTATCATTCCATTGTTACCTTTTTTTGAAGAAATACAATATAATAATCTAGAATAGTATTTCATCTTCCTCTCGTGGACCTATTTAATGACACTTGTTTTTTAAGGTTGTTGAGTTTGTTCTTCTGAAACAATTACCTTATCTTGAATGAGAGTTGTTGAACATTATTTTACTGAGGTACTTGATTCACTTCTTGATTAATGATAGGTGTAATAACCTAAACATCATCAAAAGTGATAGTATGAATTAAAATATAATCAATTCCTCCTCAATAACAATGTATCTAACCTTATTTCTCCCTCCAAACTCAACATCCTAAAAAAGTTATAAATCTCTCCTTAAAATAATTTTAATTGTGGGATCATAAAATTTACAGCCCATTGATCACTCAAAATAACCGAAATAGTTGCTCTCTTTTGAAGTTTAATTTCTTTACATGTGTCCTAACTTATACAAAAGAATCAACACTTTAAAACTTATTGTCTTTTCTTTTGACTAGGACCCTTAGCAACTTTATTCTAATATTTTCTTTATTGTCCTTATTCTTAGAGACACTAACTAAATGAACACTAACCAAATGAGTATTTTTACACTTATAATGCTTCAACTTTTCTTCCTCTTGAACATAATGAGAAATGAGCCTAATTAGAGCCTATTTCTTCTTTTGGCAGTTGTAACTGAATCTGAATCGGTTAAATTGTATAGGAAGCGGTACCAAAATCATAACAACAAACAATTGTTAGAGAGTTTGATCTTACGTGCTTTAAATTTTGAAGCAATATTAAGAATTTTCATAATCTACTCCCTCACATTTCCTTGACCCTTATACTTCATAGAAGTAAAAAAAAGCATAAGTGATGTCATCTTAACCTTAATGTTTTGGGTAAAACATTTCTTAATTTCGTCAAGGAAACACTTAGTATGAGTAATCACTTTAGATTTGTGCTCCTAAAGACATCTAGAATGTTATGTTTTATGATCATTAGACTCATGCGATTCGAACGATCTCACATCTCAAAATACCTTTTATGGGTGCTTACCGCTGTGAGAGGTGCAAAATATTCTTTCTTTAGTGCAAAGTCTAAGTTTATACAACCAAATACTATATGTAAGTGTCTTTTCTTATTCCTTGAAATTAGTTTCACTAAACATGAGTGTGGAATTCATTTAACAGATATTGTGATAACAAAGATAAATTACCTAAATATAGAACAAAAATAAAATAAAATAAAACAAGCTCACATAAATATTCATAAGTAAATAAATAAATTCAAAATAATGGCTAGTTCTCCTCAAGATACCAAGCATAACATTAATATCAAGTCTTTGGACAGTAATATTAATTGTAAGCGGTACTCTTGTTGTAGCAATCAAACATTGACAATAAATTATGTCAAACAATATATTAATCTTTGGACTAACGTACTGCTCACATAAATTACCTTATAATTGTCACACATTTATCGCCACAGTTGTCGTTGTAATTCTGCCAAATATTAACTTTCCTTTGGGCTAATTAATAAATGCATGAATTACAAAAACCCATAATCATCTTAATATTTTAAATAAAGTAATCTATACAAAAGCGGTCACTTTGGTGACATTATGTTTCAACTAATCTACTAAAATATTAGATGTCCGAAGCCAAAATATGAATTTATTTATTTCAAAAAAAAATCCTTAATTTTTTTTATCTTTCAATTAAATTAAAAGATAACCAAAATAATAATAAATTTGAATAAAGGTAAACCTCATATTAAGATATCGAACACTCCATTAATATTTCATCGTTGAACAAAACATTAACTTGCAAGTGATATCTTGGTATAGTAATCAAACATTGATAATAAGAACATGTCAAACAGAAATCTTCCTTTGGGCCGATTTATTGCTCACATATAAAACTGAATAATTATCACATGTTTATTACCATAGTTGCACATGTAATAATGTCAATTATTAACCTTCCTTTGGGCCGATTAATACTAACATAATCCGACTTACATGCACAAAACCTTCTATATTTTAAAATAAAATAATTTTCACAATAGAGGTCACTTTGGTGACTTAATGCTTCAATTAATTTATCTCAAAATATATAACATAAATATACCGATATTCAAATTTATAATTTTGTAACAGTCAAAAATGAAATTTCTGATAACACTTAAGTTTCTGAAATAACACAAAATAAGGTTGTCTAAATGGGGCTATCAGAACTCGAAAAAACTTAAATCTTTGACTGTTCCTTAAAAGAAATGTCTTAAACCTTAAACACACATTTACCAAAATTAAAGTCGAATTCAAAACATTCAAACTTTAACTAAAAGCTAAAATTAGAAGTATCATACAGATGAGTAATTCATATAATGATCACATAAAACTTTAATATATATATATATATATATATATATATATATATATATTCACAATAACCTAACGATCAAAATTAAAATTCTTGATCAAACCGAATTGAATATATATCATTGCCAAACATATGTTCTATAATTCATAACAATAATAGCGTGTGATCAAAATCAAATAAAAAAATAATGATTCGAACCCAAATAATTGCTTAATTACAATAAGAGCAACATACTTGAACCATTGTAGCATATGATACTAACATACTTTAAAGGTAGCATATTGTAATTTTTCATTTTCCAATTACAGTCAATGAACTAAACCAATTTGTAATCGATAGAAATTTATCAATATAGTTTTGAGGCTGTTCGAACATAAGGGAGAAATTGGGAGGCAATTCAAAACTATATTATAATATTACCACTAAAAAATTTAAATACCCCAGTAACATAAATAAAACCTTAAAAACAGAATCAATAATGAAAACATAATCTGCCGACTTTGAAATTCAATGGCAAATAACCTGATTAATAATCGAACAACATTAATAATTGTCCACTAATAATATTGATATTATCCTTTAATCCTGAATCCAATACAGAATCATAGTTGTTTGTAGCGTAAAGCTACAATTCTATTAAATCTCAATTATGCATTTAATGTATATTTACAGAACCCTAAGTTCAACCGAAACCAAATGCATTCTGGATTGCTTTTATATACAAGATTCTTTCAAATTGAAAACGTGGCGATATTTGAATATCAATTTAATAACCTAAATTCATAAAAAAAACTATACGACAACATTCATAAAAAAAACATATGGCAACCCATATTCAACACCATATATAAGGATTCATAAAAAGAAACCCTAAAAACATAATATTGTAACCGAAACACTTAATCAATATACTAAATTCCTTAAACCATACGAATGAATTAATTCGAAAACAATAAAAAAATTAATGGGTTCCTAATGATTTAACATGACAAGGCTCTGATGCCACTTGTTAGAATTGAATCATAAATGAATATGAAATCTAAACTCAGGATCTATCATGTCAAATCATTAAGAACAATAAACTGAATAAACTGAATGCGGAAACGTACCTGAATTCATTGATAGATTAAAAATCTTGAATCTTGATGTGGAAATCCCAAAACTTTGGTATTGATCTTCCAAGAAGATATGTTATCTCTTGAAGTAAAACTCTCTGACGGGGAAGGAGAGAAAAACAAGTTAACCTATTTCTTGGGGATCACTACCTCTTTATATAGTTGATTTATTAAATCAACTATTAAATATTTATAACTCTGCCCCTCATTGAATTATAAACATATCTTATGGTATCTACACTTTTATTTCCATGACATTTTAATACCTATGACACGCTTAACTTAATTGGTCACTTTATTTTGTGTCATACTTTATAATAGCAACATATATTTTACATATGTGCCCACAATTGAGGATTTTAATCCAACAGAACAATCATGTTAGAACCCTTGTTTAAGTGATAAATGAAGCCATAATCTAGCTTAAAGAAATCTATCCAGAAGACTCTATCTCGAACAGTAAGTTTATAAATTTGTAGAAATCACATAGACCCAAATTAGGGAATAAATCTTATATGTACAGAATCATGTGTATGTCTAGTTTCATATGCAACAAACGTAATCAAATTCCGAGTTGTAAAACAGTTTGTAGAGACTTATCTCTTTTTTTTTGATCAGCAAAGCGAAGTATATTATTAGAGAAATTATACAACGCTAGTCAGACATGCGCCTCATTAAAAACCTCCCTAAGCCTATTGGAGGAAAAGAGTACGACATGTCGACAGAAAACAAAACGAACGACCCCCCTTACAAGCTCATAGCGAAGCCTGAAACAAAGAGACTCGGGATACCCCCTCCTTTGCTAAAGCATCAGCTAGCCCATTCGCCTCCCGGAAGATGTGTGAGAAGCACACCGAACCTAACTACGTACAAGCTCGGTCTATCACACAAAACGACTCCCATAAGCGCCACGGCCGACGGTCCACCTGAAGCACCCAACCAATCGCTACCTTGGAATCCGACTCTATAATTAAAGGTCGATCCACCCACTTGGAAGCTAAATAGAATTCCAAGGCAAATGCTATCGCCCTAATCTCAGCCACATTCGAATCAAGAGAACCGAGGGGCCCTGAGAACAAAGCAAGGACACGACTGTGAGCATCGCGCAATACCCCTCCGAAGCCCGCTGGTCCTGGCTTTCCACGGGCAGATCCGTCCACTGAAAACTTCAAAGTAGAGCCAATCGGTGGTTCCCAACCCACACCCACACGGTCTAAGTTTTTAGCTACTTCTTCCCGATACATGCTCGGACAATCCCACCAAAGATTCTCTAAGTTTTTAGAGACTTATCTCTAAGGACAGTGCAAACTGTCCAAGGGTGTAAATTGCCTGTCTTTAGGTTAAAATCTGAATTAATTGGTAAAGAATATAAATACAAGGCCTATATGATTAGAAAGATGGTTAAGTTAGCTTTCTAACGGTGTAAACGGTTCTAAATTCCGACGTACGAAATAAAAGATATAAGCATTTAAGCAAATGATGCACATGCTGCCTGGCAACAACAGTTTTGATGTTTGAAATAAAATGTTTGCTTGAATGTATAGAATTATGTAATGGTTTATTTGGTTACTGATTTTGCTCTTATGGTCTTGTGTGACTTGTTAGAGCAAGGAGTAAACCTTGTTGAAGAGGAAAGGGTTGGTCAAGCTGGTGGCAAGCCTGAGGGGATTTGGATTCAAGACCAAGAAAAATAAACTGGAAATATTGTGAGTGCAGTTATTGTAGGGTTAGAACTTAGATCCTAACCAAATATGCATGCCTACCTTCTTGATTATTTCTATGCCATGCCAATGAATTTGATTAAACTTGATTATGGATAAAAAGGGAAGAATGGATTAAGCCAAAAACTTGTGATTAATAGTGACATGAATCTTGATAAATCGATTGAAAAAAAATATAAACAAATAATTTATTTCTTGCCGTATATGTGATCCTTTCGAATGGTTACTTGAATGTATACATATGATGACATGCTTGCGGAAACTATAAACAAATGTTTGATTTCTTGCTTTGGATGCGATCCTTTCGAATGGTTACTTGAGTGTATACATAAGGTGATATGCTTGCTGAAAGTATAGACAAATGTTTGATTTCTTGCTTTGGATGTGATCCTTTCGAATGGTTACTTGAATGTATCTATAGGATGAAATGTTGGTTACTTGAAATACTTGCTAACATGATATGAATCATGAACTAAAAGACATTGCTTAATGCATAAAGATAGTACTTGTTAAATGCTTGCTTGAATGACAAGATAACTTGTAGAATGAAGAACTAAGGCTGAATTAGCCTAAGGGCAAAGCATGATGTTGCTACACTTTACTTGAATTGATTCTTGAATGATAACATGAAGAGCTAAGGCTAAATTAGCCTAAGGGCAAAGCATGATGTTGCTATACTTTACTTGAATTGATTCTTGAATGAGAACATGCCTTGACTTGAATATGAAATACTTGAAAATGTGATAAGTAAATGAAACAAAGCCTTGGTTGCTAGAGTCATAGGTAGGATGGCATGCCATAGAGTCTAGAGCTTAGTGTGTCGGGTGGACTACGGTCCAGGGCTAAGGCCCCTATTTGGCAACAATAGGAAGGATGTGTGTGTTATGGTCACTTGGTGACAGTAGGAGGGATTGACCGGTACTAAAAGTACCATCTTGTAGCAACAGTTTGGTTGGTGACTCGATTACCTAGACATCTAGATACCAAAGGCTTGAACTAAAGAAAGCAAATGAAAAATAGTTGAAGTATAAAGCTTCCTTGTCACTTGAAATTTACTTGAATTACTTGACATGTAAACTTGATACTTGAACACTTGAATATCTTGACTTACAAACTTGATTACTTGACTTACTTGCTACTTGACTTGATTACTTGAGCTACTTGCTACTTGACTTGATATTGAACTGGTATGTCCTTCTGGATACTTGATTAAACTTGGAATGAACATACTTTCCTTGTTAACATGCTAATCGAATAGTCCTTGATAGCATAGTATGATTCATGTTGCATGAGTTTATAACCCTTGTTGAATGATCTTGATTTTGATACGTTAAGTATACATGATATTAAGCTTGCTTGTTACATGGTTACATTTTGACTTGATACTTGGGATGAGAACAAGCTCCTTGATAGTGTACTATTTGAATGAGTGTTGGAAACTTGGCACGATATAGATTACTTGAGAATTAATACTCTCGTTGAATGTTCTTGTTCACCTAGACAAACTTTACACCAAGATTTAATTAAAAGTTTAGAATACAAGAAATATGTCATGAACTTGTTTGCTATGTGAAATGCATTATGGTTATACTTGACTTGACAAAAATGTGTATTATATGAGTGTGGATGCCATGTATACCTTGTACATGAAAATAAGAGTTTTCATGAAATGTTAAAATGTATAAACATGTATAATGGACAGATTTGAATAAATTATAGGTCACCATGGATTGTTTTTCTTGTATAAGCGTATATATGTATTTAATGGAATACACATGACTTGCTGCCATGTGTTGTTTACATGTGATTAAAAATGGAGTGTTTAAGCATGCTAATGGAATATACATGCCCTGCTGCCATGCTAGGTGACAATAGGTGCAAAATGAGGTTGTTTTATATGTATGAGTGTATGATTGTAAATGCTGCCATGCTAGGTGACAATAGGTGTGAAATGGGGTTGTTTTACATGTGTGAAGAAAATTTGAATTTTGTTTTTACTTGAATGAATGGGTATTACTTGTAAACATAATTTGAATAACAAGCTTGAAAAGAAAAGTGGTTATTCTTAACTTGAGATGTATGTATATTGCCTGAATATGTACTTGACTTGAATTGAAATGTGTACATTGCTTGAGTATATTACTTGATTTAAAGTGAAGATTGAGCAAAGCTTGAATTCGAATGCTTCCAACACTGACTAGGTTCAAACTTGGCTAGTTGATACTTGTTTTAATAACTGGATATAGTTAGATTAATACCTCATTAAGTACATTTTGTACTTATCCCTCTTGTTTCCATTCTTCCCAACCTACAAGTTAAAGGGACCTTGAACCACCTTCCTTGAGCCCGAAGCAAGAGGCAAACAGAGCTAGAAGTATGATTTCATACTTTTTGTAACACCCGGGTTTAAGGTTCGGGTGTTAGGTGGGTTAATTTTGGTTCAAGTCTTTGGGCTTGGTTTTGAAGTTAGAAGACCATGTGTTTTTACTAAGGGTAAAATGGGGTTTTTCTAATTAATGAAATAAAACAAGTAAAAGACGTGTTTTGAAAGCTATCATCTTCTTCCTTCAAACTAAAACCCACGACAAAACCCCTCTCCCCAACCCCAAACACTGCTCCATCATCTTCGTCAGCGTTTTCAAGAGTTTTTATCAAGGTAATGATGTTTTTGACTTCTCCTCTTCATCCTTAACATTTCCATGATTTTAGATTTTCATAAACTTCATTTTTGAGTTGTTCATGTGTTCAAAATTTTAAATCAAAGGTGAAAACTTTGTAGGGTTTTTATTGAGTTTTTGATTTGTAAAGTCTAAATATGTGATAGTCTTGCCTTTAAGTGTAACATATATTAAAATGGTGAAGTTTTATTGAAATCCTGAAATGAGTATTTGTGGGTGAGTTTAAGGGTAGAAATCTTGAGTTTTTGAGGTAGTTTTGTAAGGGAAAGTTGGGCTGATGGTATGGTTATGCTTGGGGGCTGTTTTGAGCGTGTTTAGTGATGATTTGGATGATGAAATTGATGGGTAATTGCTAGGTTGTGTTCAAGTCCGAAAATGAAGAGTTTGGGTTAGTTCTTGGCTTGGAAATGTAGTGAAATCGTCTTGAGTTGTAATCTGATTTTTGGCAGTGAATTTGTGAATGTTTTGATGTGTAATACGCTGTTTTTGGTTGATTAAAAGCAAGGGAAAACGTTGGAGAAGCTTCATGCTCATTTTTGAGGAACTTGGAGGCTTGATCGACATTCTTGGCTTGTATTGGGGGTGTTTGGTGAGTGGACTGTTTTCAATGGTTTTAAATTGGTTCAAAGTATGTTGTTGGGGTGCTAGATTGTGCTTGGCAGGCCAATCTAATACGGTGTTAAGTTGGTAGCTTAATCTCTTGTTCAACTTTATGTATTTCTTGCTAAATGTGCATAAATGTAGTCTTGTGTGATAAGTGTCTGATTATGCATGTTGCGATATATTTATGTTGCATGATGGTGATTTGTATGTTGTGTTGCATGATTGTGAAATCACGGTGAGTACTCGCTTAGTATGTTGGCACTAGTTATGTTACCATATATAAATGATCGATCATTAGGATGAGTGTGCACACGGTAAGAGTCAAATTCGCGCGTGGCCTTGGTGGTGTGAAGTCACCAAGGTGGAGTACGATGAAGTAACATTCCATCGGAAGGTATATATGTGTGATGATGAGTGGAATCACATTCGTAAAAGAAAATGGTGATGTGTGAAATCCCACTGGAAGGTAATATTGTTGTTATTGAGTACGTTGGGCGAAAATCCCAACGGAAGTTATCCGCATATCCGAGCAAGCTATATAGTTGCCAATATACCTTGTATATGTGTGGTTGATGTGGTAAGATGTTCTGTTTCATCTATGCTAAGCATAACATGAGGTAAGATGCCATGCTCATGCATTCTTGTAGTGGTTGGCTATGTTGTTATGATGGGGTTAATGCATGCCTTGTTGATGATTTATGGATATCATGGTTTGGACCCTGCATTGTCATATTTGTTTTTCAGCTCCCTCACTAAGCTTTCAATCTTACGCTCTCATTTCCGACAATGCAAATCATTAGTGTGGAAGATAGCAAGGAGCAAGGAAGGGGTACCCAAGAGCGTGTGTTGCTGCCCAAGTATGGTTTTATTTGAATAATGTAATAGATAGCATTGGGGATGCTAAGTGTTGTAGGAGCGTATGTTAGACTCTTATGTTTGGTTTTCATGTTGTTGAATGTTCATGTTTTGTGTGAAGGGATGTAAATCTTTTTTTATGTAATGCTTAAGTTGCTACATTTTTCTTTTAGCTAAAGTATACTCGTTATGCATGCTTATATGTTTAGTCATGCTCATTTGTAGGATGTGTTGCCTCTAGATTGTTTGCATGATTGTTGCTATGTGATCCTTGATGTTTCGAGGCAATTTTGGGGACGTTTGAGGATGCTAAAACTTGTTTCCGGGCCACTATGTGTGCAGGCGTTTTGAAACGCTCGAAGTGGATCCGAAACGGTCGTAGCTCCAAGGATACTCGTATCGGAACGGGGGTGGTGTCGTTTCGATACGATTTGACACTATGAGCTCCTGTTTCGGTACGCGTTTCGATACGGTTTGCTACTGTGAGCCCCTGTTTCGGAACCAATTCCGAAATGTTTTGTCACTGTAGACTCCCGTTCTGGAAAAAGATTGACCATATCGGAACGGCTTGGTCTTGCTTTTAAACTAGAGCTCGCGTTTCGGAACGTGCAAGCCTGTTTCGAAACGCAGGCAAGTAAATTGGCCATTTGGCATCTTCAAAGGTTCTTGAACATTACGTTTAAGTCCCAAATGCTTGTTTGCTTCCTTGTTGAGTTCATATGTATCTTTTATGTATGGTTTTGTTTCGTACGCATGAAATTGGACTAATTAAGTTACTTGGTTAATTTAAGTTGCCTTATGTTTTGCTTGGATCATTTCGCTATCGTCTTCTGCTGCTGCCTTCGCACATAGGATTAAATGTGATATTTAGACAAGATAATTAAATGAAAAAATAGGGTTGCTAATCGGAGTGAGACATTAGCGGGCTTCGCCCGGTTTTTCCTCGTGTAACTCGTTCGGACCGGCCTGTCGGCTAGACCGTGTAACACCTTATACCTGCCTATGCGTTTTACCTAAGTTACGGAGAATTATCACAACATATACATATATATAATATGTATTCAGTTTTCATGAAACTCAAGCATCACTATAGAGTGATCAAGATAATAATAGGTAAACACATCCATTCGAATCATCTATCAAGTTCATAATTCTAAACCCATTTCAGAGTTTGAGTTACAAAATAATGCCATCTTGGCTAACTAGTAAAATATATCTTAACAAAAAATAGGCTCATGTCACCCAAAATAGACAGTATGGTGGATAAGAACATTACAACAAAAGTATAGTAAGAATGTGCTGATCCTCCAAGTGCCAAGTCCACGGGTAGCCTATCCAAAAGTATCTGAAAGGGGAAAGTTTGAGGGTGTGAGCTAGGAAGCTCAGTGTGTTCCAATAAGTGCAAGGAAACATATATATACAGTTCAGATATGCATCAGACAATACAAACATGCCATAAGAGCAACCAAGGTTCCATTTTAACCTATCTACCCTCTAACCGAACACCAAAATGCAATTCCCCATGAACTGCATACCGAAGGACTTATCCTAGGCCCGAAGGCGTAGGAGCCTACCCAGAAAGTCTTACCCTAGGCCCATTGGGCGTAGGAGCTTAACCGAAGGTTTTACCAGCTGGATCAGGGCTGTACCTGCAAACACTTCAATCATATCCAAAAAGTATACCCCAAGCAGAGCAATTCAGTTCAATATACCATCAACAGAGCTCAGACAACAGACATATAACATTTCTATCATTTAAAGATCAGATATTTCTATTTCAGATCAGACATGAGGCATACCTTTTAACATATCACAATAAACAGACTTTCATCACATTATAATCATGCTTTTCAAACAGAAATCATACTTTTCAAACAGAAATCATGCTTTTCAAACAGAAATCATGCTTTCCAGTAGTCATGCATTTCAAGTACAAGTACAATTTATAACATTCAGTGAATCGTAACAGGACCCATGTATACATCTATGTATATATATAACAGAAATGTAGCACATATGGAACACACCTCAAAAGCTGGTCAGAGAATCTATCGGGCTCCTGCCTCGCTACGATCCGCCACTGTGCTAGATCCTAAATCAATAAAGGATCATGGTTACTACAAGGTATACGTGAAAATTCTAATAGCTTACAAGGTTTAGCGATTCATACTAGTAACTATCGGAACGCGCGAAGGAGCAGATCGGGAGGAACTAGGCTGAGCAGACGAACGTTCAGGGGAGTCTTGATTACCTTTAAACAGATACAAGCTTATATTAGCCATATATTCGATTTATATTAACTCAAGGAAACAAATTAAACACATATGAATGGTTTTGGTTTAGGGACTGATTCGGAGGTCATCGAGTTAGAATTTCACCAAACGGGCTTCAAAAACGGACTCAGGACGTCGAAAAACATAAAATAGGGCTTTTTCGGAAATTTTGACTTTTTGGTCAAAGTCAACGCTGACGTTAGCAGGTCAAGGTCAACGGGGGACAGGTCAACGCTGACGTCATTTTGACGTCAGCGCTCAACAGGAACTCAACTGAGTCGACTCGGTGAGTTAACTCACTGAGTCAACTCGGGCGAGTTGACTCACTGAGTTGACTCAGCAAGTTGACCCAGTCTCGGGTTGGGTCGGACACGGGTCGAGTTGGACCGGTTTGGTTCGGACTACACGGGCCGGCGGGTTCAGACCGATTCTTACCCTAGGAGATCGGGCGTCGCCGGACGGTGGTCAGAAAACTCGCCAGAGAGCTCAACGGACGCGATTCTACCGGAAAAACGTAGATCATTAGGCCACAAATCCAACCCATACATTTTTAATTCGAAACAAGTCGAAAAATAGGCCCGATCTAACCTTTAAAGTTCGAAATGGTCGGAATGTTCGAAGCTCCGATGGAACCCTTCCCGGTGTCGGAACGCCGATCGACCGGGTGGGTTTTGATCAGCTCGCAGAGGGGAGCTTCATCGTACCGACGGCAAAGCAAAGCGACGGTGGCACAGACGGGAAAATGAAACGGCAGAAACAGTTCGACTGGCGGTGCAAGGGCTTGATTTTTTTAACGCAAACGGCGGCAAAGGGGCGCGTTACTGATGGCGAAAGGCCCAGAGCGGCAAGGTGTGTTCGCCGGCACAGGCGGTGTCGCACACCGGACGGCGGTGTGGACGGCCAATGGTTGCCGAAACTGGGGAGAGGGTTCTGTGAGGGAGATGAGGGGACGGTTCGAATTTCGAAGGTGGGTGGAAATTAATTTTGGGTAGGTGGAGAGGCAGATAAAGTTTTATGGGTTCGAAGTTATTTTTAACTAAGTTAAAAATAAATTCTAGTAAGCTTTGACAGAAATGAGCCCTTAGCTTAGCGGTAGGAACATTGGATGGTGAGGGGTGAAGTTGCGGGTTTGAGCCTCCACACCCTCACCTTGATTTCTTTCTTTTCTTTTCTTTTCTTTTAGCATACCAATATATATATATTTATCAGGGTGTTACAACTCTCCCCACCTTAAGAAAATTTCGTCCTCGAAATTTACCTGAATCAAACAGATGAGGAAACTGCTTTCTCATGGATCCTTCGATCTCCCAAGTAGCCTCTGTAGGGCTACGATTGTTCCACAAGACTTTAACCATAGGAATACGTCTGTTCCTCAAAACCCTCTCGTCTGTGTCTAGAATCTGTATTGGTTCCTCCTCGTAGGACAAGTCTTGCCTCAACTCCACATCCTGTACCTGAATGCCATGGCTCGGGTCAGGATGGTACTGCCTCAACATGGACACATGGAAGACATCATGGATACGGTTAAGCTGGGGAGGCAACTCAAGCTGATAGGCAACTGGCCCAACTCTCTTCGCAATACGATAAGGCCCAATAAATCTCGGACTCATCTTACCCTTTTTCCCAAACCTCAGAACTTTCTTCCATGGTGATACTTTTAGAAAAACCTGGTCACCGACCTTAAACTCGATATCCTTCCTTCTCCGATCAGCATAAGACTTCTGTCTGTCAAACGCCTCCTTCAGACGATCACGAATTAATCTGACAGTCTCTTCGGTCTCTTGGATCAACTTCGGACCCAAAGTCTTCTTATCATACAGCTCGGTCCAACAGATAGGAGTTCGGCACTTGCGACCATACAAAGCTTCGTAAGGTGCCATGCGAATACTAGCCTGATAGCTGTTATTATAAGCAAACTCGGCCAAGGGTAAGAAGTCTTCCCAACTACCGCGGAAGTCTATCACGCACCCCCTCAACATATCTTCAAGAACCTGAATTACCCTCTCAGACTGACCATCGGTCTGTGGATGGAAGGATGTGCTGAAATTCAAACGTGTACCCAAAGCATTATGCAAGGCCGACCAGATATGAGAAGTGAACCTCGGGTCTCGATCAGATATAATAGATAAGGGTACACCATGCAACCTGACAATCTCTGAGATATACAGCCTAGCCAGCTTCTCTAGAGAATAAGTAACTCGTACAGGAATAAAATGAGTTGACTTGGTGAGTCGATCAACAATAACCCAAACGAAATCCTTTTTAGAAGGAGTTAGAGGCAACCCGGTAACGAAATCCATCGTGATACGCTCCCATTTCCACTCAGGAATCTTAATGGGCTGCAATAAACCAGAAGGGTGCTGATGTTCTGCTTTGACTTGCTGACAAGTCATGCACTTCGATACATAATCTGATATATCCTTCTTCATACCCTCCCAACGGTAGCTTTGTTTCAGATTCTGATACATCTTGTCTCCATCAGGATGCATGGCATAAGGGCTACTATAAGCCTCGCTGAGTATGGCTCGCTTCAGGTCAGCATCATCAGGAACGCAATAACGGCCCTTGAAGCACAGAACGCCATCCTGATCGAAGGTATAAACGGATGTGGATCCCTGCTCAACTTGCTGTATAACTGGAAGTAGGGAACTGTCTAAGAGTTGTTTGGCCTTAATCTCATCGGCCAGAGTTGGTTTAGCTTGCAATTCCGCTAGCAAACTGCCATCGCTATAAATGCTCATCCTGGCAAACAGGGATCTCAGGTCGGATATGGCCTTACGACTCAAGGCATCGGCAACGGCATTGGCTTTTCCCGGATGATACTCAAACACACAATCATAGTCCTTCAAAAGTTCCACCCAACGACGTTGCCTCATATTTAAATCCCTCTGGGTGAGGATATACTTTAAGCTTTTGTGATCAGTAAAGATATAACACTTCTCTCCGTAAAGATAGTGTCTCCAGATCTTCAGAGCAAAGATCACTGTAGCTAACTCGAGGTCATGTGTCGGATAATTACACTCATGAGGTCGTAACTGACGTGATGCATAAGCGATAACCTTCCCATCCTGCATCAGTACACAACCGAGCCCGGAGTGTGAAGCATCATTGTACACTGAGAAGTCCTTTCCAGACTCAGGTTGTGTAAGAACCGGGGCTTGTGTCAAGGCTGCCTTCAGTTTCTCAAAACTAGCTTGCTGGGCATCAGACCAAACAAAAGGAACATTCTTCCTCAAAAGCTTTGTCAAAGGGGTGGCAATGATGGAGAAGCCCTCGAGAAAGCGTCGGTAGTATCCAGCCAAACCCAAAAAGCTACGAATCTCAGAGACATTCTTAGGCTGCTTCCAATTGGTGATGGCCTCGATCTTACTTGGATCAACCTGTATGCCTCGAGCAGATACAACATGTCCCAAAAATGTCACTTCTTTGAGCCAAAATTCACACTTGCTCAGCTTAGCATACAAACGATTCTCTCTCAAGGTTTGTAGAACAATTCACAAGTGCTCAACATGCTCAGTCTCTGTCCGAGAATAGACCAAAATATCGTCAATATAAACCACAACAAACTGGTCTATGAAGGGTCGGAACACACGATTCATCATGTCCATAAAGGCAGCTGGTGCATTAGTAAGACCAAAAGGCATCACTAGAAACTCGTAATGCCCGTATCTGGTACGGATGGTCGTCTTAGCAACATCAGAATCTTTTATTTTCAATTGATAATACCCAGAACGAAGATCAATCTTCGAGAAAACAGTGGCTCCCTGAAATTGGTCAAATAGGTCATCAATCCTGGGTAACGGATATTTGTTCTTCACAGTCAAGTTATTCAACTTCTGGTAATCAATACATAACCGGAGTGAACCATCTTTCTTCTTCACAAAGAGAACATGAACTCCCCAAGGTGAAGAGCTAGGTCGGATAAAGCCTCGACCCAGAAGCTCTTGCAACTGGACTTTTAACTCCTTAAGCTCTTTAGGGCCATACGATACGGATTCATGGATACAGGCGCAGACCCTGGATAAGTCTCGATTTCGAACTCAACATCCCTGTCTGGTGGTAGCCCGGGCAACTCTTCTGGGAAAACATCAGGAAACTCGCTAACAGTGCGAATGTCCTCAATTTTAGACAAAGAGCCCTTCGTGTTCAAGAAACAAGCAATGAAGGTTTCATATCCTTTCCGGATCATCCTATCAGTAGTCAGAGAGGATACCACATTGGACAAGTAACCTCGACGCTCTCCGACTAAGATCACTGACCGGTCATCTGAAGTCTTCAAGGTAGCCCTTTTTGACTCACAATCCAGACTAACCCGATGCTCTGTCAGCCAATCCATACCCAGAATCAAATCGAACTCCTCCAACGAAAGTTCCATGAGATCGGCCAGAAAGATCTCCCCTTGAACCTCAAGAGGACATCGCCTAAGTACTTTGTCCACAATCACTGACTGACCCACTGGGCTCATGACTGTAACAACACTTCCTGTGGCTTCTAAAGGAATCTGAAGGTCTCGGGATACTAATCTTGAAATATAGGAGTGGGTGGAACCATTGTCGAGCAATGCAAAGTATGGAACAGAATAAATGGTAAAGGTACCTGCAATAACATCTGGCTTGTCTCTGTCATCCCGGCGTCTAGTGGCATACACAAGTGCTGGCTGTCTAGCCTAAGATAAAACTGATCCTCCACTCTGATATGGTCGAGCTCTGGTATCAGTCCTGGTAGTAGATGCAGAAGGTCTACCCTGACTACGACCCCTAGCTGGAGTTTGAACAGAAGCCTGTGAACGAGCAGGAGTCTGAGGAGATGCTCGATAAGAAGATGGTGGAACAGGGCGACCCTTCAAGAAATGATCTCCAGAACCGCAACGGAAACATGTGCCCGCCTTCCTCCTACACTCCCCTTGATGCCATTTGCCACAATGCTCACAAAGAGGTGCCTTAGAAAAACTTGATGAACCACCTCGACTAGCTGTCGAGGGCTGAGGGGCTGGAGGCCTAGAACCGGTGTCACTCCTCAGAGGTGCAGTAGTGCGAGCCTTCTTACTTGTCCGTGCTGAAAACTCAGTGCTAGAAGGCCTCCTAGATCGCTCTCGATCTACTCTGTCGCTCTCTGTGGCCATTAACTCAACTTCCTCTAAATCTTTTTCCAACTCGGTCACCTTATCAAGGTGGCCGATAACCTGTACGCACAACTCATGACGGAGTCCGAGTGCAAACTTGCGGTATTTTCTTTTTCCGTGGGCACCAAACTGGATCCAAACCTTAGGAGGTCTAAAAACCTCGTCTCATACTCAGATACAGTCATATCCCCCTGTGTCAGAGTCCTAAACTGCTCTTGCATGTATCTCATATAACGCTCTCTGATAAAACGGCTCTTGAAGCGTTCTTTGAAGAAGTCCCATGTCAGACGAGTAGCAGAGACGCTACTCACAACAGACTCCCACCATGTTCGAGCACTCCTATAAAGAAATGAAACGGCTCCCAAATATTTCTTGGGCGGCTCAAGACCCAACGAATCCATCCGTCTCTCAAGATCATGAAGCCACTCTTCTGCCTCAGTCGGGGCTCCACCAGTAGGGCCATCAAAGGTCTTAGCCCTGTTAGTGATTAGGGTCTGAGAGATAGGAACTTCAGGCACAACTCCTGCAGCTCTAACTACACCATGAATCAACTGTAAAAAACTGTTTGCTAAGAGCCTCATCAGACACTATTGTGGATGGCTCAGCACGGGGTGCAAGGGCTCCCCTAACCGGAGTCGTCATATCTATACCAGATGTAGGCAGTGGATCATCTCGGGCTATAGGACCTCTAGGGGCAGGAGGATCTTCTAAGGCCGGAGGATCGTTAGTTACATTGTCAAGCGGGTGGAAAACCTAGCAGGTCGACCTCGCCTCCGAGCAGGTCGAGAACCACGTCTAGTACTCATCTGTTGATCTCAGCTCTACAAAAAGAAGAACCTAAGGTCAAAACTGGCATTGGAGTACCGAGCACAATTTAAACATATAAAACTTGGTGACATGGCCTTTTTCTGAAAATATATAAATATTTAAATCGTTTTATAAAACATAGCATTTAGGACCCACTCACAGTCCGAGGTTTATAAATCCAAAAGCTCTGATACCAATTAAATGTAACACCTTATACCTGCCTATGCGTTTTACCTAAGTTACGGAGAATTATCACAACATATACATATATATAATCTGTATTCAGTTTTCAGGAAAAATCAAGCATCACTATAGAGTGATCAAGATAATAATAGCTAAACACATCCATTCAAATCATCTATCAAGTTCATAATTCTAAAACCATTTCAGAGTTTGAGTTACAAAATAATGCCATCTTGGCTAACTAGTAAAATATATCTTAACAAAATATATGCTCATGTCACCCAAAATAGACAGTATGGTGGATAAGAACATTACAACAAAAGTATAGTAAGAATGTGCTGATCCTCCAAGTGCCAAGTCCACGGGTAGCCTATCCAAAAGTATCTGAAAGGGGAAAGTTTGAGGGTGTGAGCTAGGAAGCTCAGTGTGTTCCAATAAGTGCAAGGAAACATATATATACAGTTCAGATATGCATCAGACAATACAAACATGCCATAAGAGCAACCAAGGTTCCATTTTAACCTATCTACCCTCCAACCGAACACCAAAATGCAATTCCCCATGAACTGCATACCGAAGGACTTATCCTAGGCCCGAAGGCGTAGGAGCCTACCCAGAAAGTCTTACCCTAGGCCCATTGGGCGTAGGAGCTTAACCGAAGGTTTTACCAGCTGGATCAGGGCTGTACCTGCAAACACTTCAATCATATCCAAAAAGTATACCCCAAGCAGAGCAATTCAGTTCAATATACCATCAACAGAGCTCAGACAACAGACATATAACATTTCTATCATTTAAAGATCAGATATTTCTATTTCAGATCAGACATGAGGCATACCTTTTAACATATCACAATAAACAGACTTTCATCACATTATAATCATGCTTTTCAAACAGAAATCATACTTTTCAAACAGAAATCATGCTTTTCAAACAGAAATCATGCTTTCCAGTAGTCATGCATTTCAAGTACAAGTACAATTTATAACATTCAGTGAATCGTAACAGGACCCATGTATACATAGGATTAAATGTGATATTTAGACAAGATAATTAAATGAAAAAATAGGGTTGCTAATCGGAGTGAGACATTAGCGGGCTTCGCCCGGTTTTTCCTCGTGTAACTCGTTCGGACCGGCCTGTCGGCTAGACCGTGTAACACCTTATACCTGCCTATGCGTTTTACCTAAGTTACGGAGAATTATCACAACATATACATATATATAATATGTATTCAGTTTTCATGAAACTCAAGCATCACTATAGAGTGATCAAGATAATAATAGGTAAACACATCCATTCGAATCATCTATCAAGTTCATAATTCTAAACCCATTTCAGAGTTTGAGTTACAAAATAATGCCATCTTGGCTAACTAGTAAAATATATCTTAACAAAATATAGGCTCATGTCACCCAAAATAGACAGTATGGTGGATAAGAACATTACAACAAAAGTATAGTAAGAATGTGCTGATCCTCCAAGTGCCAAGTCCACGGGTAGCCTATCCAAAAGTATCTAAAAGGGGAAAGTTTGGGGGTGTGAGCTACGAAGCTCAGTGTGTTCCAATAAGTGCAAGGAAACATATATATACAGTTCAGATATGCATCAGACAATACAAACATGCCATAAGAGCAACCAAGGTTCCATTTTAACCTATCTACCCTCCAACCGAACACCAAAATGCAATTCCCCATGAACTGCATACCGAAGGACTTATCTTAGGCCCGAAGGCGTAGGAGCCTACCCAGAAAGTCTTACCCTAGGCCCATTGGGCGTAGGAGCTTAACCGAAGGTTTTACCAGCTGGATCAGGGCTGTACCTGCAGACACTTCAATCATATCCCAAAAGTATACCCCAAGCAGAGCAATTCAGTTCAATATACCATCAACAGAGCTCAGACAACAGACAGATAACATTTCTATCATTTAGAGATCAGATATTTCTATTTCAGATCAGACATGAGGCATACCTTCTAACATATCACAATAAACAGACTTTCATCACATTATAATCATGCTTTTTAAACAGAAATCATGTTTTTCAAACAGAAATCATGCTTTCCAGTAGTCATGCATTTCAATACAAGTACAATTTATAACATTCAGTGAATCGTAACAGGACCCATGTATACATATATGTATATATATAACAGAAATGTAGCACACATGGAACACACCTCAAAAGCTGGTCAAAGAATCTATCGGGCTCCTGCCTCGCTACGATCTGCCACTGTGCTAGATCCTAAATCAATAAAGGATCATGGTTACTACAAGGTATACGTGAAAATTCTAATAGCTTACAAGGTTTACGAATTCATACTAGTAACTATCGGAACGCGCGAAGGAGCAGATCGAGAGGAACTATGCTGAGCAGACAAACGTTCAGGGGAGTCTTGATTACCTTTAAACAGATACAAGCTTATATTAGCCATATATTCGATTTATATTAACTCAAGGAAACAAATTAAACACATATGCATGGTTTTGGTTTAGGGGCTGATTCGGAGGTCTTCGAGTTAGAATTTCACAAAACGGGCTTCAAAAACGGACTCAGGACGTCGAAAAACATAAAATAGGGCTTTTTCGGAAATTTTGACTTTTTGGTCAAAGTCAACGCTGATGTCAGCAGGTCAACGCTGACGTCAGCAGGTCAAGGTCAACGGGGGACAGGTCAACGCTGACGTCAGCGCTCAACAGGAAGTCAACTGAGTCGACTCGGTGAGTTAACTCACTGAGTTAAATCAGCGAGTTGACCCAGTCTCGAGTTGGGTCGGACACGGGTCGAGTTGGACCGGTTTGGTTCGGACTACACGGGCCGGCCGGTTTAGACTGATTCTTACCCTAGGAGATCGGGCGTCGCCGGACGGTAGTCGGAAAACTCGCCAGAGAGCTCAACGGACGCGATTCTGCCAGAAAAACGTAGATCATTATGGCACAAATCCAACCCATACATTTTTAATTCGAAACAAGTCGAAAAATAGGCCCGATCTAACCTTTAAAGTTCGAAATGGTCGGAATGTTCGAAGCTCCGATGGAACCCTTCCCGGTGTCGGAACGCCGATCTGCCGGGTGGGTTTTGATCAGCTCACAGAGGGGAGCTTCGTCGTACCGACGACAGAGCAAAGCGACAGTGGCACGGGCGGGAAAATGAAATGACAGAAACGGTTCGACTGGCGGTGCAAGGGCTTGATTTTTTTGAACGTAAACGACGGTAAGGGGGCGCGTTACTGATGGCGAAAGGCCCGGAGCGGGAAGGTGTGTTCGCCGGCACAGGCGGTGTCGCACACCGGACGGCGGTGTGGACGGCCAAAGGTTGCCGAAACTGGGGAGAGGGTTCTGTGAGGGAGATGAGGGGACGGTTCGAATTTCGAAGGTGGGTGGAAATTAATTTCGGGTAGGTGGAGAGGCAGATAAAGTTTTATGGGTTCGGAGTTATTTTTAACTAAGTTAAAAATAAATTCTTCAAAGTATGCTTTGACAAAAATGAGCCCTTAGCTCAGATGTAGGAACATTGGATGGTGAGGGGTGAAGTTGCGGGTTCGAGCCTCCACACCCTCACCTTGATTTCTTTCTTTTCTTTTCTTTTAGCATACCAATATATATATTTATCAGGGTGTTACAGACCGGGACGAGGGGGTTACACTTTTTGTAACACTCCTAGTTGGTGGCACCTAGATATATATTTAGTGAATCTAGTTCATGCATTTTACTTGTTTTGTAAGTTGTATATATGCCATGATCTAAAAGGTTTGTAAAGACTTAAATGGCATTGATTATACTTTGATATCGAATGCTTGCTTAATACTATCATGTCTCGATAAAATGACGATCTTGATACTTGGTTACATGACCAAGTTATGTTTGAATTATGCTTTGTAAATAGACTGAAATGCTTGATATCTTGATTACCTAATCGAATGGAACCTTGGTGCTTGAATACTTACCCTTGTTCGAATAGTATGGTCTTATATGCTAGCCTTGCTTGTTTTGAAATGAATTACTTGCTTGAAGGCATGCTTTTGAATCATGGGTTGTATGTATTCTCTTAAGTTCATGGCTAGTTTATCAAATATGCTATATTCACATGATTTGAGTAAATAATGGTGGAAATCATGCTTGATATCTTGATTACTCTTTTTGAGCATGTTTGCTTTATGGTTTTATACTTGTCAAAGGCTTATATTTGATGGTTTGTGCATTGTTTTGAGTTTTGTCTCTTGAGGAGCTTAATTGCTAGGTTGCATGCCTATAGTTTATTCTTGATGCAATATGCCATGACATGATGATGAATATGCCATAAATGTTTGAAGATTGGTGTATAAATATGATGTATGTATGTTGAATTGGTTTAGGATGGATTAAAGTGCGAAAAATCAGCAAAAAATGACATTACAGGCCCAGGTGTTTCGGTAAACTCGAGTATGTACCGAAACAGTGAGCCTGAAATGGCCTAAGGGTTTCGAAACAGGGTAGGTCTGTTCTGGTACGTTTTGCTACTGGAAACCACGGTTTCGAAACACCTCAAGGGTGTTTCGATACGGGCCCGTGTTCCGAGCCATGAGGTACTGTTTTGATACACTTTTTTTTATACAGGGCTAGCACGTACCGAAACAGCTGGTTGTTATGTAAGTTGATGGAATATTATGAAGTTCTGATTCTTTGCGTTTTAGTCCCTAAATGCTGTGGATGCAATTAAGTGAGTATAAATGATTGTTTTGAGTTGAGTTTTGGCAGAGATGCATGTATTATGATTAATTTGAGGATGGTAATCTAAAATTTGAGGAATCCTTTGTAATTTGATAAGTTTACAAAATGGTCCCTAAAATCCTATTTGAAAGCAATTGAGCTTTAATTGATGTTCGATTGATATTATGTATGTTCCGCTACGATGATAAACACTTAGGTTTCTAACGAGCATCTAGACAAGATAAAAAGAAAAAATAGGGTTGTTTATTGAGGTAAATCTTTCCGATTTACTTCAACATTCCTCGTGTGACTCGTTCGGTTCGGTCTATCGCCTAGGCTGGGTCGAGGGGGTTACACATTGGATTAGATTAGAAAAATTTAAATTAAATAGGGGTCAATTTGGTTAAAAATTAGGGACTAATATGAACAAAAATAAACATCAAATCCCTAAACTAATCTTACTACCCCAAACATTCCACTTTAAACATTTACCCTTAAACCTCAAACATGAACCCCTAAATCTTACAATCACTATTCACTAATAATTAAAAGTGCAAGCCTAATCCCCTAATCCCAAAACTTATTACATAACCCCAAACACTCAACTTAACACATTTACCCTTAAACTCTAATCCTTAATCCTTAAATCTTACAATCACTAATAATTAAAGTACATGCCTAATCCCCCAACCCCTAAACTAATCTCATAACCTCAATTCCATATGCTCAACTTGAAGCATGTATTGTTTATACCCCTAAAGCCCAAACCTCAACCCTTAAATCTTACCATCACTAAAAATTGCTACTTGGAAGCCTAATCCCCTAATCTCATACCCCCAAACACTCAAGTTGACACATTTACCCCTAAACCCCAAACCTCAACCCTTAAATCTTACAATCACTAATAGATTACAGTTATCAACACTTTAAATTGATTATATATATAATTTAATATATTAATAGTCAATAATTGAATTATTTAACAAAAATATTTTAAATACAAAATTAATAATTTAAATGGTGAGAAATAGTTTATCGTATTATAATAAAATAAATTCATCAAATTATAGACTTACTCAATTACATGTTAGGTAAATATCAAGTCGGGTCAATATCAGTTCAGGTCAACAACATGTTGGATTCAAAACAAGTCGGGTCAATTAATAGACCGGTTCAAAACATGTCACGTAAAATTTGATCTTGGGGTCAATTCAGTCGGGTAATATCGGTTATCTGCCAGGATAGTCTTGGGTTCGGGTTCGTTTCAGTCGGGTGCAGGTCGGGTTTCGGGTCCGCGGTAATAGGTTCAATGCGAATTTAGGTCGTTCTCGGTCGGATGCAGGTTGGGTTCAATACTACAGTAACAGGTCCAACTCGGGTTCGGGTCAACAACAGTCGGTTACAGATTAGTTTCAGGTCATCCCTTCTTCGGTTCAAACCAAGTTCTAACTCAAACAGGTTTCAGCCAGGTTTTCAGGTTGGGTCAGCTTTTTACACCCTTAATTATACTCAAGTCCAATTACGTAAATGACCCAACTAATTAATCCCAACTCAACCCCATAACCATAAACCTTAAATTACTAACCTTAACACTAACTGATGAGTGATTTAAATAGTTATATTCTTGTTGTTAATTACTCCTTATTTTTCGGTTTAGATAGCTAGTTTGGGTGTTTTCCTTTATTTTCTACGCATGACATTGGATTCTAGAATATGTGCTAAAAGTGGTTGAATTCTACAAGTTCTCTGGATTCATGACTAGATTAGTGGGCATGAAAATGTTGACTAAACGACATGTCAACGACTTCTAGAAGATGCCACGTTAGTAACAGTTGATAACTTATCATCCAAGATAGGATAACTTATCAGCCGAAATTTGAAGTTTAAATTTAGGATTTATCTTTTGTATTTTATTTAAACAATTTAGGAATTATCTTCTATCTTTTTAGGTTTTTTAGAGTTTTAGGATGCTATAAATACCCTATTTAGGGTGAAACTCAAATCATATCTTGTTCTTGTTTTCATTTTCACTTTGGAGTTTAATATATCCCTTTCTCTCCACTTTAATTTTCTTTTACCTTCCCTTTGTTCAAAAATGCTAAGTATGGTTGCTTCACAAGCTGTGCTTAGCTAAATTCACCATTAGCCAAAAGCTAAGCTAACCCCACTTACCTCGTGAGAATAGACAAGTTCTTCAAACCTACAACTTCGTTCTTGATTTTCCGTAACATTAGATTGGTAATCAGCCTTTCTTTTAGGCATTACGGTTACTTCATTCTGAAAGCGCGCATCGGGTTGAACGTGGTTTTGATCCACCGTTGGGGACTAGAATAGGCTTGTAGCAGATTCAACTCCCTAAGAACAAACTTAGTGGCAGTCCACTAAGGGGAATCATGATCGGATACGATCCTCATCGAGGCAAACCATCCGAGTACGGACTTTTCTTGCACTAAGTGCAGAATTTGCGTTAGCATCGATTGACAAAGCTAATAAAACAAAAACTGAATTATAAGGATTGGCCTGGAATATAGTTCACCGTAGAAAAGCAAGTTACAAGGGTTGGGTCTTGTAGACTGTAACCGGCAAGAACTCGAAGTAATATCCCTTTTAGTGACCAAGACAAGTTGAGGCGGAGCAAAGTTGGATGCTAACTCTTATCATAATCAATTTCAATTATTTCTTTTACTTTGTTTATTTTAAATATTCTCTAATTATTTCACTAAATCCCCCTTTTTTGTCACTTGTAGATTGCTTGATAAAGATCAACTCAAATCTATATTGGGAACTCCTTAGTCCCTGCGGATCGATCCTTACTCTCACTATTCTACTTTAATTATTTCTTTAATTGAGTTTAAGGATATTTATTTGACAGTTCACGATGCTTGTCAAATTTGCGCCGTTGTGGGGGACTTCGACAAAGTTACTAATATTTGTTTTGATTTGATTTATGACCAGAAAGAATCCATAAGAACATAAATACTATATCCCAGAGATCGAATCATACACTCGAAGACTACACGCTCAGACACTTCAGGAAAAGAAACAAATAGAACAAAAACAACGTCTAGAACGTGATCTAGAATCAGCGTCTAAGGCAGATTCACATTTCGAGTACACCAACGAAGAACATGTTCCAATGAGAGATAAAGACCAAATAATCCAACAACTGACTAGGGCACCAGATGATCAACAACTGATGTGCATAACATTCCCGAATGGTACAAAGCCATTCGTAATGAAAACAGGTTTGATACATATTTTACCGACTTTCCACTGCCAGCCCAGTGAAGATCCTCACAAGAACCTAAAAGAGTTCCACATGGTTTGCCTAAGTACAAAATTCCAGGGAGTTTCTGAAGATCAAATAAAACTTCGTGCCTTCCCTTTTTCTCTAGCTGATATTGCCAAAGAATGGCTATTTGATCTACCTCCTAATTCAGTTACAACTTGGACTGACATGGCTCGCCTTTTTCTTGACAGGTTCTTTCCAGCAGCCAAGGCGAGCGAGCTAAGGCGAAGCATTTTGAGTATCCGAAAGAAGGATACTAAATCTTTATATGAATACTATGAGTGTTTCAAAAAGTTGTGCGCTAACTGTCCTCAACACGGTTTGTCTGAGCAAACACTTATCCATTATTTCTATGAGGGGTTAACGCCTATGGACATGAAGGTAATTGATACAACGAGTGGAGGAGCACTTGTTAACATGACCCCAACTGCAGCAAGAACTTTGATATCTACTATGGCCACCAACTCAAAATGATTTCACTCGACAAGTGAACCTTCTCAACAGGTTCACGAGGTAAGTATCGTTTCCCTGGAAAATAAGATTGCCAAACTAGATGAAATTGTTCAATCTCTTGTTGCAAATAAAAGAAGCGCGGCTAGACTCTGTGGAATATGCACTAGTCCAGAACATTCAACAGACTGTTGTCCGATAATACATGAGGATTCTTCGCAAGCAAATGCCATAGGGAATTATGTCGACCTTCCTAGAGACAATACAATCCCAACGCAAACACATACAACCCTCGATGGAGGGATCGTCCAAACTTCAAATACACGCAAAATCCAGGACCAAACCAAGATTATTAACCACCTGCACCAAAACAATATCAACCGTAGAAACTATCGTTGGAGTCGATTATTGAAAGGTTGGCGCTATCCCAAGAAAAATTTCAACTAAAGACCGAAGCTCACTTTGAAGCAATTAACAAATAGATAAGTCAACTAATGTCAGTGGTAAGTTGCTTACCTTCTCAAACGGAGCCCAATTCGAGAAAGAATGTGAACGCCATCACTCTACGAAGCGGTACCATCATCGAACCAAAAGCCACAGATGAAGGCGTTTAAAAGAAAGGTAAAGAGAAATCCCCATCTTCCAATGAGAAAAGTATGTGTAACGCCCCAATTTTGGGCTTAGAAGTTTTGGGTTTGGACCGGACCGGTCAGAGTGCGGTTCGAATATAAAAGGTGACTTTTAGGAAAGCCTAGTTCGGGTTGCATTAAAAATATGGAAAAATGTTCTAAAATCCTCTTTTATTATATATAAGAGAATAGTGGAATCAATTTTGCAAAATGAGGTTTGGAAGAGTGACATTTTGGGTTAGTGACCAAAATGTAATTTTTGAAAACTGGGTGACTGTTTTAAAAAGGATTGAAACTTTGAATCTTTAAGGAGCTATTTACCCAATAGGAGTTTCTCCAGATTTTTCTTAAATATTAAATGATTTATTAATGGTTTAAAATAAAGGTAAAAAGGGAGGGAAAGATATTTTAGCCATTTAACTAACTTTTCCTAAAGTTTCATTTTCATTTTTCTCTCATCTTTCTCTCAAACCAAACACATTTTCTCCAGAGCATTTCCTTCTGATTTTGATATCCAAACATGAGATTTTAATCCTCTTTTGATCTCTAATTATCTCTTCAACAAAACCTCATCATTTGCTAATTGGATTTTCAAGATTTTGGTTCCAAAAAGGGAGAAACTCAAGTTTGGAGGTAAGAACGTCCTTCTCCTCTAAACTCTCAGTTCTTTACTGAAATTCCTAAGTTCTCAATCCTTAATTTATGTTTTATAAAAGGTTTTAAGGTTGTGTTCTTGATCTTGGCTTTTAAATGCAAGATTTGCTTGATTTTGATGAAATTTCGTATGATCTGATTGGGCAGTGTTTTGAGGTGTTAATTTGATGTTAAATGAATGTTAAATTGATAAGGAATTGAGGTTTAATCAATGCAATCCCGAATAGGTTGAATTTCCTAAGTTTAGCTTGTGTTCTTGGTTGTTTTTGGAGTGATCTTGATGATCTGTTATAGCTGGAGGTATAAGGACGTATTTGGGATCATTTTGAATGTTAATTGATGTTTGTAAATGGTTAGAAGTGATGGATCTTGGCTGGGTTAAGTTTTGGAAGTGTTTGGAGGCGATTTCGGTTGTGTTTGGTAGCCGAAATGTTTGATTTGTGTAGAGCAGCGAGTTGAGTTGTGTTGCTGGTGCTTTTAATGCATTATGATGCATTAATCCTCTGTTGTTGTGTGCTTGAAACAGGGGAGATTGATCCGTGAGCATTAGAGGTGGTGTGGAAGGCTTCGGATGCTTGGAAGGCTTGTTGGCTAGCCTTGTTTTGTGTATCGGTGAGTGATGTTGGGTTTCAGCTTTAAAACCAAGGTTTGAAGGTTTTAGGAGCTTAGTTTAAGTCTAAACAACTTTGCTAAGCTCAAGAGTAAGTAAATGGATTTTCCCTCTTGGTTTGTGTTGTGAATTGGTTTTTAAAGCAATTGTGATTGTTGGATGCAATGCATGTGAATTGCATGTTTTAAATTCTATTTTGAAAGCATATATGAGCATGGTTTAATGCTGGTTTTGGAAGTCATATGTGAAGGATGCTCGAGGTAAGAGATCCTTGGTTTTGAACATTGGAATTGTGGAATTGATGCATAGTGTAGCATGTTGTTTAATGGCTTTATGTAATGCTTCAAAAATAGTGGATTGATGATGATAAACGTTGGTCTTTAAATTTGGTTTATGCATGTGAAACATTGGATTAATGTGGTAAGATGGTTATATTGGCAAGTGATGTAAGTGGTTCTTGGTTACTTAAATCGGATATAGTTAGTCGGCTATAGGATTGGGTGCATCGTGAATAAAGTCACCTTGGATGTGGAGTGGTTAAGTGTGAACCGGTAACTCCATCCAAGTACACTAACGAGATGGTTAAGTACACCATGGTGGTTAAAATTCTATGGGTGGGTTTTAAGGTCATAATGGTGGTTAAAATTCCATTCGAGGACCTTGGGTGAGCAAAGGTTATAATGTGGTTAAAATTCCATTTGAGGACCTTGTGCTTGTTAAGATCACAATGGTGGTGTAAAGTCCATGTGTGGATCTTGTGAAGTATGTCCCGGATCTCGTTAGTGATGTTATACAACTACCAATGGTTGATGCTAAGGTTATATGGTGGTTAAAATTCCATATGGGGACCTTGTGCATGTTAAGGTCATATGGCGGTTGAAATTCCATATGAGGATCTTGTGAGTGTTAAGGTTATATGGTGGTTAAAATTCCATATGAGAACCTTGTGGATGTTAAGGCTATATGGTGGTTAAAATTCCATATGAGGGCCTTGTGTGTGGTAAGGTCAAATGGTGGTTAAAATTCTATTTGGGAGACCTTGAGATTGGTAGTGTGTATGAAGCGTGGGGACAGCGCTTGTGATCCGCGTATCCGATTGGTTGTTGAGTTGAAAAGTGGATTTGGTTAATCACTTAGAAGCCAATATAATGTTCTTGAGTATAATGAAGCATGAGATGCTTGAAATGATGCATGGTTGCATGAGAAGTGAATAATGCTTAATGAATGCATGTTTTACTTGTTAGCATGTACAAGTGTTTATGATCTATTGAGAATGGTGCATGTGTGCATGAAATCTCTTTAGTGCATTGAAGTCTTGTGAAGGCTTGTTTAAAAAAAGGGTCGTTAATCAGGGTTGACTTTCGGGTTGACTTTGGTTTTCCCCGTGTGATCTTCTTAATTCGGGTCGACCGTCTAGGCCGGGTTAAGGGGGTTACATTTGGTGGTATCAGAGCTGAGTTGCGAATGTTGGGGAAATGGTAAGTTGTTGTAATAGGTGTTTGATGATTGTGCTGATGAGTAGTTGAAAGCCGGTTGAAATGCATGTTATTGAGTGAATTGTTGATGTTTTTAGCATGCTTTTTGATTGTGGATCTTCATTGAGCTAATGTGGATTTGTGCTGATGTTGTGCTAATGTTGTGCTGGTGTGATGAGCTGATTTTGTGAATGATGGTAGAGTAATGGGTATGTTATTGTTTGATGCTATGCTGTTGTAAGTGGATGTTGTTTGATGAAAGCATGATCGAATATGTTGATTGATATGCTTGATGTTGTGATAACCATGTTTTTATTGACTGATTATGTCATGTAAAAGGGGAGGATTCGGGATACCCATTGCCTTATTATTATAGCTATTGTGTTATTTTGGAGTTGGAGTTTGAATCCTTGCTTAAAGCTGGTCTGACCGATTTGTTTGTTTTGTTGTGATTGTTTGCTGTTTATAGCATGGTGAAATCGATGAAAGAATGGCAGTTAGGTGAGATGGTTGCTGCCTTAGAGCAGGTTGTTAAGGCGTGGAATTCACCTTTTAATGGAGGTGTTTTGTCTCAGTCTTCTGTGCTTGGTGTTGAAGTAGTAAGGCAGGAGGAAGAAGTTGGTTCTGTGATGAAAAGTTCATCATCTATTGTTCAAGAGGTGTTGGGAACATCTCAGGCTGTGGTAACAGTAAGGCCTGTAGACGTGCCGGTTTTGGGATGTGCGGGTTTGTCGAAATAGCATTTATATGATTTGGGAGTTGTGGAGTATCATGGTTCGACACCTGAGACGTTTGAGGCTTGGTTAGCCAGTGTGATTCTGATTTTGGATCAGGAAGGTTGTGATTATGCCTGTAAGCTGGGAAGTGTTGTCACGTTGATGTTGGAGGACGCGTGTGCCTGGTGGACATCTGTGGCTGTGGCATCGCACATCCATGACATTGATTGGGATTTCTTTATATCTGCCTTTTATGAAAGGTATCTTGGGGAGAAATTTCCAAGGGTTAAGCAGTGTAAGAGGCTACGTGATGGAAGTTTTTGCTTGGATCAAAGCCTGGGTGGTAGTGCAAAACTGGGGCAAGTGCTGCTTGATCAAGAAGTGGAACCTCAGCTACCGGTGTGTGACCGTTGTGGAAGGCGCCATGTTGGAGGTTGTTGGGGCGCAGGTGCTTGTTGGAACTGTGGTTCTAAAGAGCATGTGAAGGGAGATTGTCCTCATGTGGTAAAATCAGCTTCAGTGGTAGTAGAAGGGTCTCTGAAGAGTCGTGGGCACGGCCGAGACAAAATTCGAGGGTGGAAGGAAGGGCAGAAAGTTGTGAGGAGCTTGGAAAGTGAAGTCTGTTGGAATTGTGGGCCTGTTGGACATATGAGACGTAGTTGTTTGAGGTTGGCTCGGGGTAGTCAGGGTTCTATGCCGCAGGGAGATGGTGATGACCTAAGGGTGTTAGCTGATGCTGCAGTGGTGCGACTGGGGAATGATGGTTCTGCAAGGAAGAGAGCTCATCTGTTGAAGCTTCGGGGTGGTGATGTGTTTTCAGGTAACCTTGTTAAGTAACCTTTGCCCTAGTTATCTTAGTTTGGTTTTGGTTTGGTCTTTCCTTGCGTAATGAGTATGGTTTCGTTGCTAGTATGGTTGGGGTAGTAGTTGTTGTTGTTTTGAAAACAACTCTAGTGTGGAAAGGGCATTAATGGGTATCTTGTGGATAGTGGGTTGTTAGTATGATGGAGTTAGACAAGTTGGAAGTGAGGTAGGAGGTTGTTCTTAGACGGATTCTGAGCATGTTATTGGTGGGTGTGAATCGACATACATGCACAGTTAAAATCATTTGTTATATGTTATATTATATATGTACTGGTCCATGCAGACATGTGGCATGACATTAGAGGTTTTGCATACATGTACATCAGGCATTGATAGGGCATTTTGGTAACCATGCATACAACATTCACACTCGCTAATAACTAATCAGGTCTGTTAGAGTTGTCATAGGATTAGTTTGGATGGAGAGTATTAAATAAGTTGTTAGTAATGGTGAGTGCAGTATAGCATGTTTGTAGAAGGAAAGTGTTTGGCTCTTAAGGAGTTTAGCGGTATGGTGGTGAGGAGTTTACCATTGTGTTAGAATCAGTCAAGTGGTTTTTGAATAGCTAGTAGAAGAGGTGGTTTCTTGGTGTTAAGTGTTGTAGTAAGATAGTGGAAGTGTTTTCAGAATGCTGAGGTAACTTGGCATTGATGTTGTAGTAGAAGGGTTGTTTTTGTAGGTGATGGTTCGTAGTAACCGTTGAGGAGTTGAAAAGAAGATTTGTTGTGGGTTGTAGAAAAGGTTTAGCCTGGGAGAATAGAAGTCTCGTAACCTTAATATGTATGTGTAGGTTGGGCGATGTTCTAGTAAGGCAAGTGTTGTGGTTAAAGCTTGAAGTGGAAAGGCAATGTAAGATCAAAGGCCATTGTTTTGGACGGGTTCTTGTGAGAAGTGGTTGGCTGGTTGTGTGTAAGTAAATTCCTTTTTAGGTCAGCTGATGGTATGTGGAATGACTGGCAGAGACAAGGTTGGGGTTTTGTGACGTGATTATCGGATGATGGGTGAGTAGTCCTGGTGAATTGTTGTGGTGGTAATAGTGGCGGATGTGAAGGAATAACAACAATATGTTGAGAAGTTGGGTAAGCAGTTGTTGCTTAAGAATTTTTGCTTGTTGTGGAAATCTCTGAAGGAGGTTGAGTAGTTTTTGCAAGGAGTTTTGGAAGTTGTGAGTTAAGGTGGTGTATGCTGTAAAGTTGGAGGTTCTTCAGGTTGTTGTTGGGGCTGTGTGCAGTCCGAAAGTGTGAGAGGTTAAGATGTGGTTAACATCTGAGTATTCTGGAATTCGTGAACTGTATGTGGTGGTGTTGAGTTTGGGTGGAGTTTTGTGAGGAGAGTGTTCAGTGGTGGTTAAGTCTCCTGTGTTGCCTTGTGTGTTGCTTTGAGAAGTTTGGTTGTTCTCTTTTCGCCAGTTGAAATTTCGAGGACGAAATTTCCTAAGGGGGGGGGGGGGGAGAGTTGTAACGCCCCAATTTTGGGCTTAGAAGTTTTGGGTTTGGACCGAACCGGTCAGAGTGCGGTTCGAATATAAAAGGTGACTTTTAGGAAAGCCTAGTTCGGGTTGCATTAAAAATATGGAAAAATGTTCTAAAATCCTCTTTTATTATATATAAGAGAATAGTGGAATCAATTTTGCAAAATGAGGTTTGGAAGAGTGACATTTTGGGTTAGTGACCAAAATGTAATTTTTGAAAACTGGGTGACTATTTTAAAAAGGATTGAAACTTTGAATCTTTAAGGAGCTATTTACCCAATAGGAGTTTCTCCAGATTTTTCTTAAATATTAAATGATTTATTAATGGTTTAAAATAAAGGTAAAAAGGGAGGGAAAGATATTTTAGCCATTTAACTAACTTTTCCTAAAGTTTCATTTTCATTTTTCTCTCATCTTTCTCTCAAACCAAACACATTTTCTCCAGAGCATTTCCTTCTGATTTTGATATCCAAACATGAGATTTTAATCCTCTTTTGATCTCTAATTATCTCTTCAACAAAACCCCATCATTTGCTAATTGGATTTTCAAGATTTTGGTTCCAAAAAGGGAGAAACTCAAGTTTGGAGGTAAGAACGTCCTTCTCCTCTAAACTCTCAGTTCTTTACTAAAATTCCTAAGTTCTCAATCCTTAATTTATGTTTTATAAAAGGTTTTAAGGTTGTGTTCTTGATCTTGGCTTTTAAATGCAAGATTTGCTTGATTTTGATGAAATTTCGTATGATCTGATTGGGCAGTGTTTTGAGGTGTTAATTTGATGTTAAATGAATGTTAAATTGATAAGGAATTGAGGTTTAATCAATGCAATCCCGAATAGGTTGAATTTCCTAAGTTTAGCTTGTGTTATTGGTTGTTTTTGGAGTGATCTTGATGATCTGTTATAGCTGGAGGTATAAGGACGTGTTTGGGATCATTTTGAATGTTAATTGATGTTTGTAAATGGTTAGAAGTGATGGATCTTGGCTGGGTTAAGTTTTGGAAGTGTTTGGAGGCGATTTCGGTTGTGTTTGGTAGCCGAAATGTTTGATTTGTGTAGAGCAGCGAGTTGAGTTGTGTTGCTGGTGCTTTTAATGTATTATGATGCATTAATCCTCTGTTGTTGTGTGCTTGAAACAGGGGAGTTTGATCCATGAGCATTAGAGGTGGTGTGGAAGGCTTCGGATGCTTGGAAGGCTTGTTGGCTAGCCTTGTTTTGTGTATCGGTGAGTGATGTTGGGTTTTCAGCTTTAAAACCAAGGTTTGAAGGTTTTGGGAGCTTAGTTTAAGTCTAAACAACTTTGCTAAGCTCAAGAGTAAGTAAATGGATTTTCCCTCTTGGTTTGTGTTGTGAATTGGTTTTTAAAGCAATTGTGATTGTTGGATGCAATGCATGTGAATTGCATGTTTTAAATTCTGTTTTGAAAGCATATATGAGCATGGTTTAATGCTGGTTTTGGAAGTCATATGTGAAGGATGCTCGAGGTAAGAGATCCTTGGTTTTGAACATTGGAATTGTGGAATTGATGCATAGTGTAGCATGTTGTTTAATGACTTTATGTAATGCTTCAAAAACAGTGGATTGATGATGGTAAACGTTGGTCTTTGCATTTGGTTTATGCATGTGAAACATTGGATTAATGTGGTAAGATGGTTATATTGGCAAGTGATGTAAGTGGTTCTTGGTTACTTAAATCGGATATAGTTAGCCGGCTATAGGATTGGGTGCACCGTGAATAAAGTCGCCTTGGATGTGGAGTGGTTAAGTGTGAACCGGTAACTCCATCCAAGTACACTAACGAGATGGTTCAGTACACCATGGTGGTTAAAATTCCATGGGTGGGTTTTAAGGTCATAATGGTGGTTAAAATTCCATTCGAGGACCTTGGGTGAGCAAAGGTTATAATGTGGTTAAAATTCCATTTGAGGACCTTGTGCTTGTTAAGATCACAATGGTGGTGTAAAGTCCATGTGTGGATCTTGTGAAGTATGTCCCGGATCTCGTTAGTGATGTTATACAACTACCAATGGTTGATGCTAAGGTTATATGGTGGTTAAAATTCCATATGGGGACCTTGTGCATGTTAAGGTCATATGGTGGTTGAAATTCCATATGAGGATCTTGTGAGTGTTAAGGTTATATGGTGGTTAAAATTCCATATGAGAACCTTGTGGATGTTAAGGCTATATGGTGGTTAAAATTCCATATGAGGGCCTTGTGTGTGGTAAGGTCAAATGGTGGTTAAAATTCCATTTGGGAGACCTTGAGATTGGTAGTGTGTATGAAGCGTGGGGACAACGCTTGTGATCCGCGTATTCGATTGGTTGTTGAGTTGAAAAGTGGATTTGGTTAATCACTTAGAAGCCAATATAATGTTCTTGAGTATAATGAAGCATGAGATGCTTGAAATGATGCATGGTTGCATGAGAAGTGAATAATGCTTAATGAATGCATGTTTTACTTGTTAGCATGTACAAGTGTTTATGATCTATTGAGAATGGTGCATGTGTGCATGAAATCTCTTTAGTGCATTGAAGTCTTGTGAAGGCTTGTTTAAAAAAAGGGTCGTTAATCAGGGTTGACTTTCGGGTTGACTTTGGTTTTCCCCGTGTGATCGTCTTAATTCGGGTCGACCGTCTAGGCCGGGTTAAGGGGGTTACAGTATGTCCAATCCACCATCTGCACCATCTCCCTATGCTACTCTACCCCTTTTTTTTCCTCGAGATTAGTGAAGCGCAACAAACAAGTTGAAGAGAAGGAGATCTTAGATGTCTTTCGGAAAGTGGAGATTAACTTCCCACTTTTGGAAGTAATCAAAAGAGTACCTCGATATGCAAAATTCTTGAAGGACCTTTGCACAAGTAACAGACGACTCACTGGGATTGAGAAGGTAAATCTGGGAGAAAACATATCTGCAATTTTTCAGCGACGGCTACCGCCGAAATTAAAGGACCAAGGTATGTTCACAATTTTATGCAAAATCGGTAAGGTTGGTATTCAACGTGTCATGTGTGATTTAGGCTCCTCAATTAATGTTATGCCACTTTCTTTATATAAATCGCTTTCTGCTGAACCTTTAGAAGATATAAAAGTGACTATGCTGTTGGCAGATAGGTCCATAATATATCCCGAAAGAGTATTTGGGAATGTTCTAGTACAAGTGAATGAGCTTATCTTATCTTTTCGGCAGATATTTATGTGATAGACATGGAAAATGGCCGATCAAATTCCTCCTCGTAAATACTCCTTGGTCGCCCATTTCTCAGTGCCACACATACCAAGATAGACGTAAGAACCGGTATTCTTACAATGGAATTCGACAGCAAGGTCGTAAAATTTAATGTTTATAAAGCAATGAAATATCTTTACAACGTTGCTAGTTTAAACTTTGTTGATATTGTTGATCCTATCGTAGAAGAATTTTTTGATTTTCACTTTGTAAATGATATGGGCAGGGAAATCGAGGAACTTGAAGATAAAGAGTTCGAAGAAGTTTCCTTCACTAATTCTGAATTACACTTCACTCGATCCAATACTAAACTTATACCCTCAATTTCACAGGCACCGAATATCGAGTTAAAATTGCGGCCAGATAATTTGAAGGGCAAATTTTTGGGTAAAAAAGATATCTTAATTATTTTAGACAAGTTTTCAAGGTTGAAAAATATTCGAAGAAATTATCCAATCTACAAGGACAAAACGAATGAACTCTATAATCGTAAAATTTCTCTTAAGGAAATTCTCAGTTGAACAAAGCGCAAGAAGTGGAAGAAGTATTTGTCGCAGTGCATGTAGTCTGAATCAGGTCGTCGAGCTTAACGATGTTAAATAAAGCGTTGAATGAGAGGCAACCCATTTTATTTTTATTTTTCTGATTCACTCACATTTCTGTTTTATATATTTATTATTTCATTTTGTTTAAATTTTTAGGTACCCATATCCCAAGTATAACTTTAATTATTGGGACAATTCTTGCGATGGCTACTGATGAAATTAAAAGGAGCAGGTGCAAGTTAGCACAACCAAATTCACAAGAACGAGTTAGCATTGTATAAATTGTCGGATAAATACCAACATCCTTTCACTAATTACCCTTTCCCTTTTCCTAAACAAAACAAACCCCCACCGTAGGCCCTACCTTTTAAAGTCCCACGTGAGCCCATATATATATATATATATATATATATATATATATATATATATATATATATATTATTTTTAAACTCAAAACAAATTTCCTACTTTTCTCTTTACTACAGCACGACCCTATCCTCATCTTTTCAAACTTAAATAGGCTTACCATGGGCCCCGCACCTTTTGACTAAGCTTTAAATCCACCTTTTCATGTTTTTAACTTTCCCTAAAAACCTTCACATGATCTTTCAAATTTATTTTCCCTTTTTTCCTTTTCCAAGACGCATACTGATAAGTGCCCAAAAGTCCTATAATTTTACCCCTTTTACATGGAAATTATCACTCAACCTACACCCATTTAAGCTGCATTATAGCTCTTCATGCATTGATTTCATCATTTATGCCTTAGATCTTTATATTTTTTATCCTATGAAAGAGGTACTATTTGATGCATGTTTGGTGCTTTTGCAGATTTGCACGATGCTAGGGCAGGAGAGGTCATGACAACACTGGAGGAAAAGGAAGGATGAGGTAGAACCAGCTAGTAATAGACCCTGATCGAGCCAAGCCACAATCGATAGCTTTTAATGAGGGAAGTTGATTTATAAACGAAGCCTTGTTGAACAAAACCAGTCACAAGACTCATGCCGAGGCAGTAGAATGCAATGTCGCGGCCGTGTACTACTCAACTTGCATGAGGGCAAAAAAGGCAAAGTGGTAGCCGATTTGTAGAGCTTTAAATGCCGGATTTTTCTACACACTTTGCGTGGCAGGTGAGCTCGAGAAGAGGACAAAAATATGGAAGGAGGGATAAAGTTGTACTTTTGGCCAAAAGTGAATAATGTATTAAATTAAAGAGATTCACCTCTTTAATAAAGTTAAGTCCAAGTCCAACTTAACTTCCTCTCCAAGAAGGATTTGTGCCTACACCTTCCCTTATATAAAGGAGGCTTGACGCCATCATTAGAGAGAGTAAAATTTGGTGAAGAGAGACGAGAGAGCTTAGGATTTATATTGTGTTTTCTTTCCGTTCATTATGTTCTAATTTTCCTTAGGGTTAGGATTAGTTTATTTAGTAGTTTTGTAAATACTATTGTACTTTGTTTAAGTTTTTAATGCAATTAAGTTGAGGTTTGCTTATTCTTGGCTTTAATCATTCTTACATGCTTATCGAGAGAGAGTTTGTGAGATTACCCATTTATTCAATATCGAGAGAGTTGAATTCACGAAACGAATAAGCACGGTTTTCATCCCACATGGTGTTAACTAACTCGGCCTAGGGATAGGTTAAGAGTTCTAGAGGCTAAAAGAAGCGTGTGATTGGTTGGTGTTTGTCTTTGGTTTACGCCGAGAGGTATGGTCAAAGTTCAGCTATCAACATTGTTCTGAGCTTAGAGATAACGAGGAGCCATTCAAGGACGCTTTACCGAGCCTTAACATCATCTACCTAAGAGCAAGATATTGTCGCGGCAGAGACTCAACCATTGCAGCCACGACAGGGACTTAGGGAACTGCCACGGTAGTTTGTGTTGCTGCATTCAAGAACGAAGACAAGTCAATAGGATTCCACACTACGTCACATTCTAATCCGGCCCATTCTCTCAACTTGATTTTCTCTCTACTTTATTTTCTAGCTTATTTTAGTTTTAGTATTTTAGTTTATTCAAACAACCCAACTCATATGTGTTTTTACTTTAATTGTTTTGCAGTGCGAGGAAGTAGGATTAAAAGGGTAGCTCAATCCCTGTTGAAACGATACTCGATATACTTATTATTATATTACTTGAAACGTGTACACTTGCACTATTGCGGTGCACTTTTACGCGAGCATCACATACCCCACCCACTTTGTTTTCTATCAGTCGTCTTCAACCTTCACCAGCCACACCTTCCCTTTCTCCTATCTCCCTAAACCTTCGACAATCATCCCAACACCTTGTTTGCACTTTAAAGACACACTAAACTCTTTAGATTAGACCCCCATAGTTTCTTCTTCTAGATACTCAGACTCTTTAGGCGACTCGATACTTGGAGCATCTCGCATTTTACTAAGATATTTTATCAGTATAAACTATTTTATTTAAACTTTCAGATTATCATTTTATGATTTAGGACATTTATGTAATCAGACTTTTGGACATTAAATTTTGGGATTATGTTTCTACATGTATCTTTGGATTTTAATTTAGATGTTTTTGATAAACAATTAGAATATGTTTTAACATTTGAGCTTTATTGATAGTTGTGATATTTTAACATAAATATTTGATTGTCGAAGTTTCTAACAAAGTCATGGATTTTTAAACCTTGTGGTAATGAAACCAATTTATTGCATTTATGAATATGCAATGTTTGAAGGGCGGTTACGCTTGGCCAATCGTCAAACAAATATTCCAAGTTTTCACATTCCTAAAGAAGCAACGTCCGAAGAGAAGTCAGACACCCTATTCCATTCCCTTGCAAGCTCGCTTGTCTTGTTCTTAACAGTAATTCTCTAAGGCTAATCAGGTACCTTATATCTTTTGGCAAATCTTCAAGAAGATTAAGTTTTTCCAATCTCTGCAAATTGTAAACGGAATCTGGAAGTCCTAAACTGCGATTTGCAGTTAAGGACAAATGTTTCAAATGATTCGAATAGCGAACCTTGTTTAACAATTGATCTAAATTGCAACATAGCAGCCTTAAATGTTTGGAGTTTGAGATGGATTTTGCAATAAGGGATTCACCACCAGCCTTGGGTTCCCCATAGGGATCGAACATTAGTGTTCGCAGATGGCCCATGTGATTGGGCAATTGAGAGGCAATATGCTCCGAAAAATCAAACCATATATGTTGAATAGGGATGGAAAATAGGCGGGGTGGGTGCGGATACCCCCTCCCCCATCCCCATACCCACCTAAAATTTTTATATCCACCACCTACCCACCACCCACGGCGGGTATAATTTTCAAATCCACAACCGCCCACATGGGTATATTGTTAAATCCATCCCCACACCCACCACCTAATTGGATACCCATTACCCATCTCGTACCCGGCTGTACCCACCTACACCCGTCTGTACCTGCCTACCCGCCTGGCAGCAACCATATCACATAAAACATGAAGGGATAATGGCACCAATGCCCCCTGTACTTTGACGGAAAGTTCAATGTGGTGTCTAAACTTTGGATGCGTTTAATGTGCCCCCTGGAGTTTTCTTCCGTCATTTAAAACGTCCTCGGCCCTAACACTGTTAACTTGTGATGTGGTATAACTAACTTACACCGGTGTAAGTTCTACTGAACTATAGCTAACTAACTATGACTAATTTACACCGGTGTAAGTTAGTTATTATGTGAGAAATCTGAGGGTAAGACAGTGCAAAGAACTAAAGTAATGAGCTTGAAATTCGAATATAGAAAACAAATATTATATTGAATCAGATATCTCGGAAGTTCTTTTAGGTCACTCATCTTTCTAACCGAGCACTTTAGTTTTAACTGGTTTACTACCCATTTTCCATAATCGATTAGGCATTAACAAAATTAACCATACGCTTAAACATGATCATGCATGCATTTACCGGATACCACTATGTTTCATAAAGCATACAAGAGGTAGTAAAGTATTACCTCAGCTTTGAGCTACCTCGATTGATCCATGATACTCCATTCAATCACTCTCTTGAACTCAGATTCGACGTCACTCGGTAACTTGGATACGTAGAAATGTGAATTGCATCAGAAACAAAATTTAAATTATAACCCCCTAGACTCGCCTAAGCGTTACAACGGATCTTAGGAAGTCACATTAGAGTCACAAGAGCGACCCACAGTGAAAATACAAATAAAAATATTTTTTTGAACACTTATTATACCGTAAAATCAACTTCTGTTTAAAATACCATTTCAGGAAGTCCTTTAAACACCTAAAAAAATTTCAGAAAATGTTTTACAGACACTATCATAAAACAATACATGACATACATGCCCACTAACTATACAGTGTCGTACTCCAGAGGCAACGCCGAACACTGATGTCAAACATTATACCATGCTATATTCTTTTAACTTGCGATAGTAAAAACAACGTGAGCTTGGAAAAGCTCAGTAATATAGAACTACCAGAAGATGTTATAAGCTCATGCAGATACATTGTAGGCATAACATTTTCATGATGTTCCAATTAGTAACAATCTTCATTTCCTTTCTGCTATTTCAGGGTAACGTTATACTTGAGAATAACAGTACTTGCTCTTTATTCAATCATCGAGTAACAAACGGGGATTATTCAAGCTAATAGATTATGAAGATGGAAATAAAGAGTTTATCGTATAGTGTGTTCCAATAAGTGCAGATCAAATAGACTTAAATACATACTAGTCATATCATAAGAACACAAAACAATTCAATGCAAATGTTCAAGTACATACAAGGGTTTACTAGTAACTACCCTCCAACCTTACACCAATATACAGTCCCCCAAAATTGCATCCATAAGGACTTACTTTAGGCCCGATGGGCATAGGTGCCACCTAAGGGGCTGCCTTAGGTCCATAAGGATTTACATGTGCTAAAGCATCGGCACCTACCCAAGGGGAGACCTTGAGTTCATAAGGATTTACCATCTTGATCAGGGTTGTACCAATAGAGACTTCATAACATAACCCAACAGTATACCCCGGATAACAATCGGTATTCATGTTTTAGACATGAGTAACAGAATATATGTGACAAACATATTCATCAAACATAATATTGTTCATGATAAAATCATTATACAATCCATTCCGCAGAATATATCACACATGGAACACAATAGGTGGAACAATTTATTTCTTGGAGATATTTGGCATTTACGGAAGGGAACGCATTAAACTTTTGACAATTTGAACTAATTTCATAAATGAGGTCTCTATTAAAAGGAGGGGTTCGTACTAACGGATCAAACCATATATTCATGAGTTGATACATCAAGATCTTTGAGAGTTTAGATATATCATGAGTAATTTAGTCATTTAAGCCTATAAGGGCATTATGGTCATTTATCATACATAGGCATTTTGGTAATTTATACCAACGTGGCATAAATAGTCACTCAGGAAATTCTATTTGCTCATCAGGTTTCCAACCTGTCATTCAGAGATTTCTATGTCAAGATCATTCGCGATATCGGATACATTCAAGGCTATTTTGACTACTTTGGCCGACGAGGGCATTTTGGTCATTTAACTATCATGGGTGATTTTGAAATCTAGCCCAATAAAGATAAAATGACGATTTACAATATTTAAGATTTCCAGAAGTTTTTCGAGCCTCCAAACCATTCGAAATAATATATATCCCAACTTTTTAATATTATCTAACCCTTCTAATGCATTAAATTGTATCGTATATCTAAACAGTTGCATTCATACTTCACCATAGGACTTGCCACATAGTATTCGAACTTATATTATGTGCGTAAAAACTTCCAACCTTATATTAATTTCAGGAGTATCGACGAACGTGAGTCATGCTTCAACCCTTAGGGGCATTTTAGTCATTTTTAGCTTTATTGGCATTTCCAGAATTTTATCAAAGGCAACTTACTTCCAGTCAAGGGGGTATTTTCAATCATTTTGAAGCTCAGAACATCCATCATTCATGTCAATTGAACCATTTATAGTATTTCAATCATTTAAGTATTCGTGGGTGTTTCAACCATTCAAGAAATTTCGGCACCTCCAACCACTTCATTCATTTAAGAACTCAGAGGTTTATCCATTGTTCTGGTTAATTTGCAAACCCCGGTATCCGAGGATACTTCAGCCATTTTTTATCAATACGATTATTCCAATTAGTTTAACCATATCAGTATTTCTAGTACTTTTAGTCAATTCAATCAATTCAGAATTCTGAGCCACTTGCTTAATTCAGGGGTATGGATAGATTCCCTTGAATCTATAATCAGAGATTCATTCCAAATCCAAAGAGACCTAACACCTTACAATCTCGAAGGTTTAAATCTTGTTACCATAGCTTTCCAAGTAGTTCGAGGTTTTCATATTAATAGGATTGTTTTACCATATCTAGGGTAGATTTCTAGATCGCTTCCAATTCCAAGGGTATTTTAGTCATTCTCATACCTTGAGGGCATTTTCTTAATTTTGTATCCAAATAATTTTTACATTTTATTAATTGACACTAATAATCAGATTTGGAGATTAATTGCCTTATTAATTACTTATTGAACTCCAGATCCTTCTGATTTATTAATCTTCTCATTCGAGCATTGCAATCTTATTTAGAATATCATACTCATATCCATATTCAATTTGACTTGAGCAAAATTAATTGTACTCATCATCATTTTTATGCATGCATTAACAAATACCAACATGTTCATAAAGCATACAAGAGGTAGTAATGTATTATCTTAAATCATTGCTATAACGGTCGATCCTTGAAATTGACATTCGAACACTCTTGAACCCAGATTTGACGTCCCTCAACAATTCGTATGTAATGAACTGTGAGTACCTTCAATTATACAAATTCCCATTTCAGTCCTTATTCATAGAGTTCTTAACTGAATAAATAAATACATAAACATGTTCGGATTCGAGGTCAAATTCGAGGGCTTTCGGGTTAGAATTTTGCAAAACGGGCTTCAAAAACGGACGCAGGATGTCAAAAAACATAAAATAGGAGTTTTCAGAAAAGTTGACTTTTTGGTCAACGGTCAAAGTCAACGCTGACGTCATCAGTCAACCGAGTTGACTCAGATGGGTCGACTCACTGAGTTGACTCAGATGAGTTGACTCAGACCGGGTCAACAAATCGGGCAAACGGGTCAGGTGAACGGGTCGGGCAGACAGGTCTAGGCTCGGGTCGGGTTTGGGCTCAAACCGAGTTGGGCCGGTTCAGTCCGGGTTGAACCCGGTTCACTTACCAAGAATCCAAGCTCGTCGGCCGATAGTCGGAAAGTCGTAGGATTTTCGCCGGAGACTCCTATGGTCACAATCTTGCTGGAAAAAAACGAAGCCCACAACACACTCAGTTCAACCAAGCCGGAATCTTTTCAAAGAAAAGCCGGAAACACGCTAGAACTTACCCAAAATGAAACAAAGTGGCCGGAAAAGCAAGGCGGCTCCGACGAAGCTTCTATCGGTGTCGGACGAGTAATCTACTAGCTGGGTTTTGCTCGCCTTAGCCCGAGGAACTCACCAGAGATGGCGACGCGCCGAACGGACGGTCGAGGTAGCTGGAAAATGCCGAAATCATAGGGCGAAAGGATGGTTCTTGCTGAACCTTCAACCCAAGTTTCACGGCAATCGACGGCTCGCAACTGCGCGTGAAGGTCAAGGGTTGGATTGGGCTGTGGCGGCGCTTTCGATGGTTGGGGCGGTGGCAGCCACGGACGGATGGTGGCGCAGATCAAGGATGGTGAAGCCGAACGGTCTTCCACCATTTTCAAACGAACGACGAGCAACAACGGAGATTGGGTGGTCGGGTTTTGACGGCGAAGAGGCAAGGATGACAACGATAACGGCGATGTATCTATGGCCGACCAGAGCACGGTGGTCGGAGCAAGAACGGTGAGGAGGAGTTGAAAGGTTTAGAACTCTTTAGACTCTTTCATTCTCAATCAGAAGCAAAATAGGAGATTGGGGGGGGATAGACTGATATGTTTAATATTGGTTCAGACTTTAAAAAAAGAAATAAGTTTACCTCGTAGCAGATTAAGACAAAAAATGGCCTTAGTTTCATTGGTTAAACCTTAAGCCAACAAACGTAATGGTTACAGGTTCAACACCCTTGATTGCAACACCTTATTCTTTGTCCATTTCCTTTTTTTTCTTAATATTATTTTTTTGGGTTTTACATAAACGTGATAATCGAATTTATCGAAAAACTCATACATTGAAAAACGGCTCACTGGGTTCGAATTTGAAAAAAAAAACGGGCCAATGGATCTGAAACGTCGAGAAACCCCCGGGTAGGGTCTCCTAAAAAAGTCAACTCTGGTAAAAAAAGTCAATAGTCAAATGGCTCGGCGGCTCAGCTCAGACAGCTCCAAGTGCCCAGAACGAAGCCCACTCGCAGCCGGCGGCGCGGTGATTGTGGGCGACCGTTGGCTACCAAAATTTACAGGCTCGGCGGCACGAATTTTCAAAATTTGAACTCAAAGTTCGAATACTAACATTTCAAGTTTTTCGATGATACACATACACCCCCTCCAACGGTGACTGATGATGATGTCGTTGGTATCGGTGAACTCGTTTTGACGAGATTAACACAATGATAGTGGAGGTGTCGAAAACGGAAGGTCAGATCTCAGTAGATCTTAGATTGAATCTCCACCCATTTCTTTCACACTTTCCTTTCTATTTCCCCAATTACAAAACCTCCCATCCCCTTTCTGACAACACGTTAACTTTTGGTAGATATAATGCACTTCAAAAAAACGGTCAAATCATACTTTTAGACATTTAACTTTTGGGAGTTCACACTTTTATCTCCATATTTTATTTCGTTTTCATATCGGTCATCAATTTCTTATAAATCAAGCTTCCTAAGTCTGAATTCATTTAATTAAGACCCAAAACTTATTATTTTAGAAAGAAAAAAAAAAGATTAAATCTCCCAAAAATTCTTAAAATTTTACTAGCCCCATTTGCGATTGTTACAAGCTATGTTATGTATCGAGAAAAATATGTTGGAAAATATTAATGTTGACACTATCATCAATGATTTTGCATCAAAAGATGCTCGAAGACAATGTTTCTTATAAGTATTTGTATGCTTAAATATATTTTTGACATTTTTGAGATCGTAATGAATTAATATTTGTTTAATTTAATAAATAAAAAAAATTATGTTAGATATTCTTAAAAATTATGCATGTTCAATCACCCTGCTGCAGCTGTTGGTGTTGAACCCATGACCTCGAAGAACAACGATCATTCCTTTAACCATTGAGACAAGTGGGTTCGTGCAAGAATCTTTAATATCAAATGAATGTTCTTTTTATCGAAAAATAACTGTAGATAATGAATCTTAACGAACAATCAATAATTTCGGATGTTTAACTTATTTTGTCATACCAATTACAAGTACATTAGAAATGCTAGGAACTAATTGAAACATTCATATTATTCAGTAATATTGATTTTTTTTAAAGAAATCTCGTGTAAGGGATAGTGGAAGGTGAAAAAAATTACACTCAATTTTTATCCTTCTTTAACTAAGTTTAAGTCGGAACTAATACTCATTATTAACACAAAAAATGTATATAATCTACAAATGTTCACTAACATGACAAAGAACATCCTATCAAAATATCAAATTCCCTTTGAACATCAACATTGAGTTCAATTCCTGCGGTGTTTGTCATTTCTTCTAATGCGATCCGAGCAGCTCTTCTATCTTTGTCACGTTGTTGTTTCAACTCGGCACGTGATTTTGGTTTAGCGGCTTCCGTGATCTTTGATTTTTGTGGTTTCGTCGGCGTTAGATGATCAGATATCACTGCCTTCGTCTCCTGTTGAGATTTGTTGATGGTGTCTGCAAATCGACTTTTCAACATTGGAGCAGGGCGATATTTGTCCGATGTCGAAAACACTTCTGTTGCAAGAGTTGAAGATGGCGTCATTAGTTATATATGAACATGCTACTATTATGTAGGTTTTCTTTCGAAAATCAGCAACCATGAACGCTAAGATCACAAAGAAAATAATCAAGAACCATATATAATCGTGTTTACATAACAATAAATCTACATATTCTTTTAATTACTGTAAACAATCAAGAAGGATTCATAGGTTGACAATACGTACCCACAGTTCTTATCGGTTTGTTTGGTATCTTCGGACACGGTGGAGTCGAAGTAGTTTGCACCGCCACCTTCAGTCTCTTCTTGGGCAAATCACTAACGCAATCCACCGCCTCCGGTCTGCGCTTGGAGCCTACTGAATTTTTCAAGTCTGTTTTCACTGACTTTATCTGCTGTTGGGCTTTGAAGATGGTGTCCGCAAATCGGCTTTTCAACATCGCAGCACGGAGATCTTGGTCTGAGTTTGAAAACCCTTCTGCAAGAGTTCAAAATAGTGTGGTTACTTGCACATAAAGACATTATTTTTAGGGTAAAGTACAATTACGGTCACTGAACTTTGGTAAAAAAATAAAATGGTAACTAAACTTTCAAAAATCACAAAATAGCAATTAAACTTTATGTTTTATAACAAAATGGTAACTAGACGTTAAATGCCGTTAAGTGGCTGTTATAAACTTTGGTAATATAACACATTTAGTCCGTCATATTTATACATTCAATCAATTTAGTCCTAATTCGAAACAATTCACTAAATTTAGCCCTCGTTATTTACACATTCTTTTAATTTGGTCTTAAAGCAAAATTCCAAAGTATGGTAACATGAGAAATAATTACAATTAATTTTTTATAGGAACTCAAAAACTCGACTCGAATCGAATCGAAAAAATTTCAAATAAAGTTTGAGTTGTAAAATATGACGCGACAACTTGAATAACTCGAAATTTTTTGACTCGACTCGATCGAACTCTCATCTTTATCTTAAGATATGACGCGTCAACTTGAATAACTCGAAATATTCGAATATTTTAAATCAATTCTTTCCTTTTAAATCGAATATTTTTTAAATAGAATATTTAAATCACATCGAATATTTAATAACTACTTTAAATATTCAATTCAATTTAAAAATATTCGATTTAAAAGAAAAAAATGATTGAAAATATTCGAATATTTAATAACCATTTTAAATATTTTTCTTTTAAATATTCAAATATTTAATAACTACTTTAAATATTTATTAAATATTCGAATATTTTAAATCGAATATTTAAAGTAGTTATTAAATATTCGATATGATTTAAAAGAAAAAAATGATTTAAAATATTCGAATATTTCAGTTGACGTGTCATATCTTAAGATAGAGGTGAGCGTTCGATCGAGTCGAGCCAAAAAATTTCGAGTTATTCGAGTTGACGCATCATATTTTACAACTCAAACTTTATTTGAAATTTTTCGAGTCGAGTCGAATTTTCGATTTCCTATAAAAATTTAATTAAATATTCGAATATTTTAAATCATTTTTTTTCTTTTAAATTGAATATTTTTAAATTAAATTGAATATTTAAATTACTTATTAAATATTCGATGTGATTTGAATATGAAAATATTAAATATTCTATTTTAAAAAATATTCGATTTAAAAGAAAAAATCATTTAAAATATTCGAATATTTCGAGTTATTCGAGTTGACGCATCATATCTTAAAAAAGAGGTGAACGTTCGATCGAGTCGAGTAAAAAAATTTCGATTTATTCAAGTTTACGCGTCATATTTTACAACTCAAACTTTATTTGAAATTTTTTCGATTCGAGTCGAGTCGAGTTCCTATAAAAATTTAAATAAATATTAGAATATTTTAAATCATTTTTTTCTTTTAAATCGAATATTTAAAGTTGTTATTAAATAATCAATGTGATTTAAATATGAAAATATTAAATATTCTATTTTAAAAAATATTCGATTTAAAAGAAAAAATGATTTAAAATAATTGAATATAGAGTTATTCGAGTTGACGCGTCATATCTTAAGATAGATATGGGCGTTCGATCGAGTCGAGTCAAAAAATTTTAAGTTATTCGAGTTGGCGCGTCATATTTTACAACTCAAACTTTATTTGAAATTTTTTCGATTTGAGTCGAGTTTTCGAGTTCTTATAAAAAATTAATTGTAATTATTTATCATGTTACCATACTTTGGAATTTTGCTTTAAGGACCAAATTGAAAGAATGCGTAAATAACAAGGGGTAAATTTAGTGAATTATTTCGAATTAGGATTAAATTATTGAATGTATAAATATGAAGGACTAAATGTGTAATTATGCCAAAGTTTATAACAGCCACTTAACGACATTTAACGTCTAGTTACCATTTTGTTATAAAACATAAAGTTTAATTGCCATTTTGTGATTTTTGAAAGCTTGGTTACCATTTTGTGTTTTTTACGAAATTTCAGTGACCGTGTGTGTACTTTACCCTTATTTTTACGTTCGAAAATCAGCTGCCATGAACCCTAAGATCACAAAGGAAACAATCAAGAATCATATACACTCGTGTTTACATATATAACACTGTAATCTTTCAACTTAAACCAACGCTTTCTTTGCAAAAACAATACTTACCCACAGTATAGGAACTGAAAACAGTATAGGAACCCCAACAAACGAACATCAAAACAGAAAAAACACAGGTTGAATATTGAACAGAAAAGCAATACTTACCCACAGTTGTCATTGGTTCTTTTGGCATCATCGGACACGGTGGAGTCGAAAGTATGTTGGGCTTATTTGTTTAAGTATATTAAGAGATGTTTAAGATTTGTTTTGTCATAATTATTTTAGGATCTTGATTTTGGATATTTTTTTTCTTTTGCATGTTGAAATTTTAATGCGTTGACATGAGGTGCTAACTTAATTCTCGAATTCAGGTCTAATAAAAAGATCGAGTATGTTCGCTTTAAATTTTTTTTAGTTTTCACTTAAGTAAATCATAATTTGAAAATATTTGTAAGTGATTAATTGCACACCGTCCAAATTAGGTAGTGTTGATCACCTATGTGTGCAACAGCTCTTGATGGTGGAGATGATGGAGCTCTGGTCATGTTTCTGGAGAGCTTGGGTCTTGGTTATGGGAGCTTATACTCTCTTTAGGGTGCATGGCTCCTTATAAGGGGCTGGATGAAGTGAGGACACGCGTCAATCAAAAAAGTCAAGTGTCTTAGTGAGTTGCTGCGATTCAGTGTCGGTGTGGATCACGTGCATTGTCACGTGGTCTAATATAGCGCTCGCATGTCCAGTTCGCAAAGGATTGTGATTGGTCGTTCGCACGGTCGTAGTTCGTTGGTACGTTCGCATGTGTTCTAATTGAGTGTTCGCGTGGTAACGGTTCAAGGCATTAACATTTTCCCCAATTTCCCCCCGGTGAGGGGAGGTTATAAAGTGAACTTGCAAGCCTCGAAACGCGAACTAAGTTTTTAGAAAGAGTTGAGAAGTGATTTCTTGTGTAATTCTTTTCTTATTTTCTATTTCCACGTTGTGCTTCTCGTTTACTGGTGCGAACACTTGCCGCTTATAAAAATGGTTTATCACATAAATAAAATGAATCTAATTTCCATATGATTTATGCATCCTCGTTTACTGGTGCGAACACTTGCCGCTTATAAAAATCGTTCGCTGGATTTACACTATTGTTTAGCACATTCTATGCTTGCTTAAATATGAGCGACTTTTTTGACTTTGTGTAGATGTTGCTATTGTGATGGCATACGCCTTTCTCGAGTGGGAGATCACTTAGTCACTATTGACTTTTAAATATTATGTACACTCATTTGAGAGTGGCGAACGCTTAGATGATATATTTTTCTTTGAGCTTGCTTATTTTCAGGGTGTCAGACGTTTTGGTGATCCGTTTTATATTCGCTTACTTGAGAGTGTTGTATATTATCACCCGTCTTTTTTTAATGGCCGACAGATAAATATAAACTTTTGATATTTGCAAATTGTTAGAGTAAATAGGTAACGAACACTTGCCCCCATGTAAGTTTCATAATAAATATTGAAACAAACATACATGTATGTTATAAGCAATGTAAGTTTCATTCGGTAACTCGGAGCGGCATCACTAACTCATAGCGGGATATTGCTAATTCATTCCCTAACTATTAGTTTCACACGTAAATTTGTAACATTTTTCATATTTACAAACACTATCATCTATTTGTGATGTCGTATGTTATCTTTTCGGGTGAGGGATCACTGGAAAATGTTTAGTATAGATATTATGCCAACTCACTTGGGAGTGGAGATCGTCAGGCGGTGTCCATTTGCGCACTTCTTAAAAGTGGTGGATGTAATACCCCAAAATACGGTCTAGGAGTATGTGGATACTTTGAATAAATTTCAAAGTGGATCATATCCTTAATTTTAATAATTAAGGATATTCTTTATAGAGAATTCCAAATTAAGACTAGGACCTAATAATAAGATTATAAAGCATGATGATCAAAAGTGAGAATAATTAAGAACTTATGATTGAATTGAATTAAAAGAAAAGAAAGAAAGGACAAACACTAAGGACTAGAACGCCTTAAATGAAAAAGTGGTAACCTAAATTATAAGTGACCAAATCGAAACAAACAACAAAGTAAAGGAATGCATGCTAAATTCCCATATTCCTAAATGCCCCTACACATGTCATTAATTAGTGGATAATCAAGGACAAATTAGTCATTTTAAGGGTGAATTAATTGATGAGCTATTGTCATCTTCCTCTTTGTGACCGAGAGGATGAAAAAAAGGGGAGAGAAAAGATTCGAGTGAGAAAACTCCATGTTTATAGATTCAAGCTTGAAAATTGGAAGAATTGGAGTAGCTAGCATTCATATAACCTTGATAGGAAGGTAAAATATCTTCCTTAATGCATTATAGATTCAAATGATGCATGTAGATTTTAAGTTCTTGCTTGAATTACATGAATTGGATGATTAGTTAGTGAATTGATGCCATGAATTAGTTAAGAAGTTCAATTGATTGATCAATCCATGGAATTGGTAGTGCCATTCGAATGACTAGGAGAAAGTGATGTCCATAACCAAATTGATGGTGAAATGTTATGCTAGTTCCTGGAAAAATTTGGATGATGAATAGAATGGATGATTGATATGTGAATTGAAATTCTTGTTGGTGGAAATTCTAGTGAGATGATGCCTTAATGAACCAATTTGAAAATATTACTCAATTGCCCTGTTTCTATAGTTTTGACACATAATTGCGCTGACTTGGACATGTATGAATGAGTATATCTGTTGAACATGTTAGAATTAAATCATAAATGAATATGAAATCTAAACTCGGGATCTATCATGTCAAATCATTAAGAACAATAAACTGAATAAACTGTATGCGGAAGCGTACATGAATTCATTGATAGATTAAAAATCTTGAATCTTGATGTGGAAATCCCAAAACTTTGGTATTGATCTTCCAAGAAGATAGGTTATCTCTTGAAGTAAAACTCTCAGACGAGGAAGGAGAGAAAAACAGGTTAACCTATTTCTTGGGGACCACTACCTCTTTATATAGTTGATTTATTAAATCAACTATTAAATATTTATAACTCTGTCCCTCATTGAATTTTAAATATATCTTATGGTATCTACACTTTTATTTCCATGACATTTAAATACCTATGACACGCTTAGCTTAATTGGTCACTTTATTTTGTGTCATACTTTATAATAGCAACATACATTTTACATATGTGCCCACAATTGAGGATTTTAATCCAACAATCTCCCACTTGGGCAACATATGTTTCCTGATAAATGTACAACCTTATGAGCTCAAAATTTTGCTATTATATAATAGGTATTTTATAACAATCTCGTCCATCAACTATATCCACATAGGATCAAAGCGGTCTTCGCCATATCAATCATGATTGGACCAATCAATGGTCACGTATACAAATATAGTCAAATGACATAGATCAATCATGGATGTGTAGCATGGAAAATTACATGAAATGTGAATCATACATGTCTATTTCCAACTGGTCCTCCTAAACCTTAATGTGATCAACTTTACTGAATTCAGAGTGTACATAAACCAAAAGAACTTTATTTCTGTAGAAAATAATCTTAAATAACTTTAAACTAAAATAATTGAAATCGTGTCTAAACCGAATGAGCATTTTTCAAAATTACAAACTCCCACTAAAACCGAATATCCTTAAATAACATTACACCCACATTGGTAGTGTGCTCATGAAAGACTTAGGGTGACAGTTTCTTAATATGCGTGCAATTATGGAGTTTGTACTAACATGCTCTTTAAACACACAAACACTCTGAATTTTCTTTAACAACTAGGAACGTAATATTTATGTGCTTCAAGTTTGAAGTGTTCCTATTGTGTATAGAATAAACGAATGCATATTTATTGTCACAAAATAACTAAAGTGGTCTTTTTATTCAATCTAAAATTAGCAGCTCATGTGACAAAATTCGTTTGCATCAATATTCTATTAGAATCGAAGTCTGTAAACCTAATGATCTCTAACTTACCAGAAATTCGACATGTGAGCATGTAATTTTTGTTCTCTAAAGATATCTCATAACTCTATTGGCTGCTATCCAATAGTCCATACTAGAATTTCTTAAATATCTATCTAACATTCTAACAATGTACACAATTTCCGAACGCATACATACTTAAGCATAAATTAGATTCTCAATAGCTTATGTATAGAGAATCTTTTGGAATTTCTAAATTTTCAAGGTTACTTTTAGGGCATTGAGCAAGATAATACTTATCTACTTTAGCAATATGAGTGTCACTTGGTTTACTCCCACTGAACTTGTAGTATATACAAGTGCCAACCAAATTTATCTCAAAACCGAATGAGATAATCAACATGAAATTTATAAGGGTAAACTACATAAATAGTCCCCCGACTATGCTCCAATTATCTTTTGCATCCCCCGACTATCAGAAGTTACAAACTGGTCCCTTGACTTAAAAAAATAACAAATTGATCCAATGCCGTTAAAAATTTAACGGCTGGTGATGTGACAGTTAACAAAAATTGGCATAATAACACATTTAGTCCTCAACTTTTACACTTTGTTTAACTTTGTCCTAATTCTAAAAAAATGACCCCTTAACATTTCAAAATTCTATCAATTTAATCCATTTTTTCTCTCCACACAATCCTAAACAAGAACGGTCTTCTTTCTAAAACAAAAATCAAATTTTCATTTCTCCTCTTTCTATATACTTGTCAAAGCTAGTTGTGTGTATTTGAACCAAAGGAGAAACAATCTCATCATTTGATTATTGAACTGGTATAGGAGAAATGGTTGCAGTCACCTCCCGCGTAACAACTGATTTAAGTTTGCTTCATTATTCCCTTCTCCACCTGCTAACACAAAGACCATAATCAATATGCCTAAACTTTCACAAATGAAAGTGGGATTGAGTGTGTCCCACGATTCAATAAATTAAATCTCATTCTTTTCATTTTTGTAACACAAGATGGCTTCAGAAATCACAAAAAAACTTTTGCATATCGAGGCCATTACACATGCGCCTAAGTACCCGCATACAATTCCCAGATGTGATCCTGCAGATCTCTAATGGGATTTCCTATTATCATGTAAAAAATGTCCTAATTTGGTGAAGAACGTTGCGCTTCAAGTAAACTCTATTAGACATCAACAATAAATATGGTGAAGAATGGGATCATACCAATGGTTGGTGTTCCCTCCCTGCTTCTTTTCCGTCTTGTTTGATCCACCTGACAGATGATATGCAATGACAAAAATAAGCTTTAGCGTTTGGAACCTTATAATTCTTTTAATGCACTATTCAAATGAAATAGCTCATAAAGAAACAAAAAGATTGTTGGAAATAGGCTATACAGATAGAAATGAGATCTCACCGCATTTGTAATCCCATCACTATCATCAATGGAACCTTCAGTCTTCACACTGTTCACATGATCATAAAAATTAGTCGATCAACTGGAAAAGTTCATTGGGTCATAAATTATCGTACAAATAGGTTGCTAAGTCATAGATGTGATCTCCTAAATAATAGTACTAGTTTGTCCAGAAAAGATTAACAAACCTCTGGGACGGTTGGGGTTCAGTCCTGCCTTCAACATTCTCAGCAGAACTGTTGCCTATTGGCATTGCAAGGCCATCAAATCTTTTCAGCTTCTTCATTAAACCTTGGTTTATATTTCATGAGGACTTTGTTGGTGTTTCTACAGGGGCCTGCATTACAATGCTCTGGTTATATTCATCACCATATTAGCTTAAAGAAAAGACTGACAACTTGCAAGCTAACTCATGGTAGCAGTGAATATGCATTCATATCAACAATAATTAAGGATAAAAATAGCAACAGTTTGTAAAGATTCATTCAACAACAAAAGCCTCCTTAGTCCTTACTTCATGTGACGATGGAACACCGTGACCGTGCAATCCCTGTATTTCAGGAGCAAATGGATAACAAATTCATTAGTGTATAACATGATACAACAGAAGCAAAGATCTTGGTTTTATTTAGCACTCGTACGATGCAATTTTCTTTTTCTTTTTAATTTTGTGTTTCTAGTTATATTGGTAAGGTAAGGAATCCGGGAGTATTACGAGTTGGTAAGCATTAAAAAGACCACTATCTACTCGTATGGCAGTAAGAAAGGTGAGAATTATACAATTGTATGTGTACTGTACATACCCAAGTGGAATAAGCTATGCATTCATTCGTATCTCAAATTCAAAACAAGATGAACTCCTAGAATTCTTTCTTTTTTTAAATAATACTCTAATTAACAGATAGCTGTGAAGTAAACTTACCATGGGAACTGCAGGATGCAAGTAAACTCCCCCATGAGGATAGATTGTCGCATAAGGTGGCCCATAAGGGTTATTTTTTTAGAATTAGGGCAAAGTTAAACAAAGTGTAAAAGTTGAGGACTAAATGTGTTATTATGCCAATCTTTGTTAACTGCCACGTCTCCAGCCGTTAAATTTTTAACGGCACTGGATCCATTTGTTATTTTTTTAAGTCAGGGGACCAGTTTGTAACTTTTAATAGTCAGGGGATGCAAAAGATAATTGGAGCATAGTCGGGGGACTATTTATGTAGTTTACCCAATTTATAATTTCATTAATGAGAGTTCTACTTAAGCTCATATATAGATTTATGTAGTTTACCCAATTTATAATTTCATTAATGAGAGTTCTACTTAAGCTCATATATAGATTTTATTAATTTACATATCATTGATATTGTATCATAAGACACAACTTTATGATTGTACCATATAAATAGTTTCTTCAATGTCGCCATTGAAAACAAGCTTAACATCCATCTTAAGTAGCTCAAGATTAAAATAAGCAACAAGCATCATAATTATCCTGAAAGAGTCTTTCAATGAAACTGAAGAGAAAGTCTCTACAAAATTAATGTCTTCTTTTAAAGTGTATTCTTTAAACACAAGACATGCCTTATACTTATCCACATTATCATTTGCATCCCTCTTGATTTTAAATATCCATTTACAATCAATTGGTTTGCACCTTAAGGTAATGAGACAAGTTCCTAAACTTTATTGTCTTGCATAAAATTATACTCTTCTTGAATGACATCAATCCACTTTTGAGAGTTAGAACTTTTATGGTCTGATAAAAAAAATGATTGAACATTTTCTATCATTCCATTGTTACCTTTTTTTTGAAGAAATACAATATAATAATCTAGAATAGTATTTCATCTTCCTCTCGTGGACCTCTTTAATGACACTTGTTTTTTAAGGTTGTTGAGTTTGTTCTTCTGAAACAATTACCTTATCTTGAATGAGAGTTGTTGAACATTCTTTTACTGAGGTACTTGATTCACTTCTTGATTAATGATAGGTGTAATAACCTAAACATCATCAAAAGTGATATTATGAATTAAAATATAATCAATTCCTCCTCAATAACAATGTATCTAACCTTATTTCTCCCTCCAAACTCAACATCCTAAAAAAGTTATAAATCTCTCCTTAAAATAATTTTAATTGTGGGATCATAAAATTTACAGCCTATGGATCACTCAAAATAACCGAAATAGTTGCTCTCTTTTGAAGTTTAATTTCTTTACATGTGTCCTAACTTATACAAAAGAATCAACACTTTAAAACTTATTGTCTTTTCTTTTGACTAGGACCCTTAGCAACTTTATTCTAATATTTTCTTTATTGTCCTTATTCTTAGAGACACTAACTAAATGAGCACTAACCAAATGAGTATTTTTACACTTATAATGCTTCAACTTTTATTCCTCTTGAACATAATGAGAAATGAGCCTAATTAGAGCCTATTTCTCCTTTTGGCAGTTGTAACTGAATCTGAATCGGTTAAATTGTATAGGAAGCGGTACCAAAATCATAAGAACAAACAATTGTTAGAGAGTTTGATCTTACGTGCCTTAAATTTTGAAGCAATATTAAGAATTTTCATAATCTACTCCCTCACATTTCCTTGACCCTTATACTTCATAGAAGTAAAAAAAAGCATAAGTGATGTCATCTTAACCTTAATGTTTTGGGTAAAACATTTCTTAATTTCGTCAAGGAAACACTTAGTATGAGTAATCACTTTAGATTTGTGCTCCTAAAGACATCTAGAATGTTATGTTTTATGATCATTAGACTCATGCGATTCGAACGATCTCACATCTCAAAATACCTTTTATGGGTGCTTACCGCTGTGAGAGGTGCAAAATATTCTTTCTTTAGTGCAAAGTCTAAGTTTATACAACCAAATACTATATGTAAGTGTCTTTTCTTATTCCTTGAAATTAGTTTCACTAAACATGAGTGTGGAATGCATTTAATAGATATTGTGATAACAAAGATAAATTACCTAAATATAGAACAAAAATAAAATAAAATAAAACAAGCTCACATAAATATTCATAAGTAAATAAATAAATTCAAAATAATGGCTAGTTCTCCTCAAGATATCAAGCATAACATTAATATCAAGTCTTTGGACAATAATATTAATTGTAAGCGGTACTCTTGTTGTAGCAATCAAACATTGACAATAAATTATGTCAAACAATATATTAATCTTTGGACTAACGTACTGCTCACATAAATTACCTTATAATTGTCACACATTTATCGCCACAGTTGTCGTTGTAATTCTGCCAAATATTAACTTTCCTTTGGGCTAATTAATAAATGAATGAATTACAAAAACCCATAATCATCTTAATATTTTAAATAAACTAATCTATACAAAAGCGGTCACTTTGGTGACATTATGTTTCAACTAATCTACTAAAATATTAGATGTTCGAAGCCAAAATATGAATTTATTTATTTCAAAAAAAATCCTTAATTTTTTTATCTTTCAATTAAATTAAAAGATAACCAAAATAATAATAAATTTGAATAAAGGTAAACCTCATATTAAGATATCGAACACTCCATTAATATTTCATCGTTGAACAAAACATTAACTTGCAAGTGATATCTTGGTATAGTAATCAAACATTGATAATAAGAACATGTCAAACAGAAATCTTCCTTTGGGCCGATTTATTGCTCACATATAAAACTGAATAATTATCACATGTTTATTACCATAGTTGCACATGTAATAATGTCAATTATTAACCTTCCTTTGGGCCGATTAATACTAACATAATCCGACTTACATGCACAAAACCTTCTATATTTTAAAATAAAATAATTTTCACAATAGAGGTCACTTTGGTGACTTAATGCTTCAATTAATTTATCTCAAAATATATAACATAAATATACCGATATTCAAATTTAAAATTTTGTAACAGTCAAAAATGAAATTTCTGATAACACTTAAGTTTCTGAAATAACACAAAATAAGGTTGTCTGAATGGGGCTATCAGAACTCGAAAAAACTTAAATCTTTGACTGTTCCTTAAAAGAAATGTCTTAAACCTTAAACATACATTTACCAAAATTAAAGTCGAATTCAAAACATTCAAACTTTAACCAAAAGCTAAAATTAGAAGTATCATACAGATGAGTAATTCATATAATGATCACATAAAACTTTAATATATATATATATATATATATATATATATATATATATATATATATTCACAATAACCTAACGATCAAAATTAAAATTTTTTTTTGATCAGCAAAGCGAAGTATATATTATTATGATAAACATACAACGCTAGTCGAACATGCGCCTCGTTAAAAACCTCCCTAAACCTATTGGAGGAATAGAGTACGACATGTCGACTGAAAACAAAGCGAAATAACCCCCCTTACAACATCATAGCGAAGCCTGAAACAAAGAGACTCGAGACACCCCTTCCTTCGCTAGTGCATCGGCTAACCCATTGGCCTCCCGATAGATATGGGAAAAGCACACCGATCCTAACCGCGCACAAGCTCGGTCAATCGCACTAAATGACTCCCACAAGCGCCAAGGGCGACGTTCCACCTACAACACCCATCCAATTGCTACTTTGGAATCCGACTCTATAATTAAAGGTTGATCCGCCCATTTGGAAGCTAAAAAGAACTCCAAGGCAAAAGCTATCGCCCGAATCTCAGCCACATTTGAATCAAGAGAACCAAGTGGCCCTGAAAACAATGCGAGGACACGACTCTGAGCATCACGCAACACCCCCCGAAGCCCGCAGGCCCTGGCTTCCCACGCGCAGATACATCCACTGAGAACTTCAAAGTAGTGCCGAGTGGGGGTTCCCAACACACACCCACACGGTCCAAACTTTTAGCTACCCCTTCCCGATACATACTCGGACAGTCCCACCAAAGATTCTCACTAACCGTCAATCCCTCTTTGAGGGTCTTCACCCAATAGAAAGAGCGCAATTTCACCAAAAAACAAATCTCGGAGACAGGAATAAACTTCCCATTAAAGACAAGGTCATTGTGCGCAAGCCACAACGACCATAACAAGGCAGCGATACTTGACACCCACAACTTCCTTAGTATGCCCGTGAACGAACAATGCATATCCGGGAGAAGGAAATCCGCTAAGGATTTCGGCAAAGGCAAGGAAATCGCCCACTACCCTCGAAACCAATTCCACAATTCTTGGGTAAACGGACAAGAATAAAACAAGTGCTCAATATCTTCCTCCCTCTCGCGGCACCACCTACACAACCCTTGGTTGTCACCCAAATCAATCCCACGCACCCGTAGGAATGCAAAAGTCGGCAATCAACGCAGCCAAGTAAACCATAGGAACGCCTGGACCTTAGGAGGAACCAGGACCTTCCACGCAAAATAGTCCCCAAAATCACTCTCGCCCACTTTGTCCATCATAAGCAACCGAGACAATCCCTTGACTGAAAAGATCCCATGGTTATCCGGTGTCCACACGAGCATATCCAACTCACCTTGTCGCAACCGTATCGGACATACCAAATAGCGTAAATCATGCAATTGCCGAGCCTCAAAGGACCGCAGACTACGGCGGAACAAATCATCCCATCGAACATGCTGAAAACTCCCCTCGACAGCAACATCCCTTACCAATGCTAACCGAGCAACCGCAATAGTAAACAGGCGAGGGAAAAAATCTTTTAATGGCTGCTCTATACACCAAGCATCAAACCAAAACATCACACGTTCCCCCGAACCAACTTTCCAAACGAAATGAGTCTCTCCCATATGTTGTTGCACACCCTCCGAGCTAACCGTTTGCACTATCTGTTTCCATATCACAGACATATGTCCCCTAACCGATGTATTAAACCACCACCACTGTGCCGCTTCACCATACTATGATACAATAATAGTCCGCCACAGCGATGTCTCATCCCGAGCATATCTCCATGCCCACTTCGCCAAAAGTGCCTTATTTCGAACCTCAAGATCGGCCACCCCCAAACCGCCCATGTGACGAGGCCGGCACACCAAACTCCAATTCACCCTGCTCATTTTACGTTGTAAATTAACACCACCCCATAGGAAAGCTCGCCTCAACCTATCTATCGCAGCAATCACCCCTTTCGGCACTCGAAACAATCCCATGTAATAAACAGGAAGAGAGGATAAAACAGAGTTTACCAATGTCACCCATGCCGCAAACGATAGCGATGTCCTCTTCCAGCCTGCGAGCTTCCGACGGACAGATGCAATTACAGGCTCCCATACAGCAATATTGCGCGGATTTACACCCAACGGTAAACCCAAATAAACAAACGGTAGCTCCCCCTGACGGCAAGACAGTACCTCGGCCATGGATGCAAACAACGCACCATCAACACCTATCGCATAGAGTGACGACTTCGAAAAATTGATTCGCAAGCCTGAGCACACCTGGAAACAACACAATAGCCTACGAACATTCAATGCTGCTTCTACCGATGCTTCAAAGAAGAGAACAGTGTCGTCAGCAAACTGGAGGTGTGTTAGTGTCACCCCCGGTGCAACTACCACCCCATGAATCAGCCCTAGTGTCTTCGCTTGTACTAACAAACGATGTAACGCTTCAGCCACTAGGACGAACAACAACAGCGACAATGGACAGCCTTGTCGCAACCCCCGTCTCATATCAAACTCTTTCGTTGCGCTCCCATTTAACAAGACAGATAAGCGAACTGTCCCAATACATTCCATCACCCATCCCCTCCACGTTTCATTAAAGCCCATCGATCCCATAATTTGATCCAAGAACTCCCAACGGACACAATCATAGGCCTTCGCAAAGTCTAGCTTCAACACACAACCCCCCGCTCGACTGTTGCGCATAGAATGAACCGTCTCATTAGCCAACAAAATTCCATCCACTATCTGACGACCACGGACAAAAGCTGATTGATGATCACTGATCAAACCACCCAACACTACCTGTAAACTCCTAGCTAGAATTTTCGCTAAAATTTTATAGATGGAATTCAATACACTGATCGGGCGATACTCATTTAAAGAAGCCGGCGAATCCACTTTCGGCAGAAGTACAATAAAAGTATTATTGACGCCTAGAGTTAGCTTTTCGGTAGAGAAAAAAATCTGTCAAAAACCTGTCCACATCCCCGCTAATAACCTCCCAGCACCTCTTATAAAACTCCATACTATATCCATCCGGACCCGGAGACTTCGAACCCTCACACTCACGCACCACATCCCATGCCTCGTTCGTAGAAAAAGGCACAGTCAAAGCCAAGTTCTCACTATCATTCACCCTATTAAACGCGCCCTCAAATTGCCAAGTACATGATCTCTCTTCCGCGGCAAAATGCCTAGTGAAGAAGCTCACCACATGCTTCCGTAACCTGCTCGGGTCGGTCACCCAACTACCATTTATATTCAACCCAACAATGGAATTCCGACACGCTCGCAACTTCGCTGCCCTGTGAAAGAACGCAGTGTTCCTATCCCCCAATTTAAGCCAAGTCACACGCGACTTCTGTCGCCATAACGATTCCTTTTTACGAATCGCTCGCCATAGAGCTTGTAACCAAACCCGTCGTTGATCATATACATCACCACCCTCCCCCACGGCTTGTTCCACCTCTCCACTGTCTAGGCAATCAAGACGGCCTTGGATGTTAGAGATTTCATTCTCTATGTCCCCAAAATCCGATTTGTTCCACTTCCGAAGAAATAGCTTCAAATGTCTGAGCTTAACAGATATGTTCGAATTTCCAATCCCCATTCCCGTCAGCCTACACCACTCCTCCGCCATACGATTAACATTCCGCCTCTCCTCCAACCATACATTAATGAAGCGGAAAGGCCTTGGACCCCAGTCAATATCATCACACATCAACATAAGAGGGGCATGATCCGAGATACCGCACGGTAAAGATACTTGTTCAATTCGAGAAAAACAATCTAACCACCTCGAAGTTACTAAGAAACGATCAATACGGCTCTTACGGCTATCCCTCCCAAACCACGTATATTGCTTTCCTCTCAAAGGCAAATCAATCAAACATGCATCATTCACAAACGACACAAATGAAGTCATACCTCGCGACAACGTGCTGCATCTTGCTCTCTCCGATGGCCGCAACACCGCATTAAAATCACCCACGACGCACCATGGTCCCGAATAACTGTCAATTGCATTCACCAACCGTTGCCATAGCCCTTCCTGCTCTGACACGTCACAAGGGGCATACACTGCCATAATACAACAAACCATATCATCATGCTTCCAACGCCCATGGAGCATAACAAAGTGCCTCTCAATCTCAACTGATTCCAACACAAATCTGTCGCTTTCCCATATTGCTAAAATACCACCCGATGCTCCCACGGAAGGCGAAAACGAAAACTCAAATCCATCACTATACCACATCCCAGCAACCAGCGAGGGACACAACTCCTCTAATTTCGACTCCTGCAACAAAGCCATATCAAAACGATGCTTCCGAATCACTTCCCCCACCCGTCTCCTCTTCAACACGAATCCCAACCCCCTGACATTCCAGCTCAATAAACGCATTATTACAATTGTCGAATGCCGTCCTGCAGCACTCGCGACAAGTCTCGCAAAATTTCTTCCTCACGGCCTATCGATGTCACGCCCACCAAGTTCCCTAAAGTCGCAGTTGTTGTTGCTTCACGGTGGATTATTTGTTGTCTACGGATGAAGTCTGAATCTGTTAATGATGCATCAGCAACTAAAGATTGGGATACTCGGCCTCCAGACTTCCTCGGTCTTCCCCTCCCATGTTTTGATTTATTCGTCACCCCCGACAATGCGTTCACCGATTTTGTTTTCTTTAACACGCCATTAATCCATACTGGAATTATATCATCAGCAGCTTCCGATTGCCGTATTCCCTGTTCGTCACCTATTTTTTCAACCGGTATTGCGATCACACCAGATTGTTCGACTATGGTTGCTGTTATCAGAACTGGAACCAAACCTGTCGTCTCCTGCTCTACAATTTCCGTCGCCCCCCCGTTGGTCTTGATTCCCAGTTTGAATATCCTGATTTTTCACGTGAGTTTGATTTACCGCTGGAACCTGAGTGTTTGGATTGGCTTCAACATTTCCAGAAATATGAAGTTCTATTCCTATAGGACTCTTCATTGTATTGCACTCTCCTACTACCGATAAAATACCCCTCATCCCAACTTCACCGCCGCCCTGTGGTGATCCATTGTGTACCGGCGTCAGCAATTTGCATCCAACCGTGGCCACCGGCGTAACATCGACCTCATCCTGGTCCCCTCGATAGGAATCATTCCATAGTTGGTTGTTTGTCCAATCCTTTACCCCTGCTCCTGTTTCATCTAAATTCTGCCGTTCATAGTCTTCCCCCATACACGATTCCGGCACGCATTCCGACGAGCTACACTCAGACGATTCATCACTACTATTGTCACTGGTTACTGTGCACTCACAGTCGATGAGAGGCCCAAAGATGGTCACCTCTTGAACGAAAATCTGGTGTAACTTGCCCTCGACTTCCAGCATCAGTTGTGTATCAATAAACTCCATTGAATCCGTTTCGATCAATAGCCAGCCATGTTCGAAAGATGTCGGCGCTGATGTGTTCTCTGCAACTCGAACAAGGGACCCCCAATGTGTCGCAATACTTTCGAACGTCTCAAAAGACCAAGCATGCATTGGAATGCCTCGAACAGAAATCCATGCCCGTCGGGTTTGTATTGTCATCCCCGGATCCCATCGTTCTAATTTTGAGAAGCAACCGCTGAATCTTGTCTTTTCCAGCACCCCGTCCATTGTTTTCGCGTCTTTGAACATCAACAATATCGCCGGTCCAGCGATTCGCAGAATAGATAATCCTTGATGATTGGGGATGTGCATCCTTGATGCTAATTCCTTTATACTCCATTGTCTATCGCACCAACCCACCATACAATGTTGGAGAACGCCCACTTTCTCTTCATCGACATGCCCTTTGATTGTCTTTGCCGTGACATGATTTCTCTTCGAATTCACGCTATTGGATTGTCCCTTCTCATCCCCACTTTTCTTGCGATCAAGCTCATCCAAACCCCTATTTCGTTGAAACGATCTGCGATCGGCGAATCTTGCCAAACTCACCCTCAATCGAGACCCATAGATCCATTTGTTGTTGAGGCCTTCAATCGCTCGATCCGCATCAACTTTGCTGGCCATCCTAACAAATCCAAATCGCCCTCCATATTTTGCCCGTTTCCGAGGGATGAATGCGTCGAGAACCTCGTCATGTCTATCAAAAACTTGCTATAACCCTTTCCAATGCAGCGTTTCCGATACCCTTCCCACGTATACAATCCATTGCTGCCGGCGTTCATTCTCCTTGGCCTCCTTACGCTGCCCATTGCTATCATTGCCAAACATATGTTCTATAATTCATAACAATAATAGCGTGTGATCAAAATCAAATAAAAAAAAATAATGATTCGAACCCAAATAATTGCTTACAATAAGAGCAACATACTTGAACCATTGTAGCATATGATACTAACATACTTTAAAGGTAGCATATTGTAATTTTTCATTTTCCAATTACAGTCAATGAATTAAACCAATTTTGTAATCGATAGAAATTTATCAATATAGTTTTGAGGCTGTTCGAACATAAGGGAGAAATTGGGAGGCAATTCGAAACTATATTATAATATTACCACTAAAAAATTTAAATACCCCAGTAACATAAATAAAACCTTAAAAACAGAATCAATAATGAAAACATAATCTGCCGACTTTGAAATTCAATGGCAAATAACCTGATTAATAATCGAACAACATTAATAATTGTCCACTAATAATATTGATATTATCCTTTAATCCTGAATCCAATACAGAATCATAGTTGTTTGTAGCGTAAAGCTACAATTCTATTAAATCTCAATTATGCATTTAATGCATATTCACAGAACCCTAAGTTCAACCGAAACCAAATGCATTCTGGATTGCTTTCATATACAAGATTCTTTCAAATTGAAAACGTGGCGATATTTGAATATCAATTTAATAACCTAAATTCATAAAAAAAAACTATACGACAACATTCATAAAAAAACATATGGCAACCCATATTCAACACCATATATAAGGATTCATAAAAAGAAACCCTAAAAACATAATATTGTAACCAAAACACTTAATCAATATACTAAATTCCTTAAACCATACGAATGAATTAATTCGAAAACAATAAAAAAATTAATGGGTTCCTAATGATTTAACATGACAAGGCTCTGATGCCACTTGTTAGAATTAAATCATAAATGAATATGAAATCTAAACTCATGATCTATCATGTCAAATCATTAAGAACAATAAACTGAATGTGGAAACGTACCTGAATTCATTGATAGATTAAAAATCTTGAATCTTGATGTAGAAATCCCAAAACTTTTGTATTGATCTTCCAAGAAGATAGGTTATCTATTGAAGTAAAACTCTCTGACGGGGAAGGAGAGAAAAACAAGTTAACCTATTTCTTGGGGGACCACTACCTCTTTATATAGTTGATTTATTAAATCAACTATTAAATATTTATAACTCTGCCCCTCATTGAATTATAAACATATCTTATGGTATCTACACTTTTATTTCCATGACATTTTAATACCTATGACACGCTTAACTTAATTGATCACTTTATTTTGTGTCATACTTTATAATAGCAACATACATTTTACATATGTGCCCACAATTGAGGATTTTAATCCAACAGAACAATCATGTTAGAACCCTTGTTTAAGTGATAAATGAAGCCATAATCTAGCTTAAAGAAATCTATCCAGAAGACTCTGTCTCGAACAGTAAGTTTAAAAATTTGTAGAAATCACATAGACCCAAATTAGGGAATAAATCTTATATGTACAGAATCATGTGTATGTCTAATTTCATATGCAACAAACGTAATCAAATTCCGAGTTATAAAACAGTTTGTAGAGACTTATCTCTAAGGACAGTGCAAACTGTCCAAGGGTGTAAATTGCCTTTCTTTAGGTTAAAAACTGAATTAATTGGTAAAGAATATAAATGCATGGCCTATATGATTAGAAAGATGGTTAAGTTAGCTATCTAACGGTGTAAACGGTTCTAAATTCCGACGTATGAAATAAAAGATATAAGCATTTAAGCAAAGGATGCACATGCTGCCTGGCAACAACAGTTTTGATGTTTGAAATAAAATGTTTGCTTGAATGTATAGAATTATGTAATGGTTTAATTGGTTACTGATTTTGCTCTTATGGCCTTGTGTGACTTGTTAGAGCAAGGAGTAAACCTTGTTGAAGAGGAAAGGGTTGGTCAAGCTGGTGGCAAGCCTGAGGGGATTTGGATTCAAGACCAAGAAAAATAAGCTGGAAATATTGTGAGTGCAGTTATTGTAGGGTTAGAACATAGATCCTAACCAAATATGCATGCCTACCTTCTTGATTATTTCTATGCCATGCAATGAATTTGATTAAACTTGATTATGGATAAAAATGGAAGAATGGATTAAGCCAAAAACTTGTGATTAATAGTGACATGAATCTTGATAAATCGATTGAAAAAATATAAACAAATGTTTGATTTCTTGCTTTAGATGTGATCCTTTCGAATGGTTACTTGAATGTATACATATGATGACATGCTTGCGGAAACTATAAACAAATGTTTGATTTCTTGCTTTGGATGTGATCCTTCCGAATGGTTACTTGAGTGTATACATAAGGTGATATGCTTGCTGAAAGTATAGACAAATGTTTGATTTCTTGCTTTGGATGTGATCCTTTCGAATGGTTACTTGAATGTATATATATGATGAAATGTTGGTTACTTGAAATACTTGCTAACATGATATGAATCATGAACTAAAAGACATTGCTTAATGCATAAAGATAGTACTTGTTAAATGCTTGCTTGAATGACAAGATAACTTGTGGAATGAAGAACTAAGGCTGAATTAGCCTAAGGGCAAAGCATGATGTTGCTACACTTTACTTGAATTGATTCTTGAATGAGAACATGCCTTGACTTGAATATGAAATACTTGAAAATGTGATAAGTAAATGAAACAAAGCCTTGGTTGCTAGAGTCATAGGTAGGATGGCATGCCATAGAGTCTAGAGCTTAGTGTGTCGGGTGGACTACGGTCCAGGGCTAAGGCCCCTATTTGGCAACAGTAGGAAGGATGTGTGTGTGTTATGGTCACTTGGCGACAGTAGGAGGGATTGACCGGTACTAAAAGTACCATCTTGTAGCAACAGTTTGGTTGGTGACTCGATTACCTAGACATCTAGATACCAAAGGCTTGAACTAAAGAAAGCAAATGAAAAATAGTTGAAGTATAAAGCTTCCTTGTCACTTGAAATTTACTTGAATTACTTGACATGTAAACTTGATACTTGAACACTTGAATATCTTGACTTACAAACTTGATTACTTGAGTTACTTGCTACTTGACTTGATTACTTGAGCTACTTGCTACTTGACTTGATTACTTGAGCTACTTGCTACTTGACTTGATATTGAACTGGTATGTCCTTCTTGTTAACATGCTAATCGAATAGTCCTTGATAGCACAATATGATTCATGTTGCATGAGTTTATAACCCTTGTTGAATGATCTTGATTTTGATACGTTAAGTATACATGATATTAAGCTTGCTTGTTACATGGTTACATTTTGACTTGATACTTGGGATGAGAACAAGCTCCTTGATAGTGTACTATTTGAATGAGTGTTGGAAACTTGGCACGATATAGATTACTTGAGAATTAATACTCTCGTTGAATGTTCTTGTTCACCTAGACAAACTTTACACCAAGATTTAATTAAAAGTTTAGAATACAAGAAATATGTCATGAACTTGTTTGCTACGTGAAATGCATTATGGTTATACTTGACTTGACAAAAATGTGTATTATATGAGTGTGGATGCCATGTATACCTTGTACATGAAAATAAGAGTTGTCTTGAAATGTTAAAATGTATAAACATGTATAATGGACAGATTTGAATAAATTAGAGGTCACCATGGATTGTTTTTCTTGTATAAGCGTATATATGTATTTAATGGAATACACATGACTTGCTGCCATGTGTTGTTTACATGTGATTAAAAATGGAGTGTTTAAGCATGCTAATGGAATATACATGCCCTACTGCCATGCTAGGTGACAATAGGTGCAAAATGAGGTTGTTTTATATGTATGAGTGTATGATTGTAAATGTTGCCATGCTAGGTGACAATAGGTGTGAAATGGGGTTGTTTTACATGTGTGAGGAAAATTTGAATTCTGTTTTTACTTGAATGAATGGGTATTACTTGTAAACATAGCTTGAATAACAAGCTTGAAAAGAAAAGTGGTTATTCTTAACTTGAGATGTATGTATATTGCCTGAATATGTACTTGACCTGAATTGAAATGTGTACATTGCTTGAGTATATTACTTGATTTAAAGTGAAGATTGAGCAAAGCTTGAATTCGAATGCTTCCAACACTGACTAGGTTCAAACTTGGCTAATTGATACTTGTTTTAATAACTGGATAGAGTTCGATTAATACCTCATTAAGTATATTTTGTACTTATCACTCTTGTTTCCATTCTTCCCAACCTACAGGTTAAAGGGACCTTGAACCACCTTCCTTGAGCCCGAAGCAAGAGGCAAACAGAGCTAGAAGTATGATTTCATACTTTTTGTAACACCCGAGTTTAAGGTTCGGGTGTTAGGTGGGTTAATTTTGGTTCGAGTCTTTGGGCTTGGTTTTGAAGTTAGAAGACCATGTGTTTTTACTAAGGGTAAAATGGGGTTTTTTCTAATTAATGAAATAAAACAAGTAAAAGATGTGTTTTGAAAGCTATCATCTTCTTCCTTCAAACTAAAACCCACGACAAAACCCCTCTCCCCAACCCCAAACGATGTTCCATCATCTTCGTCAGCGTTTTCAAGAGTTTTTATCAAGGTAATGATGTTTTTGACTTCTCCTCTTCATCCTTAACATTTCCATGATTTTAGATTTTCATAAACTTCATTTTTGAGTTGTTCATGTGTTCAAAATTTTAAATCAAAGGTGAAAACTTTGTTGGGTTTTTATTGAGTTTTTTATTTGTAAAGTCTAAATATGTGATAGTCTTGCCTTTAAGTGTAACATATATTAAAATGGTGAAGTTTTATTGAAATCTTGAAATGAGTATTTGTGGGTGAGTTTAAGGGTAGAAATCTTAAGTTTTTGAGGTAGTTTTGTGAGGGAAAGTTGGGCTGATGGTATGGTTATGCTTGGGGGCTGTTTTGAGCGTGTTTAGTGATGATTTGGATGATGAAATTGATGGGTAATTACTAGGTTGTGTTCAAGTCCAAAAATGAAGAGTTTGGGTTAGTTCTTGGCTTGGAAATGTAGTGAAATCGTCTTGAGTTGTAATCTGATTTTTGGCAGTGAATTTGTGAATGTTTTGATGTGTAATACGCTATTTTTGGTTGATTAGAAGCAAGGGAAAACGTTGGAGAAGCTTCATGCTCATTTTTGAGGAACTTGGAGGCTTGAGCGATATTCTTGTCTTGTATTGGGGGTGTTTGGTGAGTGGACTGTTTTCAATGGTTTTAAATTGGTTCAAAGTATGTTGTTGGGGTGCTAGATTGTTCTTGGTAGGCCAATCTAATACGGGGTTAAGTTGGTAGCTTAATCTCTTGTTCAACTTTATGTATTTCTTGCTAAATGTGCATAAATGTAGTCTTGTGTGATAAGTGTCCGATTATGCATGTTGCGATATATTTATGTTGCATGATGGTGATTTGTATGTTGTGTTGCATGATTGTGAAATCACGGTGAGTACTCGCTTAGTATGTTGGCACTAGTTATGTTACCAGATATAAATGATCGATCATTAGGATGAGTGTGCACACGGTAAGAGTCAAACTCGCGCGTGGCCTTGGTGGTGTGAAGTCACCAAGGTGGAGTACGGTGAAGTAACATTCCACCGGAAGGTATATATGTGTGATGATGAGTGGAATCACATTCGTAAAAGAAAATGGTGATGTGTGAAATCCCACTAGAAGGTAATATTGTTGTTATTGAGTACGTTGGGCGAAAATCCCAACGGAAGTTATCCGTATATCCGAGCAAGCTATATAGTTGCCAATATACCTTGTTTATGTGTGGTTGATGTGGTAAGATGTTCTGTTACATCTATGCTAAGCATAACATGAGGTAAGATGTCATGCTCATGCATTCTTGTAGTGGTTGGCTCTGTTGTTATGATGGGGTTAATGCATGCCTTGTTGATGATTTATGGATATCATGCTTTGGACCCTGCATTGTCGATATTTGTTTTTGAGCTCCCTCACTAAGCTTTCAAGCTTACGCTCTCATTTCCGACAATGCAGATCATTAGTGTGGAAGATAGCAAGGAGCAAGGAAGGGGTACCCAAGAGCGTGTGTTGCTGCCCAAGTATGGTTTTATTTGAATAATGTAATAGATAACATTGGGGATGCTAAGTGTTGTAGGAGCGTATGTTAGACTCTTATGTTTGGTTTTCATGTTGTTGAATGTTCATGTTTTGTGTGAAGGGATGTAAATCTTTTTTTATGTAATGCTTAAGTTGCTACATGTTTCTTTTAGCTAAAGTATACTCGTTATGCATGCTTATATGTTTAGTCATGCTCATTTGTAGGATGTGTTGCCTCTAGATTGTTTGCATGATTGTTGCTATGTGGTCCTTTATGTTTCGAGGCAAGTTTGGGGATGTTTGAGGATGTTAAAACTTGTTTCCGGGCCACTATGTGTGCAGGCGTTTCGAAACGCTCGAAGTTGTTCCGAAACGGTCGTAGCTCCAGGGATACTCGTATCGGAACGGGGGTGGTGTCGTTTCGATACGATTTGACACTAAGAGCTCCTGTTTCGGTACGCGTTTCGATACGGTTTGCTACTGTGAGCCCCTGTTTCGGAACCAATTCTGAAATGTTTTGTCACTGTAGACCCCCGTTCTGGAAAAAGGTTGACCATATCGGAACGGCTTGGTCTTGCTTTTAAACTAGAGCTCGCGTTTCGGAACGTGCAAGCCTGTTTCGAAACGCAAGCAAGTATGGTCTTATATGATAGCCTATTTGCTACTGTGAGCCCCTGTTTTGGAACCAATTCCGAAATGTTTCGAGGCTAGTCTTGCTTGGTAAATAGACCGAAATGCTTGATATCTTGATTACCTAATCGAATGGAACCTTGGTGCTTGAATACTTACCCTTGTTCGAATAGTATGGTCTTATATGGTAGCCTTGCTTGTTTTGAAATGAATTACTTGCTTGAAGGCATGCTTTTGAATCATAGGTTGTATGTATTCTCTTAAGGTCATGGCTAGTTTATCAAATATGCTATATTCACATGATTTGAGTAAATAATGGTGGAAATCATTCTTGATATCTTGATTACTCTTTTTGAGCATGTTTGCTTTATGGTTTTATACTTGTCAAAGGCCTATATTTGATGGTTTGTGCATTGTTTTGAGTTTTGTCTCTTGAGGAGCTTAATTGCTAGGTTGCATGCCTATAGTTTATTCTTGATGCAATATGCCATGACATGATGATGAATATGCCATAAATGTTTGAAGATTGGTGTATAAATATGATGTATGTATGTTGGATTGGTTTAGGATGGATTGAAGTGCGAAAATCAGCAAAAAATGACATTACAGGCCCAGGTGTTTCGGTACACTCGAGTATGTACCGAAACAGTGAGCCTGAAATGGCCTAAGGGTTTCGAAACAGGGTAGGTCTGTTCTGGTACGTTTTGCTACTGGAAACCACAGTTTCGAAACACCTCAAGGGTGTTTCGATACGGGCCCGTGTTCCGAGCCATGAGGTACTGTTTTGATACACTTGTTTCGATACAGGGCTAGCATGTACCGAAACAGCTGGTTGTTATGTAAGTTGATGGAATATTATGAAGTTCTGATTCTTTGCGTTTTAGTCCCTAAATGTTGTGGATGCAATTAAGTGAGTATGAATGATTGTTTTGAGTTAAGTTTTGACAGAGATGCATGTATTATGATTAATTTGAGGATGGTAATCTAAAATTTGAGGAATCCTTTGTAATTTGATAAGTTTACAAAATGGTCCCTAAAATCGTATTTGAAAGCAATTGAGCTTTAATTGATGTTCGATTGATATTATGTATGTTCCGCTACGATGATAAACACTTAGGTTTCTAACGAGCATCTAGACAAGATAAAAAGAAAAAATAGGGTTGTTTATTGAGGTAATTCTTTCCGGTTTACTTCAACATTCCTCGTGTGACTCGTTTGGTTCGGTCTATCGCCTAGGCTGGGTCGAGAGGGTTACACATTGTATTAGATTAGAAAAAATTTAAATTAAATAGGGGTCAATTTGGTTAAAAATTAGGGACTAATATGAACAAAAATAAACATCAAATCCCTAAACTAATCTTATTACCCCAAACATTCCACTTTAAACATTTACCCTTAAACCTCAAACATGAACCCCTAAATCTTACAATCACTATTCACTAATAATTAAAAGTGCAAGCCTAATCCCCTAATCCCAAAACTTATCACATAACCCCAAACACTCAACTTAACACGTTTACCCTTAAACTCTAATCCTTAATCCTTAAATCTTACAATCACTAATAATTAAAGTACATGCCTAATCCCCTAACCCCTAAACTAATCTCATAACCTCAATTCCATATGCTCAACTTGAAGCATGTATTGTTTATACCCCTAAAGCCCAAACCTCAACCCTTAAATCTTACCATCACTAAAAATTGCTACTTGGAAGCCTAATCCCCTAATCTCATACCCCCAAACACTCAAGTTGACACATTTACCCCTAAACCCCAAACCTCAACCCTTAAATCTTACAATCACTAATAGATTACAGTTATCAACACTTTAAAGTGATTATATATATAATTTAATATATTAATAGTCAATAATTGAATTATTTAACAAAAATATTTTAAATACAAAATTAATAATTTAAATGGTGAGAAATAGTTTATCGTATAATGATAAAATAAATTCATCAAATTATAGACTTACTCAATTACATGTTAGGTAAATATCAAGTCGGGTCAATATCAGTTCAGGTTAACAACATGTTGGATTCAAAACAAGTCGAGTCAATTAACAGACCGGTTCAAAACATGTCACGTAAAATTGGATCTTGGGGTCAATTCAGACGGGTAATATCGGTTATCTGCCAGGATAGTCTCAGGTTCGGGTTCGTTTCAATCGGGTGCAGGTCGGGTTTCGGGTCTGCGGTAATAGGTTCAATGCGGGTTTAGGTCGTTCTCGGTCGGATGCAGGTTGGGTTCAATTACTACAGTAACAGGTCCAACTCGGGTTCGGGTCAACAACAGTCGGTTACAAATCAGTTTCAGGTCATCCCTTCTTCGGTTCAAACCAAGTTCTAACTCAAACAGGTTTCAGCCAGGTTTTCAGGTTGGGTCAGCTTTTTACACCCTTAATTATACTCAAGTCCAATTACGTAAATGACCCAACTAATTAATCCCAACTCAAACCCATAACCATAAACCTTAAATGACTAACCTTAACACTAACTGATGAGTGATTTAAATAGTTATATTCTTGTTGTTAATTACTCCTTATTTTTCGGTTTAGATAGCTAGTTTGGGTGTTTTCCCTTATTTTCTACGCATGACATTGGATTCTAGAATATGTGCTAAAAGTGGTTGAATTCTACAAGTTCTCTGGATTCATGACTAGATTAGTGGGCATAAAAATGTTGACTAAACGACATGTCAACGACTTCTAGAAGATGCCACGTCAGTAACAATTGATAACTTATCATCCAAGATAGGATAACTTATTAGCCGAAATTTGAAGTTTAAATTTAGGATTTATCTTTTGTATTTTATTTAAATAATTTAGGAATTATCTTCTATCTTTTTAGGTTTTTTAGAGTTTTAGGATGTTATAAATACCCTATTTAGGGTGAAACTCAAATCATCTCTTGTTCTTGTTTTCATTTTCACTTTGGAGTTTAATATATACCTTCCCTTTGTTCAAAAACGCTAAGTATGGTTGCTTCACAAGTTGTGCTTAGCTAAATTCACCATTAGCCAAAAGCTAAGCTAACCCCACTGACCTTGTGAGAATAGACAAGTTCTTCAAACCTACAACTTCGTTCTTGATTTTCCGTAACATTGGATTGGTAATCAGCCTTTCTTTTAGGCATTACGGTTACTTCATTCTAAAAGCGCGCATCGGGTTGAACGTGGTTTTGATCCACCGTTGGGGACGCGAATAGGCTTGTAGCAAATTCAACTCCCTAAGAACAAACTTAGTGGCAGTCCACTAAGGGGAATCATGATCAGATACGATCCTCATCGAGACAAACCATCCGAGTACGAACTTTTCTTGCACTAAGTGCAGAATTTGCGTTAGCATCGATTGACAAAGCTAATAAAACAAAAACTGAATTCTAAGGATTGGCCTGTAATTCAGTTCACCGTAGAAAAGCAAGTTACAAGGGTTGGGCCTTGTAGACTGTAACCGGCAAGAACTCGAAGTAATATCCCTTTTAGTGACCAAGACAAGTTGAGGCGAAGCAAAGTTGGATGCTAACTCTTATCATAATCAATTTCAATTATTTCTTTTACTTTGTTTATTTTAAATATTCTCTAATTATTTCACTAAATCCCCCTTTTTTGTCACTTGTAGATTGCTTGATAAAGATCAACTCAAATCTATATTGGGAACTCCTTAGTCCCTACGGATCGACCCTTACTCTCACTATTCTACTTTAATTATTTCTTTAATTGAGTTTAAGGATATTTATTTGACAGTTCACAATGCTTGTCAAATTTGCGCCGTTGTGGGGGACTTCGGCAAAGTTACTAATATTTGTTTTTGATTTGATTTATGACCCGAAAGAATCCATAAGAACATAAATACTATATCCCGGAGATCGAATCATACACTCGAAGACTACACGCTCAGACACTTCGGGAAAAGAAACAAATAGAACAAAAACAACGTCTAGAATGTGATCTAGAATCAGCGTCTAAGGCAGATTCACATTTCGAGTACACCAACGAAGAACATGTTCCAATGGGAGATAAAGACCAAATAATCAAACAACTGACTAGGGCACCAAATGATTAACAACTGATGTGCATAACATTCCTGAATGGTACAAAGCCATTCGTAATGAAAACAGGTTTGATACATCTTTTACCGACTTTCCACTGCCAGCCCAGTGAAGATCCTCACAAGAACCTAAAAGAGTTCCACATGGTTTGCCTAAGTACAAAATTCCAGGGAGTTTCTGAAGATCAAATAAAACTTCGTGCCTTCCCTTTTTCTCTAGCTGATATTGCCAAAGAATGGCTATTTGATCTACCTCCTAATTCAGTTACAACTTGGACTGACATGGCTCGCCTTTTTCTTGACAGGTTCTTTCCAGCAGCCAAGGCGAGCGAGCTAAGGCGAAGCATTTTGAGTATCCGACAGAAGGATACTAAATCCTTATATGAATACTATGAGTGTTTCAAAAAGTTGTGCGCTAACTATCCTCAACACGGTTTGTCTGAGCAAACACTTATCCATTATTTCTATGAGGGGTTAACGCCTATGGACATGAAGGTAATTGATACAGCGAGTGGAGGAGCACTTGTTAACATGACCCCAACTGCAGCAAGAACCTTGATATCTACTATGGCCACCAACTCACAATGATTTCACTCGACAAGTGAATCTTCTCAACAGGTTCACGAGGTAAGTATCGTTTCCCTGGAAAATAAGATTGTCAAACTAGCTGAAATTGTTCAATCTCTTGTTGCAAATAAAAGAAGCGCGGCTAGACTCTGTGGAATATGCACTAGTCCAGAACATTCAACAGACTGTTGTCCGATAATACATGAGGATTCTGCGCAAGCAAATGCCATAGGGAATTATGCCGGACCTTCCCAGAGACAATACAATCCCAACGCAAACACATACAACCCTCGATGGAGGGATCATCCAAACTTCAAATACACGCAAAATCAAGGACCAAACCAAGATTATTAACCACCTGCACCACAACAATATCAACCGTAGAAACCGTCGTTGGAGTCGATTGTTGGAAGGTTGGCGCTATCCCAAGAAAAATTTCAACTAAAGACCGAAGCTCACTTTGAAGCAATTAACAAATAGATAAGTCAACTAATGTCAGTGGTAAGTTGCTTACCTTCTCAAACGGAGCCCAATTCGAGAAAGAATATGAACGCCATCACTCTACGAAGCGGTACCATCATCGAACCAAAAGCCACAGATGAAGGCGTTTAAAAGAAAGGTAAAGAGAAATCCCTATCTTCCAATGAGAAAAGTATGTCCAATCCACCATCTGCACCATCTCCCTATGCTACTCTACCCCTTTTTTCCTCGAGATTAGTGAAGCGCAACAAACAAGTTGAAGACAAGGAGATCTTAGATGTCTTTCGGAAAGTGGAGATTAACTTCCCACTTTTGGAAGTAATCAAAAGAGTACCTCGATATGCAAAATTCTTGAAGGACCTTTGCACAAGTAACAGACGACTCACTGGGATTGAGAAGGTAAATCTGGGAGAAAACATATATGCAATTTTTCAGCGACGGCTACCGCCGAAATTAAAGGACCAAGGTATGTTCACAATTTTATGCAAAATCGGTAAGGTTGGTATTCAACGTGTCATGTGTGATTTAGGCTCCTCAATTAATGTTATGCCACTTTCTTTATATAAATCGCTTTCTGCTGAACCTTGAAAAGATATAAAAGTGACTATGTTGTTGGCAGATAGGTCCATAATATATCCCGAAAGAGTATTTGGGAATGTTCTAGTACAAGTGAATTAGCTTATCTTTTCGGCAGATATTTATGTGATAGACATAGAAAATGGCCGATCAAATTCCTCCTTGTAAATACTCCTTGGTCGCCCATTTCTCAGTGCCACACATACCAAGATAGACGTAAGAAGCGGTATTCTTACGATGGAATTCGACAGCGAGGTCGTAAAATTTAATGTTTATACAGCAATGAAATATCTTGACAACGTTGCTAGTTTAAACTTTGTTGATATTGTTGATCCTATCGTACAAGAATTTTTTGATTTTCACTTTGTAAATGATATGGGCAGGGAAATCGAGGAACTTGAAGATAAAGAGTTCGAAGAAGTTTCCTTCACTAATTCTGAATTACACCTCACTCGATCCAATACTAAACTTATACCCTCAATTTCACAGGCACCGAATATCGAGTTAAAATTGCGGCCAAATAATTTGAAGGGCAAATTTTTGGGTAAAAAAGATATCTTAATTATTTTAGACAAGTTTTCAAGGTTGAAAAATATTCGAAGAAATTATCCAATCTACAAGGACAAAACGAATGAATTCTATAATCGTAAAATTTCTCTTAAGGAAATTCTCAGTTGAACAAAGCGCAAGAAGTGGAAGAAGTATTTGTCGCAGTGCATGTAGTCTGAATCAGGTCGTCGAGCTTAACGATGTTAAATAAAGCGTTGAATGAGAAGCAACCCATTTTATTTTTATTTTTCTGATTCACTCACATTTCTGTTTTATTTATTTATTATTTCATTTCGTTTAAATTTTTAGGTACCCATATCCCAAGTATAACTTTAATTATTGGGACAATTCTTGCGATGGCTACTGATGAAATTAAAAGGAGCAGGTGCAAGTTAGCACAACCAAATCCACAAGAACGAGTTAGCATTGTATAAATTGTCGGATAAATACCAACATCCTTTCACTAATTACCCTTTCCCTTTTCCTAAACAAAACAAACCCCCACCGTAGGCCCTACCTTTTAAAGTCCCACGTGAGCCCATATATATATATATATTTTTAAACTCAAAACAAATTTCCTACTTTTCTCTTTACTACAACACGACCCTATCCTCATCTTTTCAAACTTAAATAGGCTTACCACGGGCCCCGCACCTTTTGACTAAGCTTTAAATCCACCTTTTCATGTTTTTAACTTTCCCTAAAAACCTTCACATGATCTTTCAAATTTATTTTCCCTTTTTTCCTTTTCCAAGACGCATACTGATAAGTGCCCAAAAGTCCTATAATTTTACCCCTTTTACATGGAAATTATCACTCAACCTACACCCATTTAAGCTGCATTATAGCTCTTCATGCATTGATTTCATCATTTATGCCTTAGATCTTTATATTTTTATCCTATGAAAGAGGTATTATTTGATGCATGTTTGGTGCTTTTGCAGATTTGCACGATGCTAGGGCAGGAGAGGTCATGACAACACTGGAGGAAAAGGAAGGATGAGGTAAAACCAGCTAGTAATAGACCCTGATCGAGCCAAGCCACAATCGATAGCTTTTAATGGGGGAAGTTGATTTATAAACGAAGCCTTGTTGAACAAAACCAGTCACAAGACTCATGCCGAGGCAGTAGAATGCAATGTCGCGGCCGTGTACTACTCAACCTGCAGGAAGGCAAAAAAGGCAAAGTGGTAGCCGATTTGTAGAGCTTTAAATGCCGGATTTTTCTACACACTTTGCGTGGCAGGTGAGCTCGAGAAGAGGACAAAAATATGGAAGGAGGGATAAAGTTGTACTTTTGGCCAAAAGTGAATAATGTATTAAATTAAAGAGATTCACCTCTTTAATAAAGTTAAGTCCAAGTCCAACTTAACTTCCTCTCCAAGAAGGATTTGTGCCTACACCTTCCCTTATATAAAGGAGGCTTGACGCCATCATTAGAGAGAGTCAAATTTGGTGAAGAGAGACGAGAGAGCTTAGGATTTATATTGTGTTTTCTTTCCGTTCATTATGTTCTAATTTTCCTTAGGGTTAGGATTAGTTTATTTAGTAGTTTTGTAAATACTATTGTACTTTGTTTAAGTTTTTAATGCAATTAAGTTGAGGTTTGCTTATTCTTGGCTTTAATCATTCTTACATGCTTATCGAGAGAGAGTTTGTGAGATTACCCATTTATTCAATATCGAGAGAGTTGAATTCACGAAACGAATAAGCACGGTTTTCATCCCACATGGTGTTAACTAACTCGGCCTAGGGATAGGTTAAGAGTTCTAGAGGCTAAAAGAAGCGTGTGATTGGTTGGTGTTTGTCTTTGGTTTACGCCGAGAGGTATGGTCAAAGTTCAGCTATCAACATTGTTCTGAGCTTAGAGATAACGAGGAGCCATTCAAGGACGCTTTACCGAGCCTTAACATCATCTACCTAAGAGCAAGATATTGTCGCGGCAGAGACTCAACCATTGCAGCCACGACAGGGACTTAGGGAACTGCCACGGTAGTTTGTGTTGCTGCATTCAAGAACGAAGACAAGTCAATAGGATTCCACACTACGTCACATTCTAATCCGGCCCATTCTCTCAACTTGATTTTCTCTCTACTTTATTTTCTAGCTTATTTTAGTTTTAGTATTTTAGTTTATTCAAACAACCCAACTCATATGTGTTTTTACTTTAATTGTTTTGCAGTGCGAGGAAGTAGGATTAAAAGGGTAGCTCAATCCCTGTTGAAACGATACTCGATATACTTATTATTATATTACTTGAAACGTGTACACTTGCACTATTGCGGTGCACTTTTACGCGAGCATCACATACCCCACCCACTTTGTTTTCTATCAGTCGTCTTCAACCTTCACCAGCCACACCTTCCCTTTCTCCTATCTCCCTAAACCTTCGACAATCATCCCAACACCTTGTTTGCACTTTAAAGACACACTAAACTCTTTAGATTAGACCCCCATAGTTTCTTCTTCTAGATACTCAGACTCTTTAGGCGACTCGATACTTGGAGCATCTCGCATTTTACTAAGATATTTTATCAGTATAAACTATTTTATTTAAACTTTCAGATTATCATTTTATGATTTAGGACATTTATGTAATCAGACTTTTGGACATTAAATTTTGGGATTATGTTTCTACATGTATCTTTGGATTTTAATTTAGATGTTTTTGATAAACAATTAGAATATGTTTTAACATTTGAGCTTTATTGATAGTTGTGATATTTTAACATAAATATTGCTATTTATTGATAATTATGTTTTATAATCATTTTAACCCAAAATCTGTTATTTGAGAGGAAAGTTTTTAAATGTGACTTCTTAGATTCTGCCCATTTCTTCTGGGTCGGTTTAAGGGGTTACACATTGTCAAATAGTTGAGAGTATATTCAGAACAGATACTACTTGTAATCACCTTAGCTTTCAAAAAATATGATCCACAACTTCTCCAAAGTTTTGACGGATCCTAGAACAATCCATAGGGGAAGTGACCTCACCTTTGGTCCGATGGGAATTCTTGGATCAAGTTATGGGCTCGATGGGTTTTAGCGAGACATGGCGGGGTTGGGTGAGGGAATGTATTGGCACTGTTCGGTTATCTGTTCTTTTAAATGGAAGCGCGACGCAGGAGTTTGATATGGAACGTGGATTGCGGCAGGGCTGCCCTTTGTCGCCATTATTGTTTGTCATAGTAGCTGAGGCTTTGCATCGGATGTTAGTCCAAGCGGAACGAATGGGCTTGATTTGTGGGGTGACAGTAGCTCCGGGGGTGACGCTGACACATCTTCAGTTCGCCGACGATACTGTGTTATTTTTTGAAGCATCAGTCGACGTGGCTTTGCACATTCGTAGGCTTCTTTGCTGTTTTCAGGTGTGTTCTGGTTTGCGTATTAATTTTGCTAAATCATCCCTTTATTCGATTGGGGTTGATGGGGAGATGGTAGCTTCTATGGCAGAGGTGTTATGTTGTCGTCAGGGGGAGTTGCCTTTTGTGTACTTGGGATTATCGCTGGGGGTGAATCCGCGGAACATAGCAGTGTGGGAACCTGTCATTTCTTCTGTTCGCCGAAAACTTGCAAGTTGGAAGAGGACTTCGCTATCGTTTGCGGCACGCGTCACCTTGGTAAACTCTGTCCTCTCTTCACTTCCAGTATATTATATGGGTCTATTTCGTGTGCCGAAAGGGGTAATTGCAGCCATTGATAAGTTACGTCGAGCTTTTTTATGGGGTGGGGTCAATCTACAGCGAAAAATGAGTAGGGTGAGCTGGAGTTTGGTGTGTCGTCCGCGCCATTTAGGCGGTTTGGGGGTGGCTGATTTGGAAGTTCGTAATAAGGCTCTTTTGGCGAAGTGGTCGTGGAGATATGCGAGTGACGTAAATTCATTGTGGCGCGCTATTATTGTCTCAAAGTATGGGGAGGCGGCACAATGGTGGCGATTTAATAACTCGGCTAGAGGACCGATGTCTGTAGTTTGAAAATAGATTGTGCAGACTGTTAGCTCGGAGGATGTGCAAAAGCATATGAGTGAAAATCAGTTTATTTGGAAGGTGGGATCGGGGGAGCGGGTGCTATTTTGGTTTGATGCTTGGTGCGTCGAGCAACCGCTTAAAGATGTGTTTCCGCGTCTTTTCTCGCTTGCAATTGATCGGTTAGCTTTAGTTGCAGACATGGCTGTTGAGGGACAGTTTCAGCGTGTTAGGTGGGGGTTGTTTTTCGCCGTAGTTTACATTCTTTTGAGGAGCGGCAACTACAGGATCTTCGGTCTTTGGTGTGCTGTGTACAGTTGAGACGAGGGGAGTTGGATACGTTAGTTTGGACACCGGACAAACATGGCTTTTTCTCTGTCAAGGGGCTGTCCCATTTGCTTATGCTGGACAAGGCGGGAGAGAGCGACTTCGGGGATTGCTTTGCGTGGAAGGTTTTGGTTCCCCCAAAGGTCCAGGCTTTTTTATGGTTCGCTTGGTTGTGTCGGCTGCCCACATTTGCGTTCTTGCGAGAGCGTGGGATCGATTTGGGTGAGCGGCAAGGCTTGTGTAGATGGTGCCGCGAGTTGGAGGAAGACATTGAGCATCTCTTTTATTCGTGTCCGTTTGCTCAAGGTTTGTGGAATTGGTTTCGAGGGTGGTGGGCGATTGCTTTGCCTTTGCCTAAATCTCTAGCAGATTTTTTGCTTCCGGATATGCACTGTTCTTTCACAGGTACTTTGAGGAAGTTGTGGGTGTCGAGCGTCGCGGCATTGATGTGGTCCTTGTGGCTTGCGCGCAATGACCTTGTGTTTAATGGGAAGTTTGTCTCGGTAGCGGAGATTGGTTTTTTGGTGAAGTTACGTTCATTCTATTGGGTGAAAACCCTTAAGGAGGGGCTCTCGGTTAGTGAAGCCCTTTGGTGGGATTGCCCGAGTTTGTATCGGGAAGGGCTTGCTAAGCCGCTGATTCGATTGGGAGTTTTTTGGGAGCCACCGATTGGGGACACTTTGAAATTTTCAGTGGATGGTTCTGCTGGGGGAAAGCCGGGTCCAGCGGGTTTTGGGGGAGTGTTACGGGATGCTCAAAGTCGTATCCTCGCCTTGTTTTCAGGGCCGCTTGGTGTGCTTGATTCAAACGTCGTCGAGGTTCGGGCGATAGCGTTTGCTTTGGAGTTCTATGTTGCGTCGAAATGGGCTGGTCGTCCTCTTATTGTTGAGTCGGATTCCAAGGTGGCAATTGGTTGGGTGTTGCAGGTGGAGCGCTGGCCATGGCGGTTATGGGAGTTCTTTCGAGCGATTGACCGCGCTACTTTGACGCTAGGATCTGTGTGCTTTTCTCATATTTTTCGGGAGGCGAATGGATTGGCTGATGCGTTAGCAAAGGAAGGGGTATCTCGGGTCTCTCTTTTTCATGCCTCGGTCTGATTTGTACGGGGAGGGTCCTTGTATTTAGTCGACATGTCGTACTCTTTTCCTCCGTTAGGTTTAGGGAGGTTTTTAACGAGGCGCATGTTTCGACTTGCGTTGTATATTCTTTCTTTAATAATATGCATCACTTGCTGATCAAAAAAATAGAATATTTAAATCACATCGAATATTTAATAACTACTTTAAATATTCAATTCAATTTAAAAATATTCGATTTAAAAGAAAAAAATGATTGAAAATATTCGAATATTTAATAACCATTTTAAATATTTTTCTTTTAAATATTCAAATATTTAATAACTACTTTAAATATTTATTAAATATTCGAATATTTTAAATCGAATATTTAAAGTAGTTACTAAATATTCGATATGATTTAAAAGAAAAAATGATTTAAAATATTCGAATATTTCAGTTGACGTGTCATATCTTAAGATAGAGGTGAGCGTTCGATCGAGTCGAGCCAAAAAATTTCGAGTTATTCGAGTTAACACATCATATTTTACAACTCAAACTTTATTTGAAATTTTTCGATTCGAGTCGAGTTTTCGATTTCCTATAAAAATTTAATTAAATATTCGAATATTTTAAATCATTTTTTTCTTTTAAATTGAATATTTTTAAATTAAATTGAATATTTAAATTAGTTATTAAATATTTGATGTGATTTGAATATGAAAATATTAAATATTCTATTTTAAAAAATATTCGATTTAAAAGAAAAAATCATTTAAAATATTCGAATATTTCGAGTTATTCGAGTTTTTTTTGATCAATCGTATGATTTTATTTTATAGAGATCAAAATCATACAAAACATCCAATCTTGGGCCTCATTAAAAACCTCCCTAAACCTAAATGGAGGAAAAGAGTACCCAAGTTGGATCCGGAAATACACGCGATGATCCGGAAATACACTCGAACCAAGTACCCGACACCACACCATCGAGTTATTCGAGTTGACGCATCATATCTTAAGATAGAGGTGAACGTTCGATCGAGTCGAGTAAAAAAATTTCGAGTTATTCAAGTTTACGCGTCATATTTTACAACTCAAACTTTATTTGAATTTTTTTTCGATTCGAGTCGAGTCGAGTTCCTATAAAAATTTAAATAAATATTCGAATATTTTAAATCATTTTTTTTCTTTTAAATCGAATATTTAAAGTTGTTATTAAATAATCAATGTGATTTAAATATGAAAATATTAAATATTCTATTTTAAAAAATATTCGATTTAAAAGAAAAAATGATTTAAAATATTCGAATATAGAGTTATTCGAGTTGACGCGTCATATTTTAAGATAGATATGGGCGTTCGATCGAGTCGAGTCAAAAAATTTTAAGTTATTCGAGTTGGCGCGTCATATTTTACAACTCAAACTTTATTTGAAATTTTTTCAATTTGAGTCGAGTTTTCGAGTTCCTATAAAAAATTAATTGGAATTATTTATCATGTTACCATACTTTGGAATTCTGCTTTAAGGACCAAATTGAAAGAATGCTTAAATAACGATGGGTAAATTTAGTGAATTGTTTCGAATTAGGATTACATTATTGAATGTATAAATATGAAGGACTAAATGTGTAATTATGCCAAAGTTTATAACAATCACTTAACTGCATTTAACGTCTAGTTACCATTTTGTTATAAAACATAAAGTTTAATTGCCATTTTGTGATTTTTGAAATCTTGGTTACCATTTTGTGTTTTTTACCAAAATTCAGTGACCGTCTGTGTAACCCTTATTTTTACGTTCGAAAATCAGCTACCATGAACCCTAAGATCACAAAGGAAACAATCAAGAATCATATACACTCGTGTTTACATATATAACACTGCAATCTTTCAACTTAAACCAACGCTTTCTTTGCAAAAACAATACGTACCCACAGTATAGGAACTGAAAACAGTATAGGAACCCCATCAAACGAACATCAAAATAGAAAAAACACAGGTTGAATATTGAACAGAAAAGCAATACTTACCCACAGTTGTCATTGGTTCTTTTGGCATCGTCGGACACGGTGGAGTCGAAGTAGTGCGCACCGCCACCTTTGGTCTCTTCTTGGACGAATCAGCAACGCGATCAACTGCCTCTGGTCTGCGCTTGGAGACTACTGATTTTTTTAAGTAAGGGGTTTCTGAGTTTGAGTGAAAGTGGGATGAAAATAAGGGTTTCGTATAGTTCAAGAAACAGGTATAGCTTTTTATAACTTGTTTTTAGGCGGTTAAATAAACTAAAATCATTAGGATTTTTATAATACGCGCATTAAAAGAACGAAATCATAAGTTTAGCTATAAAAAAATGTTACGACGAAAGTATGTTGGGCTTATTTGTTTAAGTATATTAAGAGATGTTTAAGATTTGTTTTGTCATAATTATTTTAGGATCTTGATTTTGGATATTTTTTTCTTTTGCATGTTGAAATTTTAATGCGTTGACATGAGGTGCTAACTTAATTCTCGAATTCAGGTCTAATAAAAAGATCGAGTATGTTCGCTTTAAATTTTTTTTTTAGTTTTCACTTAAGTAAATCATAATTTGAAAATATTTGTAAGTGATTAATTGCACACCGTCCAAATTAGGTAGTGTTGATCACCTATGTGTGCAACAGATCTTGATGGTGGAGATGATGGAGCTCTGGTCATGTTTCTGGAGAGCTTGGGTCTTGGTTATGGGAGCTTATACTCTCTTTAGGGTGCATGGCTCCTTATAAGGGGCTGGATGAAGTGAGGACACGCATCAATCAAAAAAGTCAAGTGTCTTAGTGAGTTGCTGCGATTCAGTGTCGGTGTGGATCACGTGCATCGTCACGTGGTCTAATATAGCGCTCGCATGTCCAGTTCGCAAAGGATTGTGATTGGTCGTTCGCACGGTCGTAGTTCGTTGGTACGTTCGCATGTGTTCTAATTGAGTGTTCGCGTGGTAACGGTTCAAGGTATTAACATTTTTCCCCAGTTTCCCCCCGGCGAGGGGAGGTTATAAAATGAACTTGCAAGCCTCGAAACGCGAACTAAGTTTTTAGAAAGAGTTGAGAAGTGATTTCTTGTGTAATTCTTTTCTTATTTTCTATTTCCACGTTGTGCTTCTCGTTTACTGGTGCGAAGACTTGCCGCTTATAAAAATGGTTTATCACATAAATAAAATGAATCTAATTTCCATATGATTTATGCATGCTCGTTTACTGGTGCGAACACTTGCCGCTTATAAAAATGGTTTATCACATAAATAAAATGAATCTAATTTCCATATGATTTATGCATGCTCGTTTACTGGTGCGAACACTTGCCGCTTATAAAAATCGTTCGCTGGATTTACACTATTGTTTAGCACATTCTATGCTTGCTTAAATTTGAGCGACTTTTTTGACTTTGTGTAGATGTTGCTATTGTGATGGCATACGCCTTTCTGGAGTGGGAGATCACTTAGTCACTATTGACTTTTAAATATTATGTACACTCATTTGAGAGTGGCGAACGCTTAGATGATACATTTTTCTTTGAGCTTGCTTATTTTCAGGGTGTCAGACGTTTTGGTGATCCGTTTTATATTCGCTTACTTGAGAGTGTTGTATATTATCACCCGTTTTTTTAATGGCCGACAGATAAATATAAACTTTTGATATTTGCAAATTGTTAGAGTAAATAGGTAACGAACACTTGCCCCCATGTAGTTTCATAATAAATATTGAAACAAACATACATGTATGTTATAAGCAATGTAAGTTTCATTCGGTAACTCGGAGCGGCATCACTAACTCATAGCGGGATATTGCTAATTCATTCCCTAACTATTAGTTTCACACGTAAATTTGTAACATTTTTCATATTTACAAACACTATCATCTATTTGTGATGTCGTATGTTATCTTTTCGGGTGAGGGATCACTGGCAAATGTTTAGTATAGATATTATGCCAACTCACTTGGGAGTGGAGATCGTCAGGCGGTGTCCATTTGCGCACTTCTTAAAAGTGGTGGATGTAATACCCCAAAATACGGTCTAGGAGTATGTGGATACTTTGAATAAATTTCAAAGTGGATCATATCCTTAATTTTAATAATTAAGGATATTCTTTATAGAGAATTCCAAATTAAGACTAGGGCCTAATAATAAGATTATAAAGCATGATGATCCAAGTGAGAATAATTAAGAACTTATGATTGAATTGAATTAAAAGAAAAGAAAGAAAGGACAAACACTAAGGACTAGAATGCCTTAAATGAAAAAGTGGTAACCTAAATTATAAGTGACCAAATCGAAACAAACAACAAAGTAAAGGAATGCATGCTAAATTCCCATATTCCTAAATGCCCCTACACATGTCATTAATTAGTGGATAATCAAGGACAAATTAGTCATTTTAAGGGTGAATTAATTGATGATCTATTGTCATCTTCCTCTTTGTGACTGAGAGGATGAAAAAAAGGGGAGAGAAAAGATTCGAGTGAGAAAACTCCATGTTTATAGATTCAGGCTTGAAAATTGGAAGAATTGGAGTAGCTAGCATTCATATAACCTTGATAGGAAGGTAAAATATCTTCCTTAATGCATTATAGATTCAAATGATGCATATAGATTTTAAGTTCTTGCTTGAATTACATGAATTGGATGATTAGTTAGTGAATTGATGCCATGAATTAGTTAAGAAGTTCAATTGATTGATCAATCCATGGAATTGGTAGTGCCATTCGAATGACTAGGAGAAAGTGATGTCCATAACCAAATTGATGGTGAAATGTTATGCTAGTTCCTGGAAAAATTTGGATGATGAATAGAATGGATGATTGATATGTGAATTGAAATTCTTCTTGCTGGAAATTCTAGTGAGATGATGCCTTAATGAACCATTTTGAAAATATTACTCAATTGCCCTGTTTCTATAGTTTTGACACATAATTGCGCTGACTTGGACATGTATGAATGAGTATATATGTTGAACATGTTAGAATTAAATCATAAATGAATATGAAATCTAAACTCAGGATCTATCATGTCAAATCATTAAGAACAATAAACTGAATAAACTGAATGCGGAAGCGTACATGAATTCATTGATAGATTAAAAATCTTGAATCTTGATGTGGAAATCCCAAAACTTTGGTATTGATCTTCCAAGAAGATAGGTTATCTCTTGAAGTAAAACTCTCAGACGAGGAAGGAGAGAAAAACAGGTTAACCTATTTCTTGGGGACCACTGCCTCTTTATATAGTTGATTTATTAAATCAACTATTAAATATTTATAACTCTGTCCCTCATTGAATTTTAAATATATCTTATGGTATCTACACTTTTAGTTCCATGACATTTTAATACCTATGACACGCTTAGCTTAATTGGTCACTTTATTTTGTGTCATACTTTATAATAGCAACATACATTTTACATATGTGCCCACAATTGAGGATTTTAATCCAACAATCTCCCACTTGGGCAACATATGTTTCTTGATAAATGTACAACCTTATGAGCTCAAAATTTTGCTATTATATTATAGGTATTTTATAACAATCTCGTCCATCAACTATATCCACATAGGATCAAAGCGGTCTTCGCCATATCAATCATGACTGGACCCATCAATGGTCACGTATACAAATATAGTCAAATGACATAGATCAATCATGGATGTGTAGCATGGAAAATTACATGAAATGTGAATCATACATGTCTATTTCCAACTGGTCCTCCTAAACCTTAATGAGATCAACTTTACTGAATTCAGAGTGTACATAAACCAAAAGAACTTTATTTCTGCAGAAAATAATCTTAAATAACTTTAAACTAAAATAATTGAAATCGTGTCTAAACCGAATGAGCATTTTTCAAAATTACAAACTCCCACTAAAGCCGAATATCCTTAAATAACATTACACCCACATTGGTAGTGTGCTCATGAAAGACTTAGGGTGACAGTTTCTTAATATGCGCGCAATTATGGAGTTTGTACCAACATGCTCTTTAAACACACAAACACTCTGAATTTTCTTTAACAACTAGGAACGTAATATTTATGTGCTTCAAGTTTGAAGTGTTCCTATTGTGTATAGAATAAATGAATGCATATTTATTGTCACAAAATCACTAAAGTGGTCTTTTTATTCAAAGTAAAATTAGCAGCTCATGTGACAAAATTCGTTTGCATCAATATTCTATTAGAATCGAAGTCTGTAAACCTAATGATCTCTAACTTACCAGAACTTTGACATGTGAGCATGTAATTTTTGTTCTCTAAAGATATCTCATAACTCTATTGGCTGCTATCCAATAGTCCATACTAGAATTTCTTAAATATCTATCTAACATTCTAACAATGTACACAATTTCCGAACGCATACATACTTAAGCATAAATTAGATTCTCAATAGCTTATGTATAGAGAATCTTTTGGAATTTCTAAATTTTCAAGGTTACTTTTAGGGCATTGAGCAAGATAATACTTATCTACTTTAGCAATATGAGTGTCACTTGGTTTACTCCCACTGAACTTGTAGTATATACAAGTGCCAGCCAAATTTATCTCAAAACCGAATGAGATAATCAACATGAAATTTATAAGGGTAAACTACATAAATAGTCCCCCGACTATGCTCCAATTATCTTTTGCATCCCCCGACTATCAGAAGTTACAAACTGGTCCCTTGACTTAAAAAAATAACAAATTGATCCAGTGCCGTTAAAAATTTAACGGCTGCTGACGTGATAGTTAACAAAAATTGGCATAATAACACATTTAGTCCTCAACTTTTACACTTTATTTAACTTTGTCCTAATTCTAAAAAATGACCCTTAACATTTCAAAATTCTATCAATTTAATCCATTTTTTCTCTCCACACAATCCTAAACAAGAACGGTCTTCTTTCTAAAACAAAAATCAAATTTTCATTTCTCCTCTTTCTATATACTTGTCAAAGCTAGTTGTGTGTATTTGAACCAAAGGAGAAACAATCTCATCATTTGATTATTGAACTGGTATAGGAGAAATGGTTGCAGTCACCTCCCGCGTAACAACTGATTTAAGTTTGCTTCATTATTCCCTTCTCCACCTGCTAACACAAAGACCATAATCAATATGCCTAAACTTCCACAAATGAAAGTGGGATTGAGTGTGTCCCAAGATTCAATAAATTAAATCTCATTCTTTCCATTTTTGTAACACAAGATGGCTTCAGAAATCACAAAAAAACTTTTGCATATCGAGTCCATTACACATGCGCCTAAGTACCCGCATACAATTCCCAGATGTGAGCCTGCAGATCTCTAATGGGATTTCCTATTATTATGTAAAAAATGTCCTAATTTGGTGAAGAACGTTGCGCTTCAGGTAAACTCTATTAGACATCAACAATAAATATGGTGAAGAATGGGATCATACCAATGGTTGGTGTTCCCTCCCTGCTTCTTTTCCGTCTTGTTTGATCCACCTGACAGATGATATGCAATGACAAAAATAAGCTTTAGCGTTTGGAACCTTATAATTCTTTTAATGCACTATTCAAATGAAATAGCTCATAAAGAAACAAAAAGATTGTTGGAAATAGGCTATACATATAGAAATGAGATCTCACCGCATTTGTAATCCCATCACTATCATCAATGGAACCTTCAGTCTTCACACTGTTCACATGATCATAAAAATTAGTCGATCAACTGGAAAAGTTCATTGGGTCATACATTATCGTACAAATAGGTTGCTAAGTCATAGCTGTGATCTCCTAAATAATAGTACTAGTTTGTCCAGAAAAGATTAACAAACCTCTGGGACGGTTGGGGTTCAGTCCTGCCTTCAACATTCTCAGCAGAACTGTTGCCTATTGGCATTGCAAGGCCATCAAATCTTTCCAGCTTCTTCATTAAACATTGGTTTATATTTCCTGAGGACTTTGTTGGTGTTTCTACAGAGGCCTGCATTACAATGCTCTGGTTATATTCATCACCATATTAGCTTAAAGAAAAGACTGACAACTTGCAAGCTAACTCATGGTAGCAGTGAATATGCATTCATATCAACAATAATTAAGGATAAAAATAGCAACAGTTTGTAAAGATTCATTCAACAACAAAAGCCTCCTTAGTCCTTACTTCAGGTGACGATGGAACACCGTGACCGTGCAATCCCTGTATTTCAAGAGCAAATGGATAACAAATTCATTAGTGTATAACATGATACAACAGAAGCAGAGATCTTGGTTTTATTTAGCACTCATACGATGCAATTTTCTTTTTCTTTTTAATTTTGTGTTTCTAGTTATATTGGTAAGGTAAGGAATCCAGGAGTATTACGAGTTGGTAAGCATTAAAAAGACCACTATCTACTCGTATGGCAGTAAGAAAGGTGAGAATTATACAATTGTATGTGTACTGTACATACCCAAGTGGAATAAGCTATGCATTCATTCGTATCTCAAATTAAAAACATGATGAACTCCTAGAATTCTTTCTTTTTTTAAATAATACTCTAATTAACAGATACCTGTGAAGTAAACTTACCATGGGAACTGCAGGATGCAAGTAAACTCCCCCATGAGGATAGATTGTCGCATAAGGTGGCCCATAAGGGTTATTTTTTTAGAATTAGGGCAAAGTTAAACAAAGTGTAAAAGTTGAGGACTAAATGTGTTATTATGCCAATCTTTGTTAACTGCCACGTCTCCAGCCGTTAAATTTTTAACGGCACTGGATCCATTTGTTATTTTTTTAAGTCAGGGGACCAGTTTGTAACTTTTAATAGTCGGGGGATGCAAAAGATAATTGGAGCATAGTCGGGGGACTATTTATGTAGTTTACCCAATTTATAATTTCATTAATGAGAGTTCTACTTAAGCTCATATATAGATTTATGTAGTTTACCCAATTTATAATTTCATTAATGAGAGTTCTACTTAAGCTCATATATAGATTTTATTAATTTATATATCATTGATATTGTATCATAAGACACAACTTTATGATTGTACCATATAAATAGTTTCTTCAATGTCGCCATTGAAAACAAGCTTAACATCCATCTTATGTAGCTCAAGATTAAAATAAGCAACAAGCGTCATAATTATCCTGAAAGAGTCTTTCAATGAAACTGAAGAGAAAGTCTCTACAAAATTAATGTCTTCTTTTAAAGTGTATTCTTTAAACACAAGACATGCCTTATACTTATCCACATTATCATTTGCATCCCTCTTGATTTTAAATATCCATTTATAATCAATTGGTTTGCACCTTAAGGTAATGAGACAAGTTCCTAAACTTTATTGTCTTGCATAAAATTATACTCTTCTTGAATGACATCAATCCACTTTTGAGAGTTAGAACTTTTATGGTCTGATAAAAAAATGATTGAACATTTTCTATCATTCCATTGTTACCTTTTTTTGAAGAAATACAATATAATAATCTAGAATAGTATTTCATCTTCCTCTCGTGGACCTATTTAATGACACTTGTTTTTTAAGGTTGTTGAGTTTGTTCTTCTGAAACAATTACCTTATCTTGAATGAGAGTTGTTGAACATTATTTTACTGAGGTACTTGATTCACTTCTTGATTAATGATAGGTGTAATAACCTAAACATCATCAAAAGTGATAGTATGAATTAAAATATAATCAATTCCTCCTCAATAACAATGTATCTAACCTTATTTCTCCCTCCAAACTCAACATCCTAAAAAAGTTATAAATCTCTCCTTAAAATAATTTTACTTGTGGGATCATAAAATTTACAGCCCATTGATCACTCAAAATAACCGAAATAGTTGCTCTCTTTTGAAGTTTAATTTCTTTACATGTGTCCTAACTTATACAAAAGAATCAACACTTTAAAACTTATTGTCTTTTCTTTTGACTAGGACCCTTAGCAACTTTATTCTAATATTTTCTTTATTGTCCTTATTCTTAGAGACACTAACTAAATGAACACTAACCAAATGAGTATTTTTACACTTATAATGCTTCAACTTTTCTTCCTCTTGAACATAATGAGAAATGAGCCTAATTAGAGCCTATTTCTTCTTTTGGCAGTTGTAACTGAATCTGAATCGGTTAAATTGTATAGGAAGCGGTACCAAAATCATAAGAACAAACAATTGTTAGAGAGTTTGATCTTACGTGCTTTAAATTTTGAAGCAATATTAAGAATTTTCATAATCTACTCCCTCACATTTCCTTGACCCTTATACTTCATAGAAGTAAAAAAAAGCATAAGTGATGTCATCTTAACCTTAATGTTTTGGGTAAAACATTTCTTAATTTCGTCAAGGAAACACTTAGTATGAGTAATCACTTTAGATTTGTGCTCCTAAAGACATCTAGAATGTTATGTTTTATGATCATTAGACTCATGCGATTCGAACGATCTCACATCTCAAAATACCTTTTATGGGTGCTTACCGCTGTGAGAGGTGCAAAATATTCTTTCTTTAGTGCAAAGTCTAAGTTTATACAACCAAATACTATATGTAAGTGTCTTTTCTTATTCCTTGAAATTAGTTTCACTAAACATGAGTGTGGAATTCATTTAACAGATATTGTGATAACAAAGATAAATTACCTAAATATAGAACAAAAATAAAATAAAATAAAACAAGCTCACATAAATATTCATAAGTAAATAAATAAATTCAAAATAATGGCTAGTTCTCCTCAAGATACCAAGCATAACATTAATATCAAGTCTTTGGACAGTAATATTAATTGTAAGCGGTACTCTTGTTGTAGCAATCAAACATTGACAATAAATTATGTCAAACAATATATTAATCTTTGGACTAACGTACTGCTCACATAAATTACCTTATAATTGTCACACATTTATCGCCACAGTTGTCGTTGTAATTCTGCCAAATATTAACTTTCCTTTGGGCTAATTAATAAATGCATGAATTACAAAAACCCATAATCATCTTAATATTTTAAATAAAGTAATCTATACAAAAGCGGTCACTTTGGTGACATTATGTTTCAACTAATCTACTAAAATATTAGATGTCCGAAGCCAAAATATGAATTTATTTATTTCAAAAAAAAATCCTTAATTTTTTTATCTTTCAATTAAATTAAAAGATAACCAAAATAATAATAAATTTGAATAAAGGTAAACCTCATATTAAGATATCGAACACTCCATTAATATTTCATCGTTGAACAAAACATTAACTTGCAAGTGATATCTTGGTATAGTAATCAAACATTGATAATAAGAACATGTCAAACAGAAATCTTCCTTTGGGCCGATTTATTGCTCACATATAAAACTGAATAATTATCACATGTTTATTACCATAGTTGCACATGTAATAATGTCAATTATTAACCTTCCTTTGGGCCGATTAATACTAACATAATCCGACTTACATGCACAAAACCTTCTATATTTTAAAATAAAATAATTTTCACAATAGAGGTCACTTTGGTGACTTAATGCTTCAATTAATTTATCTCAAAATATATAACATAAATATACCGATATTCAAATTTATAATTTTGTAACAGTCAAAAATGAAATTTCTGATAACACTTAAGTTTCTGAAATAACACAAAATAAGGTTGTCTAAATGGGGCTATCAGAACTCGAAAAAACTTAAATCTTTGACTGTTCCTTAAAAGAAATGTCTTAAACCTTAAACACACATTTACCAAAATTAAAGTTGAATTCAAAACATTCAAACTTTAACTAAAAGCTAAAATTAGAAGTATCATACAGATGAGTAATTCATATAATGATCACATAAAACTTTAATATATATATATATATATATATATATTCACAATAACCTAACGATCAAAATTAAAATTCTTGATCAAACCGAATTGAATATATATCATTGCCAAACATATGTTCTATAATTCATAACAATAATAGCGTGTGATCAAAATCAAATAAAAAAATAATGATTCGAACCCAAATAATTGCTTAATTACAATAAGAGCAACATACTTGAACCATTGTAGCATATGATACTAACATACTTTAAAGGTAGCATATTGTAATTTTTCATTTTCCAATTACAGTCAATGAACTAAACCAATTTGTAATCGATAGAAATTTATCAATATAGTTTTGAGGCTGTTCGAACATAAGGGAGAAATTGGGAGGCAATTCAAAACTATATTATAATATTACCACTAAAAAATTTAAATACCCCAGTAACATAAATAAAACCTTAAAAACAGAATCAATAATGAAAACATAATCTGCCGACTTTGAAATTCAATGGCAAATAACCTGATTAATAATCGAACAACATTAATAATTGTCCACTAATAATATTGATATTATCCTTTAATCCTGAATCCAATACAGAATCATAGTTGTTTGTAGCGTAAAGCTACAATTCTATTAAATCTCAATTATGCATTTAATGTATATTTACAAAACCCTAAGTTCAACCGAAACCAAATGCATTCTGGATTGCTTTTATATACAAGATTCTTTCAAATTGAAAACGTGGCGATATTTGAATATCAATTTAATAACCTAAATTCATAAAAAAAAACTATACGACAACATTCATAAAAAAAACATATGGCAACCCATATTCAACACCATATATAAGGATTCATAAAAAGAAACCCTAAAAACATAATATTGTAACCGAAACACTTAATCAATATACTAAATTCCTTAAACCATACGAATGAATTAATTCGAAAACAATAAAAAAATTAATGGGTTCCTAATGATTTAACATGACAAGGCTCTGATGCCACTTGTTAGAATTGAATCATAAATGAATATGAAATCTAAACTCAGGATCTATCATGTCAAATCATTAAGAACAATAAACTGAATAAACTGAATGCGGAAACGTACCTGAATTCATTGATAGATTAAAAATCTTGAATCTTGATGTGGAAATCCCAAAACTTTGGTATTGATCTTCCAAGAAGATATGTTATCTCTTGAAGTAAAACTCTCTGACGGGGAAGGAGAGAAAAACAAGTTAACCTATTTCTTGGGGATCACTACCTCTTTATATAGTTGATTTATTAAATCAACTATTAAATATTTATAACTCTGCCCCTCATTGAATTATAAACATATCTTATGGTATCTACACTTTTATTTCCATGACATTTTAATACCTATGACACGCTTAACTTAATTGGTCACTTTATTTTGTGTCATACTTTATAATAGCAACATATATTTTACATATGTGCCCACAATTGAGGATTTTAATCCAACAGAACAATCATGTTAGAACCCTTGTTTAAGTGATAAATGAAGCCATAATCTAGCTTAAAGAAATCTATCCAGAAGACTCTATCTCGAACAGTAAGTTTATAAATTTGTAGAAATCACATAGACCCAAATTAGGGAATAAATCTTATATGTACAGAATCATGTGTATGTCTAGTTTCATATGCAACAAACGTAATCAAATTCCGAGTTGTAAAACAGTTTGTAGAGACTTATCTCTAAGGACAGTGCAAACTGTCCAAGGGTGTAAATTGCCTGTCTTTAGGTTAAAATCTGAATTAATTGGTAAAGAATATAAATGCAAGGCCTATATGATTAGAAAGATGGTTAAGTTAGCTTTCTAACGGTGTAAACGGTTCTAAATTCCGACGTACGAAATAAAAGATATAAGCATTTAAGCAAATGATGCACATGCTGCCTGGCAACAACAGTTTTGATGTTTGAAATAAAATGTTTGCTTGAATGTATAGAATTATGTAATGGTTTAATTGGTTACTAATTTTGCTCTTATGGTCTTGTGTGACTTGTTAGAGCAAGGAGTAAACCTTGTTGAAGAGGAAAGGGTTGGTCAAGCTGGTGGCAAGCCTGAGGGGATTTGGATTCAAGACCAAGAAAAATAAACTGGAAATATTGTGAGTGCAGTTATTGTAGGGTTAGAACTTAGATCCTAACCAAATATGCATGCCTACCTTCTTGATTATTTCTATGCCATGCCAATGAATTTGATTAAACTTGATTATGGATAAAAAGGGAAGAATGGATTAAGCCAAAAACTTGTGATTAATAGTGACATGAATCTTGATAAATCGATTGAAAAAAAATATAAACAAATAATTTATTTCTTGCTGTATATGTGATCCTTTCGAATGGTTACTTGAATGTATACATATGATGACATGCTTGCGGAAACTATAAACAAATGTTTGATTTCTTGCTTTGGATGCGATCCTTTCGAATGGTTACTTGAGTGTATACATAAGGTGATATGCTTGCTGAAAGTATAGACAAATGTTTGATTTCTTGCTTTGGATGTGATCCTTTCGAATGGTTACTTGAATGTATCTATAGGATGAAATGTTGGTTACTTGAAATACTTGCTAACATGATATGAATCATGAACTAAAAGACATTGCTTAATGCATAAAGATAGTACTTGTTAAATGCTTGCTTGAATGACAAGATAACTTGTAGAATGAAGAACTAAGGCTGAATTAGCCTAAGGGCAAAGCATGATGTTGCTACACTTTACTTGAATTGATTCTTGAATGATAACATGAAGAGCTAAGGCTAAATTAGCCTAAGGGCAAAGCATGATGTTGCTATACTTTACTTGAATTGATTCTTGAATGAGAACATGCCTTGACTTGAATATGAAATACTTGAAAATGTGATAAGTAAATGAAACAAAGCCTTGGTTGCTAGAGTCATAGGTAGGATGGCATGCCATAGAGTCTAGAGCTTAGTGTGTCGGGTGGACTACGGTCCAGGGCTAAGGCCCCTATTTGGCAACAATAGGAAGGATGTGTGTGTTATGGTCACTTGGCGACAGTAGGAGGGATTGACCGGTACTAAAAGTACCATCTTGTAGCAACAGTTTGGTTGGTGACTCGATTACCTAGACATCTAGATACCAAAGGCTTGAACTAAAGAAAGCAAATGAAAAATAGTTGAAGTATAAAGCTTCCTTGTCACTTGAAATTTACTTGAATTACTTGACATGTAAACTTGATACTTGAACACTTGAATATCTTGACTTACAAACTTGATTACTTGACTTACTTGCTACTTGACTTGATTACTTGAGCTACTTGCTACTTGACTTGATATTGAACTGGTATGTCCTTCTGGATACTTGATTAAACTTGGAATGAACATACTTTCCTTGTTAACATGCTAATCGAATAGTCCTTGATAGCATAGTATGATTCATGTTGCATGAGTTTATAACCCTTGTTGAATGATCTTGATTTTGATACGTTAAGTATACATGATATTAAGCTTGCTTGTTACATGGTTACATTTTGACTTGATACTTGGGATGAGAACAAGCTCCTTGATAGTGTACTATTTGAATGAGTGTTGGAAACTTGGCACGATATAGATTACTTGAGAATTAATACTCTCGTTGAATGTTCTTGTTCACCTAGACAAACTTTACACCAAGATTTAATTAAAAGTTTAGAATACAAGAAATATGTCATGAACTTGTTTGCTATGTGAAATGCATTATGGTTATACTTGACTTGACAAAAATGTGTATTATATGAGTGTGGATGCCATGTATACCTTGTACATGAAAATAAGAGTTTTCATGAAATGTTAAAATGTATAAACACGTATAATGGACAGATTTGAATAAATTATAGGTCACCATGGATTGTTTTTCTTGTATAAGCGTATATATGTATTTAATGGAATACACATGAGTTGCTGCCATGTGTTGTTTACATGTGATTAAAAATGGAGTGTTTAAGCATGCTAATGGAATATACATGCCCTGCTGCCATGCTAGGTGACAATAGGTGCAAAATGAGGTTGTTTTATATGTATGAGTGTATGATTGTAAATGCTGCCATGCTAGGTGACAATAGGTGTGAAATGGGGTTGTTTTACATGTGTGAAGAAAATTTGAATTTTGTTTTTACTTGAATGAATGGGTATTACTTGTAAACATAATTTGAATAACAAGCTTGAAAAGAAAAGTGGTTATTCTTAACTTGAGATGTATGTATATTGCCTGAATATGTACTTGACTTGAATTGAAATGTGTACATTGCTTGAGTATATTACTTGATTTAAAGTGAAGATTGAGCAAAGCTTGAATTCGAATGCTTCCAACACTGACTAGGTTCAAACTTGGCTAGTTGATACTTGTTTTAATAACTGGATATAGTTAGATTAATACCTCATTAAGTACATTTTGTACTTATCCCTCTTGTTTCCATTCTTCCCAACCTACAAGTTAAAGGGACCTTGAACCACCTTCCTTGAGCCCGAAGCAAGAGGCAAACAGAGCTAGAAGTATGATTTCATACTTTTTGTAACACCCGGGTTTAAGGTTCGGGTGTTAGGTGGGTTAATTTTGGTTCAAGTCTTTGGGCTTGGTTTTGAAGTTAGAAGACCATGTGTTTTTACTAAGGGTAAAATGGGGTTTTTCTAATTAATGAAATAAAACAAGTAAAAGACGTGTTTTGAAAGCTATCATCTTCTTCCTTCAAACTAAAACCCACGACAAAACCCCTCTCCCCAACCCCAAACACTGCTCCATCATCTTCGTCAGCGTTTTCAAGAGTTTTTATCAAGGTAATGATGTTTTTGACTTCTCCTCTTCATCCTTAACATTTCCATGATTTTAGATTTTCATAAACTTCATTTTTGAGTTGTTCATGTGTTCAAAATTTTAAATCAAAGGTGAAAACTTTGTAGGGTTTTTATTGAGTTTTTGATTTGTAAAGTCTAAATATGTGATAGTCTTGCCTTTAAGTGTAACATATATTAAAATGGTGAAGTTTTATTGAAATCCTGAAATGAGTATTTGTGGGTGAGTTTAAGGGTAGAAATCTTGAGTTTTTGAGGTAGTTTTGTAAGGGAAAGTTGGGCTGATGGTATGGTTATGCTTGGGGGCTGTTTTGAGCGTGTTTAGTGATGATTTGGATGATGAAATTGATGGGTAATTGCTAGGTTGTGTTCAAGTCCGAAAATGAAGAGTTTGGGTTAGTTCTTGGCTTGGAAATGTAGTGAAATCGTCTTGAGTTGTAATCTGATTTTTGGCAGTGAATTTGTGAATGTTTTGATGTGTAATACGCTGTTTTTGGTTGATTAAAAGCAAGGGAAAACGTTGGAGAAGCTTCATGCTCATTTTTGAGGAACTTGGAGGCTTGATCGACATTCTTGGCTTGTATTGGGGGTGTTTGGTGAGTGGACTATTTTCAATGGTTTTAAATTGGTTCAAAGTATGTTGTTGGGGTGCTAGATTGTGCTTGGCAGGCCAATCTAATACGGTGTTAAGTTGGTAGCTTAATCTCTTGTTCAACTTTATGTATTTCTTGCTAAATGTGCATAAATGTAGTCTTGTGTGATAAGTGTCTGATTATGCATGTTGCGATATATTTATGTTGCATGATGGTGATTTGTATGTTGTGTTGCATGATTGTGAAATCACGGTGAGTACTCGCTTAGTATGTTGGCACTAGTTATGTTACCATATATAAATGATCGATCATTAGGATGAGTGTGCACACGGTAAGAGTCAAATTCGCGCGTGGCCTTGGTGGTGTGAAGTCACCAAGGTGGAGTACGGTGAAGTAACATTCCATCGGAAGGTATATATGTGTGATGATGAGTGGAATCACATTCGTAAAAGAAAATGGTGATGTGTGAAATCCCACTGGAAGGTAATATTGTTGTTATTGAGTACGTTGGGCGAAAATCCCAACGGAAGTTATCCGCATATCCGAGCAAGCTATATAGTTGCCAATATACCTTGTATATGTGTGGTTGATGTGGTAAGATGTTCTGTTTCATCTATGCTAAGCATAACATGAGGTAAGATGCCATGCTCATGCATTCTTGTAGTGGTTGGCTATGTTGTTATGATGGGGTTAATGCATGCCTTGTTGATGATTTATGGATATCATGGTTTGGACCCTGCATTGTCATATTTGTTTTTCAGCTCCCTCACTAAGCTTTCAATCTTACGCTCTCATTTCCGACAATGCAAATCATTAGTGTGGAAGATAGCAAGGAGCAAGGAAGGGGTACCCAAGAGCGTGTGTTGCTGCCCAAGTATGGTTTTATTTGAATAATGTAATAGATAGCATTGGGGATGCTAAGTGTTGTAGGAGCGTATGTTAGACTCTTATGTTTGGTTTTCATGTTGTTGAATGTTCATGTTTTGTGTGAAGGGATGTAAATCTTTTTTTATGTAATGCTTAAGTTGCTACATTTTTCTTTTAGCTAAAGTATACTCGTTATGCATGCTTATATGTTTAGTCATGCTCATTTGTAGGATGTGTTGCCTCTAGATTGTTTGCATGATTGTTGCTATGTGATCCTTGATGTTTCGAGGCAATTTTGGGGACGTTTGAGGATGCTAAAACTTGTTTCCGGGCCACTATATGTGCAGGCGTTTTGAAACGCTCGAAGTGGATCCGAAACGGTCGTAGCTCCAAGGATACTCGTATCGGAACGGGGGTGGTGTCGTTTCGATACGATTTGACACTATGAGCTCCTGTTTCGGTACGCGTTTCGATACGGTTTGCTACTGTGAGCCCCTGTTTCGGAACCAATTCCGAAATGTTTTGTCATTGTAGACTCCCGTTCTGGAAAAAGATTGACCATATCGGAACGGCTTGGTCTTGCTTTTAAACTAGAGCTCGCGTTTCGGAACGTGCAAGCCTGTTTCGAAACGCAGGCAAGTAAATTGGCCATTTGGCATCTTCAAAGGTTCTTGAACATTACGTTTAAGTCCCAAATGCTTGTTTGCTTCCTTGTTGAGTTCATATGTATCTTTTATGTATGGTTTTGTTTCGTACGCATGAAATTGGACTAATTAAGTTACTTGGTTAATTTAAGTTGCCTTATGTTTTGCTTGGATCATTTCGCTATCGTCTTCTGCTGCTGCCTTCGCACATAGGATTAAATGTGATATTTAGACAAGATAATTAAATGAAAAAATAGGGTTGCTAATCGGAGTGAGACATTAGCGGGCTTCGCCCGGTTTTTCCTCGTGTAACTCGTTCGGACCGGCCTGTCGGCTAGACCGTGTAACACCTTATACCTGCCTATGCGTTTTACCTAAGTTACGGAGAATTATCACAACATATACATATATATAATATGTATTCAGTTTTCATGAAACTCAAGCATCACTATAGAGTGATCAAGATAATAATAGGTAAACACATCCATTCGAATCATCTATCAAGTTCATAATTCTAAACCCATTTCAGAGTTTGAGTTACAAAATAATGCCATCTTGGCTAACTAGTAAAATATATCTTAACAAAATATAGGCTCATGTCACCCAAAATAGACAGTATGGTGGATAAGAACATTACAACAAAAGTATAGTAAGAATGTGCTGATCCTCCAAGTGCCAAGTCCACGGGTAGCCTATCCAAAAGTATCTGAAAGGGGAAAGTTTGAGGGTGTGAGCTAGGAAGCTCAGTGTGTTCCAATAAGTGCAAGGAAACATATATATACAGTTCAGATATGCATCAGACAATACAAACATGCCATAAGAGCAACCAAGGTTCCATTTTAACCTATCTACCCTCCAACCGAACACCAAAATGCAATTCCCCATGAACTGCATACCGAAGGACTTATCCTAGGCCCGAAGGCGTAGGAGCCTACCCAGAAAGTCTTACCCTAGGCCCATTGGGCGTAGGAGCTTAACCGAAGGTTTTACCAGCTGGATCAGGGCTGTACCTGCAGACACTTCAATCATATCCAAAAAGTATACCCCAAGCAGAGCAATTCAGTTCAATATACCATCAACAGAGCTCAGACAACAGACATATAACATTTCTATCATTTAGAGATCAGATATTTCTATTTCAGATCAGACATGAGGCATACCTTTTAACATATCACAATAAACAGACTTTCATCACATTATAATCATGCTTTTCAAACAGAAATCATACTTTTCAAACAGAAATCATGCTTTTCAAACAGAAATCATGCTTTCCAGTAGTCATGCATTTCAAGTACAAGTACAATTTATAACATTCAGTGAATCGTAACAGGACCCATGTATACATATATGTATATATATAACAGAAATGTAGCACATATGGAACACACCTCAAAAGCTGGTCAGAGAATCTATCGGGCTCCTGCCTCGCTACGATCCGCCACTGTGCTAGATCCTAAATCAATAAAGGATCATGGTTACTACAAGGTATACGTGAAAATTCTAATAGCTTACAAGGTTTAGCGATTCATACTAGTAACTATCGGAACGCGCGAAGGAGCAGATCGGGAGGAACTAGGCTGAGCAGACGAACGTTCAGGGGAGTCTTGATTACCTTTAAACAGATACAAGCTTATATTAGCCATATATTCGATTTATATTAACTCAAGGAAACAAATTAAACACATATGAATGGTTTTGGTTTAGGGACTGATTCGGAGGTCTTCGAGTTAGAATTTCACCAAACGGGCTTCAAAAACGGACTCAGGACGTCGAAAAACATAAAATAGGGCTTTTTCGGAAATTTTGACTTTTTGGTCAAAGTCAACGCTGACGTTAGCAGGTCAAGGTCAACGGGGGACAGGTCAACGCTGACGTCATTTTGACGTAAGCGCTCAACAGGAACTCAACTGAGTCGACTCGGTGAGTTAACTCACTGAGTCAACTCGGGCGAGTTGACTCACTGAGTTGACTCAGCAAGTTGACCCAGTCTCGGGTTGGGTCGGACACGGGTCGAGTTGGACCGGTTTGGTTCGGACTACACGGGCCGGCGGGTTCAGACCGATTCTTACCCTAGGAGATCGGGCGTCGCCGGACGGTGGTCAGAAAACTCGCCAGAGAGCTCAACGGACGCGATTCTACCGGAAAAACGTAGATCATTAGGCCACAAATCCAACCCATACATTTTTAATTCGAAACAAGTCGAAAAATAGGCCCGATCTAACCTTTAAAGTTCGAAATGGTCGGAATGTTCGAAGCTCCGATGGAACCCTTCCCGGTGTCGGAACGCCGATCGACCGGGTGGGTTTTGATCAGCTCGCAGAGGGGAGCTTCATCGTACCGACGGCAAAGCAAAGCGACGGTGGCACAGACGGGAAAATGAAACGGCAGAAACAGTTCGACTGGCGGTGCAAGGGCTTGATTTTTTTAACGCAAACGGCGGCAAGGGGGCACGTTACTGATGGCGAAAGGCCCAGAGCGGCAAGGTGTGTTCGCCGGCACAGGCGGTGTCGTACACCGGACGGCGGTGTGGACAGCCAATGGTTGCCGAAACTGGGGAGAGGGTTCTGTGAGGGAGATGAGGGGACGGTTCGAATTTCGAAGGTGGGTGGAAATTAATTTTGGGTAGGTGGAGAGGCAGATAAAGTTTTATGGGTTCGAAGTTATTTTTAACTAAGTTAAAAATAAATTCTAGTAAGCTTTGACAGAAATGAGCCCTTAGCTTAGCGGTAGGAACATTGGATGGTGAGGGGTGAAGTTACGGGTTCGAGCCTCCACACCCTCACCTTGATTTCTTTCTTTTCTTTTCTTTTCTTTTAGCATAACAATATATATATATTTATCAGGGTGTTACAACTCTCCCCACCTTAAGAAAATTTCATCCTCGAAATTTACCTGAATCAAACAGATGAGGAAACTGCTTTCTCATGGATCCTTCGATCTCCCAAGTAGCCTCTGTAGGGCTACGATTGTTCCACAAGACTTTAACCATAGGAATACGTCTGTTCCTCAAAACCCTCTCGTCTGTGTCTAGAATCTGTATTGGTTCCTCCTCGTAGGACAAGTCTTGCCTCAACTCCACATCCTGTACCTGAATGCCATGGCTCGGGTCAGGATGGTACTGCCTCAACATGGACACATGGAAGACATCATGGATACGGTTAAGCTAGGGAGGCAACTCAAGCTGATAGGCAACTGGCCCAACTCTCTTCGCAATACGATAAGGCCCAATAAATCTCGGACTCATCTTACCCTTTTTCCCAAACCTCAGAACTTTCTTCCATGGTGATACTTTTAGAAAAACCTGGTCACCGACCTTAAACTCGATATCCTTCCTTCTCCAATCAGCATAAGACTTCTGTCTGTCAAACGCCTCCTTCAGACGATCACGAATTAATCTGACAGTCTCTTCGGTCTCTTGGATCAACTTCGGACCCAAAGTCTTCTTATCATACAGCTCGGTCCAACAGATAGGAGTTCGGCACTTGCGACCATACAAAGCTTCGTAAGGTGCCATGCGAATACTAGCCTGATAGCTGTTATTATAAGCAAACTCGGCCAAGGGTAAGAAGTCTTCCCAACTACCGCGGAAGTCTATCACGCACCCCCTCAACATATCTTCAAGAACCTGAATTACCCTCTCAGACTGACCATCGGTCTGTGGATGGAAGGATGTGCTGAAATTCAAACGTGTACCCAAAGCATTATGCAAGGCCGACCAGATATGAGAAGTGAACCTCGGGTCTCGATCAGATATAATAGATAAGGGTACACCATGCAACCTGACAATCTCTGAGATATACAGCCTAGCCAGCTTCTCTAGAGAATAAGTAACTCGTACAGGAATAAAATGAGTTGACTTGGTGAGTCGATCAACAATAACCCAAACGAAATCCTTTTTAGAAGGAGTTAGAGGCAACCCGGTAACGAAATCCATCGTGATACGCTCCCATTTCCACTCAGGAATCTTAATGGGCTGCAATAAACCAGAAGGGTGTTGATGTTCTGCTTTGACTTGCTGACAAGTCATGCACTTCGATACATAATCTGATATATCCTTCTTCATACCCTCCCAACGGTAGCTTTGTTTCAGATTCTGATACATCTTGTCTCCATCAGGATGCATGGCATAAGGGCTACTATAAGCCTCGCTGAGTATGGCTCGCTTCAGGTCAGCATCATCAGGAACGCAATAACGGCCCTTGAAGCACAGAACGCCATCCTGATCGAAGGTATAAACGGATGTGGATCCCTGCTCAACTTGCTGTATAACTGGAAGTAGGGAACTGTCTAAGAGTTGTTTGGCCTTAATCTCATCGGCCAGAGTTGGTTTAGCTTGCAATTCCGCTAGCAAACTGCCATCGCTATAAATGCTCATCCTGGCAAACAGGGATCTCAGGTCGGATATGGCCTTACGACTCAAGGCATCGGCAACGGCATTGGCTTTTCCCGGATGATACTCAAACACACAATCATAGTCCTTCAAAAGTTCCACCCAACGACGTTGCCTCATATTTAAATCCCTCTGGGTGAGGATATACTTTAAGCTTTTGTGGTCAGTAAAGATATAACACTTCTCTCCGTAAAGATAGTGTCTCCAGATCTTCAGAGCAAAGATCACTGTAGCTAACTCGAGGTCATGTGTCGGATAATTACACTCATGAGGTCGTAACTGACGTGATGCATAAGCGATAACCTTCCCATCCTGCATCAGTACACAACCGAGCCCGGAGTGTGAAGCATCATTGTACACTGAGAAGTCCTTTCCAGACTCAGGTTGTGTAAGAACCGGGGCTTGTGTCAAGGCTGCCTTCAGTTTCTCAAAACTAGCTTGCTGGGCATCAGACCAAACAAAAGGAACATTCTTCCTCAAAAGCTTTGTCAAAGGGGTGGCAATGATGGAGAAGCCCTCGAGAAAGCGTCGGTAGTATCCAGCCAAACCCAAAAAGCTACGGATCTCAGAGACATTCTTAGGCTGCTTCCAATTGGTGATGGCCTCGATCTTACTTGGATCAACCTGTATGCCTCGAGCAGATACAACATGTCCCAAAAATGTCACTTCTTTGAGCCAAAATTCACACTTGCTCAGCTTAGCATACAAACGATTCTCTCTCAAGGTTTGTAGAACAATTCACAAGTGCTCAACATGCTCAGTCTCTGTCCGAGAATAGACCAAAATATCGTCAATATAAACCACAACAAACTGGTCTATGAAGGGTCGGAACACACGATTCATCATGTCCATAAAGGCAGTTGGTGCATTAGTAAGACCAAAAGGCATCACTAGAAACTCGTAATGCCCGTATCTGGTACGGATGGTCGTCTTAGCAACATCAGAATCTTTTATTTTCAATTGATAATACCCAGAACGAAGATCAATCTTCGAGAAAACAGTGGCTCCCTGAAATTGGTCAAATAGGTCATCAATCCTGGGTAACGGATATTTGTTCTTCACAGTCAACTTATTCAACTTCTGGTAATCAATACATAACCGGAGTGAACCATCTTTCTTCTTCACAAAGAGAACATGAACTCCCCAAGGTGAAGAGCTAGGTCGGATAAAGCCTCGACCCAGAAGCTCTTGCAACTGGACTTTTAACTCCTTAAGCTCTTTAGGGCCATACGATACGGATTCATGGATACAGGCGCAGACCCTGGATAAGTCTCGATTTCGAACTCAACATCCCTGTCTGGTGGTAGCCCGGGCAACTCTTCTGGGAAAACATCAGGAAACTCGCTAACAGTGCGAATGTCCTCAATTTTAGACAAAGAGCCCTTCGTGTTCAAGAAACAAGCAATGAAGGTTTCATATCCTTTCCGGATCATCCTATCAGTAGTCAGAGAGGATACCACATTGGACAAGTAACCTCGACGCTCTTCGACTAAGATCACTGACCGGTCATCTGAAGTCTTCAAGGTAGCCCTTTTTGACTCACAATCCAGACTAACCCGATGCTCTGTCAGCCAATCCATACCCAGAATCAAATCGAACTCCTCCAACGAAAGTTCCATGAGATCGGCCAGAAAGATCTCCCCTTGAACCTCAAGAGGACATCGCCTAAGTACTTTGTCCACAATCACTGACTGACCCACTGGGCTCATGACTGTAACAACACTTCCTGTGGCTTCTAAAGGAATCTGAAGGTCTCGGGATACTAATCTTGAAATATAGGAGTGGGTGGAACCATTGTCGAGCAATGCAAAGTATGGAACAGAATAAATGGTAAAGGTACCTGCAATAACATCTGGCTTGTCTCTGTCATCCCGGCGTCTAGTGGCATACACAAGTGCTGGCTGTCTAGCCTAAGATAAAACTGATCCTCCACTCTGATATGGTCGAGCTCTGGTATCAGTCCTGGTAGTAGATGCAGAAGGTCTACCCTGACTACGACCCCTAGCTGGAGTTTGAACAGAAGCCTGTGAACGAGCAGGAGTCTGAGGAGATGCTCGATAAGAAGATGGTGGAACAGGGCGACCCTTCAAGAAATGATCTCCAGAACCGCAACGGAAACATGTGCCCGCCTTCCTCCTACACTCCCCTTGATGCCATTTGCCACAATGCTCACAAAGAGGTGCCTTAGAAAAACTTGATGAACCACCTCGACTAGCTGTCGAGGGCTGAGGGGCTGGAGGCCTAGAACCGGTGTCACTCCTCAGAGGTGCAGTAGTGCGAGCCTTCTTACTTGTCCGTGCTGAAAACTCAGTGCTAGAAGGCCTCCTAGATCGCTCTCGATCTACTCTGTCGCTCTCTGTGGCCATTAACTCAACTTCCTCTAAATCTTTTGCCAACTCGGTCACCTTATCAAAATCCTTATCAAGGTGGCCGATAACCTGTACGCACAACTCATGACGGAGTCCGAGTGCAAACTTGCGGTATTTTCTTTTTCCGTGGGCACCAAACTGGATCCAAACCTTAGGAGGTCTAAAAACCTCATCTCATACTCAGATACAGTCATATCCCCCTGTGTCAGAGTCCTGAACTGCTCTTGCATGTATCTCATATAACGCTCTCTGATAAAACGGCTCTTGAAGCGTTCTTTGAAGAAGTCCCATGTCAAACGAGTAGCAGAGACGCTACTCACAACAGACTCCCACCATGTTCGGGCACTCATATAAAGAAATGAAACGGCTCCCAAATATTTCTTGGGCGGCTCAAGACCCAACGAATCCATCCGTCTCTCAAGATCATGAAGCCACTCTTCTGCCTCAGTCGGGGCTCCACCAGTAGGGCCATCAAAGGTCTTAGCCCTGTTAGTGATTAGGGTCTGAGAGATAGGAACTTCAGGCACAACTCCTGCAGCTCTAACTACACCATGAATCAACTGTAAAAAACTGTTTGCTAAGAGCCTCATCAGACACTATTGTGGATGGCTCAGCACGGGGTGCAAGGGCTCCCCTAACCGGAGTCGTCATATCTATACCAGATGTAGGCAGTGGATCATCTCGGGCTATAGGACCTCTAGGGGCAGGAGGATCTTCTAAGGCCGGAGGATCGTTAGTTACATTGTCAAGCGGGTGGAAAACCTAGCAGGTCGACCTCGCCTCCGAGCAGGTCGAGAACCACGTCTAGTACTCATCTGTTGATCTCAGCTCTACAAAAAGAAGAACCTAAGGTCAAAACTGGCATTGGAGTACCGAGCACAATTTAAACATATAAAACTTGGTGACATGGCCTTTTTCTGAAAATATATAAATATTTAAATTGTTTTATAAAACATAGCATTTAGGACCCACTCACAGTCCGAGGTTTATAAATCCAAAAGCTCTGATACCAATTAAATGTAACACCTTATACCTGCCTATGCGTTTTACCTAAGTTACGGAGAATTATCACAACATATACATATATATAATCTGTATTCAGTTTTCAGGAAAAATCAAGCATCACTATAGAGTGATCAAGATAATAATAGCTAAACACATCCATTCAAATCATCTATCAAGTTCATAATTCTAAAACCATTTCAGAGTTTGAGTTACAAAATAATGCCATCTTGGCTAACTAGTAAAATATATCTTAACAAAATATATGCTCATGTCACCCAAAATAGACAGTATGGTGGATAAGAACATTACAACAAAAGTATAGTAAGAATGTGCTGATCCTCCAAGTGCCAAGTCCACAGGTAGCCTATCCAAAAGTATCTGAAAGGGGAAAGTTTGAGGGTGTGAGCTAGGAAGCTCAGTGTGTTCCAATAAGTGCAAGGAAACATATATATACAGTTCAGATATGCATCAGACAATACAAACATGCCATAAGAGCAACCAAGGTTCCATTTTAACCTATCTACCCTCCAACCGAACACCAAAATGCAATTCCCCATGAACTGCATACCGAAGGACTTATCCTAGGCCCGAAGGCGTAGGAGCCTACCCAGAAAGTCTTACCCTAGGCCCATTGGGCGTAGGAGCTTAACCGAAGGTTTTACCAGCTGGATCAGGGCTGTACCTGCAGACACTTCAATCATATCCCAAAAGTATACCCCAAGCAGAGCAATTCAGTTCAATATACCATCAACAGAGCTCAGACAACAGACAGATAACATTTCTATCATTTAGAGATCAGATATTTCTATTTCAGATCAGACATGAGGCATACCTTCTAACATATCACAATAAACAGACTTTCATCACATTATAATCATGCTTTTTAAACAGAAATCATGTTTTTCAAACAGAAATCATGCTTTCCAGTAGTCATGCATTTCAATACAAGTACAATTTATAACATTCAGTGAATCGTAACAGGACCCATGTATACATATATGTATATATATAACAGAAATGTAGCACACATGGAACACACCTCAAAAGCTGGTCAAAGAATCTATCGGGCTCCTGCCTCGCTACGATCTGCCACTGTGCTAGATCCTAAATCAATAAAGGATCATGGTTACTACAAGGTATACGTGAAAATTCTAATAGCTTACAAGGTTTACGAATTCATACTAGTAACTATCGGAACGCGCGAAGGAGCAGATCGGGAGGAACTATGCTGAGCAGACAAACGTTCAGGGGAGTCTGGATTACCTTTAAACAGATACAAGCTTATATTAGCCATATATTCGATTTATATTAACTCAAGGAAACAAATTAAACACATATGCATGGTTTTGGTTTAGGGGCTGATTCGGAGGTCTTCGAGTTAGAATTTCACAAAACGGGCTTCAAAAACGGACTCAGGACGTCGAAAAACATAAAATAGGGCTTTTTCGGAAATTTTGACTTTCTGGTCAAAGTCAACGCTGATGTCAGCAGGTCAACGCTGACGTCAGCAGGTCAAGGTCAACGGGGGACAGGTCAACGCTGACGTCAGCGCTCAACAGGAAGTCAACTGAGTCGACTCGGTGAGTTAACTCACTGAGTTAAATCAGCGAGTTGACCCAGTCTCGAGTTGGGTCGGACACGGGTCGAGTTGGACCGGTTTGGTTCGGACTACACGGGCCGGCCGGTTTAGACTGATTCTTACCCTAGGAGATCGGGCGTCGCCGGACGGTAGTCGGAAAACTCGCCAGAGAGCTCAACGGACGCGATTCTGCCAGAAAAACGTAGATCATTATGGCACAAATCCAACCCATACATTTTTAATTCGAAACAAGTCGAAAAATAGGCCCGATCTAACCTTTAAAGTTCGAAATGGTTGGAATGTTCGAAGCTCCGATGGAACCCTTCCCGGTGTCGGAACGCCGATCTGCCGGGTGGGTTTTGATCAGCTCACAGAGGGGAGCTTCGTCGTACCGACGACAGAGCAAAGCGACAGTGGCACGGGCGGGAAAATGAAATGACAGAAACGGTTCGACTGGCGGTGCAAGGGCTTGATTTTTTTGAACGTAAACGACGGTAAGGGGGCGCGTTACTGATGGCGAAAGGCCCGGAGCGGGAAGGTGTGTTCGCCGACACAGGCGGTGTCGCACACCGGACGGCGGTGTGGACGGCCAAAGGTTGCCGAAACTGGGGAGAGGGTTCTGTGAGGGAGATGAGGGGACGGTTCGAATTTCGAAGGTGGGTGGAAATTAATTTCGGGTAGGTGGAGAGGCAGATAAAGTTTTATGGGTTCGGAGTTATTTTTAACTAAGTTAAAAATAAATTCTTCAAAGTATGCTTTGACAAAAATGAGCCCTTAGCTCAGATGTAGGAACATTGGATGGTGAGGGGTGAAGTTGCGGGTTCGAGCCTCCACACCCTCACCTTGATTTCTTTCTTTTCTTTTCTTTTAGCATACCAATATATATATTTATCAGGGTGTTACAGACCGGGACGAGGGGGTTACACTTTTTGTAACACTCCTAGTTGGTGGCACCTAGATATATATTTAGTGAATCTAGTTCATGCATTTTACTTGTTTTGTAAGTTGTATATATGCCATGATCTAAAAGGTTTGTAAAGACTTAAATGGCATTGATTATACTTTGATATCGAATGCTTGCTTAATACTATCATGTCTCGATAAAATGACGATCTTGATACTTGGTTACATGACCAAGTTATGTTTGAATTATGCTTTGTAAATAGACTGAAATGCTTGATATCTTGATTACCTAATCGAATGGAACCTTGGTGCTTGAATACTTACCCTTGTTCGAATAGTATGGTCTTATATGCTAGCCTTGCTTGTTTTGAAATGAATTACTTGCTTGAAGGCATGCTTTTGAATCATGGGTTGTATGTATTCTCTTAAGTTCATGGCTAGTTTATCAAATATGCTATATTCACATGATTTGAGTAAATAATGGTGGAAATCATGCTTGATATCTTGATTACTCTTTTTGAGCATGTTTGCTTTATGGTTTTATACTTGTCAAAGGCTTATATTTGATGGTTTGTGCATTGTTTTGAGTTTTGTCTCTTGAGGAGCTTAATTGCTAGGTTGCATGCCTATAGTTTATTCTTGATGCAATATGCCATGACATGATGATGAATATGCCATAAATGTTTGAAGATTGGTGTATAAATATGATGTATGTATGTTGGATTGGTTTAGGATGGATTAAAGTGCGAAAAATCAGCAAAAAATGACATTACAGGCCCAGGTGTTTCGGTAAACTCGAGTATGTACCGAAACAGTGAGCCTGAAATGGCCTAAGGGTTTCGAAACAGGGTAGGTCTGTTCTGGTACGTTTTGCTACTGGAAACCACGGTTTCGAAACACCTCAAGGGTGTTTCGATACGGGCCCGTGTTCCGAGCCATGAGGTACTGTTTTGATACACTTTTTTTTATACAGGGCTAGCACGTACCGAAACAGCTGGTTGTTATGTAAGTTGATGGAATATTATGAAGTTCTGATTCTTTGCGTTTTAGTCCCTAAATGCTGTGGATGCAATTAAGTGAGTATAAATGATTGTTTTGAGTTGAGTTTTGACAGAGATGCATGTATTATGATTAATTTGAGGATGGTAATCTAAAATTTGAGGAATCCTTTGTAATTTGATAAGTTTACAAAATGGTCCCTAAAATCGTATTTGAAAGCAATTGAGCTTTAATTGATGTTCGATTGATATTATGTATGTTCCGCTACGATGATAAACACTTAGGTTTCTAACGAGCATCTAGACAAGATAAAAAGAAAAAATAGGGTTGTTTATTGAGGTAAATCTTTCCGATTTACTTCAACATTCCTCGTGTGACTCGTTCGGTTCGGTCTATCGCCTAGGCTGGGTCGAGGGGGTTACACATTGGATTAGATTAGAAAATTTTAAATTAAATAGGGGTCAATTTGGTTAAAAATTAGGGACTAATATGAACAAAAATAAACATCAAATCCCTAAACTAATCTTACTACCCCAAACATTCCACTTTAAACATTTACCCTTAAACCTCAAACATGAACCCCTAAATCTTACAATCATTATTCACTAATAATTAAAAGTGCAAGCCTAATCCCCTAATCCCAAAACTTATCACATAACCCCAAACACTCAACTTAACACGTTTACCCTTAAACTCTAATCCTTAATCCTTAAATCTTACAATCACTAATAATTAAAGTACATGCCTAATCCCCCAACCCCTAAACTAATCTCATAACCTCAATTCCATATGCTCAACTTGAAGCATGTATTGTTTATACCCCTAAAGCCCAAACCTCAACCCTTAAATCTTACCATCACTAAAAATTGCTACTTGGAAGCCTAATCCCCTAATCTCATACCCCCAAACACTCAAGTTGACACATTTACCCCTAAACCCCAAACCTCAACCCTTAAATCTTACAATCACTAATAGATTACAGTTATCAACACTTTAAATTGATTATATATATAATTTAATATATTAATAGTCAATAATTGAATTATTTAACAAAAATATTTTAAATATAAAATTAATAATTTAAATGGTGAGAAATAGTTTATCGTATTATAATAAAATAAATTCATCAAATTATAGACTTACTCAATTACATGTTAGGTAAATATCAAGTCGGGTCAATATCAGTTCAGGTCAACAACATGTTGGATTCAAAACAAGTCGGGTCAATTAATAGACCGGTTCAAAACATGTCACGTAAAATTTGATCTTGGGGTCAATTCAGTCGGGTAATATCGGTTATCTGCCAGGATAGTCTTGGGTTCGGGTTCGTTTCAGTCGGGTGCAGGTCGGGTTTCGGGTCCGCGGTAATAGGTTCAATGCGAATTTAGGTCGTTCTCGATCGGATGCAGGTTGGGTTCAATACTACAGTAACAGGTCCAACTCGGGTTCGGGTCAACAACAGTCGGTTACAGATCAGTTTCAGGTCATCCCTTCTTCGGTTCAAACCAAGTTCTAACTCAAACAGGTTTCAGCCAGGTTTTCAGGTTGGGTCAGCTTTTTACACCCTTAATTATACTCAAGTCCAATTACGTAAATGACCCAACTAATTAATCCCAACTCAACCCCATAACCATAAACCTTAAATTACTAACCTTAACACTAACTGATGAGTGATTTAAATAGTTATATTCTTGTTGTTAATTACTCCTTATTTTTCGGTTTAGATAGCTAGTTTGGGTGTTTTCCTTTATTTTCTACGCATGACATTGGATTCTAGAATATGTGCTAAAAGTGGTTGAATTCTACAAGTTCTCTGGATTCATGACTAGATTAGTCGGCATGAAAATGTTGACTAAACGACATGTCAACGACTTCTAGAAGATGCCACGTTAGTAACAGTTGATAACTTATCATCCAAGATAGGATAACTTATCAGCCGAAATTTGAAGTTTAAATTTAGGATTTATCTTTTGTATTTTATTTAAACAATTTAGGAATTATCTTCTATCTTTTTAGGTTTTTTAGAGTTTTAGGATGCTATAAATACCCTATTTAGGGTGAAACTCAAATCATATCTTGTTCTTGTTTTCATTTTCACTTTGGAGTTTAATATATCCCTTTCTCTCCACTTTAATTTTCTTTTACCTTCCCTTTGTTCAAAAACGCTAAGTATGGTTGCTTCACAAGCTGTGCTTAGCTAAATTCACCATTAGCCAAAAGCTAAGCTAACCCCACTTACCTCGTGAGAATAGACAAGTTCTTCAAACCTACAACTTCGTTCTTGATTTTCCGTAACATTAGATTGGTAATCAGCCTTTCTTTTAGGCATTAGGTTACTTCATTCTGAAAGCGCGCATCGGGTTGAACGTGGTTTTGATCCACCGTTGGGGACGAGAATAGGCTTGTAGCAGATTCAACTCCCTAAGAACAAACTTAGTGGCAGTCCACTAAGGGGAATCATGATCGGATACGATCCTCATCGAGACAAACCATCCGAGTACGGACTTTTCTTGCACTAAGTGCAGAATTTGCGTTAGCATCGATTGACAAAGCTAATAAAACAAAAACTGAATTATAAGGATTGGCCTGGAATATAGTTCACCGTAGAAAAGCAAGTTACAAGGGTTGGGTCTTGTAGACTGTAACCGGCAAGAACTCGAAGTAATATCCCTTTTAGTGATCAAGACAAGTTGAGGCGGAGCAAAGTTGGATGCTAACTCTTATCATAATCAATTTCAATTATTTCTTTTACTTTGTTTATTTTAAATATTCTCTAATTATTTCACTAAATCCCCCTTTTTTGTCACTTGTAGATTGCTTGATAAAGATCAACTCAAATCTATATTGGGAACTCCTTAGTCCCTGCGGATCGATCCTTACTCTCACTATTCTACTTTAATTATTTCTTTAATTGAGTTTAAGGATATTTATTTGACAGTTCACGATGCTTGTCAAATTTGCGCCGTTGTGGGGGACTTCGACAAAGTTACTAATATTTGTTTTGATTTGATTTATGACCAGAAAGAATCCATAAGAACATAAATACTATATCCCAGAGATCGAATCATACACTCGAAGACTACACGCTCAGACACTTCAGGAAAAGAAACAAATAGAACAAAAACAACGTCTAGAACGTGATCTAGAATCAGCGTCTAAGGCAGATTCACATTTCGAGTACACCAACGAAGAACATGTTCCAATGAGAGATAAAGACCAAATAATCCAACAACTGACTAGGGCACCAGATGATCAACAACTGATGTGCATAACATTCCCGAATGGTACAAAGCCATTCGTAATGAAAACAGGTTTGATACATATTTTACCGACTTTCCACTGCCAGCCCAGTGAAGATCCTCACAAGAACCTAAAAGAGTTCCACATGGTTTGCCTAAGTACAAAATTCCAGGGAGTTTCTGAAGATCAAATAAAACTTCGTGCCTTCCCTTTTTCTCTAGCTGATATTGCCAAAGAATGGCTATTTGATCTACCTCCTAATTCAGTTACAACTTGGACTGACATGGCTCGCCTTTTTCTTGACAGGTTCTTTCCAGCAGCCAAGGCGAGCGAGCTAAGGCGAAGCATTTTGAGTATCCGAAAGAAGGATACTAAATCTTTATATGAATACTATGAGTGTTTCAAAAAGTTGTGCGCTAACTGTCCTCAACACGGTTTGTCTGAGCAAACACTTATCCATTATTTCTATGAGGGGTTAACGCCTATGGACATGAAGGTAATTGATACAACGAGTGGAGGAGCACTTGTTAACATGACCCCAACTGCAGCAAGAACTTTGATATCTACTATGGCCACCAACTCAAAATGATTTCACTCGACAAGTGAACCTTCTCAACAGGTTCACGAGGTAAGTATCGTTTCCCTGGAAAATAAGATTGCCAAACTAGATGAAATTGTTCAATCTCTTGTTGCAAATAAAAGAAGCGCGGCTAGACTCTGTGGAATATGCACTAGTCCAGAACATTCAACAGACTGTTGTCCGATAATACATGAGGATTCTTCGCAAGCAAATGCCATAGGGAATTATGTCGACCTTCCTAGAGACAATACAATCCCAACGCAAACACATACAACCCTCGATGGAGGGATCGTCCAAACTTCAAATACACGCAAAATCCAGGACCAAACCAAGATTATTAACCACCTGCACCAAAACAATATCAACCGTAGAAACTATCGTTGGAGTCGATTATTGAAAGGTTGGCGCTATCCCAAGAAAAATTTCAACTAAAGACCGAAGCTCACTTTGAAGCAATTAACAAATAGATAAGTCAACTAATGTCAGTGGTAAGTTGCTTACCTTCTCAAACGGAGCCCAATTCGAGAAAGAATGTGAACGCCATCACTCTACGAAGCGGTACCATCATCGAACCAAAAGCCACAGATGAAGGCGTTTAAAAGAAAGGTAAAGAGAAATCCCCATCTTCCAATGAGAAAAGTATATGTAACGCACCAATTTTGGGCTTAGAAGTTTTGGGTTTGGACCGGACCGGTCAGAGTGCGGTTCGAATATAAAAGGTGACTTTTAGGAAAGCCTAGTTCGGGTTGCATTAAAAATATGGGAAAATGTTCTAAAATCCTCTTTTATTATATATAAGAGAATAGTGGAATCAGTTTTGCAAAATGAGGTTTGGAAGAGTGACATTTTGGGTTAGTGACCAAAATGTAATTTTTGAAAACTGGGTGACTGTTTTAAAAAGGATTGAAACTTTGAATCTTTAAGGAGCTATTTACCCAATAGGAGTTTCTCCAGATTTTTCTTAAATATTAAATGATTTATTAATGGTTTAAAATAAAGGTAAAAAGGGAGGGAAAGATATTTTAGCCATTTAACTAACTTTTCCTAAAGTTTCATTTTCATTTTTCTCTCATCTTTCTCTCAAACCAAACACATTTTCTCCAGAGCATTTCCTTCTGATTTTGATATCCAAACATGAGATTTTAATCCTCTTTTGATCTCTAATTATCTCTTCAACAAAACCTCATCATTTGCTAATTGGATTTTCAAGATTTTGGTTCCAAAAAGGGAGAAACTCAAGTTTGGAGGTAAGAACGTCCTTCTCCTCTAAACTCTCAGTTCTTTACTGAAATTCCTAAGTTCTCAATCCTTAATTTATGTTTTATAAAAGGTTTTAAGGTTGTGTTCTTGATCTTGGCTTTTAAATGCAAGATTTGCTTGATTTTGATGAAATTTCGTATGATCTGATTGGGCAGTGTTTTGAGGTGTTAATTTGATGTTAAATGAATGTTAAATTGATAAGGAATTGAGGTTTAATCAATGCAATCCCGAATAGGTTGAATTTCCTAAGTTTAGCTTGTGTTCTTGGTTGTTTTTGGAGTGATCTTGATGATCTGTTATAGCTGGAGGTATAAGGACGTATTTGGGATCATTTTGAATGTTAATTGATGTTTGTAAATGGTTAGAAGTGATGGATCTTGGCTGGGTTAAGTTTTGGAAGTGTTTGGAGGCGATTTCGGTTGTGTTTGGTAGCCGAAATGTTTGATTTGTGTAGAGCAGCGAGTTGAGTTGTGTTGCTGGTGCTTTTAATGCATTATGATGCATTAATCCTCTGTTGTTGTGTGCTTGAAACAGGGGAGATTGATCCGTGAGCATTAGAGGTGGTGTGGAAGGCTTCGGATGCTTGGAAGGCTTGTTGGCTAGCCTTGTTTTGTGTATCGGTGAGTGATGTTGGGTTTCAGCTTTAAAACCAAGGTTTGAAGGTTTTAGAAGCTTAGTTTAAGTCTAAACAACTTTGCTAAGCTCAAGAGTAAGTAAATGGATTTTCCCTCTTGGTTTGTGTTGTGAATTGGTTTTTAAAGCAATTGTGATTGTTGGATGCAATGCATGTGAATTGCATGTTTTAAATTCTGTTTTGAAAGCATATATGAGCATGGTTTAATGCTGGTTTTGGAAGTCATATGTGAAGGATGCTCGAGGTAAGAGATCCTTGGTTTTGAACATTGGAATTGTGGAATTGATGCATAGTGTAGCATGTTGTTTAATGGCTTTATGTAATGCTTCAAAAACAGTGGATTGATGATGATAAACGTTGGTCTTTAAATTTGGTTTATGCATGTGAAACATTGGATTAATGTGGTAAGATGGTTATATTGGCAAGTGATGTAAGTGGTTCTTGGTTACTTAAATCGGATATAGTTAGCCGGCTATAGGATTGGGTGCATCGTGAATAAAGTCGCCTTGGATGTGGAGTGGTTAAGTGTGAACCGGTAACTCCATCCAAGTACACTAACGAGATGGTTAAGTACACCATGGTGGTTAAAATTATATGGGTGGGTTTTAAGGTCATAATGGTGGTTAAAATTCCATTCGAGGACCTTGGGTGAGCAAAGGTTATAATGTGGTTAAAATTCCATTTGAGGACCTTGTGCTTGTTAAGATCACAATGGTGGTGTAAAGTCCATGTGTGGATCTTGTGAAGTATGTCCCGGATCTCGTTAGTGATGTTATACAACTACCAATTGTTGATGCTAAGGTTATATGGTGGTTAAAATTCCATATGGGGACCTTGTGCATGTTAAGGTCATATGGCGGTTGAAATTCCATATGAGGATCTTGTGAGTGTTAAGGTTATATGGTGGTTAAAATTCCATATGAGAACCTTGTGGATGTTAAGGCTATATGGTGGTTAAAATTCCATATGAGGGCCTTGTGTGTGGTAAGGTCAAATGGTGGTTAAAATTCTATTTGGGAGACCTTGAGATTGGTAGTGTGTATGAAGCGTGGGGACAGCGCTTGTGATCCGCGTATCCGATTGGTTGTTGAGTTGAAAAGTGGATTTGGTTAATCACTTAGAAGCCAATATAATGTTCTTGAGTATAATGAAGCATGAGATGCTTGAAATGATGCATGGTTGCATGAGAAGTGAATAATGCTTAATGAATGCATGTTTTACTTGTTAGCATGTACAAGTGTTTATGATCTATTGAGAATGGTGCATGTGTGCATGAAATCTCTTTAGTGCATTGAAGTCTTGTGAAGGCTTGTTTAAAAAAAGGGTCGTTAATCAGGGTTGACTTTCGGGTTGACTTTGGTTTTCCCCGTGTGATCTTCTTAATTCGGGTCGACCGTCTAGGCCGGGTTAAGGGGGTTACATTTGGTGGTATCAGAGCTGAGTTGCGAATGTTGGGGAAATGGTAAGTTGTTGTAATAGGTGTTTGATGATTGTGCTGATGAGTAGTTGAAAGCCGGTTGAAATGCATGTTATTGAGTGAATTGTTGATGTTTTTAGCATGCTTTTTGATTGTGGATCTTCATTGAGCTAATGTGGATTTGTGCTGATGTTGTGCTAATGTTGTGCTGGTGTGATGAGCTGATTTTGTGAATGATGGTAGAGTAATGGGTATGTTATTGTTTGATGCTATGCTGTTGTAAGTGGATGTTGTTTGATGAAAGCATGATCGAATATGTTGATTGATATGCTTGATGTTGTGATAACCATGTTTTTATTGACTGATTATGTCATGTAAAAGGGGAGGATTCGGGATACCCATTGCCTTATTATTATAGCTATTGTGTTATTTTGGAGTTGGAGTTTGAATCCTTGCTTAAAGCTGGTCTGACCGATTTGTTTGTTTTGTTGTGATTGTTTGCTGTTTATAGCATGGTGAAATCGATGAAAGAATGGCAGTTAGGTGAGATGGTTGCTGCCTTAGAGCAGGTTGTTAAGGCGTGGAATTCACCTTTTAATGGAGGTGTTTTGTCTCAGTCTTCTGTGCTTGGTGTTGAAGTAGTAAGGCAGGAGGAAGAAGTTGGTTCTGTGATGAAAAGTTCATCATCTATTGTTCAAGAGGTGTTGGGAACATCTCAGGCTGTGGTAACAGTAAGGCCTGTAGACGTGCCGGTTTTGGGATGTGCGGGTTTGTCGAAATAGCATTTATATGATTTGGGAGTTGTGGAGTATCATGGTTCGACACCTGAGACGTTTGAGGCTTGGTTAGCCAGTGTGATTTTGATTTTGGATCAGGAAGGTTGTGATTATGCCTGTAAGCTGGGAAGTGTTGTCACGTTGATGTTGGAGGACGCTTGTGCCTGGTGGACATCTGTGGTTGTGGCATCGCACATCCATGACATTGATTGGGATTTCTTTGTATCTGCCTTTTATGAAAGGTATCTTGGGGAGAAATTTCCAAGGGTTAAGCAGTGTAAGAGGCTACGTGATGGAAGTTTTTGCTTGGATCAAAGCCTGGGTGGTAGTGCAAAACTGGGGCAAGTGCTGCTTGATCAAGAAGTGGAACCTCAGCTACCGGTGTGTGACCGTTGTGGAAGGCGCCATGTTGGAGGTTGTTGGGGCGCAGGTGCTTGTTGGAACTGTGGTTCTAAAGAGCATGTGAAGCGAGATTGTCCTCATGTGGTAAAATCAGCTTCAGTGGTAGTAGAAGGGTCTCTGAAGAGTCGTGGGCACGGCCGAGACAAAATTCGAGGGTGGAAGGAAGGGCAGAAAGTTGTGAGGAGCTTGGAAAGTGAAGTCTGTTGGAATTGTGGGCCTGTTGGACATATGAGACGTAGTTGTTTGAGGTTGGCTCGGGGTAGTCAGGGTTCTATGCCGCAGGGAGATGGTGATGACCTAAGGGTGTTAGCTGATGCTGCAGTGGTGCGACTGGGGAATGATGGTTCTGCAAGGAAGAGAGCTCATCTGTTGAAGCTTCGGGGTGGTGATGTGTTTTCAGGTAACCTTGTTAAGTAACCTTTGCCCTAGTTATCTTAGTTTGGTTTTGGTTTGGTCTTTCCTTGCGTAATGAGTATGGTTTCGTTGCTAGTATGGTTGGGGTAGTAGTTGTTGTTGTTTTGAAAACAACTCTAGTGTGGAAAGGGCATTAGTGGGTATCTTGTGGATAGTGGGTTGTTAGTATGATGGAGTTAGACAAGTTGGAAGTGAGGTAGGAGGTTGTTCTTAGACGGATTCTGAGCATGTTATTGGTGGGTGTGAATCGACATACATGCACAGTTAAAATCATTTGTTATATGTTATATTATATATGTACTGGTCCATGCAGACATGTGGCATGACATTAGAGGTTTTGCATACAAGTACATCAGGCATTGATAGGGCATTTTGGTAACCATGCATACAACATTCACACTCGCTAATAACTAATCAGGTCTGTTAGAGTTGTCATAGGATTAGTTTGGATGGAGAGTATTAAATAAGTTGTTAGTAATGGTGAGTGCAGTATAGCATGTTTGTAGAAGGAAAGTGTTTGGCTCTTAAGGAGTTTAGCGGTATGGTGGTGAGGAGTTTACCATTGTGTTAGAATCAGTCAAGTGGTTTTTGAATAGCTAGTAGAAGAGGTGGTTTCTTGGTGTTAAGTGTTGTAGTAAGATAGTGGAAGTGTTTTCAGAATGCTGAGGTAACTTGGCATTGATGTTGTAGTAGAAGGGTTGTTTTTGTAGGTGATGGTTCGTAGTAACCGTTGAGGAGTTGAAAAGAAGATTTGTTGTGGGTTGTAGAAAAGGTTTAGCCTGGGAGAATAGAAGTCTCGTAACCTTAATATGTATGTGTAGGTTGGGCGATGTTCTAGTAAGGCAAGTGTTGTGGTTAAAGCTTGAAGTGGAAAGGCAATGTAAGATCAAAGGCCATTGTTTTGGACGGGTTCTTGTGAGAAGTGGTTGGCTGGTTGTGTGTAAGTAAATTCCTTTTTAGGTCAGCTGATGGTATGTGGAATGGCTGGCAGAGACAAGGTTGGGGTTTTGTGACGTGATTATCGAATGATGGGTGAGTAGTCCTGGTGAATTGTTGTGGTGGTAATAGTGGCGGATGTGAAGGAATAACAGCAATATGTTGAGAAGTTGGGTAAGCAGTTGTTGCTTAAGAATTTTTGCTTGTTGTGGAAATCTCTGAAGGAGGTTGAGTAGTTTTTGCAAGGAGTTTTGGAAGTTGTGAGTTAAGGTGGTGTATGCTGTAAAGTTGGAGGTTCTTCAGGTTGTTGTTGGGGCTGTGTGCAGTCCGAAAGTGTGAGAGGTTAAGATGTGGTTAACATCTGAGTATTCTGGAATTCGTGAACTGTATGTGGTGGTGTTGAGTTTGGGTGGAGTTTTGTGAGGAGAGTGTTCAGTGGTGGTTAAGTCTCCTGTGTTGCCTTGTGTGTTGCTTTGAGAAGTTTGGTTGTTCTCTTTTCGCCAGTTGAAATTTCGAGGACGAAATTTCCTAAGGGGGGGGGGGGGGAGAGTTGTAACGCCCCAATTTTGGGCTTAGAAGTTTTGGGTTTGGACCGAACCGGTCAGAGTGCGGTTCGAATATAAAAGGTGACTTTTAGGAAAGCCTAGTTCGGGTTGCATTAAAAATATGGAAAAATGTTCTAAAATCCTCTTTTATTATATATAAGAGAATAGTGGAATCAATTTTGCAAAATGAGGTTTGGAAGAGTGACATTTTGGGTTAGTGACCAAAATGTAATTTTTGAAAACTGGGTGACTATTTTAAAAAGGATTGAAACTTTGAATCTTTAAGGAGCTATTTACCCAATAGGAGTTTCTCCAGATTTTTCTTAAATATTAAATTATTTATTAATGGTTTAAAATAAAGGTAAAAAGGGAGGGAAAGATATTTTAGCCATTTAACTAACTTTTCCTAAAGTTTCATTTTCATTTTTCTCTCATCTTTCTCTCAAACCAAACACATTTTCTCCATAGCATTTCCTTCTGATTTTGATATCCAAACATGAGATTTTAATCCTCTTTTGATCTCTAATTATCTCTTCAACAAAACCTCATCATTTGCTAATTGGATTTTCAAGATTTTGGTTCCAAAAAGGGAGAAACTCAAGTTTGGAGGTAAGAACGTCCTTCTTCTCTAAACTCTCAGTTCTTTACTAAAATTCCTAAGTTCTCAATCCTTAATTTATGTTTTATAAAAGGTTTTAAGGTTGTGTTCTTGATCTTGGCTTTTAAATGCAAGATTTGCTTGATTTTGATGAAATTTCGTATGATCTGATTGGGCAGTGTTTTGAGGTGTTAATTTGATGTTAAATGAATGTTAAATTGATAAGGAATTGAGGTTTAATCAATGCAATCCCGAATAGGTTGAATTTCCTAAGTTTAGCTTGTGTTATTGGTTGTTTTTGGAGTGATCTTGATGATCTGTTATAGCTGGAGGTATAAGGACGTGTTTGGGATCATTTTGAATGTTAATTGATGTTTGTAAATGGTTAGAAGTGATGGATCTTGGCTGGGTTAAGTTTTGGAAGTGTTTGGAGGCGATTTCGGTTGTGTTTGGTAGCCGAAATGTTTGATTTGTGTAGAGCAGCGAGTTGAGTTGTGTTGCTGGTGCTTTTAATGCATTATGATGCATTAATCCTCTGTTGTTGTGTGCTTGAAACAGGGGAGTTTGATCCGTGAGCATTAGAGGTGGTGTGGAAGGCTTCGGATGCTTGGAAGGCTTGTTGGCTAGCCTTGTTTTGTGTATCGGTGAGTGATGTTGGGTTTTCAGCTTTAAAACCAAGGTTTGAAGGTTTTGGGAGCTTAGTTTAAGTCTAAACAACTTTGCTAAGCTCAAGAGTAAGTAAATGGATTTTCCCTCTTGGTTTGTGTTGTGAATTGGTTTTTAAAGCAATTGTGATTGTTGGATGCAATGCATGTGAATTGCATGTTTTAAATTCTGTTTTGAAAGCATATATGAGCATGGTTTAATGCTGGTTTTGGAAGTCATATGTGAAGGATGCTCGAGGTAAGAGATCCTTGGTTTTGAACATTGGAATTGTGGAATTGATGCATAGTGTAGCATGTTGTTTAATGACTTTATGTAATGCTTCAAAAACAGTGGATTGATGATGGTAAACGTTGGTCTTTGCATTTGGTTTATGCATGTGAAACATTGGATTAATGTGGTAAGATGGTTATATTGGCAAGTGATGTAAGTGGTTCTTGGTTACTTAAATCGGATATAGTTAGCCGGCTATAGGATTGGGTGCACCGTGAATAAAGTCGCCTTGGATGTGGAGTGGTTAAGTGTGAACCGGTAACTCCATCCAAGTACACTAACGAGATGGTTAAGTACACCATGGTGGTTAAAATTCCATGGGTGGGTTTTAAGGTCATAATGGTGGTTAAAATTCCATTCGAGGACCTTGGGTGAGCAAAGGTTATAATGTGGTTAAAATTCCATTTGAGGACCTTGTGCTTGTTAAGATCACAATGGTGGTGTAAAGTCCATGTGTGGATCTTGTGAAGTATGTCCCGGATCTCGTTAGTGATGTTATACAACTACCAATGGTTGATGCTAAGGTTATATGGTGGTTAAAATTCCATATGGGGACCTTGTGCATGTTAAGGTCATATGGTGGTTGAAATTCCATATGAGGATCTTGTGAGTGTTAAGGTTATATGGTGGTTAAAATTCCATATGAGAACCTTGTGGATGTTAAGGCTATATGGTGGTTAAAATTCCATATGAGGGCCTTGTGTGTGGTAAGGTCAAATGGTGGTTAAAATTCCATTTGGGAGACCTTGAGATTGGTAGTGTGTATGAAGCGTGGGGACAACGCTTGTGATCCGCGTATTCGATTGGTTGTTGAGTTGAAAAGTGGATTTGGTTAATCACTTAGAAGCCAATATAATGTTCTTGAGTATAATGAAGCATGAGATGCTTGAAATGATGCATGGTTGCATGAGAAGTGAATAATGCTTAATGAATGCATGTTTTACTTGTTAGCATGTACAAGTGTTTATGATCTATTGAGAATGGTGCATGTGTGCATGAAATCTCTTTAGTGCATTGAAGTCTTGTGAAGGCTTGTTTAAAAAAAGGGTCGTTAATCAGGGTTGACTTTCGGGTTGACTTTGGATTTCCCCGTGTGATCGTCTTAATTCGGGTCGACCGTCTAGGCCGGGTTAAGGGGGTTACAGTATGTCCAATCCACCATCTGCACCATCTCCCTATGCTACTCTACCCCTTTTTTTTCCTCGAGATTAGTGAAGCGCAACAAACAAGTTGAAGAGAAGGAGATCTTAGATGTCTTTCGGAAAGTGGAGATTAACTTCCCACTTTTGGAAGTAATCAAAAGAGTACCTCGATATGCAAAATTCTTGAAGGACCTTTGCACAAGTAACAGACGACTCACTGGGATTGAGAAGGTAAATCTGGGAGAAAACATATCTGCAATTTTTCAGCGACGGCTACCGCCGAAATTAAAGGACCAAGGTATGTTCACAATTTTATGCAAAATCGGTAAGGTTGGTATTCAACGTGTCATGTGTGATTTAGGCTCCTCAATTAATGTTATGCCACTTTCTTTATATAAATCGCTTTCTGCTGAACCTTTAGAAGATATAAAAGTGACTATGCTGTTGGCAGATAGGTCCATAATATATCCCGAAAGAGTATTTGGGAATATTCTAGTACAAGTGAATGAGCTTATCTTATCTTTTCGGCAGATATTTATGTGATAGACATGGAAAATGGCCGATCAAATTCCTCCTCGTAAATACTCCTTGGTCGCCCATTTCTCAGTGCCACACATACCAAGATAGACGTAAGAACCGGTATTCTTACAATGGAATTCGACAGCGAGGTCGTAAAATTTAATGTTTATAAAGCAATGAAATATCTTTACAACGTTGCTAGTTTAAACTTTGTTGATATTGTTGATCCTATCGTAGAAGAATTTTTTGATTTTCACTTTGTAAATGATATGGGCAGGGAAATCGAGGAACTTGAAGATAAAGAGTTCGAAGAAGTTTCCTTCACTAATTCTGAATTACACCTCACTCGATCCAATACTAAACTTATACCCTCAATTTCACAGGCACCGAATATCGAGTTAAAATTGCGGCCAGATAATTTGAAGGGCAAATTTTTGGGTAAAAAAGATATCTTAATTATTTTAGACAAGTTTTCAAGGTTGAAAAATATTCGAAGAAATTATCCAATCTACAAGGACAAAACGAATGAACTCTATAATCGTAAAATTTCTCTTAAGGAAATTCTCAGTTGAACAAAGCGCAAGAAGTGGAAGAAGTATTTGTCGCAGTGCATGTAGTCTGAATCAGGTCGTCGAGCTTAACGATGTTAAATAAAGCGTTGAATGAGAGGCAACCCATTTTATTTTTATTTTTCTGATTCACTCACATTTCTGTTTTATTTATTTATTATTTCATTTTGTTTAAATTTTTAGGTACCCATATCCCAAGTATAACTTTAATTATTGGGACAATTCTTGCGATGGCTACTGATGAAATTAAAAGGAGCAGGTGCAAGTTAGCACAACCAAATTCACAAGAACGAGTTAGCATTGTATAAATTGTCGGATAAATACCAACATCCTTTCACTAATTACCCTTTCCCTTTTCCTAAACAAAACAAACCCCCACCGTAGGCCCTACCTTTTAAAGTCCCACGTGAGCCCATATATATATATATATATTATTTTTAAACTCAAAACAAATTTCCTACTTTTCTCTTTACTACAGCACGACCCTATCCTCATCTTTTCAAACTTAAATAGGCTTACCATGGGCCCCGCACCTTTTGACTAAGCTTTAAATCCACCTTTTCATGTTTTTAACTTTCCCTAAAAACCTTCACATGATCTTTCAAATTTATTTTCCCTTTTTTCCTTTTCCAAGACGCATACTGATAAGTGCCCAAAAGTCCTATAATTTTACCCCTTTTACATGGAAATTATCACTCAACCTACACCCATTTAAGCTGCATTATAGCTCTTCATGCATTGATTTCATCATTTATGCCTTAGATCTTTATATTTTTTATCCTATGAAAGAGGTACTATTTGATGCATGTTTGGTGCTTTTGCAGATTTGCACGATGCTAGGGCAGGAGAGGTCATGACAACACTGGAGGAAAAGGAAGGATGAGGTAGAACCAGCTAGTAATAGACCCTGATCGAGCCAAGCCACAATCGATAGCTTTTAATGAGGGAAGTTGATTTATAAACGAAGCCTTGTTGAACAAAACCAGTCACAAGACTCATGCCGAGGCAGTAGAATGCAATGTCGCGGCCGTGTACTACTCAACTTGCATGAGGGCAAAAAAGGCAAAGTGGTAGCCGATTTGTAGAGCTTTAAATGCCGGATTTTTCTACACACTTTGCGTGGCAGGTGAGCTCGAGAAGAGGACAAAAATATGGAAGGAGGGATAAAGTTGTACTTTTGGCCAAAAGTGAATAATGTATTAAATTAAAGAGATTCACCTCTTTAATAAAGTTAAGTCCAAGTCCAACTTAACTTCCTCTCCAAGAAGGATTTGTGCCTACACCTTCCCTTATATAAAGGAGGCTTGACGCCATCATTAGAGAGAGTAAAATTTGGTGAAGAGAGACGAGAGAGCTTAGGATTTATATTGTGTTTTCTTTCCGTTCATTATGTTCTAATTTTCCTTAGGGTTAGGATTAGTTTATTTAGTAGTTTTGTAAATACTATTGTACTTTGTTTAAGTTTTTAATGCAATTAAGTTGAGGTTTGCTTATTCTTGGCTTTAATCATTCTTACATGCTTATCGAGAGAGAGTTTGTGAGATTACCCATTTATTCAATATCGAGAGAGTTGAATTCACGAAACGAATAAGCACGGTTTTCATCCCACATGGTGTTAACTAACTCGGCCTAGGGATAGGTTAAGAGTTCTAGAGGCTAAAAGAAGCGTGTGATTGGTTGGTGTTTGTCTTTGGTTTACGCCGAGAGGTATGGTCAAAGTTCAGCTATCAACATTGTTCTGAGCTTAGAGATAACGAGGAGCCATTCAAGGACGCTTTACCGAGCCTTAACATCATCTACCTAAGAGCAAGATATTGTCGCGGCAGAGACTCAACCATTGCAGCCACGGCAGGGACTTAGGGAACTGCCACGGTAGTTTGTGTTGCTGCATTCAAGAACGAAGACAAGTCAATAGGATTCCACACTACGTCACATTCTAATCCGGCCCATTCTCTCAACTTGATTTTCTCTCTACTTTATTTTCTAGCTTATTTTAGTTTTAGTATTTTAGTTTATTCAAACAACCCAACTCATATGTGTTTTTACTTTAATTGTTTTGCAGTGCGAGGAAGTAGGATTAAAAGGGTAGCTCAATCCCTGTTGAAACGATACTCGATATACTTATTATTATATTACTTGAAACGTGTACACTTGCACTATTGCGGTGCACTTTTACGCGAGCATCACATACCCCACCCACTTTGTTTTCTATCAGTCGTCTTCAACCTTCACCAGCCACACCTTCCCTTTCTCCTATCTCCCTAAACCTTCGACAATCATCCCAACACCTTGTTTGCACTTTAAAGACACACTAAACTCTTTAGATTAGACCCCCATAGTTTCTTCTTCTAGATACTCAGACTCTTTAGGCGACTCGATACTTGGAGCATCTCGCATTTTACTAAGATATTTTATCAGTATAAACTATTTTATTTAAACTTTCAGATTATCATTTTATGATTTAGGACATTTATGTAATCAGACTTTTGGACATTAAATTTTGGGATTATGTTTCTACATGTATCTTTGGATTTTAATTTAGATGTTTTTGATAAACAATTAGAATATGTTTTAACATTTGAGCTTTATTGATAGTTGTGATATTTTAACATAAATATTTGATTGTCGAAGTTTCTAACAAAGTCATGGATTTTTAAACCTTGTGGTAATGAAACCAATTTATTGCATTTATGAATATGCAATGTTTGAAGGGCGGTTACGCTTGGCCAATCGTCAAACAAATATTCCAAGTTTTCACATTCCTAAAGAAGCAACGTCCGAAGAGAAGTCAGACACCCTATTCCATTCCCTTGCAAGCTCGCCTTTCTTGTTCTTAACAGTAATTCTCTAAGGCTAATCAGGTACCTTATATCTTTTGGCAAATCTTCAAGAAGATTAAGTTTTTCCAATCTCTGCAAATTGTAAACGGAATCTGGAAGTCCTAAACTGCGATTTGCAGTTAAGGACAAATGTTTCAAATGATTCGAATAGCGAACCTTGTTTAACAATTGATCTAAATTGCAACATAGCAACCTTAAATGTTTGGAGTTTGAGATGGATTTTGCAATAAGGGATTCACCACCAGCCTTGGGTTCCCCATAGGGATCGAACATTAGTGTTCGCAGATGGCCCATGTGATTGGGCAATTGAGAGGCAATATGCTCCGAAAAATCAAACCATATATGTTGAATAGGGATGGCAAATAGGCGGGGCGGGTGCGGATACCCCCTCCCCCATCCCCATACCCACCTAAAATTTTTATATCCACCACCTACCCACCACCCACGGCGGGTATAATTTTCAAATCCACAACCGCCCACGTGGGTATATTGTTAAATCCATCCCCACACCCACCACCTAATTGGATACCCATTACCCATCTCGTACCCGGCTGTACCCACCTACACCCGTCTGTACCTGCCTACCCGCCTGGCAGCAACCATATCACATAAAACATGAAGGGATAATGGCACCAATGCCCCCTGTACTTTGACAGAAAGTTCAATGTGGTGTCTAAACTTTGGATGCGTTTAATGTGCCCCCTGGAGTTTTCTTCCGTCATTTAAAACGTCCTTGGCCCTAACACTGTTAACTTGTGATGTGGTATAACTAACTTACACCGGTGTAAGTTCTACTGAACTATAGCTAACTAACTATGACTAATTTACACCGGTGTAAGTTAGTTATTATGTGAGAAATCTGAGGGTAAGACAGTGCAAAGAACTAAAGTAATGAGCTTGAAATTCGAATATAGAAAACAAATATTATATTGAATCAGATATCTCGGAAGTTCTTTTAGGTCACTCATCTTTCTAACCGAGCACTTTAGTTTTAACTGGTTTACTACCCATTTTCCATAATCGATTAGGCATTAACAAAATTAACCATACGCTTAAACATGATCATGCATGCATTTACCGGATACCACTATGTTTCATAAAGCATACAAGAGGTAGTAAAGTATTACCTCAGCTTTGAGCTACCTCGATTGATCCATGATACTCCATTCAATCACTCTCTTGAACTCAGATTCGACGTCACTCGGTAACTTGGATACGTAGAAATGTGAATTGCATCAGAAACAAAATTTAAATTATAACCCCCTAGACTCGCCTAAGCGTTACAACGGATCTTAGGAAGTCACATTAGAGTCACAAGAGCGACCCACAGTGAAAATACAAATAAAAATATTTTTTTGAACACTTATTATACCGTAAAATCAACTTCTGTTTAAAATACCATTTCAGGAAGTCCTTTAAACACCTAAAAAAATTTCAGAAAATGTTTTACAGACACTATCATAAAACAATACATGACATACATGCCCACTAACTATACAGTGTCGTACTCCAGAGGCAACGCCGAACACTGATGTCAAACATTATACCATGCTATATTCTTTTAACTTGCGATAGTAAAAACAACGTGAGCTTGGAAAAGCTCAGTAATATAGAACTACCAAAAGATGTTATAAGCTCATGCAGATACATTGTAGGCATAACATTTTCATGATGTTCCAATTAGTAACAATCTTCATTTCCTTTCTGCTATTTCAGGGTAACGTTATACTTGAGAATAACAGTACTTGCTCTTTATTCAATCATCGAGTAACAAACGGGGATTATTCAAGCTAATAGATTATGAAGATGGAAATAAAGAGTTTATCGTCTAGTGTGTTCCAATAAGTGCAGATCAAACAGACTTAAATACATACTAGTCATATCATAAGAACACAAAACAATTCAATGCAAATGTTCAAGTACATACAAGGGTTTACTAGTAACTACCCTCCAACCTTACACCAATATACAGTCCCCCAAAATTGCATCCATAAGGACTTACTTTAGGCCCGATGGGCATAGGTGCCACCTAAGGGGCTGCCTTAGGTCCATAAGGATTTACATGTGCTAAAGCATCGGCACCTACCCAAGGGGAGACCTTGAGTTCATAAGGATTTACCATCTTGATCAGGGTTGTACCAATAGAGACTTCATAACATAACCCAACAGTATACCCCGGATAACAATCGGTATTCATGTTTTAGACATGAGTAACAGAATATATGTGACAAACATATTCATCAAACATAATATTGTTCATGATAAAATCATTATACAATCCATTCCGCAGAATATATCACACATGGAACACAATAGGTGGAACAATTTATTTCTTGGAGATATTTGGCATTTACGGAAGGGAACGCATTAAACTTTTGACAATTTGAACTAATTTCATAAATGAGGTCTCTATTAAAAGGAGGGGTTCGTACTAACGGATCAAACCATATATTCATGAGTTGATACATCAAGATCTTTGAGAGTTTAGATATATCATGAATAATTTAGTCATTTAAGCCTATAAGGGCATTATGGTCATTTATCATACATAGGCATTTTGGTAATTTATACCAACGTGGCATAAATAGTCACTCAGGAAATTCTATTTGCTCATCAGGTTTCCAACCTGTCATTCAGAGATTTCTATGTCAAGATCATTCGCGATATCGGATACATTCAAGGCTATTTTGACTACTTTGGCCGACGAGGGCATTTTGGTCATTTAACTATCATGGGTGATTTTGAAATCTAGCCCAATAAAGATAAAATGACGATTTACAATATTTAAGATTTCCAGAAGTTTTTCGAGCCTCCAAACCATTCGAAATAATATATATCCCAACTTTTTAATATTATCTAACCCTTCTAATGCATTAAATTGTATCGTATATCTAAACAGTTGCATTCATACTTCACCATAGGACTTGCCACATAGTATTCGAACTTATATTATGTGCGTAAAAACTTCCAACCTTATATTAATTTCAGGAGTATCGTCGAACGTGAGTCATGCTTCAACCCTTAGGGGCATTTTAGTCATTTTTAGCTTTATTGGCATTTCCAGAATTTTATCAAAGGCAACTTACTTCCAGTCAAGGGGGTATTTTCAATCATTTTGAAGCTCAGAACATCCATCATTCATGTCAATTGAACCATTTATAGTATTTCAATCATTTAAGTATTCGTGGGTGTTTCAACCATTCAAGAAATTTCGGCACCTCCAACCACTTCATTCATTTAAGAACTCAGAGGTTTATCCATTGTTCTGGTTAATTTGCAAACCCCGGTATCCGAGGATACTTCAGCCATTTTTTATCAATACGATTATTCCAATTAGTTTAACCATATCAGTATTTCTAGTACTTTTAGTCAATTCAATCAATTCAGAATTCTGAGCCACTTGCTTAATTCAGGGGTATGGATAGATTCCCTTGAATCTATAATCAGAGATTCATTCCAAATCCAAAGAGACCTAACACCTTACAATCTCGAAGGTTTAAATCTTGTTACCATAGCTTTCCAAGTAGTTCGAGGTTTTCAGATTAATAGGATTGTTTTACCATATCTAGGGTAGATTTCTAGATCGCTTCCAATTCCAAGGGTATTTTAGTCATTCTCATACCTTGAGGGCATTTTCTTAATTTTGTGTCCAAATAATTTTTACATTTTATTAATTGACACTAATAATCAGATTTGGAGATTAATTGCCTTATTAATTACTTATTGAACTCCAGATCCTTCTGATTTATTAATCTTCTCATTCGAGCATTGCAATCTTATTTAGAATATCATACTCATATCCATATTCGATTTGACTTGAGCAAAATTAATTGTACTCATCATCATTTTTATGCATGCATTAACAAATACCAACATGTTCATAAAGCATACAAGAGGTAGTAATGTATTATCTTAAATCATTGCTATAACGGTCGATCCTTGAAATTGACATTCGAACACTCTTGAACCCAGATTTGACGTCCCTCAACAATTCGTATGTAATGAACTGTGAGTACCTTCAATTATACAAATTCGCATTTCAGTCCTTATTCATAGAGTTCTTAACTGAATAAATAAATACATAAACATGTTCGGATTCGAGGTCAAATTCGAGGGCTTTCGGGTTAGAATTTTGCAAAACGGGCTTCAAAAACGGACGCAGGATGTCAAAAAACATAAAATAGGAGTTTTCAGAAAAGTTGACTTTTTGGTCAACGGTCAAAGTCAACGCTGACGTCATCAGTCAACCGAGTTGACTCAGATGGGTCGACTCACTGAGTTGACTCAGATGAGTTGACTCAGACCGGGTCAACAAATCGGGCAAACGGGTCAGGTGAACGGGTCGGGGCAGACAGGTCTAGGCTCGGGTCGAGTTTGGGCTCAAACCGAGTTGGGCCGGTTCAGTCCGGGTTGAACCCGGTTCACTTACCAAGAATCCAAGCTCGTCGGCCGATAGTCGGAAAGTCGTAGGATTTTCGCCGGAGACTCCTATGGTCACAATCTTGCTGGAAAAAAAACGAAGCCCACAACACACTCAGTTCAACCAAGCCGGAATTTTTTCAAAGAAAAGCCGGAAACACGCTAGAACTTACCCAAAATGAAACAAAGTGGCCGGAAAAGCAAGGCGGCTCCGACGAAGCTTCTATCGGTGTCGGACGAGTAATCTACTAGCTGGGTTTTGCTCGCCTTAGCCCGAGGAACTCACCAGAGATGGCGACGCGCCGAACGGACGGTCGAGGTAGCTGGAAAATGTCGAAATCATAGGGCGAAAGGATGGTTCTTGCTGAACCTTCAACCCAAGTTTCACGGTAATCGACGGCTCGCAACTGCGCGTGAAGGTCAAGGGTTGGATTGGGCTGTGGCGGCGCTTTCGATGGTTGGGGCGGTGGCAGCCACGGACGGATGGTGGCGCAGATCAAGGATGGTGAAGCCGAACGGTCTTCCACCATTTTCAAACGAACGACGAGCAACAACGGAGGTTGGGTGGTCGGGTTTTGACGGCGAAGAGGCAAGGATGACAACGATAACGGCGATGCATCTATGGCCGACCAGAGCACGGTGGTCGGAGCAAGAACGGTGAGGAGGAGTTGAAAGGTTTAGAACTCTTTAGACTCTTTCATTCTCAATCAGAAGCAAAATAGGAGATTGGGGGGGGGGGGGATAGACTGATATGTTTAATATTGGTTCAGACTTTAAAAAAAGAAATAAGTTTACCTCGTAGCAGATTAAGACAAAAAATGGCCTTAGTTTCATTGGTTAAACCTTAAGCCAACAAACCTAATGGTTACAGGTTCAACACCCTTGATTGCAACACCTTATTCTTTGTCCATTTCCTTTTTTTTCTTAATATTATTTTTTTGGGTTTTACATAAACGTGATAATCGAATTTATCGAAAAACTCATACATTGAAAAACGACTCACTGGGTTCGAATTTGAAAAAAAAAACGGGCCAATGGATCTGAAACGTCGAGAAACCCCCGGGTAGGGTCTCCCAAAAAAGTCAACTCTGGTAAAAAAAGTCAATAGTCAAATGGCTCGGCGGCTCAGCTCAGACAGCTCCAAGTGCCCAGAACGAAGCCCACTCGCAGCCGGCGGCGCGGTGATTGTGGGCGACCGTTGGCTACCAAAATTTACAGGCTCGGCGGCACGAATTTTCAAAATTTGAACTCAAAGTTCGAATACTAACATTTCAAGTTTTTCGACGATACACATACACCCCCTCCAACGGTGACTGATGATGATGTCGTTGGTATCGGTGAACTCGTTTTGACGAGATTAACACAATGATAGTGGAGGTGTCGAAAACGGAAGGTCAGATCTCAGTAGATCTTAGATTGAATCTCCACCCATTTCTTTCACACTTTCCTTTCTATTTCCCCAATTACAAAACCTCCCATCCCCTTTCTGACAACACGTTAACTTTTGGTAGATATAATGCACTTCAAAAAAACGGTCAAATCATACTTTTAGACATTTAACTTTTGGGAGTTCACACTTTTATCTCCATATTTTATTTCGTTTTCATATCGGTCATCAATTTCTTATAAATCAAGCTTCCTAAGTCTGAATTCATTTAATTAAGACCCAAAACTTATTATTTTAGAAAGAAAAAAAAAGATTAAATCTCCCAAAAATTCTTAAAATTTTACTAGCCCCATTTGCGATTGTTACAAGCTATGTTATGTATCGAGAAAAATATGTTGGAAAATATTAATGTTGACACTATCATCAATGATTTTGCATCAAAAGATGCTCGAAGACAATGTTTCTTATAAGTATTTGTATGCTTAAATATATTTTTGACATTTTTGAGATCGTAATGAATTAATATTTGTTTAATTTAATAAATAAAAAAAATTATGTTAGATATTCTTAAAAATTATGCATGTTCAATCACCCTGCTGCAGCTGTTGGTGTTGAACCCATGACCTCGAAGAACAACGATCATTCCTTTAACCATTGAGACAAGTGGGTTCGTGCAAGAATCTTTAATATCAAATGAATGTTCTTTTTATCGAAAAATAACTGTAGATAATGAATCTTAACGAACAATCAATAATTTCGGATGTTTAACTTATTTTGTCATACCAATTACAAGTACATTAGAAATGCTAGGAACTAATTGAAACATTCATATTATTCAGTAATATTGATTTTTTTTAAAGAAATCTCGTGTAAGGTATAGTGGAAGGTGAAAAAAATTACACTCAATTTTTATCCTTCTTTAACTAAGTTTAAGTCGGAACTAATACTCATTATTAACACAAAAAATGTATATAATCTACAAATGTTCACTAACAGTATAATGACAAAGAACATCCTATCAAAATATCAAATTCCCTTTGAACATCAACATTGAGTTCAATTCCTGCGGTGTTTGTCATTTCTTCTAATGCGATCCGAGCAGCTCTTCTATCTTTGTCACGTTGTTGTTTCAACTCGGCACGTGATTTTGGTTTAGCGGCTTCCGTGATCTTTGATTTTTGTGGTTTCGTCGGCGTTAGATGATCAGATATCACTGCCTTCGTCTCCTGTTGGGATTTGTTGATGGTGTCTGCAAATCGACTTTTCAACATTGGAGCAGGGCGATATTTGTCCGATGTCGAAAACACTTCTGTTGCAAGAGTTGAAGATGGCGTCATTAGTTATATATGAACATGCTACTATTATGTAGGTTTTCTTTCGAAAATCAGCAACCATGAACGCTAAGATCACAAAGAAAATAATCAAGAACCATATATAATCGTGTTTACATAACAATAAATCTACATATTCTTTTGATTACTGTAAACAATCAAGAAGGATTCATAGGTTGACAATACGTACCCACAGTTCTTATCGGTTTGTTTGGTATCTTCGGACACGGTGGAGTCGAAGTAGTGTGCACCGCCACCTTCAGTCTCTTCTTGGGCAAATCACTAACGCAATCCACCGCCTCCGGTCTGCGCTTGGAGCCTACTGAATTCTTCAAGTCCGTTTTCACTGACTTTATCTGCTGTTGGGCTTTGAAGATGGTGTCCGCAAATCGGCTTTTCAACATCGCAGCACGGAGATCTTGGTCTGAGTTTGAAAACCCCTCTGCAAGAGTTCAAAATAGTGTGGTTAGTTGCACATAAACACATTATTTTTACGTTCGAAAATCAGCTGCCATGAACCCTAAGATCACAAAGGAAACAATCAAGAATCATATACAATCGTGTCCACATAACACTGAAATCTATCAACTTCAGTGCATCTAATCTACGCATTCTTTTAATTACAGTAAACATTCAAGAGGGAAACATAGGTTGAATATTGAACTGAAAACATTACGTACCCAAAGCTGTCATCGGTTCTTTAGGTCTTGTCGGATACCGTGGAGTCGAAGTAGTGTCCACTGCCACCTTCAGTCTTTTCTTGAGCAAATCACCAACGCAATCCACCGCCTTTGGTCTGCGCTTGGAGCCTACTGAATTCTTCAAGGCCGTTTTCACTGACTTTATCTGCTGTTTGGCTTTGAAGATGGTGTCCGCAAATTGGCTTTTCAACATCGCAGCACGGAGATCTTGGTCTGAGTTTGAAAACCCTTCTGCAAGAGTTCAAAATAGTGTGGTTACTTGCACACAAAGACATTATTTTTAGGGTAAAGTACAATTACGGTCACTGAACTTTGGTAAAAAAATAAAATGGTAACTAAACTTTCAAAAATCACAAAATAGCAATTAAACTTTATGTTTTATAACAAAATGGTAACTAGACGTTAAATGCCGTTAAGTGGCTGTTATAAACTTTGGTAATATAACACATTTAGTCCGTCATATTTATACATTCAATCAATTTAGTCCTAATTCGAAACAATTCACTAAATTTAGCCCTCGTTATTTACACATTCTTTTAATTTGGTCTTAAAGCAAAATTCCAAAGTATGGTAACATGAGAAATAATTACAATTAATTTTTTATAGGAACTCAAAAACTCGACTCGAATCGAATCGAAAAAATTTCAAATAAAGTTTGAGTTGTAAAATATGACGCGACAACTTGAATAACTCGAAATTTTTTGACTCGACTCGATCGAACGCTCATCTTTATCTTAAGATATGACGCGTCAACTTGAATAACTCGAAATATTCGAATATTTTAAATCAATTCTTTCCTTTTAAATCGAATATTTTTTAAATAGAATATTTAAATCACATCGAATATTTAATAACTACTTTAAATATTCAATTCAATTTAAAAATATTCGATTTAAAAGAAAAAAATGATTGAAAATATTCGAATATTTAATAACCATTTTAAATATTTTTCTTTTAAATATTCAAATATTTAATAACTACTTTAAATATTTATTAAATATTCGAATATTTTAAATCGAATATTTAAAGTAGTTATTAAATATTCGATATGATTTAAAAGAAAAAAATGATTTAAAATATTCGAATATTTCAGTTGACGTGTCATATCTTAAGATAGAGGTGAGCGTTCGATCGAGTCGAGCCAAAAAATTTCGAGTTATTCGAGTTGACGCATCATATTTTACAACTCAAACTTTATTTGAAATTTTTTGAGTCGAGTCGAATTTTCGATTTCCTATAAAAATTTAATTAAATATTCGAATATTTTAAATCATTTTTTTTCTTTTAAATTGAATATTTTTAAATTAAATTGAATATTTAAATTACTTATTAAATATTCGATGTGATTTGAATATGAAAATATTAAATATTCTATTTTAAAAAATATTCGATTTAAAAGAAAAAATCATTTAAAATATTCGAATATTTTGAGTTATTCGAGTTGACGCATCATATCTTAAAAAAGAGGTGAACGTTCGATCGAGTCGAGTAAAAAAATTTCGATTTATTCAAGTTTACGCGTCATATTTTACAACTCAAACTTTATTTGAAATTTTTTCGATTCGAGTCGAGTCGAGTTCCTATAAAAATTTAAATAAATATTAGAATATTTTAAATCATTTTTTTCTTTTAAATCGAATATTTAAAGTTGTTATTAAATAATCAATGTGATTTAAATATGAAAATATTAAATATTCTATTTTAAAAAATATTCGATTTAAAAGAAAAAATGATTTAAAATAATTGAATATAGAGTTATTCGAGTTGACGTGTCATATCTTAAGATAGATATGGGCGTTCGATCGAGTCGAGTCAAAAAATTTTAAGTTATTCGAGTTGGCGCGTCATATTTTACAACTCAAACTTTATTTGAAATTTTTTCGATTTGAGTCGAGTTTTCGAGTTCTTATAAAAAATTAATTGTAATTATTTATCATGTTACCATACTTTGGAATTTTGCTTTAAGGATCAAATTGAAAGAATGCGTAAATAACGAGGGGTAAATTTAGTGAATTATTTCGAATTAGGATTAAATTATTGAATGTATAAATATGAAGGACTAAATGTGTAATTATGCCAAAGTTTATAACAGCCACTTAACGACATTTAACGTCTAGTTACCATTTTGTTATAAAACATAAAGTTTAATTGCCATTTTGTGATTTTTGAAAGCTTGGTTACCATTTTGTGTTTTTTACGAAATTTCAGTGACCGTGTGTGTACTTTACCCTTATTTTTACGTTCGAAAATCAGCTGCCATGAACCCTAAGATCACAAAGGAAACAATCAAGAATCATATACACTCGTGTTTACATATATAACACTGTAATCTTTCAACTTAAACCAACGCTTTCTTTGCAAAAACAATACTTACCCACAGTATAGGAACTGAAAACAGTATAGGAACCCCAACAAACGAACATCAAAACAGAAAAAACACAGGTTGAATATTGAACAGAAAAGCAATACTTACCCACAGTTGTCATTGGTTATTTTGGCATCGTCGGACACGGTGGAGTCGAAAGTATGTTGGGCTTATTTGTTTAAGTATATTAAGAGATGTTTAAGATTTGTTTTGTCATAATTATTTTAGGATCTTGATTTTGGATATTTTTTTCTTTTGCATGTTGAAATTTTAATGCGTTGACATGAGGTGCTAACTTAATTCTCGAATTCAGGTCTAATAAAAAGATCGAGTATGTTCGCTTTAAATTTTTTTTAGTTTTCACTTAAGTAAATCATAATTTGAAAATATTTGTAAGTGATTAATTGCACACCGTCCAAATTAGGTAGTGTTGATCACCTATGTGTGCAACAGCTCTTGATGGTGGAGATGATGGAGCTCTGGTCATGTTTCTGGAGAGCTTGGGTCTTGGTTATGGGAGCTTATACTCTCTTTAGGGTGCATGGCTCCTTATAAGGGGCTGGATGAAGTGAGGACACGCGTCAATCAAAAAAGTCAAGTGTCTTAGTGAGTTGCTGCGATTCAGTGTCGGTGTGGATCACGTGCATTGTCACGTGGTCTAATATAGCGCTCGCATGTCCAGTTCGCAAAGGATTGTGATTGGTCGTTCGCACGGTCGTAGTTCGTTGGTACGTTCGCATGTGTTCTAATTGAGTGTTCGCGTGGTAACGGTTCAAGGCATTAACATTTTCCCCAATTTCCCCCCGGTGAGGGGAGGTTATAAAGTGAACTTGCAAGCCTCGAAACGCGAACTAAGTTTTTAGAAAGAGTTGAGAAGTGATTTCTTGTGTAATTCTTTTCTTATTTTCTATTTCCACGTTGTGCTTCTCGTTTACTGGTGCGAACACTTGCCGCTTATAAAAATGGTTTATCACATAAATAAAATGAATCTAATTTCCATATGATTTATGCATCCTCGTTTACTGGTGCGAACACTTGCCGCTTATAAAAATCGTTCGCTGGATTTACACTATTGTTTAGCACATTCTATGCTTGCTTAAATATGAGCGACTTTTTTGACTTTGTGTAGATGTTGCTATTGTGATGGCATACGCCTTTCTCGAGTGGGAGATCACTTAGTCACTATTGACTTTTAAATATTATGTACACTCATTTGAGAGTGGCGAACGCTTAGATGATATATTTTTCTTTGAGCTTGCTTATTTTCAGGGTGTCAGACGTTTTGGTGATCCGTTTTATATTCGCTTACTTGAGAGTGTTGTATATTATCACCCGTCTTTTTTTAATGTCCGACAGATAAATATAAACTTTTGATATTTGCAAATTGTTAGAGTAAATAGGTAACGAACACTTGCCCCCATGTAAGTTTCATAATAAATATTGAAACAAACATACATGTATGTTATAAGCAATGTAAGTTTCATTCGGTAACTCGGAGCGGCATCACTAACTCATAGCGGGATATTGCTAATTCATTCCCTAACTATTAGTTTCACACGTAAATTTGTAACATTTTTCATATTTACAAACACTATCATCTATTTGTGATGTCGTATGTTATCTTTTCGGGTGAGGGATCACTGGCAAATGTTTAGTATAGATATTATGCCAACTCACTTGGGAGTGGAGATCGTCAGGCGGTGTCCATTTGCGCACTTCTTAAAAGTGGTGGATGTAATACCCCAAAATACGGTCTAGGAGTATGTGGATACTTTGAATAAATTTCAAAGTGGATCATATCCTTAATTTTAATAATTAAGGATATTCTTTATAGAGAATTCCAAATTAAGACTAGGACCTAATAATAAGATTATAAAGCATGATGATCAAAAGTGAGAATAATTAAGAACTTATGATTGAATTGAATTAAAAGAAAAGAAAGAAAGGACAAACACTAAGGACTAGAACGCCTTAAATGAAAAAGTGGTAACCTAAATTATAAGTGACCAAATCGAAACAAACAACAAAGTAAAGGAATGCATGCTAAATTCCCATATTCCTAAATGCCCCTACACATGTCATTAATTAGTGGATAATCAAGGACAAATTAGTCATTTTAAGGGTGAATTAATTGATGAGCTATTGTCATCTTCCTCTTTGTGACCGAGAGGATGAAAAAAAGGGGAGAGAAAAGATTCGAGTGAGAAAACTCCATGTTTATAGATTCAAGCTTGAAAATTGGAAGAATTGGAGTAGCTAGCATTCATATAACCTTGATAGGAAGGTAAAATATCTTCCTTAATGCATTATAGATTCAAATGATGCATGTAGATTTTAAGTTCTTGCTTGAATTACATGAATTGGATGATTAGTTAGTGAATTGATGCCATGAATTAGTTAAGAAGTTCAATTGATTGATCAATCCATGGAATTGGTAGTGCCATTCGAATGACTAGGAGAAAGTGATGTCCATAACCAAATTGATGGTGAAATGTTATGCTAGTTCCTGGAAAAATTTGGATGATGAATAGAATGGATGATTGATATGTGAATTGAAATTCTTGTTGGTGGAAATTCTAGTGAGATGATGCCTTAATGAACCAATTTGAAAATATTACTCAATTGCCCTGTTTCTATAGTTTTGACACATAATTGCGCTGACTTGGACATGTATGAATGAGTATATCTGTTGAACATGTTAGAATTAAATCATAAATGAATATGAAATCTAAACTCGGGATCTATCATGTCAAATCATTAAGAACAATAAACTGAATAAACTGTATGCGGAAGCGTACATGAATTCATTGATAGATTAAAAATCTTGAATCTTGATGTGGAAATCCCAAAACTTTGGTATTGACCTTCCAAGAAGATAGGTTATCTCTTGAAGTAAAACTCTCAGACGAGGAAGGAGAGAAAAACAGGTTAACCTATTTCTTGGGGACCACTACCTCTTTATATAGTTGATTTATTAAATCAACTATTAAATATTTATAACTCTGTCCCTCATTGAATTTTAAATATATCTTATGGTATCTACACTTTTATTTCCATGACATTTAAATACCTATGACACGCTTAGCTTAATTGGTCACTTTATTTTGTGTCATACTTTATAATAGCAACATACATTTTACATATGTGCCCACAATTGAGGATTTTAATCCAACAATCTCCCACTTGGGCAACATATGTTTCCTGATAAATGTACAACCTTATGAGCTCAAAATTTTGCTATTATATAATAGGTATTTTATAACAATCTCGTCCATCAACTATATCCACATAGGATCAAAGCGGTCTTCGCCATATCAATCATGACTGGACCCATCAATGGTCACGTATACAAATATAGTCAAATGACATAGATCAATCATGGATGTGTAGCATGGAAAATTACATGAAATGTGAATCATACATGTCTATTTCCAACTGGTCCTCCTAAACCTTAATGTGATCAACTTTACTGAATTCAGAGTGTACATAAACCAAAAGAACTTTATTTCTGTAGAAAATAATCTTAAATAACTTTAAACTAAAATAATTGAAATCGTGTCTAAACCGAATGAGCATTTTTCAAAATTACAAACTCCCACTAAAACCGAATATCCTTAAATAACATTACACCCACATTGGTAGTGTGCTCATGAAAGACTTAGGGTGACAGTTTCTTAATATGCGTGCAATTATGGAGTTTGTACTAACATGCTCTTTAAACACACAAACACTCTGAATTTCCTTTAACAACTAGGAACGTAATATTTATGTGCTTCAAGTTTGAAGTGTTCCTATTGTGTATAGAATAAACGAATGCATATTTATTGTCACAAAATAACTAAAGTGGTCTTTTTATTCAATCTAAAATTAGCAGCTCATGTGACAAAATTCGTTTGCATCAATATTCTATTAGAATCGAAGTCTGTAAACCTAATGATCTCTAACTTACCAGAAATTCGACATGTGAGCATGTAATTTTTGTTCTCTAAAGATATCTCATAACTCTATTGGCTGCTATCCAATAGTCCATACTAGAATTTCTTAAATATCTATCTAACATTCTAACAATGTACACAATTTCCGAACGCATACATACTTAAGCATAAATTAGATTCTCAATAGCTTATGTATAGAGAATCTTTTGGAATTTCTAAATTTTCAAGGTTACTTTTAGGGCATTGAGCAAGATAATACTTATCTACTTTAGCAATATGAGTGTCACTTGGTTTACTCCCACTGAACTTGTAGTATATACAAGTGCCAACCAAATTTATCTCAAAACCGAATGAGATAATCAACATGAAATTTATAAGGGTAAACTACATAAATAGTCCCCCGACTATGCTCCAATTATCTTTTGCATCCCCCGACTATCAGAAGTTACAAACTGGTCCCTTGACTTAAAAAAAATAACAAATTGATCCAATGCCGTTAAAAATTTAACGGCTGGTGATGTGACAGTTAACAAAAATTGGCATAATAACACATTTAGTCCTCAACTTTTACACTTTGTTTAACTTTGTCCTAATTCTAAAAAAATGACCCCTTAACATTTCAAAATTCTATCAATTTAATCCATTTTTCTCTCCACACAATCCTAAACAAGAACGGTCTTCTTTCTAAAACAAAAATCAAATTTTCATTTCTCCTCTTTCTATATACTTGTCAAAGCTAGTTGTGTGTATTTGAACCAAAGGAGAAACAATCTCATCATTTGATTATTGAACTGGTATAGGAGAAATGGTTGCAGTCACCTCCCGCGTAACAACTGATTTAAGTTTGCTTCATTATTCCCTTCTCCACCTGCTAACACAAAGACCATAATCAATATGCCTAAACTTTCACAAATGAAAGTGGGATTGAGTGTGTCCCACGATTCAATAAATTAAATCTCATTCTTTTCATTTTTGTAACACAAGATGGCTTCAGAAATCACAAAAAAACTTTTGCATATCGAGGCCATTACACATGCGCCTAAGTACCCGCATACAATTCCCAGATGTGATCCTGCAGATCTCTAATGGGGTTTCCTATTATCATGTAAAAAATGTCCTAATTTGGTGAAGAACGTTGCGCTTCAAGTAAACTCTATTAGACATCAACAATAAATATGGTGAAGAATGGGATCATACCAATGGTTGGTGTTCCCTCCCTGCTTCTTTTCCGTCTTGTTTGATCCACCTGACAGATGATATGCAATGACAAAAATAAGCTTTAGCGTTTGGAACCTTATAATTCTTTTAATGCACTATTCAAATGAAATAGCTCATAAAGAAACAAAAAGATTGTTGGAAATAGGCTATACAGATAGAAATGAGATCTCACCGCATTTGTAATCCCATCACTATCATCAATGGAACCTTCAGTCTTCACACTGTTCACATGATCATAAAAATTAGTCGATCAACTGGAAAAGTTCATTGGGTCATACATTATCGTACAAATAGGTTGCTAAGTCATAGCTGTGATCTCCTAAATAATAGTACTAGTTTGTCCAGAAAAGATTAACAAACCTCTGGGACGGTTGGGGTTCAGTCCTGCCTTCAACATTCTCAGCAGAACTGTTGCCTATTGGCATTGCAAGGCCATCAAATCTTTTCAGCTTCTTCATTAAACCTTGGTTTATATTTCATGAGGACTTTGTTGGTGTTTCTACAGGGGCCTGCATTACAATGCTCTGGTTATATTCATCACCATATTAGCTTAAAGAAAAGACTGACAACTTGCAAGCTAACTCATGGTAGCAGTGAATATGCATTCATATCAACAATAATTAAGGATAAAAATAGCAACAATTTGTAAAGATTCATTCAACAACAAAAGCCTCCTTAGTCCTTACTTCATGTGACGATGGAACACCGTGACCGTGCAATCCCTGTATTTCAGGAGCAAATGGATAACAAATTCATTAGTGTATAACATGATACAACAGAAGCAGAGATCTTGGTTTTATTTAGCACTCGTACGATGCAATTTTCTTTTTCTTTTTAATTTTGTGTTTCTAGTTATATTGGTAAGGTAAGGAATCCGGGAGTATTACGAGTTGGTAAGCATTAAAAAGACCACTATCTACTCGTATGGCAGTAAGAAAGGTGAGAATTATACAATTGTATGTGTACTGTACATACCCAAGTGGAATAAGCTATGCATTCATTCGTATCTCAAATTCAAAACAAGATGAACTCCTAGAATTCTTTCTTTTTTTAAATAATACTCTAATTAACAGATACCTGTGAAGTAAACTTACCATGGGAACTGCAGGATGCAAGTAAACTCCCCCATGAGGATAGATTGTCGCATAAGGTGGCCCATAAGGGTTATTTTTTTAGAATTAGGGCAAAGTTAAACAAAGTGTAAAAGTTGAGGACTAAATGTGTTATTATGCCAATCTTTGTTAACTGCCACGTCTCCAGCCGTTAAATTTTTAACGGCACTGGATCCATTTGTTATTTTTTTAAGTCAGGGGACCAGTTTGTAACTTTTAATAGTCGGGGGATGCAAAAGATAATTGGAGCATAGTCGGGGGACTATTTATGTAGTTTACCCAATTTATAATTTCATTAATGAGAGTTCTACTTAAGCTCATATATAGATTTATGTAGTTTACCCAATTTATAATTTCATTAATGAGAGTTCTACTTAAGCTCATATATAGATTTTATTAATTTACATATCATTGATATTGTATCATAAGACACAACTTTATGATTGTACCATATAAATAGTTTCTTCAATGTCGCCATTGAAAACAAGCTTAACATCCATCTTAAGTAGCTCAAGATTAAAATAAGCAACAAGCATCATAATTATCCTGAAAGAGTCTTTCAATGAAACTGAAGAGAAAGTCTCTACAAAATTAATGTCTTCTTTTAAAGTGTATTCTTTAAACACAAGACATGCCTTATACTTATCCACATTATCATTTGCATCCCTCTTGATTTTAAATATCCATTTACAATCAATTGGTTTGCACCTTAAGGTAATGAGACAAGTTCCTAAACTTTATTGTCTTGCATAAAATTATACTCTTCTTGAATGACATCAATCCACTTTTGAGAGTTAGAACTTTTATGGTCTGATAAAAAAAATGATTGAACATTTTCTATCATTCCATTGTTACCTTTTTTTTGAAGAAATACAATATAATAATCTAGAATAGTATTTCATCTTCCTCTCGTGGACCTCTTTAATGACACTTGTTTTTTTAAGGTTGTTGAGTTTGTTCTTCTGAAACAATTACCTTATCTTGAATGAGAGTTGTTGAACATTCTTTTACTGAGGTACTTGATTCACTTCTTGATTAATGATAGGTGTAATAACCTAAACATCATCAAAAGTGATATTATGAATTAAAATATAATCAATTCCTCCTCAATAACAATGTATCTAACCTTATTTCTCCCTCCAAACTCAACATCCTAAAAAAGTTATAAATCTCTCCTTAAAATAATTTTAATTGTGGGATCATAAAATTTACAGCCCATGGATCACTCAAAATAACCGAAATAGTTGCTCTCTTTTGAAGTTTAATTTCTTTACATGTGTCCTAACTTATACAAAAGAATCAACACTTTAAAACTTATTGTCTTTTCTTTTGACTAGGACCCTTAGCAACTTTATTCTAATATTTTCTTTATTGTCCTTATTCTTAGAGACACTAACTAAATGAGCACTAACCAAATGAGTATTTTTACACTTATAATGCTTCAACTTTTATTCCTCTTGAACATAATGAGAAATGAGCCTAATTAGAGCCTATTTCTCCTTTTGGCAGTTGTAACTGAATCTGAATCGGTTAAATTGTATAGGAAGCGGTACCAAAATCATAAGAACAAACAATTGTTAGAGAGTTTGATCTTACGTGCCTTAAATTTTGAAGCAATATTAAGAATTTTCATAATCTACTCCCTCACATTTCCTTGACCCTTATACTTCATAGAAGTAAAAAAAAGCATAAGTGATGTCATCTTAACCTTAATGTTTTGGGTAAAACATTTCTTAATTTCGTCAAGGAAACACTTAGTATGAGTAATCACTTTAGATTTGTGCTCCTAAAGACATCTAGAATGTTATGTTTTATGATCATTAGACTCATGCGATTCGAACGATCTCACATCTCAAAATACCTTTTATGGGTGCTTACCGCTGTGAGAGGTGCAAAATATTCTTTCTTTAGTGCAAAGTCTAAGTTTATACAACCAAATACTATATGTAAGTGTCTTTTCTTATTCCTTGAAATTAGTTTCACTAAACATGAGTGTGGAATGCATTTAATAGATATTGTGATAACAAAGATAAATTACCTAAATATAGAACAAAAATAAAATAAAATAAAACAAGCTCACATAAATATTCATAAGTAAATAAATAAATTCAAAATAATGGCTAGTTCTCCTCAAGATATCAAGCATAACATTAATATCAAGTCTTTGGACAATAATATTAATTGTAAGCGGTACTCTTGTTGTAGCAATCAAACATTGACAATAAATTATGTCAAACAATATATTAATATTTGGACTAACGTACTGCTCACATAAATTACCTTATAATTGTCACACATTTATCGCCACAGTTGTCGTTGTAATTCTGCCAAATATTAACTTTCCTTTGGGCTAATTAATAAATGAATGAATTACAAAAACCCATAATCATCTTAATATTTTAAATAAACTAATCTATACAAAAGCGGTCACTTTGGTGACATTATGTTTCAACTAATCTACTAAAATATTAGATGTTCGAAGCCAAAATATGAATTTATTTATTTCAAAAAAAATCCTTAATTTTTTTATCTTTCAATTAAATTAAAAGATAACCAAAATAATAATAAATTTGAATAAAGGTAAACCTCATATTAAGATATCGAACACTCCATTAATATTTCATCGTTTAACAAAACATTAACTTGCAAGTGATATCTTGGTATAGTAATCAAACATTGATAATAAGAACATGTCAAACAGAAATCTTCCTTTGGGCCGATTTATTGCTCACATATAAAACTGAATAATTATCACATGTTTATTACCATAGTTGCACATGTAATAATGTCAATTATTAACCTTCCTTTGGGCCGATTAATACTAACATAATCCGACTTACATGCACAAAACCTTCTATATTTTAAAATAAAATAATTTTCACAATAGAGGTCACTTTGGTGACTTAATGCTTCAATTAATTTATCTCAAAATATATAACATAAATATACCGATATTCAAATTTAAAATTTTGTAACAGTCAAAAATGAAATTTCTGATAACACTTAAGTTTCTGAAATAACACAAAATAAGGTTGTCTGAATGGGGCTATCAGAACTCGAAAAAACTTAAATCTTTGACTGTTCCTTAAAAGAAATGTCTTAAACCTTAAACATACATTTACCAAAATTAAAGTCGAATTCAAAACATTCAAACTTTAACCAAAAGCTAAAATTAGAAGTATCATACAGATGAGTAATTCATATAATGATCACATAAAACTTTAATATATATATATATATATTCACAATAACCTAACGATCAAAATTAAATTTTTTTTTTGATCAGCAAAGCGAAGTATATATTATTATGATAAACATACAACGCTAGTCGAACATGCGCCTCGTTAAAAACCTCCCTAAACCTATTGGAGGAATAGAGTACGACATGTCGACTGAAAACAAAGCGAAATAACCCCCCTTACAACATCATAGCGAAGCCTGAAACAAAGAGACTCGAGACACCCCTTCCTTCGCTAGTGCATCGGCTAACCCATTGGCCTCCCGATAGATATGGGAAAAGCACACCGATCCTAACCGCGCACAAGCTCGATCAATCGCACTAAATGACTCCCACAAGCGCCAAGGGCGACGTTCCACCTACAACACCCATCCAATTGCTACTTTGGAATCCGACTCTATAATTAAAGGTTGATCCGCCCATTTGGAAGCTAAAAAGAACTCCAAGGCAAAAGCTATCGCCCGAATCTCAGCCACATTTGAATCAAGAGAACCAAGTGGCCCTGAAAACAATGCGAGGACACGACTCTGAGCATCACGCAACACCCCCCGAAGCCCGCAGACCCTGGCTTCCCACGCGCAGATACATCCACTGAGAACTTCAAAGTAGTGCCGAGTGGGGGTTCCCAACACACACCCACACGGTCCAAACTTTTAGCTACCCCTTCCCGATACATACTCGGACAGTCCCACCAAAGATTCTCACTAACCGTCAATCCCTCTTTGAGGGTCTTCACCCAATAGAAAGAGCGCAATTTCACCAAAAAACAAATCTCAGAGACAGGAATAAACTTCCCATTAAAGACAAGGTCATTGTGCGCAAGCCACAACGACCATAACAAGGCAGCGATACTTGACACCCACAGCTTCCTTAGTATGCCCGTGAACGAACAATGCATATCCGGGAGAAGGAAATCCGCTAAGGATTTCGGCAAAGGCAAGGAAATCGCCCACTACCCTCGAAACCAATTCCACAATTCTTGGGTAAACGGACAAGAATAAAACAAGTGCTCAATATCTTCCTCCCTCTCGCGGCACCACCTACACAACCCTTGGTTGTCACCCAAATCAATCCCACGCACCCGTAGGAATGCAAAAGTCGGCAATCGACGCAGCCAAGTAAACCATAGGAACGCCTAGACCTTAGGAGGAACCGGGACCTTCCACGCAAAACAGTCCCCAAAATCACTCTCGCCCACTTTGTCCATCATAAGCAACCGAGACAATCCCTTGACTGAAAAGATCCCATGGTTATCCGGTGTCCACACGAGCATATCCAACTCACCTTGTCGCAACCGTATCGGACATACCAAATAGCGTAAATCATGCAATTGCCGAGCCTCAAAGGACCGCAGACTACGGCGGAACAAATCATCCCATCGAACATGCTGAAAACTCCCCTCGACAGCAACATCCCTTACCAATGCTAACCGAGCAACCGCAATAGTAAACAGGCGAGGGAAAACATCTTTTAATGGCTGCTCTATACACCAAGCATCAAACCAAAACATCACACGTTCCCCCGAACCAACTTTCCAAACGAAATGAGTCTCTCCCATATGTTGTTGCACACCCTCCGAGCTAACCGTTTGCACTATCTGTTTCCATATCACAGACATATGTCCCCTAACCGATGTATTAAACCACCACCACTGTGCCGCTTCACCATACTATGATACAATAATAGTCCGCCACAGCGATGTCTCATCCCGAGCATATCTCCATGCCCACTTCGCCAAAAGTGCCTTATTTCGAACCTCAAGATCGGCCACCCCCAAACCGCCCATGTGACGAGGCCGGCACACCAAACTCCAATTCACCCTGCTCATTTTACGTTGTAAATTAACACCACCCCATAGGAAAGCTCGCCTCAACCTATCTATCGCAGCAATCACCCCTTTCGGCACTCGAAACAATCCCATGTAATAAACAGGAAGAGAGGATAAAACAGAGTTTACCAATGTCACCCATGCCGCAAACGATAGCGATGTCCTCTTCCAGCCTGCGAGCTTCCGACGGAAAGATGCAATTACAGGCTCCCATACAGCAATATTGCGCGGATTTACACCCAACGGTAAACCCAAATAAACAAACGGTAGCTCCCCCTGACGGCAAGACAGTACCTCGGCCATGGATGCAAACAACGCACCATCAACACCTATCGCATAGAGTGACGACTTCGAAAAATTGATTCGCAAGCCTGAGCACACCTGGAAACAACACAATAGCCTACGAACATTCAATGCTGCTTCTACCGATGCTTCAAAGAAGAGAACAGTGTCGTCAGCAAACTGGAGGTGTGTTAGTGTCACCCCCGGTGCCACTACCACCCCATGAATCAGCCCTAGTGTCTTCGCTTGTACTAACAAACGATGTAACGCTTCAGCCACTAGGACGAACAACAACAGCGACAATGGACAGCCTTGTCGCAACCCCCGTCTCATATCAAACTCTTTCGTTGCGCTCCCATTTAACAAGACAGATAAGCGAACTGTCCCAATACATTCCATCACCCATCCCCTCCACGTTTCATTAAAGCCCATCGATCCCATAATTTGATCCAAGAACTCCCAACGGACACAATCATAGGCCTTCGCAAAGTCTAGCTTCAACACACAACCCCCCGCTCGACTGTTGCGCATAGAATGAACCGTCTCATTAGCCAACAAAATTCCATCCACTATCTGACGACCACGGACAAAAGCTGATTGATGATCACTGATCAAACCACCCAACACTACCTGTAAACTCCTAGCTAGAATTTTCGCTAAAATTTTATAGATGGAATTCAATACACTGATCGGGCGATACTCATTTAAAGAAGCCGGCGAATCCACTTTCGGCAGAAGTACAATAAAAGTATTATTGACGCCTAGAGTTAGCTTTTCGGTAGAGAAAAAAATCTGTCAAAAACCTGTCCACATCCCCGCTAATAACCTCCAAGCACCTCTTATAAAACTCCATACTATATCCATCCGGACCCGGAGACTTCGAACCCTCACACTCACGCACCACATCCCATGCCTCGTTCGTAGAAAAAGGCACAGTCAAAGCCAAGTTCTCACTATCATTCACCCTATTAAACGCGCCCTCAAATTGCCAAGTACATGATCTCTCTTCCGCGGCAAAATGCCTAGTGAAGAAGCTCACCACATGCTTCCGTAACCTGCTTGGGTCGGTCACCCAACTACCATTTATATTCAACCCAACAATGGAATTCCGACACGCTCGCAACTTCGCTGCCCTGTGAAAGAACGCAGTGTTCCTATCCCCCAATTTAAGCCAAGTCACACGCGACTTCTGTCGCCATAACGATTCCTTTTTACGAATCGCTCGCCATAGAGCTTGTAACCAAACCCGTCGTTGATCATATACATCACCACCCTCCCCCACGGCTTGTTCCACCTCTCCACTGTCTAGGCAATCAAGACGGCCTTGGATGTTAGAGATTTCATTCTCTATGTCCCCAAAATCCGATTTGTTCCACTTCCGAAGAAATAGCTTCAAATGTCTGAGCTTAACAGATATGTTCGAATTTCCAATCCCCATTCCCGTCAGCCTACACCACTCCTCCGCCATACGATTAACATTCCGCCTCTCCTCCAACCATACATTAATGAAGCGGAAAGGCCTTGGACCCCAGTCAATATCATCACACATCAACATAAGAGGGGCATGATCCGAGATACCGCACGGTAAAGATACTTGTTCAATTCGAGAAAAACAATCTAACGACCTCGAAGTTACTAAGAAACGATCAATACGGCTCTTACGGCTATCCCTCCCAAACCACGTATATTGCTTTCCTCTCAAAGGCAAATCAATCAAACATGCATCATTCACAAACGACACAAATGAAGTCATACCTCGCGACAACGTGCTGCATCTTGCTCTCTCCGATGGCCGCAACACCGCATTAAAATCACCCACGACGCACCATGGTCCCGAATAACTGTCAATTGCATTCACCAACCGTTGCCATAGCCCTTCCTGCTCTGACACGTCACAAGGGGCATACACTGCCATAATACAACAAACCATATCATCATGCTTCCAACGCCCATGGAGCATAACAAAGTGCCTCTCAATCTCAACTGATTCCAACACAAATCTGTCGCTTTCCCATATTGCTAAAATACCACCCGATGCTCCCACGGAAGGCGAAAACGAAAACTCAAATCCATCACTATACCACATCCCAGCAACCAGCGAGGGACACAACTCCTCTAATTTCGACTCCTGCAACAAAGCCATATCAAAACGATGCTTCCGAATCACTTCCCCCACCCGTCTCCTCTTCAACACGAATCCCAACCCCCTGACATTCCAGCTCAATAAACGCATTATTACAATTGTCGAATGCCGTCCTGCAGCACTCGCGACAAGTCTCGCAAAATTTCTTCCTCACGGCCTATCGATGTCACGCCCACCAAGTTCCCTAAAGCCGCAGTTGTTGTTGCTTCACGGTGGATTATTTGTTGTCTACGGATGAAGTCTGAATCTGTTAATGATGCATCAGCAACTAAAGATTGGGATACTCGGCCTCCAGACTTCCTCGGTCTTCCCCTCCCATGTTTTGATTTATTCGTCACCCCCGACAATGCGTTCACCGATTTTGTTTTCTTTAACACGCCATTAATCCATACTGGAATTATATCATCAGCAGCTTTCGATTGCCGTATTCCCTGTTCGTCACCTATTTTTTCAACCGGTATTGCGATCACACCAGATTGTTCGACTATGGTTGTTGTTATCAGAACTGGAACCAAACCTGCCGTCTCCTGCTCTACAATTTCCGTCGCCCCCCCGTTGGTCTTGATTCCCAGTTTGAATATCCTGATTTTTCACGTGAGTTTGATTTACCGCTGGAACCTGAGTGTTTGGATTGGCTTCAACATTTCCAGAAATATGAAGTTCTATTCCTATAGGACTCTTCATTGTATTGCACTCTCCTACTACCGATAAAATACCCCTCATCCCAACTTCACCGCCGCCCTGTGGTGATCCATTGTGTACCGGCGTCAGCAATTTGCATCCAACCGTGGCCACCGGCGTAACATCGACCTCATCCTGGTCCCCTCGATAGGAATCATTCCATAGTTGGTTGTTTGTCCAATCCTTTACCCCTGCTCCTGTTTCATCTAAATTCTGCCGTTCATAGTCTTCCCCCATACACGATTCCGGCACGCATTCCGACGAGCTACACTCAGACGATTCATCACTACTATTGTCACTGGTTACTGTGCACTCACAGTCGATGAGAGGCCCAAAGATGGTCACCTCTTGAACGAAAATCTGGTGTAACTTGCCCTCGACTTCCAGCATCAGTTGTGTATCAATAAACTCCATTGAATCTGTTTCGATCAATAGCCAGCCATGTTCGAAAGATGTCGGCGCTGATGTGTTCTCTGCAACTCGAACAAGGGACCCCCAATGTGTCGCAATACTTTCGAACGTCTCAAAAGACCAAGCATGCATTGGAATGCCTCGAACAGAAATCCATGCCCGTCGGGTTTGTATTGTCATCCCCGGATCCCATCGTTCTAATTTTGAGAAGCAATCGCTGAATCTTGTCTTTTCCAGCACCCCGTCCATTGTTTTCGCGTCTTTGAACATCAACAATATCGCCGGTCCAGCGATTCGCAGAATAGATAATCCTTGATGATTGGGGATGTGCATCCTTGATGCTAATTCCTTTATACTCCATTGTCTATCGCACCAACCCACCATACAATGTTGGAGAACGCCCACTTTCTCTTCATCGACATGCCCTTTGATTGTCTTTGCCGTGACATGATTTCTCTTCGAATTCACGCTATTGGATTGTCCCTTCTCATCCCCACTTTTCTTGCGATCAAGCTCATCCAAACCCCTATTTCGTTGAAACGATCTGCGATCGGCGAATCTTGCCAAACTCACCCTCAATCGAGACCCATAGATCCATTTGTTGTTGAGGCCTTCAATCGCTCGATCCGCATCAACTTTGCTGGCCATCCTAACAAATCCAAATCGCCCTCCATATTTTGCCCGTTTCCGAGGGATGAATGCGTCGAGAACCTCGCCATGTCTATCAAAAACTTGCTATAACCCTTTCCAATGCAGCGTTTCCGATACCCTTCCCACGTATACAATCCATTGCTGCCGGCGTTCATTCTCCTTGGCCTCCTTACGCTGCCCATTGCTATCATTGCCAAACATATGTTCTATAATTCATAACAATAATAGCGTGTGATCAAAATCAAATAAAAAAAATAATGATTCGAACCCACATAATTGCTTACAATAAGAGCAACATACTTGAACCATTGTAGCATATGATACTAACATACTTTAAAGGTAGCATATTGTAATTTTTCATTTTCCAATTACAGTCAATGAATTAAACCAATTTTGTAATCGATAGAAATTTATCAATATAGTTTTGAGGCTGTTCGAACATAAGGGAGAAATTGGGAGGCAATTCGAAACTATATTATAATATTACCACTAAAAAATTTAAATACCCCAGTAACATAAATAAAACCTTAAAAACAGAATCAATAATGAAAACATAATCTGCCGACTTTGAAATTCAATGGCAAATAACCTGATTAATAATCGAACAACATTAATAATTGTCCACTAATAATATTGATATTATCCTTTAATCCTGAATCCAATACAGAATCATAGTTGTTTGTAGCGTAAAGCTACAATTCTATTAAATCTCAATTATGCATTTAATGCATATTCACAGAACCCTAAGTTCAACCGAAACCAAATGCATTCTGGATTGCTTTCATATACAAGATTCTTTCAAATTGAAAACGTGGCGATATTTGAATATCAATTTAATAACCTAAATTCATAAAAAAAAACTATACGACAACATTCATAAAAAAACATATGGCAACCCATATTCAACACCATATATAAGGATTCATAAAAAGAAACCCTAAAAACATAATATTGTAACCAAAACACTTAATCAATATACTAAATTCCTTAAACCATACGAATGAATTAATTCGAAAACAATAAAAAAATTAATGGGTTCCTAATGATTTAACATGACAAGGCTCTGATGCCACTTGTTAGAATTAAATCATAAATGAATATGAAATCTAAACTCATGATCTATCATGTCAAATCATTAAGAACAATAAATTGAATGTGGAAACGTACCTGAATTCATTGATAGATTAAAAATCTTGAATCTTGATGTAGAAATCCCAAAACTTTGGTATTGATCTTCCAAGAAGATAGGTTATCTATTGAAGTAAAACTCTCTGACGGGGAAGGAGAGAAAAACAAGTTAACCTATTTCTTGGGGGACCACTACCTCTTTATATAGTTGATTTATTAAATCAACTATTAAATATTTATAACTCTGCCCCTCATTGAATTATAAACATATCTTATGGTATCTACACTTTTATTTCCATGACATTTTAATACCTATGACACGCTTAACTTAATTGGTCACTTTATTTTGTGTCATACTTTATAATAGCAACATACATTTTACATATGTGCCCACAATTGAGGATTTTAATCCAACAGAACAATCATGTTAGAACCCTTGTTTAAGTGATAAATGAAGCCATAATCTAGCTTAAAGAAATCTATCCAGAAGACTCTGTCTCGAACAGTAAGTTTAAAAATTTGTAGAAATCACATAGACCCAAATTAGGGAATAAATCTTATATGTACAGAATCATGTGTATGTCTAATTTCATATGCAACAAACGTAATCAAATTCCGAGTTATAAAACAGTTTGTAGAGACTTATCTCTAAGGACAGTGCAAACTGTCCAAGGGTGTAAATTGCCTTTCTTTAGGTTAAAAACTGAATTAATTGGTAAAGAATATAAATGCATGGCCCATATGATTAGAAAGATGGTTAAGTTAGCTATCTAACGGTGTAAACGGTTCTAAATTCCGACGTACGAAATAAAAGATATAAGCATTTAAGCAAAGGATGCACATGCTGCCTGGCAACAACAGTTTTGATGTTTGAAATAAAATGTTTGCTTGAATGTATAGAATTATGTAATGGTTTAATTGGTTACTGATTTTGCTCTTATGGCCTTGTGTGACTTGTTAGAGCAAGGAGTAAACCTTGTTGAAGAGGAAAGGGTTGGTCAAGCTGGTGGCAAGCCTGAGGGGATTTGGATTCAAGACCAAGAAAAATAAGCTGGAAATATTGTGAGTGCAGTTATTGTAGGGTTAGAACATAGATCCTAACCAAATATGCATGCCTACCTTCTTGATTATTTCTATGCCATGCAATGAATTTGATTAAACTTGATTATGGATAAAAATGGAAGAATGGATTAAGCCAAAAACTTGTGATTAATAGTGACATGAATCTTGATAAATCGATTGAAAAAATATAAACAAATGTTTGATTTCTTGCTTTAGATGTGATCCTTTCGAATGGTTACTTGAATGTATACATATGATGACATGCTTGCGGAAACTATAAACAAATGTTTGATTTCTTGCTTTGGATGTGATCCTTCCGAATGGTTACTTGAGTGTATACATAAGGTGATATGCTTGCTGAAAGTATAGACAAATGTTTGATTTCTTGCTTTGGATGTGATCCTTTCGAATGGTTACTTGAATGTATATATATGATGAAATGTTGGTTACTTGAAATACTTGCTAACATGATATGAATCATGAACTAAAAGACATTGCTTAATGCATAAAGATAGTACTTGTTAAATGCTTGCTTGAATGACAAGATAACTTGTGGAATGAAGAACTAAGGCTGAATTAGCCTAAGGGCAAAGCATGATGTTGCTACACTTTACTTGAATTGATTCTTGAATGAGAACATGCCTTGACTTGAATATGAAATACTTGAAAATGTGATAAGTAAATGAAACAAAGCCTTGGTTGCTAGAGTCATAGGTAGGATGGCATGCCATAGAGTCTAGAGCTTAGTGTGTCGGGTGGACTACGGTCCAGGGCTAAGGCCCCTATTTGGCAACAGTAGGAAGGATGTGTGTGTGTTATGGTCACTTGGCGACAGTAGGAGGGATTGACCGGTACTAAAAGTACCATCTTGTAGCAACAGTTTGGTTGGTGACTCGATTACCTAGACATCTAGATACCAAAGGCTTGAACTAAAGAAAGCAAATGAAAAATAGTTGAAGTATAAAGCTTCCTTGTCACTTGAAATTTACTTGAATTACTTGACATGTAAACTTGATACTTGAACACTTGAATATCTTGACTTACAAACTTGGTTACTTGAGTTACTTGCTACTTGACTTGATTACTTGAGCTACTTGCTACTTGACTTGATTACTTGAGCTACTTGCTACTTGACTTGATATTGAACTGGTATGTCCTTCTTGTTAACATGCTAATCGAATAGTCCTTGATAGCACAATATGATTCATGTTGCATGAGTTTATAACCCTTGTTGAATGATCTTGATTTTGATACGTTAAGTATACATGATATTAAGCTTGCTTGTTACATGGTTACATTTTGACTTGATACTTGGGATGAGAACAAGCTCCTTGATAGTGTACTATTTGAATGAGTGTTGGAAACTTGGCACAATATAGATTACTTGAGAATTAATACTCTCGTTGAATGTTCTTGTTCACCTAGACAAACTTTACACCAAGATTTAATTAAAAGTTTAGAATACAAGAAATATGTCATGAACTTGTTTGCTACGTGAAATGCATTATGGTTATACTTGACTTGACAAAAATGTGTATTATATGAGTGTGGATGCCATGTATACCTTGTACATGAAAATAAGAGTTGTCTTGAAATGTTAAAATGTATAAACATGTATAATGGACAGATTTGAATAAATTAGAGGTCACCATGGATTGTTTTTCTTGTATAAGCGTATATATGTATTTAATGGAATACACATGACTTGCTGCCATGTGTTGTTTACATGTGATTAAAAATGGAGTGTTTAAGCATGCTAATGGAATATACATGCCCTACTGCCATGCTAGGTGACAATAGGTGCAAAATGAGGTTGTTTTATATGTATGAGTGTATGATTGTAAATGTTGCCATGCTAGGTGACAATAGGTGTGAAATGGGGTTGTTTTACATGTGTGAGGAAAATTTGAATTCTGTTTTACTTGAATGAATGGGTATTACTTGTAAACATGGCTTGAATAACAAGCTTGAAAAGAAAAGTGGTTATTCTTAACTTGAGATGTATGTATATTGCCTGAATATGTACTTGACCTGAATTGAAATGTGTACATTGCTTGAGTATATTACTTGATTTAAAGTGAAGATTGAGCAAAGCTTGAATTCGAATGCTTCCAACACTGACTAGGTTCAAACTTGGCTAATTGATACTTGTTTTAATAACTGGATAGAGTTCGATTAATACCTCATTAAGTACATTTTGTACTTATCACTCTTGTTTCCATTCTTCCCAACCTACAGGTTAAAGGGACCTTGAACCACCTTCCTTGAGCCCGAAGCAAGAGGCAAACAGAGCTAGAAGTATGATTTCATACTTTTTGTAACACCCGGGTTTAAGGTTCGGGTGTTAGGTGGGTTAATTTTGGTTCGAGTCTTTGGGCTTGGTTTTGAAGTTAGAAGACCATGTGTTTTTACTAAGGGTAAAATGGGGTTTTTTCTAATTAATGAAATAAAACAAGTAAAAGATGTGTTTTGAAAGCTATCATCTTCTTCCTTCAAACTAAAACCCACGACAAAACCCCTCTCCCCAACCCCAAACGATGTTCCATCATCTTCGTCAGCGTTTTCAAGAGTTTTTATCAAGGTAATGATGTTTTTGACTTCTCCTCTTCATCCTTAACATTTCCATGATTTTAGATTTTCATAAACTTCATTTTTGAGTTGTTCATGTGTTCAAAATTTTAAATCAAAGGTGAAAACTTTGTTGGGTTTTTATTGAGTTTTTTATTTGTAAAGTCTAAATATGTGATAGTCTTGCCTTTAAGTGTAACATATATTAAAATGGTGAAGTTTTATTGAATCTTGAAATGAGTATTTGTGGGTGAGTTTAAGGGTAGAAATCTTAAGTTTTTGAGGTAGTTTTGTGAGGGAAAGTTGGGCTGATGGTATGGTTATGCTTGGGGGCTGTTTTGAGCGTGTTTAGTGATGATTTGGATGATGAAATTGATCGGTAATTACTAGGTTGTGTTCAAGTCCAAAAATGAAGAGTTTGGGTTAGTTCTTGGCTTGGAAATGTAGTGAAATCGTCTTGAGTTGTAATCTGATTTTTGGCAGTGAATTTGTGAATGTTTTGATGTGTAATACGCTATTTTTGGTTGATTAGAAGCAAGGGAAAACGTTGGAGAAGCTTCATGCTCATTTTTGAGGAACTTGGAGGCTTGAGCGATATTCTTGTCTTGTATTGGGGGTGTTTGGTGAGTGGATTGTTTTCAATGGTTTTAAATTGGTTCAAAGTATGTTGTTGGGGTGCTAGATTGTTCTTGGTAGGCCAATCTAATACGGGGTTAAGTTGGTAGCTTAATCTCTTGTTCAACTTTATGTATTTCTTGCTAAATGTGCATAAATGTAGTCTTGTGTGATAAGTGTCCGATTATGCATGTTGCGATATATTTATGTTGCATGATGGTGATTTGTATGTTGTGTTGCATGATTGAGAAATCACGGTGAGTACTCGCTTAGTATGTTGGCACTAGTTATGTTACCAGATATAAATGATCGATCATTAGGATGAGTGTGCACACGGTAAGAGTCAAACTCGCGCGTGGCCTTGGTGGTGTGAAGTCACCAAGGTGGAGTACGGTGAAGTAACATTCCACCGGAAGGTATATATGTGTGATGATGAGTGGAATCACATTCGTAAAAGAAAATGGTGATGTGTGAAATCCCACTAGAAGGTAATATTGTTGTTATTGAGTACGTTGGGCGAAAATCCCAACGGAAGTTATTCGTATATCCGAGCAAGCTATATAGTTGCCAATATACCTTGTTTATGTGTGGTTGATGTGGTAAGATGTTCTGTTACATCTATGCTAAGCATAACATGAGGTAAGATGTCATGCTCATGCATTCTTGTAGTGGTTGGCTCTGTTGTTATGATGGGGTTAATGCATGCCTTGTTGATGATTTATGGATATCATGCTTTGGACCCTGCATTGTCGATATTTGTTTTTGAGCTCCCTCACTAAGCTTTCAAGCTTACGCTCTCATTTTCGACAATGCAGATCATTAGTGTGGAAGATAGCAAGGAGCAAGGAAGGGGTACCCAAGAGCGTGTGTTGCTGCCCAAGTATGGTTTTATTTGAATAATGTAATAGATAACATTGGGGATGCTAAGTGTTGTAGGAGCGTATGTTAGACTCTTATGTTTGGTTTTCATGTTGTTGAATGTTCATGTTTTGTGTGAAGGGATGTAAATCTTTTTTTATGTAATGCTTAAGTTGCTACATGTTTCTTTTAGCTAAAGTATACTCGTTATGCATGCTTATATGTTTAGTCATGCTCATTTGTAGGATGTGTTGCCTCTAGATTGTTTGCATGATTGTTGCTATGTGGTCCTTTATGTTTCGAGGCAAGTTTGGGGATGTTTGAGGATGCTAAAACTTGTTTCCGGGCCACTATGTGTGCAGGCGTTTCGAAACGCTCGAAGTGGTTCCGAAACGGTCGTAGCTCCAGGGATACTCGTATCGGAACGGGGGTGGTGTCGTTTCGATACGATTTGACACTAAGAGCTCCTGTTTCGGTACGCGTTTCGATACGGTTTGCTACTGTGAGCCCCTGTTTCGGAACCAATTCTGAAATGTTTTGTCACTGTAGACCCCCGTTCTGGAAAAAGGTTGACCATATCGGAACGGCTTGGTCTTGCTTTTAAACTAGAGCTCGCGTTTCGGAACGTGCAAGCCTGTTTCGAAACGCAAGCAAGTATGGTCTTATATGATAGCCTATTTGCTACTGTGAGCCCCTGTTTTGGAACCAATTCCGAAATGTTTCGAGGCTAGTCTTGCTTGGTAAATAGACCGAAATGCTTGATATCTTGATTACCTAATCGAATGGAACCTTGGTGCTTGAATACTTACCCTTGTTCGAATAGTATGGTCTTATATGCTAGCCTTGCTTGTTTTGAAATGAATTACTTGCTTGAAGGCATGCTTTTGAATCATAGGTTGTATGTATTCTCTTAAGGTCATGGCTAGTTTATCAAATATGCTATATTCACATGATTTGAGTAAATAATGGTGGAAATCATTCTTGATATCTTGATTACTCTTTTTGAGCATGTTTGCTTTATGGTTTTATACTTGTCAAAGGCCTATATTTGATGGTTTGTGCATTGTTTTGAGTTTTGTCTCTTGAGGAGCTTAATTGCTAGGTTGCATGCCTATAGTTTATTCTTGATGCAATATGCCATGACATGATGATGAATATGCCATAAATGTTTGAAGATTGGTGTATAAATATGATGTATGTATGTTGGATTGGTTTAGGATGGATTGAAGTGCGAAAAATCAGCAAAAAATGACATTACAGGCCCAGGTGTTTCGGTACACTCGAGTATGTACCGAAACAGTGAGCCTGAAATGGCCTAAGGGTTTCGAAACAGGGTAGGTCTGTTCTGGTACGTTTTGCTACTGGAAACCACAGTTTCGAAACACCTCAAGGGTGTTTCGTTACGGGCCCGTGTTCCGAGCCATGAGGTACTGTTTTGATACACTTGTTTCGATACAGGGCTAGCATGTACCGAAACAGCTGGTTGTTATGTAAGTTGATGGAATATTATGAAGTTCTGATTCTTTGCGTTTTAGTCCCTAAATGTTGTGGATGCAATTAAGTGAGTATGAATGATTGTTTTGAGTTAAGTTTTGACAGAGATGCATGTATTATGATTAATTTGAGGATGGTAATCTAAAATTTGAGGAATCCTTTGTAATTTGATAAGTTTACAAAATGGTCCCTAAAATCGTATTTGAAAGCAATTGAGCTTTAATTGATGTTCGATTGATATTATGTATGTTCCGCTACGATGATAAACACTTAGGTTTCTAACGAGCATCTAGACAAGATAAAAAGAAAAAATAGGGTTGTTTATTGAGGTAATTCTTTCCGGTTTACTTCAACATTCCTCGTGTGACTCGTTTGGTTCGGTCTATCGCCTAGGCTGGGTCGAGAGGGTTACACATTGTATTAGATTAGAAAAAATTTAAATTAAATAGGGGTCAATTTGGTTAAAAATTAGGGACTAATATGAACAAAAATAAACATCAAATCCCTAAACTAATCTTATTACCCCAAACATTCCACTTTAAACATTTACCCTTAAACCTCAAACATGAACCCCTAAATCTTACAATCACTATTCACTAATAATTAAAAGTGCAAGCCTAATCCCCTAATCCCAAAACTTATCACATAACCCCAAACACTCAACTTAACACGTTTACCCTTAAACTCTAATCCTTAATCCTTAAATCTTACAATCACTAATAATTAAAGTACATGCCTAATCCCCTAACCCCTAAACTAATCTCATAACCTCAATTCCATATGCTCAACTTGAAGCATGTATTGTTTATACCCCTAAAGCCCAAACCTCAACCCTTAAATCTTACCATCACTAAAAATTGCTACTTGGAAGCCTAATCCCCTAATCTCATACCCCCAAACACTCAAGTTGACACATTTACCCCTAAACCCCAAACCTCAACCCTTAAATCTTACAATCACTAATAGATTACAGTTATCAACACTTTAAAGTGATTATATATATAATTTAATATATTAATAGTCAATAATTGAATTATTTAACAAAAATATTTTAAATACAAAATTAATAATTTAAATGGTGAGAAATAGTTTATCGTATAATGATAAAATAAATTCATCAAATTATAGACTTACTCAATTACATGTTAGGTAAATATCAAGTCGGGTCAATATCAGTTCAGGTTAACAACATGTTGGATTCAAAACAAGTCGAGTCAATTAACAGACCGGTTCAAAACATGTCACGTAAAATTGGATCTTGGGGTCAATTCAGACGGGTAATATCGGTTATCTGCCAGGATAGTCTCAGGTTCGGGTTCGTTTCAATCGGGTGCAGGTCGGGTTTTGGGTCTGCGGTAATAGGTTCAATGCGGGTTTAGGTCGTTCTCGGTCGGATGCAGGTTGGGTTCAATTACTACAGTAACAGGTCCAACTCGGGTTCGGGTCAACAACAGTCGGTTACAAATCAGTTTCAGGTCATCCCTTCTTCGGTTCAAACCAAGTTCTAACTCAAACAGGTTTCAGCCAGGTTTTCAGGTTGGGTCAGCTTTTTACACCCTTAATTATACTCAAGTCCAATTACGTAAATGACCCAACTAATTAATCCCAACTCAAACCCATAACCATAAACCTTAAATGACTAACCTTAACACTAACTGATGAGTGATTTAAATAGTTATATTCTTGTTGTTAATTACTCCTTATTTTTCGGTTTAGATAGCTAGTTTGGGTGTTTTCCCTTATTTTCTACGCATGACATTGGATTCTAGAATATGTGCTAAAAGTGGTTGAATTCTACAAGTTCTCTGGATTCATGACTAGATTAGTGGGCATAAAAATGTTGACTAAACGACATGTCAACGACTTCTAGAAGATGCCACGTTAGTAACAGTTGATAACTTATCATCCAAGATAGGATAACTTATTAGCCGAAATTTGAAGTTTAAATTTAGGATTTATCTTTTGTATTTTATTTAAATAATTTAGGAATTATCTTCTATCTTTTTAGGCTTTTTAGAGTTTTAGGATGTTATAAATACCCTATTTAGGGTGAAACTCAAATCATCTCTTGTTCTTGTTTTCATTTTCACTTTGGAGTTTAATATATACCTTCCCTTTGTTCAAAAACGCTAAGTATGGTTGCTTCACAAGTTGTGCTTAGCTAAATTCACCATTAGCCAAAAGCTAAGCTAACCCCACTTACCTTGTGAGAATAGACAAGTTCTTCAAACCTACAACTTCGTTCTTGATTTTCCGTAACATTGGATTGGTAATCAGCCTTTCTTTTAGGCATTACGGTTACTTCATTCTAAAAGCGCGCATCGGGTTGAACGTGGTTTTGGTCCACCGTTGGGGACGCGAATAGGCTTGTAGCAAATTCAACTCCCTAAGAACAAACTTAGTGGCAGTCCACTAAGGGGAATCATGATCAGATACGATCCTCATCGAGACAAACCATCCGAGTACGAACTTTTCTTGCACTAAGTGCAGAATTTGCGTTAGCATCGATTGACAAAGCTAATAAAACAAAAACTGAATTCTAAGGATTGGCCTGTAATTCAGTTCACCGTAGAAAAGAAAGTTACAAGGGTTGGGCCTTGTAGACTGTAACCGGCAAGAACTCGAAGTAATATCCCTTTTAGTGACCAAGACAAGTTGAGGCGAAGCAAAGTTGGATGCTAACTCTTATCATAATCAATTTCAATTATTTCTTTTACTTTGTTTATTTTAAATATTCTCTAATTATTTCACTAAATCCCCCTTTTTTGTCACTTGTAGATTGCTTGATAAAGATCAACTCAAATCTATATTGGGAACTCCTTAGTCCCTACGGATCGACCCTTACTCTCACTATTCTACTTTAATTATTTCTTTAATTGAGTTTAAGGATATTTATTTGACAGTTCACAATGCTTGTCAAATTTGCGCCGTTGTGGGGGACTTCGGCAAAGTTACTAATATTTGTTTTTGAATTGATTTATGACCCGAAAGAATCCATAAGAACATAAATACTATATCCCGGAGATCGAATCATACACTCGAAGACTACACGCTCAGACACTTCGGGAAAAGAAACAAATAGAACAAAAACAACGTCTAGAATGTGATCTAGAATCAGCGTCTAAGGCAGATTCACATTTCGAGTACACCAACGAAGAACATGTTCCAATGGGAGATAAAGACCAAATAATCCAACAACTGACTAGGGCACCAAATGATTAACAACTGATGTGCATAACATTCCTGAATGGTACAAAGCCATTCGTAATGAAAACAGGTTTGATACATCTTTTACCGACTTTCCACTGCCAGCCCAGTGAAGATCCTCACAAGAACCTAAAAGAGTTCCACATGGTTTGCCTAAGTACAAAATTCCAGGGAGTTTCTGAAGATCAAATAAAACTTCGTGCCTTCCCTTTTTCTCTAGCTGATATTGCCAAAGAATGGCTATTTGATCTACCTCCTAATTCAGTTACAACTTGGACTGACATGGCTCGCCTTTTTCTTGACAGGTTCTTTCCAGCAGCCAAGGCGAGCGAGCTAAGGCGAAGCATTTTGAGTATCTGACAGAAGGATACTAAATCCTTATATGAATACTATGAGTGTTTCAAAAAGTTGTGCGCTAACTATCCTCAACACGGTTTGTCTGAGCAAACACTTATCCATTATTTCTATGAGGGGTTAACGCATATGGACATGAAGGTAATTGATACAGCGAGTGGAGGAGCACTTGTTAACATGACCCCAACTGCAGCAAGAACCTTGATATCTACTATGGCCACCAACTCACAATGATTTCACTCGACAAGTGAATCTTCTCAACAGGTTCACGAGGTAAGTATCGTTTCCCTGGAAAATAAGATTGCCAAACTAGCTGAAATTGTTCAATCTCTTGTTGCAAATAAAAGAAGCGCGGCTAGACTCTGTGGAATATGCACTAGTCCAGAACATTCAACAGACTGTTGTCCGATAATACATGAGGATTCTGCGCAAGCAAATGCCATAGGGAATTATGCCGGACCTTCCCAGAGACAATACAATCCCAACGCAAACACATACAACCCTCGATGGAGGGATCATCCAAACTTCAAATACACGCAAAATCAAGGACCAAACCAAGATTATTAACCACCTGCACCACAACAATATCAACCGTAGAAACCGTCGTTGGAGTCGATTGTTGGAAGGTTGGCGCTATCCCAAGAAAAATTTCAACTAAAGACCGAAGCTCACTTTGAAGCAATTAACAAATAGATAAGTCAACTAATGTCAGTGGTAAGTTGCTTACCTTCTCAAACGGAGCCCAATTCGAGAAAGAATGTGAACGCCATCACTCTACGAAGCGGTACCATCATCGAACCAAAAGCCACAGATGAAGGCGTTTAAAAGAAAGGTAAAGAGAAATCCCTATCTTCCAATGAGAAAAGTATGTCCAATCCACCATCTGCACCATCTCCCTATGCTACTCTACCCCTTTTTTCCTCGAGATTAGTGAAGCGCAACAAACAAGTTGAAGACAAGGAGATCTTAGATGTCTTTCGGAAAGTGGAGATTAACTTCCCACTTTTGGAAGTAATCAAAAGAGTACCTCGATATGCAAAATTCTTGAAGGACCTTTGCACAAGTAACAGACGACTCACTGGGATTGAGAAGGTAAATCTGGGAGAAAACATATCTGCAATTTTTCAGCGACGGCTACCGCCGAAATTAAAGGACCAAGGTATGTTCACAATTTTATGCAAAATCGGTAAGGTTGGTATTCAACGTGTCATGTGTGATTTAGGCTCCTCAATTAATGTTATGCCACTTTCTTTATATAAATCGCTTTCTGCTGAACCTTGAAAAGATATAAAAGTGACTATGTTGTTGGCATATAGGTCTATAATATATCCCGAAAGAGTATTTGGGAATGTTCTAGTACAAGTGAATGAGCTTATCTTTTCGGCAGATATTTATGTGATAGACATAGAAAATGGCCGATCAAATTCCTCCTTGTAAATACTCCTTGGTCGCCCATTTCTCAGTGCCACACATACCAAGATAGACGTAAGAAGCGGTATTCTTACGATGGAATTCGACAGCGAGGTCGTAAAATTTAATGTTTATACAGCAATGAAATATCTTGACAACGTTGCTAGTTTAAACTTTGTTGATATTGTTGATCCTATCGTACAAGAATTTTTTGATTTTCACTTTGTAAATGATATGGGCAGGGAAATCGAGGAACTTGAAGATAAAGAGTTCGAAGAAGTTTCCTTCACTAATTCTGAATTACACCTCACTCGATCCAATACTAAACTTATACCCTCAATTTCACAGGCACCGAATATCGAGTTAAAATTGCGGCCAAATAATTTGAAGGGCAAATTTTTGGGTAAAAAAGATATCTTAATTATTTTAGACAAGTTTTCAAGGTTGAAAAATATTCGAAGAAATTATCCAATCTACAAGGACAAAACGAATGAACTCTATAATCGTAAAATTTCTCTTAAGGAAATTCTCAGTTGAACAAAGCGCAAGAAGTGGAAGAAGTATTTGTCGCAGTGCATGTAGTCTGAATCAGGTCGTCGAGCTTAACGATGTTAAATAAAGCGTTGAATGAGAAGCAACCCATTTTATTTTTATTTTTCTGATTCACTCACATTTCTGTTTTATTTATTTATTATTTCATTTCGTTTAAATTTTTAGGTACCCATATCCCAAGTATAACTTTAATTATTGGGACAATTCTTGCGATGGCTACTGATGAAATTAAAAGGAGCAGGTGCAAGTTAGCACAACCAAATCCACAAGAACGAGTTAGCATTGTATAAATTGTCGGATAAATACCAACATCCTTTCACTAATTACCCTTTCCCTTTTCCTAAACAAAACAAACCCCCACCGTAGGCCCTACCTTTTAAAGTCCCACGTGAGCCCATATATATATATATATTTTTAAACTCAAAACAAATTTCCTACTTTTCTCTTTACTACAACACGACCCTATCCTCATCTTTTCAAACTTAAATAGGCTTACCACGGGCCCCGCACCTTTTGACTAAGCTTTAAATCCACCTTTTCATGTTTTTAACTTTCCCTAAAAACCTTCACATGATCTTTCAAATTTATTTTCCCTTTTTTCCTTTTCCAAGACGCATACTGATAAGTGCCCAAAAGTCCTATAATTTTACCCCTTTTACATGGAAATTATCACTCAACCTACACCCATTTAAGCTGCATTATAGCTCTTCATGCATTGATTTCATCATTTATGCCTTAGATCTTTATATTTTTATCCTATGAAAGAGGTATTATTTGATGCATGTTTGGTGCTTTTGCAGATTTGCACGATGCTAGGGCAGGAGAGGTCATGACAACACTGGAGGAAAAGGAAGGATGAGGTAAAACCAGCTAGTAATAGACCCTGATCGAGCCAAGCCACAATCGATAGCTTTTAATGGGGGAAGTTGATTTATAAACGAAGCCTTGTTGAACAAAACCAGTCACAAGACTCATGCCGAGGCAGTAGAATGCAATGTCGCGGCCGTGTACTACTCAACCTGCAGGAAGGCAAAAAAGGCAAAGTGGTAGCCGATTTGTAGAGCTTTAAATGCCGGATTTTTCTACACACTTTGCGTGGCAGGTGAGCTCGAGAAGAGGACAAAAATATGGAAGGAGGGATAAAGTTGTACTTTTGGCCAAAAGTGAATAATGTATTAAATTAAAGAGATTCACCTCTTTAATAAAGTTAAGTCCAAGTCCAACTTAACTTCCTCTCCAAGAAGGATTTGTGCCTACACCTTCCCTTATATAAAGGAGGCTTGCCGCCATCATCAGAGAGAGTCAAATTTTGTGAAGAGAGACGAGAGAGCTTAGGATTTATATTGTGTTTTATTTCCGTTCATTATGTTCTAATTTTCCTTAGGGTTAGGATTAGTTTATTTAGTAGTTTTGTAAAGACTATTGTACTTTGTTTAAGTTTTTAATGCAATTAAGTTGAGGTTTGCTTATTCTTGGCTTTAATCATTCTTACATGCTTATCGAGAGAGAGTTTGTGAGATTACCCATTTATTCAATATCGAGAGAGTTGAATTCACGAAACGAATAAGCATTGTTTTCATCCCGCATGGTGTTAACTAACTCGGCCTAGGGATAGGTTAAGAGTTCCAGAGGCTAAGAGAAGCGTGTGATTGGTTGGTGTTTGTCTTTGGTTTACGCCGAGAGGTATGGTCAAAGTTCAGCTATCAACAGTGTTCTGAGCTTAGAGATAACGAGGAGCCATTCAAGGACACTTTACCGAGCCTTAACATCATCTACCTAAGAGCAAGATATTGCCGCGGCAGAGACTCAACCATTGCAGCCGCGACAGGGACTTAGGGAACTGCCACGGTAGTTTGTGTTGCTGCATTCAAGAACGAAGACAAGTCAATAGGATTCCACACTACGTCACATTCTAATCCGGCCCATTCTCTCAACTTGATTTTCTCTCTACTTTATTTTCTAGCTTATTTTAGTTTTAGTATTTTAGTTTATTCAAACAACACAACTCATATGTGTTTTTACTTTAATTGTTTTGCAGTGCGAGGAAGTAGGATTAAAAGGCTAGCTCAATCCCTGTGGAAACGATACTCGATATACTTATTATTATATTACTTGAAACGTGTACACTTGCACTATTGCGGTGCACTTTTACGCGAGCATCACATACCCCACCCACTTTGTTTTCTATCAGTCGTCTTCAATCTTCACCAGCCACACCTTCCCTTTCTCCTATCTCCCTAAACCTTCGACAATCATCCCCACACCTTGTTTGCACTTTAAAGACACACTAAGCTCTTTAGCTTAGACCCCCATAGTTTCTTCTTCTAGATACTCAGACCCTTTAGGCGACTCGATACTTGGAGCATCTCGCATTTTACTAAGATATTTTATCAGTATAAACTATTTTATTTAAACTTTCAGATTATCATTTTATGATTTAGGACATTTATGTAATCGGACTTTTGGACATTAAATTTTGGGATTATGTTTCTACATGCATCTTTGGATTTTAATTTAGATGTTTTTGATAAACAATTAGAATATGTTTTAACATTTGAGCTTTATTGATAGTTGTGATATTTTAACATAAATATTGCTATTTATTGATAATTATGTTTTATAATCATTTTAACCCAAAATCTGTTATTTGAGAGGAAAGTTTTTAAATGTGACTTCTTAGATTCTGCCCATTTCTTCTGGGTCGGTTTAAGGGGTTACACATTGTCAAATAGTTGAGAGTATATTCAGAACAGATACTACTTGTAATCACCTTAGCTTTCAAAAAATATGATCCACAACTTCTCCAAAGTTTTGACGGATCCTAGAACAATCCATAGGGGAAGTGACCTCACCTTTGGTAATCCTATAATAAGCAATTTTCGAAGTCCCCTCCAAGTTCCGGCTCCTTGCTGAGTTCAGGCTTCTCACAATATTTGATTGCCGAAGTTTCTAACAAAGTCATGGATTTTTAAACCTTGTGGTAATGAAACCAATTTATTACATTTATGAATATGCAATGTTTGAAGGGCGGTTACGCTTGGCCAATCGTCAAACAAATATTCCAAGTTTTCACATTCCTAAAGAAGCAACGTCCGAAGAGAAGTCAGGCACCCTATTCCATTCCCTTGCAAGCTCGTCTGTCTTGTTCTTAACAGTAATTCTCTAAGGCTAATCATGTACCTTATATCTTTTGGCAACTCTTCAAGAAGATTAAGTGTTTCCAATCTCTGCAAATTGCAAACGGAATCTGGAAGTCCTAAAGTGTGATTTGCAGTTAAGGACAAATGTTTCAAATGATTCGAATAGCGAATCTTGTTTAACAATTGATCTAAATTGCAACATAGCAGCCTTAAATGTTTGGAGTTTGAGATGGATTTTGCAATAAGGGATTCACCACCAGCCTTGGGTTCCCCATAGGGATCGAACACTAGTGTTCGCAGTTGGCCCATGTGATTGGGCAATTGAGAGGCACTATGCTCCGAAAAATCAAACCATATATGTTGAACATTATCGTTCGAATCACGGTCAAATGAACTCACCTCATTTTGTGTCATTGATAATGCAAGGGCGTGTACTAAATCATGCATTTTGAAGGAGCACCCAAAAAAAATTATAAACTGCACCTCGTTCCAATAACGATCTTGACCATAACTCTTGTATATATCGGTCCCCAATATCTTCTGGCTGCTCATGGTTGTTTAAAGATTGCATAAACCCATTTGCCCTCCACGATGAGATCAATTTAGCTCTCCCCGTTCTATAATCTTTTGGAAAAAACTGAACAGAAGGCAAAACTTGGCTTTAAATAACAGGGCAAGTGATCATAACTGAGTTTGAGAGCAGGCAAGATGTCATTTTCCTTTGCATTTTCGAGCAATTTCTTTCCCAATTTCCACAAGATTTTGGTGTTGGTTCTCTTCACCCTCTTTGAAGACACATTTAAGAAATAGGGACAGACAATTCTCATCAGAGAGACGCCCTAAAACATATGGATGGGTTGTGCCTGTGATTATAGCCAAATGGTAATCTACTAATCTTACCTTTCTTCGAGTGCCTCCAGGCTCCAAGTTCCACGACCTTCCTTCTCCGTGCTTCAATATCAATTCCGTCTAACATATCTTCAACTTGATACCAAACACATTTGAGATTTTGTAGCCAAATGGTAATCTCTTCGGCATCCACCAGCACAACCAACATGGACCATATTTCCTAAATTAAAGTGCAAGTAAGGTTTATAATTTTAATTAAATGATTAAATAGTTATCCGAAAAGTTTGTGATGTGCCAAAACAAGTACATAAATTATTGTGATGTGTAAATGTCTCCTTGGCCGAAATAATTTTTTTTAACTTAGATAGCAGCCAAATTTAAAGGATCGAAAATAATATTTTAGATACTTATTTTGATAAAAAATAGTTTAAGGACTAAAAGAATAAGAAAGCATAGTTTAGTGGTTGATTTTCATTTAAGTCTTTTTAATATAACATGGCTTGTTTAAATGTCATTGGCCACATTTCCGATCAATTCAACCTCATCAATATTCTCAATCCTTTTAGTCATTTTAGTCAATTCGATAATTTGCACCACTTTGATAGTTTCGAACGTACGAATAGTTTCTTATAAATTTATCTTCGGAGATTATTCAAAATTCATGAAAATCCAAGTGTTTTACATTCTCTAAGATACAAATCATATTACTGGATCTTTCCAAGTATAACGATATTTTCAGATGAATCAATTGTTTTACCAGATCAAGTGTAAATACACATATCACTTTATTTTCATGGGCATTTTAGTCATTCTCGCACCTCAGAGGCATTTCAATCATTTCTTAACTTGACATTTTAGAAATTAAATCATTAACAAGCAAAACCAAATTTAAAGCACAACGGTCTTATCAATTATTTTTGAATCTCGGAAGTTCTTTTAGGTCACTCATCTTTCTAACCGAGCACTTTAGTTTTAACTGGTGTACTACCCATTTTCCATAATCGATTAGGCATTAACAAAATTAACCATACGCTTAAACATGATCATGCATGCATTTACCGGATACCACTATGTTTCATAAAGCATACAAGAGGTAGTAAAGTATTACCTCAGCTTTGAGCTACCTCGATCGATCCATGATACTCCATTCAATCACTCTCTTGAACTCAGATTCGACGTCACTCGGTAACTTGGATACGTAGAAATGTGAATTGCATCAGAAACAAAATTTAAACTATAATCCCCCTAGACTCGCCTAAGCGTTACAACGGATCTTAGGAAGTCACATTAGAGTCACAAGAGCGACCCACAGTGAAAATACACATAAAAATATTTTTTTGAACACTTATTATACCGTAAAATCAACTTTTGTTTAAAATACCATTTCAGGAAGTCCTTTAAACACCTAAAAAAATGTCATAAAATGTTTTACAGACACTATCATAAAACAATACATGACATACATGCCCACTAACTATACAGTGTCGTACTCCAGAGGCAACGCCGAGGGAACTCCGAACACTGATGTCAAACATTATACCATGCTATATTCTTTTAACCTGCGATAGTAAAAACAACGTGAGCTTGGAAAAGCTCAGCAATATAGAACTACCAAAAGATGTTATAAGCTCATGCAGATACATTGTAGGCATAACATTTTCATGATGTTCCAATTAGTAACAATCTTCATTTCCTTTCTGCTATTTCAGGGTAACGTTATACTTGAGAATAACAGTACTTGCTCTTTATTCAATCATCGAGTAACAAACGGGGATTATTCAAGCTAATAGATTATGAAGATGGAAATAAAGAGTTTATCGTCTAGTGTGTTCCAATAAGTGCAGATCAAACAGACATAAATACATACTAGTCATATCATAAGAACACATAACAATTCAATGCAAATGTTCAAGTACATACAAGGGTTTACTAGTAACTACCCTCCAACCTTACACCAATATACAGTCCCCCAAAACTGCATCCATAAGGACTTACTTTAGGCCCGATGGGCATAGGTGACACCTAAGGGGCTGCCTTAGGTCCATAAGGATTTACATGTGCTAAAGCATCGGCACCTACCCAAGGGGAGACCTTGAGTCCATAAGGATTTACCATCTTGATCAGGGTTGTACCAATAGAGACTTCATAACATAACCCAACAGTATACCCCGGATAACAATCGGTATTCATGTTTTAGACATGAGTAACGGAATATATGTGACAAACATATTCTATTCAGAGTATCAAAAACAGAAGATTCATACTTTTGACAGATAAATAGGCATACCATTGAGCAGAACAGACATTATCATCATTCATCATGCAAACAGATTGTACCATCATAGGTCAAGCTAACAAATTATGCTATTAATTCATCAGACAGCCAGGCAATATCATCACAGATCAAGCAATCACATACCAAGTATACAGATTGAGCAGACATACATCGGGTAGGCAGAGAATGTCGTCACATATCCAGTTCATCATTCCATCTTGTTTTCTAACATAGTGATGCAATCTCAATGACAATTGAAATATTCATCAAACATAACATTGTTCATGATAAAATCATTATACAATCCATTCAACAGAATATATCACACATGGAACACAATAGGTGGAACAGTTTATTTCTTGGAGATATTTGGCATTTACGGAAGGGAACGCATTAAACTTTTGACAATTTGAACTAATTTCATAAACGAGGTCCCTATTAAAAGGAGGGGTTCGTACTAACGGATCAGACCATATATTCATGAGTTGATACATCAAAATCTTTGAGAGTTTAGATATATCATGAGTAATTTAGTCATTTAAGCCTATAAGGGCATTATGGTCATTTATCATACATGGGCGTTTTGGTAATTTATACCAACGTGGCATAAATAGTCACTCAGGAAATTCTATTTGCTCATCAGGTTTCCAACCTGTCATTCAGAGATTTCTATGTCAAGATCATTCGCGATATCAGATACATTCAAGGCTATTTTGACTACTTTGGCCGACGAGGGCATTTTGGTCATTTAACTACCATGGGTGATTTTGAAATCTAGCCCAATAAAGATAAAATGGCGATTTACAATATTTAAGATTTCCAGAAGTTTTTCGAGCCTCCAAACCATTCGAAATAATATATATATCCCAACTTTTTAATACTATCTAACCCTTATAATGCATCCAATTGTATCGTATATCTGAACAATTGCATTCATACTTCACCATAGGACTTGCCACATAGTATTCGAACTTATATTATGTGCGTAAAAACTTCCAACCTTATATTAATTTCAGGAGTGATCGACGTACGTGAGTCATGCTTCAACCCTTAGGGGAATTTTAGTCATTTTTACCTTTATTGGCATTTCCAGAATTTTATCAAAGGCAACTAACTTCCAGTCAAGGGGGTATTTTCAATCATTTTGAAGCTCAGGACATCCATCATTCATGTCAATTGAACCATTTATAGTATTTCAATCATTTAAGTATTCGTGGGTGTTTCAACCATTCAAGAAATTTCGGCACCTCCAACCACTTCATTCATTTAAGAACTCAGAGGTTTATCCATTGTTCTGGTTAATTTTCAAACCCCGGTGTCCGAGGATACTTCAGCCCTTTTTTATCAATACGATTATTCCGATTAGTCTAACCATATCAGTATTTCCAGTACTTTTAGTCATTTCAATCAATTCAAAATTCTGAGCCACTTGCTTAATTCAGGGGTATGGATAGATTCCCTTGAATCTATAATCGGAGATTCATTCCAAATCCAAAGAGACCTAACACCTTACAATCTCGAAGGTTTAAATCTTGTTACCATAGCTTTCCAAGTAGTTCGAGGTTTTCAGATTAATCAGGGTTGTTTTACCATATCTAGGGTAGATTTCTAGATCACTTCCAATTCCAAGGGTTTTTTAGTCATTCTCATACCTTGAGGGCATTTTCTTAATTTCGTATCCAAATAATTTTTACATTTTATTAATTGACACTAATAATCGGATTTGGAGATTAATTGCCTTATTAATTACTTATTGAACTCCAGATCCTTCTGATTTATTAATCTTCTCATTCGAGCATTGCAATCTTATTTAGACTATCATACTTATATCCATATTCGGTTTGACTTGAGCAAAATTAATTGTACTCATCATCATCTTTATGCATGCATTAACAAATACCAACATGTTCATAAAGCATACAAGAGGTAGTAATGTATTACCTTAAATCATTGCTATAATTGTCGATCCTTGAAATTGATATTCGAACACTCTTGAACCCAGATTTGACGTCCCTCAACAATTCGTATGTAATGAACTGTGAGTACCTTCAATTATACAAATTCGCATTTCAGTCCTTATTCATAGAGTTCTTAACTGAATAAATAAATACATAAACAAGTTCGGATTCGAGGTCAAATTCGAGGGCTTTCGGGTTAGAATTTTGTGAAACGGGCTTCAAAACGGACTCAGGACGTCAAAAAACATAAAATAGGAGTTTTCAGAAAAGTTGACTTTTTGGTCAACGGTCAAAGTCAACGCTGACGTCATCAGTCAACCGAGTTGACTCAGACGAGTCGACTCACTGAGTTGACTCAGATGAGTTGACTCAGACCGGGTCAACAAATCGGGCAAACGGGTCGGGTGAACGGGTCGGGCAGACAGGTCGGGTCAATGGGTCGGGTAGATGGGTCTGGGCTCGGGTCGGGTTTGGGCTCAAACCGAGTTGGGCCGGTTCAGTCTGGGTTGAACCCGGTTCACTTACCAAGAATCCAAGCTCGTCGGTCGATAGTCGGAAAGTCGTCGGATTTTCGCCGGTGACTCCTATGGTCACAATCTTTCTGGAAAAAAACGAAGCCCACAACACACTCAGTTCAACCAAGCCTGAATTTTATCAAAGAAAATCCGGAAACACGCTGGAACTTACCCAAAATGAAACAAAGTGGCTGGAAAAGCAAGGCGGCTCCGACGAAGCTTCTATCGGTGTCGGACGAGTAATCTACTAGGTGGGTTTTGCTCGCCTTAGCCCGAGGAACTCACCAGAGGTGGCGACGCGCCGAACGGACGGTCGAGGTAGCTGGAAAATGCCGAAATCAGAGGGCGAAAGGATGGTTCTCGCTGAACCTTCAACCCAAGTTTCACGGCAATCGGCGGCTCGCAACTGCGCGTGAAGGTCAAGGGTTGGATCGGGCTGTGGCGGCGCTTTCGATGGTTGGGGCGGTGGCAGCCACGGACTGACGGTGGCGCAGATCAAGGATGGTGAAGCCGAACGGTCTTCCACCATTTTCAAACGAACGACGAGCAACAACGAAGGTTTGGTGGTCGGGTTTTGACGGCGAAGAGGCAAGGATGAAAACGATAACGGCGATGCATCTACGGCCGGTCAGAGCACGGTGGTCGGAGCAAGAACGGTGAGGAGGAGTTGAAAGGTTTAGAACTCTCTAGACTCTTTCATTCTCAATCAGAAGCAAAATAGGAGATTGGGGGATAGACTGTTATGTTTAATATTGGTTCAGACTTTAAAAAAAGAAATAAATTTACCTCGTAGCAGACTAAGACAAAAAATGGCCTTAGTTTCATTGGTTAAACCTCAGGCCAACAAACCTAATGGTTACAGGTTCAACACCCTTGATTGCAACACCTTATTCTTTGTCCATTTCCTTTTTTTCTTAATATTATTTTTTTGGGTGTTACATAAACGTGATAATCGAATTTATCCAAAAACTCATACATTGAAAAACGGCTCACTGGGTTCGAATTTGAAAAAAAACGGGCCAATGGATCTGAAACGTCGAGAAACCCCCGGGTAGGGTCTCCCAAAAAAGTCAACTCTGGTAAAAAAAGTCAATAGTCAAACGGCTCGGCGGCTTAGCTCAGACAGCTCCAAGTGCCCAGAACGAAGCCCACTCGCAGCCGGCGGCGCGTGCTGTGATTGTGGGCGACCGTTGGCTACCAAATTTTACAGGCTCGGCGGCACGAATTTTCAAAATTTGAACTCAAAGTTTGAATACTAACCTTTCAAGTTTTTCGACGATACACATACACCCCCTCCAACGGTGGCTGATGATGATGTCGTTGGTACCGGTGAACTCGTTTTGACGAGATTAACACAATGATAGTGGAGGTGTCGAAAACGGAAGGTCAGATCTCAGTAGATCTTAGATTGAATCTCCACCCATTTCTTTCACACTTTCCTTTCTATTTCCCCAATTATAAAACCTCCCATCCCCTTTCTGACAACACGTTAACTTTGGGTAGATATAATGCACTTCAAAAAAAACGGTCAAATCATACTTTTAGACATTTAACTTTTGGGAGTTCACACTTTTGTCTCCATATTTTATTTCGCTTTCGTATCGGTCATCAATTTCGTATAAATCAAGCTTCCCAAGTCTGAATTCATTTAATTAAGACCCAAAACTTATTATTTTAGAAAGAAAAAAAAGATTAAATCTCCCAAAAATTCTTAAAATTTTACTAGCCCCATTTGCGATTGTTACAAGCTATGTTATGTATCAAGGAAAATATGTTGAAAAATATTAATGTTGACACTATCATCAAAGATTTTGCATCAAAAGATGCTCGAAGACAATGTTTCTTATAAGTATTTGTATGCTTAAATATATTTTTGACATTTTTGAGATCGTAATGAATTAATATTTGTTTAATTTAATAAATAAATAAATTATGTTAGATATTCCTTAAATTTCTTTTGAATTAGGAGATATTTTTTAGTTTCGCCCCAAGTTAAAAAAAATAGTTAAGACCGACCCTGACCTAAAAACTAAACACGACATCCTAAATGTGTTTATATGAGGTGTTATCATTCAAGTAACTTAAGTCTGAAACTTAGATCGGATAAATGTTTTGAGTATGAGCACTTTATGTTTTGTTTAGTTTTCACTTAGGTGAATCGTAATTTAAATATATTTATGGCTGATTAATCACGCAACGTCCAATTAGATAGTGACAACTCAAGACAATGATTTTTTAAAGAATCTTTAATATATTTTTTTTTGAAAAGTATATGTTCTGAATATACTCTTAACTATTTGACAATGCATGTTCAATCACCCTGCTGCAGCTGTTGGTGTTGAACCCATGACCTCGAAGAACAACGATCATTCCTTTAACCATTGAGACAAGTGGGTTCGTGCAAGAATCTTTAATATCAAATGAATGTTCTTTTTATCGAAAAATAACTGTAGATAATAAATCTTAACGAACAATCAATAATTTCGGATGTTTAACTTATTTTGTCATACCAATTACAAGTACATTAGAAATGCTAGGAACTAATTGAAACATTCATATTATTCAGTATATATATATTGTTATAATTATATATATATACATATATATGTATGTAAGTTTTAGTATGTATATATTGTTATCTATATATATACTAAAACATACATATTTGTATGTATATATGTATACCTCTAAACAATACCCATAAATCTCAACCCTAAATCTTATAATCACTGATAATTAGTGTACAAGCACATTAGAAAAGCTAAGAACTAATTGAAACATTCATATTTTTCAGTAATATTGACTTTTCTAAAGAAATCTCGCGTAAGGGATAGTGGAAGGTGAAAAAGAATTACACACAATTTTTATCCTTCTTTAACTAAGTTTAAGTCTGAACTAATACTCATTATTAACACAAAAAAATGTATATAATCTACAAATGTTCACTAACAGTATAATGACTAATAACATCCTATCAAAATATCAAATTCCCTTTGAACATCAACATTGAGTTCAATTCCTGCTGTGTTTGTCATCTCTTCTAATGCGATCCGAGCAGCTCTTCTATCATTGTCACGTTGTTGTTTCAACTCGACACGTGATTTTGGTTTAGCGGCTTCCGCGATCTTTGATTTTTGTGGTTTCGTCGGCGTTAGATGATCAGATTTCACTGCCTTCGTCTCCTATTGGGATTTGTTGATGGTGTCTGCAAATCGACTTTTCAACATCGCAGCAGGGCGATCTTTGTCCGATGTCGAAAATACTTATGTTGCAAGCAGAGATTTAAAAAGTGTTTGTGGCCACGTATTTGGTCGCGTCGCGTTTATCGCGGTTGCATACATTATTTTTACGTTCGAAAATCAATTGCCATGAACCCTAAGATCACAAAGGAAACAATTAAGAATCATATACATTTGTGTTTACATATATAACACTACAATCTATCAACTTAAGTGCATCTAAACCAACTGTCACGTTGCACCAATGCGCGCCACAACCAACCGAGTAGTACCCTTAGGTGCGCCAAGGCCGACCGAGGAGCCCCACCTAGGTGCACTCGGGCCAACCAAGGCAAAGTGAAGTGCCTTGGTCATTTTAAGGCCAAACATGAACCAAGGAAGGTTTTAGAACGGCTTTATCTGCTGAATTCTTCAAGTCCGTTTTCACTGACTTTATCTGCTGTTGGGCTTTGAAGATGGTGTCCGCAAATCGGCTTTTCAACATCGCAGCACGGAGATCTTGGTCTGAGTTTGAAAACCCCTCTGCAAGAGTTCAAAATAGTGTGGTTAGTTGCACATAAACACATTATTTTTAGGATAAAGTACACAGACGATCACTGAACTTTGGTAAAAATATAAAATGGTAACCAAACTTTCAAAAATCACAAAATGGAAATTATACTTTATGTTTTATAACAAAATGGTAACTAGACTGTAAATGCCGTTAAGTGGCTGTTATAAACTTTGGTAATATAACACATTTAGTCCGTCATATTTATACATTCAATCAATTTAGTCCTAATTCGAAACAATTCACTAAATTTAGCCCTCGTAACATGAAAAATTATTACAATTAAATTTTTATAGGAACTCAAAAAATCGACTCGAATCGACTCGAAAAAATTTCAAATAAAGTTTGAGCTATAAAATATGACGCGGCAACTCGAATAAATCGAAATTTTTTGACTCGACTCGATCGAACGCTCATCTCTATCTTAAGATATGACGCGTCAACTTGAATAACTCGAAATATTCGAATATTTTAAATCAATTCTTTCCTTTTAAATCGAATATTTTTTAAAATAGAATATTTAAATCACATCGAATATTTAATAACTACTTTAAATATTCAATTCAATTTAAAAATATTCGATTTAAAAGAAAAAAAATGATTGAAAATATTCGAATATTTAATAACCATTTTAAATATTTTTCTTTTAAATATTCAAATATTTAATAATTACTTTAAATATTTATTAAATATTCGAATATTTTAAACCGAATATTTAAAGTAGTTATTAAATATTCGATATGATTTAAAAGAAAAAAATGATTTAAAATATTCGAATATTTCAGTTGACGTGTCATATCTTAAGATAGAGGTGAGCGTTCGATCGAGTCGAGCCAAAAAATTTCGAGTTATTCGAGTTGACGCATCATATTTTACAACTCAAACTTTATTTGAATTTTTTTCGATTCGAGTCGAGTTCCTATAAAAATTTAAATAAATATTAGAATATTTTAAATCATTTTTTTTCTTTTAAATCGAATACTTAAAGTTGTTATTAAATAATCAATGTGATTTAAATATGAAAATATTAAATATTCTATTTTAAAAAATATTTGATTTAAAAGAAAAAACGATTTAAAATATTCGAATATAGAGTTATTCGAGTTGACGCGTCATATCTTAAGATAGATATGGGCGTTCGATCGAGTCGAGTCAAAAATTTTAAGTTATTCGAGTTGGCGCGTTATATTTTACAACTCAAACTTTATTTGAAATTTTTTCGATTTGAGTCGAGTTTTCGAGTTCCTATAAAAAATTAATTGTAATTATTTATCATGTTACCATACTTTGGAATTTTGCCTTAAGGACCAAATTGAAAGAATGCGTAAATAACGAGGGGTAAATTAGTGAATTGTTTCGAATTAGGATTAAATTATTGAATGTATAAATATGAAGGACTAAATGTGTAACTATGCCAAAGTTTATAACAGCCACTTAACAGCATTTAACGTCTAGTTACCATTTTGTTATAAAACATAAAGTTTAATTGCCATTTTGTGATTTTTGAAAGCTTGGTTACCATTTTGTGTTTTTTTACCAAAGTTCAGTGACCGTCTGTGTACTTTACCCTTATTTTTACGTTCGAAAATCAACTACCATGAACCCTAAGATCACAAAGGAAACAATCCAAAATCATATACACTCGTGTTTACATATATAACACTGCAATCTTTCAACTTAAACTGACGCTTTCTTTGCAAAAACAATACGTACCCACAGTATAGGAACTGAAAACAGTATAGGAACCCCAGCAAACAAACATCAAAACAGAAAAAACACAGGTTGAATATTGAACAGAAAAGCAATACTTACCCACAGTTGTCATTGGTTCTTTTGGCATCGTCGGACACGGTGGAGTCGAAGTAGTGCGCACCGCCACCTTTGGTCTCTTCTTGGACGAATCAGCAACGCGATCAACTGCCTCTGGTCTGCGCTTGGAGACTACTGCTTTTTTAAGTAAGGGGTTTCTGAGTTTGAGTTATAGTGGGATGAAAATAAGGGTTTGTATAGTTCAAGAAACAGGTCTAGCCTTTTATAACTTGTTTTTAGGCGGTTTAATAAACTAAATCATTGGGATTTTTATAATACGCGCATTAAAAGAACGAAATCATAAGTCTAGCTATAAAAAAATGTTACGACGAAAGTATGTTGGGCTTATTTGTTTGTGTATATTAAGAGATGTTTAAGATTTGTTTTGTCATAATTATTTTAGGATCTTGATTTTGGATATATTTTTTCTTTTGCATATTGAAACTTTAATGCGTTGACATGAGGTGCTAACTTAATTCTCAAATTCAGGTCTAATAAAAAGATCGAGTATGTTCGCTTTAATTTTTTTTTAGTTTTCACTTAAGTAAATCATAATTTGAAAATATTTGTAAGTGATTAATTGCACACTGTCCAAATTAGGTAGTGTTGATCACCTATGTGTGCAACAACTCTTGATGGTAGAGATGATGGAGCTATGGTCATGTTTCTAGAGAGCTTGGGTCTTGGTTATGGGAGCTTATACTCTCTTTAGGGTGCATGGCTCCTTATAAGGGGCTGGATGAAGTGAGGACACGCGTCAATCGAAAAAGTCAAGTGTCTTAGCGAGTTGCTGCGATTCGGTGTCAGTGTGGATCACGTGCATCGTCACGTGGTCTAATATAGCGCTCGCATGTCCAGTTCACAAAGGATTGTGATTGGTCGTTCGCACGGTCGTAGTTCGTTGGTACGTTCGCAGGTATTCTAATTGAGTGTTCACATGGTAACGGTTCAAGGTATTAACATTTTCCCCAATTTCCCCCTGGCGAGGGGAGGTTATAAAGTGAACTTGCAAGCCTCGAAACACGAACTAAGTTTTTAGAAAGAGTTGAGAAGTGATTTCTTGTGTAATTATTTTCTTATTTTCTATTTCCACGTTGTGCTTCTCGTGAAACGACAAGAGCAGTGGGAGAGTTCAATTAAATGGTTTATCACATAAATAAAATGAATCTAATTTCCATATGATTTATGCATGCTCGTTTACTGGTGCGAACACTTGCCGCTTATAAAAATGGTTCGCTAGATGATACATTTTTCTCTGAGCTTGCTTATTTTCAGGGTGTCAGACGTTTTAGTGATCCGTTTTATATTCGCTTACTTGAGAGTGTTGTATATTATCACCCGTCTTTTTTTTAATGGCCGACAGATAAATATAAACTTTTGATATTTGCAAATTGTTAGAGTAAATAGGTAACGAACACTTGCCCCCATGTAAGTTTCATAATAAAGATTGAAACAAACATACATGTATGTTATAAGCAATGTAAGTTTCATTCGGTAACTCGGAGCGGCATCACTAACTCATAGCGGAATATTGCTAATTCATTCCCTAACTATTAGTTTCACACGTAAATTTGTAACATTTTTCATATTTACAAACACTATCATCTATTTGTGATGTTGTGTGTTATCTTTTCGGGTGAGGGATCACTGGAAAATGTTTAGTTTAGATATTATGCCAACTCACTTGGGAGTGGAGATCGTCAGGCGGTGTCCATTTGCGCACTTCTTAAAAGTGGTGGATGTAATACCCCAAAATACGGTCTAGGAGTATGTGGATACTTTGAATAAATTTCAAAGTGGATCAGATCCTTAATTTTAATAATTAAGGATATTCTTTATAGAGAATTCCAAATTAAGACTAAGGCCTAATAATAAGATTATAAAGCATGATGATTCAAGTGAGAATAATTAAGAACTTATGATTGAATTGAATTAAAAGAAAAGAAAGAAAGGACAAACACTAAGGACTAGAATGCCTTAAATGAAAAAGTGGTAACCTAAATTATAAGTGACCAAATCGAAACAAGCAACAAAGTAAAGGAATGCATGCTAAATTCCCATATTCCTAAATTCCCCTACACATGTCATTAATTAGTGGATAATCAAAGACAAATTAGTCATTTTAAGGGTGAATTAATTGATGAGCTATTGTCATCTTCCTCTTTGTGAGCGAGAGGATGAAAAAAAGGGGAGAGAAAAGATTCGAGTGAGAAAACTCCATGTTTATAGATTCAAACTTGAAAATTGGAAGAATTGGAGTAGCTAGCATTCATATAACCTTGATAGGAAGGTAAAATATCTTCCTTAATGCATTATAGATTCAAATGATGCATGTAGATTTTAAGTTCTTGCTTGAATTACATGAATTGGATGATTAGTTAGTGAATTGATGCCATGAATTAGTTAAGAAGTTCAATTAATTGATCAATCCATGGAATTGGTAGTGCCATTCGAATGACTAGGAGAAAGTGATGTCCATAACCAAATTGATGGTGAAATGTTATGCTAGTTGCTGGAAAAATTTGGATGATGAATAGAATGGATGATTGATATGTGAATTGAAATTCTTGTTGCTGGAAATTCTAGTGAGATGATGCCTTAATGAACCAATTTGAAAATATTACTCAATTGCCATGTTTCTATAGTTTTGAAACATAATTGCGCTGACTTGGACATGTATGAATGAGTATATATGTTGCACAATCATGTTAGAACCCTTGTTTAAGTGATAAATGAAGCCATAATCTAGCTTAAAGAAATCTATCCAGAAAACTCTGTCTCGAACAGTAAATTTAAAAATTTGTAGAAATCACATAGACCCAAATTATGGAATAAATCTTATATGTACAGAATCATGTGTATGTCTAGTTTCATATGCAACAAACGTAATCAAATTCCGAGTTATAAAACAGTTTGTAGAGACTTATCTCTAAGGACAGTGCAAACTGTCCAAGGGTGTAAATTGCCTGTCTTTAGGTTAAAAACTGAATTAATTGGTAAAGAATATAAATGCAAGGCCTATATGATTAGAAAGATGGTTAATTTAGCTTTCTAACGGTGTAAATGGTTCTAAATTCCGATGTACGAAATAAAAGATATAAGCATTTAAGCAAATGATGCACATGCTGCCTGGCAACAACAGTTTTGATGTTTGAAATAAAATGTTTTCTTGAATGTATAGAATTATGTAATGGTTTAATTGGTTACTGATTTTGCTCTTATGGCCTTGTGTGACTTGTTAGAGCAAGGAGTAAACCTTGTTGAAGAGGAAAGGGTTGGTCAAGCTGGTGGCAAGCCTGAGGGGATTTGGATTCAAGACCAAGAAAAATAAGCTAGAAATATTGTGAGTGTAGTTATTGTAGGGTTAGAACTTAGATCCTAACCAAATATGCATGCCTACCTTCTTGATTATTTCTATGCCATGCCAATGAATTTGATTAAACTTGATTATGGATAAAAAGGGAAGAATGGATTAAGCCAAAAACTTGTGATTAATAGTGACATGAATCTTGATAAATCGATTGAAAGAAAGTATAAACAAATGTTTGATTTCTTGCTTTAGATGTGATCCTTTCGAATGGTTACTTGAATGTATACATATGATGATATGCTTGCGGAAACTATAAACAAATGTTTGATTTCTTGCTTTGGATGTGATCCTTTCGAATGGTTACTTGAGTGTATACATAAGGTGATATGCTTGCTGAAAGTATAGACAAATGTTTGTTTTCTTGCTTTGGATGTGATCCTTTCGAATGGTTACTTGAATGTATCTATATGATGAAATGTTGGTTACTTGAAATACTTGCTAACATGATATGAATCATGAACTAAAAGACATTGCTTAATGCATAAAGATAGTACTTGTTAAATGCTTGCTTGAATGACAAGATAACTTGTGGAATGAAGAACTAAGGCTGAATTAGCCTAAGGGCAAAGCATGATGTTGCTACACTTTACTTGAATTGATTCTTGAATGATAACATGAAGAGCTAAGGCTAAATTAGCCTAAGGGAAAAGCATGGTGTTGCTATACTTTACTTGAATTGATTCTTGAATGAGAGCATGCCTTGACTTGAATATGAAATACTTGAAAATGTGATAAGTAAATGAAACAAAGCCTTGGTTGCTAGAGTCATAGGTAGTATGGCATGCCATATAGTCTAGAGCTTAGTGTGTCGGGTGGACTACGGTCCAGGGCTAAGGCCCCTATTTGGCAACAGTAGGAAGGATGTGTGTGTTATGGTCACTTGGCGACATTAGGAGGGATTGACCGGTACTAAAAGTACCATCTTGTTGCGACAGTTTGGTTGGTGACTCGATTACCTAGACATCTAGATACCAAAGGATTGAACTAAAGAAAGCAAATGAAAAATAGTTGAAGTATAAAGCTTCCTTGTCACTTGAAATTTACTTGAATTACTTGACATGTAAACTTGATACTTGAACACTTGAATATCTTGACTTACAAACTTGATTACTTGAGTTACTTGCTACTTGACTTGATGACTTGAGCTACTTGCTACTTGACTTTATTACTTGAGCTACTTGTTACTTGACTTGATATTGAACTGGTATGTCCTTCTGGATACTTGATTAAACTTGGAATGAACATACTTTCCTTGTTAACATGCTAATCGAATAGTCCTTGATAGCATAGTATGATTCATGTTGCATGAGTTTATAACCCTTGTTGAATGATCTTGATTTTGATACGTTAAGTATACATGATATTAAGCTTGCTTGTTACATGGTTACATTTTGACTTGATACTTGGGATGAGAACAAGCTCCTTGATAGTGTACTATTTGAATGAGTGTTGGAAACTTGGCACGATATAGATTACTTGAGAATTAATACTCTCGTTGAATGTTCTTGTTCACCTAGACAAACTTTACACCAAGATTTAATTAAAAGTTTAGAATACAAGAAATATGTCATGAACTTGTTTGCTACGTGAAATGCATTATGGTTATACTTGACTTGATAAAAATGTGTATTATATGAGTGTGGATGCCATGTATACCTTGTACATGAAAATAAGATTTGTCTTGAAATGTTAAAATGTATAAACATGTATAATGGACATATTTGAATAAATTAGAGGTCACCATGGATTGTTTTTCTTGTATAAGCATATATATGTATTTAATGGAATACACATGACTTGCTGCCATGTGTTGTTTACATGTGATTAAAAATGGAGTGTTTAAGCATGCTAATGGAATGTACATGCCCTGTTGCCATGCTAGGTGACAATAGGTGCAAAATGAGGCTGTTTTATATGTATGAGTGCATGATTGTAAATGCTGCCATGCTAGGTGACAATAGGTGCGAAATGGGGCTGTTTTACATGTGTGAAGAAAAATTGAATTCTGTTTTTACTTGAATGAATGGGTATTACTTGTAAACATAACTTGAACAACAAGCTTGAAAAGAAAAGTGGTTATTCTTAACTTGAGATGTATGTATATTACCTGAATATGTAGTTGACTTGAATTGAAATGTGTACATTGCTTCAGTATATTACTTGATTTAAAGTGAAGATTGAGCAAAGCTTGAATTCGAATGCTTCCAACACTGACTAGGTTCAAACTTGGCTAATTGATACTTGTTTTAATAACTGGATAGAGTTAGATTAATACCTCATTAAGTACATTTTGTACTTATCACTCTTGTTTCCATTCTTCCCAACCTACAGGTTAAAGGGACCTTGAACCACCTTCCTTGAGCCCGAAGCAAGGGGCAAACAAAGCTAGAAGTATGATTTCATACTTTTTGTAACACCCGGGCTTAAGGTTCGGGTGTTAGGTGGGTTAATTTTGGTTTGAGTCTTTAGGCTTGGTTTTGAAGTTAGAAGACCATGTGTTTTTATTAAGGGTAAAATGGGGTTTTTCTAATGAATGAAATAAAACAAGTAAAAGACGTGTTTTGAAAGCTATCATCTTCTTCCTTCAAACTAAAACCCACGACAAAACCCCTCTCCCCAACCCCAAACATTGTTCCATCATCTTCGTCAGCGTTTTCAAGAGTTTTTATCAAGGTAATGATGTTTTTGACTTCTCCTCTTCATCCTTAACATTTCCATGATTTTAGATTTTCATAAACTTCATTTTTGAGTTGTTCATGTGTTCAAAATTTTAAATCAAAGGTGAAAACTTTGTTGGGTTTTTACTGAGTTTTTGATTTGTAAAGTCTAAATATGTGATAGTCTTGCCTTTAAGTGTAACATATATTAAAATGGTGAAGTTTTATTGAAATCCTGAAATGAGTATTTGTGGGTGAGTTTAAGGGGTAGAAATCTTGAGTTTTTGAGGTAGTTTTGTGAGGGAAAGTTGGGTTGATGGTATGGTTATGCTTGGGGGGCTGTTTTGAGCGTGTTTAGTGATGATTTGGATGATGAAATTGATGGGTAATTGCTAGGTTGTGTTCAAGTCCGAAAATGAAGAGTTTGGGTTAGTTCTTGGCTTGGAAATGTAGTGAAATCGTCTTGAGTTGTAATCTGATTTGTGGCAGTGGTTTTGTGAATGTTTTGACGTGTAATACGCTGTTTTTGGTTGATTAGAAGCAAGGGAAAATGTTGGAGAAGCTTCAGGCTCATTTTTGAGGAACTTGAAGGCTTGATCGACATTCTTGGCTTGTATTGGGGGTGTTTGGTGAGTGGACTGTTTTCAATGGTTTTAAATTGGTTCAAAGTATGTTGTTGGGGGTGCTAGATTGTGCTTGGTAGGCCAATCTAATACGGGGTTAAGTTGGTAGCTTAATCTCTTGTTCAACTTTATGTATTTCTTGCTAAATGTGCATAAATGTAGTCTTGTGTGATAAGTGTCCGATTATGCATGTTGCGATATATTTATGTTGCATGATGGTGATTTGTATGTTGTGTTGCATGATTGTGAAATCACGGTGAGTACTCGCTTAGTATGTTGGCACTAGTTATGTTACCATATATAAATGATCGATCATTAGGATGAGTGTGCACACAGTAAGAGTCAAATTCGCGCATGGCCTTGGTGGTGTGAAGTCACCAAGGTGGAGTACGGTGAAGTAACATTCCACCGGAAGGTATATATGTGTGATGATGAGTGGAATCCCATCCGTAAAAGAAAATGGTGATGTGTGAAATCCCAGCGGAAGGTAATATTGTTGTTATTGAGTACGTTGGGCGAAAATCCTAACGGAAGTTATCAGCATATCCGAGCAAGCTATATAGTTGCCAATATACCTTGTTTATGTGTGGTTGATGTGGTAAGATGTTATGTTACATATATGCTAAGCATAACATGAGGTAAGATGCCATGCTCATGCATTCTTGTAGTGGTTGGATATGTTGTTATGATGGGGTTAATGCATGCCTTGTTGATGATTTATGGATATCATGCTTTGGACCCTGCATTGTCGATATTTGTTTTTGAGCTCCCTCACTAAGCTTTCAAGCTTACGCTCTCATTTCCGACAATGCAGATCATTAGTGTGGAAGATAGCAAGGAGCAAGGAAGGGGTACCCAAGAGCCTGTGTTGCTGCTCAAGTATGGTTTTATTTGAATAATGTAATAGATAGCATTGGGGATGCTATGTGTTGTAGGAGCGAATGTTAGACTCTTATGTTTGGTTTTCATGTTGTTGAATGTTCATGTTTTGTGTGAAGGGATGTAAATCTTGTTTTATGTAATGCTTAAGTTGCTACATGTTTCTTTTAGCTAAAGTATACTCGTTATGCATGCTTATATGTTTAGTCATGCTCATTTGTAGGATGTGTTGCCTCTAGATTGTTTGCATGATTGTTGCTATGTGATCCTTGATGTTTCGAGGCAAGTTTGGGGACGTTTGAGGATGCTAAAACTTGTTTTCGGGCCACTCTGTGTGCAGGCGTTTCGAAACGCTCAAAGTGGTTCCGAAACGGTCGTAGCTCCAGGGATACTCGTATCAGAACGGGGGTGGTGTCGTTTCGATACGATTTGACACTATGAGCTCCCGTTTCGGTACGCATTTCGATACGGTTTGCTACTATGAGCCCCTGTTTCGGAACCAATTCCGAAATGTTTTGTCACTGTAGACCCCCATTCCGGAAAAAGAATTACCATATCAGAACGGCTTGGTCTTGCTTTTAAACTAGAGCTCGCGTTTCGGAACGTGCAAGCCTGTTTCGAAACGCAAGCAAGTAAATTGGCCATTGGGCATCTTCAAAGGTTCTTGAACATTACGTTTTAGTCCCAAATGCTTGTTTGCTTCCTTGTTGAGTTCATATGTATCTTTTATGTATGGTTTTGTTTCGTACGCATGAAATTGGACTAATTAAGTTACTTGGTAAATTTAAGTTGCCTTATGTTTTGCTTGGATCATTTCGCTATCGTCTTCCGCTGCTGCCTTCGCACATAGGATTAAATGTGATATTTAGACAAGATAATTAAATGAAAAAATATGGTTGCTAATCAGAGTGAGGCATTAGCGGGCTTCGCCCAATTTTTCCTCGTGTAACCCGTTCAGACCGGCCTGTCGGCTAGACCGGGACGAGGGGGTTACACTTTTTGTAACACTCCTAGTTGGTGGCACCTAGATATATATTTAGTGAATCTAGTTCATGCATTTTACTTGTTTTGTAAGTTGTATATATGTCATGATCTAAAAGGTTTGTAAAGACTTAAATGGCATTGATTATACTGTGATATTGAATGCTTGCTTAATACTATCATGTCTCGATAAAATGATGATCTTGATACTCAGTTACATGACCAAGTTATGTTTGAATTATGCTTGGTAAATAGACCAAAATGCTTGATATCTTGATTACCTAATCGAATGGAACCTTGGTGCTTGAATACTTACCCTTGTTCGAATAGTATGGTCTTATACGCTAGCCTTGCTTGTTTTGAAATGAATTACTTGCTTGAAGGCATGCTTTTGAATCATGGGTTGAATGTATTCTCTTGAGGTCATGGCTAGTTTATCAAATATGCTATATTCACATGATTTGAGTAAATAATGGTGGAAATCATGCTTGATATCTTGATTACCCTTTTTGAGCATGTTTGCTTTATGGTTTTATACTTGTCAAAGGCCTATATTTGATGGTTTGTGCATTGTTTTGAGTTTTGTCTCTTGAGGAGCTTAATTGCTAGGTTGCATGCCTAAAGTTTATTCTTGATGCAATATTCCATGACATGATGATGAATATGCCATAAATGTTTGAAGATTGGTGTATAAATATGATGTATGTATGTTGGATTGGTTTAGGATGGATTAAAGTGCAAAAAATCAGCAAAAAATGACATTACAGGCCCATGTGTTTTGGTACACTCGAGTATGTACCGAAACAGTGAGCCTGAAATGGCCTAAGGGTTTTGAAACAGGGTAGGTCTGTTCTGGTACGTTTTGCTACTGGAAACCACAGTTTCGAAACACCTCAAGGGTGTTTCGATACGGGCCCGTGTTCCGAGCCATGAGGTACTGTTTTGATACACTTGTTTCGATACAGGGCTAGCATGTACCGAAACAGCTGGCTGTTATGTAAGTTGATGGAATATTATGAAGTTCTGTTTCTTTGCGTTTTAGTCCCTAAATGTTGTGGATGCAAATAAGTGAGTATGAATGATTGTTTTGAGTTGAGTTTTAACAGAGATGCATGTATTATGATTAATTTGAGGATGGTAATCAAAAATTTGAGGAATCCTTTGTAATTTGATAAGTTTACAAAATGGTCCCTAAAATCGTATTTGAAAGCAATTGAGCTTTAATTGATGTTCGGTTTACTTCAACATTCCTCGTGTGACTCGTTCGGTTCGGTCTATCGCCTAGGCGGGGTCGAGGGGGTTACACATTGGATTAGATTAGAAAATTTTAAATTAAATTGGGGTCAATTTGGTTAAAAATTAGGGACTAATATGAACAAAAATAAACATCAAATCCCTAAACTAATCTTATTACCCCAAACATTCCACTTTAAAGATTTACCCTTAAACCTCAAACATGAACCCCTAAATCTTACAATCACTATTCACTAATAATTAAAAGTGCAAGCCTAATCCCCTAATCCCAAAACTTATCACATAACCTCAAACACTCAACTTGACACATTTACCCTTAAACTCTAATCCTTAATCCTTAAATCTTACAATCACTAATAATTAAAGTACATGCCTAATCCCCTAACCCTTAAACTAATCTCATAACCTCAATTCCATATGCTCAACTTGAAGCATGTATTGTTTATACCCCTAAAGCCCAAACCTCAACCCTTAAATCTTACCATCACTAAAAATTGCTACTTGGAAGCCTAATCCTCTAATCCCACACCCCCAAACACTCAAGTTGACACATTTACCCCTAAACCCCAAACCTCAACCCTTAAATCTTACAATCACTAATAGTTTACATTTATCAACACTTTAAATTGATTATATATATAATTTAATATATTAATAGTCAATAATTGAATTATTTAACAAAAATATTTTAAATACAAAATTAATAATTTAAATGGTGAGAAATAGTTTATCGTATTATAATAAAATAAATTCATCCAATTATAGACTTACTCAATTACATGTTAGGTAAATATCAAGTCGGGTCAATATCAGTTCAGGTCAACAACATGTTGGATTCAAAACAAGTCGGGTCAATTAACAGGCCGGTTCAAAACATGTCACGTAAAATTGGATCTTGGGGTCAATTCAGTCGGGTAATATCGGTTATCTGCCAGGATAGTCTCGGGTTCGGGTTCGTTTCAGTCGAGTGCAAGTCGGGTTTCGGGTCCGCGGTAATAGGATCAATGCGGGTTTAGGTCGTTCTCGGTCGGATGCAGGTTGGGTTCAATTACTACAGTAACAGGTCCAACTCGGGTTCGGGTCAACAACAGTCGGTTACAGATCAGTTTCAGGTCATCCTTTCTTCGGTTCAAACCAAGTTCTAACTCAAACAGGTTTCAGCCAGGTTTTCAGGTTGGGTCAGCTTTTTACACCCTTAATTATACTCAAGTCCAATTACGTAAATGACCCAACTAATTAATCCCAACTCAAACCCATAACCATAAACCTTAAACCACTAACCTTAACACTAACTGATGAGTGATTTAAATAGTTATATTCTTGTTGTTAATTACTCCTTATTTTTCGGTTTAGATAGCTAGTTTGGGTGTTTTCCCTTATTTTCAACGCATGACATTGGATTCTAGAATATGTGCTAAAAGTGGTTGAATTCTACAAGTTCTCTGGATTCATGACTAGATTAGTGGGCATGAAAATGTTGACTAAACGACATGTCAACGACTTCTAGAAGATGCCACGTTAGTAACAGTTGATAACTTATCATCCAAGATAGGATAACTTATCAGCCGAAATTTGAAGTTTAAATTTAGGATTTATCTTTTGTATTTTATTTAAATAATTTAGGAATTATCTTCTATCTTTTTAGGTTTTTTAGAGTTTTAGGATGCTATAAATACCCCATTTATGGTGAAACTCAAATCATCTATTGTTCTTGTTTTCATTTTCACTTTGGAGTTTAATATATCCCTTTCTCTCCACTTTAATTTTCTTTTACCTTCCCTTTGTTCAAAAACGCTAAGTATGGTTGCTTCACAAGCTGTGCTTAGCTAAATTCACCATTAGCCAAAAGCTAAGCTAACCCCACTTACCTCGTGAGAATAGACAAGTTCTTCAAACCTACAACTTCGTTCTTGATTTTCCGTAACATTGGATTGGTAATCAGCCTTTCCTTTAGGCACTACGGTTACTTCATTCTAAAAGCGTGCATCGGGTTGAACGTGGTTTTTATCCACCGTTGGGGACGAGAATAGGCTTGTAGTAGATTCAACTCCCTAAGAACAAACTTAGTGGCATTCCACTAAGGGGAATCATGATCGGATACGATCCTCATCGAGACAAACCATCCGAGCACGGACTTTTCCTGCACTAAGTGCAGAATTTGCGTTAGCATCGATTGACAAAGCTAATAAAACAAAAACTGAATTCTAAGGATTGGCCTGGAATTCAGTTCACCTAGAGAAGCAAGTTACAAGGGTTGGGCCTTGTAGACTGTAACCGGCAAGAACTCGAAGTAATATCCATTTTAGTGACCAAGACAAGTTGAGGCGAAGCAAAGTTGGATGCTAACTCTTATCATAATCAATTTCAATTATTTCTTTTACTTTGTTTATTTTAAATATTCTCTAATTATTTCACTAAATCTCCCTTTTTTGTCACTTGTAGATTGCTTGATAAAGATCAACTCAAATCTATATTGGGAACTCCTTAGTCCCTGCGGATCGACCCTTACTCTCACTATTATACTTTAATTATTTCTTTAATTGAGTTTAAGGATATTTATTTGACAGTTCACGATGCTTGTCAAATTTGCGCCGTTGTGTGGGACTTCGACAAAGTTACTAATATTTGTTTTGATTTGATTTATGACCAGAAAGAATCCATAAGAACATAAATACTATATCCTGGAGATCGAATCATACACTCGAAGACTACACGCTCAGACACTTCGGGAAAAGAAACAAATAGAACAAAAACAACGTCTAGAACGTGATCTAGAATCATCGTCTGAGGCAGATTCACATTTCGAGTACACCAACGAAGAACAAGTTCCAATGGGAGATAAAGACCAAATAATCCAACAACTGACTAGGGCACCAGATGATCAACAACTGATGTGCATAACATTCCCGAATGGTACAAAGCCATTCGTAATGATAACGGGTTTGATACATCTTTTACCGACTTTCCACTGCCAGCCCAGTGAAGATCCTCACAAGAACCTAAAAGAGTTCCACATGGTTTGCCTAAGTACAAAATTCTAGGGAGTTTCTGAAGATCAAATAAAACTTCGTGCCTTCCCTTTTTCTGTAGCTGATATTGCCAAAGAATGGCTATTTGATCTACCTTCTAATTCAGTTACAACTTGGACTGACATGGCTCGCCTTTTTCTTGACAGGTTCTTTCCAGCAGCCAAGGAGAGCGAGCTACGGCGAAGCATTTTGAGTATCCGACAGAAGGATACTAAATCCTTATATGAATACTATGAGTGTTTCAAAAAGTTGTGCGCTAACTGTCCTCAACACGGTTTGTCTGAGCAAACACTTATCCATTATTTCTATGAGGGGTTAACGCCTATGGACATGAAGGTAATTGATACAGCGAGTGGAGGAGCACTTGTTAACATGACCCCAACTGCAGCAAGAACCTTGATATCTACTATGGCCACCAACTCACAATGATTTCACTCGACAAGTGAACCTTCTCGACAGGTTCACGAGGTAAGTATCATTTCCCTAGAAAATAAGATTCCCAAACTAGCTGAAATTGTTCAATCTCTTGTTGCAAATAAAAGAAGCGCAGCTAGACTCTGTGGAATATGCACTAGTCCAGAACATTCAACAGACTGTTGTCCGATAATACAGGAGGATTCTGCGCAAGCAAATGCCATAGGGAATTATGCTGGACCTTCCCAGAGACAATACAATCCCAACGCAAACACATACAACCCTCGATGGAGGGATCATCCAAACTTCAAATACACGCAAAATCAAGGACCAAACCAAGATTATTAACCACCTGCACCACAACAATATCAACCGTAGAAACCGTCGTTGGAGTCGATTGTTGAAAGGTAAATCTGGGAGAAAACATATCTGCAATTTTTCAGCGATGGCTACCGCAGAAATTAAAGGACCAAGGTATGTTCACAATTTTATGTGAAATCGGTAAGGTTGGTATTTAACGTGTCATGTGTGATTTAGGCTCCTCAATTAATGTTATGCCACTTTCTTTATATAAATCGCTTTCTGCTGAACCTTTAAAAGATATAAAAGTGACTATGATGTTGGCAGATAGGTCCATATATATCTCGAAAGAGTATTCGGGAATGTTCTAGTACAAGTGAATGAGCTTATCTTTTCGACAGATATTTATGTGATAGACATGGAAAATGGCCGATCAAATTCCTCCTCGTAAATACTTCTTGGTCGCCCATTTCTCAGTGCCACACATACCAAGATAGACGTAAAAAGCGATATTCTTACGATGGAATTCGACAGCGAGGTCGTAAAATTTAATGTTTATAAAGCAATGAAATATCTTGACAACGTTGCTAGTTTAAACTTTGTTGATATTGTTGATCCTATCGAAGAAGAACTTTTTGATTTTCACTTTGTAAATGATATGGGCAGGGAAATCGAGGAACTTGAAGATAAAGAGTTCGAAGAAGTTTCCTTCACTAATTCTAAATTACACCTCACTCGATCCAATACTAAACTTATACCCTCAATTTCACAGGCACCGAATATCGAGTTAAAATTGCGGCCAGATAATTTGAAGGGCAAATTTTTGGGTAAAAAGATATCTTAATTATTTTAGACAAGTTTTCAAGGCTGAAAAATATTAGAAGAAATTATCCAATCTACAAGGACACAATGAATGAACTCTATAATCGTAAAATTTCTCTTAAGGAAATTATCAGTTGAACAAAGCGCAAGAAGTGGAAGAAGTATTTGTCGCAGTGCCTGTAGTCTGATTCAGGTCGTCGAGCTTAACGATGTTAAATAAAGCGTTGAATGAGAGGCAACCCATTTTATTTTTATTTTCTGATTCACTCACATTTCTATTTTATTTATTTATTATTTCATTTCGTTTAAATTTTTAGGTACCCATATCCCAAGTATAACTTTAATTATTGGGACAATTCTTGCGATGGCTACTGATGAAATTAAAAGGAGCAGGTGCAAGTTAGCACAACCAAATCCACAAGAGCGAGTTAGCATTGTATAAATTGTCGGATAAATACCAACATCCTTTCACTAATTACCCTTTCCCTTTTCCTAAACAAAACAAACCCCCACCGTAGGCCCTACCTTTTAAAGTCCCACGTGAGCCCATATATATATCCTACTTTTCTCTTTACTACAACACGACCCTATCCTCATCTTTTCAAACAATTCTTTTCAAACTTAAATCCACCTTTTCATGTTTTTAACTTTCCCTAAAAACCTTCACATGATCTTTCAAATTTATTTTCCCTTTTTTCCTTTTCCAAGACGCATACTGATAAGTGCCCAAAAGTCCTATAATTTTACCCCTTTTACATGGAAATTATCACTCAACCTTCACCCATTTAAGCTGCGTTATAGCTCTTCATGCATTGATTTCATCATTTATGCCTTAGATCTTTATATTTTTTATCCTATGAAAGAGGTACTATTTTATGCACGTTTGGTGCTTTTGCATATTTGCACGATGCTAGGGCGGGAGAGGTCATGACAACACTAGAGGAAAAGGAAGGATGAGGTAGAACCAGCTAGTAATAGACCCTGATCGAGCCAAGCCACAATCGATAGCTTCTAATGTGGGAAGTTGATTTATAAACGAAGCCTTGTTGAACATAACCAGTCACAAGACTCATGCCGAGGCAGTAGAATGCAATGCCGCGGCCGTGTACTACTCAACCTGCAGGAGGGCAAAAAAGGCAAAGTGGTAGCCGATTTGTAGAGCTTTAAATGCTGGATTTTTCTACACACTTTGCGTGGCAGGTGAGCTCGAGAAGAGGAAAAAATATGGAAGGAAGGATAAAGTTGTACTTTTGACCAAAAGTGAATAATGTATTAAATTAAAGAGATTCACCTCTTTAATAAGGTTAAGTCCAAGTCCAACTTAACTTCCTCTCCAAGAAGGATTTGTGCCTACACCTTCCCTTATATAAAGGAGGCTTGCCGCCATCATCAGAGAGAGTCAAATTCGATGAAGAGAGACGAGAGAGCTTAGGATTTATATTGTGTTTTCTTTCCGTTCATTATGTTCTAATTTTCCTTAGGGTTAGGATTAGTTTATTTAGTAGTTTTGTAAAGACTATTGTACTTTGTTTAAGTTTTTAATGCAATTAAGTTGATGTTTGCTTATTCTTGGCTTTAATCATTCTTACATGCTTATCGAGAGAGAGTTTGTGAGATTACCCATGCTATCAACAGTGTTCTGAGCTTAGAGATAACAAGGAGCCATTCAAGGACGCTTTACCGAGCCTTAACATCATCTACCCAAGAGCAAGATATTGTCGCGACAGAGACTCAACCATTGCAGCTGCGGCAGGGACTTAGGGAACTGCCACGGTAGTTTGTGTTGTTGCATTCAAGAACGAAGACAAGTCAATAGGATTCAACACTACGTCACATTCTAATCCGACCCATTCTCTCAACTTGATTTTCTCTCTACTTTATTTTCTAGCTTATTTTAGTTTTAGTATTTTAGTTTATTCAAACAACCCAACTCATATGTGTTTTTACTTTAATTGTTTTGCAGTGCGAGGAAGTAGGATTAAAAGGCTAGCTCAATCCCTATGGAAACGATACTCGATATACTTATTATTATATTACTTGAAACGTGTACACGTGCACTACTGCGGTGCACTTTTACGCGAGCATCACATACCCCACCCACTTTGTTTTCTACCAGTCGTCTTCAACCTTCACCAGCCATACCTTCCCTTTCTCCTATCTCCCTAAACCTTCGACAATCATCCCCACAAATTGTTTGCACTTTAAAGACACACTAAGCTCTTTAGCTTACACCCCCATAGTTTCTTCTTCTAGATACTCAGACTCTTTAGGCGACTCGATACTTGGAGCATCTCGCATTTTACTAAGATATTTTATCAGTATAAAGTATTTTATTTAAACTTTCAGATTATCATTTTATGATTTAGGACATTTATGTAATCGGACTTTTAGACATTAAATTTTGGGATTATGTTTCTACATGCATCTTTGGATTTTAATTTATATGTTTTTGATAAACAATTAGAATATGTTTTAACATTTGAGCTTTATTGATAGTTGTGATATTTTAACATAAATATTGCTATTTATTGATAATTATGTTTTATAATCATTTTAACCCAAAATCTGTTATTTGAGAGGAAAGTTTTTAAATGTGACTTCTTAGATTCTGCCCATTTCTTCTGGGTCAGTTTAAGGGGTTACACATTGTCAAATAGTTGAGAGTATATTCAGAACAGATACTACTTGTAATCACCTTAGCTTTCAAAAAATATGATCCACAACTTCTCCAAAGTTTTGACGGATCCTAGAACAATCCATTGGGGGAGTGACCTCACCTTTGGTAATCCTCTAATAAGCAATTTTCGAAGTCCCCTCCAAGTTCCGGCTCCATGCTGAGTTCAAGCTTCTCACAATATTTGATTGCCAAAGTTTCTAACAAAGTCATGGATTTTTAAACCTTGTGGTAATGAAACCAATTTATTGCATTTATGAATATGCAATGTTTGAAGGGCAGTTACACTTGGCCAATCGTCAAACAAATATTCCAAGTTTTCACATTCCTAAAGAAGCAACATCCGAAGAGAAGTCAGGCACCCTATTCCATTCCCTTGCAAGCTCATATGTCTTGTTCTTAACAGTAATTCTCTAAGGCTAATCATGTACCTTATATCTTTTGGCAACTCTTCAAGAAGATTAAGTGTTTCCAAACTCTGCAAATTGCAAACGGAATCTGGAAGTCCTAAAGTGCGATTTGCAGTTAAGGACAAATGTTTCAAATGATTCGAATAGCGAACCTTATTTAACAATTGATCTAAATTGCAACATAACAACCTTAAATGTTTGGAGTTTGAGATGGAATTTGCAATAAGGGATTCACCACCAGCCATGGGTTCCCCATAGGGATCGAACATTAGTGTTCGCAGATGGCCCATGTGATTGGGCAATTGAGAGGCACTATGCTCCGAAAAATCAAACCATATATGTTGAACATTATCGTTCGAATCACGGTCTAATGAACTCACCTCATTTTGCTCCATTGATAATGCAAGGTCGTGTACTAAATCATGCATCTTGAAGGAGCACCCAAAAAAAATTATAAACTGCACCTCGTTCCAATAATGATCTTGACCATAACTCTTGTATATATCAATCCCCAATATCTTCTGGCTGCTCATGGTTGTTTAAAGATTGCATAAACCCATTTTCCCTCCACGATGAGATCAATTTAGCTCTCCCCATTCTATAATCTTTTGGAAAAACTGAACAGAAGGCAAAACTTGGCTTTAAATAACAGGGCAAGTGATCATAACTGAGTTTGAGAGCAGGCAAGATGTCATTTTCCTTTGCAATTTCGAGCAATTTCTTTCCCAATTTCCACAAGATTTTGGTGTTGGTTCTCTTCACCCTCTTTGAAGACACATTTAAGAAATATGGACAGACAATTCTCATCAGAGAGACGCCCTAAATCATATGGATGGGTTGTGCCTGTGATTCTAGCCAAATGGTAATCTACTAATCTTACCTTTCTTCGAGTGCCTCCAGGCTCCAAGTTCCACGACCTTCCTTCTCCGTGCTTCAATATCAATTTCGTCTAACATATCTTCAACTTGATACCAAACACATTTGAGATTTTGTAGCCAAATGGTAATCTCTTCGGCATCCACCAGCACAGCCAACATGGACCATATTTCCTAAATTAAAGTGCAAGTAAGGTTTATAATTTTAATTAAATGATTAAATAGTTATCCGAAAAGTTTGTGACGTGCCAAAACAAGTACATAAATTATTGTGATGTGTAAATGTCTCCTTGGCCGAATTAATTTTTTTAACTTAGATAGCAGCCAAATTTAATGGATCGAAAATAATATTTTAGATACTTATTTTGATAAAAAATAGTTTAAGGACTAAAAGAATAAGAAAGCATAGTTTAGTGGTTGATTTTCATTTAAGTCTTTTTAATATAACACGGCTTGTTTAAATGTCATTGGTCACATTTCCGATCAATTCAACCTCATCAATATTCTCAATCCTTTTAGTCATTTCAGTCAATTCGATAATTTGCACCACTTTGATAGTTCCGAACATACGAATAGTTTCTTATAAATTTATCTTCGGGGATTATTCAAAATTCATGAAAACCAAGTGTTTTACATTCTCGAAGATACAAATCATATTACTGGATCTTTCCAAGTATAACGAGATTTTCAGATGAATCAATTGTTTTACTAGATCAAGTGTAAATACACATATCACTTTATTTTCATGGGCATTTTAGTCATTCTCGCACCTCAGGGGCATTTCAATCATTTCTTAACTTGACATTTCAGAAATTAAATCATTAACAAGCAAAACCAAATTTAAAACAGAACGGTCTTATCGATTATTTTTGGATCTCGGAAGTTCTTTTAGGTCACTCATCTTTCTAACCGAGCCCTTTAGTTTTAACTGGTTTACTACCCATTTTCCATAATCGATTAGGCATTAACAAAATTAACCATACGCTTAAACATGATCATGCATGCATTTACCGGATACCACTATGTTTCATAAAGCATACAAGAGGTAGTAAAGTATTACCTCAGCTTTGAGCTACCTCGATCGATCCATGATACTCCATTCAATCACTCTCTTGAACTCATATTCGACGTCACTCGGTAACTTGGATACGTAGAAATGCGAATTGCATCAAAAACAAAATTTAAACTATAACCCCCTAGACTCGCATAAGCGTTACAACGGATCTTAGGAAGTCACATTAGAGTCACAAGAGCGACCCACGGTGAAAATACACATAAAAATATTTTTTTGAACACTTATTATACCGTAAAATCAACTTTTGTTTAAAATACCATTTCAGGAAGTCATTTAAACACCTAAAAAAATCAGAAAATGTTTTACAGAAACTATCATAAAACAATACATGACATACATGCCCACTAACTATACAGTGTCGTACTCCAGAGGCAACGCCGAGGGAACTCCGAACACTGATGTCAAATATTATACCATGCTATATTCGTTTAACCTGCGATAGTAAAAACAACGTGAGCTTGGAAAAGCTCAGTAATATAGAACTACCAAAAGATGTTATAAGCTCATGCAGATACATTGTAGGCATAACATTTTCATGGTGTTCTAATTAGTAACAATCTTCATTTCCTTTCTGGTATTTCAGGGTAACGTTATACTTGAGAATAACAGTACTTGCTCTTTATTCAATCATCAAATAACAAACGGGGATTATTCAAGCTAATAGATTATGAAGATGGAAACAAAGAGTTTATCATCTAGTGTGTTCCAATAAGTGCAGATCAAACAGACATAAATACATACTAGTCATATTATAAGAACACATAACAATTCAATGCAAATGTTCAAGTACATACAAGGGTTTACTAGTAACTACCCTCCAACCTTACACCAATATGCAGTCCCCCAAAACTGCATCAATAAGGACTTACTTTAGGCCCGATGGGCATAGGTGCCACCTAAGGGGTTGCCTTAGGTCCATAAGGATTTACCTGTGCTAAAGCATCGGCACCTTCCCAAGGGGAGACCTTGAGTCCATAAGGATTTACCATCTTGATCAGGGTTGTACCAACAGAGACTTCATAACATAACCCAACAGTATACCCCGGATAACAATCGGTATTCATGTTTTAGACATGAGTAACGGAATATATGTGGCAAACATATTCTATTCAGAGTATCAAAAACAGAAGATCCATACTTTTGACAGATAAATAGGCATACCATTGAGCAGAACAAACATTATCATCATTCATCATGCAAACAGATTGTACCATCATAGGTCAAGCTAACAGATTATGCTATTAAATTCATCAGACAGCCAGGCAATACCATCACAGATCAAGCAATCACATACCAAGTATACAGATTGAGCAGACATACATCGGGTAGGCAGAGAATGTCGTCACATATCCAGTTCATCATTTCATCTTGTTTTCTAACATAGTGATGCAATCTCAATAACAATTGAAATATTCATCAAACATAACATTGATCATGAAAAAATTATTATACAATCCATTCAACAGAATATATCACACATGGAACACAATAGGTGGAACAATTTATTTCTTGGAGATATTTGGCATTTACGGAAGAGAACACATTAAACTTTTGACAATTTGAACTAATTTCATAAACGAGGTCCCTATTAAAAGGAGGGGTTCGTACTAACGGATCAGACCATATATTCATGAGTTGATACATCAAGATCTTTGAGAGTTTAGATATATCATGAGTAATTTAGTCATTTAAGCCTATAAGGGCATTATGGTCATTTATCATACATGGGCGTTTTGGTAATTTATACCAACGTGGCTTAAATAGTCGCTCAGGAAATTCTATTTGCTCATCAGGTTTCCAACCTGGCATTCAGAGATTTCTATGTCAAGATCATTCGCGATATCGGATACATTCAAGGCTATTTTGACTTCTTTGGCCGACGAGGGCATTTTGGTCATTTAACTATCATGGGTGATTTTGAAATCTAGCCCAATAATGATAAAATGGCAATTTACAATATTTAAGATTTCCAGAAGTTTTTGGAGCCTCCAAACTATTCGAAATAATATATATCCCAACTTTTTAATACTATCTAACCCTTCTAATGCATCCAATTGTATCGTATATCTGAACAGTTGCATTCATACTTCACCATAGGACTTGCCACATAGTATTCGAACTTATATTATGTGCGTAAAAACTTCCAACCTTATATTAATTTCAGGAGTGGTCGACGTACGTGAGTCATGCTTCAACCCTTAGGGGCATTTTAGTCTTTTTAGCTTTATTGGCATTTCCAGAATTTTATCAAAGGAAACTTACTTCCAGTCAAGGGGGTATTTTCAATCATTTTGAAGCTCAGGACATCCATCATTCATGTCAATTGAACCATTTATAATATTTTAATCATTTAAGTACTTGTAGGTGTTTCAACCATTCAAGAAATTTCGGCACCTCCAACCACTTCATTCATTTAAGAACTCAGAGGTTTATCCATTGTTCTGGGTAATTTGCAAACCCCGGTGTCCGAGGATACTTCATCCCTTTTTGATCAATACGATTATTTCGATTAGTTTAACCATATCAGTATTTCCAGTACTTTTAGTCATTTCAATCAATTCAGAATTCTGAGCCACTTGCTTAATTCAGGGGTATGGATAGATTCCCTTGAATCTATAATCGGAGATTCATTCCAAATCCAAAGAGACCTAACACCTTACAATCTCGAAGGTTTAAATCTTGTTACCATATCTTTCCAAGTAGTTCGAGGTTTTCAGATTAATAAAGTTGTTTTACAATATCTAGCGTAGAATTCTAGATCGCTTCCAATTCCAAGGGTATTTTAGTCATTCTCATACCTTGAGGGCATTTTCTTAATTTCATATCCAAATATTTTTTTACATTTTATTAATTGACACTAATAATCGGATTTGGAGATTAACTGCCTTATTAATTACTTATTGAACTTCAGATCCTTCTAATTTATTAATTTTCTCATTCGAGCATTGCAATCTTATTTAGACTATCATACTCATATCCATATTCGGTTTGACTTGAGCAAAATTAATTGTACTCATCATCATTTTTATGCATGCATTAACAAATACCAACATGTTCATAAAGCATACAAGAGGTAGTAATGTATTACCTTAAATCATTGCTATAACTGTCGATCCTTGAAATTGAAATTCGAAGACTCTTGAACCCGGATTTGACGTCCCTCAACAATTCGTATGTAACGAACTGTAAGTACCTTCAATTACACAAATTCCCATTTCAGTCCTTATTCATAGATTTCTTAACTGAATAAATAAATACAAAAACAAGTTCAGATTCGAGGTCAAATTCGAGGGCTTTCGGGTTAGAATTTTTTGAAACGGGCTTCAAAAACGGACTTAGGACGTCAAAAAACTTAAAATAGGAGTTTTCAGAAAAGTTGACTTTCTGGTCAACGGTCAAAGTCGACGCTAACGTCATCAGTCAATCGAGTTGACTCAGACGGGTCGACTCACTGAGTTGACTCAGACTGGGTCAATGAATCGGGCAGACGGGTCGGGTGAACGGGTCAGGCAGACAGGTCGGGTCAATGGGTCTGCGCTCGGGTCGGGTTTGGGCTCAAACCGAGTTGGGCCAGTTCAGTCCGGGTTGAACCCAGTTCACTTACCAAGAATCCAAGCTCGTCGGCCGATAGTTGCAAAGTCGTCGGATTTTTGCCGGTGACTTCTATGGTCACAATCTTGCTGGAAAAAAACGAAGCTCATTGGGTTCAACACCCGGGAAAAAAACGAAGCTTATTGGTTAAACCTTAGGCCAACAAACCTAAAGGTTACGGGTTCAACACCCTTGATTGCAACACCTTATTCTTTGTCCATTTCCTTTTTTTCTTAATATTATTTTTTTTAGGTGTTACATAAACGCGGTAATCGAATTTATCCAAAAAGTCATACATTGAAAAACGGCTCACTGGGTTCGAATATGAAAAAACGGGCTGCGCCAATGGATATGAAACGTCGAGAAACCCCCGGGTAGGGTCTCCCAAAAAAGTCAACTCTGGTAAAAAAAGTCAATAGTCAAACGGCTCGGCGGCTCAGCTCAGACAGCTCCAAGTGCCCAGAACGAAGCCCACTCGCAGCCGGCGGCGCGTGAGGCGCGTGCGGTGATTGTGGGCGACCGTTGGCTACCAAAATTTACAGGCTCGGCGGCTCGGATTTTCAAAATTTGAACTCAAAGTTCGAATACTAACCTTTCAAGTTTTTCGACGATACACATACACCCCCTCCAACGGTGACTGATGATGATGTCGTTGGTACCGGTGAACTCGTTTTGACGAGATTAACACAATGATAGTGGAGGTGTCGAAAACGAAAAGTCGGATCTCAGTAGATCTGAGATTGAATCTCCACCCATTTCTTTCACACTTTCCTTTCTAGTTCCCCAATTACAAAACCTCCCACCCCCTTTCTAACAACACACTAACTTTGGGTAGATTTAATGTACTTCAAAAAATGGTCAAATCATACTTTTAGACATTTAACTTTTGGGAGTTCACACTTTTGTCTCCATATTTTATTTCGTTTTCATATCGGTCATCAATTTCTTATAAATCAAGCTTCCCAAGTCTGAATTCATTTAATTAAGACCCAAAACTTATTATTTTAGAAGAAAAAAAAAGATTAAATCTCCCAAAAATTCTTAAAATTTTACTAGCCCCATTTGCGATTGTTACAAGCTATGTTATGTATCGAGAAAAATATGTTGGAAAATATTGATGTTGACACTATCATCAGTGATTTTGCATCAAAAGATGCTCGAAGACAATGTTTCTTATAAGTATTTGTATGCTTAAATATATTTTTGACATTTTTGAGATCGTAATGAATTAATATTTGTTTAATTTAATAAATAAAAAAATTATGTTAGATATTCCTTAAATTTCTTTTGAATTAGGGGATATTTTTTAGTTTCGCCCCAAGTTAAAAAAAATAGTTAAGACCGACCCTGACCTAAAAAGTAAACACGACATCCTAAATGTGTTTATATGAGGTGTTATCATTCAAGTAACTTAAGTCTGAAACTTAGATCGGATAAATGTTTTGAGTATGAGCACTTTATGTTTTGTTTAGTTTTCACTTAGGTGAATCGTAATTTAAATATATTTATGGCTGATTAATCACGCAACGTCCAATTAGATAGTGACAACTCAAGACAATGATTTTTTAAAGAATCTTTAATATATTTTTTTTTTGAAAAGTATATGTTCTGAATATACTCTTAACCATTTAACAATGCATGCCCAATCACTCTGCTGCAGCTGTTGGTGCTTGAACCCATAACCTCGAAGAACAACGATCATTCCTTTAACCATTGAGACAAGTGGGTTCGTGCAAGAATCTTTAATATCAAATGAAAGTTCTTTTTATCGAAAAATAACTGTAGATAATGAATCTTAACGAACAATCAATAATTTCGGATGTTTAACTTATTTTGCCATACCAATTACAAGTACATTAGAAAAGCTAGGAACTAATTGAAACATTCATATTATTCAGTAATATTGATTTTTTTTAAAGAAATCTCGTGTAAGGGATAGTGGAAGGTGAAAAAGATTTACACTCAATTTTTTTTAAATTCGAGGGCTTTCGGGTTAGAATTTTGCGAAACGGGCTTCAAAAACAGACTCAGGACGTCAAAAAACATAAAATAGGAGTTTTCAGAAAAGTTGACTTTTTGGTCAACGGTCAAAGTCAACGCTGACGTCATCAGTCAACCGGGTTGACTCAGACGGGTCGACTCACTGTGTTGACTCAGATGAGTTGACTCAGACTGGGTCAACGAATCGGGCAGACAGGTCGGGTCAATGGGTTGGGTAGATGGGTCTAGGCTCGGGTCGGGTTTGGGCTCAAACCAAGTTGGGCCGGTTCAGTCCAGGTTGAACCCGGTTCACTTACCAAGAATCCAAGCTCGTCGGCCGATAGTCGGAAAGTCGTCGGATTTTCGCCGATGACTCCTATGGTCACAATCTTGCTGGAAAAAAAACGAAGCCCACAACACACTCAGTTCAACCAAGCCGAAATTTTTTCAAAAAGAAAAGCCAGAAACACGCCAAAACTTACCCAAAATGAAACAAAGTGGCCGGAAAAGCAAGGCGACTCCGATGAAGCTTCTATCGGTGTCAGACGAGTAATCTACTAGCTAGGTTTTGCTCGCCTTAGCCCGAGGAACTCACCAGAGGTGGCGACGCGCCGAACGGACGGTCGAGGTAGCTGGAAAATGCCAAAATCAGAGGGCGAAAGGATGGTTCTCGCTGAACCTTCAACCCAAGTTTCACGACAATCGGCGGCTCGCAACTGCGCGTAAAGGTCAAGGTTTGGATCGGGCTGTGGCGGCGCTTTCGATGGTTGGGGCGGTGGCAGCCACGGACGGACGGTGGCACAGATCAAGGATGGTGAAGCCGAACGGTCTTCCACCATTTTCAAACGAACGGCGAGTAACAACGGAGGTTGGGTGGTCGGGTTTTGACGGCGAAGAGGCAAGGATGACAACGATAACGGCGATGCATCTACGGCCGGCCAGAGCACGGTGGTCGGAGCAAGAACGGTGAGGAGGAGTTGAAAGGTTTAGAACTCTTTGGACTCTTTCATTCTCAATTAGAAGCAAAATACGAGATTGGGGGATAGACTGATATGTTTAATATTGGTTCAGACTTTAAAAAAAGAAATAAATTTACCTCGTAGCAGACTAAGACAAAAAATGGCCTTAGTTTCATTGGTTAAACCTTAGGCCAACAAACCTAATGGTTACAGGTTTAACACCCTTGATTGCAACACCTTATTCTTTGTCCATTTCCTTTTTTTCTTAATATTATTTTTTTGGGTGTTACATAAACGTGATAATCGAATTTATCCAAAAACTCATACATTGAAAAACGGCTCACTGGGTTCGAATTTGAAAAAAACGGGCCAATGGATCTGAAACGTCGAGAAACCCCCGGGTAGGGTCTCCCAAAAAAGTCAACTCTGGTAAAAAAAATCAATAGTCAAACGGCTCGGCGGCTCAGCTCAGACAGCTCCAAGTGCCCAGAACGAAGCCCACTCGCAGCCGGCGGCACGTGCGGTGATTGTGGGCGACCGTTGGCTACCGAAATTTACAGGCTCGGTGGCACGAATTTTCAAAATTTGAACTCAAAGTTCGAATACTAACCTTTCAAGTTTTTCGACGATACACATACACCCCCTCCAATAGTGACTGATGATGATGTCGTTGGTACCGGTGAACTCGTTTTGACGAGATTAACACAATGATAGTGGAGGTGTCGAAAACGGAAGGTCAGATCTCAGTAGATCTTAGATTGAATCTCTACCCATTTCTTTCACACTTTCCTTTCTATTTCCCCAATTACAAAACCTCCCATCCCCTTTCTGACAACACGTTAACTTTGGGTAGATATAATGCACTTCAAAAAAGCGGTCAAATCATACTTTTAGACATTTAACTTTTGGGAGTTCACACTTTTGTCTCCATATTTTATTTCGTTTTCATATCGGTCATCAATTTCTTATAAATCAAGCTTCCCAAGTCTGAATTCATTTAATTAAGACCCAAAACTTATTATTTTAGAAAGAAAAAAAAAGATTAAATCTCCCAAAAATTCTTAAAATTTTACTAGCCCCATTTGCGATTGTTACAAGCTATGTTATGTATCGAGAAAAATATGTTGGAAAATATTAATGTTGACACTATCATCAATGATTTTGCATCAAAAGATGCTCGAAGACAATGTTTCTTATAAGTATTTGTATGCTTAAATATATTTTTGACATTTTTGAGATCGTAATGAATTAATATTTGTTTAATTTAATAAATAAAAAAAATTATGTTAGATATTCTTAAAAATTATGCATGTTCAATCACCCTGCTGCAGCTGTTGGTGTTGAACCCATGACCTCGAAGAACAACGATCATTCATTTAACCATTGAGACAAGTGGGTTCGTGCAAGAATCTTTAATATCAAATGAATGTTCTTTTTATCGAAAAATAACTGTAGATAATGAATCTTAACGAACAATCAATAATTTCGGATGTTTAACTTATTTTGTCATACCAATTACAAGTACATTAGAAATGCTAGGAACTAATTGAAACATTCATATTATTCAGTAATATTGATTTTTTTTAAAGAAATCTCGTGTAAGGGATAGTGGAAGGTGAAAAAAATTACACTCAATTTTTATCCTTCTTTAACTAAGTTTAAGTCGGAACTAATACTCATTATTAACACAAAAAATGTATATAATCTACAAATGTTCACTAACATGACAAAGAACATCCTATCAAAATATCAAATTCCCTTTGAACATCAACATTGAGTTCAATTCCTGCGGTGTTTGTCATTTCTTCTAATGCGATCCGAGCAGCTCTTCTATCTTTGTCACGTTGTTGTTTCAACTCGGCACGTGATTTTGGTTTAGCGGCTTCCGTGATCTTTGATTTTTGTGGTTTCGTCGGCGTTAGATGATCAGATATCACTGCCTTCGTCTCCTGTTGAGATTTGTTGATGGTGTCTGCAAATCGACTTTTCAACATTGGAGCAGGGCGATATTTGTCCGATGTCGAAAACACTTCTGTTGCAAGAGTTGAAGATGGCGTCATTAGTTATATATGAACATGCTACTATTATGTAGGTTTTCTTTCGAAAATCAGCAACCATGAACGCTAAGATCACAAAGAAAATAATCAAGAACCATATATAATCGTGTTTACATAACAATAAATCTACATATTCTTTTAATTACTGTAAACAATCAAGAAGGATTCATAGGTTGACAATACGTACCCACAGTTCTTATCGGTTTGTTTGGTATCTTCGGACACGGTGGAGTCGAAGTAGTTTGCACCGCCACCTTCAGTCTCTTCTTGGGCAAATCACTAACGCAATCCACCGCCTCCGGTCTGCGCTTGGAGCCTACTGAATTTTTCAAGTCTGTTTTCACTGACTTTATCTGCTGTTGGGCTTTGAAGATGGTGTCCGCAAATCGGCTTTTCAACATCGCAGCACGGAGATCTTGGTCTGAGTTTGAAAACCCTTCTGCAAGAGTTCAAAATAGTGTGGTTACTTGCACATAAAGACATTATTTTTAGGGTAAAGTACAATTACGGTCACTGAACTTTAGTAAAAAAATAAAATGGTAACTAAACTTTCAAAAATCACAAAATAGCAATTAAACTTTATGTTTTATAACAAAATGGTAACTAGACGTTAAATGCCGTTAAGTGGCTGTTATAAACTTTGGTAATATAACACATTTAGTCCGTCATATTTATACATTCAATCAATTTAGTCCTAATTTGAAACAATTCACTAAATTTTTAGGGACGGTAATGAACAAAAAAATATAAATTAAAATTAAAGATATTGGACTAAATCGGTGACTAAAATATAAATCAAAATCAAAGGTATTGGACTAAACTAAAATTGAGATTAAAACGAATCCAACTAAAACTAATGAATAAAAAAGAGCTAACTGTAAAGCTCATCAACTAATAATGACCTAAAATGCAAATAACCCTTAAAAATGGGCGGGATTTCCCCCCTTATTTTTTAAACTTAATTGTTTACTCAATTTCAAATGAAATTGAAAGATGGGAAATGTTCAAATGAGAATTGGATGTTGGGTGATACTTGAGATTGGGAATTAGGATTGATTATCATTCATTGAGATTTGGGCTAAAAAATGTTAATTTGGATTAAAAATTAAATTTTAGAGACTATAATAAATTGGGCTAAATTGTCAAAAATATAAATCAATATGAGGCAATTTGACTAAAAATTAAATTGTATGGACTATAGTAAATAAAAATATTATTCGACTAAATTACCAAAAATAGGAATATATATGAGTCAAATTCAGCTAAAAATATATGTATATATGTATATGTGTATATATATATGTGCATATATATTATATATATATATATGTATATGTATGTAAGTTTTAGTATGTATAATATGTATACTTAATACTTACATATATATTGTTATAATTAATTAAATATATGTATGTATGTATGTGTATATATATACATATATTATATATATGTATGTATAATATATATATATATAAATATACATATACATATATTATGATATATACATACATATATATGTATATGTATATGTATTGTTATAATTAATTAAACATATGCATATATATATATATACATATATATATATATATGCATGTATTTAAGTTTTAGTATGTATATGTATATGTAAGTTTTAGTATATATATATGTATGTATGTATGTATGTAAATTTTAGTATATATATATTGTTATAATTATATATATATATACACATATATATATGTATGTAAGTTTTAGTATGTATATATTGTTATCTATATATATACTAAAACATACATATTTGTATGTATATATGTATACCCCTAAACAATACCCATAAATCTCAACCCTAAATCTTATAATCACTAATAATTAGTGTACAAGCACATTAGAAAAGCTAGGAACTAATTGAAACATTCATATTTTTCAGTAATATTGACTTTTTTAAAGAAATCTCGCGTAAGGGATAGTGGAAGGTGAAAAAGAATTACACACAATTTTTATCCTTCTTTAACTAAGTTTAAGTCGGAACTAATACTCATTATTAACACAAAAAAATGTATATAATCTACAAATGTTCACTAACAGTATAATGACTAATAACATCCTATCAAAATATCAAATTCCCTTTGAACATCAACATTGAGTTCAATTCCTGCTGTGTTTGTCATCTCTTCTAATGCGATCCGAGCAGCTCTTCTATCATTGTCACGTTGTTGTTTCAACTCGACACGTGATTTTGGTTTAGCGGCTTCCGCGATCTTTGATTTTTGTGGTTTCGTCGGCGTTAGATGATCATATTTCACTGCCTTCGTCTCCTGTTGGGATTTGTTGATTGTGTCTGCAAATCGACTTTTCAACATCACAGCAGGGCGATCTTTGTCCGATGTCGAAAATACTTATGTTGCAAGCAGAGATTTAAAAAGTGTTTGTGGCCACGTATTTGGTCGCGTCGCGTTTATCACGGTTGCATACATTATTTTTACGTTCGAAAATCAGCTGCCATGAACCCTAAGATTACAAAGGAAACAATTAAGAATCATATACATTTGTGTTTACATATATAACACTACAATCTATCAACTTAAGTGCATCTAAACCAACTGTCACGTTGCAGCAGTGCGCGCCACAACCAACCGAGTAGTACCCCTAGGTGCGCCAAGGCCGACCGAGGAGCCCCACCTAGGTGCACTCGAGCCAACCAAGGAAAAGTGAAGTGCCTTGGGCATTTTAAGGCCAAACATGAACCAAGGAAGGTTTTAGAACGGCCTAAAGAGGCCCACAATCATCTTGAACATTTTCACAAGGATCCAAGAGGTTCTACAAAGGTCTAGACTCGTCCGGAAAGCCTTAGAAGATTCTGAAACACTCTAGAAGGTTCTAGAAGGTTCTAGAACATTCTAGAAGGACATGAAACATCCTGAAAGCATCTAGAACATTCTAGAAGGATCTAGAATGTTGAAGAAGACCCTGGAAAGTTCGGGACTACTCTGGAACTTTCTAGAAGCTTTTGGATAGTTAATGACAAAACTAGATAGTTGTAGAATATTCTAGAATACTTTAGAGTATTAGAGATATATCTAGATAAATATAGACTTATCTAGAAAATTGTAGGTGTTATAGATATTTTGGGAGGCAAAATGCCAACTGTTGGATCAATTCAATCTCCACCGTCCATTGAGGAGGTTGGAGACTATAAATAGGCTAGCTAGAGTCATTTGTAACCCATCCCACAAAACTCATAAGTTGTATTCTCTCTTGTAAGCTTTCTCCTAAGCTTAATAAAGCTTCTCTTTCTTAAGTTCTCACTTGTTTTGCCATAGCGTTGGGCGAGTAAGGATTACTAGCATTGTGTCAGGAGTGCTAGTGCCGCACGGATTGAGTCTAAGAGAAATAAGTCAGTGACAAAACGCTTTCTTTGCAAAAACAATACGTACCCACAGTATAGGAACTGAAAACAGTATAGGAACCCCAGCAAACGAACATCAAAATAGAAAAAACACAGGTTGAATATTGAACAGAAAAGCAATACTTACCCACAATTGTCATTGGTTCTTTTGGTATCGTCGGACACGGTGGAGTCTAAGTAGTACGCACTGCCACCTTTGGTCTCTTCTTGGATTAATCAGCAACGCGATCAAATGCCTCTGGTCTGCGTTTGGAGACTACTGAACTTTTTTAAGTAAAGGGTTTCTGAGTTTAAGTGATAGTGGGATGAAAATAAGGGTTTGGTATAGTTCAAGAAACAATTCTAGCCTTTTCTAACTTGTTTTTAGGTGGTTTAAGAAACTAAAATTATTATGATTTTGATAATATGCACTTTAAAAGAAAGAAATCATAAGTCTAGCTATAAAAAAATGTAACGACGAAAATATGTTTAAAGTTTAATTGGGCTTATTTGTTTGTGTATATTAAGAGATGTTTAAGATTTGTTGTCTTAATTATTTTAGGATCTTGATTTTGGATAATTTTTTCTTTTGCATGTTGAAATTTTAATGCGTTGACATGAAGTGTTAACTTAATTCTCGAATTTAGGTCTAATAAAAAGATCGAGTATGTTCGCTTTAAGTTTTCTTTAGTTTTCACTTAAGTAAATCATAATTTGAAAATATTTGTAGGTGATTAATTGCACACCTTCCAAATTAGGACACAAGATAAGAATTTTTGTGTTTAGTTTGCTAAATTCGCATTCAGTACATTATGACAATGAGTTGGGGGAAATGTTCACCCTTTTTTAAAAAATAAGAGTTAATTGCACCATGTGTCCCTAAACTATAACACTTATTTTAAATTGGTCTCTAAACTTTTAAACATTTTAATTTCATCCTCAAACTATGAGCTTCAATATATATTGAATATCAAATTTCTTGATTTGGGATTTTCTAGTTTAGAGATTTTGAGTAGAAGATCGGTTAAGAAAAATGAAATGTTTATTATTATTCCAAACTGTGATTACATTATTCAAAGTGTCTAATATATAGTAATAAAGAAAAGATAATAGAAATTAAAGAAATAAAACTACCTAACTAAATGTTCTAACTAATGACAACTAATTACTAATTACAGATACTATATCTTAACACCCCTTCAAGTTGGAGCATACATATCTTGTACGCACAATTTGGATATGGACCCTCTAAACGAAGCAGGTGAAAGTGGTTTTGTAAAGCAATCAACAAGTTGATTCGATGAAGAAACAAACAATAAATGTAGAAGTCCTTGTTGAAGCTTTTCTCGTATCAAATGACAGTCAATTTCGATGTGTTTTGTTCTCTCATGTTGGACTGAATTTTTTGCAATTTTAATTGTAGATAAATTGTCACAATAAAGATTAGCAAATTGAAAAGGAAGTTGTAAATCAGAGAGAAGAAAAACAAGTCACTGAATTTCACAAGTAACAGAGGCAGAGGCTCTATATTCTGCCTCACTAGATCATCTTGAAATAGTAGGTTATGTTTTTACTTCCATAAAATTAAGTCTGAACCTAGAAAAATACAAAATTTAGTTGTCGATTTTTTGGAATCTGGGCAAGATGTCCAATCAGAGTCAGAGAAAGCATTAATTTTGAGATCATTATTAGCAGAAAAAAATAAGCCTGGACCGAGGCTACCTTTTAAGTACCTAAGAATTATGTGAACATCAGACAAATGAATATATATAGGACCAGCTATGTAACGCCCCGGTTTTGGGCTTGGAAGTCTTGGGCGTTGACCGGTTGGTCAAAGTGCTGTTCGAATCGTAAGAGGTTAAATTAGGAAAGCCTAGTTCGGGTTGCATTAAAAATATGGAAAAATGTTCTAAAATCATCTTTTATTATATTTAAGTGAACTGTGAAATCAATTTTGGAAAATGAGTTTCGGAAATGTGACATTTTGGCTAGTGACCAAAATGTAATTTTTCAAAGTTTGGTGACTATTTTATAAAGGGTTGAAACTTTGAATCTTTAAGGAGCTATTTACCCAAAGGGAGTTTCTCCAGATTTTTCTAAGATATTTTAACACATAATTCTGATTTTTAAAGTAAACAAAAGGAGGGAAAAATTCATTTTAGCTATTTTCTCATCTAACTACCTATTTTCTTCCTATCTTTTTCTCTCAACCCAAACACTCAATTTCCAGAGATCTTATTCTGATTTTCTCACCTAAAATCCTTCTTTCAACTCTCAATTGATTGCAAATCATTGTGTCTTCAAATCCTCTTCAATTGCTTCAAGTTTCTTCAAGCTTTTCAATTCCAAAAAGAGGAGAAACTCAAGTTTGGAGGTAAGAACGTCCTTCTCCTCTGAACTTCAAGTTCTTTAATGAAATTCCTAAAGTTTTCAATCCTAATTTGATAATTGATTAAAGGTTTTAAGGTTGATTTATGGATCTTGGCTAATTATGCAAGATTTTGGTGATTTCACAAGATTTTCGTTTGATCTGTTAAATCTGTGTTTTGAGAAGTGTTTTTGATGTTAAATGATCATTAAATTGATGTGGAAATGAGTCTTGATTGATGCAATCCCGGATAGGTTGAGTTTCCTAATTTTAGCTTGTGTTTTAAGGTAGCTTTTGTGGTGGTCTTGGTGATCTGATGTTGCTGGAGGAATAAGGATGTCTATAGGTTGTTTTTAGATGTGTTTTGATGTTGATGGAAGTGAGGTTTTGCTGGTTTGTGGCTGGGCTTTGTTTAGAAGTGTTTCGGATGCATTTTCGGTTGTGTTTGGTGGCCGAAAATGGAGGTTTAGTGAGAGCAGCGAGTTTAGATGCTTTCATTGAAGCAATTAATGCATGATGATGCATTAATCCTCTGCTTTAATGTGTTGAAACAGGGGAGGCATCCTTGGATCCAAGAATTGTTAATCCGGAGGCTTGATTTGGTGCTTTGGCTTGAAGCAAAGTGGAAATCGGTGAGTGGATTTGTGAAAATGGTTTTCGGCTTTGAAACCAAGGTTTTGGGAGCTTAGTTTAAGTCTAAACAACTTTGCTAAGCTCAAGTGTAAGTTTTCGGATTACTCTCTTAAGTGGTGGCCATGTTTTGATGTAATGTAAAATGTTGATTTTGCATGATTTGGTTACTGTTTTGAAAGCATGATTAAGCATGTTAATTGCTGATGTTTTAGCATGATTTATGCTGATGTTTTAAGCCATGTGTTGAAGGTGACTCTAGGTAGGAGTACCTTGTTTTTATGCATTGTTAAATGATGATTTAATGCTTTGAAATGCATGATGAAATGGCTTGGTTTAAATGCTTTAAAACAGTGGATTACATGATGTATAAAGTGTGTATTGGCAAGTGATGGTTTGTAAAAGTGAAGGTCACTAAGGTGGTTAAAAGTCCTTGAGTGAGCCTTGTTACCTAAGATCATCAAGGTGGTTAAAAGTCCTTGGATGAATCTTGTTGCGGACACTAAGGTGGTTAAAAGTCCTTAGGTGCTCCTTTCCATGGTGTTTAAAAGTCCATGGGGCCAAGGTGTTTAAAAGTCCTTGGGGCCAAGGTGTTTAAAAGTCCTTGGGGTAATTCAAGCTACGGACACAAAGGTGGTTAAAAGTCCTTGTGTGGTCCATTCATGGTGTTTAAAAGTCCATGGCCAAGGTGTTTAAAAGTCCTTGGGGCCAAGGTGTTTAAAAGTCCTTGGGGAAAGTTGTTGAACTTGATTTCATAAATGAAATGTATCACTTGAGCCAATATGACATGTATAGTACATGAGATGCATGAGATGCATGATTTAATGTTTATGTTGAAGCATGAGATGCTTGTTAAAATGAAATGTGGAAGCATGTTATTGCTTGATTTTAAGTATGCTTTGAGCATGTGTAAAGGTTGTTTACAAGCATGATTTACAAATGGTTTTAATTGCATTATTGAATGGTTTTTAAAGAGCACTCCTCACTAAGCTTTGGCTTACGCTCTCTCGTTTTCTTGATTCAATAATGCAGAGCATTAGAGTACATTGAGGGCAGCAAGTGGAGGCAAGCAAACAAGTGCAAGTAAAGCTCAATGTATGGAAGGTTTTGTTAAACATTTAGCTTTTGTATGTTTTGGCAATGGGGGACCAATGTATATGTTTTGGGAGGTGTTTAAGACTCCCTAAGTATGTTTAATGTTGATGATGTTGCTGGTTTTTGGGTTTGATCCTTATATGCTTGTTTTGCAAGTTGATGCTTGAGTGGATAGCTTGTGTAGGAAGCATGACCATTGAATTGGGGCTTTTTGCATGTGATGTTATTTTGTTGATTTGATGATGCTTATATGCCTAAAATATGTTTAATTGCATGCTGGTAAAATTTGGTGATGTTTGGAGCATGTTTGAGTGTCCAATTGCATGATTAGATATGCTTGTTTGCTGAATTTTGTGCAGGCGTTTCGGAACAGGGGTGTACCGTTTCGGAACGGGTGCCTTGCATGAACCCAGGCGTCCGAAACGGTATACACCGTTTCGAAACGGTTTGGCCTCTGCCGAAGCCACGTTCCGGAACCCGTTTCGGAACGGCCCGTGTTTCGGAACAGGGCTAGCCTGTTTCGGAACGGTCGACCGTTAGAGGGATGACATGGTAGTTATATGTTTTGAAATGTTTGCGTTTTGGTCCCGAATCTTGTATGATCAATTGCATGAGCTGTGGATGTCCTTTTGAGCTGAAATTTCACAGAGAAGCATGAAACCTGACTAATTTCAAGCTGGTAACTTTAATTTGGGTTAAGTCCCTTAATTTATCAGAAATTACAATTTGGTCCCTAAAGTTGTAATTGTTCAATTGGGTCCCTGTTTGATCTCTGATGTTTGTGATCTTTTGATATGCTGTTTGTATGATCACAATTAAGGTTAATGTGCATCTAGACAAGTCTAAAAAGAAAAAAAAAAGGGTCGTTAATCAAGGTTGACTTTCGGGTTGACTTTGGTTTTCCCCGTGTAATCTTCGTAGTTCGGTTCAACCGTCTAGACCGGGCTACGGGGGTTACAAGCTAGAAATTGAGATAATTGATGCACAACAAAGTTAATATCAGGTCTAGTATTGATCAGATGAAAAAGCTTTTCTATTAGTCTTCAATAAGAAGTTATGTCATCCAAGGGTATGCCATCTAATTTAGAAATCTTTTGTTTAGCAAAGGGAGTGGAAGCATGCTTAGAACCTAAAAATCTAGTTTCCTCTAGAAGTTCAAGAGTAGACTTACGTTGACAGATATTAATACCCTATTGTGACCTTGCAACTTCAAAACCTAAAACGTATATTAAATCACCCCAAGTCTTTTATTTTAAATGTATCATTTAAAAAATGTTTGATAAGATTTATTCCAGTCATATTTGGGCTAATAAGAACAATGTAATCTACATAAACAGCAAGAGCAATGAAATCAAATCCTTTTCCTTTTAAAAATAAAGAAGTATCAAATGAAGCTTGAGAAAAATCTTGATCTTTTAAAGCAAGTGTAAGCATCTCATTCCATTCTCTACTAGCTTGCTTCAAACCATACAAGCATTTCCTTAGTTTACAAACTAAACCGGGTTTACTGGGAACAAAATCACGTGGAAGATCCATATAAACTTTTTCATTCAAAAAATCATGTAGAAAGGCATTATTAATATCTAACTGTTGTAAATGCCAGTTTTTTGTAGCAGCAACAGAAATAAGGGTCCTAATAGTTGTAATATGAGCAACAGGACTAAAAGTATTAAGAAAATTCAGACCAGGTTGATGAGTGTATCCCTTAGCCACTAGTCTGGCTTTATATCTTTCTAAGGTTCCATCAAACTATAGTTTTGTCCTATAAACCCATTTACATCCTATTGTTTGTTTTCCACTAGGCAAAGGAACTAAGTCCCAAGTTTTGTTTCTTTCTAAGGCTAATATCTCCTCATCTATTGCTTTTTTCCCGCAATCATATTTAACAGCTTGCTTATGATTCATAGGTTCTTTTAAAGAATTAATATTGTTAACAAAATTTTGATGCTGAAAAGAAATATGGTTATAAAAGAAAACCTGGGCAATGTTGTGAGGAGTAGTGTGAAATAGTTTTACTTTCTGGTAAAGTAACTTGAAAATCATTAAACTTATGAGGCAATTTGACTGTACTGGAAAGCCTGGTAGAGTGACCAGTAGCTGATGGTAATGTTGGGGCTACTGACCGTTCTGATAAAACATGAGGATCAGAAGTGGATGGCAACTCCTGATTTGCTGACTGTTCTGATAGAGGAGGATCATAAGTGGGGTTTGAAACTGGTGGTTGAGCATTGAAACCAGATTGATCTGGTGAGCCTGAATCTTCTAAAGAAGCACCAATAAGTGTTGAGTGCATAAAAGTTCTATATTTTATCCCTCATTTACCCATATTTTTGCTGCACTCAAGCATGATTAGTTGCATTTTAGGATAGATTTTTGCATACACATCACAATTATATAAAACTACACAGATGCTGCTGAATTCGGTCACTTTTTGCAGGTATCTTCCGCGGTAGCATCCAGGGCAGCAAAGGAGCAGAGGGGAATTGCAGAGCTGGAGCAGAAGGACGTAGAACACTGCCTGCCGTGACATCTGCCGCGGCAGAGAAGACGACAATAAGGACATTGAGGAGGAAAAGCGAAGTAGAGCTCGGCAGATAGAGGATTTCAAGCCGGTCTTTCGTGAACTACTCCCATATTTTTCCGAGCCCTGTAGCAGAAGGAAGGTCGGGTCCAAAGTTCAAGGAAGAAAGTCAAAGCAAGAAAAGAGGACGAATTAAAGACATCCACTCAGAAGATTTAGTCTTTAATAGAATTGTACTTTAATTTAAACTTGTAATCTTGCCATATTAGAAACCTTGGACCCAAGGCCTATATATATTATTGTAATTCGACTAGGCAAGGGAGATCCAGCTCCTAGCCGTCTTCCCCAAAACCCTAGTCGTTTCTCTCTCTCCATCATGTTCTAAACTTCATCTAGGGCTAAAGGTTTATCTTGTAAGGTAGTTGTAAGGATTGTATTGTTCTTAGGATTTTCCGTGCAAATTAATAAAAGCTTCAAGTTTATTTACTCTGATTTTCAACATCTCATAAGAGTATCGAGAGAGCATTGTGAGGTTATCTTTTTGCCTAATATCAGGAGAGTTAAGCATACGAAAGGAGTAAATATGTGTTTCCAGTTTATGGTTAAACCATCTTGGCTTAGGGATAAGTTCAAGGTTAAGTGGATAAAGAAGAATTCACAAACATTGGTGTTCATCCTTTGATTCACGCCGGGAGGTATCATCCAAGACGTGTTCATCAACAGAACTTGGGCCTAGGGATAGGACAAGTCACAACAGGGATTCTTGCCAAACTTGAAGTACAAAGTTGTTTATCGCTGCCGCGACATCAGCACGACGACAGAAGCAACATAAGTTCCTCTGAACAGTGCAACACCTGCACTACTGAGCAAATCAATACCGGCATATTTTCTCAATCTGATTTCCTTATCTTTTACCTTATTTATTTCTCAAGATCTCTTCAAACATTTTATTAAACTTAATTCTTTTCTTGTGCAGCAATCGAAGGCTAGAAGTATTTCCAGTCCCTGTGGAGACGATATCCGATACTCTGTATCACTTTATTACTTACGTCGTGTACACTTGCACTCAATTGTGATAGGGTATTTACAAGCAACAAGTTTTTGGCGCCGTTGCCGGGGAGTGGCAACATACCTTTACCTTTTTATTACTGCACTTTGTTTTTATTTTATGTTTTTATTTGTTTTATTTTCCCCGTGCTTTTCGCAAGGTTCTCCTATTACTTATGCACAGATCGAGACATGGTAAAGAACCTGAGTACGAATTAGATCCAGAAATCGATCGGACATACCATCATAGGAACCAAGCTCGACTCTTGATAGAAAGAAACAAATATCTTGAGGAAAGACTTGAAGCAATGGTGAACGAAAGATTACGCAATGGGGTAGATGATAACGACAACAACAATAACCCCAGGGTTGTTGTTGATCCTCCTATTGATGCCCAGAACGGCCAGCAACCTCTTGTTGCCCCAGCAGCACGATAGACATGCCGGGATTACATGGATAATGACAATGTTGAACTGGAGACTACACTGCCAGATGTGGAAGCTGAACACTTCGAACTGAAACCTGTGCTGTTCAGCATGATAAATTATGTTGGTCAATTTGGTGGTTCTGCTACTAAGGATGCACATGAACATCTGAAAACCTTCCAAGAGATCTGTGGATCATTCAGACAACCAGGAATAAGCCCGAAAGTACTCAGACTCCGGCTATTTCCTCATTCATTGAGGGATAGAGAAAAAACCTGGTGGAATAAGTTAATGCCAGGTTCAATAAGAACTTGGGCAGATCTCTGTCGTGAATTTCTTTCTCATTTTAACCCTTCTCAATTATCTAAAAGATTGCGTAACGAGATTGCTACTTTTCAACAGGAAGATGACGAACCAATGCATGAGGCGTGGGACAGATTTACGACCCTCTTACGAAACTGCCCAATGCATGGATTCCCTGTATGGAATCAGGTCGTCAAATTCTACAATGCTGCCACCGCACACACTAGAATGAGGATAGATTCTGCAGCCAATGGGTTGTTACTAGACAAGGAACCAGACGATGCAATTCTGGTGTTGAAAAAGTTAGCAAAGAACGATGAGCAATTCCCCACAACTCGAAGAGATGGGAGACGAGGAGCCTCTGTCAAGGAGTACGAGTCTGACAACTCGGTCAAAACTCAAATAGCATACCTCACCAAGGTAGTCGAAAACTCACAGCGGAAAGACTCTAAAGTTGTATTTTTTGCCGAGAAGGTGTGTGAAACTTGCAGCGGAAACCACAATTCAGATGAGTGTCCTTTACAGTTGGAGACAGGAATGTACGTTGGGAACTATAACAGGAATAAAACCTATGACTCCAACAACTACAATCCGAATTGGAGGAAGGACCCCAAATTCTCCTGGAGTAACCCGAACAATGCACTGAACCCTCCAGTCCAGAGTAACCAAAACCAGGGAGGTCCAAGAATACTGTCACGAAAACAACCACAACAGCAGCCAGCAGCTACCACAAGCATACTAGAGCAGACCTTAGCTACCTTCATGTCTCGGACTGGAGCATACATGGCCAACATGGACCATTTTGTCAAGAAAACTGAACCCTTCATGGATAAGACAGAGATGAGAATGACAAACAATGAGGCCACTCTGAAATCTCTCGAGACACAGATGGGACAGGGAACACAGTTCATCAACACAAGGCAGAGCGGAGGATTCCCTAGTGATATTGAGGTCACTAGAAAACCCACACATGAGCAGTGCAAAGCCATTACAACGAGAAGTGGGAAACAATTATAAGGGCCGGTAATTAAAGAAACATCTGGTAAGGAACCGACCCTACAGACACCTGCCGTGACCACTGCCCCGACAGAAGTTAAACCACCTGTTGTCGCCACCCCTGCCATGACAATAGAAGATATAAAGGAGCAGACAAAAGAAACTGAAGAATGTGAGCCTCCTCAAATCTGATTCCCATGTGAAGGACGCCTTGAAGACTGCCGTCCTCCACCCCCTTTTCCACAGCGATTGAAAAAACAAAAATAGGAGTACCAGCTTAAGGAAATCTATGATATTTTTAAGCAAGTACACATCAACATTTCGCTGTTAGAAGCCATTAAGCAGATGCCTGGGTATGCAATGTTTCTTAAGGATGCAATGTCCAGGAGATCCAGACTTGGGGAGTTTGAAACAGTGATGATGACAGAAGGATGCATGGAAATCCTACATAAGCGTCCACCCCTAAAGAAGAAGGATCCTAGAAGCTTCATCATACCATGCATAATTGGTGACAAGTTTGTGGGTAAGGCACTTTGTGATCTTGGTGCTAGCATTAATCTAATGCCCAAATCTGTATTTCAGAAACTAGGTATTGGACAAGCAAGACCCACGACAGTCATGCTGCAACTGACAGACTGCTCTTACATCCAACCGGAAGGGGAGATTGAAGACATTTTGGTAAGAGTGGATAAGTTTATTTTTCCTGCTGACTTTCTTGTTTTAGACTGTGAAGCAGATGAGAATGCATCGATCATCCTAGGGAGACCCTTCCTAGCCACAAGTAGAACAGTGATCAATGTAGAGAAAGGAGAACTGACCATGAGAGTCAATGACCAACAGATAAAGCGCAACGTTCTCCAAGCTATTAAGCAAGCTGGTGCAGAGGAAGAATGCAAGGCAATATGAGAAGTCATTCTAGACCAACCCTACATCAGATCAAGCTGTCACGACAGAAAATTTGGCCACTGCCACTGCAGTCACCTTGAAGACTGTCACGACAGCGCTGGCAATGGTGACTCCTCAGACAATGATGCATCTAACACTGAAGGTCTCGAGGAGGTAAATTGGATAGGCACACGTCCAGGTAAGTTCTTCGAGCCTTTGAATTATACCTCGAATAAACATGTGATCCAAAAGCCTTCCATTGAGCAGCCACTTGTTTTAGACCTTAAACCCCTACCAAGGCAACTTAAATATGTTTTTCTTGGTCTTAATGATACGTTTCCCATAATCATCTCTTCTAAGTTGATGCAGGAAAGTAACAACAGCTGATCAGAATGCTATAGCAGCACAAGAAGACGATTGGATGGACCATTGCCGACATCCAAGGCATCAGTCCGGCACTTTGTATGCATAAGATCCTCTTGGAGGATGACCATAATCCGACAATTGATGCCCAAAGATGACTGAATGAAGCTATGCGAGAGGTGGTACGAAAAGCAATCATCAAGTGGCTTGATGATGGGATAATTTATGCCATCTTGGATAGCAAGTGGGTGAGCCCGGTGCAATGTGTACCCAAAATGGGAGGCATAACCGTGGTAACAAACAAGGACAACGAGCTAATCCCAACCCGGACTGTGATTGGTTGGAGGGTTTGTATGGACTACCAGAAACTTAATAAAGCTACCCGGAAGGACCATTTCCCCTTACCCTTTATTGATCAAATGTTAGATAGATTAGCGGGGAAGCTTTATTATTGTTTCCTTGATGGTTACTCATGTTACAACCAAATCGCAATTGCACCAGAGGACCAGGAGAAAACAACCTTCACATGCCCATACGGAACATATGCCTTTCGAAGAATGCCATTTGGACTGTGTAATGCACCAGCAACCTTTCAGCGGTGCATGATGGCAATATTCTCCGACATGGTAGAAGACTTCCTGGAGATCTTTGTGGATGACTTTTTCGTCTTTGGAGACAGTTTCGACGATTGCCTAGGAAATTTGAAGAAGGTGCTTGAAAGATGTGAAGAGGCAAACCTCGTATTAAATTGGGAAAAATGCCACTTCATGGTGGACGAGGGCATAGTGTTGGGACACAAGACCAGCTGTCGCGACATTGAGGTCGACAGAGCCAAAATCGAAGTTATTGAAAAACTGCCGCCAGCCACCACAGTCAAGGGCATAAGAAGTTTCTTGGGACACGCAGGGTTTTATCGTAGATTTATTGCCAAATTTTCTAAAATTACTACACCCTTGTGTCTCTTGCTAGAACAGAACAAGCCTTTTGACTTTAACAGTGAATGTACTTAAGCATTCAGGATACTGAAGGAGAAGCTGGTAACAGCCCCAATAGTGCAGCCACCAGACTAGAGCTTACCGTTCGAGATAATGTGTGACACCAATGATTATGATGTCGGGGCAGCACTAGGGCAGAGGAAGGAGAAACTCTTCCAGATTATATACTACGCCAGCAAGACCTTAAATGATGCCCAGATAAACTACACCACAATAGAGAAGGAGTTACTAGCAGTGGTGTTTGCAATTGACAAGTTCCGACCATATATACTTGGAACAAAAGTGGTGGTCTATACGAATCACTCAACACTAAAATATATGTTCACGAAGAAGGATGCAAAACCTCGGTTGATACGTTGGATTCTACTTTTGCAAGAATTTGACATTGACATCAAGGACAAGAAGGGGACAGAAAACCAAGTAGTTGATCACTTGTCAAGACTGGAGATGGGAAATGACAAAGCCAAAGACAAGATTAACATACATGAGACTTTCCCAAACGAGCAATTGTTCGCTGCCACCAGCACTGTCGCGACAGCCATGACGGCAGGTAAGCATCCTGAAATCCTTTGGTATGCTGACATAGTAAATTACCTTTTTAGTGGTTTATTACCCCATGAACTTAACTATCAAGCAAGAAAAAGGTTCCAAAATGATGCAAAACATTATTATTGGGACGAACCTCTTCTATTTAAGCATTATGTAGATCAGACCATCAGAAGATGCATACCAGAGGAAGAACAGGAAGAAGTGCTCCACCATTGCCATACTGCCCCTTATGGAGGACACTTTGGAGGAAGTAAAACCGCTACCAAAGTTCTGCAATCTGGTTTCTTTTGGCCTACACTATTCAAGGATGCACAAGCTTTTTACAAGTGTTGTGACAAATGTTGAGTGTGTAAAAGTTCTATTATTTACACCCTTTTTAACCCATATTTTCTACTGGATTCAAGCATCATTTCATTGCATTTAGGTTAGTTTACAGCAAAACATCACAAATATATCAAAGGCACAGATTCTACTAAACAATGGCTAATTTTGCAGGTTGTTGCCATAGTAGACGAAGAAGGCGGGCGCAGAGCAGATAAGCAGAAGAACTGAACTGGACAAGCAGACAAAGAGGACGATGCTGCCATGGTGCTACCGTGACAGCAGAGGACGACAGCAAGTCAGTGTAGAAAAAGCAAAGTGGACCTCGATAGATAGAGAAAATTCTACTCGTCTGTCGTGTGAAAACCATATATTTTTCCAAGCCCCGGATCAAAAGATATGTCAAGCCCAAAGTTCAATGAGAGAAAATCCCAAGAAACAAGGAGGACGGCTGGAAAGTAGATTCCTTGAAGATTAAGTCTTTATTAGAATCATATTTTTAATTAAAGTTGTAATCCTTGTTAACTTAGAATACTTGAGCCCAAAGCTTATATAAGGGCATGTATTTTAACCTAGGGCATATCTTAGACCCCATAGCCATTTTCCCCATAACCGATAACCCCTCGTCGTTTACCCGCCGCCGACATGTTCTAAATTCCCCCTAGGGCCACGGGTTGATTTGTAAAGTAGTTCCAAGGGTTGTTTTGTTTTAGGAATTTTCAGTTCAATAAAATAAACTTCAAGTTCTCTTATTTTGGTTATTAATATCTTGCAAGAGCATCGGGAGAGCATTGTGAGGTTATCTATTTACTTAACATCGGGAGAGTTAAGTATACGAAAGAAATAAGAGCAAGTTCTCTAGTTTATAGTTGAACTATCTCGTGCCTAGGGATAGGGCGAGGTTAAGTGGCTAAAGAAGAATTCATACACATCGGTGTTCATCCTTCGATTCACGCCGGGAGGTATCATCAAGACGTGATCATCGACAGACTTGGACCTAGGGATAGGCCAAGGCAGATCTGGGATTCTTGCCAAACTTGAAAGTACTTAGTTGAGAAGTTGCTGCCGCGAGGATCAACGGACTGCCGCCGTGACAGGTGCTGTCGCGATGGGCGCGACGACAGAACTGGATTTTCTAAGCATTGCAATACCTGCACTACTGAGCAATTCAATACAAGCCCATTCTCTCTACCTTGATATTTTTACTCTTTTATTTACATTTACTTTATTATTCTCGTGACAATTTTCTCAAATATTTCCTTTACTTTCGTGCAGTGAATTAAGGTGAAGCTATTAGCCCAATCCCTGTGGAGACGATATCTGATACTTCGTATCACTTTACTACTTACGTCGTGTACACTTGCACTACCATTGCGAAAGACTAATTTACACGCAACAACAAATGCCAAAGAACTGGAAACATATCTAGAAGGCATGAGATGTCCCTGCAGAACATTCTTGAAGTCAAAATTTTTTATGTTTGGGGAATCGACTTCATGGGACCATTCCCAGCCTCCTGTGGGAACCTATACACCCCGCTGGCAGTAGATTACGTGTCCAAGTGGGTAGAAGCTATCGCAACTCATAATAATGATGCTAAGACCATGCAAAGATTTCTCCACAAAAATATATTCACAAGGTTTGGCATCCTAAGGGCGATCATTAGTGATAAGGGTAGGCACTTTGACAACAGGGTAATTGCTAGAGCGTTAAAGAAGTATGGAGTAAAGCACAGGATCACAACAACATATCACCCTCAAACCAATGGGCATGCCGAAATCTCAAGTAGAGAAGTGAAGAACATCCTAGAAAAGATGGTCAAACCAACTAGGAAGAACTGGTCTCTTCACCTAAATGATGCATTATGGGCCTACATGACTGCATTTAAAACACCATTGGGAACGTCACCATACTGACTCATCTACGGAAAAACTTTCACCTTCCTATCGAGATAGAGCATAAGGCATATTGGGCTATCAAGACAGTTAACATGGACTGGGACAAGGCAGGGTAGAAAAGGCTACTGGACTTAAATAAATTGAAGAAATTTGAGCTATGGCCTACGACAACGCCAAAATCTACGAGTACAAAACAAAGAAGTGGCACGACAGAAAACTACTGCCACGACAATTTAGCCCAATGCAGAAAGTGTTGTTGTTCAACTCTAGGTTGAAGCTTTTCCCAGGAAAGCTTAAGTCTAGGTGGTCTGGACCCTTCCAAGTCGTCCAAGTTTTTCCCCATGGTGCCATTACAATCAGACCAATCAAGGACAGGCACCAATTCAAAGTCAATGGACAAAGGCTAAAGCACTATCAGGGAACTGAAGCCCCAAGGGTGCAAGAAGTAGTTACTTTAAGAGATGCCCCTCAAAGCATCCCTAATTTAACTTAGTTTTATATTATTTATTTCATTCTATTTTATTTATTTTTATTGTTTTAGGAAATAAGAATTTATTATTTTGTTATTTTAATTTTTAGGTGAATAAAGGAAGCAAGGCAAAGAGAAGGAATGAACCAGCCCACCACACTCACAACAACCCAAAAAGCCCAAAGGAACAAGGCAGTCGTGACAGCCGGTCACCTGCTGTCGCGACAGACGCAAAAAATACAGCCTGTCACGAAGCTGTCGCGACAGACACGGAAACTCGTAATAGACACGTGACAGACGCGTCAGAAAACTGTGTGACAACTGGCTCCGTTATTGGTGCCACCCGTTACAATTCCAACGGGCATAAAAATCCCGTTCTATATAAACCCCTCTTCCCATTTCATTTTTCACCTCATTCTCGTTCTCTCTACTTTGCTTTCCAGAATTTTAACTCACAGAAATTTTCTTTAATTTCCACAGAATTCTTACAATGACTACTCGATCAACCAGAAGAAGTGTTGCCTCTACATCTGCTGTGGCAGCCTCTACACCCAGCCACAGTAGAATCCCCAAACGGTTCGCAATGGTAGATTTAGAGAAGAGATACTACGACTCCTTCCAGAAACGGAAGATGTGGGAGGAGAGAGGCTTCACCTACACAAAAAAGACGGGAGATCTAGGGCTTGAATGGTTTATCTCCAAGAGATTTATTGCCCTCAGATGGTAGATGTTTGTTGTCCAACCAGAGGAGATGAACGTCACCTTGGTCCGGGAATTTTATGCTGCTATCCCTTCCAAGGATGCCACGACAGTGACTATTAGGGGTAAGGAAATCTCTCTTGAGGCAGCTTACATCAACACACTTTATGGTATTTATGTGGGCATAAAGAAAGATGCACACAAGAGGTTTGTCAACAGTCTGCCGTCGGCAGACTTGATGGAAGAAGGCACCAAATGGAACGATGATCCCAAGCATAGATGGACAGTGTGAAGGACCCAGCTCACACCGGATACCAAACTCTGGAACCATTTTGTGAAGAAGCATCTTATGCCAACATCACACAACACAACGGTGGACCGGTAGAGACTTGCCCTCGTGCACTCCATCATTAACGAGTGGCAGATCAACGTTGGCAAATACATCCTTGATGGCATTTTTGAATGTGCACTGAGAGGAATGGGCCCCCTTTTCTTCCCATACTTGATCACATCCCTATTCCGAGCCAACAATGTGCCCAAGATCGATGAAGGCGTGAATATCCAAGGTAAAAGATGGACGCAGTAGAACTTCTACAGTTTAATAGAGTTGAAAGCTGCCACTCCCTTGGCATATTTTGACCCATCTTCCGCGACAAAACCAACAGTAGAACCTGATTCCACTGAACCTGTCACGGTAGAGCTTGAGCAGACCGAGGCAGCACAACTACCAGACACCTCCAGCCAAATCAATCACATGTGTAAGAAGATGGAGGAATGACAACTAGGCCTCATGGAATTCTTGAGGGACTTCACCACTACCACGGTAAATTTCATTAAAGTTGATTTAAATAATCCAACTGTGTAGTTTCCCTCCTTTCTAGAACACATTTTTCCTACCCAAGCACCTACCGCAAACCTCAAGACGCCCACATCGACGACTACCTCTGCCTCACCCTCTGCCACGACCGGCGAAGACAACAGACGATCTACCACTCCCCAAGGAACCAAACGGAAGGAACCCCTGCCAGAAATCGACCCCAAGTACTTCGAAGGGTTCTCTTCATCCTCAGTTTGGCAGGATGACTTCGACTCGGAACCCTCTGTCATTCGGGAGATAGCCAAAGACTTCCCTCCAATGAAGAAGAAGAAGTTGAATGTTACTATTGAGGGAACATGCCGCGACATAGAAGACAACAATAGCAATGGCAGCGATAGCGAACTCGAGGTCCTGGATAAGGCCCCAAAGATCTCACCTACCCGAGTCCAGCCACCTTGAGAGGCCAAAACGAAGGTAGCCTCACCATATCCCACATCCAAGCCAGCCTCTGCCACAAAGGTAACTGCCCCCCGGCAGCTCCGCATCAGCAACGACAGCCCATCAACTTAAGTTCTTTTCTTTTATACTTGTTGTCTATGTTGTTTATCTTATTTATTTGTGATGTTTTCTTTTTCCTGCTTTTCATTTTTATTTTGTTGTCATGCATTGAGGGCAATGCAACCCTTGAGTTTGGGGGTAGGCAGTCCTATTTTAATTAATGAACTTAGTTTAAGTTGTGTCTCATTCTTAGTTATTTTTGTGTTAAAAAATATTAATTGGCTTAAGTTGTTGAATTGCACTTACCTGTCGCAACATTCTCTGTCGTGACAGTGTCTTTAGGATGTTTTAGGAATTATTTAGAGCCTTGCTATAGTTCTGAACTTCAAAAAAACACCTTTGTGACTTATATGTTGTCTAGACAACTGTGAGTAAACTAGAGTAGAAAATCTTAACCACTTGAGTTGCCCCTAGAGGTGCCCAACACTGGCTATAGGAAAAGAATAAAAGAAAAGAAAAACTTAGACTCAGTTGCCCCTAGAGGTGCCTAACACTGGCTCTAAGAAGATAGCTAGAGGTGCCCAAAACAGGCTCTAGTAAAAACAAAATAAGAAAAACTTGGGTCTAAGTTAGAAAAAACTAAAGGAGCCTAAGAATTGCCTCCAAGAAAAAAATTAGCTTCGCATAAAAATCAAGTGAGTAGCATAACTATTCTAGTTGCTAAAAGAGTCTAGGCACATATTTGTTCACAAAACCTACACACACTTGCACGAGAATTATACCATTGTTCCAGATAAATCCATAAACGCCCAACAAGGTACTACTCTTGATAGTGAAGGTGTTGTAGGTAATAATAGTTCACTGAGTTAAGCCAAGCCAAAATGTTTCATTCTTAGTTAGGTTGCATTTTGCTTGAGGACAAGCAAAAACTTGAGTTTGGGGGTGTGTTGAGTGCATAAAAGTTCTATATTTTATCCCTCATTTACCCATATTTTTGCTGCACTCAAGCATGATTAGTTGGATTTTAGGATAGATTTTTTGCATACACATCACAATTAGATAAAACAGCACAGATGCTGCTGAATTTGGTCACTTTTTGCAGGTATCTGCCGCGGCAACATTCAAGACAGAAAAGGAGCATAGGCGAATTCTAGAGCTGGAGCAGAAGGACGTAGAACACCGCCTATCGTGACATTTGTCGCGGCAGAGAAGACGACAATAAGGACATTGAGGAGGAAAAGCGAAGTGGAGCTCGACAAATAGAGGATTTCAAGTCGGTCTGTCGTGAACTACTCCCATATTTTTCTGAGCCTTGTAGTAGAAGGAAGGCTGAGTCCAAAGTTTAAGGAAGAAAAGAGGACGAATTAAAGACATCCACTCAGAAGATTTATTCTTTAATAGAATTGTACTTTAATTTAAACTTGTATTCTTGCCATATTAGAAAACTTAGACCCAAGGCCTATATATATGATTGTAATTCGACTAGGCAAGGGAGATCCAGCTCCTAGCCGTCTTCCCCCAAAACCCTAGTTGTTTCTCTCTCTCCATCATGTTCTAAACTTCCCATAGGGATAAGGGTTGATCTTGAAAGGTAGTTGTAAGGATTGTATTGTTCTTAGGATTTTTATGTGAAAATTAATAATAGCTTCAAGTTTATTTACTCTGGTTTTCAACATCTCATAAGAGTATCGAGAGAGCATTGTGAGGTTATCTATTTGCTTAATATCGGGAGAGTTAAGCATACGAAAGAAGTAAATACGTGTTTTCCAGTTTATGGTTAAACCATCTTGGCTTAGGGATAAGTTCAAGGTTAAGTGGCTAAAGAAGAATTCACAAACATTGGTGTTCATCCTTTGATCCACGCCGGGAGGTATCATCCAAGACGTGTTCATCAACAGAACTTGGGCCTAGGGATAGGACAAGTCACAATAGGGATTCTTGCCAAACTTGAAGTACAGAGTTGTTGATCGCTGCCGCGACATTAACAGACCGTTGCCGCGATAGGTGCTGCCGCAACAGGCACGACGACAGAAGCAACAGAAGTACCTCTGAACAGTGCAACACCTGTACTACTGAGCAAATCTATGCCGGCCTATTTTCTCAATTTGATTTCCTTATCTTTTACCTTAGTTATTTCTCAAGATCTCTTCAAACATTTTATTAAACTTAATTCTTTTCTTGTGCAGCAATCGAAGGCTAGAAGTATTTCCAGTCCCTGTGGAGACGATATCCGATACTTCGTATCACTTTATTACTTGCGACGTGTACACTTGCACTCAATTGAGAAGGCTATTTACACGCAATAGTAGGTAATGAAGCATCTGTATTCACAAAGTCTTCAAAAGGAGCATGAGTTTCACAAATAAGAAAAATAATATCACTAAAAGAAGTTTGCTTACCGTTGTAAAAAGGAAAATTTCTTTCTGAAAATACAACATCTCTTGATGCAAAAACATTTTTATTTTCATTATCATATAATCTGTAACATTTGATGTTCTTTGGAAATCCAATAAAAACACATTTAGAGCATGCGGGTGTAGTTTAGTTTGGGGTTTTGGAAGAACGGGAGCAAAGGCTAAGCAACCAAATACTTTTAGATTACCCAAGGGTGATTTAGTTTGAAAAAGAATCTCAAAAGGAGTTTTATCATTAAGGATAGGAGTAGGAGTAATGTTAATAAGATAGGCAGAATGTAAAACACAATCTAACCAAAAATTTAAAGGCAAATTAGTCTAAAATTTCAAAGATCTAGCAACAACAAGAAGATGCTGATGTTTTCTCTCAACAATGTTGTTTTGTTGTGGAGTGTGTGTACATGTGTCTTGATGAATTATACCTTTAGACTTATAAATTTTTGGAAAAATGGACTGCAAAATGACACGTTAGTACTGACTGGAAAATAAAATAAAAATAGAAGTGATGAGCAAAACTGTGTCGTGGAAGAAAGCCACTGCCTTAGAAACGAATATGCCCCGATGTGTGTAATCGCTGTTGCGAGCGAATCGTCCCCTGAGGTTAACACAGCTCTCCGGAATTCGTACACTCGAATGCGGAGTGGACAACAGTGGAAAACAATGGAAGATGAGATAAAGCTTTTGAGTTTCTTATATGTTTTTTTGGATGCAAGTGAGCCATACAGGGCTTACTATTTATAGGCTAGAAATGAGGGTAAAAACGTCATTCAAAAGATCATGTTTAAAATCCTGATTAATGCCTTTAATCTGTTGTTCTAACTCATGTTATAACACTGTTATAACTCGGTTGTAACCCCTGTAATTATGCCCGTAACTGGCAGAATTAAAAGATGAACAAAGTTGTAATTATGTCCAGGTGCATTCTCTTCTTTGCAGATTAAAGATATGACCGTTCGGATCAGATTTAAAAAACTGAAACAGTCAACTAAGAAGACACGTATTACCCGAACCGGAACTCGAACTGAGACAGGCGGCGGCGGCGCGGGAGACTAGCCCATGTTCTCTATCACTCAACAAGGGAGGGGAGAATGAAGGCTATAAATACCCTTCACATGTTAGTTTCTCACTCAATGTGGGATATCCACTTTTGCATTACTAACATTCCCCCACTAATGCGAAAGAATCCTACTAAAACTCGAAAAACAATCTTCCAAGAAGATTAATAGCGGAATTAGATGCTTAAGCACTAGTAAACAAATCTTGAACTAGTACATAGTGATAATAAGCAATTCTTCCCTTACATAAGTGAAACTAGTCTTGAACTTTCTAAGATAAGGGTAAACTTATAACACACACCTAATTTCTTCATCTTTCATCCACCAAAGTCCTCGATACATAAGATATATATACGAATGTATATTTAGCCATCTTACCTCAGGATTGTAGTAAGTGTTTTAGAAAAATGGCCCAGGGTTTTTCATAGAAGGTGGATAACCCTTCTCACTTACATAGGTTATTTCATCAGGTTTTTCTCAACAAAATCATCCAAATAGGACTATAAAACAATTAAAAACTATTACAATAGCTCAACCTCTCAAGGTTTATGGTGATTTTCTTCAAGTTCGTTATAAACGAACCACCCAACAACTGGGCTAAGAAATCATTAAGAATAAGTATTCAACCTCCTTAACTGGTGAATTTAATATGTCCTTCTCAATAGAACATTCAAATTTTGAATTCATTAAGAGTTGGAGTAAAACTCATCCTTTTCTAGCGATAAGTTCATTAAGTCTTTTACATAAAAGACTTCCCACTTAACCCTGGGTTATGAACTTATTAAGAATAGATATTCAACCACAGTCGGTAAATTCATCAAGTCTTTCTCACTAAGACCACCCAAAACCTGGGCTATGAATTTAATAAGAGCAACAATGTTCAACCTGTGCATGTACATTATTCGTCATAGGGATAGGTTATAAGAAATGTACACTATGAGTCTTTCCATGGTTTCGTTTAACCACATTGAACTTAGATAACTAAGTTGGGTATCCACCATGAATTCCTCAACCAATGGGCTTTAGACCCATCCCTCTCGATGAATCTAGGACCAGTTTCCGACTTAACCCTTTAGTAAGCGGATCTGCTAGGTTCCTTTCTGACTTCACATACTCTAGAGAGAGTACTCCATTCCTTATTAAATGTCTTACTGATTCATGTCTTATATGAATGTGCCTTTTCTTACCATTGTAAGCTTGGTTCTTGGAAACACATATCGCAGCTTGTGAATCACATAGTAAGGAAACTGGAGGAGTCGGTTTTCCCCACAACGGTATTTTAGCTAAAAGATTTTTGAGCCACTCGGCTTCTTGCCTAGCTAAGTCAAGAGCTATGAACTCTAACTCCATAGTAGAACCAGCAATGCAAGCCTACTTAAAAGACTTCCAAGAGATTGCTACTCCACCCAAAGTAAAAACATATCCACTCATAGAGCTTACTTCGTCACTATCAGAAACTCAATTGGTGTCACAATATCCTTCTAAAACAACAAGAAAGCCAACAAAATTAAGTTTCCAATCCATAGTACCTCTAAGGTATTTAAGTAAGCGTCTAAGAGTAATCCAATGTTTACTACTTAGGTTGTGAGTATATCTACTAAGTCTGCTCACAACATAGGCAATATCAGGTCGAGTATAGTTCATTAAGAACATTAGACTCCCAATTATTTTAGCATATTTAGTTTGGGAAACGCTGCTTCCTTTATTCTTAAAAAGATGAATGCTAGAGTCATACGAGGTTCGAATAGGGATGACATCAAAACTGTCAAACTTCTTTAGCACTTTCTCAATGTAGTGTGTTTGACTTAGTGAAAAACCCTTTTTTTAGTTTTAGCAACTTTGACTCCTAAGATCTCATCTACTTCTCCCAAATCAGTCATCTCAAATTTAGTGGATAAGAATTTTTTTGTTTTGTTAATAGACTCAATGTTGGTGCTAAAAAGCAACATGTCGTCAACATACAAACTTATGATGGCGCAATCTACACCAAACATCCTCGAGTACACGCATGCATCTGAACCGGTCACATGAAAACCAAAACTAAGAATAATTTTATGAAATTTCTCATTCCACTATTTAGGAGCTTGTTTCAGGCCGTAAAGAGACTTTTTTAGTCTACATACTTTACCTTCCATACCAGGCGCCTCAAAACCAAGAGATTGCTCCATATAGACCTCTTCATCTAGGTCTCCATTTAAGAATGCAGTATTTACATCCATTTGATGTACTTGCAACTTGTGAATAGAGGCTAGTGCAAACAATGCACGGATCGTTGAGATTTTGGTTACATGAGAATATGTATCAAAGAAATCTATACCAAATTTTTGAGTGAACCCTATGACTACTAGCCTTGCCTTATATCTCTGAATAGAACCATCTGGTCCAAGTTTCTTTTGAAAGACCCATTTATTGTTAATGGTCTTAAATCCTCTAGGCAAGTCAACTAATTCAGAAGTATGATTAGATATTATTGATTCTAGTTCGTCTTTGATAGCGCTTTTCCAAAAACTAGCATTAATAGATCGTATAGCTTCTTCATATGTTTTAGGATCCTCATCTAACAAGAAAGCTTGAGCTATAGGATCAGAAAGGGTGTCATAATCATTCATCTCAGAAATAAAGGAAGTTATGAAATCTGGTCCAAAAGAGGTTTCAACTCTTTGTCTCTTACTTCTTCTAGGCTCAAAATTAATCTCTTGAGAAGACTTAGTAGGCTCGCTAGAAGAAGTTGATGGAAGTTTTTCTATTTGTGTTTCATTATCTAGTCTGGGTTTCTTTAAAGGAAAATGTTTTCAAAGAATACAACATTCCTAGACTCACAAATAGAGTAGTCTTGTAGAATCATGAACCGATATGCGGCACTGTTTAAATCATACCCTATAAACACTACATCAACAGTTTTCTGTCCGACGGTGGATTTCTTAAAGTTTGGTAATACCACTTTAGCCAGATACCCCCACACTTTAAGGTATTGAAGATTTGGAGCGTAGCCCTTCCACAATTCGTATGGAGTATGATCTAACTTCTTATGAGGTACTCGGTTAATTCTCACACACCTCTTTTAAAAAATTAGATCCATATTCACCACCTCTATCCGATCTAACTCGTTTAATTCTCTTATATAACTGATTCTCAACTTCTTCCTTATAAATAAGAAAGAAGTTTTCAGCCTCATCTTTAGTTCTAAGGAGATATACTTTTATGTATCTAGAAAAGTCATCTACAAAAGTAATATAGTAGTGTTTTCCTCCTTTACTTTCAGTGTTTCTAAAGTCTGCTAGATCTGTATGAATTAATTCTAACAAATCAGTCTTTATATTAGAAACAATCTTAAAGTGAGTTTTACCATGCTTGGCTTCTACACAAATTTCACATTTGTTAAAGCTGGTTATGTCTAGTTTAGGTAGAATATTAATTTTTATCAGTTTCTTTAGAGATTGAATATTCACGTGACCTAATCTAGCATGCCATATATCAATAGATTCAACAATATAAGAAGAAGTGGTAGCTTTATTCTCATTAAGTTGAGTTTCTATGACTGATGAGATCTTATAAATGACACTTTTTGTTTGCTATTTTCTCTATCTTGAGGACTTTTCACTACTTAATTGGTTGCGTTTATTTCATTTTCTGTGTAGGGGCTCAATTCTAGAATTGGCAGCAAAAAGATACATTTCCGCAGTTTTTTTTATTTTTCTGGCCATGGCTAACATCATGGGCACGGCACGTCTGACGTGGCAATTTCTAGAAGATACAGTCAGCGCAAGGGAAAACTCTAGAAGAGTCTAAAGATCTAGTCGGTGCAATACGAACTTAGGATTTTTAAATTTTAAATTTTAAACTAAACATTTTAAATTATGTTATCTTTTTGTTATCTATAGTAAATCTAAGCCTATAAATACCTTCCATGGGTAAGGCTTAGGATCATCTCTTGTTTTAGTTCTTGTTGCTACTTGCCTTCATTTTAATAGAAGTTTTTCTTTGTTTCATCTTTGCTTCATATTTATTTTATGCTTTTTAAGCACTTTGTCAAAAAAAACATGTTAAGTATGATAATCAATATCATGCTTGGCTAATTTTCCCAAAGCTGATAGCTAATACAAATCGATTCCATGCGTGAGAATTGAATATTGCTTAAATTCCTTCAGGATACATTTTCATCTTTATGTTTAGATAGTTTTGGAATCGGCCTTACTAAAATTTTTCAACATTTTTCAAATGAAAAAGGATCTGTTGGTCTGGAATCGTTTAATTATACAGTTGGGAGGAAGGATCAGCCTGTGGCACTTCGACTTCCTATGAACACTCTTAGCGACGGTCCGCTAAGGAAAGATGAAATCAGAAACGATTCTCAATGAGACAACTTCTGAGTCGGGCTTTTCTTGTTTTTAAACTAAGTATTACAACGGCGATAGACGTGGTTGAATTATTTAAGAATCGACTTTCAGAGATAGACTTGGAAAGAACGGTTACATGAGAGAAAAGAAAGTTACGATGAGTTGGGCCTCGTAGATTGTAACCGACATGAATCTCGGAGTAAAAATCTACTTTCAATGATCGTAGGAATTGACGAAACTAGCTCGAGACTGCTTTCATATTTGTGATTTTTCTACTTCATTCCTCACTTTATTTATTGCATTTTTCTTTAACTGTTTATTATTCCCTCGTTACTTAAATCACACCAAACCCCCTCTTTTTATTTACTTAATTTTTAGCTACTTATGGGATCTAAATCACGACAAGGCTCAGTCGGCGATTCCAATAGAACTCTTTGTGGATCGACCCTCTTCCTCTATTCTACTTTAATTTCTTTATCTTATTATTTTTTTGAAGAGGTTTATTTTAATTTATTTTGGCGAGTAAAACGACGCTAGTCAAAATTGGCGCCGTTGTCGGGGAGTTTTATTTTTTGGCAATCACTGATTATTCTATTTGATTTTCATGACCAGAAGCAATCCAGGAGATGTAGTTGACCTTGACCTGGAGATCGAAGAAAGAGCTCGTAGAACTCACGGTGAAACGCTTTGGCGAAAGAAACAACAACGAGAAAAGGCAGACAACAATCCGATCAGGAATCCACTTCTGAAATTACACCAGTCGAAGATCCTATACCAGACCCAGAACCGATGGCAGATCAAACAATTCGAGAACTAACCGCAGCCCCTGATGTACAACAACCACTCTACATCATTTTTCCTAATGACGAGACCCCTTTTCAACTAAAAATGGGGTTAATTGATCTCATTCCTACATTCAACAACCTCCCTAGCGAAAGTCCACATAAACATCTCGCCGAATTCCATATGGTGTGCAGTAGCATGAAGCCGCAAGGGGTCTCGGAAGACCAAATCAAACTATAGGCATTTCCTTTTTATCCGGTTAAAGAATGGTTATTTTATCTTCCGCCTAACTCAATTTACTACATGGGCTGAACTCTCTCGTATTTTTCTTGATAGGTATTTTCCTGCGGCAAAGGCGGGCGAGCTTAGGCAAAGCATCTTGGAAATCCAACAAAGGAACGACGAATCTCTCTATGATTATTGGGAGAGGTTCAAAAGGTTATGCGCAAGTTTCCTGCAACATGGCCTATCCGAGAAGACCCTTCTTCAGTATATCTACGAAGGGATGCTCCCAATGGACAAAAAGATGGTGGATGCTGCAAGTGGCGGCGCACTCGTCAACAAGACGCCAGAAAATGCAAGAACTCTCATTTCCACTATGGCCGCAAATTCGCAACAGTTTGGCTCCTTAAGTGAACCTAGCTGACGGGTTCACGAGGTAAGTATCGTTTCTTTGGAAAATAAAATAGACAAATTGACTGATATTGTCAATTCTCTTGTTACAGGTAAATCAAGAGCCGCGAAGGTATGTGGAGTCTACACTATGCAAGATCACCCGACCGATTCATGTCCACTTCTACAAGATGAGTCGGGCGCCCAAGTCAATGCCATAAATTTCCCAGGACCTCCCCAAAGACCATATAATCCTTACGGAAACACTTTTAATCTCGGTTGGAGAGATCACCCAAACATGAGCTATGGTAATAAAAATCAAAATTACCAACAAAAACAACCACCCTTCCCAAATCAAGCGCCACAAAAAACCTCACTTGAGACCATTGTCGAAAGGTTAGCTGTTTCACAAGAGAAGTTCCAAAACCAAACACAATCCCATCTCTAAGAAATAAAAAAACAAATAAGCCACCTAGCTCAAACCATTGGCCGCCTAGAGTCTCAAGGAAGATTGCCCTCTCAAACCGAAACAAATCCGAGGGAAATGTGAGTGCGATTAATTTGCGCGGTGGTATCGTCATTTCACTAGAACAACCAAAGGAGCCCGATAAAAAATCTGATAACGACAAACAAGGCGCTTCCTCGAAGAACCAAGAGAAAAAATCTTCACCAACCTCAGGTAACATCATTCCCAATCCATCTTTTTCTACTTACGAGCCTACTCCTCCTTTCCCAAGTCGACTAGCTAAACGTGACAAAAAAGAAGAGGAGAAGGAAATTTATGATATATTCAAGAAGGTGGAAATCAACATTCCACTCCTTGATGTCATTCGAAAGGTGCCAAAATACGCAAAGTTTTTGAAGGATTTTTGCATAAATCGTAGGTGACTATCCGGGAATGAAAGAGTTAATCTCAGCAAGAACATTTCGGCCATTTTTTAAAGACGCCTACCACCGAAATATAAGGACCAAGGGATGTTCGTGATTCCTTGAAAAATCAGAAATGTCATAATAAAGAGGGCAATGTGCAATCTAGGTGCATCTATTAATGTCATGCCATTGAGCGTCCACAACAAAATTTCGACTGAACCATTGAAGGAAACGCGAGTAACGGTCCAATTAGCTGACCGGTCAATTATTTGCCCCAAGGGGGTACTAGAAAACGTGTTGGTAAAGGTAAACAATCTTATTTTTCCTACTAATTTTTACATTATTGACATGGAAAATGATCACAACAACAACAGATTAGAAATCTTGCTTGGCTGCCCCTATCAAAACTGATTCGTTTTATGACTTTTGTAGAGAATTAGCGGATCTCGAGGATGAAAACATAGGCAAAATCATTTCTACTCTTTCTTCAATTTCTGATTTGCGATTAACTTCATCTCGATCTAAACCTCTTCCCTCAATTTTGCAGGCACCACAATTGGAGTTAAAGCAACTCTCGTCGCATCTCAAGTACGCCTTTTTAGGCGACAACCAAACCTTGCCAATTATTATTTCGAGCGAGTTATCACAGCAAGATGAAAAGGATTTAGTTGATGTTTTGCGCACTTATAAAAAGGCAATCGGATGGACATTAGCCGATATCAAAGGCTTAAGTCCATCCACTTGCATGCATAAAATTAAGATGAAGGAAGGCACGAAACCAACAAAAGAAGGGAAGCGACGTTTAAACCCGCCCATGATGGACGTTGTGAAGGAAGAAATACAAAAGTTACTCGACGCCGATATAATCTACGCCATTTCTAATAGCAAATGGGTGAGTCTGGTCTATGTTGTACCAAAGAAAACTGGAGTCACAGTTGTCGAAAATGCCGATGGTGAAATGAATCCGAAGAGAGTACAAAATGGGTGGAGAATGTGTATCGATTACAGGAAACTCAACTCTCAAACCCGAAAGGACCATTTTCCTTTACCGTTTATCGATCAAATGATCGAAAGACTTGCTGGAAAATCACATTATTGTTGTCTTGACAGATTTTCTGATTTTTTTCAGGTTCTGGTGGCACCTGAAGATCAAGAAAAAACAACGTTCACTTGTCCTTTCGGAACTTTTGCATACAGGAGAATTCCTTTTAGGCTTTGCAGCACGCTAGCCACGTTCCAACGTTGCATGCTAAGCATTTTCTCCGACTACATCGAGCGAGGAATTGAGGTATTTATGGATGATTTTACCGTTTAGGATGATTCATTCTCCCAATATATATCCAATCTTTCCTATGTTCTTAATCGATGCATTGAATTTAATTTAGTCTTAAACTATGAGAAATGCCATTTCATGGTAAGTAAAGGATTAGTACTTGGTAATGTGGTTTCTGCTCAAGGAATTGCCGTTAATAAGGCAAAGGTCGATGTAATTCACTCACTCCCATACCCCACTTCGGTGAGGGAAATTCGTAGTTTTCTAGGCCATCCAGGTGTCTACCAACGCTTCATGAAAGACTTCTCCAAGATAGCACAACCTCTCTGTCGATTGTAACAAAAAGATACGAATTTTGTTATAGACCAAGCTTGCAAAGATTCATTCGATAAGCTTAAGGAGAGGCTTATATCCGCACCAATCATACAATCGTCGGATTGGACCTTGCCTTTCGAAGTTATGTATGATGCATCTGATCTTAGCGTGGGCGCAGTTCTCGGCCAAAGGAGTAAAGAAGGACCACATATGATAGCATATGCCTCTAGGACCCTCGACTCGGCTCAACGAAATTATTCGACAACGGAAAATGAGCTATTTGCTATTATTTTTGCATTAGAAAAAATTTGTTCTTATTTATTGGGCACTAAAATTTTTGTTTTTTCTGATCATGCATCGCTAAAATAATTGATAAACAAAAAGGACGCGAAGCCATGGTTGATATGATGGTTTCTCTTATTGCAGGAGTTCGATCTCAAAATCAAAGACAAAAAAGGAAGCGAGAACTTGGTGGCAGATCATCTAAGCCGTTTGCCTACATCACCAGTCGAACCTCCCTTACGAGAGCAATTTCCGGACAAAACCTTGATTGAGGTACACGCATCATTCCTATGGTTCGCCGATTTGGCGAATTATCTAGCTACTGGTAAACTTCCTAACAACCTATCCCAATCCGAGATTAACACATTAAAAGAGAATCTAGGTGTTATATTTGGGATGATCCATATTTATAGAAAAATTGCTCAGATCAAATCATCTGACGATGTGCAAGTAACAGCGAGGTAAAATTCATACTTGAGTTTTGTCATTCCTACGCTTGTGGTGGACATTTCGGCCCCAAACGTACCGCACACAAAATTCTTGAGTGCGGACTTTTTTTGCCAACCTTGTTCAAAGACACTTACAACTTTTGCAAAACATGTGACAGGTGCCAAAGAGTTGGAAATCTAAGCCGAAAGAGTGAGACGCCATTAAACCCGATACACATCTGTGAAATTTTCGATGTGTGGGGGATTGATTATATGGGGCCGTTTACTTCACCATACGGAAATTTATATATTATTTTGGCTATTGATTATGTTTCGAAATGGGTAGAGGTGAAAGCCACCCGAGAAATTGACGCGAAAACCACAACTAATTTTATGCGTGACTTATTTTTTCCAGATTTGGAACTCCGAGGGCGATCATTTGCGACAGAGGAACACATTTCGTTAACCGAATCGTCAAATCTTTAATGAAGAAATATGGTGTACCACGACGTATATCGACGACCTATCATCCGCAAACAAACGGACAAGTGAAGGTTTCAAATCAAGAAATCAAGTCAATCCTAGAGAAGATCGTTAAACCAAATCGAAAGGATTGGAGTTTGAAATTAGTTGATGCGTTGTGGGCATATAGGACGGCCTACAAAGGACCTATAAGCATGTCACTTTACTGGCTTGTTTTCAGTAAACCTTGCCATTTACCTGTCGAGCTTGAGCATAGAGCATTTTGGGCGGTGAAAGAGTGTAATATGGAGATGAATGCAGTTGGAGAAGTGCAGAAACTTCATATTCAAGAGCTCGAAGAGATTCGCCGAAACGCTTACGATAGCGCACAACATTATAAAGAACAAACAAAAGCATTTCATGACAACCACATTTCATTTAAATCTTTTTCAGTTGGACAAAAAGTTCTCCTATTTAACTCAAAGTTAAAAAAATTTTGCAGGAAAACTTAAGTCTAAATAGAGCAGACCATTTATCGTTGTCAACACTTTTCCTCATGGAGCCGTAGAAATTGAAGATGGCTCGGGTGCACAATTTAAAGTAAATGGACAGCGGCTAAAGCCTTTCCTCGAGAACACACCAATCGAACAAATTGAAGATATCAGTTTGGAAGAACCACAAATCTGAACGAAAAAAAATTGTCGAGCTTAACGACGTTAAACAAAGCGCTAAATGGGAGGCAACCCATTTGTTTCCTTTTTGTTAATTTTAATTTTCTTTCTTTTAATTTCTAGTCTAAATTTTACTTTAATTTTTATCTTTTCTAACTCGCCTACTATTTTTCAGGATTTTTCCAATGCCAGATCGCATTTTCAGACCTTTCACAGCAACACAATTCGAAATTGAGCAGTGGAGTACACCGTTTCATTAATCGGCGCATATTAGCATACCCCAAGAAAGCCGGCGCACATTAGTAAATTCCCTTTAAACTTTTTTTACCCTTTACCGTCAACAATCCATCTTTTCCCTTTTCTTTCCTTTCTTTCTCGTGACCTACCACAACCCTAAAACAACTCAGCCAAACCTAAAACAAGCACTCAGCCGCACCGCCTTCACCAAAGCCACCATGCATCGTACAAGGGAACAGGCCCGTCGGCTTCCCCAAGAGCCGCCACTGGTCATCGGCGGACGATGCCGCCTTGCACCGCCACAGTTCATGGCGATCAGTAGTGACTCTGAACCGACTCCAACAACTCCTCCTCCTCGTGGTGGTGGTCGACGACAGCAAGCCTCCAATCCCCCGAACAAGAATCTCGCTCTTGCGGATTTCGTCGCACCTCCGCCCTCTCCTCCAACTGTCAGTCGTCATTCACGGCTCTCCCCCAATACCGCTAGACCAAGCTCCACCCGCCGTTTGCCTCCCCCACGGTCGCCATCCCCATCATTTCAATCTATGCCAATAGTGGATTCCTCCTCATCCTCTCGGCCACGCTACTCCAACACTCACCCGAGACACTCGAGCATACCCTCGTTCTCTATGCATTCTGCCGAATCAGAGCACAACTCCAAGGTAAATTCTAGTTCTGTTTCCATTCACCCTTTACTAATGTACAGTCCCTCGTTTGGTTTTACAGAGGATTTTTCGGTCGAGTATTCTCTGGGGATTAAACAACCGACCTCTGCACATTCGCATTCCGGGAATCATTCATTCAACTTCCACGAGTCGGGTTCCAACAATTTCGCATCACCACCGGGAAGTCCGTCGGCAGCATCAGCAAACCTTGAACGCAACCGATGTGGGCGACACTACGCGGTGCCTGCCAAGGAAGAACTTAGAGGTTACCTTCATTTTGACAACGACCAGTTGGTCTGTTTTCATGACATCTGACATCTCTCCTTTAGGGTCTGTAATTTCATTCCTCAAACAACACTAGAAAATCTTCATATATATGACTATGTATTTAATTACTTCAATGTTATTGGTTGCCGACCGTTTTTTGAAATTAAAACTTGAAGTTTCAATGAGTTGGTTTTCGAATTTTACTTGACCTTTTCATTTACTGAATCCCACTGCATTTCTGTTAATTCTCTTGCTGTTATTTGTTTCGCTTGTGTGGAACTCAGTTTAACATGTCTATCAATGAATTTAATCTTGCCATGGGGTTCGTGACGAATGTCACGGACCTAGAATATTTAACCTCCTTGATTAAGTTTCCTGCAGCATTCGATGCAAATGAGGCCTATTCTGCTCTCACCGGCCTTGTTGATGTGCCGTTCGATCCTAGCTCGACTAAGGCAATCCACCTCCACGACCCGACTTTGAGATACATTCACCGTTTTTTTGCCTACAATTTCTCAGGGCGAAATGACTCTTCTGAGACTTTAAGTAAGACTGAATTATTTTTTCTTTGGTGCATGTTCACTGATCGCAAGCTAAATCTTGGCTTTTGGTTAGCTCGATAATTTTGACATGCGTCGTGACGTGTCAAGAATAATTTCCTTCTTCCAAATAAATAAATAAATAAAGGGATTAAACTAAATATAGATATGGAAGTAGGAGTCGAACCCACAAGGACTTGGACTTTCCTTGTTGCGCCTTTGATGTTTCTGAACCAAGAGGTGATGGAATTGAATTTGTGTGATTTGGGGGGGGGGGGGGGGGGGATTGCAATGAAATAATTTAAGAGAGCAAGAAGATTGGTTTAAAGATTTAAAACTAATAGTAGAGATATTCAGCCTTGGCTAAGCTTTGACTTGTTCTACTCGGTTCATTGGTAGAGATTTTAATTTCGAAAAACTTGTTGGCGAAATTACTTCAAGGTCAATCCTTGAGATTTTGTTTGTAAACTGAATCTCCAAAATCAATTTTTAGTTTCGGTTTTGATAATTTGTCTAAACCAACTCAATGTTTGAGAAAACAAATTCTTTAAGCTCGTAACCAACTCGAGAAGTCATTTCTATAAAAACGATTCGATCTCAATTTCCCTTAGTAATCTATTTACTAAGTGTGTTCCTTGGAAGTCGGATTTGTTTCAATAACCGATCCTCCCTCCAACTTGATAGATCAAAACAATTGTTTTTCTCCAAAGTCAATCTTTGGGTTTTTAAAAAAATCATTTTGATTTAGAAAATAAGTATGAAGAAATCGAGAAAAAGTTTCTGAAATGTTTGAAGCGTAATTTCAAACCTCGCCTTGAGAACGCGTCATCGCATAAGCCTTCAACTTAAGAAGATCTAGCCGAGCATGGTTATCAAATTAATCATGCTCGACGTTTAAGAAATAATCAAAAGAAAAAAATAAGAAAAGAAGTTAAGAAAAAAACTAAAAAGAGAAGAATTTCCAAGAGAAAGATGAAATGATATTCAATTCGATGATGAAGTCTTCCCCCAAGAGGGGTATTTATAGTACTTCAAATAACATAAAAATACTAAGAGATAAAAACCTAAAATACAAAAGATAATTAAAAGGATAAATTCCCAAGTTTAAATTTAAAACTCAAAAAATATCCGGAGATAGGCTATCTGATAAGCGGCCTGATAAGCTCATTGTTGCTGACGTCAGCTTCTAGAAAACGCTGACATGGCGCCCAATCAGCATTCATGCCTATGACTCCAGCATTTTCTACAACATTCCAGCTCATTTCCAGCATCACGTCCCCTGCATGAAAACAACATAAAACAGCCCAGTTAGGTCCCTCAAACTTGTATTTAATCGAAATAAGGACCAAAAACACGACCAAAATAAATACTCATCAAATTCCCCCTCACTTATCCGATGCTTGTCCTCAAGTATCTCAAAATTAAATAAACCTAAGCTCAAGTTATCATCCTTAATTTCACAAAGTCTCAAAGTTTCCGGTATGATTTAGTATCTAAACATGAAAGAAAATAAGGAGCAAATAGATAAATGGCAAGATTTAGAAATTTAAGCAAAAACGACATTGAACTACCCTACTAACATCAATGATGCAAACCAAGTACCCTCACAAGGTATCGCTCATGTCACTCAAAGTGTTTAAGGGTAGAGAAAATCACTCAAGCCAAAACTAATTAGAGCATTACCATAAGCTTGTGGTTAAATCTAATCTCCACTACTAAGTATGAATGTGATGCAAAAATCAAGAGGTCTTAAAAGGGTTGTAACGGGGATAAGGTTCGGGTAGGATAGAGGCTAAAAATAAGGGTTAAAATTCAAGACAAAAATCATCCCAATAAATTTATTCGAAACTGCTTTTTTCATTCGAATCAAAAACTGTTTTGCAGTATTATTTCTTGAACTGCACTGCTATTTTTTCTGTTCTTCGTTACTGCAGATTCGAATAATTTTCTGCACAATTTTTTTTCTGCACTACATATTCGAACAGTTCTGCACAGTCCCCCTTTTTTCTGCACAATGTTTTATGCTCTGCATGATTCGAATCTCTTTTTTTAAGACAATTTTGTCTTGAAAAATGGACAAAAATAATGAAGGGAAAATGGATTAGGCTAAAATATGGTGAATTTCAAGAAAAAGGCTGAGGCTCAAAATTGTTTCACTAAGGGAAATTAATCAAAGCGTAGGCAATTTGTTTGGGAAGAGAAAGGGTTAAAACCTAGTGCCTCAATCATATTTAAGCATCATATTCAAATAAAGTAATCTCAAAAGGAATTTAAACCACAAGTTCTAGAATGCAACTAATTTAGCTAGGCACACTCAAAGAAACAAAGAGCAAAAATATTAATGCATGCTCATTAGGCTCAAAACTCACAAAAATTGTCTTGTGTACCTAGGTAAGCATCATGTCAATTAATAGAGTAAAGAATGTCATAAAAAGGATTTTATGGAAAATTAATCATGTCAAAATCTACCATGTAACCTAAAATTTTCTAACAAGATAGATACAAAATCATACGGAAACAATGGGACAAGGCCAAACTAAGGATTAAACAAGTAACTTAAATTAAATAAAATCAAGAAAACAAGAGAAAAACCAAACTGATAAGCAAGAAAAAGAATTTTGACCCAAATTCTTACTCCCCCTCACTTAAGTCATTTTGCCCCAAAATGAACATAAAATAAAATACAAAAGAGAGAGGGTGAAAATACTCCCTGATCGCATAAGAGCATGTTTCGGTAGTGGGCTCCGAGTCTGGTGTAGGGACGGAGGCGAGCTTGCTCCCGAGTTTGGACCATGGTGGTAGTAACGGTGGACGATCGAGTGATGAAGGTTGAAGATGAAGTGAGAATGGCGGTTGGTAATATTTGTGTAGTTTAAAAAGAATAAAATAAAGAAGAATGGTTTGTTGGAAAGGGACGGCTGGTGACATTTGTTCTGATAAGGGGTGTTTAAAGTTGGGAGGTGGGATTCACTGAATCTCTAAAAAAAAGTGAGATTGGTTTGTTTGAAAATAGAATTTGGAGATTTTTTTTAATTAAACCGAAAAGGAGGGGATTGGATGGGTGGGGAGATAAGGGTGGGGTCCACGGGTGATAAAGGGATAAAGTGATTTTTTAATTTGTTTCCTAGTTTCCAAACAAATTCGAAACAGGGATAATGCGACAAAAAAATTTTGAGTTCTAAACAAAATGGGCCCACATAATCTAGCTGAAAATGATATCTTCTCATGTCTTTTATTCGATCAACCTATATTATTTGCGAATAAAATAAAATAAATTAAAATTAAATTAAATTGAAATAATGGAAATAAAAATAAATTCGAATAAAATCAAGAAATAAATAAATAAAATGGGTTGTCTCCCATCCAGCGCTTGTTTATCGTCGCTAGCTTGACGACCTCATTCAAGTGACAGGTTCGATTAAACAAATTTCCTCGACTAGACCAACCGGAGCATTGTCATAGTACGGTTTAAGCCTTTGACTGTTAACGTTAAATAGCTCTCCGGAATTACTTTTAATTTCCACTGCACCATGTGGAAAAATATTAGTCACTGTATATGGTCCAAGCCACTTTGATCCTAATTTCCCTACAAAAAATTATAATTTAGAGTTAAATAATAAAACCTTTTGACCAATATAAAATGATTTAAATGCAATATTACGATCGTGAAAATCTTTATTTTTTTCCTTAAAAATTTTTGAACTGTCGTAGGCATATTTTCAAATTTCTTCCAACTCCTAGATATCGAGTTTACGCGTTTCGCCAACTAGATCTATTTCCATGTTGCATTTTTTGACTGCCCAACGCGCGCGGTGCTCCAATTCAACCGATAAATGGCACGGCTTACCAAAAAATGGGATAAGGAGACATCCCGATAGGACCCTTATACAATGTTTGGTACGCCCATAGTGCGTCATTCAGCTTAACGCTCCAATCCTTCCGATCGGGTTTCACGATCTTTTCAAGAATGGTCTTAATTCGCAGTTTGATACCTCCGTCTGATCATTCGTTTGCAGATGGTACAACGTCACGATGTGTTGGGTGACGCCAAATTTTTTTCATTAGCACGTCGATGACTCGATTGATAAAATGTTTCCCTCTGTCGCATATCAACGCTCTCGGTGTGCCAAACCTGGAAAAAATACAATCTTTCAAAAATTTGAAAGTGGTTTTAGCATCATTATTTTTTGTAGCTTTCGCCTCAACCCATCGCGAAACATAATAAACAGGTAAAATAATATAAAAATTACCGAATAATGATACAAATGGCCCTATATAATCTATCCCTCACGCATCAAATATTTCGCAAACATGAATAGGATTTAGGGGCATTTCATTACGTCGACTTAAGTTACCAACTCTTTAACATTTATCACATGATTTGCAAAATAAATGTGTGTCAAGAAAAATATTATGCCAATAGAGTCCACATTCAAGAATTTTATGAGTTATCCTTTTAGATCTATAGTGTCCACCGCATGTATATGAACGACAAAAATTAAGGATAGATTTTACCTCGTCTTCGGTTACACATCGTCGTATTACCTGGTCGGAACAATGTCTCCAAAGGTAGGGATCATCCCAAATATAGAACCTGGATTCCCTCTTAATTCGGTTAATTTCTGACTGTGGCAAGTCAAGGGGCAATTCACCTGTAGCCAAATAATTCACGATGTCCGCAAACCAAGGTGTTGAAGCTTGCGCCATCATCAAATTTTCTTCAGGGAATTCATCATTAATAGGCGAATCTGAAATGGTCAGTGGGATTCGGCTGAGGTGATCGGCCACTAAATTTTCACTCCCCTTCTTGCTCATCAAATACTGTAAGGTTGTATAGTCAGAAAAAAACAATAATTTTAATTCCATGTAAATAAGAGTGGAATTTATCTAAAGCAAAAACTACAGCAAACAGTTCTTTTTCTATAGTTGAATAATTGCATTGCGCTGGATCAAGCGTTCTCGATGCATAGGCAATGACATGAGGCTCTCGTCCTTTCCTTAGACCAAGTACTGCTCCAACACTAAAATCTGAGGCATCGCACATAATTTCGAACGGCAAGTTCCAATTGGGCGGTTGCACTATTAGTGCGGATACAAGTTTCTCCTTGATTGCATCAAACGATTTCCTGCATTCGGATGTAAAGTCCAAATCTACATCTTTTTGCAGTAACCGACATAGTGGTTGTGCTATCTTTGAGAAGTCTTTTATAAATCGCCTGTAGAAACCTGCATGTCCAAGAAAAAAGAGAATTTTTAAGGAAAATCCTTGAGCTGGAATGCTGCAGAAAATATTGGCGAAATTACTTCAAGGTCAATCCTTAAGTTTTTATTTGTAAACTGAATCTCCAAAATCAATTTTTTGTTTCAGCTTTGATAATTTGTCTAAACCAACTCAATGTTTGAGAAAACAAATTCTTTAAGCTCGTAACCAACTCGAAAATTCATTTTTATAAAAACAATTCGATCTCAATTTCCCTTAGTAATCTATTTACTAAGTGTGTTCCCTAGAAGTCGGATTTGTTTCAATAACCGATCCTCCCTCCCACTTGATAGATCAAAACAATTTTTTTCTCCAAAGTCAATCTTTGGGTTTTTTAAAAAAATCATTTTGATTTAGAAAATAAGTATGAAGAAATCAAGAAAAAGTTTCCGAAATGTTTGAAGCATAATTTCAAACCTCGCCTTGAGAACGTGTCATCGCATAAGCCTTCGGCTTAAGAAGATCTAGCCGAGCATGGTTATCAAATTAATCATGCTCGACATTTAAGAAATAATCAAAAGAAAAAATAAGAAAATAACTTAAGGAAAAAAACTAAAAAGAGAAGAATTTCCAAGAGAAAGATGAAAAGATTTTCAATTCGATGATGAAGTCTTCCCCAAGAGGGGTATTTATAGTACTTCAAATAACTTAAAAATACTAAGAGATAAAAACCTAAAATACAAAAGATAATTAAAAGGATAAATTCCCAAGTTTAAATTTAAAACTCAAAAAAAATGTGGAGATAAGCTATCTGATAAGCGGCTTGATAAGCTATCACTACTGCTGACGTCAGCTTCTAAAAGACGTTGTCGTGGCGCCCATTCAGCATTCATGCCCTAAATCATGCCCATGACTCCAGCATTTTCTGCAGCATTCCAGCTCATTTCCAGCATCACGCCCCTTGCATGGAAACAACATAAAACAGCCCAGTTAAGTCCCTCAAACTTGTATTTAATCGAAATAAGGACCAAAAACACGACCAAAATAAATACTCATCATGCATGTTCACTGATCGCAAGGTAAAGCTTGGCTTTTGGTTAGCTCGACAATTTGAAATTGTCATCCGGTCAAACCGCACTTTAATCCTCGGTCCATACATCACTCATTTAGCTTCTAGAATTGCAAATTTCGATGTCACCAATTTCACTTATGTGTTTTCTATGGATGCTCTAGATGAACGGTGCTTAGATTCGATGGGCTTACTCGACGGAACTCCTAATGCCCCTTATCTCAACCCGCCTGGAGTAATGACATCACGTTCAAGACAAGTTTTCAATCGCGGGAATGCACCACAACAAGTCCCACCTTCTTCACCACAACCGAACCGAAATGCACAAGAAGCGCCCAATTTTGCCGAAAGACTCCAAACCCTCGAGGATAACATTGTGGAAATACTCTCCTACCTTCGTCCTAGCTATGGTCGTGGTCGCTCTTAATCACGGGGAGTATCCTTTACCCTTCTTTGTTCTTCATTTCCTTTATTTTCTTTGCATTGGGACAATATGATTAAGTGAGGGGGAGGGTAAAGGATGACATTAATTTTGCCTTGCTTGTCATATATGCTTGATAGTATGATTGTTTGAGCTGATTAGAAGAACATAACCTTTGTTGTCACTTGCCATTAAACATGTTATGATTGTTTTAGTTCATAAGAATACTTGAATTAAAGCATGCTTGATAATCGAATGATATGACTAAGTCCAGTTTGACATTCCTTGCAATTTGTCTTGATTGTAATAGTTGAATTCCTCACCTAGCTTAATCAATTAGCCCATTTTGTGAGAACTTGAGCCTTGAGCATGTACGACTATACTTTTATGCTCATTTTTCTTGATTGGGAGTGTCAATTTGGATATTGGAATCTAGAACTTGTAGCTTGTATGCAATTTGAGATTACATTAGAATGTGATGCATTAATATGATTTAGGCACTAGGATTCACCCTTTCTTTTTACCCCACTAAAGGCATACCCTTTCTTTTCCCCTAGTGATTCAAGTTTGTTGAGAAATATTTTGATATAACAATTATTGTGAAAAATGTTTTTGGACTTGTTTAAAGACTTCAAAAATAATTCAAAAGTCCTTAAAACGTGACAAAATGTTTTGAAAGAGTTCGACTTAATACCTATATCGAACTATACTTTTAAAAGTCGAAAAATGCCCGAAATACATGTTTTTGGATGAAAGTTTCGAAACCTCAAACAAAGGTATCGAAACTTATATGGGCAGTAGCTGATTTTTTAGAAACCTAAGAAAAGGTTTCGAAACCTCTACAAGGTTTCGAAACCTTGGCTCAAAGGTTTCGAAACCTTGTAAAGGTTTCGAAACTTTGGCCCTGTAACGGCTACAAACGGCTAGTTTTTCTAAACCCCTCTTAAGGTTTCGAAACCTCTTCAAAGGTTTCGAAACTATAGTGCAGGTGAGCATTTAAAGCTCAACTTAAATGGCTTCCAACGGCTCCTAAACATCTCCAACGGCCATAAACGGCTAGAATATCATTCCACACTATAAAAGCAACCTTGGGACACTTGAAGATGGAGAGAGACAACATCCAAGCAATATGGTCAAGAGAATTAGAGTGTAAATCTTTATTTTACTATTCTCTTGTACATAGTCTTTAGAGAGTGCTTTATTGTAAATTCTTTGTACACTCTTGTGAGCTTAAATTTGTGTAAACTCCCACCTAGAGAGGTATTTAGTTTACCAAACAAATCCCTTGTAAAAAGAGAGGTTCTAGTTTAGCCTTGAGAGAAAAACTAGAGTTGGTTCTATCTTAGCCATTGAAAAGATAGGGTTGTAACGGTTTCCTCCTAAACCAGGAAAAGGGGACGAATTCATTGTTGAGTGAATTGGGAAATCCTTAGTAGTGTGCTAAGGTAGTGGATGTAGGTGCTTGTTAGAAGGACGAACCACTCTAAAATCATTGTGTCACTTGTCTACCTTTATTTCGATTTTAGCCAATTCAACCACCAAACATTTACAACCCTCATTGACGGTTTCGGTGATCGATTCGAGCGTGCTACAAACTCAACAATTGGTATTAGAGCCTTGTCTCCATCGAAGGACTAACATCCGGGAGTAAAGATCCAACGCTCGAAGTCCACCGTTCAAGAAAATGGTAAGATTTGAAGAAGGCCGCTCTATCTCGTGTCCTCCGCTCTTCGAAGGAGAAGCATACTTCCAATGGGCAAATATCATGAAATTCTTCATCAAGTCTCAAGACTATGAGGTTTGGGACATCGTTGAAGATGGGTATTTGGAAGCTCCAAAGAAGAAGAAAAAGCAAAGGAGTGCCAATGACACGAAGGCAAAGCTAAACACCAAGGCGATGCACATTCTCTATTGTGGCCTTAACGAAGAAGTTTCCAAGAAGATCTCCACATGCAAAAGTGCCAAAGAATTATGGGAGAAACTTGAGAAGCTTTATGGCAACAAGAAGGGAGAAAAGAAAGATGATGATCAATCATGTGCAAACCTTATCTCCAATCCAAAGGTGGATGGTGTTTTGGCTCTCGAGGAGCCTAAGGTATCTTCAAACTCAAATGAATTAAATTCATATTCCTTTGATGAGTTACAAGATGCATTTGATGAATTATTTTTGGAATTTGAGACCATGAATTCCAAATTTAAGAAAATGATTTCTAAACTTGAATTTGAAAATGATTTTCTTTTGAAAACAAAATTGGATTTTGAAAAAGAAAATGAGATTTTGAAAAATGATTTAGAGTTTTCAAAAACAAGCAATGGAATTTTAGAAAAAGAAAATTTTTATTTGAAAGTTAAGCTTGAAAGCTTAGCAAAAGAAAAAGAAATTATTTTTAATAATTCATCTCATCCCATAATGACAAAATGCTCACATTGTCATTATCATGGTCATTCCTTGCATACTTGTCCTATAAAGAAGAAAAAATCTTATAGGATTAGACAAGTATGGGTTCCTAAGGGAACTAGAGACATTGAGATTAACTTTAATGGATCCAAAGCAATTTGGATACCAAAATCCAAGTAAGTGTCTCTTGTAGGTGTGTTGGAGCAAAGGCAAGAAAAGCAAGAATCTCAAATGCTCTAGTCACACAAGTGAAGAAGAAGGGTAACCTCTAATCTTAATGCATTTGATTTTAAATCATTCGGTTGCCTACTTTGATGATAAATGTTCATGCATCATTGCTTATTTATATTTATAAGTGCATGACATTTTATGATTCTTTATGCATATGAATCACATTGTTTCATTCATATGTTTGCATAAAGTTTTAAAGTCTTGGATAAATTGAGTTTCATGTGTTTTAAATTGATTTGATTCAATGGTGAAAGTCAATCTCTTAAGTGTCAAGTTTTGTGCTAAAAAATTAATGGAATGCTTTAGTAAGGGGGAGTTTTATTTTTCAAAATTTTTTGGTACTTAAATTTTTTTTTAACTTACTCTCCATTGTTATTATGTACTATAAACATTTGAATTATTTTTGATATAACAAAAAGGGGAGAAATAAGTGAAAAATTAAGGGGGAGCATTTTGTCAAAAACAATATTTCAAAGAAGTTTTGTTATATATTAAAAAGGGGGAGATTGTTGAGAAATATTTTGATATAACAATTATTGTGAAAAATGTTTTTGGACTTGTTTAAAGACTTCAAAAATAATTCAAAAGTCCTTAAAACGTGACAAAATGTTTTGAAAGAGTTCGACTTAATACCTATATCGAACTATACTTTTAAAAGTCGAAAAATGCCCGAAATACATGTTTTTGGATGAAAGTTTCGAAACCTCAAACAAAGGTATCGAAACTTATATGGGCAGTAGCTGATTTTTTAGAAACCTTGGCTCAAAGGTTTCGAAACCTTGTAAAGGTTTCGAAACTTTGGCCCTGTAACGGCTACAAACGGCTAGTTTTTCTAAACCCCTCTTAAGGTTTCGAAACCTCTTCAAAGGTTTCGAAACTATAGTGCAGGTGAGCATTTAAAGCTCAACTTAAATGGCTTCCAACGGCTCCTAAACATCTCCAACGGCCATAAACGGCTAGAATATCATTCCACACTATAAAAGCAACCTTGGGACACTTGAAGATGGAGAGAGACAACATCCAAGCAATATGGTCAAGAGAATTAGAGTGTAAATCTTTATTTTACTATTCTCTTGTACATAGTCTTTAGAGAGTGCTTTATTGTAAATTCTTTGTACACTCTTGTGAGCTTAAATTTGTGTAAACTCCCACCTAGAGAGGTATTTAGTTTACCAAACAAATCCCTTGTAAAAGGAGAGGTTCTAGTTTAGCCTTGAGAGAAAAACTAGAGTTGGTTCTATCTTAGCCATTGAAAAGATAGGGTTGTAACGGTTTCCTCCTAAACCGGGAAAAGGGGACGAATTCATTGTTGAGTGAATTGGGAAATCCTTAGTAGTGTGCTAAGGTAGTGGATGTAGGTGCTTGTTAGAAGGACGAACCACTCTAAAATCATTGTGTCACTTGTCTACCTTTATTTCGATTTTAGCCAATTCAACCACCAAACATTTACAACCCTCATTGACGGTTTCGGTGATCGATTCGAGCGTGCTACAAACTCAACAATTGGTATCAGAGCCTTGTCTCCATCGAAGGACTAACATCCGGGAGTAAAGATCCAACGCTCGAAGTCCACCGTTCAAGAAAATGGTAAGATTTGAAGAAGGCCGCTCTATCTCGTGTCCTCCGCTCTTCGAAGGAGAAGCATACTTCCAATGGGCAAATATCATGAAATTCTTCATCAAGTCTCAAGACTATGAGGTTTGGGACATCGTTGAAGATGGGTATTTGGAAGCTCCAAAGAAGAAGAAAAAGCAAAGGAGTGCCAATGACACGAAGACAAAGCTAAACACCAAGGCGATGCACATTCTCTATTGTGGCCTTAACGAAGAAGTTTCCAAGAAGATCTCCACATGCAAAAGTGCCAAAGAATTATGGGAGAAACTTGAGAAGCTTTATGGCAACAAGAAGGGAGAAAAGAAAGATAATGATCAATCATGTGCAAACCTTCTCTCCAATCCAAAGGTGGATGGTGTTTTGGCTCTCGAGGAGCCTAAGGTATCTTCAAACTCAAATGAATTAAATTCATATTCCTTTGATGAGTTACAAGATGCATTTGATGAATTATTTTTGGAATTTGAGACCATGAATTCCAAATTTAAGAAAATGATTTCTAAACTTGAATTTGAAAATGATTTTCTTTTGAAAACAAAATTGGATTTTGAAAAAGAAAATGAGATTTTGAAAAATGATTTAGAGTTTTCAAAAACAAGCAATGGAATTTTAGAAAAAGAAAATTTTTATTTGAAAGTTAAGCTTGAAAGCTTAGCAAAAGAAAAAGAAATTATTTTTAATAATTCATCTCATCCCATAATGACAAAATGCTCACATTGTCATTATCATGGTCATTCCTTGCATACTTGTCCTATAAAGAAGAAAAAATCTTATAGGATTAGACAAGTATGGGTTCCTAAGGGAACTAGAGACATTGAGATTAACTTTAATGGATCCAAAGCAATTTGGATACCAAAATCCAAGTAAGTGTCTCTTGTAGGTGTGTTGGAGCAAAGGCAAGAAAAGCAAGAATCTCAAATGCTCTAGTCACACAAGTGAAGAAGAAGGGTAACCTCTAATCTTAATGCATTTGATTTTAAATCATTCGGTTGCCTACTTTGATGATAAATGTTCATGCATCATTGCTTATTTATATTTATAAGTGCATGACATTTTATGATTCTTTATGCATATGAATCACATTGTATCATTCATATGTTTGCATAAAGTTTTAAAGTCTTGGATAAATTGAGTTTCATGTGTTTTAAATTGATTTGATTCAATGGTGAAATTCAATCTCTTAAGTGTCAAGTTTTGTGCTAAAAAATTAATGAAATGCTTTAGTAAGGGGGAGTTTTATTTTTCAAAATTTTTTGGTACTTAAATTTTTTTTTAACTTACTCTCGATTGTTATTATGTACTATAAACATTTGAATTATTTTTGATATAACAAAAAGGGGGAGAAATAAGTGAAAAATTAAGGGGGAGCATTTTGTCAAAAACAATATTTCAAAGAAGTTTTGTTATATCAAAAAGGGGGAGATTGTTGAGAAATATTTTGATATAACAATTATTGTGAAAAATGTTTTTGGACTTGTTTAAAGACTTCAAAAATAATTCAAAAGTCCTTAAAACGTGACAAAATGTTTTGAAAGAGTTCGACTTAATACCTATATCGAACTATACTTTTAAAAGTCGAAAAATGCCCGAAATACATGTTTTTGGATGAAAGTTTCGAAACCTCAAACAAAGGTATCGAAACTTATATGGGCAGTAGCTGATTTTTTAGAAACTTTAGCCCTGTAACGGATACAAACGGCTAGTTTTTCTAAACCCCTCTTAAGGTTTCGAAACCTCTTCAAAGGTTTCTAAACTATAGTGCAGGTGAGCATTTAAAGCTCAACTTAAATGGCTTCCAACGGCTCCTAAACATCTCCAACGGCCATAAACGGCTAGAATATCATTCCACACTATAAAAGCAACCTTGGGACACTTGAAGATGGAGAGAGACAACATCCAAGCAATATGGTCAAGAGAATTAGAGTGTAAATCTTTATTTTACTATTCTCTTGTACATAGTCTTTAGAGAGTGCTTTATTGTAAATTCTTTGTACACTCTTGTGAGCTTAAATTTGTGTAAACTCCCACCTAGAGAGGTATTTAGTTTACCAAACAAATCCCTTGTAAAAGGAGAGGTTCTAGTTTAGCCTTGAGAGAAAAACTAGAGTTGGTTCTATCTTAGCCATTGAAAAGATAGGGTTGTAACGGTTTCCTCCTAAACCGGGAAAAGGGGACGAATTCATTGTTGAGTGAATTGGGAAATCCTTAGTAGTGTGCTAAGGTAGTGGATGTAGGTGCTTGTTAGAAGGCCGAACCACTCTAAAATCATTGTGTCACTTGTCTACCTTTATTTCGATTTTAGCAATTCAACCACCAAACATTTACAACCCTCATTGACGGTTTCGGTGATCGATTCGAGCGTGCTACAAACTCAACAATTGGTATCAGAGCCTTGTCTCCATCGAAGGACTAACATCCGGGAGTAAAGATCCAACGCTCGAAGTCCACCGTTCAAGAAAATGGTAAGATTTGAAGAAGGCCGCTCTATCTCGTGTCCTCCGCTCTTCGAAGGAGAAGCATACTTCCAATGGGCAAATATCATGAAATTCTTCATCAAGTCTCAAGACTATGAGGTTTGGGACATCGTTGAAGATGGGTATTTGGAAGCTCCAAAGAAGAAGAAAAAGCAAAGGAGTGTCAATGACACGAAGGCAAAGCTAAACACCAAGGCGATGCACATTCTCTATTGTGGCCTTAACGAAGAAGTTTCCAAGAAGATCTCCACATGCAAAAGTGCCAAAGAATTATGGGAGAAACTTGAGAAGCTTTATGGCAACAAGAAGGGAGAAAAGAAAGATGATGATCAATCATGTGCAAACCTTCTCTCCAATCCAAAGGTGGATGGTGTTTTGGCTCTCGAGGAGCCTAAGGTATCTTCAAACTCAAATGAATTAAATTCATATTCTTTTGATGAGTTACAAGATGCATTTGATGAATTATTTTTGGAATTTGAGACCATGAATTCCAAATTTAAGAAAATGATTTCTAAACTTGAATTTGAAAATGATTTTCTTTTGAAAACAAAATTGGATTTTGAAAAAGAAAATGAGATTTTGAAAAATGATTTAGAGTTTTCAAAAACAAGCAATGGAATTTTAGAAAAAGAAAATTTTGATTTGAAAGTTAAGCTTGAAAGCTTAGCAAAAGAAAAAGAAATTATTTTTAATAATTCATCTCATCCCATAATGACAAAATGCTCACATTGTCATTATCATGGTCATTCCTTGCATACTTGTCCTATAAAGAAGAAAAAATCTTATAGGATTAGACAAGTATGGGTTCCTAAGGGAACTAGAGACATTGAGATTAACTTTAATGGATCCAAAGCAATTTGGATACCAAAATCCAAGTAAGTGTCTCTTGTAGGTGTGTTGGAGCAAAGGCAAGAAAAGCAAGAATCTCAAATGCTCTAGTCACACAAGTGAAGAAGAAGGGTAACCTCTAATCTTAATGCATTTGATTTTAAATCATTCGGTTGCCTACTTTGATGATAAATGTTCATGCATCATTGCTTATTTATATTTATAAGTGCATGACATTTTATGATTCTTTATGCATATGAATCACATTGTTTCATTCATATGTTTGCATAAAGTTTTAAAGTCTTGGATAAATTGAGTTTCATGTGTTTTAAATTGATTTGATTCAATGGTGAAATTCAATCTCTTAAGTGTCAAGTTTTGTGCTAAAAAATTAATGGAATGCTTTAGTAAGGGGGAGTTTTATTTTTCAAAATTTTTTGGTACTTAAATTTTTTTTTAACTTACTCTTCATTGTTATTATGTACTATAAACATTTGAATTATTTTTGATATAACAAAAAGGGGAGAAATAAGTGAAAAATTAAGGGGGAGCATTTTGTCAAAAACAATATTTCAAAGAAGTTTTGTTATATCAAAAAGGGGGAGATTGTTGAGAAATATTTTGATATAACAATTATTGTGAAAAATGTTTTTGGACTTGTTTAAAGACTTCAAAAATAATTCAAAAGTCCTTAAAACGTGACAAAATGTTTTGAAAGAGTTCGACTTAATACCTATATCGAACTATACTTTTAAAAGTCGAAAAATGCCCGAAATACATGTTTTTGGATGAAAGTTTCGAAACCTCAAACAAAGGTATCGAAACTTATATGGGCAGTAGCTGATTTTTTAGAAACCTTGGCTCAAAGGTTTCGAAACCTTGTAAAGGTTTTGAAACTTTGGCCCTGTAACGGCTACAAACGGCTAGTTTTTCTAAACCCCTCTTAAGGTTTCGAAACCTCTTCAAAGGTTTCGAAACTATAGTGCAGGTGAGCATTTAAAGCTCAACTTAAATGGCTTCCAACGGCTCCTAAACATCTCCAACGGCCATAAACGGCTAGAATATCATTCCACACTATAAAAGCAACCTTGGGACACTTGAAGATGGAGAGAGACAACATCCAAGCAATATGGTCAAGAGAATTAGAGTGTAAATCTTTATTTTACTATTCTCTTGTACATAGTCTTTAGAGAGTGCTTTATTGTAAATTCTTTGTACACTCTTGTGAGCTTAAATTTGTGTAAACTCCCACCTAGAGAGGTATTTAGTTTACCAAACAAATCCCTTGTAAAAGGAGAGGTTCTAGTTTAGCCTTGAGAGAAAAACTAGAGTTGGTTCTATCTTAGCCATTGAAAAGATAGGGTTGTAACGGTTTCCTCCTAAACCGGGAAAAGGGGACGAATTCATTGTTGAGTGAATTGGGAAATCCTTAGTAGTGTGCTAAGGTAGTGGATGTAGGTGCTTGTTAGAAGGACGAACCACTCTAAAATCATTGTGTCACTTGTCTACCTTTATTTCGATTTTAGCCAATTCAACCACCAAACATTTACAACCCTCATTGACGGTTTCGGTGATCGATTCGAGCATGCTACAAACTCAACAAAGTTGAAGCTTAATTCCACTTTCTTTGTTTTCACCAAGATATTAAACCCAAACCTTTTTCATTTATCCCTCTCTTTCACCCTTGACAAGACAGAAGTATGAATTTTGAGTTGTGCGATCATGTTCCACGAAAAAAAGAGCTGAAACTTTCGAAACAAAATAAAAAGGTTGGATGATGTTCATTATAGTTACCTTTATTGCTTATGTTGCCTACATTTTCTAAGGTTATGGACATGATTTAATCACTTGTTGGAAACTTTTTGTCTTGATTGTTCTAGCCTTATTTTAGCCTTTTTCCTACCCTTACCTAAGCCCCCATTACACCCTTGATTTAAGTCCTAATGATTTTAGCATCTCATTCTTAAAAGTAGTGGAGAATTGATCTTGCCACAAACCTATGGAGACCCTTGTTCAATTTTGACTTTGAGAGAATTTGCTTTCTACACCCGAAACACTTTGAGTGATTTGAGTACATCTTGGTGAGGATTAGGTTTAGGTTGGAATTTGATTATCACTTGATAGGAAATTGTAAGGGTAAAGAATTGTTCTTACTTGTATCCATTCGTTTAGATTTATGCTTGATTCATGTCATTCTTGGTGCACTTGAACTCTCATGATTTTGCTTAAAGCTTGCAACGGTTTAGGAAGATGGATGCTTTTGATTAATTTCTTTCAAACATACTTGAGGGCAATTATGAGACAAGTGTGGGGGAATTTGGTAAGCTCTTATAAATGACACTTTTTACTTGTTACTTTCTCTGTCTTGAGGACTTTTCAGTACTTAATTGGTTGCGTTTATTTCATTTTCTTGCGGCAATAACATCTTCAGAAATGTCCTCCGCCATGTTAAGATGTAGTTTGTTCTCGTTCTGGCGGTCTGAACGGTGTTGACACTAGTACGCCTTATGACCGGCTTGACCGCATACATAGCACTTCAGGGATTTCTTGTCCGGTTTGGATTTTGGTGGCTTCTTGAAGTTCGTGCTCCTTTGAGGTTTCGTCTTATTATTCTAAACACCCGTTTTCATGGTCTTTTTGAATTTAGACCCTGAGGCACCACTAGATTCAACCAAGTTAGAATTAAAAGATAATTTACCAAGATGATTAGCAACCTTATCTTTTAATTGATTGGCTTCCTCGATTTTCATGTGACCCACCAACTCCTGGAGTGAAATATCTATCTTTTTGTGTTTGAGATTATTACGGTAGTCAAACCAAGACTTAGGTAGCTTCTTGATAAGAACATTGGCTTGCAACACTTCACACATTTGCATCCCATCGGATAGTATGTCGGATAATAGGTTTTCATAGTCATGAACCTGGTCCATGATCGGTTTTGCATCGGTCATTTGGAATTTGAGCCACTCATCCACCACGTACTTTTTGATGCCCGCGTCATCGGAACCATACTTTTTATCCAATGAGTCCCAAATAACCTTTGCACTTCTTTCTTTAAGGTACATGTCAAATAGCTTGTTGGACATGTGACTCAAAAGATGACCACGCACTGTTTTGTTATCATTTTCGTACTTCCGAAGGATAGCTGCAACATCATCATGGACACAATCCGGATTGGTTGTATCACCAACATTGGCCGTCGAGGTAGCACTAGTCGATGATGGTGTTGCTGGTGATTGTTCGAGCAGAACATAATCTAGGTCAAGCTGCTCGAAGAAGATAAGAATACGTTGAGACCATCTCCGATAGTTGGACCCGTCAAGAGCGTCGAGTTTAGACAAATCGAGAATCATCTTGCTAAGTGGGTGCGACATGTTTTGCAGTTGGAAGGATAAATTTGTTTCTAAATTGTTGGAAAAATGGATTGCAAAACGACACGTTAGTACTGACTGGAAAATAAAATAAAAACAGAAGTGATGCGAGAAACTGTGTCGTGGAAGAAAGCCACTACCTTATAAACGAATTTGCCCCGATGTGTGTAATCGCTGTTGCGGGCGAATCATCCCATGAGGTTAACACGACTCTCCAGAATTCGTACACCTGAATGCGGAGTGGACAACAGTGGGAAACAATGGAAGATGAGAGAAGGCTTTTGAGTTTCTTATGTGTTTTTCTAGATGCAAATGAGCCATGCAGGGCTTACTATTTATAGGCTAGAAATGAGGGTAAAAATATCATTCAAAAGATCAGGTTTAAAAACTTGATTAATGCCTTTTAATCTGTTGTTATAACTCATGTTATAACAATGTTATAACTTAGTTGTTACCCATGTAATTATGCATGTAACTGGTAGAATTAAACAGCTAAACAAAGATGTAATTCTATCCAGGTGCATTCTCTTCTTTGCAGATTAAAGATATGACCGTTCAGATCTGATTTCAAAAATCGAAACAGTCAATCAAATGGTTGTTATCCTCTAAAATTCAGAATACAAACAAACACCTCCAGTAGCCTATAAATATCAATCCAGAGAAAAGATAGTAACCCGAACCTGAACCCGAATTGAGACAGACGGCGGTGACGGTGCACGAGACTAGCCCTTATTCTCTATCACTCAACAAGGGAGGGGAGGATGAAGGCTATAAATACCATTCACATGTTAGTTTCTCGCTCAATGGGGGATATCCACTTTTGCATTACTAACATAAAATTCTATCATATCAAACTCTTTTGCATTATCTGTTCGAATGCATTTTATTTTTAAGCAAAACTGGGTAAAAACCATTTCATAGAACTCAACAATTATTTTCTTAACTGCATATTTCTGTTTTATAGGAAAAACCCAAACAAGTCTACTTTTACTATCAACAACAGTCAAAAAGTAAGTATGACCATAAAGGCTTTTAATAGGAAAAGGGCCCCAAACATCCATATGTACTAAATCAAAAGTAGAAGCAGAAGAACTGATAGGAAAAGATGGCATTTTTTGTTTTGCGAGATGACAAATTTCATAATAAAAAATAAAATGAGAGCCACTAGGAATCTTATTATTCAATTGAGAAAAGAATTCCATCCTTCCTTGAGAGGGGTGACCTAGCTTAGCATGTCAAATGTTCAAAGAACTAAAAGTAGAATTACAAATATTTAAAGAACCAAACTGTGATACAGGAGAAGAAATGTCTAGTTTGTACAAACCATGAACCTCACTAGCTATACTCTTCAATTAAGATACATCATGTAGACAACAAAAATCAGAGGAAAATTAAAGAAATTTTATTATCTTTGGTTAGTTAACTCACATAAATCAAATTGAAATTAAAATTAGGAATATGGAAGACATTTTCAAGAACTAATTTCATCCCTAAATTATCAATATATGCTAACCATATCTTATGTTAATAAAATCGTTATAAAAATGGTTAATTGTCACAAAACATTGATGTGTATTATGTAATAATATGATGTGGTGTAAACGATAATTTGAAGATTAGATTGGAATATTTAAATAGTTTGGAGACCAATTTAGAATGATGGTAATAGTTTGTGGATGAAAACGGAACCTTTAAATGTTTGGGGACTAATTTAGAATGTGGACTATAGTTTGGGGATGAAATTAAAACATTTAAAAGTTTAGAAATCAATTTAGAATGTGAGTAATAGTTTAAGGACATATGATGAAATTAACTTAAAAATAAATAAATACTTATTTTCATATTGGATAAATATAATTGTTGGTTTATTTAATTAGTACATATAAAAATTGACAAGTCCATTAAAAGTATAAAAAACCGAAAGATTTTTTTTTTTTTGGATTTGCCTGTTTACAACGGTTTACATATAGTAGTATTATTTTCTTTTTTATGTGGTTTTAATTAGGGCTGTTTATATCCAGGTATTTGGGAATTTGGAACCCGGAAATTTTGGGTACCAAAATTTCGGCCTGTTATTCGGCCCATACGAACTAAGTACCCGCTAATTCAGGTACTGGATATTTACTCTATTCGTTTTTTTAATTATTTATGAAAATATAAAAATTATAAAAAAATCACATAAAAACAGATAAAATTTGAAATTTCATAATACAAAAATTAATGATTTGAAACTGGATGGTTTAGTGTCCGGCATGCTTCAATTCTCCCACTGTTGCATGGAGATAGTATTTAAATAATATTATGTATTGTGTACTGTGTAGTTAAAAAATAATATTATGTACTATATATTGTGTAGTTACAGTAGCTCATCCTATGAATTATGTTTGATGACAATTATACTGTATAACTTGGAGTGTGCATGTTATTCACAATTTATGTTTTATTTTCTCACATTGATTTAAAATACAATCATACTGCTTCAATTTTGCCACTCATATTTAATGACAATCATATTGTGTAGTTAATCCTATGGATCGTGATTTTTTCCTTCGAATCCCATATTGGTAAATTGATATAAATATTTTTTAAAAATTTAAAATTTTAAAGTACATAATACAAGCATAAAAAGAATTTAAAAATTAGAGTAAAAATAATAAGAACCTAAAACAAAATTATAATTTAAAAGTATATATATATATATATAATAAAAGTACCGGGTCGGGTACTCGAATATAAAAAAAATTAAGCCTGGACTTGGTCCAACTACCCGTGAAAAATTACAGGTCGAGTATCCGGCCCGAAAAAATTGGGTATTTTCATTTCAATGCCCGGTAATTTTAAACCGGTAGGCGGGTCGACGAGTCAGGTAGTTTGAGCTGGGTATTTTTGAACACCCATAGTTTTAATATGCAATCTATATAGCATCGCTTTATTTAATTATTGTGTATATATATTGTACACATAGATATGTTCGTACTTTTTATTATAAAAATCACTAATTTTATTAAAAAGAAAAAATATTTAAAATTATAATTAGAGTTTATAATCATAATCGTAAACTAAACATATAATTTAGACATTTTGTAACAGTTGGGCTAGTTGGATCAGTCCGTTAGATGCTACAACTGAACTTGTACAACTGGACTTGGGCCAGTCCTTAAGCCGGTTATCTTGGGATCTGTAGATGTTTTGGAGGCTTTCAACAATTTTGGCTGGACAGCAGCTGTACCATCTAACAGACTAGCCCAACTAACCCAACTGTTATTATATATTGTATATTACTCTGATACCAAAGACTCGAAAAAAAGATAGATATAAATATATTTGATTACATCAACAAACGAACCATAAAATAGGATCAAACTACTGGAAGGCCACCACAACCTCAAATAAGAGTCGTATATCATGAAAAAACCACGAACGCAAATTGCGTATCCAAATTCAACTCGATAGTCCAAAGAAAGGAAGATCAACATGATAACAACTAAGTACCATCTTGATCAGTCGATGTGGTGTCAGTTCTAATCCTTAAAAGAAAGTATACGAAAAAAATAATCAAATGACTGTAAAAGGTAGAAGAAAATGTGTCACAAAGTTAAAATTATTTTTATTGAAAATTTAAATAAAAAAACAAAGGAGGAGTGAAGATGGAAGATAAAAATACAAAGGAAAAACAAGTAGTATCCGCGGTTGGCGACGAGAACCAAAATTAATGTCGTTTTTAGCCAAAATCATATGTAAACGTTCTCGATGTATGTCTTGTTTTTATAACACTTAATATTAAAATAAGGTGAGATAAGACGTTAGATCACTTAAACAATGTAAAAGGTGTGAATAGTGAATACTAATAATGTGAATGAAAAAATGAGCTAAAAAAGTTGTCCTCATAATAAATCTCTACAAAATTCGATCTAAATTAATCGATAAATAGATCAAAAATCGATAATTATATCAAAAAAATTAAAGTGCCCTATTCTTCTCGAATACTTCCATAAAGGGAGTTTGTTATTTATACTGGAAAAAAAGAAGCTTGTTCTTATTATTTCATCAACTCGTCGATTCAACTCGGTGATATCGTCCACGTCTTTTTTGAATCATGGAGATTTTACTAAATCTCTTCGATAGAGTCGCATTTGGCATCTTTTACGCAATTGCTCACATGGTTCAAGAAGCAACCACAGTAGCTGTATGTTCATATATAAGAAGAAGAAGAAATAAGCCGTTTGAAACCTAATTTTGTTAGTATGATTGTTATTTTAACATTTAAGAGTTATAACAAGTTAAGGATTCGCTTAATTATAAAATAAATACTTAAATTTTGTTTTTTTTTAATCATAGGTGCCTAAAATATTTTTGACTAAAATATGTGTCTAATATTTCATTTTGGTCCGGTTTAATAACAATTTGTTAAAATAAATATCATTTAATTATAGCTTGACATGTGATTTTTATTTTTTTTTTCAAAAACAAACTGATAAGAAAATAAATTCAGAAATATCCCAAAATTTTCAAAAATTACAAAACAGCTCCAAATCCTTAAAACCCCAAAATCCAAATATCGACGTCATTGTCACCGTCGATAGCCTCGTGGGACTCCACCAATGCCGCCGTCGAAGGCCACCGCTAATTTTTTCCAACCACTCATCATCGGTAACTGGCGAGAGGCGTATCAATCGGACGACGAACAATGAACGCGTAAGGATCCAACTGTTCGACATCCGATTGGCACGTTTCTCGCCGATTATCAACAATGGGTGGTTGGTCAAATGGGTGGGGGCCTCCAGCGACAACAGTGGTAGGTCCGGCGAGGTTATCGGCGGCGACAATTGTGTCAACTTTGAGATTTTAGGTATTTGAGATTGTTTTGTAATTTTTGAAAATTTGGGGTATTTAAAAAATTTCTTTTTTCATTTCTTTGAAAAAAATAAATAAATAGAATAAAAGACACGTGTCAATTTCTGATTGGGTGATAAAAAAAATTAACGATGTTACCTTAAAACAGTAGCGGAATGAAATTTTAGGCACACATTTCAGACAAAAGAAAACATTATGCACATATTTTAGTCAAAATATACTTTAGGCACATATTAAAAAAAGATGTATAGTTTTGGGCACTTATTTTGTAGTTAATTTGGAGAGAGCTAAATAGTTTATAAGTATTGTATAAAAATTTATATAATATTCATGCGTAATGTACACTACTTATGTTTCTCTCTACCTATAAATTTGAGGATATTGAACATTTAAATATGTTCGAACTTAAGGATATTGTACAAAAAAATACCGCGACAAAATCCCGAACTTAAACTTAGCATTGTAGAGATACCAAATTATATGTGATTTTGACCAAGTTCACGATTATTAAAAACCCTCATTTCCTATATAAACCATTCCCCCTTGTACTCTAGAGTCCACCTCAAACAATACAATCTACATCATATGGCGTCAGGGAAGATAACCCTTGAGCAAGGTCTAGCGATGGTGATGGTAACCTTGCTATGGGCTCGAACCATGGCCGCCGAACCAGACTGCATCGATGTGGTAATCACGATGGCTCCATGCATCGATTACGTGACCGGAAATTCCTCAACCCCACCCGCCACATGCTGCTCACAACTCGCTACCGCCGTTCGCTCAGATCTAAGATGCCTTTGTGTGGTGCTCAATGGGGGTGGTCCATCGCTAGGGGTGCAACTAAACCGGACGCTTGCGCTTGCACTCCCTCAACTCTGCCATGTGAAAACTCCACCTCCTAGCAAATGCAAAAGTAATAATAATAAAGGCCAATTACGTTGAATTTTGTTAAATTTATACTACTTTAATTTTCGTACTAATTGTGGTATATGATTCTTGGGTAGATATTGCTAATGGAACTGCACCTTCAGTATCTCCTGCTGGTTCTTCTCCAGGTTTACCGGTTACCCCAGCCGGCAATTCATCAACATCAGGTGCAAGTTTCTTTAATTATAGCAAAACTTGTTCTTATCAAATATAACTCTAATCGTTTTGATTCTTTAACTTCTTGCCATAGGCTAATGTTGTGGGTGTCAAATTTTACTTGTTTGAGAAAATTCTGAAGCTCATGTGGGCCGTTAAGGGCCGGCCCTAAAATTTACATTTCCTTCTCTTAGTTATTCATTTTACTAGTTGTGTCTACCATGAGATTTTATTTATGTACACTTATATGCAAAACTAATTTGTGTTATTAATGTAGAGTGTCCAATTCAAAAAAATTTATGGATCCACCTCTTCTTTCCCCATAAAAACATAATCCCTTTAATCATTAATTTTCTAATTTAAATCATCATGCTACTAAGAGATGTGATGCTAATCTAAAAATTAGTTTAGATGTAATGTTTAGAAACTCTCAAACATTTTAGTTGATAATAGGTGAAAAAAATAAAAACCATCTCTTGAACAATTATAAATAAAAGATGGCAAAATGACAAAATATGTCTCAAATGTTTGCATGTTTTGTCATTTGGCCTCTTATTCTTTTTTTTTTTTGAGCAAACAACCCCCAACGTTTCAATTTGGTCCAAATATGCCACTGTTGGATAAAAATTGTCAGTCAATTAACGGTCAACAGCTGATATTGACTGGATTTTCCACGTGTTAAGATCTATTGATGTGTCAGCATTATATTCGCCACGTATCACCATCAGATTCGACCAGGTATCAGCATGATAGTCGGCCACGTGTCACCATAAAGAAGAATATAACAAAATATTTTAAAGAAAAATCTTATGTGGCACATGCCACATCAACATATCTATAACACGTGGTAGGTTTAGTCTATATCAGTCGTTGACCAACAGTTTCCATCCAACGGGGCATATTTAGATCAAATTGAAACGTTGGGGTTGTTTGCTCCCAAAAAAAAGAATAAGGAGCTAAATGACAAAACATGCAAATGACAATACATGGACGAAATTAAGATAAACTATAGGTGGTCATATTGTTCGACTTCACTATTGAGAGGGACCGGGGAAATATTTAAAACAAAGACTGTACACTGAAATTTAGTTTGTCTAATTTCAAAATTGAAAGTACTTAAAATACAACGAAATGGATAGACAAGAGCTTTTCAAAGCCTGGTTGTAACTTGTAAGCTATATAGGGTAGTTTCGATAGTAGATGGATTAAATCTCATTTTTAATAAAATTTACTCTTTGCTGAGAAAAAAAAATGTTAGTAATTAAATTAGAAAAGTTTAGGAGGGGGACAAGACCCTTCCCATGATACCTCCGTCATCATATTAATGTAGTTCCGTCTTTGATCGTATTTTTAATACATACAACGTTACAAGTAGATCTATCCATTAGAAGAGTCGTTTTGGTTTCAGATCTGTTCGGCTCGGATTAATTTTAGTTATCAATTGTTAATATAAATTAAAGAATTAAAATAATTGAGCTTTAAAATGGAGAATTGTAAAATAAAAAAAGAGCCTGAAAACTGGATTGAAGTGTTGATTTAAATGGTGCAGGTGGATCTACAACAAATGCTGCTCTAGCAAGTGATGTTATCCCGAAAATTCTACTTCATTTGACCCTGCTGTTGCTGCCCATAGCTCTCTAATCTTCAACTTGGACTAGTGTCTTCTAAGGCTCCTATTGTCACATGGGACATGCCAATATAACATTACATGTATTATCTACCCCTTCAAGTTTATATGGTTTACTTTATTAATTGAAGATATCTGTTATAGAAAATATATAAACATTGTTGAATATATATATATATATATATATATATATATATATATATATATATATATATATATATATATATATATATATATATATATAATTAACTGTGCATAGTTACTCGAAACGTGTAACTTCCCATCAAACTGCATTTTTGAAACGTGAATAGAACGATACGGGAAGCGGCACTGAACACTTAAGAAGCGTTTTGAGTTTTCTTTTTTTTGCTTTTGATGATTAAAGCGTCATCGACCAAATTTAAAAAATTCACCAGATGACAACCGACAACCACGACTGAACTGAGATAAATTTAAAGTACAAAAAAGATAAATTTTATAGAACACATAGAATATTATTTAAAAAGATAATAATACATCATATGAAAATAAAGTTCATTAGAAACGGACACTGCCTTGAAAAAGCTGAAAAGTAAATGAAAGCAATAAAATCATCCGAAGAATGTAAAAGACCAGAGCTTGAATAGTAGCTAACTATTTTTTTTACTATTATTTTATTATATTTATTAGTATAATTATTTTATTGTTAAAATTTTATTCAATTACTATAAAACACTAGTACTCCTATCATTTTATTATATTTATTAGAATTATTATTTTATTATATCACACGTCATTTTAGATTTAATAAGATAACGGTTTTTATTTTGTTTTTTTGTTTCGTATGGTATTATGTTCCAAGTAACTATGTAGTTGTGCATCATACGGAAATGCAAATTAATATGTAATCTATGAAATGAATTTTAATTCCACAAAATTCGTGCATCTTTCAATTCATAGTAATATTTTCATTACGTCAAGTCTCTGCTAAAATGAACACTTAATCCTCCATGAAATTAGCAACGAGACTTCAAAGAATTGCCATATCTGTGACAATTTTATGTGAAAAAATACCTGAACCTCCAACCACCACACGTGTCCTTTTACCATTGTCGATCATGTTTTGTTTCAAGGTCCGTAAGACATGTGCTGTCCTAAATCATCAATGGAGGCACTGAGTTTTCTTAGGTCCCAAGCAATAAACAAGAGCAGATATAGTATCATTTTCAGAAAGAACTAAACCATCATATGTTCTTAAAAAGCTAAAAATTCCCGGGAAAAAAGGTGTATGTATGTATGTATGTATGTATGTATGTATGTATGTATGTATGTATGTATGTATGTATGTATGTATGTATGTATGTATGTATGTATGTATGTATGTATGTATGTATGTATGTATGTATGTATGTATGTATGTATGTATGTATGTATGTATGTATGTATGTATGTATGTATGCATGCATGCATGCATGTATGTATGTATGTATCCCACATAAAATCTTCCACCATTGAACAGTTCAAAGATATACGCCTCTAGTCGGTCATCTACCACTGCCCATCATTGCATAGTCTCCCTATAAAAAGCCTCACCATTGCAAAAAGTTGCAGTGAATCGATACAATCTGCAGGATTTCTCCGCATATATATATCGAGAGAACTAACGGCGAACGCGAAGATGGCGGCAACATATCTTGTCCTGGTTCTAGTAGGTATGCTTTGTACAGGGGCCACAGCTCAGTTAGGTTGCACGGGGGTATTAATCGGCCTGTCACCCTGTTTGAATTACATCACTGGCACCTCATCGACCCCGTCTCAACAATGCTGCACGCAGCTAGCTAGCGTCGTGCGTTCATCGCCACAATGCTTGTGTCAGGTCCTTAATGGCGGTGGTTCGTCTCTCGGTATCACCGCCAACCGGACTCAAGCTTTGGCCTTACCCAGTTCGTGCAATATTCAGACTCCGCCCGTCAGCCGCTGCAATAGTAAGGATGCAATTACATATATGTATCTCATTTTTATCAACCTCAACCTTGGATGATTTACTTAAAACTTTGCCTGCATGGTATCAGCTGCTTCTCCGGCTCCAGCAGACTCTACGGTAGGATCACCGGAATCCAGGAGCAGTATACCAACAGGTATCAAAATAGTTATCATCTCGTGGTCTACATATTCGTCACAGAATTAAACACTGAAAATGGATGCAGGGGATGGATCTAAAACTGTACCGTCCGCACAGGAGGGCGGCTCATCGAATGGAAACACCGTCAACCTGTCACTCTTGTCGTTAGTCTTCCTTCTTTCGGCTACATCATATAGTTCCCTCTTCTTGCAACACTGAATCTTCTCCTTCCTTGTTAGAAAATATTATGGTCTAGTCTCGATTCATCTTCCTATGGTTTAGGGTGCATTTAATATTTTCTTTGTCATTCTACTTTCATTTTATTTCATCATTTTAGTTAACAAAATTTGAGTTGCAGTTGAATATACAACTTTCTCCTCAAGTAAATAGTATTATAGAAATGACCTGAACTAAAAATACTCGAACCCTGAATGATCCACTCAAAATGCAAATTATTTCGATTCAGATTGACCTGATTCATCATCAACCCGACCTACCCAATTGATTTTAGATTAAATGCTTAAAAGTAAAATTAGATATGGTAAAAACATGTTCAAGACACAGTTAGATACATTCGAGCATGATTGGATATGACCAGACACACAGAATGTTTTCTCTTTTTTTTTCAACTATTATCAATATCGTATCGTACTCGTAAACGAAATTTGAAGTCGAATTCTAGAGTTCAAGGTGATAGGAGAACCAGGAAGAGGAAGAGATGATACTGAAGTTGAAGCAGGTCCTTTAGCAGGCATCTATATTATTACTTCAGCAGTCGCTTGGAGCTGTCACATTGCAAAGTTTAGGGAGTGCCACTGCTTGCGTCTGGTTTATTTTCGGCCCTGCCAGTAGACTACCCCCACTGAACCCCATGCAGAGGCAACTCGGTTGCAAGCCAACAGCATTGGCTAATTTCGAGCAGCATGAGGCGGATGGGGTCTAGGAGTTTCCACTCACGTAATCAATGCATGACGCTATCGTCATTAGCACACTGTTGCATTCCAATTCAGCCGTGGTTCAAGCCCATAGAACAGTTACAGTTACCATCGTCGTCACTAGACCCGGCTCAAGGGTTATCTTCCTTGACGCCATTTGATGGATTCTTCTCGGGTACATGGGACTGGTTTACAACTACAAGGACTGTGTTGTGGATTGTGATTTTGGAATTTAAAGGTTAGCTAAAACATACAATCTGAGACAAGCTTCGTAATCTAGTAATCTTGGAAGTAATTAAAGGCTTATTGGAAAACTCGCCTAAGTGCTTGTAACCATTATTTCTCGGCAAAAAAATTATGTTAAGATTTAAACTTGGTCAAATTTACAGAAGAGCTTACTCGGGCCACTACTCATCGAGCGCAAACATTCTGCGTGGTGCTTGGAATGCACTAACCTACATGGTCAGGAGGAAAAGGAACCCTCAAATCTTATCAATATGAACAACTATAATTTTGAAGCAGCCACCGATAAACTGCAACTTAATTAGCAATGCATCACAAGAATACTATATAAAGATATAGCCAATTGTCACAAAAGCTTATCAATATTCTTGAATTCTTGAAAAAATATCCAAAATACATCAGGGATGGAGATCATAGCACACGAACATCAGACATGTACATGTTAATGTTACCTAAAAGCTGCCTGGTTTACGAATGTGATCGTCCCCGCACGAATTCTTCTAGTCTGTCCCAGACCTCCAGAGCTGCAGCCCTATCTTGGTGTCTCTTATTCTTGCTAATCTGCAACAGCAGTGGCACATTGAGATAAGATGAGAATAGTACAGCAGTGGCGCACGAAAGAGGGAAATTACTAGGCTTCCAACGAAAGCTGCAAAGCTAAGATGAGAATAGTACAGCAGTCTAGGGAAAAAATCTCTTACCGATATAATCTTCACATTCCATTGCTTCACAATCTTGCAAGATTCTACACTATCATCTTCAAACCGCATAAAGAACCCAATAACTGCATGATACATATTAAACAACTCTCAGCAAAGATGAGCATCTATCCGAATCGGGAATTCGAAAACAGTCTTAAATCTTCACAGGTGAAAACAACATGCCAAAACTAGCATTTATTCTAACTCCATAACTGAACAAAATCTTATATGCATAGCTTATAATGTGCATGATACATATTAAACAACTCTCAGCAAATTCGAGTTCTACACACACTAAAAACGAACAGCACTAAGATAATTCAAACACGAAAAACAATCCAGCTAAAGCTTGAAAATCCACTTACTCTTATTAAAAATCTCTACATGATCCTTGAAAGGCCAATCCTTGAACTGCCACTCTTTCCCCAACACAAATACAGCTGCCACACGATCCCAATCTTCGGCCTTCAAAGCAGAAGGCTTATCTCTAACTTCATAGGCCGTTACAACCCTATCTCTGTCCCTACTAAACTTCTTCTGCACGGTAACACACTCCGGTCTCGCTCCTTTCATCTGCTTCACCTTAACATCAGTAGGCACGAAAACCCCATCTTCCAAAAACTCCTTCACATTATAAATAGTAATCAGAGTCTGAAAAGCACTCGGCACCAAGATAATCGGCACTCCTTCCCCAAGTTTGCTCCCCTTCAAATGCATTTTCGGCTTCGAATCGTATCCCGCCATTTCATCCCCATAACTTAACCCCAATCCCCTCTCTTCAGCACCCATTAATCTACTCTTTGCAACTAATCCATCTTTCCTCTGCTGAGACTCAAGTCTCTGCCTTTCTTCTTCCCTTTTCATAGCAGCAACAAGAACGCTATAAAAATCCTTATTTTTACATCCCAAAATCCCTTCTCTATCCTTCGAAGGTCTCTCAATCGACCGAATTATTGCCATATAATCAGCAGTTTCAATCTCTTTATCTTTAACACTAAAATGGGTATCTCCAATTTCATCCATAACAACATCGTTGGTGTTATTACCTTTGTGTTTGGCGCTATCCGGATCGAACCCATATGGGTCGGGTCGGAACTCATCTGGGAACTTGGGTGCGTTCCATACGATGGAATCGGAGGTGGAGACTTTTCCGGTGAGGTAATCGAGGAGGGGTTTCCGGTCGGTGAATGTCACGGCGGGGATGCGAAGGCCTAGGGAGTTGTGCATGTAATCGGTGTGCTTGAGGTGGTGGTTTTGGATGTAGAAAACCAGGGTTTCGAGGTTGTAGAGATTGCCTTGCTTGGAACGGTAGGCGGTCTCGGCGGAGCAGGGGAAGGAATACTCGGTGCCGAACCGGAACTCGTCGTTGACCCGGACGATTTTGTCGAGCTCACCCCGGATGGTGAAGTCGCGGAGGGCGGAAAGTGGGTCCATTCGCAACGGTTTTTTGAAGGAAAAAAAGGAGAAATTTCTGGGGATTCGATGGTTTCAGCAACAGAGACTTATGTTGTTGGATTGGAATTGGTAGATATCGATTTGAAGGTAGTGATCGTCGCTAAAGTTCTGAGCTTTGTGGCCGACTATTTGTTCGTTTTTCTTTTTCGTTCATTATTGGAACTGGCGACTGACCGGGTTTGGGTGCACACTCGGGCTTATATAGATTGGAACTTTTTTTCCTAATTGGGCTACAATTTCGGTACCTCATGTTTTTTCCGCAAGGGTACATATACGTTCTAGTACTTATATTTGGTCTCAACGTTCAATTTGGTACTTTAAAACTAACTTTAGAGTTCAGATTTTATACTTTTGGCAAATTAATTATGACGGGTATGCTATGTTTTTTTAATTAAATTACATTAGACTCGTCAATTAGGTCTAGTTAGGTTTTAAAAATTTTCAAATTAATTTTAGAACTATTCAATTTTGGGTTCAACTTTTAACTTTAGATGTTTCAAATTGAATCAGTATAAATTTGGACAGTTTAGATTATCATTAACGAACTAAATGTAGGTGGTCTGATGTAATAAATCAAATAAATTGATATAACGATGTGATCTAAGTCCACTTAAATATGACATAATAGGAGAGATTTTATACCAAGATTCGCTCGTCAAATAATGTATCGTTGCAACATTGTAGTCGTGACTCGTGAGGATTCCATTTTAGATCGACTGAAAACAATGTGAGTATGGGTGTGCAAAATAAACTGTTAATTGATATAACCGTTTATTTTATAGGTTAATTAATTTATTTGTTAAGGCTAAACAATTTTAGTTTATTAAACCGTTAAAAAAGATGGTTAATGGTTAAGGTACTTTTTTTTAACTAAATATGAGGTTTATGTTTAAAATTTTTCTATTTTAATTTTTTTTAAAATTTTAATACATCTATAGGAGATGCATATTTATTATTTTAAAAAGAAACAATGAACATTCGGAAAAAATTATAATGAGTTACATGTTAACCTGTAACCAAGCCGTTTCTTAACGGTTAACTATTATAGTGGTTAACCTTTTATAAAATTAACGGTTAATCATTTTTAACGGTTATTAATGGTTAAGTTATAGTTAATAGCCGTTATAATGGTTAACCAACTGTTTAAGCTGAACGTTACGGTTAACCTACCATGAATTCCTCTAGGTGTGAGCATCGATCTATTCCTCTTTACTATTGACAATGTGTTCTTGATCTTAATCCGTCAACCCGTTCTTCCGACCACCTACATTATTATTACCATTAAACTTTTAATTGCTTCAATGTTACCATTAAACTTTTAGTTTTGTTTCAATTTGACCACTGACCCGTTAACAACTATTAAAAGGGTGATGTGGTTGTTGAAATATTTTGTATAATAATACATTTAGTCGGCGTTTACACATTCAAACAATTTAGTCCTAATTCGAAAGAAATAATAAATTTAACCCTCATTATTTTAATTTTACCCTATTTTAATTAGAGATAATTTAATATTTTATTTTGATCCCTCAATTATTTTTTTTGTTCAAAACATAACTTTCATTCACTTCAAAAGATAGAGAACAACATCAGAAAACCAAAGGTCCCAATCGTGTACGGGTCGAGCAAACAGCCGAGATAAAGCAAACAAAAGGTCGTGCAAGACCTGAAAAAACTAAAAATGAACCCACAAGCCATAATCCTCCGTGGGTACCAACAAACATCGAAAACAACCAGCAAACACGAGATGCTGACCCTAAAGAAGCGTCCACTGGTTCAAACAGGGATATCTTTAAACAACAACCGAGAGACGATAAGCACAACAGCGATCCATCAACAATTAGTCGAGGCATGAGACAACAGGGATAGGCTCGAAACTCGCCTGAGAGCTCCCTCCGGAGGCAGGCTCCCACTCCAAAAGAGATGGGCCTTGTCAAGGCAAGCTGAACGTAAACCTTTCGTTGTGGCCTCGGCCAGTTGAAAGGGGGCGCTTTAGCTGGGGTAAACTCATCCTGAAACCATAACACAAAGCAACTAAATTCGAGACCAATCGAGATCTTTTCTGAATAGGTAGATCCACCCGGATCCCAGCCAAAACTGATAATCTTTAAAGATCGGGTCCTAACAAAAACCAAAAACCAAATGGGTCCACCAGATCTCCAATTTCCAGCAATCTTCCAAATCTCAAGTAGCAAGGAATTGCTTGACTTAAAAAGGAAAAAGCAGGCCCGTATCCCACAAAATCTGGCTATTTTAAGCTGAAAATGGAAGTTTCCAAAAGTGGTAAAGGGATACCCTTGTGTGAAACTACTCAATAGGTGAAAGGACCAGAATGCCCTTTCCAATAGTTCCTCCTCCATGGGGTAAAACCTCAACATTACCATTGCACCGTCGGGCCAATTTCCGGCAATCTGACGGTCGCTGGCGTGGGATGCAACCTAGCTCGAGACCCCGCCCAGACTTTGTCTATTCGAGACCAAATCCATTCGTATCTGATTGACTCGATCTCCACCGATGGTCAAAGCCAGATTCAAAGGACCACCAAGATTTTCAACGAGAAGGACCATAAAAATACAGGGCCTCGAAAAAGCAAAACAACGACCAACAGGCAGCCCGCTCCTCGAGCCGTCAGGATCAAAACACACCCAAGTCGGGGGAGATCTACGTCTTGACCAAAACGGAGGAGCACTAGAAGGTAGCAAACTAAAAAGGGGCAAAGGGGACGCCAGGAGAGGGGCAGGATCCGAAGAATCACCTCTTTTGACAGTAGCCTCCAAGCAACGATGGTATCGTGGCTCAGAACTGGATTCTGGGATGAGGCAGAAAGCGGCGGCTTTGACAGATCTGGGCCACGTTTTGCGGCAACTCCAGGTGAAACAACCCAGGCCACAACCGCAAAAGAGCAACCATCCACGAGTTTCACGGCAAACAAATCCGATGGGGTTCTGCGTCAGTGACCCAGATCACTCGCAAACCGCCCACAAACCACCCTCAATTCTCCACCGCCGTAGCTCTCCCGAGCAAACCACCAGTCAACGCTGTCCCCTGAGATGCCGGGATCAGATGACCTGCTGACGATGACAAACCCGATCATGCAGAAGCCAAGCAAAAACGCAAGATCTGGTGGATCGAAACGCTCGTCTGAGGCTCGATCATCTATGGGGGGAGAAAAAAAAAGGCGCTCGCGTGGGGCGCGTTGTGTTTTGCCATTTTTTACAATAACCAAGAGTGAAGGTTTGATCCCTCAATTATAACCAAGGTAATCTTGTCCCTCTAAATCCCAAGTATACCAACAAAACCCACGCGTTTCAGAAAGTTTCTAACTTTTTTTTTGTTTTTGTTATGGGAATCTCAGCATAACCTTCACATTCGTTCTATGAATCTATGCATGAAAAATTGTAAAAAAATAAATAAGCTTTGTTTGGTGTTATAGATTATCAGTATGGTTAGCTCCAATTTTGACGATAATTTCCAGCAGTCTACATCACTTGGCAGCAAGCTAGCAATTCCACATTTATTATTTTTAATTAAAAATGAATTATTTATGATTAAAAATAAGGTTAAATTCAAATAATGAGGGTTAAATTAATTATTTTTTTGAATTAGGATTAAATTGTTTGAATGTGTAAACATGAAGGACTAAATGTATTATTATACAATATATTTTAATAGTCACATCACCCTTTTAATAGTTGTTAACGAGTTAGTGGCCAAATTAAAACAAAATTAAAAGTTTAATGGTAACATTAAAACAATTAAAAGTTTGATTACTAAATTAAATAATTGATCAAATTTTAGTAACCATTTGTGAACTTTACTCAGAAATTAAAGTGTTAAAAGCAAGTTTACGTATGCATAGATTTATAAGATAACATCTTAAGATTTCAATCATGTTGTATCAAGCCTTTGAAATCAGAGTAATGATTAACATAAACAGTTAGGTTGCATTTTTTTTATCTAGAAAGATATAAAACTTCATTAATAATAAAGAGAAACATGATACATTCTTGGTGGGTTCAACCCATGAACAGCATGGACAAAACCGAGCCGGAGGATGGCAAGGCAAGCCAAGCAAAATACGAAGACACACAAAGCCTTGAGCGAAAAAGCGAGAGAAAAACCAAAACAAAACGAAACCGATAAACGAGTGGGAAAAGAACTCAGCAATCGTGCAGGAACCACATAGACGCCTTACAGAGGCAAAAGACAATTTGACTCCAGCTACGAACAAGCGAGAGCTCCATCTGGAGGCAGGCTCCCTCATCCAAACCGGGTGAGGGTCTTGTCATCTTGAACGATACTGAAAAACTTCTATGCTTGGGCAGACGAGGAATAGCTCCGCCAGAGGCTTCGTCGAACCTCGGTCATAAACAAGAGTTTAGGCAAACACGAAAACCAAAGAACGAAAATCCAAGGATGATCCTAGCGGAAGGATTACAATCCATTGCTATGCTTCAATCCTTCCAACCTTCGAGCATAGCTGGAGACAAGGGTTTCATGGTACTTGCGGATATCCCTGGTTAGAAATATTCACGAAGATGATGTCGATAGTGACACCAGTAACGATCGAAACAAGTTGAGAAACTTGGGTCTCCAACTCAAACCTCACGTAACCCCAGACCCTAAAGTCAAACCCCAAAAATAAGCAAAAGAAACTAGGTCAAGGGTCGATAGCAAGGGCAATATTATATTCTTTTGGGGAAAATAAGGAATCCATGACAGTATCCAGACAAAAGGGATGCCAAATCCCATAAAACAAGGATATGAAGACCTCATTCCTTGATTTGTTCAAAGAAGAAGCCATGCCAGCCATGCAAAATGGGACATCAAACCTTAAAAAACTGACCACTTTTTCACAGCTATGGTCCCACAAGAACAACACCCTAGGTCTATACCAAAGATAAATGAAGAAGCCAAAAGGTGCAAAGATGAGACTACCCTTGTCTCCTTCTCCCCCACTTTGCTCACGCTATGGGAAAGGCTGAACCACGCATCGCCGGTGGTTGAAACATCGAGACCCGCCGTTGTTGGGCCGTGACCTACCCGCTCCCAATCGCTCAAACATAGACAATTATCAACAAAACTGATGATAGCGATCCCATGGATTGAGGCCCGAAGCAGCAAGGATAGCCGCCTATAACCCCAGCCCCGCGTCGGGCTTCCTTTCCACAACAGAGTTTGCAGCCTCCCTATGTCGAACAGAGAGATCCGGCCAGTGTATACTCTGGGCACCCCGTATTCGCAGTTTGAGTTGAGAGTAAGACCAAGGGCCGATAAACGCCCCCTAACTGAGAACCCCATAGCTTTACGTTCCACCGTAGAAAGTACCCTTTGACTCTAAGACCCACAGCAACACCTCATTTGCAACTAAAGAGGAAGTTAAGGTGCAAACCTGAGAGGCCAGAACCATTTCATTCCTCTACGTAGATCCCCCATTTAACTACGAGTCCACCACCAGAACTTCTGTCACTAGCATCGAAGGAACCATGGTACCGACTTGCGGGGAAATCCAACCAGAAGGAGCAAGAAACCGAACAACAACCACCGAGCCATGATCGATAAGCACAGTCTAAAACCCTAAAGTTTTGAGGGTTTCACGCAGAGAAAGAGAGAGAGCATAGAGGTTCATTTTTCTTCTCTTTTCAGTGCCGTGCCGGTTAGGTTGCAATTCAAGATGCCTTAAACGACAATTAGAAATATGGTATATAGTTTTACAAACATTACTAAAAAAACAAATCAACAAGTAACATTATTATCTTTAAAAGATTCGAATTCTAACCATTGTATATGTAAAATGTGTGTATAACATCAAAAATTAAGGAAAAAGAACATATGTTAAAAAAGAAAATCATCCACCAATAATTAGTTGTTTAAGTGGGTTGATACATTAAATCTCTCACGTAAGATTAAAATTAAGGATCAGAATGTTTGCTTATGAATAAAATTGTAACCCCCTTAGCCCGGCCTAGACGCCTGACCCGAACTAAGAAGTTTACATGGGGAAAACTAAAGTCAACCCATGAAAGTCAACCTTGATTGGCGACCCTTTTTTTCTTTTTATCTTCTCTAGATGCATATTATTATCCTATGTGATTAGTAAATCAATTAGGTGAAAACGGCACAGCGATCGGAAATCAATTAAGGGTTCAGTTGCATATTTTTGACTTTTAGGAACCAAATTGTAAATTTTAAGACTTATAAGGACTAAACGAATTTTAAAGTTATCAATCCAAAATTAATCATGTAACATGCCAGCATGATATATTTCAATACAAACGGATCATCCAAACTCAACAATTTAAACTTACAACTTTCAAGGACCAAAACGTAAGAAACAGAAACCTGGAGCAATTCAAAATTAACCTCCAACAGTCAAGTGTTTCGAAACACAAGGCCCTGTATCGGAACGATCGTTTTGAAACAATGTTAACCATTTCGATACGCGGGTGCGTTCCGAGATCCTCAAAGATCCATTTCGATACGGTGATTGATAGTAGCAAAGTGTTTCAGAACGTGCTTACCTATTCCGGAACGTCATGACCATTACAGACCATCGTTCCAAAACATATAAGGGCATTCCGAAATGCCTGAGCCTGTAATTCTCCAAATTGCTGGTTTTACATGATTTTTCACCTCCGAAACCACTCTAACACATGCCACAACTACCGTACAACATCTATACACATCAAAGACCATCCATACGAAGCACGAACTAGACCATGGCACCAATCAAGCATACTTCCTAATTAGAAAAACCACAAAAAGGTTAAAAAACACATTCAAGCTTAAATCCATCTTCAAAGGCCATTTACAATACCAAAACAACAAACCAAACATGCCCAAGATGTTTAACATCACCAAATAGAACCAAAAGTAGAAATCACACCCATTGCCTCTTATTACACCAAGGTAAAACCACATACATTGTTAGTCAAACGGGACTTAGGATCCACTTGCTTTCTTGCTGCATCGTACGCTTAATTCTTTGCATCGATGAAATAAATGAGCGTAAGCATAAAGCTTAGTGAGGATCGCTAAAACAAAACATTCATCAATGCATTTTACAAACCGAAAATACCATCAATTGTCATCTCATGCCTTTCCTTAAAACATGCTTTTTAAAGCATCAATGCACTTTTTAATCCACATGCTCATAGCATCATCAAAATAACATCAAATAATCTTTTACTCATGCTTAAACCAAGCATCACATGCATTCTAGCATAAACCACAAGCATCTCATGCTTAAACCATTAATCAACAACATTATATTGGCTCGCAAGTGATTAATTCTCAATCCATACCAAAACCAACACAAATGACACAATCGGATACGCGAATTACAAGTGTTGTCCCACACGCTTCATACACACTACCGGACTACACAAAGCTCACACACGGGATTAAGCCATCAACCGTTGTGACACCCGTGATGGAGTTTAACGGTACAATCACAATCCCTCAACACCACTCATCGGTAGTTGTATAATTCCACTAACGAGAGCACGAGACACATACCACAAGATCCACACACGAAATTTAACCATCCACCGTTGTGATCTTAGCCTCAATCGTTAGGGTACTTGGATGGAGTATACGGTACAATCACAACCCCTCGACATCCAAGGTGACTTTATTCACGGTGCACCCAATCCTATAGCCTAACTATATTCGAGTAAAGTAACCAAAAACCATTTCCATCACTTGCCGATATAATCATTTATCAACAACATTCCACTATTTTACAAGCATAAATCACAATGTCATTTCCATAAGCATAAACATGCTTAATCTCAAATGCATACATTTCTCAAATTCAAGGAGCATCTACCAAATGCATCCTTAACAACATGGCATTAAACACCAGAATTATCAATGCTCAAAACATGCTTTAAAACAGTAAATAAAACCACATTTAATTTAAGTGTATTTTCCACAAAACATAGCACACTCCGAGAGAGACTTTCGAATCACTTACTCTTGAGCTTAGCTAAGTGCTTCAAACTTACACTAAGCTCCCGAGACCACGCTCAAAGCATTGCAAAGCTGGAAAATCTATTTCCACTCATCGATACGCGAAACCTTGCTCATCGACACGAAAATCACCCTTCTAGAGCCTCCAAAATCGTCTCGTTTGCTCCCGGATCAAGATCCCCTATTTTTATCACCAAAACAGAGATCCAAATACATTAAAATACATTTCAACACCACCAACTAAGCACAAACTCATATGTAAACATCAAAACTCATCTAAAAACAACTAAAACCATTTGTAAACATCAAAACTCATCTGTAAACATCGATTGCTTCCTAAACCAAGCCCAGCCAACATACATCACTTCCAACCATTTGTAAACATCAAAACTCATCTAAAAACAACCTAAACCCTTCCTTATACCTCCAGCATGCATAAAACCATAATTTCACCTCAAAAACCCAACTAAAACCATCAAGAAACTTAAGGATCTCAAGGATTTCGAGATCTATATTATCAAAATCCATTTTCAACATAATAATCAACTCAAAACTCAGTTAAAACCATTCCAAAATAGAGCTCATCAATATCAATCCGAAAATCAAGATTTCACTTATATTTTTGCAAGATTTTGATCTCAAATCAAAACTACAATGAAAACTCAACCAAAAACAATAACTAGAAGCCAAAGATCTTGGGAATTCCAATAAAGAACCTTGATTAGATGTTGAGAACGAGATTTACCTCCAATCCTTGCTTTCCTCAATGAGTGGCAAGTTTTAGCTTCACAAATCTTGAAAGAATTAAAAAAATTCTTTGAAATGAAAAAGAAATCAAGAGAGGAGTGTTTGGAAGAAAAGAAATCTAAAGAAAATGAGTTAAAATGGTGTTTGGCTGAAAATGAGAAGAGAAAGGTAGTTACGTGATTAAAATCTCACTAAATAACTAACAATTAATTAAATAAATAAAAGTTCTTTTAAAATCAATTAATGTAAAAATCATTTTAAACGCGTGTCATATTAAGGAAAGGCTAAATTGCCATAAAGCTCCCTAAAAATTCTAAGATTTTGGCTCCTCTTTAAAATTACATTTTTCACAGTTTTAAAACTTTACATTTTAGTCACTACCCAAAATGTGCCACTTCCAAAGTCAATTTTGTAAAATTGATTTGACCAACCTCTTAAACATGATTTTAGAGGATTTTAACAATTTTTACCATATTTTTATCCTATCCCGGTCCTTGATTTTTCTAAATCACCTAACGCGATTCGAACCGTTTTCGACCGGTCCGATCTGATGTCTAAAACATCTAAGTCCAAAACTAGGGCGTTACAAAAATAATTGAATTGAGAATATTACCCGTATGAATTCTTGTACTATCTGATCTAAATTAATAAAGGTAGACCGTAGATGGTTAAACAAAATGAAAATTCTGACATTCATCGATGAAGACTAAACATTATCCGATCTCTACACCTTCCCTTCACAACAACATACTTCCTCAAAACACCTTCTCTTACAAACCCAGCTTTCTCCAAAACCCGCTGAGACCCCAAATTCTCCACATCAACAAGCGCTTCAAGCCTCTCCAAATCCGGCCACTCCTCAAATATGGTCTCGGCCACCATCTTCACCGCCCTCGTCGCAATCCCTTTACCCCAATACTTGGCCGCCAAGACATACCCGACTTCGCCCCTGCATCTATCGCTCCCCGAATTCCAACTCACCGTAATCGCACCGATCGCTCGGTCGTCGACGCATATTGCTCGAAACCAAGGGTGAGGCAGGACGGTGTTTTTGATGTAGTTCAAGCCGTCTTCTTTGTTGGTGTAAGTGTCCCAAGTGCAAAAGCGAGTCACTTTATTGTCAGTGGCCCAGACCATGAAATCATCTATGTCGGAAACGTCTAATGGCCGAAGAGACAGGTTGTTGGAACATTCGTGCTCGGGTTTGGGTTGATATGATTGAACGACAGAGGTGTGTTCCATGTTTGGTTTCTTGTGAGAAAATCTGGGTTGGTCTCTGAATGTGATTAGATGAAACTTTTGGATGTGAAATTAATCAAATTTAGATTTGCTTTATATATAGAAAGGTAAAAGATGATAGCTTGAAGAACTTGCTGAGAAGAACCTTAGCCGATTAATGGTGCCCGTAGCCGCCTTGTCGGACTTTTGTGTCAAGATTGGTAGGTAAAATTAATGGTCAAATTTTCATTTTAGTCCAAGTACTTTACTTTATTTTATTTAGAGATTTACTTTATTATATATACTTAATCCTGTACTGTCTACCATCGCCTGACAGTTTGGCCGAGTGGTCTAAGGCGCCAGATTTAGGCTCTGGTCCGAAAGGGCGTGGGTTCAAATCCCACAGCTGTAAAATTTGTTTTTTTTACTTTTATATTGAAAAGTACAGACAATCCGTTCGAATTCGAATTTTACTGAAACTACTCAATAAATTTCTATTTGGTACTTATATTGACACTAATCTCAAGCCAACAAATATGTTATTGTCATCCAGTACTGAAACATCAAGCCTTTATTCTTTTAACCCAGAGTACATCATTCCATTAACACCATTAGCAGATTTCTGCAGGCATTAAGGTTTATTAGCAGATCTCTGCTGGACATTACAAGGAAAAGAGCAAAGTTCCATGTTCTAGTTTTCGAGTACAGCTTTTTTGTCAAGGAGAACCCTTGATATGGCTCTAATGGTGTTTGGTGTAGTCCTGCAGCAACCACCAAAGAGACAAGCCCCAGCATCTCTCCATTTCCCCACATACGATACAAAGTCCTCATCCGTTTTCGATTCTGATTCCTGCGTCATCAAAAACATGTAAGGACCGAGTTGTCGAATAAGTGCCAAACATTTTCGAAGTTGTTCGAATAAGGGCTTTTCACTTAATCACCAAAGTGTGTAAAACAATTAGGCGAACATTGACATGTTTAGAAGTTGCTCACCTCCCATTGCTTGGTTTCTGCATTGTAAGTCTCACCACTGTTGGGATATATGACCACTGGCTTATTTGTCACCTGAGGTTACAATATCACTGTAATATATAATTCTAATTCCGAACATTCCATTTCATTCGACTTAATTTGCAGACACCAAATCAGAATCTATTTACCTTCTTAATAGAGAGAATGAGTCCATGGATTAGCCTTGGAGGCGTACAGTTGATGCCTACAGCAACAACTCGGTTGCATGAATCGGCAATGGAGGCACATTCGGTAATGGAATCGCCACTGATAGCATTGATTCCGTCTTTCGAAGAGAATGAAAACCAAGCTGGGATGTCTATATTTTCCTCCTTTAGAATCTCTGCATACGCCTGCACTCGATTCAACCGGAATGTAACGTTATTTTATGGTTTTGGTTTTGCTAGTATGTACATGGGGTATGTTAGCAGATACCTGTGCTTCTAGCTTGTTCGGTATTGTTTCAAATGCAATGAGATCGGCCCCTGAGTTGGCTAGAATCTGCACCCTTTTCCTATGGAAATCCTTTAGTGTTTCCAATGTCACTGAATCACCATAGTTGCCGCTGTCAAACAAGAAATAGTCCAAGTTCAAAACAATTCGGGACCGAAATAATCTGAACCTAAAATGAACTGAAAATGTTAAAACTCAAATAGACCTGATCAAAAATCAACTCGACTCGTGCAAGCATAAATACTAACAGCCAGGCAGTTTACCTGTACTCGGATCCATCAGCCAAATAAGCACCATAGCTGCCCACAGAAGCGGCAACCAGAATCGGACGCCGTGCAATTTCGCGGCCATCAAGAAAGTCCCAACAGCCTTTGGCACATCTTTGGAGGTAAATTTGCCGAGCCTCACATGCAATTTCAACGCTTCTCTTGATCAGTGCTTCAGCTTCTTCAGCGGACAACCCTTTGGCTTCAAAGCCCTGGATAGTGGCCTGATATGATGCACTTATGATCACATTTGCACCTGCTTCCAGGTAATCTAGGTGAACCTGCAACAATATTACATGTCAATAGGCAGACAAATTACAAATAAAAGGTTGAAATTATTGTTAGTATAATATACATGAGAACCTCCCATTAAAGTTTAAGCACTTAGGCAGAATAAAAAGTATTGGAAATTATTTAAATACGGGTTAATTGCACTTTACATTCTTAGACTCTAATTTAGATTTTAACTTAATCCTAAATTTTAAAACGTTCTAATTGAATTCTTAAAATATAAGAGTTTCATGTCAATCAAATTCTTCCATCAGCCTAACATCGCGATAAATATCAATTCGGATCACGGATTTGAAACATATTAGTTGAATTATAAAACATATTTCAATGCAACTTTATCGGATGAGTTCAAATTTTTGGACAATTCCAGCACTAAATTTGTGCCACTTACAACAAAACTCGTTTAGACTAAATATTAGGAAAATGAAAGAGTTTGGGGTTTAGAAAGATAATTTCAAAGGGAAAAGTGGTTATTTGTCTCACTTTTTAATTAACAAAAATTCCATTAGCTTCTTACAGAAAAATCAAAAATCTCTTTCGACTTGCATCCAGCAGGTCTGTTCAATCAAGTCTATTATGTAATGATAAAGAACATCAGTTTAATTCTAATAAATATTAGGTCTTGAAAATCTGAGCAAAAGCGTTTGCTACAAAGAGTTAATTACATTAGACGTCACTATTCACTATTACACGTCACTATGAGACTCTAATTCTTAAATCTTTGAATGTTTTAATGTTATTCTAAAACAATGACTATCATTCTAAGTTAGTCTTAAATTTTTAAATATTTCAGTTTCATCCCAAATCATGACTCGTTTCTATTTTATCCTCAAATTATCGTTTATGTTATATCATATTATTGCATAATACACATCAATAATTATATGACAATGAATATTTTTTATAATAATTTTATTAAAATAAAACAAGATTAGCCTATATTGATAATTTGATAATGATAAACAATTTAGAATGAGAATAATATTTTAAAGATGAAATTAAAAAAATTCTAAGTTTGAAAACGGATTAGGAATGAAAGTCCATTTAATGATGAATTAAATGGCTCAAAAGCTAAGTTAAGAAATCAATTTAAAATAAAAATTATAGAATAAGACATGAAATGTAATTAACTCTAAAATATAATAATTAAAGATTAGATCTAGTCATGAATAAAATACAAAATTACAAAATTGAATTTCTTTTTGGATAATTGTTTAAAATAAGAATTATAGAATAAGACATGAAATGTAATTAACTCTAAAATATAATAATTAAAGATTAGATCTAGTCATGAATAAAATACAAAATTACAAAATTGAATTTTTTTTTGGATAATTGGCGGTAGAAATAAAAATATTTACATGAACTTTAATGTAACCCTAACTTTTAACCAGTTGAATGGAATGAATTGATGCTCAGACAGCTACAGCGTCATAACTGAATGAAAATTATAATATAATCAGATGACACGTGTTCTTGGGAAAACAAATAGACAAATGGCATGGAAATCTCACAATGACAACATACGAAAACATGTTAGTTGTCAAGTATAGAGCCTTATACTTTACACGTTGCAGTCTCATGATATCTATAAAATCACGAAAAACCGTAGAATTTAATATTTGTAAAACTACAAAATTATTACTAAATATATCAAATTAAAAATTAATTTCCACTCCACCTGAAGAATTCCAGCATGGTCAGGGCAAAATGATTCCAAACTTGAACTTGGGATAATATTCTCATGTATATAATATAGCATGGTTTACGGTCAATATTATATTACATTATCTTATCTAATGTGAAATATTTAAATTAAAATATTAAAATACTACTCGAATAAATTTTAAAATCTAAAATTTGTGCTTCTGTTGATCTTAAGATAGGATGGATGTAACTATTTTGAATAAAAATGTATATTTTTAAAACCATTCTATAAATGTATGGAAAAAAATTATATAAATTCATGAATTTTGTGTTGGAATGTAAGGTAATATTTAGTTGTTTTATTTAAAAAATGTAAAAACAAAAAAAACAATACAATTATGATAATATTGATTGGTGTGTTTTACTTATTTTGTTTAAACAAATTTTTATATATGTTTTAAGGGGTATTTTGTCTTTATAATGTTATGAGATTTTTAATTTTATAAAATAAGGTGTTTTTTCTACTTGGTGAACTAGAGATGTTTGAATATTAAGTTAGAATCGCTAGAAAGCACAACGATTTACTTTAAGTAAATTTGTGAAAGAAAGTCTGGAAATTTCTTTATTATTGTTCAAAGATCTCTAGTTCATGAAATAAAAAATTCTAGACTTATCTTGACAATATTGTCATGTTTTAAGGTTTATATTCAAAAAAAAAATTGTCTTGTATGGGAAATTAAAGGTCAGTAGAGAAGAAAAAGAGAGTACCCTTCGAACGAGCTGGGGAGAAGAGATAAGACACTTGGCACTCCATAGAGGATCATTGAGGTCTTGGCCATGGCGTTGGAGTTCGGTGGCGAACCCACCGTCCACCACAGCACAGCCACCGCACTCGGCTAGAAAATCTCTCATCATCGCCCACGGTTCAACTCCTTCCAGTCCCATGTTCCACACGGATCAGTTGAGAAAGAAAGAAATTAAAGGAAGTGAAAGGTGGAGAGGCTTCAGCTCTGCATTTGTCTATAGGACTACACACGTTGCCATTTTATATATAATATATGCAAGGCTTCTTGTTAATTTACAAATATCTCCCTACTATACTACTATGGTGAATAAAAAAATTTTGTTACTTTTCGGTGTACATTTCTATGCCTTAACGCTAAAAAAATAAAATTTAAATCTTAACCTCAAACTCTAAATTTCAAACTTTAAAAATATATCATATCTCTAATTCTCTAAACCCTAAACTTAACCCCAACAATGACCCTAAACTCAATCTTTAGTGTATAAGCGTAAATAAAAGCACCAAAAAGAACAAAAGATTTTCATTTGCTAATAGCATCAATTATACAATAGATTTTAAGTAGTTTTAAACACTTTAAAAATTATATGATTAGTTATTTAACGATCTGATCATCATATTTTTGTGAAAAATAATAAAGAACAACGAACAAGTATAAAAGAATAAAGAGATGAAAGAAAGAAAGAGATTCATATTATTCTCAAATATAGACTTGTGTACAATACCTTCAATAAATCATCTATTTATAGGCATAAGAAGTACATAATACATTAAATTCTAATTAATGTAGATAATGTTTCTAATGATAAAGTAAGTCAAATCTCCTTGATAAAGTCCTTATCATAATAGACATCCACATAGATAAATATTCATAACACTCTCACTTGGATGTCTATAAAGATAATGTGCCTCGTTAAAACCTTATTAAGATAAAAACTCAGTGGGAAAAAATTTCTTTAGTGAAAGAAAAAGAATACACACATCTTTGATACGCATAACATGTTGCCTCATTAAAAACATTACCAGTAAAACTCATTGAGACAAAACCTCGGTTAAAGAAAACAGAGTGCAACGCGTATTTAATCCTCCTCATGAAAATATCACAGAAGATCGTTGAATCATCATAATTCAATCTTGAATATTATTTTTTTTAAAGATCGTGATGGGTGAAACTTTGGAGTAATATGTTCCATGATGTATCAACTTTCAAATTGAAATATACATTTTGTATTATCTTCACACAAGATAGCTTTTTATTATATATTGTGAAAGTAAATTCACATATCTTTTGGATATGTTGGGTCAATGGTCTTTGCAAAACACTTTTTTGGCTTGCCTCGTGCATAACAATTATTTCTACGACATTTGAGCAGGCATCAACGAATGTTTGAAGATATAAAGGTAATGATCTTTGTATATCCATTAATATTTCTTGACCAACTAATATATGTTGCTTCAAGAACAAGAAAGATATAATTATCTTTATTCACATCCAACAATCTTACAATAGATATGCTTTATCCATATTGAATCTTCTTTAAGATTCTTTCAACTTATATCCATTCATAGACAAAAACACATATTTAAGTGTTCGATCTTTAGGTCGAGACAAAATCACATCTCAAGATTCTTTTTCTCAATGAGACATGTCTAAATAAATTTCCTCAGAAATTTTCAAATGCTTCTAGCATTTTAAATCCTTTAAGGATAAATAGAGATCTATAAATAATTAGACGCATGTAATATATTTCATAACTGCCAAAATAATTGCATCCACCATGAAGTATTTAGAATTCTTCATAAATTATAATATGTCGTATTTACGACTACTTATTTATGCCTCACTTGCATTACACCTTTAAGTGTTTGGACTGTTGGTCCAAATACTTCTTTTTTAGAAGTTCAAAGCGTCTTTCTATATTAGCCAATTCAATATCTATACTTCTTGATAGATTTCTATACAAAATCTTTGTTTTCTTTCTTTACTTTTATAAAAGTATTCTATTCAAAACTATTTGTAAAATCGTTGTCGACAACTTTTCAATTTTCTGGTTCCATTCTCGTAGTGACATAACTCATCGAGATCTCTTCAAGATTTTAATCTTTATTTCTGGTACCTGAAACTCTTCAAGAGTTTTTATTATTAGTTATGTCTTAGGTCTTTTCAGGAGCACCTATAACATCTCAAAATTTTGCCTAGAAGTTTTTATTAATTAGCTTAATATACAAAGACTTAATTAGATTAGAAACATTCGGTAATTTAATTAGAATAACTAAATTAAGGGCTCAATTAAAATTCGAGGAAAATTAAAAAGGTGACTAAACTGAACAATAGAGGAAATTGAAGGGATTGCATGCAACAATTAAGGTGTTGTCGAAATTGCCCACATTATTAAAATTAATTAATGTTTTAAGTGAGGGTGAATTAGACAAATTAACATGATAGTTAGGTGACTATCATGTCATCATTATGACATATTGGCTGGCTCTCTCTTAGTGGGAAAGGAAACCCAAAGTTTAACTAAAACTCAAACTAAAAGTTGGACAATGAAGAACCAACCGACCATTATTGTGAAGAAGAGGAAGAAAGAGCTTTGCATGGAAAGTTTATTGGCCTAGGATCACAAATTAAAAATCAAAAGTAAGTAGAACTCTTCATCCTCTATTCGAACATGTATGAATTCAAGAAAGGAATTGTTTTTGTACAAATGATAATTCATGAAAAAATTATTAGTTAAACATGCAATGTTGCTGGAAAATGTAAGACATGAGTAATGAGTTTGGATGAGGAAAATTTAGAAGATGATGAGAGTAATGAAACCTCTAAAACACTAAGTTCAAAGCTGGCCAGAATTGTATTAGCTTCTACACTCAACTTTGAATATTTATAGAAAATAGAAAATTATGAGTTTGAATCTAAAATTTTAACACCATATACCTTAGCATGTCTATTTTAATAGAAAATTTACAAAATCAAGTTTAGCGCTCTATAGAAAAATCTGGAGAGAATTTGGGAATGGTACTCGAATCTGTCCAGTAGTGTCTTAAAATGAACAGTAAACTTTGAAATTTCATAGGAATTGATACCCTAAGTAATTCGGCCTAAAATTTTAATAGATATCAATTGGAGATGTTAATTGAGTTTAGAAACAAACGGGACTTAATTCCGAGTTATATACTGAAAATAGGAATTAATTTATAATAGATAGTCAAAATTGTTTAATATAGGAAATGTTGAACCTTGAATGACATTCTAAATTAAGTTGATAAAAATGACAAGGAAAAATTTAGTAAAATGAATGAGAGACTTGTTATTATTGAATTGATATAAATAATTAAGTAAATCAAACGATGGATTAAGAATTATAATAGAATTAGTAGACTAATTTGACAATATCCGAGGTTGAAATTAGTTTAGGGACCAAAACAGAAATGTGAAAAATCTAATGTTTAAATTGAATCAATAGATTCTGAAAATTTGTTTGTATGATTGTACATAATGTAATAGAGCCTAGAGAAGAAAGGATTGACGAGGATCCGATAGCTGGAGTGGCGTCGGAACGTGGGAAGAACCTTCTGATTCAGAACTACCTCGGCGATTGTGAGTGAAACAAAATTTAGAGTTGAGAATAGTGTCTCAACTAATTTGATTTAATTTCCATCTTAGAATTGCATGAATATGAACTTAATAATGGTTGGTAAATTAATAAGGGAAGAAGGATTATAAAGGAACTTGGTTTTGTGAATGTTGTTGTGTTTCGAATGGTGTTTGCAATAATTGAAAACTTGTGATTTTCACGTTTAATTTGAATATAATTGAAACCATGATGATTCAAATTATGCCGATTTTTCCATGATTGGTTGCTGATTGTTTGAGAATTTAGATATGCTCTTGTTATTGAACTATTGGTGAGCAATGTATAATTCGTGATCAAATGTTGGAATTACAATTATGTGTTTGGACAATTTTGGTTGTAATTAGAATTATATGATGTGTATTTGAGATCATATAATTGGAATTGTGGATATACAATTTGTGGTGCCAAAATTGAGATGCTTGAAAGTAATATTATGTGAACTATTGGAACTGAAATTTCATGTGTGATTAATCGAAAGGATTAGTGGATATATTCTGAAAATTGGATTGCTAAATGTTAATTTGTAAGGTGCTCGATTCCTTCAACCGACGTTGCTCACCAAGTGGTGGAGAGGTGGATTTTTGAGTGGATGTGGTGTGGAAGCTTAAATGTAAATGACACAATGATTATAAAGTGGTTCAACCTTCTAACCAAGGTCTACATCCACTACCTTAGCTTCTCACTAAGAATTTCCAATCAATCCACTATTGATTCGTCCCCTTTCCTAAGCTTAGGAGGAAACCATTATACACCGATCAAGCTTTCTACCCAAAGCCTTGATCAAACCCTCTTTACAAGAGATAAGAAAAGCAAACACAAATCTCTCTAATAGGTGTTTGTTTGCACAATTAAAGCACTCACCCAAAATCTAAAACACTTGAGCAAATTTGACAATTTTGGTTCACTAGTGTTTGTCTATACAATAATTGACAATTTAAGTACAAAGACTATATTTGATCATTTGTTGATTGACAATTGAAGCATTAACCATATCTTGATGCTTGGAGGTCCCTTTTATACTCCTTGATGAGTTTATAGTCATTACTAGCCGTTGGGGATGATTTGGAGCTGTTGAGGACTTTATTTCCCACCATAAATGCAGTTCTGCTGCTACCCGTATCGAAACGCTCTTCAAGTAGAAAGAGCTGTATCGATACGCCATGGGTCGTATCGAAACGCCCATATTGAAACACTAGGCACCGTATCGAAACGCTCTGCATTTAAATGTTAGATGGAAAATAGCCGTTGGGGTTTATGACCGTTGTGGTTGATGCCACGTAGGCGTATCGAAACGACATAGCCCGTATCGAAACGCCGGACAAAAATCTCATCCAGGGAAGACTCGTTTCGATACCAGTATCGAAACGTTTTTGCTACTGGAATACCCCGTATCGAAACGCTTAAGGGTGTTTCGATACACCTGGACGGTTTTGTTAAGTTTGGCTTTGAAAACATTGTAAAACCTTTAAAAACATCCCATAAACATAGTTTCAAGTTATTTGGACTTTGGAAATAGTTTTGAATTCTTTTTAAATCAGTCCAAAACATTTTTCAAATATTATATCAAAACATTAGTTCTACACTAAATTATATGAATTTGATTTAAAATGTAATTGGTAAAGCCCTTGGTATGTATAGTCAATCTAAGTAGTACGACATGCCTAGAGTCTTGAGCTCGATAAGAATCGATACGTTAGTGTACTCGATTTATATGGTACATACGTGTACCTATTCGCTTAGTGAAAATTGGCATTAAGATGACATGTAATACGATAATATGAAATGGTACTTGGGTACCTATTATATGGTGAATTTGATTCACATCTCTGTAACACGTGACTCGAATACCTAGCTAACTATATGAACCAAGGCATAAGAATTAAATTAATAATTAAGAAATCCTATATACATTGATATTGAATTCCTTGATTTCTCTGAGTAGCTGCTGGGATGGTAATGAAACATGTAATCTACGAATTAGTAAATTAATTGATAATTTGCTACAGTTTGCTGCTGCTTGTATTTTTGAAAATACGATCGATTGAAAAGTATTTATATGATTAATGTTGGTTCGAATCTTGTATGGATTTAAAAAGAAATTATTAAATTGGACTTATCTATGTCTAATGTATATTGTACAACAACATATTACTTTGGTAAATTCTAATTGCTCGATTGGATGTGTATGTTGAACTAGAAATGATACATTGGGTTGCTTATATTCGATTTGCTGCCTTTGATTATCAAATTTCTTGTAAATTTTAATTGTTGACTATTGATCTATTAGATTGGAATTGAAAAGATGCTAAATTAAGGTTTTGGACTATTGTTTGGTCATTTTAATAAGAAATTGAAATTGGATAGACTAAGGTTTCCTCACTAAGTACTATAAGTACTTATCACTCGAAATTTTCCTTTCTTCCCAAAAACTACAGGTAGTAGCGTGATCGGTCTACCCTCTGATTTCAGCTAGCTCGAAGATAGAGTATGTCTTTCATTGTCTTTGATGTGCTCATGATGGGTGGTTTAACTATCAACATGCTAGCTCAGTTCGCTCTAATGGTCATGTTCATGAACTACTATTTTAAGAATGTTTAAACTCTTGAGACTAGTTTCCCTCATTTTGTTATGTAAGTAAAGGGGTATATATTGGGTATAGATTAGCCCTTAGTATATGTTTTGGGGCTTGGTTTCTTTTTGTCACTTTTTGTATAGGCAACCATTAGGTTTAGCCAATATGATAGGTACCCCGGGAAACCTTTTGTATAAGGGAAACAATTAAGATATAATGATTGATGATGCATATATATATGTTAGAATTAAAATGTCGATCTTATAATTGGAATACCCTAGTCGATCTTATTTGGAACCAAATTGGGTTATCAAAATGAACCTTTCGAAAATAAATAAATGAGAATTAGATTATGTATATGTATGCTTGTATGTCGAATGTGGAATAACTAAGATTAAGAATTCAACATAAATTATAAGTAGATTAAACAAATCAATAATAGGTAGGCCCACCTAGATAACATTCGAATAATAAATAAATAAATAAATAAATAAATAATACACGTTCTTTCGTTGCCTATTTGTAAAGTTAATACGAATCCGATTAATGCTCCTTGCCCCTAATCCGGGGTGAGGGGTGTTATAGCACCCGCCTCCAATATATGACCATCTCATATTACTTTCCATTTTCGAGATTTTTGATCATCGGAACCATTTCAACTATCATGCTTCAGACATGATTTAAATCCTCTCGATCTAACATATAAATTAAACTCAGAACATTTCAGCCAATATATGAGACTTAGTTACTCTCATTGGTCAGTAAATATGTCTGGCAGTTGACATGTAATAACATGAATTATCTTATGAACTTTTGGTTTATATACGAGGATCTAGATAACGATAATTCATTTTCCTTTATCCAACTGATTATTATCTCCCCTGATGTTGAGAAAAATCATGTCATAAATGATTCTCCAATTAATGTTTAAGAATTTAAACATAAAAGGAGACTTGTATTCAATATATATTATCAACCCTTTTTATTTACCCATTTTGTGCGTTATAGTGGAGCAATTCATATCGCTCATTCAAAAATTATAAAATGGGAAATGTATGACTTCTGACCAAAAACCAATCATAACGGGGAGTTTATTATAACTCGTTGGCTTGATGCGTATAAGTGTTGCGTGTAAAATAGTCTATCGCAATGGTAGTGCAAGTATACACGACGCAAGTAGTAAAGTGATACGAAGTATCGGATATCGTCTCCACAGGGATTGGGCTAATAGCTTCACCTTAATTCACTGCACAAAAGTAAAGAAAATATTTGACAAGTTGTCAGGAAAATAATGAAGTAAACGTAAATAAAAGAGTAAAGATATCAAGAATAGAGAGAATGGGCTGGTATTGAATTGCTCAGTAGTGCAGGTATTGCAGAGTTTTGGAATTCCAGTTCTATCGTCGCGCCCGTCACGGCAGCACCTGTCGCAGCAGCAGTCCGTTGATTGTCGCGGCAGCAAACACTCAACTCAGTACTTCAAGTTTGGCAAGAATCCCGGATGTGCCTTGGCCTATCCCTAGGTCCAAGTCTGTCGATGATCATGTCTTTGATGATACCTCCCGGCGTGAATCGAAGGATGAACACATATGTGTATGAATTCTTCTTTAGCCACTTAACCTCGTCCTATCCCTAGGTCCGAGATAGTTCAACTATAAACTAGAGAACTTGCTCTTATTTCTTTCGTATACTTAACTCTCCTGATGCTAAGTAAATAGATAACCTCACAATGCTCTCTCGATACTCTTGCAAGATATTAATAACCAAAATAAGAGAACTTGAAGTTTATTTTATTGAACTGAAAATTCCTAAAACAAAACAACCCTTTCAACTACTTTACAATTCAACCCGTGGCCCTAGGAGGAATTTAGAACATGATGTGGGAAGGAAAACGACTAGAAGTTTGGGAAGAAGCTAGGGTAATCGGCTATCGGTTATGCCCTCTAGGTTAAAATACATGCCCTTATATAAGCTTTGGGCTCAAGTTATCTAAAATAGCAAGAATACAACTTTAATTGAAAGTATGATTCTAATAAAGACTAAATCTTCAAGGAATCTACTTTCCAGCCGCCATCTTCTTGCTTGGGATTTTTCTCTCCTTGAACTTTGGGCTTGACATTCCTTTTGATCTAGGGCTTGGAAAAATATGAGGTTTTCACCCGACAGACGGGCTGAATTTTCTCTATCTGTCGAGGTCCACTTTGCTTCTTCTCCGTAAAACTGTTGTCGTCCTCTGCTGTCACGGCAGCAACCGTGGCAGCATCGTCCTCTTTGTCTGCTTGTCCAGTTCAGCTCTTTGGCTTCATTGCCCAGTGCCTGACCTTTCCGTCTGCTACGGCAGCAACCTGCAAAAACAGCCATTTTTAGTAGAAACTGTGCCTTTTAATATATTTGTGATGTTTTGCTGTAAACTAACCTAAATGAAATAAATAATGCTTGAATGCAGCAGAAATATGGGTTAAAAAGGGTGTAAATAATAGAACTTTTACACACTCAACACACCCCAAACTCAAGTTTTTGCTTGCCCTCAAGCAACTAAGACCTAAAAGAAAAAAGAAATATTTTTGTTTTGGCTTTCAAACAGTGAACTTTCCCTTACCCGTCGTTCGTTCCTTGTGACGACAGAAACCTGTTGGATAATTTTGGATCTGTTTAGAATCTCACTATAGTCCTCGTGCAGTGTGTGCATGCTTGTGAACAGTTATATGCCAAGACTCTCTTAGTTTCACTAGAATATTCAACTCTTAACTCGAATTTTTATGCCAAATTTTATCTTTTGAAGGCACTTTTTCATGCTCCTTTGATTTTTTGTTTTGACTCGATTTTTCTATTTTTCAAGCTAAAGTTTTTACTAGAGCCAGTTTTAGGCACCTCTAGTTAACTTCCTAGAGCCAGTTTCGGGCACCTCTAGGGTTGTTGAGTCTCTTTTGCTAAACTTCTTTCCTAGAGCCAGTGTTAGGCACCTCTAGGGGCTATTCAAGTGATAAGCTTCCTATTCTAGTTTGGCTAAAAGAAGTCTAAGCAGTATAACAGTCACACTGGTGTTTATGTTTTCAGAACTATAGAAAGGCTCTAAACTTCTCCTAAAAACTATCCTAAAGTCACTGCCACGACAGAGCTGTCACGACAGGTAAGTTCAATTCACAGTTTTCAGCCAAAATTTTCAATATTTTCATCATTTTTTTAAGAGAAAAATAAACTAAGTAAAAGACACAAATTTTAACTAAGATGTACTCCATTAATATGGAGGGTTGCCACCCCCAAACTCGAGGGTTGCATTGCCCTCAATGCAAATGACAAAATGAAAACATATGAAGGCAGTACATCACAAAATATATATAGCAGGCATCAATAAGAAGATAAGAAACTTAAATTTTAATCACTGTCTTCACTGCTGCTGCTGAGGTGGATCTGGCGGCGGGTTCTTGTTCTCGGGGCGGGCTGGGGTGGTTGCTGTACAACCTGAACATCAGAGCTGCTGCTGGTGGCCTTTGGCAAAATGTTCTTATCTGCCATTCGTTTCTGCCTCTTTACCGGCGAAAACTCCTTTGACAAATTCCTCTAAATAGAGGGTTCATCGTCACTGTCTACCCAAACAGAAGAGGAAGAGAACCCAGCAACAAAGACAGCAAGGTCATCCGATGGCACTAGTCGCTTTGTTCCTCGGGTAGATGGTTCGGCATGAGTGCTGCCGGCTGCTGTCGGGGTAGGCGATGGTATGGAGGCGACAGATGGTGTTTGTGGGGTAGCAGCAGGTGTAGGTGTGTGGACAGGGGTTGTGACAGTAAAGTAATGGGCAGGGAAAGTAGGGAAAACAACATCAGGGAAATTTAAAGTATTTTGAATAAAATTTACCGTAGAGGCGGCAAAGTCCCTGATGAATGTCATGAGGCCCAACTGTTTTTCCTCCATCTTTTGAATGGCAGCTAAGATCTGCCTGGAGGAGTCTATCGAAGCAGCTGCTGCGGCGGCAGGTTCAGGGTTTTGCTGCTCTGATGATTCAGCTGTGGCGGCAGCGGGGTTGAATGATGAGAGAGGGGTGGCCACGATCAGCTCCATGAGGCTGAGGATATTCTTTTCCGTCCAATCTCGTCCTTTGACTATTAAATCGGTGTGGGCTTCCGGCACGTTATGGCCGCGGCATAGGGACGTGATGAGGTAGGGGAGGAAAAGGAGGCCCGTCGGTCGATGTGCACTTTCCAAAATACTCTCTCGAATATAACTACCCACATTAATGGGTCGTTCATTTAAAATAGAGTGTATTAAGGCTAACCTTTGTTGGTTGACGGTTGTATGGTGTGACGACGGCATGATCCTCTTTTTGATGAAGGCATTCCATAGTTTTGCCTCTGATAGCAGCTGACTCCGCTTCACCGTGTGTGGATTTTTCCGGCTGGTATTCCATTCAGTTCCCTCTGCCTAGGGATGTGAAAAACTGACCCGACCTGGTAACCTGCCTGAAACCCGATCGAGTCAGAACCTGGTTTAACCCGAGAATTCAAAGACCGAACCCGACCTGCACCCGACCGAAATGAACCTGAACCCGAATTTGACCTGTAACTGTAGAAACTGAACTCGAACTACACCCGACCGAAGTAAACCGAACCCGAATTTGACCTGTTACTGTAGTAACCGAACCCGACCTGCACCCGACCGAAACGAACCCGAACCCGAGACTAACCTACCAGATAACCGATTTAACCCGACCTGTTTTGAAATCGACCTGTTTTGAACCCGACCTGTTTTGAACCCGACCTATTTTGAACCCGACCTGTTTTGAACCTGAATTGTTATTGACCTGAACTGTTATTGACCTGAACTGTTCTTGACCTGAACTGATATTGACCTGAACTGATATTAACCTGAACTAATACTTATATTTGATTTGCTGGTAATGATAATTGTCTGACATTTGAAGAAGTTATATTTAATGAATATAAAATAATGTCAAGTATTGATAAAATTTAAAATTAATAATAATGTCAAGTATTAATAAATTAACTAACTTAACTTCAATTAAAAGAAAAATTGAATTAATAATAATTTTAAGTATTAATAAATTGTCTTTCTAATTAACTTAACTTTTATTTTAAAATAATTTCAAAGATAAATAATAAATATGCAAAATATCCAAATTCATGTTTTTTTCTAAATTTAGGCTTAACCGTCAAGTAGGTACCTAAATTATGTCTTTTTTTCAGTTAGCTGCTTATGTTATTTTTTGGGTCATATAGGTGCCTAACATTTTATTTTATGACTCATTTAAGGTTCTTCGTTAATTCCCACCGTTAAAAGACATGCATCATCATTTCTTGAAAAATTCTAAAATTATATTTAAAATAAATAAAATTACTTAAATTTTAGAAAATCTCTTAATTTTTTCAGAGTTCACAAAACAACCCCACCACTCCGTCGACGAATATCGACCGATGTCGTGTGAAACGTTGAAATTGTTGAATGAATCCTTTGAACGATTCACGATGTGTAGGTTGTCCGGCGAGGGGAGGGCGCTTTATTCCGTCGCTGGAAACGCGACCAACGCAGGAAGGAGTGATCAAATTTGAGAACTATTTCGAAAATATCTAAACATTTCATGATATATTTTTATTTTGTTTTATTAATTTTATTTATTTTTAATATGATTTTAGAATTTTAGGAGATCACATATGTTCTTTTAACGGTACAAATCAACGAAAAACATTAAATGAGTCATGAAATGAAATGTTAGGCGTCTATTTGGCCCAAAAATAATTTACACTTAATTGAAAATAAAAACATAGTTTGGGCACCTATTTACCTATTAAACCTTAAATTTAATAGATTCCAATAGATGTCTCGTATACCGTGCCCATCTTGGGGCGGGCGGATCTTGCGGTGGGTCAGGGGTAGTTTCGGCATTCTGAGATCGATGTGGTTCCAAGGAGACAAAATAATTTTGAGTTCCCGCGCTTCTATCGCCAGATTCTTTAAATTCAATTCTTTAGTTTATTTTTACATATTCAGTTCAACAGTTTGAGAAATATATGTAGATAGATATATTAGTCAAATTACCCCAACTTGATGGGTTATCGAATTTGACAATCGGGGGGTTTTCCATTTAAAATTCAGATTTACGATATTAAAAAAATTGACCCAAAATAGTAGTCTAATATTCGGCGTTATGGTTTGAATATTCCCTTTTGGGAATTTATTGGGGAAAATAACCCCCAAAGATTGATATTGGGAAAAATACCCCCCTTTCATGCCATGTAGGACGAATTCGCGTCCTGCAGGACGCGAATTCCTGCGACGTTTCAGTGAAAAGGGAATTCGCGTTTTGCAAAACGCGAATTCAACGATTTATTGTTGCCCCCGCACGAGAAATTCAACATGAAATTGAATTGAAACCAATATAAGATGTTTAGGTAGCAATATTTGTGATCGAATAACGGATTATCGGGGTACCCGATTAAAATTTTTGAACTATAACAGTGTCGTATTGAAACATATCTTTAAGATGGTGTGAAGATATGAGCGTATATAATATCCTAAGATGTGTGAAAATGGCCTAGAAATAGGCAAGTAACAATGTTTTAAAAGGAAACATTATCGTATAGGCATGTTTAAATGCATTTTACGGTGTGTTTCGAACTTTTTTTTGGTTTTTCCTAAGTTTGGAGACAAAGATCTGCAGCTTAATTTTACAGTGGTGCTAAAGTTCTGAGGAAGACGGTGTCCGAAAATGTGAGAAAATTGTGTTAAAAATGCTATCAAAGTAACATTTTTGAAGCAAAAATGTGTCGATAGGCATGTTTTTTTTTTTTTAAATTTAAAGGGCCTCGTTAAAAAACCCCTCTAAACCTATGTAGGGGGGAAAAGAGTGCCCATAAGATTTATTAAATTACCAGATAATAGAAGTTCACAAATCAGAAAAGAGTACACAATGGTTGATCTAGTTAATTCAGGGGCCGGTCCTAAGAGGGCATTTCCTAATATCATGTCCAGTGTTCCCACATTTACTGCACCTCCTAGGTTGTCCGGTCTTTTCTCTCGGAACCATATCTTCGGCACAATGAATCCTCGTTGATGGTGGCTGGCCTTTTTTCTTTCGTTGCAGGGAGGGATCTGGGCATATCTTTGGTTCGTTGTTGATTATACGACGGTCACGTGCATTTCCGATCGGAGGGAACTCGTTTCGGTAAACCTTGAAAACGGTTTCGAGCCTGTAGACCGGATCAATGAGTGTCGTTGCATCAAAATGAACCGATGCACATGCTGCGAAAGCATGCGAACACGGGAACTTGAACGTCTGGAACTCCCCGCAATCGCACGTTCGTTTTTGCAAATCAACCACGTAGGTGTATTGCATTATTCCTTGTAGCGGTTCAGAAAATTGCGTGACCTCAAAGATGTGTTCCCGACGAGAGAAGCACAACGCACCCATCGAGTTAGCATGCGCAATGGACGCTTGGATTTTGTCGGCGAGATTTGGATTAAATATGCGACCAGCTGCCATCCAGTTCATTGCTTGTTTGCCGAGGGTTGCGAAAAGGGTTGCCAATCGGTAATATGTTGCTTTGACAACGGACGTGATAGGTAAATGGCGCGTTCCCTTAAGAGACGAATTGATCGCCTCAGCCAAGTTTGTTGTCATATGGCCGCATCGACGACCCCCGTAATAACATCGCAACCATTTCTCCTTCGGTATCTCCATAAGATAGTTATACCCGAATGGATTCCTCAATTGCAACTCCTCCAGCAGCTCTTCCACTTGATTAACTCGGTGTGCGTTGCCTGTTGAATAAGACATGCAAAATAGTTAATTGGTAATAATATGAAATTGGTGGACGTAGAATAACAAAATGAAATGGTTGCATACCCATACGGAGAACCATTATACGTTCATCCTCGTTCTTGAACCTCTGATAGTAGTTTGCTGCTATATGCCGCAAACAATACCGGTGATGTATGTATGGGGGTTTCCATGAATCTCCCAAACGTTGAATTGCTCCCCAAATCCCTGCGCCTCTATCTGAAATAATAGCTAGGCCATCTTCACGTGTACGCAAAACCCGACGCATGACATACTTGCGGAGGTTGTAAAGGAAAAACTCCCAAGAAGGTATATTTTCCTTTTCAACAATCGCAAAAGCAACTGGGATACATTTTCTGTTGCCATCCTGGCCAACTGCAATTAGCAATATCTGCGTGTATCTGCCATATAAAAATGTACCGTCGATCTGTTGCCGCGAAGACGAAGACGATGAAGCTTCATCGGTTCTTGTTTGAAGAAGGTTGAAGTCACGTCGTAAACTCGATGTCGGACTAATAGCATTTGGATTGAACTCGAGATTTCCTCGTAACCAATTTGGTACCACATTTTGAGCAGCAACGTGAACTTCAGCAAATGTTACAAATAGCTCCATGGCCCATCCCATTGAGTACTGGCTATGTGTATCTATCATCATTTCTACAGAACTGTCGTCTTCCACATCGAATATTGTGTAATACAGTGGCTCTATCGATGTTGGACATCGATACTTCAAAGACTGCAACTCCCTTCCGGAGCGATTGGGAACCTTCCTGGATATTAAGGTCCTAAGCGACTGGAACGTTGATCGTCTCGGAATGTTGATCGTAACAGTATTTTTAGATTGAAATATGATCCCAATGTATGAATCGGGGACCATCTGACCATCGTAGTATATTATAGCTTGAATTCTCGGTGCCATTTCTGAAAATCGAAGAGCTTTGTGATTCTTAAGTTTTGTTTGGGTGCATCTAGAAATTCTACACCCTTCAATTATAAATAGAAATGTGTCTGGTAAAGCATTGGTGAATTCTGTTGCAATAATTTTTGAGTTGTCAGCCCAAAGCCCGGTAAAGCCTGGTAAACCAGAGCAATAATTTTAAAATTCGCGTTTTGGAAAACACGAATTTTAAAATTATTGCTCTGGTTTACCAGGCTTTACCGGGCTTTGGGCTGACAAAGTCAATTATATGTACTGAATTCGCGTTCTGTAAAACGCGAATTCTGTTGGAATCAATAGAATTCGTGTCCTACAAAACACGAATTCTGTACGAATAATTGAATTCGCGTTTCCCAAAACGCGAATTTTAAAATTATTGCTCTGCTTTCAGGCTTTACCGGGCTTTAAGCTGACAAATGCATTATGGTGAAACCGCGTTTCTAACACGCAAATAGGTCCCTGCATGCCTACACCCTGTATAAATAGGTTGTATTTCTGCCTTAGCATCCCATCAAACTTTTTACTTTCCTATCTTCACGAGATTTCTGTATTTCTACCTTTCTGAAAGAGAAAATGGCTCGATATTCAGCTACTGTATTTTTTCGTGGAACATACTTCTACACATCTTTTAGTGAAACGATCACAAGAAATGAATTATTTGAGTTGATCTCAAAACGAGTTAAAGAGTCGACCAACGCAAAAATAGAGGCCTTGCAAGTGAAAGTACCAGTCAATGAGCCCGGCCCCGAGGAACATTATATGCTCACACTGTCAGATAAGAAAGATATGCGAAAGATGTTTCGGGCATACAAACGTGCTGGGGGAACAAACATCGAGCTTAGCGTGAAATTTGATGACAGATCAAGTTCTTCAACAAATGTGGTAGTTGTCCAAGACGAGAATGCGTTAGCTGACGAAGACGAGAATGAGTTAGCTAGTCCAGACGAGAATGACGTGTTCTTAAAAATTTATCAGAGACGGCAGGAGAAAGAACAAATAATTGAGGAACTAAACTTAACGTCTGACATAAGTACCGACTACGATTAGTAATGTAATTTTGATTAAGTTATGTAAGTTATTTATCTTGCGTACTTGTATTTTGTGAACTCGGTGCTTTCTATGTTGTGCTTTCGATGTAAGTTTTTAAATATAAAAGTGTCAATTAATAATTCCGAATATATAATGCTTTAATTAAGAAAATATAAATTAACATTACTTATTTCGAAAAACATAGAAAAATATAACTACTACATATGTCTATGTCCGCCGGTACCACAATTTGGTGGACGTCGAGTACGACCTTGATTGCGTCGACCATGTTGAACCGGAACCTGTTGAGGATCATGATCGGGCTCGTTAACGTTGTCGTCTCCAGAATAGAACAACGACTGTGGAGGTGTGTGCTGAACGAACCCGGGGCCCGAAATATCATAAGGCCGAGCATGAAACGGGTAGGGGGCAGAAGCAGAGGGAATAGTGGAACTCGAAGATCCGCCAGGAAATAACCCGTACGTAGTCGGTACCGAAGATCCACCCATCATTCCCACAATAGGAGTGAAAAAGCCTTCCGTCGGACTCGGGGGCCTCGGATGAATCATCAACTGGGTGGGGCCCTGGGGGCGAATCGGATCGGTAGCTCTAGAGGATGAAGTACCTGCTCCCCTTCGACGTTGCGATCCACCTGCTCCACTCGTACGATGGGTCTGGGGGCGGTTGCGCTGAACAGGCTCAAACACAGATGCTTGTTCCTCCGGAGTGAGGAGATACGGTTTCCCACTACCAAAGAACCATGCAAAGTAATCATTGCTCACCATAGGCTCATCAAACATCCGGTAGTCATTCAGTACCTGCCGCTGAAGCCTATCCTGCCACTGCACTGCACATGTTTCACCGACCAGTTCACCTACCACAAAACATCAACAAAATTATTATTTATAAATTGTAAAGTAAGTATAAATCGATAACTATTAAATCAAATTTAATTATTATACCTCAAGTTTTCCTTGTCGGGTGATCCTATGTAAGTCGTCCAAATTAGGAGGATCTATCGGAATTGTTTGCAGACGACCGAACTGGCGTTGGACGCGATCAACCGGATGCCACTCAACTACAGCGTACCAGATGAGAGGTACCATGGTCGTCCAAGCGGAAACCGTCTCATGCTCAAAATTAGGCAAACATTCATTTATATCCGAATCAGAGTACGGAGTCAACAAAAACTGTAAATTAAATATAGAAATAATTAAAAACAAGTAAACTAAACTATATTCATATTAAACTTCAACTTAATATAAAATTAAAATATTTACCTCATTTGCAGATTTCGTGTCAATTTTTTGCCTAATAGAATGCATCATTGTCGGAATCCCAACATGAGTTAAAGCATGGAACCACCTACATAACATCAAAAAATAATTTTAATATTTAAAAAATATATATTAGAAAAATAACTAATTTATAAATAAAATTTAGTTAAGATTATTTTCCTTACCGCAAACATAGTGGATACGAATAGTCTGCTGGCGCGGACAACTCAGGGCATAAAAATGGCATTCTAAACCACGCCCAAGACTGAAGTAGCAAAAGACATCCTCCGATGTCGTGTCGATCAGCACTCGCAGCCTTGCACAACTCCCTATACAGAAAAGCAAGAACTGTCGAACCCCAACTTAATTTACCAGCCTCTCCAAAATCCCGCAAGTGCCGCAACCACAACATGTGAACCTTGTTGCGAGTTTTGTCGGCCACCAAAATTCCCCCGAGGATCTGTAAGATATAGGCCCGAGCATATGCCTAAAACATAACGAAAAAAATATTAAAATATAATAATTTTATAATTTTATTACTACTAATAAAAAAATATTTTTTTTACCTTCTTCACATCTTCATTGGCTCCAGCAAGCAAATTAGCGAATTCCGTACGCAACCACTTCAGAGTCACACATCCGCCCTGAAGTTTTTCTGGCTTATCCCCTAACAAGTCCATACATAAGCCCTCCTAATTGTCACTGGCGGCACCAGTGATAACCTCCCCATCTACAGGCAGGCCAAGAATATGCGACACATCTTCTAATGTGATGGTCACCTCACCACATGGTAAGTGGAAGGTATGTGTCTCTGGCCTCCACCTCTCCACAAGCGCGTTGATTAAATCAACGTCTAATTTCGCACCTCCTCCATTAATCTTCGCCACATGTCCAAATCCGGCTTCGGCTATGTACTCGGCTAAACGAGGATCCGGGGGCACCCTCATCCGAGTGATATAAACCTCCAACCGACGTTCTTCTCCATTCTACAAATAATTAAAGACACACATATTAACAATCACATATTTTATCACAATTTTTTATAGTGTACAATAAAATACTAAACATATTCTAATTTTACTAATTTTTAATCTATAAGTCAATACCAAAGATATATTCGAATTTAACTAATTTTCTTAGTATAAAAATAAATACTAATATATTCGAATTTAACTAATTTTTTTAGTCTAAAAATAAAATCTAAAAACATATTCAAATTTAACTAATTTTCTTACTCTATAAATAAATATTATTAACATATTCGAATTTAAATAATTTTCTTAGTCTAAAAATAAAATCTAAACACATATTCGAATTTAATTAATTTTCTTAGTCTATAAATAAATACTATTAACATATTCGAATTTAACTAATTTTCTAACTCTAAAAATAAAATCTAAACACATATTCGAATTTAATTAATTTTCTTAGTCTATAAATAAATACTATTAACATATTCGAATTTAACTAATTTTCTTACTCTAAAAATAAAATCTAAAGACATATTTGAATTTAACTAATTTTGTTACTCTAAATATAAAATCTAAAGACATATTCGATTTTAACTAACATTCTTAGTCTAAAAATAAATATTATTAACATATTCGAATTTAACTAATTTTCTTAGTCTAAAATTAATATCTAAAGACATATTCGAATTTAACTAACATTCTTAGTCTAAAAATAAATATTATTAACATATTCGAATTTAACTAATTTTCTTAGTCTAAAAATAATATCTAAAGACATATTCGAATTTAACTAACATTCTTAGTATAAAAATAAATACTATTAACATATTCGAATTTAACTAATTTTTTTATTCTAAAAATATAATCTAAAGACATATTCGATCTGGATTACTAATTTTCTTACTCTAAAAATAAATACTATTCACATATTCAATTCATGCCGGCAACACTAAATTAAATTTACATATTCGAATTAAAATAATAAAAAACTTACATTAATTCGACGATAGTTGGATACGTGGCCTTCTTCTAATCTTAGCAAACCCGCCATGATCACAATCACTTCAAAACTCTTCAAAAACTCTTGAAACTCTTCAAATCCTCTTCAAAATTTTGGGAGAGAATCATTCTCTCCCAACTCCACTGCTTTTATAGAGAAAACGGACGCTGGGGGCAGTGAATTCAAACCGAATTCGCGTTCTGCAGAACGCGAATTCAATATAATAAATAGAATTCGCGTCTTGCAGAACGCGAATTCTATTTCCCCAACCGTCCGAATTTATTCGCAATTTACTGCGATAATTTGGATAAAATCTCGTGGAATTCGCGCCTTGCACAACGCGAATTCCCTTTTCCACTGACACGGTGGAGGAATTCGCGTCCTGCAGGACGCGAATCTTGAATTCGCTTTCCCCAGGACGCGAATTCGTCCTACATGGCATGAAAGGGGGTATTTTTCCGAATATCAATCTTTGGGGGTTATTTTTCCCAATAAATTCCCAAAAGGGAATATTCAGACCAATTTGCCCTAATATTCTTTTATATATTTAAGTATAATTTTTATAATGCATTTTACTTTATTTTATCATAAAATTTGAATTGCGATTGGACGAGAAAAAACTCGAATTGTACGCATCCCTACACACATCATATATGATATACTAAAAGAAATCAATGATTGGATTTGCACAATGAAAATAATACAATTTATTGAGGGATTAAAATAAATTTCAAATTTTAAGAGGATTAACATATGATTAATTTGTAAACTTATGATTCTCTAAAGAATTGTATTATACAATTTTACTATTGTTCAGGGAAATTTTCTAGAATGTATGATTAACGATACTGTGGAAGCAGTTTCACAAAGTTGGACAAACGAAAAATTCTAGAATATACCTCAATATCACCCAGTTATATATATTGATATGTACTATTAATTATTTTAATAATTTGTGAAATTATGCAGACTTGAAACATAATTATTTATTTTTAGAATAAAATATGCAAAAAATTATCTTTTGATTTTTAAATTGTTATTCCCTTTTTATTTTAATAATTTTATTATTTTGAATTAAAAAATAAAAAATATGAAAAAATGGTATAGAAAGTGATTTAATATATTTTATTCTAAAAAAAGAAAATAATCATATTTTAAATCTCATGATCTCAAAAGTTATTAAAATAATTAATAGTACCTATGGATATATAACGTCTAATCTAGACTCGCCTTGGGCAAACTGCAATTTTCCCGACTCATCCATAATATAAACCATTAAGAGTGAACAAAATTAAATTCTAAAAAAATAGTGGACAAAATTCAGTTTGAATTTATTTGAATTTTTTTAATAGATTTGATTCAAAAAATTTATTCTTTTTTATTTGAGGCAAAACAAAAATCCTTTCGACTTTAATTTTTTTTCTTTAACTTGATTAAAATCATAATTTTATAAACTCAACTAAAAATATCAAATAGAATTTAAATTATAAAATAAGACTCAAATAATTCAATTTATTTAGTAATTAATTGATCGATTTTTAAGTTTGAGTTGAGTCTCTCAACTCTATCTAACGTATGTATATCACATATGAAAGAAAATATATACATGTATATCAAATATAGTTGTAGAAAGTTGTTTAAATTGAAATCAATTAGTACCATAACATTATAAATATTTACAAAAAAATTAACAGAAACTCGAACAACTCAACTAAAAAAATCAAATAAACTTTAAATTATAATATAAGACTTATAAACTTAAATAATTCAATTTTTTTACTCTACTACTTTATCAAGTATTAACTAATTCACCCCTAAAAAGTATGCAATCACCTCATTGGCGCTCAAGCACTAAACACGTTAGGCAATAAATAGCAACCAAACTGTTAATACTCATTTAAATCAGTTCATTGCGAGCATAAATAGCAGTCCAACCATAAATAAAATGCACTCCAGCTTGAATTTGTGCTATGTAGGTATATCCACTATTCCAACCCCTAATTAACAGAGCATAACTATAACAGATAACAATTCAACAAACATTTAGAACATAAACCAAACAAAAAAAGAAGCATATATAAACAAACAAGATGCATAACATACATACATATAAGATACTGAACAACTAATCAGAAACATGCAAGATACTGAACATGTTAAATAAACAGAAGCATATATAACCAAACAAAAAACAGAAGCATATATAATATAACCAAACAAGATGCATAACATACATATATACATACACACAAGATATTGAACAACTAATCAGAAACATACATACAAGATACTGAACATGTTAAATAAACAGAAGCATATATAACCAAACAAGATGCATAACATACATGTACATATGTATGCATCAATTAATGAACAATAAACTCTAAATCCTAAACCACAATCCCTAGTCCCTAAAAATAAAAACCCTAATCCATCAATATATATATATAATGCATGTAAGCATATATGAATCAATTTATGAACCCTAAACATTAATCCCCAATCCCTAAACCTTAGACCATACCACCCACCCCTAAATCCTAATCCCTAGTCCCTAGTCCCTACAGTACACATAACACAATAACCCCTAAATCCAAAGGAACCCGACCTGAAATGAACGCGACCTGAAACGAAACCGACCTGAAATGAACCCGACCTGAAACGAAACCGACCTGAAAAGAACCCGACCTGAAACGAAACCGACCTGAAACGAACCCGACCTGAAACGAAACCGACCTGAAACGAACTCGACCTGAAACGAAACCGACCTGAAATGAACCCGACCTGAAACGAAACCGACCTGAAATGAACCCGACCTGAAACGAAACCGACCTGAAATCAACCTGTAAATTAACCGTTTTGGCCCGACTTGGAATGAACCGACCTGAAATGAACCTGACCCGAAATGAACCCGACCTGAATTGAACCCAACCTGAAATGAACCCGAACCCGAACCGAATCGAGTCAAAACAAAAAATGACCTGAAATGACCTGTAACCGATTTGACCCGACCTGACAGAGCCCAACCTGAAACCCAACTGTTGACCTGTTTTTACATCCCTACCTCTGCCGTCAGTTCTGCCATGACATCGTCATAGGCAGCGTCGTCCAAGGTGTTGAGGAACTGCTGGTGTGCATCATCATTGTAGCCTATGTAGAGGCCATATAAGGAGTTGATGTGGTCGGCTGTAAATGGTACTTCTTTCCCTCTAACATTCACTGTTGTCGCCGTTTTGCTGCTGATGGCAGCATAAAATTCTCTCACCAGCGTCACGTTCATCTCCTCTAGTTGCTCCGCAAATGTTTGCCATAATAGAGCTCTAATATTCCTGGCGATGAAATGCTTGAGGCCCAGATTCTTTGCCTTTGGTGTATAGATAAAGCCTCATTCTTCCCACATGTCTCTGGTCGCAAAGGACTGTGGGGGAGTTGATGCCGGTGAGGAAGTAGAGGCAGCATTGCGGCGGGTTTTTCTGGAAGACATGTTAGTGCAAGGGTTGTGAAAAGTAAATGAAAGCAAATGAAAACTAAAGATGGAGAGCAAGTAAGAAACGCAGAAGTGAGTGAAAATGAAAATGAAACGGGGTTTTATAGAAAATGAATTGCTGCCCGTTGAAGCTGTAACGGCAGGCGCGAATAACGGGACGGCTGTTGAGCTTTAACGTGTCTGACGAGTCTGACACACGTTTCCGCGTCTGTTACGCGTCTGACACACGTTTCTGCGTCTGTCGTGACAGCATGTATTTTCTGCGTCTGTCGCGGCAGCTGTAACAACAGGCTTCAATATTGGGCTTTGTTGGGCTGATGGATGGTGGGCTGAGTCCACTTCTCCTATTCTTCTTGACTCATTTATTTCCTTCCTAGGGCTTCAGTCCCCTGATAATGCTTGAGGCGCTGTCCGTTGACTTTGAATTGGTGCCCGTCTTTTAATCATCGGATTGTGATGGCACCATGGGGAAAAACTTGTACGACTTGGAATGGGCAAGACCGTCTAGATTTCGGTTTCCTTGGGAAAAGTTTCAGTCTAGAATTGAACAACAATACAAGCTGCCTTGGGCAGAACTGTCGTGGCAGCAACTTCCTGTCATGCCACTTCTTAGTATTCTCCTTGTAGATTCTTTCATTGTCGTAGGCCATTGTCCGTAGTTCTTCAATCTCGTTCAGATCTAACAGCCTTTTTTGTCCTGCCCTGTCCAAGTCCATATTCACTGCCTTGATTGCCCAGTATGCTCTGTGTTCTATCTCGACAGGTAAATGACATGTTTTCCCATAAATCAATCGGTACGGAGACATGCTCAATGGAGTTTTAAAAGCTGTCCTATATGCCCATAACATATCATTAAGGAGTAAAGACCAGTCTTTCCTAGTTGGCTTAACCATCTTCTCAAGAATGTTCTTAACTTCCCTATTAGATATTTCAGCTTGTCCATTGGTCTATAGGTGATATGCTGTCGCGATCTGATGCTTGACACCATATTTCTTCAAGGCGGCAGCAATAACCCTATTGTCGAAATGTCTCCCTTCATCACTGATAATCGCCTTAGGGATGCCAAACCTAGAAAAGATATTTTTGTGTAAAAACCTTTGGACTGTCTTGGCATCATTCTTTTGAGTGGCGATAGCTTCTACCCACTTAGATACATAATCTACTGCCAGAAGGATGTATAGATTCCCACATGAAGATGGGAATGGTCCCATAAAATCAATCCCCCAAACATCGGAGATTTTGACTTCTAGAATGTTCTGCAGCGGCATCTCGTTTCTCCTTGAGACGTTTCCTGTCCTTTGGCACCTGTCACAGCTCTTGTAGAAGATTTGCGCATCTTTATACAGTGACGGCCAATAGAACCCTGACTGCAGCACCTTGGCAGCAGTTTTGTTACCTCCTAAGTGACCTCCATACTGTGAAGCATGGCAGTGATGAAGTATGCCTTTTTACTCTTCTTGTGGTACACACCTCCTTATAACCTGATCTGCACAGATTTTGAAAAGAAGAGGTTCGTCCCAATAATAATGCTTAACATCATTTTGGAACCTCTTCCTGGCTTGATAATTAAGATCAGAAGGGATTATTCCGCTAACTATAAAATTAACGAAATCAGCATACCAGGGGAGTTCAGAAGACTTACCTGCCGCCATGGCTGTCGCGGCAGTGATTGCGGCAGCAAAGAGCTGCTCGTCTGGGAAGGTCTCCAGTATGTTTGTCTCATCTATTGGTAAACTTTGTCCCTTCTCTAACCTTGACAAGTGATCTGCCACCTGATTTTCTGTCCCTTTTTTATCCTTGATTTCAAGGTCGAATTCTTGCAATAGCAGAATCCACCATATCAATCGAGGTTTTGCATCCTTTTTTGCGAACAAATACTTCAGGGCAGAATGGTCTGTGTGCACTATTACCTTCGTTCCAAGTATGTAAGATTGAAACTTGTCAATGGAGAACACTACAGCTAACAACTCCTTTTCTGTGGTGGTGTAGTTCACTTGGGCGTCATTCAGTGTCTTGCTGGCATAATATATGACATGAAATAACTTGTCTCTCCGCTGCCCATGTGTTGCCCCGACAACATAGTCACTAGCATCACACAAAATCTCAAATGGCTATGTCCAGTCTGGTGGCTGTACTATTGGGGCTGTTACCAGTTTTTCCTTCAGAACTTTGAATGCTTCAGTACATTTTTCATTAAAGTCAAAGGGTCGGTTCTGCTCCAAAAGATGGCATAAGGGCTTGGTGATTTTTGAAAAATTTGCAATGAATCTCCGATAAAAACTAGCATGTCCCAAGAAACTTCTAATACCCTTGACTGTGGTCGGCGGCGGAAGCTTTTCGATCACTTCTATTTTGGCTCTGTCGACTTCTATCTCGCGGCAGCTAATCTTATGGCCAAGGACTATCCCTTCATCCACCATAAAGTGGCATTTTTCCCAATTTAAAACCAGGTTTGCTTTTTCACATCTTTCAATTACCTTTTGTAGATTGCCTAGGCAACTCTCAAAATCGTCCCCAAAGACTGAAAAATCATCCATAAATATTTCAAGGAAGTCCTCCACCATATTGGAGAATATGGCCATCATGCACCTTTGGAAGGTGACAGGTGCATTGCATAATCTAAACGGCATCCTCCTAAAAGCATATGTTCCGTTGAGGCATGTGAAAGTCGTCTTTTCTTTATCCTCTGGTGCGATAGCAATTTGATTATACCCTGAATAACCATCAAGAAAACAATAGTAAGGTTTACCCGCTAATCTATCAAGCATTTGATCAATAAAGGGTAAAGGAAAGTGGTCCTTTCGGGTAGCTTTGTTAAGCTTCCGATAGTCCATACAAACCCTCCAATCGGTCACAGTCCTGGTTGGGATTAACTCATTGTTTTCGTTGGTCACCACGGTCATTCCTCCTTTCTTGGGAACACATTGCATCGGGCTCACCCATTTGCTGTCGGAGATGGCGTAAATAATACCAGCATCTAACCATTTAATTATCTCTTTACGCACCACCTCTTTCATAGCATAGTTTAGCCGCCTTTGAGCATCTATAGTCGGCTTATGATCTTCCTCTAAAAGGATTTTATGCATGCATAACGCCGGACTAATGCCTTGAATATCGGCTATCGTCCATCCAATTGCCTTTTTGTGCTGCCGCAGCATCCCTATTAGCTGCCGTTCATGTTCCTGCGGTAGCTTAGAAGAGATGATTACGGGCAACATATCATTTGAACCAAGAAAAGCACATTTTAGCTGCCCTGGCAGGGGCTTCAGTTCTAAAACAGGGGGTTCAACAGTAGATGGCTTTTGGATTGCATGGTTATCTGAAGTATAATTTAAAGGTTCGAATAACTTACCTAGACGATCGCCTATCCAGTTTACCTCCTTCTGATCTTCAGTATCAGATGTATCGGATTCAGAGGAGTTGCTGTCATCGGTGCTGTCATGACAGCCCTGTAGGTGGCTGCCGAGGCAGTGACCAATTTTGATGTCGTGACAGCCCGACCTAATACAGGGTTGATCAAGGGTAACTTCAGTGATAACCTTACATTCCTCGTCTGCACCAGCATGTTTCATGGCTTGGAGAACATTCAACTTAATCTCTTGATCGTTCACTCTCATGGTGAGTTCTCCTTTCTCCACATCAATCAGTGATCTTCTCGTGGCTAAGAAGGGTCGCCCAAGGATGATTGGTGCGTTTTCGTCTGCCTCACAATCTAAAACAAGAAAGTCAGCAGGAAATATAAATTTATCCACTCTTACCAGAATATCTTCGATTTTTCCTTCCGGATGAACGTAAGAGCGGTCTGCCAGTTGCAGAATTACTGTCGTGGGACGCGCCTTTCCAATACCTAATTTCTGAAAAACAAATTTTGGCATTAAATTAATACTAGCACCAAGATCACAAAGTGCCTTACCCACATATTTGTCTCCGATTACACAAGGTATGATGAAGCTCCCCGGATCCTTCTTTTTCTGGGGTGGTTGTCGGTGAAGAATACGCATGCAACCTTTATCATCTATACCGTTTCAAATTCCCTAAGTTTAGATTTCTTTGACATGAAATCCTTGAGAAATTTGGCATAACCGGGCATCTCCCTAACGGCATCTAACAACGAAATATTAATATGAACCTGCTTAAAAATATCATATATCTTTTTAAGCTGAGATTCTTGCTTTGCTTGTTGTAATCGTTGAGGAAAAGGAGGTGGGGGACGATAATCAGCAATACGTCCTTCCCACTGCATACGAATCTGAGGAGGTTTGGGTTCATTATTTTTCTCCTCTGTCGCTTCTGCTGTCGTGACAGGCTCATCGGCAGCAGTCTGTTTGTTACCTGTCGGGGCAGCTTCCTCGGCAGGTCTGTCCAAGGCTGGTTTCCTTACTGTTTCAGCTTCCTTTTCCGGCCCTAGTAATTTCTTCCCACTCCTAGTAGTAATTGCCTTACACTGCTCATGTGTGGGTTGCCTAGCATTTTCAGTATTACTAGGGAATCCTCTAGTCTGCCTTGGCTTAATATGCTGGGAAACCTGACCCATTTGTGTCTCCAAAGATTTCAGAGTAGCTTCATGATTCGTCATCCGCATCTCTGTTTTATCCATGAATGTCTCTGTCTTCTTGACAAACTAAGTTCCAGTATACTGCTCGTGGCAGCTGGTTGCTACTATTGCGGTGGCAGTTGCTGACGGGTCAACAATCTAGGTCCTCCCTCATTCTGATTGTGTGCTTGAGGATTCAGGGCATTATTAGGATTAGGTCAAGAAAACTTGGGATCCTTTCTCCAATTGGGATTATAGTTGTTGGAATTGTAATTCGGCTTGTAGTTTCCAACATATTTTCCCTCTTCTAACTGTATCGGGCACTCATCCGAACTATGATTTCCCTCACAGATTTCACATACCTCCTCAACAGCAAATCCATGTTGTGCATCATCATTCAATAGCCTTTTCATTGCTTTAGTAAGGAATGCTACATGTGATTTCATCGTGTTGTCAGCCTCATAATCCTTGACAGCTAGTACCCATTTACCCCCTCTTCTTGCTGTCGAAAACTGCTCCTCATTCTTAGCCAGATTTTTTAATACTTGCATTGCCTCGTCCGGGTCTTTATCCAACAAAAGTCCGTTCGCTGCTGAATCAATTCGAATACGAGTTTGTAAGTTGGCAGCATTATAAAACTTTGTTACCTGATTCCAGACGGGGAATCCATGCATTGGGCATTTCCGTAGAAGAGTGGTAAATCTGTCCCAGGCCTCATGCATTGGCTCGTCATCTTCTTGTTGAAAAGTAGCAATTTCATTACGTAATCGCTCAGATAAATGCGAAGGATTAAAACGAGATAAAAATTCACGAGATAAATCTGCCCAAGTTCTAATTGAACCCGACGTAAGTTTATTCCACCAAGTCTTTGCTCTATCCCTCAATAAATGGGGAAATAACCGAAGCCTTAGTATCTCCGGATTAAATCCTGGCAGTCTAAACGAACCACAGATTTCCTGGAACATTTTGAGATGCTCCCTAGCATCCTTGTAACAGCACCACTGAATTGACCGGCATTATTGATCATGCTAAACATGACAGGTTTCAGCTCGAAGTTGTCAACGTCTATGTCCGGCAGCGTGGTTTCCAGTTCTACATGATCGTTCAACATGTAGTCACGACAGGACCGTCGTCCGGCAGCGGCAGCAGGGTTGCTGACAGGAGGTATAATATCGCCAACAGACGGGTCGTTTCCATTGTGGGCCATCTTCTCTAGCTGTTCCTCAAGGTAATCGTTCCTAGTAAGTAAGTGACGAAGTTGTTTCTTGAGATTGAATGAACGTTCGATTTCCGGATCTAATGGATACTCAGGATCTTTACCTCGATTCGATCTGCGCATAAACAAGAAACCTTGTGAAAAGCAAGAGTTGAATGCACCAAAGAAGAACAGAAAAATAAAAATAAAAATAAAAACGAAAAGTGCAATAAATGAAAAGGTAGAGTTATGTTGTCAATCCCCGGCAACGGCGCCAAAAACTTGTTGCATGTAAAATAGTATATCGCAATGGTAGTGCAAGTATACACGACGCAAGTAGTAAAGTGATACGAAGTATCGGATATCGTCTCCACAGGGATTGGGCTAATAGCTTCACCTTAATTCACTGCACAAAAGTAAAGAAAATATTTGAGAAGTTGTCACGAAAATAATGAAGTAAACGTAAATAAAAGAGTAAAGATATCAAGATAGAGAGAATGGGCTGGTATTGAATTGCTCAGTAGTGCAGGTATTGCAAAGTTTTGGAATACCAGTTCTGTCGTCGCGCCCGTCACGGTAGCACCTGTCGCGGCAGCAGTCCGTTGATTGTCGCGGCAACAAACACTCAACTCAGTACTTCAAGTTTGGAAAAAATCCCGGATGTGCCTTGGCCTATCCCTAGGTCCAAGTCTGTCGATGATCATGTCTTTGATGATACCTCCCGGCGTGAATCGATGGATGAACACCGATGTGTATGAATTCTTCTTTAGCCACTTAACCTCATCCTATCCCTAGGTCCGAGACAGTTCAACTATAAACTAGAGAACTTGCTCTTATTTCTTTCGTATACTTAACTCTCCCGATGCTAAGTAAATAGATAACCTCACAATGCTCTCTCGATACTCTTGCAAGATATTAATAACCAAAATAAGAGAACTTGAAGTTTATTTTATTGAACTAAAAATTCCTAAAACAAAACAACCCTTGCAACTACTTTACAATTCAACCCGTGGCCCTAGGAGGAATTTAGAACATGCTGTGGGAAGGAAAACGACTAGAAGTTTGGGAAGAAGCTAGGGTAATCGGTTATCGGTTATGCCCTCTAGGTTAAAATACATGCCCTTATATAAGCTTTGGGCTCAAGTTATCTAAAATAGCAAGAATACAACTTTAATTGAAAGTATGATTCTAATAAAGACTAAATCTTCAAGGAATCTACTTTCCAGCCGTCATCTTCTTGCTTGGGATTTTTCTCTACTTGAACTTTGGGCTTGACATTCCTTTTGACCTGGGGCTTGAAAAAAATATGAGGTTTTCACCCGACAGACGGGCTGAATTTTCTCTATCTGTCGAGGTCCACTTTGCTTCTTCTCTGCAAAATTGTTGTCGTCCTCTGCTATCACGGCAGCAACCGTGGCAGCATCGTCCTCTTTGTCTGCTTGTCCAGTTCAGCTCTTCGGCTTCATTGCCAAGTGCCTGCCCTTTCCGTCTGCTACGGCAGCAACCTGCAAAAACAGCCATTTTTAGCAGAAACTGTGCCTTTTAATATATTTGTGATGTTTTGCTGTAAACTAACCTAAATACAATAAATAATGCTTGATTGCAGCAAAAATATGGGTTAAAAAGGGGGTAAATAATAGAACTTTACACACTCAACAATAAGTGTTGCTATATGGAAACACCATATAAATAATAACTCTTTTGTTCTCATAGTTTAGCTATTAAGTAGAAGGCATCCAATTGAAATTTTGCTAAACTATATTTTTCATAATCAATAGGCTTTGTAACAACTGATATAGCCTAAAATATAAACCCACTAGCTTTTGCAAGACGAATAGTCTAACTGCATAATCTGAATCATTTTATAGTCAATCTCACAAACTTCTGGTTGTAAGTTGATAAAACAGTGTAGATGCATCTACTAAAATCATATAAAACATTCTACATTTGCGGATATATGTGCCCATATTTCGTTCAGATATGCAAGACATGTAGTCTCATATTCAACACAATAACTTCAAGTTCTAATTGTTTTGGTAAGTGAGATCAACTATATCCTTTGAGAACAAACAACACAAGAACTTCAGGTTATTTTAGTAAGTGGAATTTAATCAATTCCTTTAAGGAACACAAGAACTTCATGTTCTTTAATAAGTGGAATTTAATCAATTCCTTTGAGAATAAGCACCACAAGAACTCCATGTTCTTTTAATACATGTGCATGTAAATCTCAATAATTTCTGCACCATTATTGATCAGGATGGTCTAACCGATCATGCCAACTATACATATATATGTGTATATATTTCTAAATTTGTAAGCTTCTTGTTTACCATAACATGTAATTCAATCTCACTTGTACATGTCAAGTACGACCATCAAAATTGTTCCTTTAAATAGGAATATATTTAGCTCTTTCGGAGCTTTCAATTGAAATTATCTTTTGGTAGCAATATATAACTCTTCTAGAGCTTTCAACTGACTTTTTGGCTACCAGAACCGTTGAGTTGTGAGGAGCTCGATTCGTTCAACCGATGTGGCTCACCAAGTGGTGGAGAGGTGGATTTTTGGGTGGAAGGCTTGTAGAAGCTAGAATGTAAATAGACACAATGATTTATAGTGGTTCAACCTTCTAACCAAGGTCTACATTCACTACCTTAGCTCCCCACTAAGGATTTCCAATCAATCCACTATTGATTCGTCCCCTTTTCTAGACTTAGGAGGTAACCCTTATACACAATCAAGCTTTCTACCCAAAGCCTTGATTGAAACCCTCTCTTACAAAGAGAAACAATAAGAAAACTTATAACCCTCTAATGGGTGTTTGTTTGCACAATTAAGCACTCACCCAAAACCTAAAACACTTGAGCAAATTTGACAATTTTGGCTCACTAGTGTTTGTCTATACAATAAATGAGAATTTAAGCTCTAAAACAATTCTTGATCATTTGATGTTTGAAAATATGAGCATTAGCATTTACTTGATGCTTGGAGGTCCCTTTTATACTCCTTGATGAGTTTGTAGCCGTTACTAGCCGTTGGGATTGAATTGGAACCGTTGAGGACTTTAATTCCCACCATAAATGCAGTTCTGCAGCTCATCGTTTCGAAACGCTCAAACCCGTTTCGAAACACCCTTTAAGTAGAAAGAGTCGTTGCAGTCTGACAAGGCACTCGTTTCGGAACGCCCCTAGCCGTTTCAGAACTCGTATCGAAACGCCCTAAACCCGTATCGAAACGCCCTGCATTTAAATGTTAGTTGGGGTTTATGACCGTTGTGGTCAATTCCACGTAGGCGTATCGAAACGGCATAGCCCGTTTCGAAACGCTGGGCAAAATCCTTATCCAGGGACAGCCCGTTTCGATACCCGTATCGAAACACTTTTGCTATTGGAATGCACCGTATCGAAACGCCCTAAGGTGTTTCGAAACGCCTGGACAGTTTTGTAAAGTTTGGCATTGAAAAACATGTAAAACCTTTTAAAAACATCCCTAAACATAGTTTCAAGTTATTTGGACTTTGGAAGTTGTTTTAAATACTTTTTAAATCATTCCAACACATTTTTCAATTATTATATCAAAACATTAGTTCTACAATCTCTCCCTTTTTGATATAATAAAACTATCTTGAAAAATTGTTTGGAATTCTCCCCCTTTAACTTTAAAAATGTGAATAAGAGATTAAAGATATGAAATCAAATAAAGCTCCCCCTTATTCATTTGAAAATTCAATTTTTCAAACCATTTCTCCCCCTTTTTGTTATATCAAAAAGAATTTAAAACATTAAGATCAAAATAACAATAGAGGTAAAATTTGACAAAAATACAAATTTGGTTTTAAAATGGCTCCCCTTACTCAAAGCATCATAAAAATGTTAGTCCAACATATATGATCATCTAGTTGAATTAAATAAAAATTAAAACAAATAAATGCAAAAACAACTAGATATTACCACACTTGAACTCAAGGGAGGATGTGAAGCCTTCCTTCTTCAAGTGTTCTTCCTTAGTGTGCATGGAGCTCCCCCTTATTAATTTGACTTGTTGATCATCTCCATCACACCTAGCAAAAGACAATCAAGTAATTTTTGGTATCCAAATAGCTTTGGATCCATGAACATTAGTAGCACAAATTTTAGTCCCCTTAGGAATCCATTTTTCAATGTCATCCTTTTTAATTGAAGTGGTCAGTCCTTTTGGGACCCAAACACTTCTAAAACATTTTCCTTTAATAAATCTAGGGGCACTAGATTGTCTTACATAAAAATTTAATTTTCCAAAATTGTTTTTCTTTTCAAGCTCTTTGAAAATCAAATCTTTTTCTTCTTGAACTTTTTGAAGCAAATTTTGTAAATCAAAACATTTTAATTCAAACTCTTCGAGTTTTGCTTAAAGTTCAAGTTTGGTTTTAGAAATCAAATCATTTTGAATTTTTAACTTTGAAATCAATTTATTGTTTTTCAAAAATGTGATTTTTAAAGTCTAAAACCAAATCATCATAGGCATCTTGTAATTCATCAAAAGTGTAAGAACATGAAGTAGATGAATTTTAAGTTACCCTTGAATCTTCTTCAATGACCATAAGGCAAAGGTTGGCTTGTTCATCGTCGGTGGAGTCCTCATCACTCCAAGTAGCCACATGTGCCTTCTTCTTATGGCTTGAAGTGCTTGCCCTCTCCTTTTTTCTTGGAATCTTGTTCAAGCTCTCCCAAGGCTTTCTTCATGAACGGGGCACACTTCTTGAAGAGATGAACTATCTCTTCATCTTCATCCTCCTCTTCACTTGAGTAGACATGATGACAAGTGGAGGATTTGAGAGCCATGGCACTTGCATTGATGCCAAGCCCTTTGATTTTCTTCTCTCCCATAGCTCTAATTTCTTCCCTCTTCTTCTCATCTTCTTTATTCTTCTTCATGATTTGATGAGTAAGGAGTGACCACATGAGTTCATCAAGCTTTAAGGTCTTTAAATTCTTGGCTTCGATAATGGCGGTCCTCTTTGAGTCCCAAGATTCGGGAAGTGAGTAGATGAGCTTTTGAACAAGCTTTTCCTCCGGGATGGCTTCTTCATAGCCTTTGAGACCATTGGTGATAGTGGAGAACCTATCAAACATCTTCTCGATGTTCTCTTCCGGATCCATTTTGAAGTTCTCATACTCTAAGGTTAGGAGCCCAATCTTGGTCTCCTTGACTTCATCGGTCCCCTCGTATGTGACTTCTAGCTTGTCTCATACCTCCTTGGCACTCTCACAAGAAGACACCTTCTCATAGATGGTTGGGCTAAATGCACAAAACAAAATGTGCAAGGCTTTGCAATTAAGCTCCATCTTCTTGCGATCGTCGACACTCCACTCCGCTTTGCTTCGTTGAGGCACGAACGGACCATCTTCAACTATGTCTCATAGCTTGTAATCTCTAGATTTGATGAAGAACTTCATCTTAGTCTTCCAATGGGCATAGTGGGTTCCGTCGAAGAAAGGCGGTTTGTCGATGGATTGCGCCATTTGAGCCAGTTTATGAAATAGTGAACAAGCTTGCCGGATCTCCTCAATAGGATGTGAATCCCCTTCGATTGAGCCAAGCTCTGATACCAATTGTTGAGTTGTGAGGAGCTCGATTCGTTCAACCGATGTGGCTCACCTAGTAGTGGAGAGGTGGATTTTTGGGTGGAAGGGTTGTGGAAGCTAGAATGTAAATAGACACAATGATTTATAGTGGTTCAACCTTCTAACTAAGGTCTACATCCACTACCTTAGCTCCCCATTAAGGATTTCCAATCAATCCACTATTGATTCGTCCCCTATTTCTAGGCTTAGGAGGTAACCCTTATACACAATCAAGCTTTCTACCCAAAGCCTTGATTGAAACCCTCTCTTACAAAGAGAAACAATAAGCAAACTTAAAACCCTCTAATAGGTGTTTGTTTGCACAATTAAGCACTCACCCAAAACCTAAAACACTTGAGCAAATTGACAATTTTGGCTCACTAGTGTTTGTCTATACAATAAATGACAATTTAAGCTCTAAAACAATTCTTGATCATTTGATGTTTGACAATATGAGCATTAGCCTTTACTTAATGCTTGGACGTCCCTTTTATACTCTTTGATGAGTTTGTAGCCGTTACTAGCCGTTGGGATTGAATTGGAGCCGTTGAGGACTTTAATTCCCACCATAAATGCAGTTTTCCAGCTCACCGTTTCGAAACGCTCGAACCTGTTTCGAAACACCCTTTAAGTAGAAAGAGTCATTGCAGTCTAACAAGGCACCCGTTTCGGAACGCCCCTGGCCGTTTCAGAACTCGTATCGAAACGCCCTAGACCCGTATCGAAACGCCCTGCATTTAAATGTTAGTTGGGAAATAGCCGTTGGGGTTTATGACCGTTGTGGTCAATGTCACGTAGGCGTATCGAAACGGCATAGCCCGTTTCGAAACGCTGGGCAAAATCCTTATCCATGGATAGCCCGTTTCGATACCCGTATCGAAACACTTTTGCTACTGGAATGCACCGTATCGAAACGCCCTAAGGTGTTTCGAAACGCCTGGACAATTTTGTAAAGTTTGGCTTTGAAAAACATGTAAAACCTTTTAAAAACATCCCTAAACATAGTTTCAAGTTATTTGGACTTTGGAAGTTGTTTTAAATACTTTTTAAATCAGTCCAACACATTTTTCAATTATTATATCAAAACATTAGTTTTACAAGAACTTATATCCATATTGGCTTGTTTCAAATGTCAATTGATAACATATTTTATCTATAATTCTCTAAGAGATATTTTGCGAACTCATATTTCTCTCTTAAAATTTTCACTTCTGGTGGTGACGATATTATTACCATTAGTGATAATTATTGCAATATTCGCAATTCTGCACTTTTCATAATGTGCCTTCTCTAAAAATTTATTGCTCTTCTAGAGCATCAATATTTTCAGTACTTTGAGATATAGTACTCATATTATTCCCTTGTATTTAAATGAGAAAATATATTTTATGCTTATGTTGAGCATAAATCGTCACCATAGATTGTATTTGACGTGTAATCATGTTAAATAAAATAAATAAATATCATAATATATAAATATAAGTATAAAACGTAAATAATTAATGTGTGTAAAGTAAATAAACATAAATAAAAATAAAAAGATAAATAATTCTCTTTAAAGTTGTGAGAATAATTAGAAGATGATTTTTTCCCTTCGAGAGTTATAAGAAAAGTAACAACGTCCAAATGAGTTGGACCAACAATGTCCAAATAAAGTTAGACCGATATCATTTTCATCATGTTTCAGAAACAAATTTTGCTTCTATTTTCTTTCATTTATCATTCACTGATTGTTGATTTTTTAACGTACAACACGTACGAGACCAATGGTTTATAACATCGCATTGGTAATAAGAAGAATTTTACTTCATTAGAATGATCTTTATCACTCTTGTCATCCTTATAACCTCACTACCGGTGGGTAGAAGTATTATTAAAATAACCATATTTTCATGTTTATATTCATAGCCTCGACCATGACCACAACTTCTAATGTGGTTTTTATTCCTTCCATAATATAATCTCACATTCACTTCGGGGAATGGAGTAAAGCCAGTGGGTCTTTGAAACCTTTTTCACATATCCTTGTCACAGAGAAAAAAAGATTTAATCCTCGTACGCGGCATTGTTAAACCAGTCCACAAGGTCCTTTAAAAACCTCCTTTGAGGCCAGTAGCCTCGCAGAACAGGATGTCCAGCCAATATACTTGGATTATATCGAAATTATGTCTCTAATTGAATAATGATTTACCATGTTTGCATTCACTTTATGGTATGAAACAATTCCAATAATCGCATGGAATAAACATTATGCTTGCATTCACTTCAGGAAATGCCCCATCATTGATAATCGCATGGAATAAACATCATGATTTGCATTCACTTCAGGGAATGCCTCCCATAAAACTTTTTGGATCAAAACGAATTTTCGTAACTTGAAATTGTGAGAAGTCTATGGTCGAATTTTTCGACGAAGAAGAAATATTGTTTTCGAGCAAATATAGACTTTATAACAATCTTTTTATAGATTGAAATTCACCATGATTTATCGCACATTAAAATCATAATTTAAAGAGAGAAAAAAGTTTACCGATAATAATTTTCCTCTCGATGACAATGGAGACGTCTCAAATGACCGAAACAACTTCTCGTAATTTCTTTACGTCATATCTCTTTTCAAGTCATTTAAGCATATCATGTAAAACTTAAAATATGGTTAAATAAAATATAAAAAAAAACATTCACCATATTATATATCATGAATCCATAAAAAAATATACTTATATGTAAATATACTCAAGATAACTATCTCCCCCCCCCCCCCACGATCCCCTTGATATGGATTTGGGTCGCTTGAGAGATCAATTCTTTGAGGGAGATTGGATTCGATGCGATTAAGCATGCTTCTATTCTTTTCAAAAAAGTTATAAAGAGAAAGACAATCAATAGATAAAAAATGAGAGAAAAAAAACTTATCTTTAGTTTCATTCTATAATCGAATTCATACTTTTCGGTAACTTCTTTTGGATTCGAACGATGAAGATATCAGTTGATTAGAATCTCGTGCTGATAACGTGTTGTGAATAAAATAATGATGAACAACGAACAAGTATAAAAGAATAAAGAGATGAGAGAAAGAGGGAGATTCATATTATTCTCAAATATTGACTTGTGTACAATGCCTTCAATAAATCATCTATTTATAAGCATAAGAAGTACATAATACATTAAACTCTAATTAATGTAGATAATATTTCTAATGATAAAGTAAGTCAAATCTCCTTCATAAAGTCTTTATCATGATAGACATCCACATAAATAAATATTCATAACAATTTTATATTTTTCATGTACATAATAATTCTTAATTATTAACTTTGTATCAATAAATAAAAATATCAAATCAATTTAAAGATTTAATAACTAACAATTTATCTGTTAAGAGTTCTTAGCTGACATCTTTCTTCTCTCATGAATTGTGAGTTTAAAACTCATTAGGAATAAATTTTTCTTTCTTTTCTTTTGAATAGAAATAATTAAAAAAATCTAAAACTTTCGCATCAGTTTTAAAATAAATGAGTTATAAAAATATTATTCCTATAAAAGTACGTGAAATAAATATACTATTTAATGTAATTGGATGTTCTTTTTCGGTGGCGGTGGTCATGGCCCTAATATCTGTATTGAATTATAGTTTCATTTATGTAAGAAGCAGTGTAAAACTGTAAATTGTTACGAAAAGACATTTATTTACAAGGATTCAAATAAGAATCTCCAATCACTGTACAAATCGGTATACACAATATCATTTCTAACAAGAGCTCAGCTTCCCAGCTCAAACTAAAAAAAAAAAAAAAACTTAAATTTAGTTAAAGAAGCGAAGTGAAAAATAATGTCACGCTTCATCCCGTTTATGCATTTCGTACGGATGAAGGAAAAAGATAGGCATGCCAACAGCTAGAGAAGTGTCATTGTGATTTCTCTATTTGCCTCGTATTTTTTTAATAGTCTAAAGATAATTATAAAATAATATATATTTATATACATTTTTAATTATTTAACAATATATACATCATATACCCTGCAAACAAAATAATTAAATTTAATCTTCAAAATTAAACATTATTTATTTTTTTATTGAAACTACGGGTTCCATTTATCTCATCCCTTAATTCTTCTACAATTATTATTATTATTATTATTATTATTATTATTATTATTATTATCAGCACCCTGTTCATAAGGCACATCGCACGTGCCGTGTAAGAAAACCCTAATAGTTAATGGATAAATGTCCCAAACTTTATTTTATTGGAAAACTTAGATTTAATTTTTTTTCAATGTTTATTCACTCTAGAAAAAAACCAAATGGCGGAAATAATAATGTTGAATAGTCACTAATTTTAAATATCAATTATAAAACAGACACATTAGATAAAAAAAATAAAAACAAAAGAAATCAATCATTTATTTTTTTTCTTTTTTATTTAAAAGTATTAACTAATTTATTATCAACTCAATTCGCGTCACTTGAGTATTAAAATTTTAAATATAAATCTTGTATCATTCTACTTGTAGTCGATTCCACATTTCATCCGTTTATAGTAATTGAGAAGTGTATAAGTCTCATTAAAAGAAGTATATATAATATTTTCCTGGATGATTTTATATTTAAACTGATTTAAGTTTAGATTAATTTGAATTAAGGTCATTCGTAATTCTTTGTTCAAGTAATTCAAGTTTAAAACCCAGATTTCGATTATTTCAAATTACATATCGGATCATTATAAACTTAAATAATGTTAAACTTAACACATTCTGAATTGAAATTATTTATAACTCGAATCAATTTAAAAAGTAACTAACCAACCAATAAATTAAAGGTTAAAAGGTCAAACTTGTTCTTGTGGTAATCTAAAATCAGCAATGTTGTCCCTATTTTTTATTTTCTGTAATTTTTCTCTTAAAGTTAGTCAATTGCAGCAATGTTGCCCTTTGATCGACTTTGACCGTTAAAGTGTTGATGTGGCAGTTGACAGTTAAGTCATTCATGCAATTTTGCCCTCAAAGTCATTCAATTGCAGTAATTTTGCCTGTTTTTTAAACTTTTGAATAAAATTAGATAAATAATTTAGTTTTTCGAGTTGAACTTTTACAAACATAATATATGAAAAATCGATTAACAAATTGGTGTAAATATCCTTTGGGTCCATGGTAATTTTAAAAATAAGCAAAGTAACAAAATATAAATAAGATATTAAAAAATTATTGAAAATAAAAATTAATATAAAAATTAAAATATAATAGAAATTATAAAATGATAAAATATAAATATAAAAATTAAAAAGTATTTATAAAGTATTAAAAAATTGAATAATCTCAACAATTTTTTTTCGCTTTTCTACATCAAACTGATGCTCATTAATATTTGATAAATTTTATTACTACTTGTCGCGGCTGTTTTTAAGACTCATTTGTGGAAAAACAGTCTAACGATTAGGGTTTTGGAAATTGGGATTTTCATTTTAATTTGGTCTTGAAATTAGGGATTTTTTCAATTTTAATCAAATTTTCTTTATTTGCTTAAAAATCATTTTGGAGTCGCCACCAGTCAATTTTGTAGACCGGACACCATATAAAGCAGACCAAAGATTCCTTTAATAAAATTCGGGTTCGGGAGTCAGTTGCGTGTAGGGAAGGGTTAACACCCCCTACAAACACCCATTATCGGTACCTTATTAATTCCACATGGCATTTGACATTTCGAACATTAATCTGAATTTAATTAAATCTTTTAATTGTTAAACAGATTTCATTTCGAATGGGAATATTCTTTTGTAAGGAAATACATTTTGGACGAATATAAGTTTTGAAACGTCCAAATACATTAGGACACTTCAATTTATATTCAAAATATATCTCAACACAAAAAGTTTAATGCATGTTCAATTATTGTCTTGTTCATTTTAAGTAAGATCTAACTATGGCTCCATTAATTAATTAATTAAAATTCTATGAATATTATTAGTTTTTGGGCTTTAGTGGTAACACCCAAATAGTTTGGACACTACCTTTATTAGGCCCAAAAGTAACAACATTCCTAAGATTAATGATACTAATTGTTTAATCCTATTTTGATTTTATTTAAACTAACTATGTGTAATTTCCATTTTCTAAGTTTAAATGACATATTAAATATTTCACTAAAATACTCTATTGATTGACATCTCATTGCAACGAGACACTAATCAAATTAGAGTATTAAAGTGTCCATTTAATACTCATTTATTTTCTAAATTTTCCTTCATATTTAAATTAATTAAATCTATTAAAGTACCTAAGCTTAAGAGGCTCTAATTATCAATATTAATTTGGTGACCAAATTATCTAATTAATAAAATTAGATGCTTAATTTAAAATATGCAAGTAAATATATGAATAATTAAACAATCGAACAAATAATTAAAGCTGAAAAGGGGACTAAATTGAAAGAGAATGCAAACTCTAGAGTTCAAATTCATTGAATTGAGGACTAAATTGAAATGTTTACAAAATTGAATGGCCAAAGCGTGAAGATCAAAGAGTAGGGAGCAGATCCTTCTAGTCCGACCTGGTTTGCGCGCGGGGGTCTCCGATACCCGGGTTCAAAACGACGTCACATTGGTCTGCCTATAAATGGACCTAATCTGAGTTTAACTCGGGCATTTTCATCTAACTCCACTCGCTCACCGACTCAGCCCTTCCTATCTCTCAGTACTCAAACACATTTTACCCGAAATAATAACTTCCCTTCTCGATTAAATCCTCTATTTTCATCACAGTTCATACTTGTTCTTCCTCATTTCTTTCATTTGATCGATCATGAACACAAAAAACCCCTAATCCTTTGTTCTTTTAAGATCAAAACTCGAATTTCCTCAAGAACACATCACTTGTTCTTCACATTTCCTCTTTTGATCCACTACAAACACCGAACTCTCCCCAAACCTTGCTTATTTCGGATCGAACACCCCAAAAACCTAAACATTCAGCCCATATTCTTCATCATTCTTCATTTCAATTTGTCACCACCATAAACCCTAGCTCAACCTGTTTGTCAATCGCCGGAGACGACGCCGGTCACCGGTCGTCATCTCCGGTCACCTTCCTCGGTGACCTAAACTTTCCGGCCAACCTCCGCTTTTCCGATCGTCTTCTTCGGCCAACTGTGCCTATTTCGGTCGTCTTCTCCGGCCAACATCCCTACTCCAACCACCATCTGGTTTGTCTCCAGCGATCGATCACCACCATGAGGTGATTTTTGACTGTTGTATCGTCGTCGTGTCAAAACCCTAAATACCTATTTTTTCACAAATTTTCACCCTGGATCACTAAATCTACCCCGATTCAACAAAATCAGCCCATCTTCCCTCGTCCTAGGTTCTCTACTATCGAAACTAAACCCTAAACTACCCTCTTCAACTTCGTCAGATCAGTTTTGCTACTTAATTTCGAAATCCCTCCCAAAATGCTCGAATAAGTCTCATATTGAGTTTATTTCTTTAAATCTTGAGTTTAGGTTTAGTTCAACTATTGTTTTTGGGTTTTGCGAGCCTGGATCTAACTCTATTCATGTTTTAAATGCAGGAAACAGAATGAATGAGAGATTTTACCTTCTCCGGCATATTTTGCGATGTCCGGCAATGCTACGACGAATGTTTCTGGCGGCCTCCTTGTCTTCTCCGGCGGCTCTTCGGTTTTAGATATATATAGAACTAATGTTTTGATATAATAATTGAAAAATGTTTTGGACTAATTTATAAAGAATTGAAAACTATTTCAAAAGTACAAATAACTTGAAACTATGTTTAGGGATATTTTCTAAAGGGTTTTGCATGTTTTCAAAAGCCAAAATACACAAAACCTTCCAGGCATTTCGAAACACCTTAGGGCGTTTCGATACGGGGACTCTAGTAGCAAAAGTGTTTCGATACGGGTATCGAAACGGGCCTTCCCTGGATGTGAATTTTGCCTAGCGTTTCGAAACGGGCTATGCTGTTTTGATACGCCTACGTGGCATCGACCACAACGGTCATAAACCCCAACGGCTATTTCCCAACTAACTTTTAAATGTAGATCGTTTCGATACGGGACTAGGCGTTTCGATACGGTGTTTTGAAATGGCCAAGAGCGTTTCGATACGGGTACCTCATCAGGCTGCAACGGCTCTTTCTACTTAAAGGGTGTTTTGAAATGGGCACGACTGTTTCGAAACGGTGAACTGCAGAAGTGCATTTATGGTGGGAAATAAAGTCTTCAACGGCTCCATATCAACCCCAACGGCTAGTAATGGCTATAAACTCATCAAGGAGTATAAAAGGGACCTCAAGCATCAAGATATGGTTAATGCTCATATTGTCAATAAAAAATGATCAAATATTGTCTTAGTGCTTAAATTGTCAATTCTTGTATAGACAAACACTAGTGATCCAAAATTGTCAAATTTGCTCAAGTGTTTTAGGTTTTGGGTGAGTGATTTAATTGTGCAAACAAACACCTATTAGAGGGATTTGTGTTTGCTTTATTTATCTCTTTGTAAAAGAGGGTTTGATCAAGGCTTTGGGTAGAAAGCTTGATCGGTGTATAAGGGTTTCCTCCTAAGCCTAGAAAAGGGACGAATCAATAGTGGATTGATTGGAAATCCTTAGTGGGAAGCTAAGGTAGTGGATGTAGACCTTGGTTAGAAGGTGAAACCACTCTAAAATCATTGTGTTATTTACTTTTTAGCTTCCACACCAAATCCACCCAAAATTCCACCTCTCCACCACTTGGTGAGCCATATCGGTTGAACGAATCGAGCTCCTCACAACTCAACAATATGGCTCTCGGGTTACCCTTGTTCTATCTCTCAATTAAAGATGATATTAATTACCCAATTATTGTCTCATAATTGCTTCTCTCTCTATTTATATCAGGTAGTGGGGTATGACATCGTGCTGACGTTGGCGAAGCCAGCTGGCTCCAGCTGAGAATCAATCCACGTGACCTCTTTACGGACCAATTGCAGAATGGTACGTAGAGCACATTTGAGCGGGAACCCCGATAATTCGACCGAATTTGTGTTTGTTTAGTGGATTTGGGCGGGAAATTCAGTAACAAAAGGGATTTGGGCTTTGTAAATGGGCTTTCGAGTTTTTAGATGTAATTTGGACATTATTAAGGAATTTGGACTATTTATTTTAAGGGTTTATTATTTATTTATATTTTTTGTTTTATTTATAGGGAAAATATAGTGTATATATATAAGGGTACCCGAACAAAATTAGGGTATTACAGCTGCCCCTATTTGCTCATTGCTGTGGAACATGAATAGGGAAAAGACTAAAAATACACGAATTTTGTCCGAACTTGTTAGCTGTTTCTCTGGGCTGCAAGGTCTTATTCTCACGAACTTTCTCTACTTCGCCCTCTCTATAGGCTTGAACAAGTTCTTCTCATTTGGAACCTCCTAATCTTCCTATCAAAGGTAACTGTAGGGTCTAAACTAGCTCTTCTCATTAAGGAGCTTTATCTCCACTGGGTGAACTATTCTCATTAGGAATCCTGTCTTCGCTGGGTGAACTCTTCACATTAGGAATTCTGTCTGTGCTAAGGTGGGCTCTTCTCGTTAGGAATCCTTCTTTGTTGGGCGAACTCTTCTCATTAGAAGCTCTTCTTTGCTGGTTAGATTCTTCTCATCAGGAACCCTTCTTTGCTGGGCGAACTCTTCTCATTAGAAGTTCTTCTTTGTTGAGGTGGACTCTTCTCATCGGGAATCATTCTTTGCTGGGGCAGACTCTTCTCATTAGGAATCCTTCTTTGCTGGGGTGAACTCTTCTCATTAGGAGTTTTTCCTTCCCCCAAAAAGAAATATTTTCAATTAATAAGGATTCTTCTTGGTGTAATATGAGATATCTTCAATTTTCCGCTTGAAGCACTAAAATCTTTAAAGTCACTAGTTCTCTATTTATGGTGTCTTGATTTTTCAATCTGGAACTCGTATCGGGTCTCTTGTTGCATTCTCTATTGGTCTATCTCTTTCTTCACTCAGAAATTACATGACCAATTAAACCGCGAATCCTCTTTATTTGAGTTCAGAGTCGATCTATCTTGTTTTCCATTCTCTCTCTTTTTAACTAGTAACCCAAGAGGTTAATATATTTGTCAGGATCCGTCTCTTCAAACAAATTGCTGAGATTCGCTTCTTTAAACATGTTGAAATCTTTACCGAGATCTGTCTATGTAAACGAAATGTCTCCGCCACTGTAAACAAAGTGTCTTGAGATCTGTCTCTATAAGCGGTCTGTCTTTAAGGTCCGCCTTTGTAAACGAAATGACTTGGGATCCATTCCTAGGGAAAAATCGAAACCTACAAAAAGAAATATCACCAGTTAATAAGAATTCTATTTGAAGCAGTATGAACATATTCAATTCAAATTTTGAACCATTGAGATCTTTAGAGTCACTGCTTTCTGTCAAAGGTATCTCCATCTTTCAATCTGAAACTCATATCAAATCTCTTGTTTCCTTTTGTAGAAGTCTGTCTCTTTCTACTACATGTGACTATAAGTGCTTCAACGAGAAACTCTGAAATTTTTGAACGATTGAGTTATGCATCTTTCTTATTTGATCCTAAAGTTGACCCTTCTCGTGCTTCCCTCCTGGCGGTATGGACCATTTTGTTTTTCTTTCTTTTCTCTCCCTTCTTTTTCTTGTTTTCAACTGAGGCCCCTAAAAGATCAATATCTGTCAATGCCATGTCCCAACCGTCCAACTATCTTACTGCGACACCATCCCAAAAGTTCTCATCATTTCTGGAAGTGTCGGTCTTAAAGGACTTAACATCATGCCCGAAGGGCTTACTGACGACTCAAAGGCTTTAAAATTGTATTACACTATCTATCTTGTGCAAACAATCGCATCATTCTCGAAGGTGATGGCCCGAAGGACTTATCATCATGCCCGACAACATTTGCCCTAGAACTTTGTGGCTGGGATCATTTTCTTCTTGAGTAAATTTTGACTTCTTTAGTGATCGAATTCTTGCAAGCTCTGTGCCCTTTCTTGTCTATTTTGATTTGGACTCTCGTACCCAAAAAGTCTCATTTTCACAGTCAATGATGCCTCTGGTCTCTTTGTTTCTTGCTTCATCATGTAAAATATGCCCCTCTTTCATCATTTAGGGCGAACAAATACCTCAAATCCCTGAACTTTCTTCCATCCCCTAAACTTTCTTCAGGTTCGTTCTTTAATTTCAAAAATCAACCAGAACTTCATGGTAAGACCCACTTACTTTGCTGACCTGAGTAGACCAAGAAAAATATCTCACTTCATTGTCTTCACAACATCCAATCGTTTTTCGTACCAGAATCAGTATCGCATCCTGCAATTGGCATCCATGGGCCTACAAGGGTGAGAAGAGATATACATATATTTATATATTCAAAAAACATCATTCTATTGAAATGAAAACCATCAAACATGACATGTGCCCTTAGAGAATGATATCTACTTCTTTCGAGCAAAAATTAGCAGAATTACTTCCATGTATCGTTTCTAAAAGAAAACTTAGAATGCGAGAAAATTTGAACCAATCAACTTCTAATGTGGAGGACATGGTCATCAAAAGTGCAGTAATCTGGCCTTTTCTTACTTTGCTGACCTGAGTAGACTAAGAAATAAATCTCACATCATTGTCTTCACAACATCCAATTGTTTTTCATACCAAAATCAATATCGCATCCTGCAATTGGCATCCAGTGACCTACAAGGGTGAGAAGAGATATACATATATCTATATATTTTAAAAAATATCTTTCTATTGAAATGAAAACCATCAAACATAACACGTGCCCTTAGAAAATGATCTCTACTTCTTTCGGGCAAAAAGTAGCAGAATTACTTCCATGTATCGTTTCTAGAAGAAAACTTAGAATGCAAGAAAATTTGAACCAATCAACTTCTAACATGGAGGACATGGGTAGGGAGAAAGACTCGTGCATCCAAAATTCAGACCATCTTAGGAATACAAATTCGTCTTTTCTTTTCCGACTCTCCAACGTTTGCAGTAGCTCGCCCGATCGTTTTACAATCTATTGTTTCACCATTTCTTGCGTCAATGTTCTGTTAGTAACCAGCTTCTCTATTTCCTCCTTTAAAGCCCAACATCTTCTAGTAGGGTGCCCTAATGCACCCATGTGGAAATCACAAATACTATCTAGATTGTAATTGAAAAGCAATGGATCTGGCATTTCCTTCATCGGCTTAGGAACGAGGTATTACCCTGTATCAGATCGGGAAGTAAATTTGAGATAGACTCCTAGAAAACTTCGAGATGAGTTTCCTTCTGAAGCTTTTCTTATTGTAAACGCTTCCTTTCAGCTAATCTTGCTCTACGTCTGCCCCCTCTTGGAAAGACTCGTCTTTTCTTTGTTCTCATTACTTTGATCCTTGTCTACCTTCACAGGATTGACTATAGCAGGATAATTGACCTTCAAATCGGGAATTATTGACTAGTGCTTAAATTATACATTAATTTATTAATATTTACTCATTGATTAGTTGTTTTAAGATGCTTAGCATGTGATTTTCTGTTCTTTTCTGTGTAGGGCATCAGATTCTGGAACCTGTGCTAAAAAGGTTGGATTATGCAAGTTTTTTGGATTCATGACTGGATTAGTGGGCATGGATTGGGGCATGAATGCGCTGACTCGATGCCACGTTAGCAGGCTTCTAGAAGATGACGTCAGCAGCGCGTGATAAGCTATCAGCCGCGTCAGAGCACTTATCAGCCGGGATTAGGATCAAAGCTTGGGATTTATCTTTTATTTTTGAATTTTAAAAATTTTGGGATTTAATTATTATCACTTGGCATTTATCTTTTGTATTTTAAATATTTTAAGATTATCTCTTATCATTTTAAGAGTATTTTTAGGGTTTTAGGATGCTATAAATACCCCATTGGTTTGAAACTCAAACCATCTCTTGTTCATTCTTTCATTTTACTTTGAATTTATTAAATTCCTTTCTCTTCTTCTTCGTTCTTACTTTCTTTTTAAAGTTTCCATTTTTATTTATTTTAAAATATGCTAAGCATGATTTCTTCCATAATCATGCTTAGCTAATTTTCTTTAAAGCCGAGGGCTACAGCAATGACTCAATTCCAACGGAAGGATTGAAAAGCGCTTTCAAAATTTCGGGAATCTCTTTCAGTTTTCTAAGGTTTAATTTCTAAACTGAAATGATTTCAAAACTAAAGATTAATTTGGGTCATAATGATGTTTTTGGTTAAATATGTTGGAGGAAGGATATGCTATTGAAGCAATTTCGACTTCCTAGGAACACACTTAGTAAATTGATTACTAAGAAGAAAATTGAGATCGGAACTGTTGTTATTGAAACAATATAATTTGAGTCGTTTTCACTGAACTTAAACGATTTTGATCTACAACACTGTTGTTGACTAGAGCAACTTCGTAAATCGATATCAAAGATAGAACTTGGGTATTCGGTTACAAAAGCGTAGTCTCAAGGATTGACCCTTGTAGGCAATTAACCGACGTGAATCTTGAAGTAAAAATTATTTTCCAATGATCCGAGGAAACTGAGTCAGAGCCAATGCCTAAGGCTTATTCATAAATACTGAATCTATTTCTTTTAAAAAATCGCTATAATTTCTTTGTGTTCTTGTTATTTCGCAACCCCCCCCCCCTTTTTACTGAAATATCATTCAACTCTCTTCTTGGCTCACCGATCAAGCGAACATAAATCAGGAAGTTTTCTGAGTCTCTGTGGGATCGACCCTTACTTCTCTTTTACTACGTATTATTTCGTTTATTTATTATTAGGGAAGAAGGAATTATTTCTGACGCGAAAACGACGCGTGTCAATTGTCATGTCACTAACCCCGTTGGGAAGATTCGTCTTCCTCTTGTCCTCGTTATTTTGATCATTGTATGATTTCACGGGACTGATTATACTTGGACAATTGGTCTTCAAATATGGAATTGTCATTTCACCGACCCTATCAAAAACACCCGTCTTTTCTTGTCCTCGTTACTTTGATCTTTATCTGTTTTCACTGGGCTAATTACAATCGGATAATTGGTCTTTAGACCCAGAACTGCCATCTCAAACTCTATTACATTGAGATCCAAGAGATGCTGAATTTTGCGTCTAAAACTTATACATTTCTCAATGAAATGACCCTGAATGTCAGCGTGAAAGTCACAATGATCTTCTTCCTTGAACCATTTCGGGTACGGCGGTGATGGTGGTTTGACGAAGCATGGTGCAACCAACCGAGCTTATAGCAGCTTGAAAAATAATTCTTGATAAATGAAAGGAGTATGACTAAATTGGAAGTCCTTCAATTTCTTCTTCTTCTTTTGAGAACCAGAAGCTCGATCAATCGATAATTGATGAGCTTCTAAAATTTTTGACACTAAAGGTTGGTCTCGTGCTGAACGCGGTGATGATTGAGAATTCAAAGAAACTGGCATCTTCATCTTCTTGTCACATTTTTCATTTCCCCCAACTGAACACAAAAAACCCCTCATCCTTTGTTCTTTTAAGATCAAAACTCGAATTTCCTTAAGAACACATCACTTGTTCTTTACCTTTTCTCATTTGATCCACTAAAAACACTGAATTCACCCTAAACCTTATTTATTTCGGATTGAACACCCAAAAAACCTAAACATCCAGCCCTTGTTCTTCATCATTCTTCATTTCAATCCATCACCACCCTTAAACCCTAGCTCAACCTGTTTGTCAACCATTAGAGACAACGTCGATCACTGGTCGTCGTCTCCGGTCACCTTCCCCCGTGACCTGAACTTTTCGGCCAACCTCCGCTTTTTCGACCGTCTTCTCCAGCCAACTGTGTCTACTCTGGTTGTCTTCTCCGGCCAACATCCCTACTCCGACCACCATCTAGTTTGTCTCCAGCGACCGATCACCACCGCAAGGTGATTTACAGTCATCGTATCACCGTGTGTCGGAACCCTAAATACCTATTTTTCGCGATTTTTCACCCTAGATCACTAAATCTACCCTGATTCAACAGAATCGGGCCATCTTCTCTCGTCCTAGGTCCTAAACTACCCGAAACTAAACCCTAAACTGCCCTCTTCAACTCCGTCGGATCATTTTTCTACCTAACTTTCGAAATCCCTCCCAAAATGCTCAGATAAGTCTCGAATTGAGTTTATTTCTTTAAATCTTGAGTTTAGGTTTAGTTCAACTATTGTTTTTGTGTTTTGCGAGCTTGGATCTATCTCTATTCATGTTTTAAATGCAGGAAAAAGAATGTAGGAAAGATTTTACCTTCTCCGGCAGATTTGTCGATGTCCGACAATGCTACGGTGAGTGTTTCTGGTGGCCTCCTTGTCTTCTCCGGCGACTCTTCAGCTTCAGTTTATGGATTTTTTTAAAAAAATAAGAATATTTTGATTTTTTGTGAGAGTTCTCACTTTGCTTATTTTTAAAATTATCAGGGACCTAAAGTTTATTTACACCAATTTGTTAATCAATTTTTCATATATTTTGTTTGTAAAAGTTCAACTCGAAAAACTAAATTATTTATCCAATTTTATTCAAAAACTAAAATAAACAGAGAGCAAAATTGTTGCAATTGAATGACTTCGAGGGCAAAATTGCATGAATGACTTCACGTTAATTGCCACATCGGTACTTTAACGATCAACGTCGGTCAAAGGGCAACATTACTGCAATTGATTGACTTTGAGGGTAAAATTACGAAAAATAAAAAAATATGGGTAACATTACTGTTCGGATTACTGCATGAGCAAATTTTACCCTTTAACCTAAATTAAATGATAAAGAATTTCACTTTACTCATCACATAAAAAAAAATTGTCTGTCGTCTTATACTTTATATTTCACAGCAACAAAATTTACAGTTTTTGTGCTTTAATACATGTAAATAAATTTGTGGTAAAACACAATAAAAGAATAAAAGAATACAAATCATATAATTTTTTCAAATTTAACAAAAGAATGAAAAAATTATCGAAAACAATTATATATAAAATGATACATTGTGTTATGGTGATATGGTCATGGACCACGAGTAGCAAGACAGAAGCAACCCGGTGTACGGTCTTCCGGTATCATCCCTCCCCCTTTGCTTGTATTCACTGCTTCCAGCATTGTCACCACCTCCTCCATCTCGGGACGGTTCTTCGCATTCGCATCCCAGCATTTCCGCATTATGTTCGCTAACGAACTCGGGCAGCACCGTGGGATCTCCGGTCGTAAGTTCTGCCGATACAATGTTGAGTTTAAGTCCAACAAATCGGTTCGATCCTTTAATAGTGATGGTATGTGTGTAGTAACGATAACATGGCATGCAAACTAACCTCTTGAACAACTGCCGATGATATTTGGGCGAAGCTAAGATCTGGATAAGGCATATCGCAGCAATAAATTTCCCATAAGCAAATGCCGAAGCTGTAGACGTCGCACTTTCGATTGTAGGGCTTACCATTCAGAACCTATCGTATCGTATCGTAGACTCGAGTAAATGATACGTGCATGAGAAGATGTAGCCTGGTGACAAAAATGAATGGAACAAACGCTTACCTCTGGGGCCATGTATCCGAGAGTCCCGGTTTCACCGGTCATCTCACATGGATTCCAAGCTTCGACACGAGCAACACCAAAATCGGCAATCTTGACGTTCTTGTGAGAGTCTAGTAACAAGTTTTCCGTTTTTACATCGCGGTGTACGATCTTTTTCGAGTGGAGGTAGCTGAGACTGCAACAGATTTGGAAAGGTTTATTTTACGGGATCTCGAAAACAGGGGAGATAACATTAACAGGGCATTCACTTACCCTCTGGAGATGTCCAATGCAAGTTGGACGACAACCTTCAAGGCGAGTTTCTTTCGCCTATTCTTGATCAGGTACTGCTTCAACGTGCCGCCGGGGAGATACTCGACAACAACGCAGCATGCTCTAGAAGGAAGCGAACTCTGACCGTCGGCCGAAGGATATTTCAAAGGAATCTTAAGGTTCGAAGTTCCCATTGAGGCTCCAACAAACTGCACCAACACCAGTATTTACATCAACTCATTAGTACTTTATCTGTCACATTATGATGCCAACATGTAAACATACAATGTAGAAAACAAATTCAGAACCTTCGTAACATTCGGATGATCAAGCTTATGCCAAACAGCAACCTCTTGCTTAAACGACGCTCGCATAGCCGCGATTGAGGCTGTACCGCCCCCGCTCCAATCCAACACCTTGGCTGCAACATTCAACATTATAAAGGAGTAAGCCTAGTATCTTCATATACATGTATGTGTCGGATACGGGTACGAAGGCGGGAAAGTGTACCTGCAACATCTTTGTGATCGTAAGTGGCGCGATAGACGGTGCCGTAGGTGCCATGAGCAATGACATACCTTAACTCCAATTTAGCCAGATCAACTTCCCATTCCTCAGCAGGCGTGTGTTCCTCAATGTTTTTGGACCAAACCGAGTTGAGATGTTTCTCAAGCTGCATGTCTAAGCTTTTTAAATCAATTTTATCAGCTCTGAAAATCATGTCTTTTGCATTAATGCCTGAACCACCACCTTCCTCTCCAGGTTTCAAACCCATACCCATTGCACAACAAAATCACAGGTAAAATATACAAAAAAAAGGTAAAACAATGTTATATATATACAGAACACGAAATGTATGAAGAAATTATTTCATGCAAAATGCAATAACAAAATAATTTAAAGAAACCCAGAGAAATATTTTTTTTTTTTAAATGAGACTTTGAAATTAAATGTTTATGGAGTGGAACAGAAAGGATGGTGGTGGTGGAATTGAAAATTGATTTCTTTTTTAAAAAGGCTGCGTTTGAAGAACTGGATGGAAAACGGGAGAAATAGGGGAAATATTTCGTTTTGATGCTAAAAAAAGAAGAGATGTTTCAATGGAGGAGATTAATAAAAGGAGGAAATTAATCAAAAGTAGGAAGATTTTATTTTGGTATTGGAGAAAGAGAGTTTAATGGTTAAGGTTTTTAATATTAGGATAGATTGTATTTTTTTAGGTTTTTGTATCGTTGAAATACTGCACACATTTGTCAATTTTGATATGACAATTAAATGTGTAATTGGAAAAAATATATATATCAAATTGAACAGGAAAAGCAAAATTATACATCAAACATGTTGGTGTTGTTGTTAAATTGGACAGGTTACAAAATAATTGAGCCGTGGGCTCGGACAAGGAATAGGACCAACAAAATGATTTTGTAGTCCAATATGTTGGTATTTGTTCTTTTCAATCACTATTCGCAGGCCCAGAACATCTGAACATTTGCATTTTGCAACTTACTGTTAAAATCATAAAACCTCAAACTTGAATCTTATAGTTTCTTTTACTACTGATATCTGATTTATTGACCGATTAATTTAGATCAAAATTTGCAGAGATCTAATATAAGGATGACCTTCCTAATTTAATTTTTCTCATTCATAACATTAGAATTCATACCTCTAAAGTTCTGCCATTGTTGAAGGCACCTAGCGCTGCCGCCTCATAATGCTAGACCAATTGTTCGTGGGAGATCTTATAGTCATTTTGTTCCGTTGCGATTCACATCAATAAAATTTTATATTTTTTTAATAATCTTGAAGTAATTATAAGGTAGTATTTGTTTATATTTTTTAATCCTTTGATAATGGGCTGTACATGGCTCTACTTAATTTGTTGGAGTATGGGGCCAACAATACTTATTGTAGTGGTATGAGAATTCTCTATACTTCATACTCCACTCTAATACCACTATAGGAAAATCCTGACTTCGTCATTGCCTTTATTAAATTTATATGTATATATTAATTTCTTATTTATGATTTTTTAAAATTTTATTAGTTATTCAAATTTATGTTATTTAGAAAAAAATTATAATTATCAAGGACAAAAAAGTCTTATAAATCTTTTATTCAAACCTCTAACTTAAAAAGCTCCTAAAATGAGTTTTTCAAAATGAGAGGTTTCACCTCAATCTGTTATTATAATCATCTATTTACCAAACATCTCTATTAGCGAATTTGACTAGTCAAACCTCTAATTTTGTCTCAAAAAACTTTTTTACCAAACATGACCTATATCTAAACTATACAACATGTGCATTTGATAATTTCCCTTAAAAATTAGCTTAGTCGAACTTTAAAAAAAAACTTCTTTAAAAATAGAATAAAAAACTTGCCACTCGTTTTAAAAACAATTATTTATTTAAATTATATACATTTCCTACATGTTCAGGTTAGATAGATGTGTACAAAGTCAACTAGGTTAACTGTAGCATACTCCATTTTTCTGCCTGTTTAGGTTCAGTAGTTAGGATCAATACAATAATATATATATATATATATATATATAATTACGTATTTGAAAGGAATACAATATATACATCAAATTTCCAAAAAGTTAAAGCTAAATAACTAAAATAAGAAGTTTGATATCTCTAGAATAAAGTTTTAAGTTTGAATTTAGTGAATGGAAAAATCATGTTAGAAGAGTTTTTCCTCACGTTTAAAGATCTGATACAACTTAACCTAACTCTAAATATAATCGAATTTTATATAACTATCGAATATCAAAAATATTTGAAAAAAAAAAAAGCTTGCAATGGCCTTATATGCTTGTCAAATGGGAAGATTCAACACACAAAATAACATGAAAAAAGCCAGCTTAATACACAAAAAATAAACCATAAAAAGCATAAAAAGATAGTTCCCCAAAACCCAGATAACATTAAATTTTTATAACCAAACAAAGAGGATCTAATAATTATCTGTAAGAAACAATTTGTCCAGACATGGCATGGATCATATCAGAAGGAATTAACAGAGGATTTCTAATTACTTTTTTTTTAACCATGGCTGACTTTTCCTCTGTTAACTTTCCTACAGCAAAAGCATCCAGGGATTAATTAAATCCTAAGTAATTTAGTCAGCTAATCAAAGTCTTTAATTATTCTGTGAATCCACAACCTGACATTCAGAAATGGACTTCCAACACTTTTGCTTATTTCTAGACGCATCTGCATAAGGACTAATTCACATTGGTGTGAAATTATTTATTTTACAATTTATATTATTATTATTATTATTAGATTTTTATAAATTAATATTCAATTTTAATTTACTCGAAAGTTTCAAGTGTTCGTTTGATTTTAATTTAAAGATAGTAAAACATATAAATATTCTTATGATTATATACTTTTTTTAGTTTTTATTTTAGGTTTTTTTGTAATTTTATTAGCTGAGCTAATGTCGAATTAATTTGTGGCATGTGAATTGTTTTGAGTTATTTAACCACTGATAATTAATTGAGTTTGGTTCGATTAATATATCTTTATTATAATATACAAGAGAATGTAAAATCGATCGAGCATACTTATACGTTCAATATAATCTTAAAATAAACCAACTAAAATCACAACTTAAGGATTGAACGCGAGAGTGATAAAATTTTGTACAAAATCCTTATCACTTCATCCATAATCACAAGTTGAATAATTTCAAAATTGTGATTATTTTATATAAAATAGTTTCATTTATTCACACGCTACAATGAGGTAATGACAAAATATAGTATTATATTTTTTGAATAGAAAATATAGTTATATTAAATCTTAAAAATTAACAAATAAAATATTGTTACAAGATTTACTTATTTATTAAAATATTTTTATAAATTTTCAATTAAGTTAATAATTAAATTAAATATTACCCAATTCAATAGAAGTACCAATATAAATTAATCATTATAATTAGTACAAGTTATGATTTATTTATTTTCTAAAAAATATTGAAATATTGTCTCTGTTGTTGATGTGGCACGTGCTAAAAGCAGGCATGCAGAGTCGACACAATGATTTTGGCATGAACTTTCATTGCAAGAATTTTTGGTTGAGTTTGAGAAAGAACATCATTTCTGCGTTTTGTAATCAGATTTTACTTTTTTTTACGGTTTTAACGTAATTATAATATACTATTTGTTCATATATATTTTTAATCCTTTAATAATATAAATATACTTTGTAACCAAGACGATTTGAACTCGTGTCTTTTAAGATAAATATTATCCGTTTTTACACATGAACACTTGTAATCAGATTTTACTTTAAATTTAATTAACATATTATCTGTGATAAAATATTATTCTTTTTAAAATATTCGATTCGAAACAGTTTTATGCAAAATATATATAGATTTTACTAATTGTTAAAAGAAATAGATATTATCACAATATTATATTAATAATATTCAAAAAAATATTAAATAAAGAGTTTATAATTTTTTTATTACTTTAAATAAATATAATCAATATATGTTGGTAGTTTTTAGGCTTAATTACAAAATAAGTGCCCATACTATGTTTTTTTTGTAATAGGTGTCGAAAATATTTTTAGGTTGAAATAAGTGCCTAAAATTTTATTTTTGACTGAAATAGGTGTCTAAAGTTTATTTTTTGGTCGAAATAGGTGCCTAAAGTTTTGTTTTTGGTTGAAATAGGTGCCAAAGTAGACTTTAAAATAAACTAAAAATAAAACTTTAAGCACTTGTTTCAGCCAAAAAATACTAAACACATATTACAAAAAAATATAATTCAAACACTTATTTTATAGTTAAGCCTAATTTTTAAAGGGAAGGTAGTATCACGTGACATACCCATGACCTTTATGGGTGCATGGACCAGGGTTAACTACCCTAGTGAAGGTCATCCCTTCCCCATCCCCAGAGGTAATTCCAGTCCAATAATGTCTCTACAAAAGCTTTGGAAAAGTGCCCCAAAAAAGTTGACTTGGATGAAAATGAGAATTACACAGGAAATTCTTTTGTCCCAAACTTTGACCTTTAACTCTTTGTATCATTGTTGATGAAGCTTGGCTTAATAGTAAATCGAATAGAGCTTGAAATTTTAAGATCAATTAATGTATATCATATGTTCATTCTCTTTGAATTTAAGGCATAATGATAAAAAAATACTCTAACATTTGACTGAATAATTATTTTACTTTTTATTTTTTTTGAAGTATTTTAACCCTAAACATTTTATTTTTAGTACAAAATGGTCACTTCGTAAATAAAAACTGTTAGTCAACTAACGATAAATGACGTGAAAAATATACATGACAGTGCACACTGACATAGCATTGTTCTATAGACAAAGATACTGACTTCACATAATAACACATAAAAGTTATGGGTATGTCACGTGATACTACCTTCCTTTAAAAACTAATTTATTGATTGTAATTGAAATTTGTAATTATGCTTAGAACACTTTGATCGTTCTTATAAAATGGGTGGATCGAAACCATACACGTGTTATGATGGATGAATTATTTGATGGGAAACCTAAGCCCTAAGATTATGGGATTTTGAAACTTAATTTGATGATGTGAATGCTCAACCAACCTTGTTATGTCGTGTAGTTAATGTTTCCTAATAAACAAATATGAATTTATCCATTTTGGTTTGGTCAGGGACAGTTTTCCCTTGTGGCCACTGTTATTAAATTTTGAATATTTGGTAAATATTGGTCTGATAATAATTCAGTCATTGTAAAAATAAATATTTAAGTTAAAAAAGTAAAAAAAATATTAAATATTTAATAAGTTTAAATATTAGACAAATCAAATCTTGTCTCATAAATTTTTAGTTTAAATACATAATAAATCCTTGTATTTTTTAATTTAATATTTTGACTTCTTTCTATGTTCAATCTTGACTCCTTATTGAGTTTAGTTGATTTATATAAAACTTTTAGATACTAAATACATTTTAATTTGGATTTTAATATTTGTTCTCTTTTGTATTATGCTTAAAAATATATATGATTGGTGAATAGTGTTTAAAATTACTTGTTGATATTAATTAAATTATTATTTATAGTGGTATTTTTATATGACCACAATTGCTAAAGGACAGTTTGATGACTTTTAATATGTTAAAAGATAAACTAGTTGGTTTAACATGAAGGGTTAGGTTTCTGAAGTAAAGATTAAATATTTGAATTTTAATCTTGTAAATAGAGTGATCTGAGTCAGAAAGATTATTTCATAATGAACTTTTATAATATCTAATCTAAATTAATTAAACAATAAATACTAAAGTTCAAACAAATATATATATATATATATATATATATATATATATATATATATATATATATATATATATATATATTTGTGAAATGGAAACACGACGTGGAAATTGAGATTTGTTCTTGATAATGGAGCTCCTTGTCATGACTCAACTCTTTATATTTTTTTTTACCTGTGTAATTAATCTTTGTATTGATTCTAGCATGATAGTTTCAAATACTGCATTGATCTAATACACGTTGCTTCTTACATTAACAATGCTTCAACTTACACTTGTTTTTAGTTAAGGTTTACTCTCCATATATTTTGATTTTAGTTATTGTATATTTGTATTTATCCTCGCATATACATTATTTGTGTTTTGTACTTGTACAATGCTCTTTTAGTTTTTTATTCATCAGATTCGAACTCAAAATATGATGATGTCGAGGGATAAAGAATACTCTTGTCCTCTCTTCCACCCATAAATAGAATTTTTTCCTTTAGTCATGTTGAAATTTCTGAAATTATAAATGAATACAATGATAACATTATATTTTGCTCTTTAAAATTTTAAAATTTAGTACCAACAATTAGTTGATATGGTGAGGTGAGACATTAGATCCCTTAAGTAATGTCAGAAGTTCAAATTTTGTCACCTACATAATAGGCATCTGTAGTATCGAATCCCAATTGGTTGGATACAAATGGTTATACAAAAAAAAAATCAGTTATGACCCCAATATAGATTTCCAGTTTCAATTTACTCGAGACCTGTTGAAAAGACATCAAACACTTTATCATTCGATAAAACTTAGGTAATATTTGTGTATATGTTTCTTAAAAGTTATCTAACCAATAGTACTATATTTGACATTTGTGGTGAATTGTGGCCATTTGGATTGTGGTGGGGTAGAACCCTACCAAACAATGTATAACATATACCAACCATTTTTCAAAATTTTGGGCGCCAAATTGCTTTGTTTGCTATTTTGCCTTCGTTTTCACCATTATGTCTTTGCCTCGTTGGACCATATGCCACACTAATAACAATACAAACACTCATGGAGGAATCCGAGATTCAACTCAATAATTCATATAATTTTCTCTTTTTTCTAAGCTAACATATCATATAGCGATAATTCAATATTTAATATAATTTTATGTAATTATTTTTAAGAAAGTTACATTAAATTTCGGTTTCAAATTCCAATAAAATTTTATTTATATTTCGGTTTAAAACAAAGTAAAAGATTATAAAAAAAAATTCTTCATTATGGACTCACGGGCAAGCCATGCTCTCTGTATGTAAATGTAGCCAATTTATTATACCCACATTACTACCTTTTCATTCCACTTCGTGACATACATAATTTTACCATAATCAATTTTCCCATGCCGATAATATTTCACCCTGAAGATATTTTTTTTGAATAAGTGTTGTTTTACTATTCAAAGAGGCATAAAAAATTGTTACAAATAAGATCTATTAACTAGTCTAGCGGTCATGGATGTTCATCCGCTTCATTCTGTATATGTGTTCGAACTCCGACATTTGTCTTAGAATATTATTATTACACTACTTAATAAAAAAACTGTTATAAATCATCAATAAACGCTCATAAACAGTCATCTCTTTAGAGAATTCTCTGAGCTGCACAAAGATTTCTATTTACATTCTCTAATCTTATGCTCTTGTTTTGTACTCTAATACGAACTATGCCTTTAATACTGCAGCTTAACAAAGTATCACTAGTTTTAGATACACCTCTAAAATGTTTATCGTTCCTATCTTCCAAACATGGTACACATATGCCTGCCAAGCAAGTTTGGGAATAAATAACCTCCCCGATACCATTTTCATTATTGCAACTCATATAGAAAATTTAAAACGTTATTAATTTTAAATATGCGTGATACACGAACACTGGTTTCAATAAAAATATTTAATCTTTTGTATTTTTATTGTTCACTTTTCTCTTTAGATAACCCTTTTAAGTATGTTGATACACAAAACGCGTGACGCGACCTATTGACGTATCTCACATTAGTTAGATTAGTCTTAACTGAAGACTTGATGCAAATCATTTATCATTTTAATTATAATTCGATCAACTCATAAAATATGTTTTCAATTTTTTTTAAAATAAGTTAATTAGTTGTTCCATATGCAGGGTCTATAATGAGATGACAAACAAACATGTTAAGATCAGATTATTTTAGATTCAATTTTTTTTCGGAATCAAGTGTTTTTAAATTACTTTTTTGGATTTAGTTTTTTTAAAATTCGTTTTTTTTTGGACTCAGATTTTTTAATATAGCTAGACCGTCTAGATATAATTTGAGATCTAAATTGACATAAATATAGAATTAAGCTTAGACACCTTCTAAGTAATTAGCCCCTAAATCAAACCTACTCTATATAAATCTTTAATTGACAGCCGTTAATGATTAAACAATATTGAATAGCTTGTTTTTAACTCTCATAATCGAAATTAAACACACTTTAAATGTATATTTTAATTTAATGGCATTGTTGTTTATGTGACAGATGGCACATTAATTTCATGCTAATTACTTCTTTAGGTTAAAACTAATCAGATATCATTAATATTATAGGTGAACATTTCAGAATTCATTGATTTTGGGACGTTACTGATCCTTCTTTACCCATTTCAATTAATACAATTAATTTTTTTTTATAACCACAACTATTTTATTCAGAATAGATCGAGGACGTTTAGACCTTGAAAATTTAAAATTTGTATATAATTTAGATTTTTTTATTTATTTTTATTGAAATTTTTTTGCGCTCTAAGATTTTAGAGATTCACACCTGACATAAAGTCATGCATCAGTCCATAAATCTATTGGTTGACTAATTTGAATCATATATTACATAAATCTGTTATAAATTCGATCCTCCATTGACCTTATTTAAGAAATATAATGATTCATCTCATTAGATAAAATGATGTTTAATACAAAATTATGTTAGTTGAAAATTTTTCTCATCAATAATTTTTTAATGTTTTTCTACAATTATACACATGGGTAAACTAATCTATAGTCTTAATTGTGGGGATGTTCTATTTTGACAATAGATCTTTCAAATTTTGTGATTCACACTATTTAACTATTTAAATGATATCAATCACATTAATTTTTAAAAGATTAACATAAATATTGACATGATAGTTAAAAAATATTTAAGTAATAATGACTAAATGTGTAATTATACAAATTACACGATCAATATCATTTAAATAATTAATTGATGTGGATGATAAAATTAAAAGATCAATTATCAATATCGCTAAAGCAAGTAGGGGTGTTAAAAAATGTCCGACCTGGTTGACCCGACCGAACCTAAAAATGCCGAGTAATCTTATAAAAATTTTACCCGACAGGGCCGGGACACGGGCAGAAAGTTTTCCCTTATCGGGTACTCGACTCGACCCGATAATTTTTACTATATATTTTTTATATTTTAAATTATATTTTTATTTTAAGTTTCTTAATATTTTTACTCTAAAACTAAATTTAAATCCTTAAATTCTTTCTATGTTTCTATTATATACTTTTAAGTTTTAAGTTTAAAAATTCTTAAAAATATTTTTGTGTTTAATATGTGATTTTTTAAATTTTAGAATTAAAAAAAATATAAATTAGATACTCGATACCCGATTTTTTGGGTACCCCGGTGTAACGGGCCGAGACACGGGCCTGTAAAGTAGGTACCCGACAATAAACACCCCTATAAGCAGGTCTCGAGTTCGATTCCCTATGTATGCAGAAAATCCCCGTTCGGAGACCCACCCACCAAAATTAGGTGTGCGACGCGAGTCGATTAGAATTAGTCAGGACAAAGCCTTAAAAACCGAAAGTACAACAGAAAAAATAAAAATAAAACCTCCAATAATTAAGTGACTATATATATAGTTTACCATATATATATATATATTGTATAATATATTACGTGTCGACGTGATTGGAGACTTGGAGTAAAGGTAAGGGTCCCCTCTCGTTAAATGCGGGGTAAAAATGAATTATTTCGACCCAATTTATAGAAATACTATTTTAAGAAAAAAGTTGGAAAATTATTGTTTTATGTGAACAATTACAGTTTTTATCGAGCTTTTTAGTTATTTTTTATGAAAGCTTTTTAGTTATTTATATTACTAGAAAATAGTATTTAGTATTAAAAGCATATTGTAATCTCTACGTTTTGATTTCATATTTTTTGAAGTTATAGTTACAAGTAAGATATTCATATGATTATATTAAGACATAATTACTATAATATACAAATGGAATTACGTATACAGTAAATACATTTTCTTATTGATTTGATAGAAATTAATCATGTAATAATTGATGAATATTAATATAAAAAATATGATTAGAAACTAAATAGAAGAATAAAAAAGTGAATTTTGTTAACAAAGTGTTTTGTAAAATTTCAAATTTATTATATGTTACAAATGATAAATAAAATTATGGATTACTATATTTATTACAAATAATAAAGTTAATTATTTTGAATATTAATATAAAAAATATGATTAGAAAATAAATAGAAGAATAAAAAAGTGAATTTTGTTAACAAAGTGTTTTGTAAAATTTCAAATTTATTATATATTACAAATAATAAATAAAATTATGGATTACTATATTTATTACAAATAATAAAGTTAATTATTTTGAAATCTATGTAACATGTGTAATAAATACAAAATGATAGATTTATATATAATTAAATTAGTGTAATCCGTTTAACATACATATTGTATTAATGTTTAGGATTTGGTATAATTAATTACTATTATGTTTAAGATCAATATAATTATTACGTTTATTATCAACTATTCAACTGATGTAGTCTCGAAATTATTCACAGCACAACCATTACCTTTCTCTTATTGGAAAACATATTTTGAAACAAATAGTAATTTATTCGATATTAATGCTTTACACGAAAAATATATAAAAATACAAAGCATGATACACATAATTAGTAATTTATCAAATCAAGTAAATAATTTATTAGTTAACATTTCAAAAAAAAAATCCATTGACAAAACCTTCATAAAATCAAAAGGAGAAAGAAAAAAAATACTGTTTAAGGTAAATAAGTTTCAAGATTTCAATGTGCATGAATTTGACTTGCTTTATAGGAGAAAAAAAGTACCATCAAAATTAGCAATCTACTACAATTGACTAGGTCTTAGAAAAATGGTATACAATATAATGGTAGATGAGCTCGGATTAAGTATTATATAAGTTTATTACGAAAGTGATTTTTTTTTTGTTCTATTTGTAACGCTAGTAGAAGTGAGTAAAACTTTACTCGTTACATAAAAACTCGAATCAAAATTTTATACTTGGTTTGAAAAAAATTCAAAAGTTCGAGTTATAAGATGAGGCTCTCGAATAACTCGAAAGTTTTAGTAATTAGTAGATCGGTTTTCAAGTTTGAGTTGAGCCCCTCAACTACACATGATATATGTATATTACATATGAAAGAATATATATGTATATCGTATATGGTTATAAAAAGTCATTTAAATCAAAAGCAATTAGTACCACAATATTTCAATATTTACAATTAAATTTGAACATAAACTCGAACAACTCAACTTGACTCGAAAAAATTAAATAAAATTTGAGTTATAAAATAGGAGTCGTCAACTTGACTGACTCAAAATTTTTTGACTCGACTCAACTGAATGCTTATCCTATAAATGTCAAAATTCAAACCTATAACTTTACTTAAGAGACTTAACATTTCACCTCACTAAACCGACTGATAGTAAGTAATTACTAATTATGATTTATTGAATTTAGTCTTTTTAGGTAAAATTTATTGAATTTAGTTGTAACTGTATTCAATTTGATTCGATTTTTAATCCATAAATTTTAATTGTCGCGGTGTAAATGATATTATATATTTAAAAAGTTATAAATAAGATTTGAAGTATTAATTATAAATGTTGATATTCTACTTGAATTCGAACATCTTTATCTGTAAATTATGCCTAAATTTTAACAAAGTTTAAAGTTAAATATATACTACTATTATATCACCTTAAGAGTATTAAAAAAAATCTAAATCGAAATCGAAATAAATTTAAACAGAATTAATATACCAAAACTTAATTGGTAATAAAATTTAGACAGACAATCCACAATATTAAACTCGAGGTTAAAATGAACTTTGAAGAGATATTATTAGGAGGGGAGTCACAAATTTCGAACATAAACTATAAAATAAAAGAGAAAAACCCGAGGTTAAAATTATTTATTTTAATTTTTCATCCAATCAAAATTCAAAACCAAAATTTTATTAGTTTATTGGTGAAGTTCATATTTTTCTTTTATCGTTCGTTTTCCCTCCAAAACAAATAGAGAGAGAATATACGTTTTCGTATTAAAGAAATGGAAATCAAAAGAGAAGAAAGAAAGATTATAAATAGTAGAAAATCCAGTAAAAGTGTTAAAAAAAATGAAGAGTGGAAGCAAGATGAAGCAACTGTAGCATGTTCTTTTACTTTATGTTGTTAAAGTGAAAAAACTTCAGAGTGCTGGCAATGGAATTGTTAGGACAACTGTGGACAAAGTGGGCCTCCTCTCTTTGCCTTTCTCTCTCAATCTCTTTCGCTTTGCCCTGTAAATTCTAAATCTAAGCAAATCTAAAGTTTGGGTCTTTTTTTTTTTCTTACATTCCAAAATCACTGTCTCTATCCACGAGAAATTCACAAGCCCTATCCCGCCTTCCCGCTTCTTCTTCTTTGTTCCTTCTCTCTTATCACTATCTATTTACTAACTCGGAAGTTAAAGCAGATTCATAGAGAAAAAAAAGAGGGAAAATTTTGAACACTAGAGTGAGAGAGTGAGTGAGGAGTTTCTATCTTCCTCTGGAAATGATGGATACCCCAGAAAAGACCCAGATCAGCTCTTCACTCTCAAAGTTTGAGGTTCTGATTTTCTTCAACTAATTGATCTTTTTTGGGGAAACCCTTTCTCTTGTTTTTGGTTTTGGTTGGTTTCTTATGCACTGCATGTGTTTGGTTTTTGGTCTCTGTGAGAGAGTTGATCTTCATTTTGCCGGGTTTTGTTTCCTAGAAGTTCATTCTTTTACTTCATAGTCTCATTGGGGGTGTGAATTTGTTTACTTTAATGTGAATTAGATCTCTGGGTAGAATTCAGTTCTTCTGAAACTCTTTTTGACTTTTGATTTCTGGGTTCTTCTGGTTTTGGTGTTTATCTGATAGGGGTTACAATTGAGATTTTTCTTTATGATTTACTTCTTCGCCTTTTCAGGATTCCCTTTTTGTCTTCTTTGACGTTAGTTGTTAAATTATTTTCTCTTGACTCACAGAAATTGTACTGAATTCAATTAAAGTTTTCAGTCACTGCTTTTGATTCTTTATTTCCCCCCTCAGATCAAGGCCTAATTGATGTAAATAGTAGATCCATCATTCGCATTTAATTTGCTTTTCTTTTGTTTTTTTAGCTCACTGAGTTTCCTTCATTTTGGCCTTGATTTGAACCATTTAGTTCAACATTTTTCTTTGAAAGACATCTTAAAGGATTTGCTGTTGTTGTAGCATAGATGTGTCACTTCCCCTGCTTTTGTATTAATCTTTGTTGCAACATTTTTGGTCTTTTGGATGTCAGATAAGCATTTGATTTGGATCAAAAGATGTTTTAAGGGAAATATCATGTCACACTCAAGAACATCCAAGTTTGCGTTAGAAGTAGGGTAATTTAAGCATCTATATTAACCTTTTAACATTGTTTTTCCCAGGATTCTCCAATCTTTAAGTATATCAACAGCCTTTCCCCCATCAAGCCAGTCAAATCCGTGCATGTTACGCAAACATTCAACCCGCTTAGTTTCGCATCGCCGCCCTCTATTTTCACTTCGCCCCATGTCAGCACTCACAAGGAGTCTAGATTCCTGAAATGGTAATGAACTTGTATTATACATTCTTGATTGTTTAGTTTCATGCCTTACAATCTCGTTTTTGTCTTTTTTCTTGTCAATGCTAATTTTTTTTTTTGCTGGTTGGCATAGCTCTACAGATCCATCAAAACCTGAGTTATCTTCTGCGGATGGGACTAAAGTTAGTACGATTGAGGAGGCGGGTGTGGATGTACAGGAGAATTTTGATCCAGGAGTTTCCCTGGGTGAGGTTTCTTTCGAGCTGCCTAATGAACCATCAAGGATTGCAATCGAGCTGCCACAAACATTAAACTATGATTGTGGTACTGGTAGCCCTGACTGTAATCCAACACCTTGTGTAATCGAGACGAATTGTGTCTCTGAATCGACTTGCACATCTCTCGCAATTGTTCCGTTCGTTCAAGAGGCCTCTCAAAAAGGTTTATCAGATGGAGTGGAAGTTCAAGAGTCCTCTGATAAAGGTTTATCTGATGGAGTGGAAGTAGCAGCCACTTTCCAGATCAAGCGGAAAAGGGAAACTATTGGATCTGAGTGGGAGAGTTTGATTTCTGAGACATCTGACCTATTGATTTTTAATTCCCCCAATGATTCCGAGGCTTTTAGGGGTGTAATTCAGAATTCATTGGACCCTGGTACTACATTTTGTCCTACTCTTATTTCACAGTTCCCGCAAGATGATATCACTGATTATAAAGATCAAACTGAAGGAACCGGTGGGCTCAACGAAATAAATCATGTGAATGAAAATTTTGAGGATGATAATGTGACAAACTTCGTGTCTGGCAGTCTGACTGATTATATGGAAAATCGCGTGCCTGCCCCATATTCTTTTAAGGTAAAAGGTGCTGCATATTTGAAAGAGTTGCCGAAAAGCAGAAAACTTCAAACATGTTTTTTCTTTTACTAGTTTCAGTACTACGAGTTTGTTTTCTTCACTTTGTATTACAGTAATGAAGACACACACACTTACATATGCACTAATCCATTACTACAGGGATTTCTTTGTTTGGTTGTGTATGCTACTTAATTCTCCCTAGAAAATTATCATGAAAGTCATCTCTCTTGATCTGTTTTACTGATGATGCTTTTATATGTTTGTGCACAGCCTGGTTCTAATTTGCATCGTGGATTCAGACGGCGCTGTTTAGACTTTGAGATGCTGGCAGCTCGGAGGAAGAGCTTAGATGGTGGTTCAAATACCAACTCTTCTGTAGATAACAAATTGGATTCTGGTAAGGCTGGAGGTGATTCCTCAAGGTGCATTGTACCCGGAATTGGTTTGCACCTAAATGCTTTAGCGATAGCCTCAAGGGATAACAATAATACAAAGCTTGAAACTTTATCGTCTGGGACACAAAAGCTAATTCTCCCTTGCTCCACTACATCCAATTCACCTACAGAAGATCAAGAAATTGCTCACGAATCTTTATTGGCTTCTGCCTCGACTGAAAGAGAAAACGATGATCTCAAAAATGGGGTTCAACTTGCAGAAGATGCTTCTCAGGCATCCGCCTATTTAGTTAACGAAGAGTTCAATCAAAATAGTCCGAAAAAGAAGAGGTATGATAACTTAACGGTCTGTTGTTGATTAGTTTTTTTAGTTATTACTATCTGATGTACATATGTTAAAGTTTGTTTCTTTCGTCATCGTGTTTTGGATTTTCAGGCGGAGATCGGAACAAGCCGGAGAGAGTGATTCCTGTAAAAGATGCAACTGCAAGAAATCAAAGTGTCTGAAACTGTAAGTTCTGGTTTTGCTTTAAATTACAGGACATGCTTCTTTGTATTAATGCTTACCATTGTGATCTACTAGGGTGTTATGAATTTTTCCTTTATGTGCTCATTTTATTGGAACCTTCTTCTCAGATACTGTGAATGCTTTGCTGCTGGTGTATACTGCATCGAGCCATGTTCATGTCAAGACTGCTTTAATAAGCCTATCCATGAAGATACTGTGCTTGCAACTCGCAAGCAGATCGAGTCTCGAAACCCACTTGCATTTGCTCCCAAAGTGATCAGAACCTCTGATCCAATACCCGAAGTTGGGGTGTGGAATAACTCCACTCTTCTCTAACTAGTTGGTCAACTGCAAGTTATTACATGGCCTAACTTCCATTTATTCTTACAGGATGACTTGATAACAACACCAGCTTCAGCTCGACATAAACGAGGATGCAACTGCAAGAAATCAAATTGCCTGAAGAAATATTGTGAATGCTTTCAGGTTTTCCTCAGAAAAAAAACCTCTGTGTTGTTTTTGTTCTACATAAACTGATTTAGAAGTCATTTTGTCTTAAAGGGCGGTGTCGGATGTTCCATCAACTGCAGATGCGAAGGCTGTAAGAATGCATTTGGTCGTAAAGATGGTAAGAGTCTATTTGATGTTTCGTTCTCGACTGTTCGACGATATTCAAGTTCTTATTCACTTGATTGTTTTGAAACACAGGATCTGCAATTGTGGAAGCCGGAGAGCCCGAAGAAGAAGAAACAGATCCTTCTGACAAGAATGCAACGAACAAAGATTTTGAAAAAACCGACATCTTGAATTACGAAGAGCAAAATCCAGCTGCTCTCCCAACAACTCCTTTACAGCTTTGCAGGTTTCTTCCTTGAACTGTTTTGAAGTTCTTTCCTTGATAAAATCAATATTTATTATTGCTATAAAGTCAATATTGTTTTTCTCCACAGACCTTTGGTTCAACTGCCCTTTTCATCGAAGGGTAAACCGCCACGGTCCTTTATTGCCATTGGATCGTCTTCCGCACTCTATACCGGGCATAGATATGGAAAGCCTAACATCATCCGACCACCAAACATCATCGAAAAGCATTTCCAATCCATTGCAGAAGATGAAACACCCGAGATTCTTCGAGGCAATTCTTCTCCCGGAACCGGCATTAAAACTTCGTCCCCCAACAGTAAGAGGATCTCTCCTCCTCAATGTGAGTTAGGGTTAACCCCTGGTGGTGGTCGGAGTGGTCGGAAGTTGATATTGCAGTCAATACCTTCATTTCCTTCTCTTACTCCTAAGCATTGAAATGGAAACTGGAAATGAAAACCTTCAAGTTTCCATAAAATTAAAGATGGAAATTCTTTAAAATCTTCTGTTCGTTTTCTTTTAGGCTGTATCTGTGTAATAAACTTGTTATCTAGATTCCATAATGTTCAACATCTCCTGTGAAATATGTTGGTCCTGTTTGGTTAATAGAGTTTTGAGCTAAAATTGGAAGATTAGATCGGTATCGATTCGTCAAATCTATTAATTTGGTTGTTTGTTTAACATAAAGCTTGAATGGAAGTGCGTACGAATAACGATAGAAACATGAACTGTTTTGACGAATACAAAATACGAGAGTTTATTTTAAATAACGAAATTCACTTGAAATTTGAGAAGAATATTATTTCATTCCAATGATTCTTGAAATTTACTTCCAAAGTTTAAAAGACTACATCGTGAATCACTCTTACAAAGGAATATTGTCCCTGTTTTGGTTGAAAGCGATACAAAATGACAACAATAATAGCTATAAAAATGGATTTGAGGTTTTGAATACACTATAGAAGAATCGTACACGAAAACAAGGTTATTTTGCTTTAAAGGCTGAAATGAGTAAGGTGTACGATCGTATTGAATAGTTTTTTTTTTTTAAAAGGTATGATGTTGAGTTTGGGTTTTGCCGATCAATGGGCCGACTTCGTGATGTGTTGTGTATCAACGATGACATATTCTGTTAGATTCAATGCAGAAGTTGGTGATTGGTTTTGGTCTTCTGTGGTTTGAGACAAGGGCATCCTTTGAGTCTATTTCTGTTTTTAATATGTGCAGAAGGTTTTTAAGCTTTGTTAGATGTAATATCCTCAACTCGGATGTCACATTTGGATCTCAAGCCCAACCCAAAAGCCATAAAATTTCTCAAATTTATTTAGTCCAAATAAAATACTTTCTAAAAGCATTTAAAGTCAATTATTTAAAATAAATATATAAATGAGTAAAACAATAAAGGGAGCTCCAATTAAATTAAAACATCTAAACACTTGACTCAATTAATACAATTTTAAATATAAAAATTTACCGACTCCAACACGTAAGGTCCTATGAATCTACAATCCACTAAATACAAGTATAATATTCTGAAGGTCACCACATGCTTGAATCCCGTAGCGATAATGCTCCTCAATCTCGCGAACCAACGATCAATCTACACACGAAAACAACGATTCCGAGCACTGAGCTTACAAAGCTCAGTGGTATACATCTACTATACTATGCTTCATGCTAATCATAAACATAAGCATGCAAGCTAGTACGAGCAATAAGGATAGATAAACAAATACGTGGCGCTACCACTAGTATCCTAAACACATGCTCTCATCAAAGCAAAACATCATTCATGGCACACAAGGCCCAACCAAGCTCGAAATCTCAACAGATCATCCAGGCAGAAGCACATATCATCAACAACAACTCTAGAGTGAGATCGGGTCACGTAGCATCAAAACATACAGTCTAGGTGAGGCTGGGCCACATAGCATTGGAACATACACCCTTGCTCGGAATCCCCCTCGAGCATCTACACTCTTGGTGAGGCACGGGTCACCTAGCATCGGAACATACACCCTGGGTGAGGCCGGGTCACATAGCATTGGAACATACACCTATACTCGGTGTCTCTAACCATGGTGTTGCAACACGTTTTCATTGAGTATTTGGATCCCAAAAGACTCAACCAATCAAGTGCCTACTCGACATACAAGCAACATGATCCCAAAGATCTCTTTATCGTCGCTAATTATCATCACATCATTCATTTTACATTGCTGAGTTGTTAATACATTATAAAGAAGTATATAATCAATCTCATCTATTGCCTCCATTAATCCTTGTATTCTCATTTATCATCGTATAAATTCAATTATTAATATTCACATCGATTTTCATCCTTAAATTATATTTATTGATTATTTAGTGTATTAAGTACCGATACTTGAACACGAGTATCGATACGGTACCCTCGAGTATCGATACTCACACGCGTACTGATACAAAAATTACTTGCTGGAAATCCTAGATTTTCACAAAGTACTGGTACGACCAAAACTCGTATCGATACCCTATTCACGGGTTCGTACAATTTCTTTGAATTATGATTTACAACACTTTATTCGATCCCTAAAGCTTATGAAAGTCATTAGGGTTGGTTTACTAATGCATTAAATCAATAAATATTAATTACCGGCTTCATAATTATTTATTCGAATATTACCTTTATTCATCCCCTACACAGTTTCCATCGAATACATTAATCTATTCGAACCAGCATACAAGACATTATGATTATCAATCAATTAAACAATCATCAAGCAGATATACAAGCATCTCAAATGACCCTACACGGTTTCTAAAGCCTCCAAGAGTCACATCATATTCACAACATCATCATGCATTTCTTAATTATCGAGTCCCATAATATTAGTCTCGATACATGCTTTTTTATCGTCTATCTAATTGGTAGATATTAACTGTAGGGAAACGCCGGTACACCTCATGGCGCATCGAAAAAATTATCCGACGATTACCTCCAGAGATCCATGTACGAGGAGCAAATTCAGGGTGAAAAGGATGAAACGTTACCTTAATAAATCTGAACAGGATTTCCAAACTTGTTTCCATCTGCTTCTCTCGAACTTGCATCAGATGAAGGTTGTGATTGGGCAGGCTGCCTTTCAACTAAGTGCAATATATGCCCATTCTCAACTTCTAAAAAACCAGTGAAGGATAAAGTGAACAACAACAAATGAAACTTATAACAAGACAACAAACTTAAGTAAGTAGATAAGACAGCATCTTGGTTCCCTTTTTTGATACTTGCAATAACTAATTTCCAGTTCTGTTTTTTTTATGACACATAACATGAAGTGTTTACGAATTAATATAATTGTTGCTATAGGCTACGCATTCAAGCCATTTAACTAATGCCCATTCTAGACAACGAAGTGAATAAGCAACAGTTACCACTTCGAGAGATTTACTAAGTTTTTCAGGAACAAAACCAATCCAAACTTGCATGCATAGTTCATGCTTTAAATTATATAATTGTGATAATTCTGCAAATGAAGGCGTCATCTAAGGAACTAATAATTAGTCCTGTAGAAAACTGCAGCACAGTAAATATTTTAACAGCGATATCACAATTATAGGTAAGGAACTAATAATTAGATCTTTAATCTTCCTTTGAAATAATCTCGGCTGAGGGGAGATAAAAGGGATGTGGGGAAGGCGGGAAATAGGAGGGTGACACGATTCTAGAGTAATATTGCAGATAAAAGGAAGAAAGTTTATATAAGGAGAAGAAGTTTTTGTGTTCACAAGATTTTCATGCCCTCTATCATTACAGTGTGACCCTATTTATAATCCCAAGGACTCATGAAAGGACAAAATCGGTTAGGTTGGTTGTGCGCGCCTAACCCGAGTGCTCCTACGTAAATTCCGGCTCTCCCCAATTTATAAGGAGAAGAAGTTTTTGTGTTCACAAGATTTTCATGCCCTCTGTCATTACAGTGTGACCCTATTTATAATCCCAAGGACTCATGAAAGGACAAAATCGGTTAGGTTGGTTGTGCGCGCCTAACCCGAGTGCTCATGCGTAAATTCCGGCTCTCCCCAATGATAGGCTCCTGTTGCTGATTCTTATCACCTGCATGGTTCTCATTATTGCCATGGTCCACGTCATTAATTCCCACATGTTCCTGATCATCCACGTTAGTCCGTTCTCCAGGTTCATGGTTATCCCCAACCCATTCTTCTGCAACATTATCTTCCACTTCGAAAATAACCTTGTCCGCAAGGTTCTCAGCAGACTCCAATTCTTCACCGGCTTCCTTCAGCAGCGGGGGGTGATTTGTTGCAATGGTTGACCGCGACACAACTTCAACTGAGAAATGTGGAAAACTGGATGAATCCTAGTAGCTTCGGGCAATCGTAGTTTGTAAGCAACCGCTCCCACACGCTTTTCTACTTGATATGGTCCGAAGAAATGCAAACTTAATTTCTGGTGGCGGCGTAGTCGAAGTGAGAGCTGCCGATATAGTTGTAGTTTTACGAACACCCAACTGCCCACCTCAAACTCCAATTCCCGGCGATGCCTATCAGCCCGATCCTTCATGCGTACCTGAGCCTTCCTCAGATTCTATTTCAAGACCCGCAACAACTCATCCCGTTCCTGTAACTCATGGTGAACCTGATCATTCTTTGACCCTTTATCCAAGTAATCGCTCAACACTGGAGGATCACGTCCGTAAAGGGCCTTGAAGGGGGTCATGCTCGCCGAGCTTTGGTAGGCCGTGTTATACCAATACTCCGCCCAAGATAGATGGTTGTCCCACTTACTAGGGTCTTCTTCAGCCACACAACGAAGATACATCTCGAGACAGCGGTTTAGGGCTTCCGTCTGTCCATCCGTTTATGGATGGTAGGCCGAGCTCATGCACAACTCAGTCCTTTGCAATCGCGCCATTTCTGTCCACAATTCACTGGTAAAATTTTTATCGCGATCGCTCACCAAAGATTTCGGAATACCATGGAGCTTGACTACACCTTGGACTAACACTTTCGCTACCAGTTTGCATTCAAACTTCCTAGGCAAAGAGAAAAAAAATGCGCATACTTGGTGAGCCGATCCACCACCACCAATATAGTTTCCTTTCCGTTGGATCTGGGTAAACACACTATGAAATCCAAAGACAAGTCTTCGAAAACCTTAACTGGGATCGATAAGGGTTGCAGCAAACCAGCTGGTGATAAACACTTGTCCTTCATCCGTTGGCAAGTTTGGCACTGTCGCACGTAATCTCGCACGTCCTTTCTCATGTCAGCCCAGTGAAAACTCGCAGATAATCGTTGAAATGTCCGATGCACTCCCGCATGTCCACCCAGCTTTGAATCATGATATTCCCGTAAGAGTCGTGTCCGTAAAGCAAGCTCCTTAGGAATCACAATTCTCCCCTTAAACAATAATAGACCTTCTTGTTCTGAATATTCCCAGTTTTGAGCACTACTTTCCTGGAGTTTAGCCTTCCACGACATTATCTCAAGATCAACAATACTCGTAGCACGTATGTCCTCCAATATCCCAAACAACGGTCTCGACAAAGACATCAGACTTGCTGCTACGTCTCTGGAAAGTGCACCCACCACTGTATTCAATGTTCCTGGCCGGTAACGAATCTCGAAGTCAAATCCAATTAGTTTGGAGAGCCACCGCTGCTGCTCGGGAGTTTGAATAGTCTGTTGAGTGAGCTCTCTGAGTGAACGCTAGCCAGTGACGATAGTAAACTTGCGCCCCAAAAGATACTGTCACCATTTACCCACAACCTGAGTTATAGCAAACATTTCTCTATGGTAAGTCGAGGTAGCTTGCATCCGCGGACTCATCTTCTGGCTAAAAATGCAAGGGGTTGTTTTCCCTGATGCAGGACGGCCCCTATTCCAATTCCCGACGCGTCTGTTTCCACAACGAACTCTTTGGAGAAATTAGGTAACCCCAGCACAGGCGTAGTACACAAGCATTCCTTCAAATGCTCAAACGCGCCTTGCGCCTCCGCAGTCCACAAAAAACTCTCCCCTTTGCACAATAAATCCGACAGCGGCGCATCAATAGTAGCAAACCCACAAATAAATTTGCGGTAGTAACCCGCAATTCCCAGAAATCCCCTCACCCCCTTTACATTAGTTGGCTGTGGCCAGACTCTGATCGCCCTTACTTTCTCTGGATCGATAGCCAGCCCCTTTCGCGACACCACGTGACCTAAGTATTCCACGTTCCCTTGGCCAAAAACACACTTGGATCGTTTCACAACAAACCCATTATCCCGTAAGGTCTGCAAAACTTGTCGAACATGGAGTAGATGATCCTGCCAGCCATTACTATAAATGAGAATATCATCAAGAAACACCAATACAAATTTACGTAAAAAAGGGCGAAACATATCATTCATTGTAGCATGAAATGTCGATGGGGCGTTCGTTAGTCCGAACGGCATTACGAGAAATTCGTAATGTCCCACATGGGTTCGAAAAGCAGTTTTGGAGATGTCCTCTTTTTTAACTCGTATCTGATGATAGCCAGTCAACAAGTCCATTTTTGAAAAGTATTGCGCGTTTCCTAATTCATCGAATAGTTCCCCAGTCGTTGGAATCAGAAACTTGTCTTTAACTGTGATTGCATTCAACCCGCGATAATCTACACAGAATCGCCAAGTTCCGTCCTTCTTTTTTACCAACAGGACTGGAGAAGAGTAAGGGCTGTGACTCTTTTGGATCAAGTTTTTCTCTAAGAGTTGTCGTACTTGCCTTTCCACTTCTTTTTTCTGAAAATATGGATAGCGGTATGGTTTCACATTTACCGGCTGGCTGGAAGGTAGCAAATGAATAGCGTGATCGTTTGCGCGTTCTGGTGGCAAGCCATTAGGCGATTGAAAAACCTCAGAAAATTCTTCCAGCACCTCTAATATTTCTCGAGGCTCAGTGACCATGGCCCCCTCTTCTTCTTGCTGCAAATAGAGACAATAATAGGCCGCAATGACATTTGTTTCAGCCATTTTACGAAATGCTTGGAAACAAGCTGACTGGAGTTCTGTTCCCACTTCTCCCTGCCAAGTATGCTCAACCCCACTCTGTTGAAACTGGAAACTAGGTCTACTAAAATCCATGGTAACCAGCCCGAGTGTGGCCATCCACGCCACTCCTAGAACCATGTCTGTTCCTTCTAGCGGCAACACATAGAAGTCCGTTGAAAATTCAGTTCCTTGCACTCGCAATTTCAGATTGCGTACACAACCTTCGTTGGCTAGTTTCTCTCCATTTCCTAATAGAACACGAAAGTTCGGTGCTGTTTTTACGTGCATTCCTAGGTACTTAGCCGTTCGTGACTGAACAGAGTTATGAGTACTTCCTCCATCTATCAAGATGCGCACCAGTTTACCCTTGATTTCCCCCTTGACCCAGAGTGTGTTGGGTGTTACGCACCCTGCCGGAGCATTGAGAGACACTAAACACTATTCTTGAATCTCACCAGAGGAAGGAGAACCCTCCGCACTACACTCGGCTAGATCAATCAGATGGGATTCCTGAAACTCTTCATCATCCAAAATAAAAAATTGAGGCTCTTTGCACTTGTGCCCCGCAACGTATTTTTCATCACAATAGTAACAGAGGCCCTTTGCTCGGCGAGCCTGTGCTTCCACTGCTGAAAGGCGGCGTGGATGGATGTTGTTTACCTTAGAATTGGTTGTATCGCTAGGAGGGGAATGCCCAAGAAAATATTTAGGGCCTGAAGATGGGCTGACAGGCGTGGATAACAAAGATGGTAGTTTGGACCCGGAAACGCGATTCTGGAATTTCTTTGCTTCACACAGTCTGGCTTCATTGAATCTGGCGAGGGTAAGAACATAGCTCATGGTTGTGGGTCTTTGGGCCAAAACTTCATGCTTGATATCCGAGCGGAGCCTAGACGTGAAACATTGCGTTAGAAAGTTCTCCAATAATGCGACAGTTGTACGCAGAGCCAGATCTTCAAACTTAGCTTGATAATCATCGACCGTAGACGTTTGAATGAGTTTTGTTAACCGCCCTTCCGGCGACTCAACTTCTGAAACCGTGAATCATCGGCGAATGGCCTCGACCTGATGGTCCCATCCTACCAACTTCCGTTGTCGTTGCATCCAACAGTACCATTTCTTGGCTGTACCTTCCATGCGAAATGACGCCATTGTGACACGGTGATGATCTTTTGTTCGATAGAATTCAAAAAAATCCTAGGGTGATGCTATCTACTCCTCAGGATCAACACCAGTAAAGATCGGAAGTTCGACCTGAGCCGACCATGGTGCGAAAGGAAAAGCATCTTCAGGTTCCAGTTTCACCTTCGCCTTACCCCTGTTGGCCAATGGATCTGCTCCATCCTCCAGATTTATCCCCATATGTGCAGAAATCACAGCGAGTTGTCGAGCCATATTCTGTAAGGTGCGATCTGTGTTCTCATTCCATCTAGCTTGATCCTCGGCCTGCTATTGGAGAGTCCCCGTAGTATCTTGCAATGCCTTGATGGATTCACTACGGTTGACCATTTTTTTTCTCTCAATGAAAGCACCAAATGACACGATTCTAGAGTAATATTGCAGATAAAAGGAAGAAAGTTTATATAAGGAGAAGAAGTTTTTGTGTTCACAAGATTTTCATGCCCTCTGTCATTACAGTGTGACCCTATTTATAATCCCAAGGACTCATGAAAGGACAAAATCGGTTAGGTTGGTTGGTGCGCGCCTAACCCAAGTGCTCTTGCGTAAATTCCGGCTCTCCCTAATGATATGCTCCTGTTACTGATTCTTATCCCCTGCATGGTTCTCATTATTGCCATGGTCTACGTCATTAATTCCCACATGTTCCTGATCATCCACGTTAGTCAGTTCTCCAGGTTCATGGTTATCCCCAACCCATTCTTCTGCAACAGAGGGATGGGGAGGAGAGGTAGGGTATTTTTTGTTGAAGAAATTGATATAACTGGTAGTTAATAGGGACCAAATGTGTAGTTATACAAATTTCCATTAACAGCCATATCACTCTACCGTTAAATTTTAACGACATGTGGTCAAAATAGGTCCAATTATTAGTTGAGTGGTCAAATTTTGATTTTTTGTAATTCAGTGGTCAAAACAGGTCAGACCCAATAGTTGGGTGGTCACCCATATAATTTACCCTATAATTAAATATGTAGAATCTGATTCTACTTTAATTAGGTTTCTTTAGATATATATATATATATATTAATAGTATATGATAATTACAATAATTATATAATATATATATACGAGATTATCTATAATTACTATAATTATAATAATTTCGTTTTAATAATTATTTTGTGTACAACAAGTTTGTATACATGCTATTTAGTCGATATTTGTTCGTTTCAATCATAGGGTGTGACCCTTGTAGGTTCATGCAATGTTAGCAGTAATATTTAGAACAATTCTAATATTACAAGCAATGAGTGACATCTATCAATACATCATTGCTACATAAGTTACATGAAGTTGTGGTTCGACTTTACCTTTTTCTGTGATTAACTTCTTTTATGTATTACATCCTTTTGTCCTCATATCGAGATCGACCATAAGTCATGGATTAGTCACACTTGTATAGTCCATCTAATATTTCTTGATATCTTGAGTAGACTATTATAAACGAATAACTATGATATCTCATATTAATTTATTCGAGCATGAACATGCATTTTCTAGTCTCGCTCAATCAAGTGGCCTGAGATATTACTTATATTATGTAGGAGGGACAAATCCTATCTTGATCAATCATATTTCACTACATAGATTGTGACATATCCAATGTCAGTCTTTATAGTGTACTCAATTACGACACACGTTTGACCGTATCAAAATATGTCACTCACATGTTGAAACGATGATGATCTCATGTCTGAGGATCATACATGTAGTTATCACCATGAGCATTGTCGTGATTGTCACATAATAATCCAAGAAACATGCTCATAGCGGGTCAGTCCAGTATGTCGTTCTCTAACACATACTTATGTATTGATTTTGACATCTCTATGTCAATGACAACGCTTTGTCATCAATCAACTACATATTAGTCTTAATATATTATTGTTGTCCATGCCCACAATAATACTCGACTAAGGACATTCAATAATAACTATATTATTCTTAGAACTTTATTAAAATTTAGTTTATTTATAAATGCACAGAATAAGTCTGAAATAATAATAATAATTTTATATTAATAAACAAGATAAAATAAGTATGTCTTTTACATCCATCTCATGATTGGTCTTTGGGCATACTCCAACACTAACACGCAAGACATTTACATTTATGATGCTCATGAAGCAATAGGAGTTCGAGGTATACTAACCTTAAGCCATTATTGCTAAAATTCTCATTCGAGCTTCCCAAATATTTCACTTGATCCGATATCTAATCTCGAATAATCCTCGCATATCAATTAATACCATAAGTATCACTTAATCACATACTTTAGTGAATCGAAAGGGTCAAATGCATAAAAATAGCTTACCGGGTTCAAATTTGGTGAAACAAACTGCGCCATCGAACTCAAAACATCGAGAAACCCTCAGGTAGTGTCCCTCGAAAAAAGTCAACGTCGGTCAACGCCGACGGTGGCTGGCGGCGTAGCTCGAATGGCAACTTGACAGACCGGCTTGGGGCTTGGCCCATTGGCTTGAGCTAAATGGTTCAGCTCAAGCTGGATATAGCTGCCTAGCGCATCTGTGCCTCGCCCACGCGTAGGGGCAACGCGTGAAGGCCACTCCGATGGTCGGACGGTAGCGGCAAGCTCTAGTCCCGCTGTCTTGACATCGGTGAACACACTGTTGCCTTTAGATTTGGGTTTTGACAAGCGGAACCATCCTATTCTTAAACGGCTGAACTTCCAACACTTCACCTCCCTCCACGGTGGCTCCGACGATGATGCCTCGACCATCGACAGACTTGTCTCGACGAGGGGAACTCAATGACGCCGGCAGTGAACTTTCACGGTGGCCGAAAGGCCCTTAAATCTAAGCAAAACCACTCCCTCTCTCTCTCGCTAAAACACTCTCCACCATTCTCACCCACTTTTCCTTTTCTCTCTCCTCAATCATATCTTCCTCCCCTTTTTCACCGACACTCCAACTATTCAAAATTCAAATAACCATCCGCATCCAAACTAATGGCCCCACACTTAACTACCCATAACTTGGGCTCTCAAAATAATGGCTCTATAGCTCGGGTCTGAGACCCGATTCACTATCCCAAAAATTGGGTCATTACATTAAATGCATCAAATAGATAAGAGAGTGTCAAAAGAGCCAAGATAAGCCAAAGCAGGTTAGAGGTTGGATATTTATTTTGTTGCGGATGATAACATTCTATTCTGTGTTGCATCTATCCAAGGAGCAATGAATTTAAATTTTGTGATTACTACCTATGAAAGTGCCTCTGGGCAGCGAGTAAATTTTGGCAAATCCCTTGTCTTTTTTAGTAGTAACGTGTTAGAAGCAACAAGGGATCCATTCTTATAGCTAGGGGGAGTATGCTTATGTTAAAATATGCTTAGAACTGCTCATTCATCAATTGCATTCATATAGGAGGTGTTAAAGTCGAGCCTTTGGTTGTTCTTAAAGCCAAAAATGCATTTCTGGGCATAGGGTATCGATACGGCCTTCTGCGCAACCCGGTAAATTACTCATTGAGGTAAGTCATGAGAGCATCCATGAAGGGTTGTGGAGCTTGAGGAGCTTGAGGAGCTTGAGGAGCTTGATCTCCTTGAGGTTCTTCAAATACGGCGGTGGCCTCGGGTGGTAGCTCGGCAAGACGAACCCAATTGCCATTAAAATAATGGAATTTTCCCCGTGCAAGAGATCGCTCATCAATGGGATCAGTAAGGGGAGTTGGGAAGTCAAAAGAGCAATCAATATCCTTTTTTCATAAAGAAATAACTCAAAGCCGTACCATATGTAAAAGAGGTGACGAGAGAGGTTTGACGATGTTGCACATGATAGACGATTTCCCCAAACATAATTCGAGCAAGATTTGGGCGTTTTCGCTCACGGAAGCAACATATCCAAATATCATCCACTTGACGGATGGTAGAATATTTTCCTCCGGAGGGACGAAACCACCAAGACACCATCAAATGTAGGATCCGATCATGAGCATTTAGGGCGGTCACGGAGCCACTAAGAACATGCCCCAAAGCATCCTCATCATCAAGGCCATCATCCTCTAATTTAAAGACTTCACAAATAGATTTGACATCAAGGATGAACCTCTTTCCCATGAGATAAGAGCTAATGGCGACAACTTCCCCATTGCGAGAAACACATTTGGCATTAGTGTAGAAAATCAAAACCAAAAGGCGATAATAAAAACCGAGAATAGATAAGAAATCCATGAAGTTCCAACGACGAAGGAAAGGAAGATATTCAAATTTAAAGCGCCCCGAATCGAGAAAAGGAATGGATATTACCCTTTCCGCACGAATCTTGTAATTCTCGAATTGACGAAAATATGCTAGACCCGTGGGACCTTCAAAGGATTGTTCATAGATGGTAGTGTAGTTCGGACGTGCAATCGCTCCCAGAGTGGATGATTCACCGGTTTGAGAAACCCTTGTACGCTTCCTCGATTCCTTTGGTGCCATGATCTAAAAGAGAAATTATGCAAAAAGATTTCTTCAATTTTGGGTAAGAACCAAGGTAAAAAAAATTTAAAAAGAATATTTGAAGAAAAATTTTGAAGAACAAAAGTTTTGATAAAAAGATGAAACAAAACAAAAAAAATTGAAAAAGAAAAAGAAAAAGAAAGAAAAGATTACCTTGATAGAAACTTGAGAGATTGAAGAAAAATCTAGCACAATTGTGATGAGAGAGAGCTTAAAGCTTGGCTTGATTGAAAAACTCTTTTAGATTTTGAGTTGTGGTGTGAAAATATGAAGGAGGAAGAGCCCATTTATAGGCAAAAACGGCTAGGGTTTTTAGGTTTTGAAGAATTTTAATTTTGGTAAAAGTTGAACACTTTAAATGCCAAATTAAAAGCTGTCTGCACAATCGAGTATTGATACGCCTGAGGGTGTATCGATACGGGGGTAGAAACATCATTTCCTTAAAAATGCCCGTTGGAGAATCGTATCGAAACGGATGAGGTCCGTATCTAAACGATTAGAAGCTCGTATCGATACGGGTTTAATCGTATCGATACCCGTTTAAGCAAAATGAATTCTGGGAATCTGAATGAAGAACACGTATCGATACGCGTAGATCCGTATCGATACCCTATGCCCAGAAATGCATATTTAGTTCTAAGAACAACCATAGGCTCGAATTTAACATCTCCTAAGAGTATGCAAATGATGAATGAACAGTTCTAAGCATATTTTAATAGAAGCATACTCCCCCTAACTATAGGCATGGATATTTTCAAGAGTTACAACACATAAACATGCAATTTCATAAAATCAAGCATTTTTAAGCACAAAGAGGTCCTAAAAGGTCAAGATAGGCTAGCTAGACCTAACTCTCTCCTAAGGGACCAAAAACGCTCTTTATCTAAAGGTTTTGTAAATATATCCGTTAATTGGTTCAAGGTATCAACATATTCAATAACAACATCATTTTTCAAAACATGATCTCTAATAAAATGATGTTGAATTTCTATGTGTTTAGTTCTAGAGTGTTGGATGGGATTCTTAGTAAGACAAATGACACTTGTGTTGTCACACTTAAAGGGTATGGTTTAAACTTCAACACCATAATCTAAGAGTTGTTGCTTCATCCAAAGGACTTGAGCACAACAACTCCCTAAGGATATGTACTCCGCTTCGGTGGTAGATAAGGCTACGCTATTTTGTTTCTTAGAGAACCAAGATACGAGCATACTACCTAAGAATTGACATGTCACAGAAGTACTTTTCCTATCTATCTTACATCCCCCATAATTCGCATCCGAATAAGCATGAAGGCTAAATGAAGAATCTTTAGGATACCAAAGGCCTAAAGTAGGTGTGTCTCTAAGGTATCTAAAAATTCTCTTAATGGAAACTAAGTGTGATTCTCTAGGACTAGCTTGAAACCTAGTAGACAAGCAAACACTAAACATGATATCCGATCTACTTGCGGTAAGGTAAAGCAAAGAACCTATCATGGATCTATAAAGCTTAGAATCCACACACTTACCTCCTTCATCTTTGTCAAGCTTTATGGAAGAACTCATAGGAGTGGCTTGAGGCTTTGCATTCTCCAAGCCAAACTTTTTGAGCATATCATTCACGTACTTAGCTTGATTTATGAAGGTGCCATCCTTCCTTTGTTTGATTTGGAGTCCCAAAAAGAATGAGAGCTCCCCCATCATGCTCATCTCGAACTCACCTTGCATTAGCTTAGAAAATTCTTTACAATAACACTCATTAGTAGAACCAAAAATGATATCATCAACATAAATTTGAACTACTAAGATGTCATTGTTATATCTTTTTATGAAGAGTGTTGTATCCACCTTTCCTTTTTCAAAACCCTTTTCAATTAAGAAATTTGAAAGTCTCTCATACCAAGCTCTAGGAGCTTGTTTTAAACCATAGAGAGCTTTTGTTAGTTTAAACACATGGTTTAGAAATTTTGAATCCTCAAAACCCGGTGGTTGTTCAACATACACCTCTTCATTTATAAAACCATTTAAAAAGGTACTTTTCACATCCATTTGAAAAAGCTTGAAATTATGGTAACATGCAAATGCAAGCAACATCCTAATAGCTTCCATTCTAGCTACGGGTGCATAAGTCTCATCAAAATCAATTCCCTCTTCTTGTGTATAGACTTGAGCAACAAGCCTAGCCTTGTTTCTCACTATATTACCACTTTCATCTAATTTATTCCTAAAAACCCATTTTGTTCCTATAGTAGATTGATCATTAGGCCTTTCAACTAATGTCCACACTTTACTCCTCTCAAATTGATTTAGTTCCTCTTGCATGGCCAATATCCAAAAATCATCTTTTAAAGCTTCTTTAATATTCTTAGGCTCAATGCATGAAAGAAATGAAACATGATTCATTAATTTGAGAGAGGATCTAGTAGTTACCCCCTTGGATGGATTACCCAAGATTTCACCACCTTTGACATAGTTTAACTCCCTTGGGTAAGACACCTCCCTTTCCTCAAGAGCCAAGTCCTTCAAGGCTTCAAGAGATGGATCTTGTGAATCCTCATCTTTGGTTGGAATCTCATCCACCTTTGACGTTTGTCCTCCATCAATGGCATCAATGATTCCTACATCATTGTAACCCCCTTAGCCCGGCCTGGACGGATGACCCGAACTACGAAGATTACACGGGGAAAACCAAAGTCAACCCGAAAGTCAACCTTGATTAACGACCCTTTTTTTTTCTTTTTAATCTTGTCTAAATGCATATTAACCCTAGGTGTACTCTTGAGATAAGCATACTCAAAAATCACAGCAATCGGAAAACAATTAGGGACTCAATTGCACAACATACGAATTTAGGGACCAATTTGTAAATTCTGGAAATTACGAGGACTTAACAAATTTTTGAGTTACCATTATGAAATTAATCATGTTTCATTCTTCTCTGCCAAAATTCATCTCAAACGGACACTCCGAACTCAAACAATTGCATAAACAAAGTTCTGGACTAAAACATGAGGATTTCAAAACATATAACCATAAGATTCAGTGCCGAACGGTCGAGTGTTCCAAAACGGGGAAGGACCGTTCCGAAACACGGGACCGTTCCGAAACCTGTTGCGGAACAGGGCTTGACAGTAGCAAATCCGTTTCGGAACGGCTTTACCTGTTTCGAAACGCCAAGGCCATTTCAGGCCCCTTGTTCCGAAACAGTAGCACCCGATCCGATACGGGCTGCCCAGAAATGTATAAATTTTCTGGTTTAACACCCTTTCGACCCAACAATCACATTCATTAGACCCTCTTATCATGCCAACAAGTCATCAAACATTAAGGGATCATAAAAGCATCACCAAAACTCAAACATGGCATCATTAAAGGAAAATCCCAAATCTATAGGCATGCATCCTATAATGGAAATCATGCAATCATCAAATCACCAAAACCAAATACCAAATGGCCCTTTACATGTTCCAAACACCATAGGAATTTAACCAAACTTAGGGAGTCCAAAACATCTCCCAAAAACACAATCTAGGTTCCCATTGCCAAATACCAAAAAGCTAATAGTGTTGTGAAAATAGTCACCATACATGAGCTTAGACTTTCACTTGGATCCTTGACCTCCCTTCTGCCCTTTAAGCACTTCAATGCTCTGCATTATTGGTTTAAGAAAGAGAGAGCGTAAGCACATAGGCTTAGTGAGGAATGCTCAATTGAAACAACACAATAATGCATTTGTAAAAACACCTTTTTAAGGCCTTTAATTTCAAAACATCATTTACCATGCATTTATGCATACAAACCAAGCATCTCATGCTTCAATTCATCAACATGCCATATTGGCTTTCAAGTGATAATCCATAACCATTTTACAACTCAAAACACAATCGAATACGCGGATTACAAGCGTTGTCCCATACGCTTCATACACACTACCAATATCAAGGTGGAGTTTACCGGTACAATCACAACCCCTCAACACCCGTGATGGAGTCTACGGTACAATCACAACCCCTCTACATCACTCATTGGAGTTGTATAACATCACTTACGAGAACACGGGACACACAACACAAGATCCACACATGGACTTTTAACCACCATTGTGATCTTAACCATCTCGTTAGTGTACTTGGATGGAGTTTACGGTACAATCACAACCCCTCAACATCCAAGGCGACTTTATTCACGGTGCACCCAATCCTATAGCCGGCTAACTATATCCGATTCAAGTACTTTAAAACCAACACATCACTTGCCAATATGCATCGTTTACCATCATCAATCCACTGTTTTAAAGCATTTAACAAAGCCATTAAATAGTCATGCATCACCATGCATCAAACCACATTTACCAATGTTCAAAACAAGGATCTCTTACCTTGAGCATCCTTCAACACATGGCTTATAAAACCAGCATTATACATGCTAAAATATGCTTTCAAAACAGAATTTAAACATGCAAATAAAACACATTGCATTCAACCATCTCATGGTTCATCAAAAAGAGAGTTTCTCTGAAAACTTACTCTTGAGCTTAGCTAAGTTGTTTAGACTTAAACTAAGCTCCCATAACCTTCAAACATTAGTTTCAAAGCTGAAAACCAAACTTCACTCACCGATTCCGTTTCACAAGCTTGCCGAAACGCCGATCAAGCCTCCGGATCAACACCACAAGGATCCGAAGATGCCTCCCCTGTTTTAAACACATCAAAGCAGAGGATTAATGCATCATCATGCATTAATATCTTCAACCAAGACACCTAAACTCGCTGCTCACATCGAAACTCACATTTCGGCTACCAAACACAACCGAAATCACATCCAAACACCTCTACAACATTAACCAGCCAAGATCCATCAATTCCAAACATTCTTAGACATCAATTAACATCCAAAAAGAGCCTAATCACGTCCTTATACCTCCAGCTATAGCAGAACATCAAAATCACCCCAAAAACCACCATTAACTCAAGTAAAAACTTAGGAAAATCAACCTATTCGGGATTGCATTGGTTAAACCTCAATTACACATCATTTAAACATCCAATAATCATCAAAAAGACATCTCAAAACAGAGCCCAATCATTTAATACGAATTTCTTCAAAATTAAATCCAAATCTTGCATTTTAAGTCAAATCAAGATCACAACATCAAAGCCTTTAATAAAACTCAATTTAAGGATTGAGAACTTGGGAATTTCAGTAAAGAACAGAGTATTTAGAGGAGAAGGACGTTCATACCTCTAAATGTGGATTTCTCCTTGTTTAGAGCCAAAATTCTTGAAAATTAAATAAGCAAAAGATGAGGATTTGGTGTAGAAATGATTAGAAATCATTTAGAGATTGGAATCTCAACTTTAGATGTGAAAATCAGAGAAAAAGTGGCTGGGGAAATGTGTTTGGCTGAGGGAAAATTGAGAGAAATGAAATGGGAAAATTTTGACAAAAGTTAGTTATAAAACCAAAATATCTATTTTCCCTCCTTTCCTTTTATTAAATAACATTAAATAAATCTTTAATATTTAAGAAAAATCTGGAGAAACCCTCCCTTGGGTAAATTAGCTCCTTAAAGATTCAAAGTTTCAATCCTTTTAAAATAGTCACCAACTTTTCAAAATTTACGTTTTAGTCACTAACTTGAAATGTCATATTTCCAAACCCTATTTTGTAAAATTGATTTCACCACTCTCTTATATATAATAAAAGAGGATTTTTAGATATTTTTCCATATTTTAATGCATCCCGAACTAGGCTTTCCCTAAAATCACCTTTTATATTCGAACCAAAAATCCGACCGGCCCGGTTCAGACCCTAAACTTGCAAGCCCAAAATTGGGGTGTTACAACTCTCCCCCCTTAAGAAATTTCGTCCTCGAAATTTACCTGAAGGAAAAAGGTACGGAAACTGTTTCAAAATGTCATCCTTCCGTTCCCACGTGGCTTCTTCAGCACCACGATGCTTCCACAACACCTTTACCAACTCAATGGTCTTGCCTCGAAGAACTTTACTATCCGAATCCAGAATCTTCATTGGTTCCTCATCATAGGTCAAATCCGGATTCAACTCCACTTCCTCCACAGGCATCACATGAGAAGGATCTGATCTATACTTCCGAAGCATAGAAACATGAAACACATCATGAATCTTTTCTAACTCTTGCGGTAACCTCAACTTGTACGCAACAGGACCCACACGCTCAATCACCTCGTATGGTCCAATGTACCTAGGGCTCAACTTACCCTTTCGGCCAAACCTCATCACTTTTTTCCAAGGCGAAACTTTCAAAAACACACGGTCACCCACCGCATACTCAATCTCCTTACGCTTCAAATCCGCGTAAGACTTTTGCCGATCAGAAGCTGCCTTCAAACGCTCACAAATGAGCTTCACCTTCTCGGTGGTTCCTTTCAACAAAGCTGGCATCAAAACCAACTTCTGACCTGTTTCCGCCCAACAAAGAGGAGTCCTACACTTCCTCCCGTACAAAGCTTCATAAGGTGCCATTTGAATACTTGCCTGATAACTATTATTATAGGCAAACTCCACCAAAGGCAAATGCTTCTCCCAAGAACCCTGAAACTCAATCACACAGCACCTCAACATATCCTCTAACACCTGGATAACACGCTCAGACTGTCCATCCGACTGCGGATGATAAGATGTACTGAAATTCAACCGTGTACCCAAAGCCTGATGCAAACACTGCCAGAAACGCGATGTAAACCTCGGATCTCTATCCGATACAATCGACTTTGGCACACCATGTAGCCGCACAATCTCAGCAATGTACAGCTCCGCAAGCTTATCCAAAGTGTACGTAGTATGCACAGGCAAGAAATGCGCACACTTCGTCAGGCGATCCACAATCACCCACACCGAATTCTTTTTCGATGGCGACAAAGGCAAACCAGACACAAAGTCCATGGTAATCCTTTCCCACTTCCACTCAGGAATCCTCAACGGTTGCAACAACCCTGAAGGAAACTGATGCTCAGCTTTAACTCGCTGACATACCATGCACTTGCTTACAAACTCAGCAACATCTTTCTTTAAACCCACCCAATAGTACTCATCACGAAGATCACGATACATCTTAGTACTACCAGGGTGCATAGCAAAAGGACTACTATGACCTTCAGTAAGAATAGCACGCCTCAAATCAGCATCATTGGGCACTACTATCCGACTCCCAAAGCATAAAACTCCATCATCATTAAAGCAGAAATCCGATGGCACCAAGGAATCATCCAACAACTGCTTTTCCTTAATCAACTGAATCAAGGATGGTTTCACTTGCAACTCAGCCACAAGACCACCATCACGCGAAATACTCAAACTGGCAAACATAGCCCTCAACTCAACAGCTACCTTCCTACTCAAGGCATCCGCTACAACATTAGCTTTACCCGGATGGTACTTGATCGCCAAATCGTAATCCTTAAGCAACTCCACCCAACGTCGTTGCCTAAGATTCAACTCTTTCTGAGACATCAGATACTTCAAACTCTTGTGGTCCGTGTACACAGTACACTTCTCACCATACAAGTAATGTCTCCAAATTTTCAAAGCAAAAACCACCGCAGCTAACTCAATGTCATGCGTAGGATAATTGCGCTCATGCACCTTCAACTGCCGTGATGCATAAGCCACCACCTCACCCTCTTGCATCAACACACATCCCAAACCAACGTAGGACGCATCACTATACACCACAAACTCTTTCCCTGATTCATGTTGAACCAAGATAGGAGCTTGCGTTAAAGCTGCCTTAAGCTTCTCAAAAGCCTGTTGTCTCGCTTCCGTCCACTCATACTTAACATCCTTCTGCAACAACTTCGTCAAAGGTGCAGCAATCTTTGAAAACCCATCCACGAACCTCCGATAGTATCCTGCCAAACCAAGGAAACTACGGACTTCATGAACAGACTTAGGAGGCTTCCAATTCATCACTGCCTCAATCTTTTGAGGATCAACACAAATCCCCTCAGCAGAAACCACATGACCAAGAAACACAACTTCTCTAAGCCAGAACTCACACTTGCTCAGCTTGGCATAAAGCTGATTCTCCAACAAAGCCTCTAACACAATTCTCAAATGCCCTTCATGCTCCTCCTCAGTACGAGAGTACACGAGAATATCATCAATGAACACCACAACAAATTTATCCAAGTATTCATGGAACACTCTATTCATCATGTCCATGAAAGCTGCAGGAGCATTCGTCAAACCAAACGACATCACAAGGAACTCGTAATGCCCATACCTCGTTCTGAAGGCTGTCTTAGGCACATCAACATCCTTTGCCTTCAACTGGTAGTACCCTGACCTCAAGTCAATCTTAGAGAACACAGCTGCTCCCCGAAATTGATCAAAAAGATCATCAATTCTCGGCAATGGATACCGATTCTTGATAGTCAACTTGTTAAGCTGACGGTAATCAATGCACATTCTCATAGTGCCATCCTTTTTCTTCACAAACAGGACTGGTGCACCCCAAGGTGACACACTCGGCCGAATGAAACCACGATCAAGCGACTCCTGAAGTTGCGTCTTCAGCTCTTTCAACTCTTTAGGTGCCATTCGATAAGAAGTAATGGACACTGGAGTTGTGTTTTCATACAGCTCAATCCCAAACTCCACTTCGCGATTAGGAGGCAATCCAGGCAACTCCTCCGGAAACACACCAAGAAACTCTCGTATAGTCCTGATATCTTGTACTCGCAACTCCTTAGAGCTAGGATTCATCACAAAGGCGAGGTAGGCTTCACAACCTTGCCTCAGCATCCGGCTCGCTTCCAACGTAGACACCACATTGGCAAGAAACTTCACATTCTCACCAACCACGACTACCTCGTAATCGTCCGCAAGCTTCAACGAAACTCGCTTATTCTCAAAATCCACTACAGCTTGATGCTCAACAAGCCAATCCATACCAAGGATTAAATCAAAACCATAGAAAGGCAATTCCATAAGATCAACATGAAAAACATGATCTTGCACAACCAAGGGACATCTTCTATAAAGCTTTCGAGTCACAACAGTCTCACCGAAAGAACTAGTTACATGCATACCAACATCCAAAGACTCAACAGGCAAACCAAGCAATTGAGCATGTTCACGCAATATGTATGAGTGTGTAGATCCAGAATCAATCAAGGAAAGTAATGACAAGGATTGCAAAGTGAAGGTACCTGCGATCACATCCGTGTCATTCCTCCCTTCCCTCTGAGCATACACTCTGGCCTGGCCACCACCCTCAGGCTGAACAGCTACCACATGAGCCACATTCCTTCCACCATCCTCTCTGCGCTGGAAATTACCACGGCCGCGCCCACAACCTCTCTGTGGTGCAACAACTCCAGGAGCACGTCCCTGACCATCACCGGCAACCAGAGGACACTCCCTCCTCATGTGATCCGCCGAACCACAGTTCCAGCACGAATTACCGGTCACCACAACAGGAGCCTGTACCTCCCTCGCTGCTCGAGGACAATCACGCCTCAGATGACCACGCGATCCACATGTCCAACATGTGTTCTGATCAGCTCTCGCCTTGTCCCCCTGAACAGGCGCACCTTGCCCTCCACCACCACGCCTAACTGAAGACTGATACTTATGATCACGTCCTCTCTTGTTCCGTCCGCCACCGGAACTATACTCAGCAGCCCGCTTACCCGCACTAGGACCAGCACCTCTAGAAGATAAACTCAAATTCAACTCAATGTCTTTTTCTCTACCAACAAGCACATCAAAATCAGTGTACTCAGCAGCCAGCATATAAGTCTTCACTTCCGTCACCAATCCATAACGGAAACGTTCACACCTCTCCCGCTCATCAGGGATAAGCTCAGGTGCGTACTGACTGAGTTGGACAAATTGAACCTCGTACTCAGCCACTGACATGCTCCCTTGAGTAAGAGACATGAATTCCCTTTTCTTTTCATCCAGGTATCGCACACCCAGATACCTCCTCTTGAACGCGTTCAGGAAAAACGTCCAAGTCACATCAGCATCCTCCATTCCGGAGATAGTGGTTGTCCACCAGGTATACGCATCGTCATGCAATAGCGATATTACACAGCCCAGCTTCTGCACATCATTGCAGTTCATTTGTCCCAAAATTCTCTTGGTACTTTCCAACCAAGACTCATAACCTTCAGCAGACAAACCCCTGAACTCAGTCCCTCCCAGACTGCGCAAACGTTCCAGAGGTAGTCTCACATTAGCATCTCCCTGATGCCCAGCTCCTTGAGCTCCAGCTACTGCCGCCCGAAAGGCTCCAGCAATAGCCTGAATCAGCATTGTCATGTCAGGAGCAGCTTGCCCCTGCCCAGCTTCAGGTCCAGCGACCCCAGCACCAGCACCAACACCATCTCCCTCACCCCCAGCACCACCACCACCGGGTGGAGGAGGTAAATCCACTACATTTTCAGCATTCTCTTCATTCTCATTTTGAGCCATAGCTCGCGTATTAATCCTCGTCTCTCTACGAGGTCCCATTCACTAAACAATGCAATCACAAATGCAATAAACAAAATCAGGCTCAGCAAGGTAAGCAATCCAAGTACTCAAGCTCATCTCCAATTAAAACAAAACATTTCATTAGCTTTGATTTGGCAATGGGTCCCTCTAACATGCTTCACCATAGCATACACCACAATTGCAACATTCTTACAATTCATACATCATACTTTCATTCAACAAGCATACAAAGCAATCATACACTTATCACCCACTTAACCGTTCCCAAATACTCGAAAACTCAGCTCTGATACCACCAAATGTAACCCCCTTAGCCCGGCCTAGACGGATGACCCGAACTACGAAGATTACACGGGGAAAACCAAAGTCAACCCGAAAGTCAACCTTGATTAACGACCCTTTTTTTCTTTTTAATCTTGTCTAAATGCATATTAACCCTAGGTGTACTCTTGAGATAAGCATACTCAAAAATCACAGCAATCAGAAAACAATTAGGGACTCAATTGCACAACATACGAATTTAAGGACCAATTTGTAAATTCTGGAAATTACGAGGACTTAACAAATTTTTGAGTTACCATTATGAAATTAATCATGTTTCATGCTTCTCTGCCAAAATTCATCTCAAACGGACACTCCGAACTCAAACAATTGCATAAACAAAGTTCTGGACTAAAACGTGAGGATTTCAAAACATATAACCATAAGATTCAGTGCCCAACGGTCGAGTGTTTCGAAACGGGGAAGGACCGTTCCGAAACGCGGGACCGTTCCGAAACCTGTTGCAGAACAGGGCTTGACAGTAGCAAATCCGTTTCGGAACGGCTCTACCTGTTTCGAAACGCCAAGGCCATTTCAGGCCCCCTGTTCCGAAACAGTAGCACCCGTTCCGATACGGGCTGCCCAGAAATGTAGAATTTTTCTGGTTTAACACTCTTTCGACCCAACAATCACATTCATAAGACCCTCTTATCATGCCAACAAGTCATCAAACATTAAGGGATCATAAAAGCATCACCAAAACTCAAACATGGCATCATTAAAGGAAAATCCCAAATCTATAGGCATGCATCCTATAATGGAAATCATGCAATCATCAAATCACCAAAACCAAATACCAAATGGCCCTTTACATGTTCCAAACACCATAGGCATTTAACCAAACTTAGGGAGTCCAAAACATCTCCCAAAAACACAATCTAGGTTCCCATTGCCAAATACCAAAAAGCTAATAGTGTTGTGAAAATAGTCACCATACATGAGCTTAGACTTTCACTTGGATCCTTGACCTCCCTTCTGCCCTTTAAGCACTTCAATGCTCTGCATTATTGGTTTAAGAAAGAGAGAGCGTAAGCACATAGGCTTAGTGAGGAATGCTCAATTGAAACAACACAATAAGGCATTTGTAAAAACACCTTTTTAAGGCCTTTAATTTCAAAACATCATTTACCATGCATTTATGCATACAAACCAAGCATCTCATGCTTCAATTCATCAACATGCCATATTGGCTTTCAAGTGATAATCCATAACCATTTTACAACTCAAAACACAATCGGATACGCAGATTACAAGCATTGTCCCATACGCTTCATACACACTACCAATATCAAGGTGGGGTTTACCGGTACAATCACAACCCCTCAACACCCGTGATGGAGTCTACGGTACAATCACAACCCCTCCACATCACTCATTGGTAGTTGTATAACATCACTAACGAGAACACGGGACACACAACACAAGATCCACACATGGACTTTTAACCACCATTGTGATCTTAACCATCTCGTTAGTGTACTTGGATGGAGTTTATGGTACAATCACAACCCCTCAACATCCAAGGCGACTTTATTCACGGTGCACCCAATCCTATATCCGGCTAACTATATCCGATTCAAGTACTTTAAAACCAACACATCACTTGCCAATATGCATCATTTACCATCATCAATCCACTGTTTTAAAGCATTTAACAAAGCCATTAAATAGTCATGCATCACCATGCATCAAACCACATTTACCAATGTTCAAAACAAGGATCTCTTACCTTGAGCATCCTTCAACACATGGCTTATAAAACCAGCATTATACATGCTAAAATATGCTTTCAAAACAGAATTTAAACATGCAAATAAAACACATTGCATTCAACCATCTCATGGTTCATCAAAAAGAGAGTTTCTCCGAAAACTTACTCTTGAGCTTAGCTAAGTTGTTTAGACTTAAACTAAGCTCCCATAACCTTCAAACATTGGTTTCAAAGCTGAAAACCAAACTTCACTCACCGATTCTGTTTCGCAAGCTTGCCGAAACGCCGATCAAGCCTCCGGATCAACACCACAAGGATCCGAAGATGCCTCCCCTATTTTAAACACATCAAAGTAGAGGATTAATGCATCATCATGCATTAATATCTTCAACCAAGACACCTAAACTCGCTGCCCACATCGAAACTCACATTTCGGCTACCAAACACAACCGAAATCACATCCAAACACCTCTACAACATTAACCAGCCAAGATCCATCAATTCCAAACATTCTTAGACATCAATTAACATCCAAAAAGAGCCTAATCACGTCCTTATACCTCCAGCTATAGCAGAACATCAAAATCACCCCAAAAACCACCATTAACTCAAGTAAAAACTTAGGAAAATCAACCTATTCGGGATTGCATTGGTTAAACCTCAATTACACATCATTTAAACATCCAATAATCATCAAAAAGACATCTCAAAACAGAGCCCAATCATTTAATACGAATTTCTTCAAAATTAAATCCAAATCTTGCATTCTAAGCCAAAATCAAGATCACAACATCAAAGCCTTTAATAAAACTCAATTTAAGGATTGAGAACTTGGGAATTTCAGTAAAGAACTGAGTATTTAGAGGAGAAGGACGTTCATACCTCTAAATGTGGATTTCTCCTTGTTTAGAGCCAAAATTCTTGAAAATTCAATAAGCAAAAGATGAGGATTTGGTGTAGAAATGATTAGAAATCATTTAGAGATTGGAATCTCAACTTTAGATGTGAAAATCAGAGGAAAAGTGGCCGGGGAAATGTGTTTGGCTGAGGGAAAATTGAGAGAAAATGAAATGGGAAAATTTTGACAAAAGTTAGTTATAAAACCAAAATATCTATTTTCCCTCCTTTCCTTTTATTAAATAACATTAAATAAATCTTTAATATTTAAGAAAAATCTGGAGAAACCCTCCCTTGGGTAAATTAGCTCCTTAAAGATTCAAAGTTTCAATCCTTTTAAAACAGTCACCAACTTTTCAAAATTTACATTTTAGTCACTAACTTGAAATGTCATATTTCCAAACCCCATTTTGTAAAATTGATTTCACCACTCTCTTATATATAATAAAAGAGGATTTTTAGATATTTTCCATATTTTTAATGCATCCCGAACTAGGCTTTCCCTAAAATCACCTTTTATATTCGAACCAAAAATCCGACCGGCCCGGTTCATACCCTAAACTTCCAAGCCCAAAATTGGGGTGTTACAATCATCATCATCACAATATTCCTTCCTCGGAAGGAGGTTATCATCGAAAACAACATGTATTGACTCTTCAACAACTAGAGTTCTTTTATTAAATACACGATAGGCTTTAGAGTTTAAAGAGTACCCTAAGAAAATAGCTTCATCACTTTTAGCATCAAATTTACCTAAGTTTTCTTTACCATTATTCAAAACAAAACACTTGCAACCAAAAGGGTGAAAATAGCTAATGTTAGGCTTCTTAGATTTTAAAATCTCATAAGGTGTTTTCTTCAAAATTGGCCTAATCATTACTCGATTTATAATATAGCAAGCGGTGTTTGTGGCTTCCGCCCATAAATATTTAGGTAAATTATTTTCGCAAAGCATGGTTCTAGCCATTTCTTCTAAAGTTCGATTTTTCCTCTCAACTACCCCATTTTGTTGAGGAGTGCGAGGTGCGGAAAAATTGTGGCTAATCCCATTTTCATTTAAAAACTCATCGAAACCTAGATTTTGAAATTCAGTTCCATGATCATTTCTAATGTGAGAAATTTTAAGTTCAAGATCATTTTGAGTTATTTTAGAAAATGTTATGAATTTTTCTAAAGCCTCATCCTTTGTACTTAAGAATAGAACCCAAGTATACCTAGAATAGTCATCTACAAGCACAAAAGCATATGATTTTCCACCCAAGCTCATAGTTTTAATAGGACAAAAAAGATCCATATGAATCAATTGTAAACATCTACTAGTAGAGACATCATTTATGAATTTAAAAGAACTTCTATGTTGTTTACCCTTTGAACATGCATCACAAATTTTATCATTTGAAAATTTAAGTTTGGGTAAACCTCTAACTAGATTAAGGGAAATTAATTTTTCTAAGACACTCATGCTAGCATGTCCTAATTTTCTATGCCAAAGCCATGAGTCATGTTCATCATGTGCAACTAAGCATGTATGTGATGAATGAATGTCTTCTAGATGCACCATGTAAATGTTCCCTATGCGATGACCAATGAGTATTAGTTGATTTGTTTTAATGTTTACAATTTTGCAACCACTTTTATCAAATATAACATTAAAACCCTTGTCACACAATTGACTAATACTCAACAAATTATGCTTAAGACCGTTGACATACAAAACATTTTCAATGAAAATAGAAGAGTGATTACCAATGGAGCCTATTCCTTCAATGTGGCCTTTGGAGTTGTCACCGAAAGTTACCACTCCACCACCTTTAGGCTTTAGTTCCACAAATCGACTCTTGTCACCGGTCATGTGTCTTGAGCATCCACTATCAAGGTACCAAGAATTTTTGCTTGAAGCTTTAGCCTTGTAGCAATGCTCCCCCTACAAACAAAGAAATTAGGCCTTGGTTTTTGGTACCCAAATCATTTTGGGTCCATGAGTGTTAGCCTTCAACAATTTGGTTCCCTTAGGAATCCAAGAAGCAATAGCATTCATATCATTAGAAATAATGAGTTCTTTAGGAACCCAAACACTCCTAACTCTTTGACCTCTAGCTTGCTTATTAAAATTTCTTTGTTTAGGTACAAAATGTTTTCTTTTTACATATTGGGATTTAGAATGATTTCCTTTTTCAAAATTATTTTTCCCAATAGCAATAGATGTTTTAAGATTATCCACTTCCTTTGTGTGATAATCTTGAAAATTGGAAATAAGTTTTTCAAGTTCAAGATTTTTTGTTTTAAGATCATTTGAAAGATTGACTAAAAACAAAACCTTCTTTTCCAATTCGGAGTTAGCTTTAGAAAATGTCTCATTTTGATTTTTCAAATCGGAAATGATTTTCTTGTTTTTCAAAATAGACTCTTTGTGTTTTCCTACTAACTCATCATACACTTCTTGCAATTCATCATAAGCTTCTTGAAGTTCATCAATAGTAAAATCAAAATTGGATAAATGAGAGTTTACCTTAGGTTCATCATCAATGGCCATGAGACATAGATTGGCCACTTCCTCCTCTTCCTCGGATGACTCATCGTCACTCCAAGTAGCTATTTGTGCTTTGAGCTTGTTCTTCTTCCCAAAGCTTTTCTTTTTCAATTGAGGACACTCAGAACGGATGTGACCCGGTTTCTTGCATTCATAACAAGTAATTTGGTCCTTCTCCTCTTCCTTGCTTTTACTCTTGAAGTCTCCCTTTCTAATGAATTTTCTTCCACGATTTGACTTCATGAACCGAGTAAAACGTTTGGCCAACATAGCCATCTCCTCATCTTCATCCTCACTAGAATCGCTTTCTTGTTGTGAAGCTTTTAGTGCGATTCCCACTTTCTTCTTCTCAACTTCCTTCTTCTCTTGTTCTCTTCCCTTCCTCATAATCGCATGTGTGAGTAGAGATCCAACAAGAGCATCAAGCTTGAGAGTCTTCAAATCTCTAGCTTCAATAATGGTCGTTCTCTTGCCATCCCATGACTCCGGAAGAGAATATAACAACTTTCTCACTAGCTTGTCTTCGAGAATGATTTCACCGAAACCCTTCAAACCGTTGACAAAGACCGAGAACCGATCAAACATCTTGAAGACACTTTCTTCGGGATCCATCTTGAAGTTCTCATAGCTTAGATTGAGTAGCCCAATCTTTGTCTCCTTGACATCACTAGTTCCCTTATATGTTGTCTCGAGGGTGTCCCAAACCTCCTTGACATTTTTGATTGAAGACACCTTGGAGTAGATATCCGGACCAAGTGCACAAAATATTACATGAAGAGCTTTGTCATTCACTTGCATCATTCTTCTTTCATCATCGGTCATTTCGGCTTTGACCTTTGGGACGAGCCTTTCTCCATCTCTTCTCATGGGAATGTATGAACCTTCTTCAACTACATCCCACACCATATAGTCGGTAGACTTGATGAAGAGCCTCATCCTATTCTTCCAATAAGGATAGTTATCCCCATTGAAGAATGGTGGCTTGGTGGTGGATTGGGACTCATAGTTGGAGGTGGATGCCATTGCTTGACTTGTTGTTGATCAAACTCTCCTAGAATCGACTCAAGAGGGTTGTAATCCTCCAATGAGTGTAGCTTTGATACCAATTGTTGAGTTGATCGAACACTTGCAAATGACCAAAATGGGGGGTGAATTGGAAATTAAAATTTTGGTGAAGAGAAAGATTGAAAATAAAAATGACACAAGGGGTTATAGTGGTTCAAGTTCTCCAAATGAACTCTACATCCACTACCTTAGTTCCCACTAAGGATTTTCAAACAATTCACTACTTGAATTCGTCCCCTTTTCTTGGATGAGGAGGAAACCTTACAATTTCGATTAAGCTTTCTACCCAAAGCTTAATCCATTCAAATTACAAAGAAAGAATTTGGTAAACTCAAATGTTTCCTCTCAAAGGATAATTGTCTACCCAATTATAATTTCAACAACACAAAACTCACAATACAAATTGACAATTTGAAACACACTAGAGTTGGGTACAAAGATTTGACTTTGAATAGCTCAAGGGTTTGGATTTTTGCTTTGATGATGCTTGAATGTTGAATCGTTGTTGCTGACCTTCAAAGAGCTTCATTTTATACCTCCTCTATTAATTCTAGCCGTTTGGGTGGTTGGGAACATAAATGGAGCTGTTGGAACCCTCTCTTACCACCATAAATGCACTTCTGCAGCTATGCGTATCGGTACACGGGGAGCCGTATCGATACTTGTCTCAGAAAAGAAAGAGCCGTTGTGTGCAATAAATAAGGGGTATCGATACGCGCGTAAGCGTATCGGTATGGGGTATCGAAACGGTAAGGTCGTATCGATACCTTTTCTCAACTTAGCTCACTGTCGATTTCCGTATCGGTACGAGGGTTTGGCGTATCGATACGGGTCAACGACCATTTAAAAAATTGGTTACCAACCAACTGACACCAACGGTCAAAATATTTAAACCGACTTGAATTTAAAAATTCATTGAGGCCGTATCGATACGAGGGTTTGACGTATCGGTACGCCATTCAAACTCTTTAGACTTTTACAAAGGGTTGTATCGATACAAGGGTTTGCCGTATCGATACGTGTTCCTCTAGTAGCCAACTTTGGTAAAAAGGTATCGATACACTTGGAAGTGTATCAATACACCTGGACGTTTTTCAATAGTTTGGCCTTGGAACACTTAGAAAATATTTTGAGTTTGAGTTTTTCAAATCAGTTTTAAAGAGTTGGTGATTTAAAACTTATTAAGGACTTATAAAACAATTTTAAGTTTTTCAAATTGATCCTTAAAGATTTAATTATATCAAAATCAAACATAAGTTTTACAATATGTACAAAAATCCTTACAAGACCATGAGCTTTTTTGGTCTTTGGCAACATTTGATAAGAAATTCGGTACAAACTTAATTTTTATTACAAAATACTAAGAAACTATGTACATTTTGATAATAAGTTCCGTACATACAAAAATCCTTACATAACTTCTAAGAAATTATGTACATTTGTACCAAATATGATATGTACAAAAATACTTACAAGACCATGAGCCATTTTGGTCTTTGGAAACCTTTGGTAACAAATTCGGTACAAACCTTATTTTATTATAAAGTGGTAAGAAACCGTGTACATTTTGACAATTAGTTCGGTATATACAAAAATCCTTACATAACTTGTAAGAAATTATGTACATTTGTATCAAATAAGGTATGTACAAAATTTCTTACAAGACTATGAGCTATGTTGGTCTTTGGTAACTTTTGGTAAAATTCGGTACAAACTTTTTTCTCTTACAAAGTTGTAACAAACTATGTACATGAGTTATAACAAACTTTGTACAAAATATTTTCCTAGTTATCATGTTCGCCGGTATTTTGCCTTAAAATACCCGCCATTTCCTAGAACCACCCTGTTAGGAGCTGACAGCTAGTTAGACCTGAAATTGACTGTATAATAACAGTGTTAACGTAAGTATTTTTTGTGATGTCATTATATATGTACTAATCCTAATTAAACCAACAATTATATTTATCTGGTATGAAAATAAATATTTATTTTTTCAGAGGGTAAACATTTCTCTTAGGTCATTATCATAATGTGCCGAATGTGAATCTAGCAAGTTAGGGACAAATATTTTAGGGATGTTGATGGTAAGTTAACTGTGAATAGAATTTTTTTCCGGTGTCTCTATTTATGCCTCCACATTAAAAATTGTATTTATAGTTTAGGGTTTAAGGCTAGAGTTTGTGGTTAGAGTTTAAGGAATTTAGGGTAGTGTGTATTTTTAGGGTGTAGGGTTTAAGATTTAGATATTAGTTTTAGGGCTTGAAATTCTTTTTTTAGTGTTGGGGTATAGAAAGAGACACCGAAAAGGGATGAATTTTTTTTATCCGGTTAACTGTACTGTTTAGCCTAAACGGTTGGTTAACCGTAATCTAACCATTAAGAAATGGTTAACCGTTAATTTTTTAAATGGTTAACCCTTAAGAAACGGTTCGGTTACAGATTTATTTGTAACCTATTACAATTTTCTTTTCAAATGTCCATTTTTCTTTTTAGAATAATAAATTTATCTCTCCAATAAATATTGTATTAATTTAAAAAAACTTAAATGGACAGATTTTAAAAACAAACTTCATACCTAGTTTAAAAAAGTACCTATATGTTAACCATTAACCATCTTTTTAGCAGTTCAGTTAACCGAAACCGTTTAACTTTAACGATTAAGTTGATTAAGCTATAGAATGAACGGTTATACCTGCTAACAATTACGGTTAACGATTACAGTTTATTTTGCACACCCTAACGGATATCGAGTTGCCACAATTTAATTTTTACAATGTATGATTAATAACCTATGAATATATTAAAATTACGACCTAAGTGAAAACTAAAAAAAACTAAAGTCAACATTCTCAGTCTTTTATCATATCTATGTTTTAGAGTTAAGCTACGTGATTGATATCACCCCGTATCAACCCTTTAAATTTTCACCACGTTGAATAATTTTTTTTATCTAAATCAAGCTCCTACAATAATTAAGACAAAACAAATATTAAACATGCTCTTAAAAAACACAAACAAATAAGCCCAAGAAAACTTAAAAGATAACAAATAAGCCCAATAATCTTAGTTTACTAAACCGCCACAAAACAAGAAATAAAAACCATAGGTTGATTTTTTAAAACGCGTTTCTTGAACTCTAAAACCTTTACTATCGTCGAAATCATTCAAACTCAGAAACCAGTCAATTGCCATGTAAAAGATGAAAGAAAACGTTGATGCACAAGGTTTCAAATTAAAGAAATCAGTACGTTCCAAGCACAAATTAGAGGCCGTGGATCGCGTTTGATTCGTCCAAGAAGAGACTGAAGGTGGCGGAGCACACTACTTCAACTCCATGGTGTCCAACGATACGAAAAGTATTGTCATGGCGGATGGTGAAAGAGAACCAGAAGTTAGGGTTCTTAGAAAAGAAGAATTGGGGCTCAGGCAATCGAATAGGAATTAAACAAGGAGTATCAAACAACAGCGTTTCGGCTATTGTCAATACTACCTTAAACGACAGTGTTTTAGTTGAAGGTGAGCTGGATAAAATTGTCGAGCCAGAATCAAACGACATCCCAAAAGTGGAAAGGAAGGTTTCGCACGTGATCGAATGAGCTGACTTACCGTTAGAGGAATACACTTTGGTTGACACCTGTCTCTAAATAATACTGTGTCCTGAGTTTTGGTATATACAGATATTGAATGTACTAAAATTCCTTATCGAAGAATTAATGAAATCAGTTATCTTTCTCATTCTCCTTCTTTTCTGAAACCCTATAATCTTTCTTTAAACTTTTTTAAGAATCACAGCTGAGCTGTGACAACTTGGTATCGAGAGCCGTAACCGATCCCTCCCCACAAATCTGGGAAAGCCAAAGAAAAGTCAACAGATGGCAGAAAACTCAGACCTTGCTTCTATGTAGAAACAACTCAATGCAATCCAGGATCAACTAAAAAAATTGGATGACGAAAATATCACTCCTAAGTGGTGGTATAAGCAAAGGAGTGAATGGGAAGGAAGGTTCAGTGTGTTGGAAAGCAGGATGAGCACCACACAAGACTACTCTGTGAAGATTTTCAACATCCTGTCTGCCAAAACTGAAGGACTAAGCCCAGGAAGCACTGCAACCTCCACACCTGAACCATCCTTGAAAAAAGATACAAGTAAACAACCTATTTCAGTTACTATCATTGATGAGCATGAAAGATATACATATAAGCATGGTGAACCTGGAATTTTAAATCCCAAACCATCACAGAACCCAAACAACTCATACACACCCATGAATCCAAACAAACCGAAAATGGGAGAGGAGAAAAAAGAGGAACCTTACCTGTTTGAAAAAAATACCCACCCAAATACTTCCACAGAATTTAAAGGAGTAACCTTTCGACCAAAAATGGAGTTACAGATATTTGATGGAACTAACTCTAGAAGTTGGGTTAAGAAATGTGAGAAATATTTTGCCTTACTTGAAATACCTGAAGAACAAAGACTGTATGTGGCTTCTATGCATCTTGTGGGCAGATCTGAGGTTTGGTTTGATGGATACATCACTCAAAACATCAACTTTCATGGCGAGAATTTGCAGCTGATTTGTGTCACAGGTTCTGTGATAAGACTTACACTGACATCATATAATAGTTCAATAAGTTAACTCAGAGAACCTCAATTGAAGACTACCAAGAGAAATTTGATGAGCTGAGGCCTTACATGATTCAACATAACCTTTCCCTGGATGAACAATAATTTTTGTCTAGCTTCATCAGCGAACTAAAAGAAGAAATCAGGCATAAGGTGAAGATCCACCTGTCACAGACTTTAACAGAAGCTTATAGACAAGTGAGATTGTATGAACTTTCCTTGGAGTTCAAAACTAAGAAGTTCAAACCTGCTTTTAAATACCCAACCTACCCTAGCCGAATGACCCCTAAAAAAACCCCAACCCTACCCATCACACCTAAAAACACCACCAACCAAAACACCACCAAATAATCCTTGATGAAATATAGGAAACTTAATAACCTATGTTTCAAATGTGGAGACAAATTCTCTCCAGGGAATCAATGCAAACTCAAACAACTAAACTCTATGGAGGAGGAGGAAGTACCAATGGAACTAGAAACAAAAGTGGAAAATGATTCAGAACCAATTGGGGACAAGAATGCAGATGATGGATTGAAAATATCTATTAACGCCTTGACTGGGAGTGTAGGGCTCAGTACACTGAGGATCCAGGGCACCATTAAGGGAAGGCCATTAAGCATTCTTATTGATAGTGGTAGCACACATAGTTTTGTTAATCCTGGCCGGGCAAAGGAAGGGCTTGAAGTTATACCAACTGCTCTACTAATCATTACAATTGCTAATGGAGAAAAGTTGTACAGTCAAGCTAAGTCCAAACAACTAGTATGGAAAATGCAAGGGCACCAATTCGAACATGATTTCAGGGTATTGGTTATGGAAGGCAATGATATAGTTTTAGTTGTTGATTGGATGAAAAGATATAGCCCCATCAGCCTTGATTTCAACCAAATGACATTAAGTTTCCTTCAGGATAATGAGCTAATTGTCTTGAAAGGTAGCAACAAAAAACCTTCTATTAAGGTCATCAATGGTGAGAAGCTTCAAAAGCTCACTGAGAAGAATTCAGACCTCATGGGAGAGGTTTACTTCCTAAGCATTGAGAGAGAAGAACATGAGCACCACCCTGAAATAAAGGCAGTTTTGGATTCTTTTGAAGATGTATTTTAAGCTCCCCAAGGTATGCCCCCTGCAAGAACCCATGATCGTGCTATCACTCTTAAACTTGGGGCTCAACCAGTGAACCTCAGACCATACAGAATTCCACATCATCAGAAATTGGAAGTGGAGAAACAGATTGTGGAAATGTTAGATGCTTCTATCATAATGACCAACAAGAGTCCTTTTGCTTCTCCTTGTTTGCTAGTCAAAAAGAAGGATGGCTCTCGGAGATTATGTGTGGATTACAGACAATTAAACACATTGACCATTAAGAACAAGTTTCCTATTGCAGTTGTGGAAGACTTGTTAGATGAACTACATGGGGCAGCCTACTTTTCCAAGATAGATCTAAGATCAAGCTACTGGCAGATCAGAGTTAAGGAGGAGGACACCTTCAAAACTGCTTTTCGCACACAAAAAGAGCATTATGAATTCAAGGTCATGCCATTTGGTTTGACCAATGCCCCTACTACATTCCAGTCCCTCATGAACACAATCTTTCAACCTTATCTGAGGAGGTTTGTTCTTGTTTTCTTTGATGATATTTTGATTTACAGTAAAAGTTTTCTTGATCATGGTGAACATTTGAAATTGGTTTTGGATCTTTTGAGGACTAACCAATTGTATGCAAAGAAATCCAAGTGTTTCTTTGGCCAGGATCAAGTAGAGTACTTGGGGCATATTATTTCTTCCAAAGGGGTGGCTACTGATCAGTCTAAACTAGAAGCTATGAGCCAATGACCCTTACCAAAAACTCTAAAGGCTCTTAGAGGATTTCTAGGGCTCACTGGGTATTACACACGATTTATTAAAAACTATGGCAGTATTAGCAAGCCCTTGACTGACATGCTCAAGAAGAATAATTTCCATTATACACCTGAAGCTGAAGCAGCCTTCATAGAATTAAAAGATGCAATCTGTAGAGCTCCTGTTTTGGCACTTCCTGATTTTTCTAAGACCTTTTGTTTAGAGACAGATGCAAGTTCAAGGGGGCATTAGGGTTGTTCTTTCACATGATGGTAGACCTATAGCATTCCTCAGCAAGGCTCTAGGTCCTAAGCACAGAGATACATCAGTCTACGAAAGAGAGTACCTGGCAATTCTTCTAGCAGTTACTAAGTGGCGCCATTGTTTTGAATGTGGCTCATTTATCATCAAAACTGACCATGAGGCTCTTAAACATCTCCTTGAGCAGAACCTCACCACTTCAATTCAGAAAAAAGGGCTTACTAAGTTATTGGGATTGAACTATGTAATTCACTACAGGAAGGGGAAACACAATGTGGTCACTGATGCTTTATCTAGACAGGACCCAGAACTCTTCCAAATGACCACCACAACTATTATCCCAGCCTGGGTTACAGAAATTGAGAAGAGTTACCACCTGGATGAATTTGCTCAAAAGAAGATCATAGGAACTATTGTCTCTAACACATCAGACCAGCATTGGACTTATAGTAAAGGCATTTTGCGATATAAGAAGAGGGTTTATGTTGGTCAGCATGGCAATTTGCGGGAGCAACTTCTTTTTCAATTACATGATTATCCCCTATGAGGTCATTCTGGTATATAGGGCACATATCAGAGACTCAAACCTTATTTTTATTGGCTGGGAATGAAGAGAATGGTTCAGGACTATGTCAAGAAATGTGACACTTGCCAGAGAATAAAAGATGAACATGTCCCTCAGCCTGGACTCCTACAACCCTTACCAATTCCTACACAGGCCTAGCAAGTCATTACTATGGATTTTATAGAAAGCCTTCCTACATCCTCCAGATTCAACACCATTTTGGTAATAGTGGACAAGTACACCAAATATGGTCACTTTATTCCCTTGGCACACCCCTTTACAGCAGCATATGTGGCTAAACTATACCTAGATCATGTCTATAAGTTGCATGGCAGTCCTAAACTTGCAATTTCTGACAGAGATAAGGTTTTTACTAGCATATTTTGGAAGAAGCTTTTGAAGAAACTGGGCACTAACCCACTGTTCAACACAACTTACCACCCAGAGACTGATGGTCAGACTGAAAGGCTCAATCAATGCCTTGAACAATATTTGCGAGGATTTTGTTTCTTGAAGCCTAAGGCTTGGGCTCAGTTTTTATCCCAAGCAGAGTTGTGGTACAACAGCAACTTTCACACTGCCTTAGGCCTCACTCCATTTGAAGCATTATATGGCTATAAGCCCCAAGAGATGGAGTGGCTTACTGACTCTCCAGTGCAGAGAGTAACAAATATTCTATCTACTAGAGCAGTCATTGCTAAGCAATTACAAGATAATCTACTCAAGGCACATGCACGAATGAAACAGAATGCAGACTAAAAGAGATCAGAAAGGGAGTATTCAGTGGGTGATGAAGTCTACCTCAAACTCCACCCTTATCGCCAATCGTATGTTGCACTTCGAAAGCATTTGAAACTAACAACTCGCTTCTATGGACCCTATAAGATTGTCAAAAGAATCGGTGAGGTTGCCTATCAACTACAACATCCTCCCTCGGCCAAAATTCACCCAATTTTTCACATTAGCCTGTTGAAGGTTTTGGACAAGCGCATGGTGAAGCGAAGTAATCGTGCAGTAACCCAACTCCTAGTTCAATGGGTCAATATGGGTGCCGAGAATGCCACTTGGGAGGATTTCACTGTGCTTCAATCGCAATTTCAAGATTTTGATCCTTGGGGACAAAGATCAGTTGGAGAAGGGAGTATTGTCATGACGGATGGTGAAAGTGACAACCAGAAGTTAGGGTTCGTAAAATAGAAGAATTGGGGCTCAGGCAATCGAAGAGGAATTAAACAAGGAGTATCAAATGGCAGCGTTTCGGCTATTGTCAATACTACCTTAAACGGCAATGTTTTAGTTGAAGGCGAGCTGGATAAAATTGTCGGGCCAGAATCAGACGACAACCCAAAAGTGGAAAGGAAGGTTTCGCACGTGATCGAATGAGCTGGCTTACCGTTAGAGGAATACATTTTGGTAGACACCTGTCTCTAAATAATACTGTGAGCTGAGCTTTGGTATATACAAATATTGAATGTACTAAAATTCCTTATCGAACAATTAATGAAATCAGTTATCTTCCTCATTCTCCTTCTTTTCTGAAACCATATATATAACACCCCAAAAGCTAGCCTAGTCAGATTAGGGTTCCGGAGGCCGAAAATTCACTAGAAAATTTTGGTTAATTGCATTGATATTGCATAAGATATTAATTGTATTTTTATCTGTGGCCAAGAACCCTCTGGAAATTTAGAAATAGAGCTTTTAAGGCCAGCGTTCCGATATAGTTTAGGGGCGTATCGAAACGACAGAGCAAAGACGTATCGAAACGATTAAGGGCGTATCGATACGGTGTAATAGCCTTAACTACTTGTTTGGACTTTTGCTTACCCGTATCGATACGGCCTCGCGCGTATCGGTACGATACCTTACTGAAAACAGAGTATGTTCTCCCAAAGTCAAAAGTTGTGGCCCTTGGTGAATCACCTACTTGCTTGGCATCTCCTCACATGTTTTAAGCTGAGTGAGTGACTTTTTATCAGCAATATAATGTGAAATCGATAGATTAAGCAAACCCTTTGCTTGAGGAAATGTTTTGATTGGCTCCTTAGGGAGGCAAACCCTTGAGTGTAGGAAACCAATCCATTGGTTGATGGGTGAGGTGGAAATAAAATAATAATTTCTCCTTCCTCTATAAATAAGAAGAGGATGAAGAGGAGTATGGTTTTTGATTTCCTACCGAGCCTAAACTCTTCTTTAGAAAATAAGCAAGTTCCTCCATTTCCATCTTCAACCTCAAGCTTTAAGTAAGCACCTCCTTTAAAGACAAAACCAAAGCTTTGTTTTCCTTCGTTTGAGAGTCTCGTTTAATCCATTCAAATATGAGAAGGAGGATTTAAGTATCGAACGAGGTATTATCAACCATAAAGGCTTAACCAAGCAAGGTGAGTGTAGTCGGACTCTCGAGAATGGCTAGGTGCCATCTCGAATCCTTGATTATCGATTTACTAACCATTGTTATCTAAGGGTTTTGCATGAAGCATTATTATAGCCATGTTGGTAAGTTTTTGGTGAGTATTGCACCGATTCATTGTTCATAGCATTGCTATCATTGTCATGGGAATCATAAAAGCATCGACATGTAAGAATCATTGACATGAATTAATGTTATTGCTTATTGACATGGAAATCATGATTGTTGAGTAATTGATATGACACTATTACCATTGAATTATTGATATCGATATTGATGAATCATGAATATTGAACTATTGTTATTGGACCTTGGATTCAAAGTATTGGATACAATTGGCATGCCATAGAATTCATGAGCTCACTGGTACGGGTGGACTACGGTCCTAGGGCTACGACCTATATTGATTTGGCGAGACGGAGGGATGTATTGTGTATTGGTCTTTGGCGATATCGGCGGGATGACTATTTATTGATTTGGCGAGTTGGTGGAATTCGTGTATCCATATACCATGAATCGATCCAATGGAAATGTTGATTATTGATAATGTTTGCTATGAAATCATGATATTGATATTGATGACATGATACTATGCTTTAATAAGAATAGGGAGCATGCTATGTATAATGCATAATTGATACTATGATTATTATTAAAGCATGATATGTTGGCATCCATAGCATTTATTGTGTTTGTGACTACCTCACTAGGCAAAGTATGCCTAATGCATTCCATTGCATCCATTACAGGTTAGTCAAGTTTTGGGATCAAGATCGGAGAAGTTGAGGCGTTTCACAAGTCACAATCAAGCTTTAAGTAATGTATATTGACATTTGAACTCCTAGAAGGTGGCAAGGTTACTAATGAGTCTATTATCTCTCTTTGATGTGCATATGTTGTAGTTAAGTGTTTTAAGTATGATATGTGATATGAATTCTCAATATGGGTAAAAATGGCTTAAGATGCATGTTTTAGTACTAAAGGGTAAAAATCGGGTAAAAGGATTCAAAAGGCTCTAAAATCAGACATACAAGTAGAATATATGTTTATAATGTTGGGTGTGAAGTTACACTGCCTTTGGACATTATTTGGTTTGGTAAAATGGATTAAAACCAACAAGAATATGTCATTACAGGTCAGGCCGTATCGAAACGGGTGATGACGTCTCGATACGGGTAAGCATAATTGAACCTTAGTAAATAGGGTGTACCGAAACGGGTAAGGTTGTTCCGAAATATTTTGTCACCGGAGACCTCTACTTTGATACATGATCACAGCGTATCGAAACGAGAAAAAGTCTAAGTCAAAGGTAGTCAACCCGTACCGATAGGGTGCCCCCTGTATCGATACAGTCTAAGAAAGAAAGTCAACAAGGTTGACCATTGTCCTCCCGTATCGAAACAACCCTGAGCGTTTCGATACATGGTTAGTTAAAAATGGTCCTTTTATGAATGAAATGAATTAATACGTATATTTGAATGTTTGTGGGTGAAATATTGACTAAAGAGTATTAAAAAGTTGAAATTTTATTGCACCAATCACTGTGTTGTTCACCGGTAGCACGCTCCGACCAGATTCTCTACCCTATTAGGAGCTGACAATTAGTTAAACCTGAAATTGACTGTATAAAAACAGTGTTAACATAAGTATTTTTTGTGATGTCGTTTTATATGTACTAATCCTAATTAAACCAACAATTATATTTATCTAATATGAAAATAAATATTTATTTTTTCAGAGGGTAAACATTTCTCATAAGTCATTATCATAATGGCCGAATGTGAATCTAGCAAGTTAGGGACAAATATTTTAGGGATGTTGATGGTAGGTTAACTGTGAATAGAATTTTTTTTCGGTGTCTCTATTTATGCCTCCACATTAAAATTATGTTTATGGTTTAGGGTTTAAGGTTAGAGTTTGTGGTTAGAGTTTAGGGAATTTAGGGTAGTGTATAATTTTTAGGGTGTAGGGTTTAAGATTTAGAATTTAGGTTTAGGGCTTGGAATTTATTTTTTTAGTATTTTTTAGTGTTTGGGCATAGAAAGGGACACCGAAAAGGGGCGAAAATTTTTTATCCGGTTAACTGTACTGTTTAGCCTAAACGGTTGGTTAACCGTAATCTAACCATTAAAAAATGGTTAACCGTTAATTTTTTAAATGGTTAACCATTAAGAAACGGTTCAGTTACAGGTTTACTTGTAACCTATTACAATTTTCTTTTCAAACGTTCATTATTTCTTTTTAGAATAATAAATTTATCTCTCCAATAAATATTTTTAAAAAAACTTAAATAGACAGATTTTAAAAACAAACTTCATATTTAGTTAAAAAGTACCTATATGTTAACCACTAATCATCTTTTTAACAATTCAGTTAACCGAAATTGTTTAACTTTAACGCTTAAGTTAATTAAGCTATAAAATGAACGGTTATACCTGCTAACGATTACGGTTAACGGTTACAATTTATTTTGCACACACCTAACGGATATCGAGTTGCCACAATTAAATTTTAACAATGTATGATTAATAACCTATGAATATATTAAAATTATGACCTAAGTGAAAACTAAAAAAACTAAAATCAACATTCTCAGTCTTTTATCATATCTAAATCAAGCTCCTACAATAATTAAGACAAAACAAATATTAAACATGCTTTTAAAAAACACAAACAAGTAAGCCCAAGAAAACTTAAAAGATAATAATAAGCCCAATAATATTAGTTTACTAAACCGCCACAAAACAAGAAATAAAAACCATAGGTTTATTTTTTAAAACGCTTTTCTTGAACTCTAAAACCTTTTACTATCGTCGAAATCATTCAAACTCAGAAACCAGTCAATTGCCATGCAAAAGATGAAAGAAAACGTTGATGCACAAGGTTTCGACTTAAAGAAATCAGTAGGTTCCAAGCACAGATTAGAGGCCGTGGATCGCGTTGTTGATTCGTCCAAGAAGAGACTGAAGGTGGCGGAGCACACTACTTCGACTCCACGGTGTCCAATGGTTCGAAAAGTACCGATGAGAACTGTGGGTACGTATTGTTTTCAGTTCAATATTCAACTTGTGAATGCTTCTTCATTGTTTTAATTCACTGTAATCAAAAGAATGCATAGAGTTAGATGCACTAAAGTTGATAGATTGCAGTGTTAATGTAAACACGATTATATATGATTCTTGATTATTTTCTTTGTCATCTTAGAGTTCATGGCTGCTGGTTTTCGAACAACCTAAGTAACAATAACATGTTTATGTACAACTAACGATACTATCTTCAACTCTTGCAACAGATGCCGCTCGATTTTCAACTTCGGACAGAGATCTCCGTGTTGCGTTGTTGAAAAGTCGATTTGCAGACACCATCTCCAAAGCCCAACGGGAGATGAAGGAAGTGAAAACTGATTATCCAACACCAACAAAACCACATATGACAACCGCTGAACCAAAGACAGACGTTGAGTTGAAACAACAACGGGACATAGATCGAAGAGCTGCTAGGATTGCTTTGGAAAAGATGACAAACACCGCAGGAATTGAACTCAATCTAGAGGTCCAAAGGGAATTCGATGCTCTCATAGGATGTTCTTCGACATTAAGTTGTTAGTGGACACTTGAACATTATATTTGTTTACTCAAAATTGATGAATTATATGAATATTTCAATTTTCTTACACAGTCAATATGATTATTTCAAAAAAAAAAAATCAATCAATTAATCCCCAAGTGTAACAAGTTTATAATTCTTCTGGTCCCAAAAACGGGGTGTGACATTAAAGAGCGAGGACCCCAATCAAACAAAGCAGACATCGATATAATATGTTTATGATCCGAGATTGTTCTTGAAAGACCCTGTTTAGAAATTGAAATTAGTAAATGTTCTATAATATTTATTATCTACTATTACATTTTATAAGTTGAACATTCATTTGATATTAAAGATTTTTTAACCATTATTAAATTGCATTTGATTTTTTTTCTAAGCCGATCGAAAAATGTTTATTAATAAAGATAAGTATCATATACGATGTATGTTTGATAATGATATGGTATTAACTGAATTTTTTGTGATTGTTGGTTCGATATTTCTTGATATATTCAAGGTAGGGTGGTTCGATTGTTGGACATAGAGGTACTATTAAATTTCAGTGATTCAATTCACATGGTTGGTGATTTGTTGGTTCAACTCAAAGCAAGGAAAATTTGGGAGAGCTTGAGTCATATGTAGACCACATATTTGTGCCTTTTGACTTAATAATCTGCTTAGACTTGGGGAATTTGGCACATATTTGCATTTTTCTCTTGGCAAATAAGATTTATTGTGAGATTCTTACAGTCCTGCATCTAAATTGTGTGTCTCGTTAAAAGTCTGCACATGTATGATCCTCAGACTTGAGATCATCATAATCTCAACATCGTGAGTCACATATTTTTGATATAGTTAAACATGTGTTGTAACCTCATGGAATCTGTGGGGCCATGGCCTCCCAAAATTTGAGAAAATTTATAATTTAGTCCTTTCAAATTTTCAAAAAATATAATTTGATCCTCACAAACTTTTAGAAAAATTGGAATCTTCAAAGATGGTGCATATTTTGCCTCTTCTCTAGGCGCACGTTAGCTGGACTATTGTGGACTAAGTATTGCTTACTTGTGTTCTTGATTTTGCTCCGATTATTGTTTCTGATCTTGATCAGATTATTTTTTCTTCATTTGATTGTGTGGTTTTGTTGATTATGGCTACTTCTTCGAAGATTGATTGAAAAAATTGTTTACTGGAGTAGAGGAGCACACGTTAGGGTTCTTCCCTGTTCAGTCGCAGGATGAGCCAACTTTGGAGAAGCCATCTAAAGAGGTCTTTGCTGCTGAAATTGAGGACTGGAAACATGCTCTAGTAGGGTAATTCATAGGCTCGACCCCAAATTTCGGTTTTATGCAGAAACTAATTGAGATGCTTTTGGGGGAATTTTGCAGTTGTGAAAATTAGTTTGGCATTCCTTAATTTGTATTGAGTTACGTGAATGATGACACCTCATGTAAGCACATTAAAATTTTAACATGCTAACCAGTGCTGCGCCGCTTCTACTTTTTTAATTTTTTTATTTAGCTGAAGATAGCTTTAATTTTTGTACTGGTCGCTGACCGTTGTATTTTTTTAGGGTTAACTACTGCAATAGTCACTTATGTTTCTTCCTAGTACAGAGTTGGTCACTAATTTTGTAAAACGACAAGTAAGGTCACTTACGTTTTCGGGGCGTAAACTTTTGGTCAATCAGCCGTTTGTTGCCGTTAAACATTGACAGTTTACTGACCTAGCAGCAAAAAGAATAAGGGTAAACTACTGCAATGACCACTAAAATTTATCCCATGTACATTTATTCTCCCCAATTTTAAAAAATAAACATTATGGTCACTACTGAAAATGTTTCTTTATAATTTTACCCTTGAATTTTTCAAAATTCATTTTCAACCCTAAAACTTTACAATCAATTAGTACAATAATATTATAAAGGCTTAAATGAAAAATAGATGCCCAAAGTACCCCTTTTTAAATTTAAGGTGCCCAAATTGTTCATATTTAAGAACTAAACTTTCAAATTACTCCTATTTTTTCACTCTAAATTATTTTATTATTATTATAACAGTCATTTTTTATTATTGTTAAATTAAAAATAATTTAAAAATAAAATAAATCAATTTTATTATTATTAAATTTAAAATATTTTAAAAAATATCACTTCTTAAAATAATTTAGGTGTTTAAAGTATTTTTTTTATAAAAATAGGTGCCCAAAGTTTTCATAGTTACAATTTTAGGTGCCCAATTGTTAAATGGGTGTTAAAAAAATTGTCAACCAATAAGTGCTTGACACATGGCATTAATTATATTTTTCTTTTAATTTTTTAATAGAAAATACTCATAATTTTAAATTTTTTTATAAAATTTCAAAATTTTACAAGCTTCACAAAACAGTCCTTAAATCCCTAAACTTCCGCCGCCGGTCGCCGTCGTTGACCACACCCACGTGGTCGCCAAACAAAGGCGACCATTTCGCCTAATACAGCGTCACCGAAAACGCCCAACGACGTGCAGCCGAACATCAAACACGAACGTCGATTTCGTGTTCGACATTCGACTATACGTCGTTGGGCGTTTTCAGCGACGCCGTGTTAGGGGAAATGGTCGCCTTGGTCCAGCGACCAAGTGGGTGTGGTCAGCGACGGCGACCAGCGGCAATCAGCAGCGAAAGTTTGAGAATTTTTAGGGATTTAGGGATTGTTTTGTGAAGCTTGTAAAATTTTGGGATTTTTTAAAACTTTTGAATTTTTTTGAGTATTTTCCATTAATTTTTTTAAAAAATAAAATTAATGCCATGTGTCAAGCACCGATTGGTTGACAATTTTTTAACACCCATTTAATAGTCGGACACCTAAATTATAACTGTCGAAACTTTGGGCACCTATTTTTACAAAACATAATTTAGACACCTAAATTATTTTAAGAACTAATATTTTTTTAAAAATATTTTAAATTTTATAATAATAATAATGGTTTTATTTTATTTTTAAATTATTTTTGATTTAACAATAATAAAAAATGACATGTCATGATATAATAATAATAAAATAATCCAGAGTGAAAAATAGGAATAATTTGAAAGTTTAGTTATTAAATAGGAGCAATTTGGGCACCTAAAATTTAAAAAGGGTATACTTTGGGGATCTATTTTTCATTTAAGCCTTTATAATATTATTGTACTAATTGATTGTAAAGTTTTAGGGTTGAAAAATGAATTTTTAAAAATTAAAGGGTGAAATTATAAAAAAACCTTTTCAGTAGTGACCATAATGTATATTTTTTAAAATTGGGGAGCAGAAATATACATGGGATAAACTTTAGTGGCCATTATAGTAGTTTACCCTTATGTTTTCGCTGCCAGGTCAGCAAATTGTCAATGTTTAACGACAACAAACGGCTGAGTGATCAAAAGTTTACGCCCCGAAAACGTAAGTGACCTTTCTGGTCGTTTTTCAAAATCGGTGACCAACTCTGTACTGGGGGGAAACATAAGTGGTTATTCCAATAGTTAACCCTTTTTTTACCTTACTTTCTTATACCTCGTTTTTACTTTTACATTTAGTTGCCTTTTTTTCTTCTAGATTTTCATTTAGAATCTCGTTGTTTCGAATTCCTACTCCTCGCACATATTGTTGTGCTTATTTTCTGTCTTTGTGGTACGTTATCCCTCTGCCTTATGGCACGTCTCTGCCTTATGGTTGCGTATTATTGCAATAGATTTATGTTCGTGTATAATTTCACACGATGCTCGGTTCTAATGTGAAATTGTCGATGCCATTCAGTAGCTTGATCTCCTATTGTGGTTGTTTGCCGATGCATTCAGATTTACTCAGCGAAGTAGCCTGCAAGACTGTTGATTTCGCTCGCCACTCCTTTATCATCTATGAAGCGTCTAAGGGATTAACTTATATATTGTGTGTTGATAACTCCTCTGGCCTTTTACTGTTCAATTGAGCCTATGCTTATCCATTTGAAAAATGGTGAGAGCATCCCTTACTAGCGTGACTGAGTTTTTCTTTTTTCAGGAAGTAGAAGAGTTCTCTCATCATTTTCTCTCTCTTTTTTTTTCTGAAAAATCCTAAATCTAATCCTAATCCTAACTAGAGGGGAGGGGAAGGGGGACTCTAGGGGAAGGAAAGGGTGTGCTCCTAGGGTCTAGAACCCATGACTTTAGGAAATATGAGGGAACAATGATGAGCAACTTCGCCAACCGACCAAATCTGAGCTACACCATTCGAGCTCTTAAAACTATCTCCGACCACATTCGAACTCTACGTCCCTCAAAATCTAGGATATGCGAATACCTTCATTTAACCACAATCCAAAATCAGTCTTTAGCTTTATTGCATAACTCTTAAACTAAAAAGCTAAACACATGCATTCTCAGGTTCAAGGTCAGATTCAGATGCTTTCAGGTTAGAATTTCGCAAAATGGGCTTCTAAAACGAACTCAAGACGTCAAAATCATAAAATAAGAATTTTTGTTAATTTTGGTCAAGGTAAACGGTTAAAGGGCAGGTTAACGGTCAAAGCAAAAGTCAACATTGACATCATGTTGACATCATCATTCAACTGGGTTGACTCAGTCGAGTTGACTCGTATGGGTTGACTCGCTGAGTTGACTTAGACAGGTTGACGCGCTGAGTTGACTCGAACGGGTTGGCTCACTGAGTTGACTCAGACAAGTTGACTCACCGAGTTGACTCAGACGAGTTTACTCATTGAGTTGTCTCAAACAAGCTGACTCGGCGGGTCAGGTCAAAGAGAAACAAGTCGGGTTTGGGCCGGATACAACCCGACCCACTAACCTGAACCTCAGCTCACCGATGACCCCAAAGGACATTTTTTTGCCGGAATACAGATGAAATTAAACCCCAAAAAACAACTATTATGTTTGTAAATCGAAATCAAGCTGGAAACTTACCAAATCTTACCTGAAGGAAGGGTGAACAGTCGGACTCGACGAAGCTTCGACGAAGCCTCTACCGGTGCCAAAACAATGATATGTCAGAGGTGTTTTGCTCGCCTTGAGACAGAGAGTTCAACGATGGCCTTGGCATGGTGAACGGACGGTGGTAGTAGCCGTAATCGACGGATAATCGAAAGGGTTCAAACCCTTGATTTGACGTACCTATAACCGGATTTTTACAGCGAACGAAGCGTCGATTCTGAGCATGGAGGCCAAGGTTTTGTTCAGAGTACGGTGGCGGTCGCGAGGGTGACGACGGTGCATGACACGGAGCGGCAGTGGCCGAGATCGAACATGGACAACGATTTTTAGGGAGATGAAATCTTTGGATGCGTCCCCTCGATTTTCAGACAAGGCAGGGGAAAAAATAGGTAGGTGGGGAATTTTTGGAGGTTTTAATTATTTTTGAATCAGAGAAAAAAACTAGATTCAAAAGGAATTTTTGGAGGTTTTAACAGAAGATTATCTTTGTTCCTGCTCTTGGTGTGGCTCTGAAATAGAAAATGCAGACCATCTTTTTGTCAACTGTCATTTTGTGGTTTACTTCTGAAAGTTGATTTGCAAATGGTGGAATATTAAATGGGATAATCCAATCAATATGGATGATCTTTTGGATTTTTGTTACGCTTTTATTGGTTCTGGTGTTATCAAATCTGTATGGCTCATCTCTACAGCTGCTGCTTTTTGGGAATATGACTAGCAAGAAACAAAAAAATCTTCAGTAATAAAAGCACTAGTTTCAAGAATCTAGCTTTCCTTACCAAGATGCGAACACTCATTTGGTGTAAGGCAATCAACGAAGATGGCTTTTTGGATGAGAGCAAATGGTGGGAGAATCCTCAAGATTGTATCACATCTTGTAAATTAAAGACTAGAGCTATCATTCCTTGGATTCCACCAACACATGGTCAGGTGAAATTCTCTGTAGATGGAGCGTTCGTGGCAAATGTTGCTGGATGTGGAGGAATCCTTAGAGTTGAATCTTGTGAAATTAAAGAAAAAATTTTGGGTCCTGTTTCTGGCCTAGGTGCTGACTTTGCTGAACTAATAGCCATCAAAACTGCTTTAGAAGTTTTTACTGAGGCAAACCGTCTGGGCTTAGTTGATTTAATAATGGAATCAGATTCTCAAGTGGTGCTTAATTGGATCTCTTCTGTTACCTTTCGAACTTGGCAGTGGTGGACCACCTTTAAGAAGATTGATAAAATGGTGGCTTCAATTGAAAATATCCAATTCAACTACATTCTTAGAGACAATAATTTGATGGCTGACTTCTTGGCCGATGCTGGCCTTTCAAGGCAGAGCACCTTCAAAGCTTGGTGGTGATTTTAGAATCCCTTTTCCTTAGCTTTCTTTTTGGGAGCTTATTGGAGAGATGACAGGCTGCTAAGTCATTTGGGTAACTCACTGTTTTTGGTTTTTTAGTATCATTGTATGACAGTGTTGTCAAGTTTCATGGATTGTTCCAGGTGCTGCTTAGTTTCATGGATTGTATATGTTTTGTTTACCTCTGTACTTGTAGACTCTTTTCATCCACTTAGGCTTAGGGAGGTTTTTAACGAGGCTCACATACAAGGTCAAGGCGTGTTTGATTATTCTTTTATTAAATAAATAATTTTATTCGCCTAGCGAAAAAAGAGTATAGGTTAGATCCATATTCAACCTTGTACATTAAATATTAAGAATTTATAAAATTCTCGCAATGTACTAATACAAATACAAGATTATATACACCTTAATTCAACCTTGAATTGTATATTCTCGTCAACCCCAATTTTTACATGTTAGAGATTTAACAACAAAAATGGTAACTTTCATCTTTCAACACCACTCAAAACCATTTTACCACCAAAATGTATCCTAGTGATGGTAAACAGCATAAAAAATTCAATTTCTAAATTTGACATTTTAGTTCATAATTTCTCAAGTATGCAGAAATAGTCCCTTAAGCTTTCTAAGCTTGCATTTTGATTCGAATCACATTTCATAGCATATAGAGTAATCTATTATTCAAGGAAAACCCCAAATTCAAATTCAATATATAATTCCTAAACATCCCTTGTTGGTATTCTCTTGAATACCTATTAAAGCTTGTGGTAGTGATTGGAAAAGATGAGCAAAATATTTGCTCACTTTTCATCCATATGGCATTTATAGCAACCATAAGGTATTTTTAATTATTTTAATGAAAAATAACCATTTTTCCCTAAAATCCAATGATTCCATGGCATGTCATGTCTTCATCTAACATTCAATGCTCTAGATGTAATCTTCTATTAGTAGTTTACAACTTTGCCCTCAACACAATTCTAAATTCCAATCTTATCCTAATTTGACCCAAGGGCTAGGATTTTACATGAAAAGTTATTTAAATCCAATGGTCCATATTATTCCTACCAATATAATCATGTGAAGTGACATTTCTACCCTTCACTTCATTGGCTAACATCATTTTCTTGAATTTTATATTCGATCCAGTTATCTGAAAATTTCCCAAGACTAAATCATTTAATTCCTTTCAATCAAAATCTCAGATTAATTCTGAAATTTCATCTTATTTATTTTAATCACTTTTGGGGCTATTACAATTCTCCCCCATAATAAAATATGTCCTCGAATTTTAATACGTAATTGTCTTAAACAAATGTGGGTATTGCCCCGTCATCTTCTCTTCAGTTTCCTAGGTGGCTTCCTCCGCTTTATGATTCCTCCAAAGGATCTTCACTAGTGTAATCTATTTGTTTCTTAATTCTTTAACTCCACGAGCTAAAAAAATTTCTGGTTCTTCTTCATATGCCAAATCCGGTTGAATTTCAATTTCTTCCAGTGCTATGACATGTGAAGGATCATATCGATACTTTCGAAGCGTTGAAACATGAAAGACATCATGAATCTTGCTCATTTTCGGTGGCAAAGCTAGTTGATATTCCACTAGACCAACTTTCTTTAAAATCTCATAGGGGCCAATGTATCTTGGATTAAGCTTTCCCTTTCGGAAAAATCGTAACACCTTTTTTCCAAGGTAAAACTTTAAGGAATACTTTATCTCGAACCTCGTACTGAACATCTTTTATTTTTTGATCGGCATATATTTTCTGTCGATCTAATGCTGCCCTGAGGTTGTCTCAAATAATTCTTAGTTTATCCTCTGCATCTTGACCAAGTCAAGTCAAATCACCTTTCGATCTTCGAGTTCAAACCAATTTAATGGTGTTCGATATTTTCTTCCATACAATGTTTCATAAGGAGCCATTTTTGTCAAACTAATATTTGATTTTGATATAACAAATAATCTAAGGACTAAATTGCAAAGTAAATAAATTTTTAAGTAATCAAAATACTTGATTTTGACAAGTAAAATTTATACTTAAAATGTTTTGAAGTCAAAACTTAAACCCAATAAATTTTTCGAAGTGGTTCAAAGCCAAAATATACAAAATTACCCAGGCATTTCGAAACACCCTCAAAATGTTTTGATACGTTTTGCCACTGGAAACGTCTATTTCGAACAGCTCACACTCGTTTTGATACAACCTTCATCTGGGTTTTTTGATTTTTTAAGTATTGTTTTGAAACGGCTCATACCCGTTTTGATACAGAGGTTAAGTAATTTTAAAATTGGGCATTAAATGAACTAGCCGTTACTTGTCAGAAACTAATTTTTGAAGATTTGGTTAAGTGTTTCGATACACTCCTAGGCTGTTTCGAAACACCCATTTACAGTTTCAAAATATTTCGACACAGTCCTTATCCGTTTCGATACGGCCCTCTTTTTACACTTTATAGTTTCAAACTGTTTCGATATGGCCTATAGTCGTTTCAATACGGGCCCTTTTTACATACAACGGCTCTTTCTTTTTTTGGTGTTCGTTTCGATACATGGGCCTCGTGTTCCGATACGAGTAGTTGCAGAACAACATTTATGGAGGGAAGAGAGAGCCCCAACGGTTCTATTGATGATCTCAACCACCCAAACGGCTAGAAATAAATGAGAATGTATAAAAACAAGTCTCCAAAGCAACAACAACAACTATTGAACCTTAAAGCAACATCAAAGCATTCAATCCAAACCCTTGTGCATTTAGAGTCAAATTCTTGTACCCAACTCATTTGAAATTTTTTATTGTAAACCTTTTTAGAGTTTTGGGAGTGCTTATGTGTAATTGGGTAAACAATTAGCCTTTGAGAGGTATATACAAAGTTTGTCTATCTTCCTTTGTAAAAGAGTGATATTGGGTCAATCCTTGGGTAGAGAAATTGATCGATTTGTAAGGTTTCCTCCTAAGTCGAGAAAAGGGGACGGATTCAAGGTAGTGAATTGTTGAAATCCTCAGTAGGGTGCTGAGGTAGTGGATGTAGAGCTTGTTCAAATCTTGAACCACTCTAAAATTTCCTTGTCTTCATTTTTAAATTATCCATTTTCACCCTTCAATCTTTATTCCACCAATTCATCCCCTCTTGGTGATTACCCATCATTTGATTAACTCAACAATTGGTATCAGAGTTACACTCATTGGAAGGATTAACACCCACTTGAGTAGATCTTGGAAAAGTTTGATCAATTGTACTTCAATCAACATCGTGTTATGGCATCCACCTACGGCCAAAACCTCTACGAGTCTCTATGCATCACCAAACCACCATTCTTCAATGGGGACAAGTATCCTTATTGGAAGAATCGGATGTCTCTCTTCATCAAATCAAACGACTACATGATGTGGGACATGGTAGAAAATGGTCCTACAATTCCAATGAAGAGAGATAGTGAAGAGAGGCTTGTTCCGAAGACCAAAACCAAAATGACCGATGAAGATAGAAGATGTTTGCAAGTCAACGACAAAGCCTTGCACATAATCTTTTGTGTTCTCGGTCCCAACATATACTCAAAGGTGTCTTCAATCGAAAGTGCTAAAGATGTGTGAGACAACCTAAAGACTACATATGAAGGAACAAGGTACGTCAATGAGACAAAGATCGGGTTGCTCAATTTAAGTTTTGAAAACTTCAAAATGGAAGCCGAAGAAAGTGTCTCCAAGATGTTTGATCGGTTCCCGGTCATCGTCAATGGACTAAAGGGCTTCGGTGAAGTTATTCCTGAAGATAAGCTAGTCTGGAAGCTACTCTACTCTCTTTCGGAGTCTTGGGATGGCAAGAGGACGGCCATCATTGAAGCTCGAGATTTAAAGACTCTCAAGCTAGACGCCCTTGTTGGATCTCTACTCACTCATGAGATCATGAAACAAAAGAGAGAAGAAGAGAAGAAGAAGAATGAAGAGAAAAAGGTAGCGAAAGAGGTTGAACAGAAGAAGCTAGGAATCGCACTCAAAGCGTCGTACAACGAAAGTGATTCTAGTGAGGAGGAGGACGAAGAGATGGCCATGTTGGCCAAACGATTCACTCGATTCATGAAGTCCAATCGAGAAAGAAAATTCAATAGAAGATGGAACATCAAGAATAAAGGGAAAAAGGAAGAAAATGATCAACTCACTTGTTATGAGTGCAAGAAGTCCGGCCATATCTGAACCGATTGCCCTCAATTGAGGAAGAAGAGCTTTGGGAAGAAGAACAAGCTCAAGGCTCAAATGGCAATTTGAGTTATGAATTCTTCATAATGGAAGCTGACGAAAGTGTCTCCAAGATGTTCCATTGGTCCTCGGCCATTGTCAATGGACTAAAGGGCTTCAGTGAAGTTATTCCCAAAGATAAGCTAGCCCGGAAGCTACTCTACTCTCTTCCGAAGTCTTGGGATGGCAAGAGGACGACCATTATTGAAGCTCGAGATTTGAAGACTCTCAAACTAGCTACCCTTGTTGGATCTCTACTCACTCATGAGATCATGAAGCAAGGGAGAGAAGAAGAGAAGAAGGAGGAAGAGAAAAAGGTAGAGAAGAAAGAGGTTGAAAAGAAGAAGCTAGGAATCGCACTCAAAGCGTCATACAACGAAAGCAATTCTAGTGAGGAAGAGGACGAAGAGATGGCCATGTTGTCCAAACGATTCTCATAATTCATGAAGTCCAATTGGGGAAGAAAATTCAATAGAAGAGGGGACTTCAAGAATAAAGTAAAAGAAGAAGAAAAATATCAACTCAATTGTTATGAGTGTAAGAAGCCCAGCCATATCCGAATCGATTGCCCTGAGAAAGAAGAGCTTTGGAAGAAGAACAAGCTCAAGGCTCAAATGGAAACTTGGAGTGATGAGGAGTCTGTTGCGTGTCAAAAGTCCTATCGCAAATAATGCAAGTGTACACGACGCAAGTGGTAAAGTGATACTTGGAGTATCGGATATCGTCTCCACAGGGACTGGAAGTAACTTTATCCTTGAATTGCTGCACGATAGAGAGAAAAAGAGTTTGAATTAAATGATGATGTGATTCTTGAGAAATAGCTAGAATAAAGAGTAAGAAATCAGGTTTAAGAAATAGGTCGGTATTGATTTGCTCCGTAGTGTAGGTGTTGTACTGAATAGAAACTTATGTTCTATCGTCGTCCCTATCGCGGTAGTACCTGTCGCGGCAGAAGTCTGTTGATGTCGCGGCAACGATCACACAACTCTGCACTTCAAGTTTAGCAAGAATCCCTGTGATGACTTGTCCTATTCCTAGGCCCAAGTGTTGTTAATGAACACTTCTTAGATGATACCTCCCGGTGTGAATCAAGGGTGAGCACCAATGTTGTTGAATTCTTCTTTAGCCACTTAACCTCGTACTTATCCCTAAGTTGAGATGGTTTAACCATAAACTGGAAAACGCGTATTTCTTCCGTTCGTATGCTTGACTCTCTCGATATCAAACAAATGAATAACCTCACAATGCTCTCCCGATACTCTTGCGAGATGTGAAAACCAGAATAAATAAACTTGAAGATTTTTATTGCTTAAACAGAAAATTCCTAAAATAGTACAATCCTTGCAACTACTTTACAGAATCAACCCTTAGCCCTAGGGGGAGTTTAGAACATGATGAAGAGGGGAAACGACAAGGGTTTAGGGGAAGGCTGCTAGAGATGAGATGTCCCTCCCTAAGTCGAATTACATGCCTTTATATAGGCCATGGGTTCAAGTTTTCTAATATGACAATAATACAACTTCGAATTAAAGTACAACTCTATTTAAGATTTAATCTGCTGAGTAGGTGCCTTGAATTCGTCCTCTTTTCTTGCCTTGAGTTTCTTCCTTGAACTTTGGGCTTGGCCTTCATTCTGACTTAGGGCTTAGAAAATATGGGAGTTGTCCACGACAGACCGGCTTAAAGTCCTCTATCTGTCGAGCTCCACCTCAGTTTTCCACCTCATCGTTATGTCGTCATGGCTGCCACGGCAGCATTTTACTCCTAGACTCCAGTCTTGTGCTCCAGCTCTGCTCCTTCGCTGCCCTTAGCCTGCTACAACAGCTACCTGCAAAAGTAACCCAAAATCAGTAGCAACTGTGCCATTTTATCTAATTGTGATGTAAATGCGGAAATCTATCTAAATGCAATGAAATATGCTTGAATGCAGCAGAAGTATGGGTAAATGAGGGGCAAAATATAGAACTTTTAATCACTCAACACATCCCCAAACTCAATTTCTTGCTTGTCCTCAAGAAAATTCTACCTAACTAAAACAAAAAAAAATTGGTTTGGCTTAAATCAATGAACTTCTCATTACCTACTACACATTCCCTGTCACGAACAATGCCTTGTCGGGTGTTTCTAGGTTTATTCGGAACAATGCTATAGATCTTGTGTAGTGTGTACAGGTTTTGCGAACAAGTATGCACCTAGACTCATTTAGTTTTCCAGAATAGTCATGCTTACAAACCTGAGTTTTATGCCAATTCATTTTTTCTGGAGGCAATTCTTAAGCTACTTTAGTTTTTTTCTGACTCTTGACTCAACTACATCTTTTCTGGAGGCAATTCTTAAGCTCCTTTAGTTTTTTATAACTTAAGCTCAAAAAGAAACCTAAAATTAATGCAAGGCAGTTTTGCAAGTAATGAGTCTGAATATTTTCTTTCTTTTATTTCTTTCCTAGAGTCGGTGATAGGCACCTCTAGGGGCAACTCAAGTGACATAAACATTCCTATTCCAGTGCACTACAGAAGTCTAGATAGCATAATGGTCACAAAAGAGTGTCTTAAAGTTAGAACTATAGCAATGCTCTCAACAATTCTAAAAATATCCTAAAGTCACTGTCACAACAAAGTATGTCGCGGCAGGTAAGTTTAGTTCAAAGACTTAAGCCAAAATTTTGTTTTTATATATTTTTTTGACACAAAAATTAAACTAAATAATAACTAAAACTTAGACACAATTTTAAAACATAACTACGACTTCATTAATGGAAAGATGCCACCCCCAAACTCGAGGGTTGCATTGCCCTCAATGCATGACAACATGAAAGATAAAAACAGAAAAATAAAATACATCACAAAAGAAATAAAACAGCACGACATCAAAATATAAGAAAGAAACTTAAGTTGAGGAGCTGTCGTCGTTGCTTCTGATCTGGAGCTACCGGCGGGCAGTGACTTTCATGGCAGGGGCTTCCTGGGTGTTGGGTGAGGCAGAGGCTGCTTTCTTCTTTGCCTCCCGAGGTGGTTGGACACGTGTTGGTGAGATGTGTGGGGGTTTGTCCAAAACCTCGACCTCATCGTCGGATCTGCTGCTACTGCTGCTGCTGGCGGTTCTGCCTTGGCCAGAAGGTCCTTCTCTAGTCTCGTTGAGCTTCTTCCTCTTCATTGGTGTGAAGTCCTTGGAGAGGTTTCGGGCAACTGATGGCTTGCCGTCAGAATCCTGCCAGACGGAAGAGGAGGAGAACCCTTCAAAATATTCTGCGTCGAGTTCCGGCAAGGGGTTCTTTCTTTTCTCGCCTCTGGAAGTGGCAGATTGTCTGCCGCCTTCAGCTGTCGTGGTCGGTGTAGGTGGGGAGGCAGCAGATGGATTTTTGGGGCTTGCAGCAGGGGTAGGTGTGGGGGTAGCAAATAAGTGATCTGGAAATGACCGGAACGGTACATGTGTAAAATGTAAATTATTATGAATAAAGTTTATCGTTGCTATCGTGAAATCCCTCATGTAGCCCATCATCCAGAGCTGCCGGTTCTCAATTCTCTTCAGCGTTGACAGAATCTGGGCAGATGTGTCTGATGGAGGTACTGCTGCCGTCGGCTGTTTTGCTGCTGCGGCAGGTTCTGCGGAGCTGGGGCCTGTTGTCTACTCTGTTGTAGCAGAAGGGTTAAACTACGACAGCGGGGTGGCAGCTTTCAACTCCATGAGGCTGAAAATGTTTTGCTCCGTCCACCCTTTCCATTGCACCTTGAGATCTTCAACAATCTCCGGTACATTGTGGCCTCGGAAGATGGTTGTGATGAGGTAGGGGAAGACGAGGGGTTCTCGATGGTCGGAGGGCACACTCAAGTATTCCCTCCCGTATGTAGCGGCCGACATTTATTTGTCTTCCATTCAAAATAGAATGCATAAATGCTAACCTGGGTCTGTCGACAGTTGTGTTTTGGGAGGAGGGCATGATGCGCTTCTTTACAAAGTGATTCCACAATTTTGCTTGCGGGGTCAACTAGGTTCTCTTCACCGTCCATGGGTGTTTACGGTCGGTGTTCCATTCTGTCCCATCCTTGGTGACCTCTGCCATGACCGCGTCAAAGTCTGCCGGCGACAGGCTATTGACGAATCTTTTGTGGGAGTCTTCCTTCCTACTCACATATAAACCGTAGAGGGTCTTGATGTGTGCAGGCTCGAAGGAGAGTTGTTTACCTCGAACTGTTACTGTCGTGGTGTCTTTGCTATCGATGGTAGCGTAGAACTCCCTGACGAGCGTGATGTTCATCTCTTCTTTAGCCACTTAACCTTGTACTTGTCCCTAAGTCGAGATGGTTTAACCATAAACTGGAAAACGCATATTTCTTCCGTTCGTATGCTTGACTCTCTCGATATCAAACAAATGAATAACCTCACAATGCTCTCCCGATACTCTTGCGAGATGTGAAAACCAGAATAAATAAACTTAAAGATTTTTATTGCTTAAACAGAAAATTCCTAAAACAGTACAATCCTTGCAACTACTTTACAAAATCTACCCTTAGCCCTAGGGGGAGTTTAGAACATGATGAAGAGGGGGAAACGACAAGGGTTTAGGGGAAGGCTGCTAGAGATGAGATGTCCCTCCCTAAGTCGAATTACATGCCTTTATATAGGCCATGGGTTCAAGTTTTCTAATATGACAAGAATACAACTTCGAATTAAAGTACAACTCTATTTAAGATTTAATCTGCTGAGCAGGTGCCTTGAATTCGTCCTCTTTTCTTGCCTTGAGTTTCTTCCTTGAACTTTGGGCTTGGCCTTCATTCTGACTTAGGGCTTAGAAAAATATGGGAGTTGTACACGACAGACCGGCTTAAATTCCTCTATCTGTCGAGCTCCACCTCAGTTTTCCACCTCATTGTTCTGTCGTCATCGCTGCCACGACAGCGTTTTACTCCTAGACTCCAGTCTTGTGCTCCAGCTCTGCTCCTTCGCTGCCCTTAGCCTGCTACAACAGCTACCTGCAAAAGTAACCCAAAATCAGTAGCAACTGTGCCATTTTATCTAATTGTGATGTAAATGCAGAAATCTATCTAAATGCAATGAAATATGCTTGAATGCAGCAGAAGTATGGGTAAATGAGGGGGAAAATATAGAACTTTTAATCACTCAACACACCCCCAAACTCAAGTTCTTGCTTGTCCTCAAGAAAATTCTACCTAACTAAAACAAAAAAAATTGGTTTGGCTTAAATCAGTGAACTTCTCATTACCTACTACACATTCCCTGTCACGAACAATGCCTTGTCTGATGTTTCTAGGTTTATTCGGAACAATTCTATAGATCTTGTGCAGTGTGTGCAGGTTTTGCGAACAAGTATGCACCTAGACTCCTTTAGTTTTCCAGAATAGTCATGCTTACAAACCTGAGTTTTATGCCAATTCATTTTTTCTGGAGGCAATTCTTAGGCTCCTTTAGTTTTTTCTGACTCTTGACTCAACTGCATCTTTTCTGGAGGCAATTCTTAGGCTCCTTTAGTTTTTTCTAACTTAAGCTCAAAAAGAAACCTAAAATTAATGTAAGGCAGTTTTGCAAGTAATGAGTCTGAATATTTTCTTTCTTTTATTTCTTTCCTAGAGCCGGTGATAGGCACCTCTAAGGGCAACTCAAGTGACATAAACATTACTATTCCAGTGCACTACAGAAGTCTAGATAGCATAATGGTCACAAAAGAGTGTCTTACAGGTTAGAACTATAGCAAGGCTCTCAACAGTTCTAAAAATATCCTAAAGTCGCTGTCACGACAGAGTATGTCGCGACAGGTAAGTTTAATTCAAAGACTTAAGCCAAAATTTTGTTTTTATATATTCTTTTGACACAAAAATTAAACTGAATAATAACTAAAACTTAGACACAATTTTAAAACATAACTACGACTTCATTGATGAAAAGATGCCACCCCCAAACTCGAGGGTTGCATTGCCCTCAATGCATGACAACATGAAAGATAAAAACAAAAAAAATAAAATACATCACAAAAGAAATAAAACAGCACGACATCAAAATATAAGAAAGAAACTTAAGTTGAGGAGATGTCGTCGTTGTTGCTGATCTGGAGCTACCGGCGGGCAGTGACTTTCATGGTAGGGGCTTGCTGGGTGTTGGGTGAGGCAGAGGCTGCTTTCTTCTTTGCCTCCCGAGGTGGTTGGACACGTGTTGGTGAGATGTGTGGGGGTTTGTCCAAAACCCCGACCTCATCGTCAGAGCTGCTGCTACTACTGCTGCTGGCAGTTCTGCCTTGGCCGGAAGGTCCTTCTCTAGTCTCGTTGAGCTTCTTCCTCTTCATTGGCATGAAGCCCTTGGAGAGGTTTAGGGCAACTGATGGCTTGCCGTCAGAATCTTGCCAGACGGAAGAGAAGGAGAACCCTTCAAAATACTCTACGTCGAGTTCCGGCAGGGGGTTCTTTCTTTTCTCGCATCTGGAAGTGGTAGATTGTCTACCGCCTTCAGCTGTCGTGGCCGGTGTAGGTGTGGAGGCAGCCGATGGAGTTTTTAGGCTTGTAGCAGGGGTAGGTGTGGGGGTAGCAAATAAGTGATCTGGAAATGACGGGAACGGTACATGTGTAAAATGTAAATTATTATGAATAAAGTTTATCGTTGCTGTCGTGAAATCCCTCATGTAGCCCATCATCCCGAGCTGCCGTTTCTCTATTCTCTTCAGCGTTGACAGAATCTGGGTAGAGGTGTCTGATGGAGGTGCTGCTGTCGTCGGCTATTTTGCTGATGCAGCAGATTCTGCGGAGCTGGGGACTGTCGTCTACTCTGCCATGGCAGAAGGGTTAAAGTACGACAGCGGGGTGGCAGCTTTCAACTCTATGAGGCTGAAAATGTTTTGCTTCGTCCACCCTTTCCCTTGCACCTTGAGATCTTCAGCAATCTCCGGTACATTGTGGCCTCGGAAGATGGTTGTGATGAGGTAGGGGAAGACGAGGGGTTCTCGATGGTCGGAGGGCACACTCAAGTATTCCCTCCCGTACGTAGCGGCCGACGTTTATTTGTCTTCCATTCAAAATAGAATGCATAAATGCTAACCTGGGTCTGTCGATAGTTGTGTTTTTGGAGGAGGGCATGATGCGCTTCTTTACAAAGTGATTCCATAATTTTGCTTGCGGAGTCAACTAGGTTCTCTTCACCGTCCATGGGTGTTTACGGTCGGTGTTCCATTCTGTCCCATCCTCGGTGACCTCTTCCATGACCGCGTCAAAGTCTGCCGGCGACAGGCTATTGACGAATCTTTTGTGGGAGTCTTCCTTCCTACTCACATATAAACCGTAGAGGGTGTTGATGTATGCAGGCTCGAAGGAGAGTTGTTTACCTCGAACTGTTACTGTCGTGGTGTCTTTGCTGTCGATGGTAGCGTAGAACTCCCTGACGAGCGTGATGTTCATCTCTTCCGGTTGGGCAGCAAATTGCTGCCATTTGAGGGCTTTGATTTTGCTGGCTATAAAACTCTCGAGCCCTAAATCTCTCGTGGGTTGTTTGTAAATAAATCCTCTTTCCTCCCACATCTCCCTTTGTTGGAAGGTAATGTAGTATCTAGAGGCAGCTTCGGAGGAGGCAAAACGGTTTGGGATGGCGTTTTTACTAGGGGTGGAGACTGCTACGGCAGATGAGGAGGCAGCAATGCGGCAGGTTTGTCTGTTAGTCATTGCAAGGTGTGTAGAAAAATGAAAGAAAATTTTAAGAGCTAAAACAGAGAATAAAGTTGAGAGAGTGAGAATGAGGTGAAAAATGAATAGTGTAACACCCCGAAAGTCGGCCTAGTCAGAATTCATTTCGGCGATGGGAAATTCTTAGTCCGATTAAGCTTTAGAGTTCCTCGGGCAAGCTAATTATTGTTCTCGAATATTAATCAGGCTTAAAAACATTCGAATTTAAGTTTATTATGTAATAACAAGCATCTAGTGACCATATTGTAGGAATTAAGCAATAAAGAGACAATTCAAGAAAGTAAAGAAGGTGAGGGACCAATTAAGTAATTGGACCAATTTTATTATAAGTACTCCATACGCGGAGTCATCAGATTGCTTTCCTTCAAATGAAGGAAAGCTCACAAATTAAATTGGATTGCTAGGCTTTATGAGAACCACCGAAAATTTCCTTAGAAGCATATCACCATCTTCTTCATCCTTACCTAAGCACACACCTCCATTAAAGAAGTTTCAAGTTTTGTAAATCCTTGACTTTGTCAATTCGAATCATCTCTAGCAACCGGGTAAGCTATATCTTTTAGTTAATTGTAAAATTCCATGGTTAAATTAGCTTCAATCTTAAGTTAGGGTTTGATTGATTCGTAGGTATTTCGATAAGTTGCTCATATTGAATCGGATACCAGTTGTGGTATTGTTATATAGATTTCGATATCGAAATATCGATTCTAATGATCTTCCATTAATATTTCCTAGCTCAAGGAGAAGGAATAGAAGCTACACCATCTCCATCTCAAGTTAAAAGCAAAGGAGTTTCCATCTGAGAGCCTAAAAGCTCCGGATTGTCAGGGTGAGTGTAATCGGAGTTTCGGGTTAGGCGAAACGCCTTCCCGGATTGTCATTTAGTGTTTATCATCTTTTCGCTAAATATTACATTCAAGGCGAAGGCATCGGATAATGAATTGGACACTTGGGTAAGTGTCGGTAAGTCATCATTTAAGCATTGACTATAGCTAGTGTGCATTGTCATTGAGGTAAGCATTGCTATGGAACTTTATGTCAAGTATATGTGCAAGAGTTATTGACTATGTTGAAATTATGAAATTTATCATGTCATTGTTCTATTAAGATTCATTGGAAACTATAAACATGTTATGCCTTGGAATGGAATAACTCGGGATACAATTGGCATGCCATAGAATTCATGAGCTCAGTGTTTCGGGTGGACTACGGTCCTAAGGCTACGGCCTATGATGATTGGCGAGGCGGAGGGATGTGTTGTTATTGGTCAATTGGCGAGGCGGATGGAATAAGACCATTTTTGTTTTGGCGAGGCGGGGGAATTCGAGTATCCATGAATTAAATTCCATCCAAGGAAAATTTATGATTGTTTAAGCTTTATACAAATTAACCATGTATTTATACTAAGCATTAAGATGATTATATTGATCTATAGTAAATGTACTCATGTCATTCTTTATTTGTTGTTATTTGATTACCTCACTAGGCTTGAGAGCCTAATGTGTCTATCTTCATGCATTTTCAGGTTAGGAAGTCGTTTCTTGAAGAATCGGATCGGTTGCAAGACAAGTCACTACTCCATATCAAGTAAAGTACTTACAATATAACTCCTAGTGAAGTGGCAAGGTAGCTATCGTAGTCACTATGCTCTTTTTGTTGTGGCAAAGGCTTGTCTATTTTGTAATAAGCTTAAAGGCTTAAATATAACGTTCTAGACTTTTGGCTAAACTAGTTTAAAACATGCTTTTGGTATTATGGTAAAGATGGGGTAAACTTATTGGAATGACTATGAAAATTTGCATGCTGGTAAACACTAGTAGAAATAAGTTGTATACAAAGTTTCGGCTTAATCGGACATGGTTTGGTATGGTAAAAGCCTTAAAAACCAGATAAAATTTTGTTGTTACAGGTCACCGTATCGGAACGGGTGATGGCGTTTCGGTACGGCTAACCAAAAATTAAGCCTATGAGACAGAGCGTTCTGAAACGAGATGATGCCGTTTCGGAACAGTTTTGCTACTGTCGACCCCTGTACCGAAACGAAGTGATGCCGTTTCAGAACACTTTTGCCACTGTCGACCCTTGTTTCGAAACTGGTTTCGAAACGAGTCTAAGTCAAGTCAAGGTCGGTCAACCCGTACCGATACGGGTCAAGCCGTATCGAAACGGTCGGGAAGAAGGGGTCAAAATACTGACCATGGTCAAGCCGTACCGAAACAGCTTAGGGTGTTTCGGTACGGGCAGCTTCTTTTTGGCTTTTGCAAGTTTAAATGTATTAATTCGTAAACCCGGTAAAGATTATAAGATTGGGGACTAAAGGACTCAGTTACTAAGTCGGATAGGTTTAAAAAGGTTCCATAAATTTCAATAAGTCATAACATTAAGAAGATCATTGAGATTAAATGTTTAAAAGATTTCCGCATCGTTTCCGGTAACGCTCTCCGACCCGGTTGTCTACCAAGCCGGGAAGGGGGTGTTACAATTGTGGTATCAGAGCTAGAGTTTAGCCGGTTCTGGACTAAACATATGCGTGCTTGTATTGTTTATTGTGTTACCTTGCCACTAGGAGTTTTAATTGTGTAAACTGTGACTTGTCGACTAATCCGATTTTTCATATAGATATGTCTGCGACGAATGAAGCTCACGTAGATGAGCAAACTGCTGGCTCCTCGACTCATGGCGAGGAGGTAGGAGGAGGGAATCCTCCGAATCCACCGCAACCACGGGATCTTCCTGAACAGGTTGTTGAGCCTGTAGCACCTACTGCTCAGGCTGAATGTTATCAAAATATGGCCAACATGTTTAAGCAGTTTATGACTGCAATGCAAGCGACACCACCAGTCCAGCCTAATCCCCCTGTTGCTCAATACGTTAGAGCCCCTGTAGACAAATTGGCTTTGTTACGGGCTTATTCATTCACGGGACAAGATGATGATAACCCGGAGATAGATGAATATTGGTTGGATAACACCTTCCGCATCTTGAATAAACAACTGCAGTGTTCTGATGAACACAAGCTGGAATGTGCCATAGCCTTATTGACAGATGAAGCTTTAATGTGGTGGGAGACTACTATTCTTACAGTTCCGGAAGAATTAGTCACTTGGGAATTTTTCCTTAAAGAATTTAGAAACAAATACATCAGCGAGTACTACCTTGCGGAGAGACGAAGCATCTTCCTCCATTTGAAGCAAGGAGGGAAACCAATCGAGCAGTACATTCACGACTTCTGCAAGTACTGCCGTTATAGAGTCGAATTTATAAAGAAAGAAGAGGATAAGTGTCGAATGTTCATTGCTGGGTTGAGTGATGAGTTGCGGCCTATGTTTACTGCTCTGGGGATCACAAATTTTCAGGATTTGGTGAATCGTGTGAAGGCAACCGAAGCTGCACAGAAAATCCAGAGGGGGAACATGTCTAATAGATCTGAGAAGAGGGCGTGGAGTGATTCCCGACCTCCCAAATGGAACAAGAAAGGCAAATACCAGGGCTCGAAGCAGACTTCGTACTCTCAGCCTTCCCGTACAGGGAATATTGAGAGACCGCAGACTATTACTCAGTCTTGTCCAAGGCGGCTTCTGTGGAGAGTACAGGAGGTTCTAACCGAGGCGTTCAACATCCAGTTTGTAACTTTTGTCAAAAGCGAAACGTAGCAGGGCAATGTCGCAGGCAGACAGGAGCGTGCTTCTTCTGTGGAGAGCATGGACATTTAATTAGAGACTGTCCCCAGAACCCGTCAAAGACAGTTGTTGTGCTAGGGGATACTTCATCGCCTGCTCAGTCCTTTCGGGGAAAAGGAGCGAGGCAAGTACAGTCAAGAACCTTGGGAAGGCCAGGTGGATGGGGAAGCAGAACAACAAACAAGAGTCGAAAGCTTCTGCACAAATGTATCATGTAAGGAGTCGTGAGGAAGAGGATGAGCCTGATGTCATAGCAGGTACCGTTATGTTATACTCATGTTCTTTGTATGTATTAATTGACCCTGGATCTACACACTCTTTTATAAGTCTGGAGTTGATGAAGAAGCATAAGATGTCTAGTGAACCTTTAGAAACAAATATGTCTGTAACAAATCCCTTGGGCGACTGTGTTGTTTTGAACCTAGTATGTAAGAATTGTCCAATCATGATTCAAGGAATTCCGTTCCCTGCGGATTTCTTGGTCTTGCCAATCCACGAGTTTGATGTGATTCTAGGAATGGATTGGCTTGGTAAACATCAAGCATGGGTAGATTGTGGTAAGCGGAAGTTGTATCTTCGAGGACTGGGCAAGGAAAGAATAACTTTGATGGAATCTCGGAATTCTATGCTATACACATTGACCATTGAGCCCAAGATTGAACCCCAGATGAATGATATTGATACGGTGAATGAATTTCTGGATGTTTTTCCAAATGAGCTTCCGGGACTGCCCCCAACCCGTGAAGTTGAATTTGGTATTGAAGTGCAACCTGGGACTGCACCAATCTCTATTGCACCTTATAGAATGGCAGCTGTGGAATTAAAAGAGTTAAAAACTCAAATCCAAGACCTTATGAATAAGGGCTTTGTTAGACCCAGCTCTTCACCCAGGGGAGCTCCGGTTCTCTTTGTTAAGAAGAAGGATGGTTCGATGCGTTTATGCATTGACTACAGGCAACTAAATAAAGTTACCATCAAGAATAAGTATCCTCTACCGAGGATTGATGATTTGTTTGATCAGTTAAAAGATGCTTTTGTGTTCTCTAAGATTGATTTAAGGTTGGGGTACTATCAGATGAAAGTCAAGGAGTGTGACGTGCCCAAAACAGCATTTCGTACAAGATATGGACATTACGAATTCTTAGTGATGCCTTTCGGACTGACGAATGCACCTGCAGCTTTCATGGATCTAATGAATCGTGTGTTTAGGCCTTATCTTGATAAGTTTGTTGTGGTCTTCATAGATGACATCTTGATCTATTCAAAGAATGAAGCAGAACATCGAGATCATCTTCGAATTGTACTCCAAACCCTAAAAAAGAAGCAGTTGTACGCAAAATTTTCTAAGTGTGAATTCTGGCTCACCGAAGTATCCTTTTTGGGGCACGTTATATCGGCCTCGGGCATTCAAGTGGACCCGAAGAAAATACAAGCTGTGATAGATTGGCACCCACCTAAGAATGTAGGTGAAGTTAGGAGTTTTCTTGGACTTGCGGGATATTACCGTAGGTTCGTGAAGGGATTCTCTATGTTAGCTACTCCTTTGACAAAATTGTTGCGGAAGGAGACACCTTTTATATGGACTGAGGATCAGCAGCGAAGTTTTGATCAACTGAAACAAGTCCTAACCCATGCACCTGTCCTGACTCAGCCTGAGTCTGGGAAAGACTATACTGTTTATAGTGACGCTTCACATCTTGGGTTAGGGTGTGTATTGATGCAAGAAGGTAAGGTTATTACTTACGCTTCAAGACAACTTAAGCCCCATGAGATGAATTACCCCACACATGATTTAGAATTGGCTGCGGTGGTTTTTGCATTGAAAATTTGGAGGCATTACCTCTACGGAGAGAAATGCTATCTTTTCACTGATCACAAAAGCCTTAAGTATTTGTTAACGCAGAAGGAGCTAAATTTGCGACAGCGAAGATGGATGGAACTTCTTAAGGACTATGATTTAGTCAATGATTATCATCCGGGGAAGGCCAATGTTGTAGCTGACGCACTCAGCCACAAACCTTTGCCTGGTAAGTTTGTTCATGAAGTTAAAGTTATAAGTATATCAATGGGGTAATGATTTATTGTTACCATTTTCTTTCTTGTAGCTCATCGAGCAGTTAATGCTCATTTCAGACTTCGAAAACATCAATGTCTTGTAGCTGAACTTCAAGTTCAGTCCACCGTCATTTCTCGAATCAAAAATTTGCAAGAACAAGATCCCGAGCTTCAAACCATCGTTTCTAAATTATCTGATAACCCGGATTTCAGAGTTAATGCTGAAGGACTCTTATGTTTTCATGATCGGGTTTGTGTACCAAATGATGAAACTCTCCGTAAAGATATTCTTGTTGAAGCACACTCAAGTTCTTTCTCTGTTCACCCGGGGTCTGTGAAAATGTATAAGGACTTACGTGAGCTTTTCTGGTGGCCAGGCATGAAGCAAGCTATTGTTGATCATATCTCAAAGTGCCTCACTTGTCAACGAGTTAAGGCAGAACATTGTGATCCTACCGGGCTTTTACAACCCATTGATCCACCGAAGTGGAAATGGGAAAAGATCACCATGGACTTTGTTAGTGGTCTACCATTAACCTCTGCCAAGCATGATGCTATTTGGGTTATTGTAGACCGATTTACAAAGTCAGCTCATTTCATACCTATCAGAATGGACTACGGTCTCTCTAAGCTAGCTGGCTTGTACATTAAGGAAGTGATCTGACTTCATGGTGTGCCTGAATCTATTATTTCGGATCGAGATCCGCAGTTTGCATCTCGATTTTGGAGGACTTTACAAGGAGCCCTGGGCACAAGAGTTAATCTTAGTACAGCCTTTCACCCTCAGACTGATGGACAGTCAGAAAGAGTTATTCAGATTTTAGAGGACATGCTTTGTGCCTGCATTATTGACTTCGGTGGGACGTGGGAGAAGTCCTTACCTCTTGTTGAATTTGCTTATAATAACAGCTATCAAGCGTCCATTCAAATGGCACCGTATGAAGCATTATATGGTAGACGTTGTAGAACACCTTTGTGTTGGTCTGAGCTGGGAGAAGGAAAGGTATTAGGCCCTGAATTACTTCGTGAGACTGAAGAGCGAGTCACTATTATTCACGATCGTCTTAAAGCTGCCTTTGATCGGCAAAAAGCTTATGCTGATCTTAAAAGAAGAGACATTCAATACGAAGTGGGAGAAAAAGCCTTTCTTAAAGTATCGCCATGGAAGAAAGTTTTGAGGTTTGGCAAGAAGGGAAAGCTGAGCCCTCGTTTCATTGGACCCTTTGAAATAGTTGAAAAGGTCGGCCCGGTGGCATATCGACTCCTTCTGCCTTCAGAGTTGAATAAAATCCATGATGTCTTCCATGTATCAATGCTTCGGAAGTATCGATCTGATCCCTCGCACGTTGTGGAACCTGAATCTGTGGAACTTAGGTCAAACTTATCCTATGAAGAAGAGCCGGTGCGAATTCTTGCTAAGGAGACAAAACGACTTCGTAACAAGACTGTACCTTTGGTTAAGATACTTTGGAGGAGTCACAAAATTGAAGAAGCCACATGGGAACCCGAAGAAGTTATGAGACAACAATATCCGCATCTCTTCGGTTCAGGTAAAAATTCGAGGACGAATTTTCTTAAGGGGGGGAGAGTTGTAACACCCCGAAAGTCGGCCTAGTCGGAATTCATTTCGGCGATGGGAAATTCTTAGTCCGATTAAGCTTTAGAGTTCCTCTGGCAAGCTAATTATTGTTATCAAATATTAATCAGGCTTAAAAACATTCGAATTTAAGTTTATTATGTAATAACAAGCATCTAGTGACCATATTGTAGGAATTAAGCAATAAAGAGACAATTCAAGAAAGTAAAGAAGGTGAGGGACCAATTAAGTAATTGGACCAATTTTATTATAAGTACTCCATACGTGGAGTCATCAGATTGCTTTCCTTCAAATGAAGGAAAGCTCACAAATTAAATTGGATTGCTAGGCTTTATGAGAACCACCGAAAATTTCCTTAGAAGCATATCACCATCTTCTTCATCCTTACCTAAGCACACACCTCCATTAAAGAAGTTTCAAGTTTTGTAAATCCTTGACTTTGTCAATTCGAATCATCTCTAGCAACCGGGTAAGCTATATCTTTTAGTTAATTGGAAAATTCCATGGTTAAATTAGCTTCAATCTTAAGTTAGGGTTTGATTGATTCGTAGGTATTTCGATAAGTTGCTCATATTGAATCGGATACCAGTTGTGGTATTGTTATATAGATTTCGATATCGAAATATCGATTCTAATGATCTTCCATTAATATTTCCTAGCTCAAGGAGAAGGAATAGAAGCTACACCATCTCCATCTCAAGTTAAAAGCAAAGGAGTTTCCATCCGAGAGCCTTGAAGCTTCGGATTGTCAGGGTGAGTGTAATCGGAGTTTCGGGTTAGGCGAAACGCCTTCCCGGATTGTCATTTAGTGTTTATCATCTTTTCGCTAAATATTACATTCAAGGCGAAGGCATCGGATAATGAATTGGACACTTGGGTAAGTGTCGGTAAGTCATCATTTAAGCATTGACTATAGCTAGTGTGCATTGTCATTGAGGTAAGCATTGCTATGGAACTTTATGTCAAGTATATGTGCAAGAGTTATTGACTATGTTGAAATTATGAAATTTATCATGTCATTGTTCTATTAAGATTCATTGGAAACTATAAACATGTTATGCCTTGTAATGGAATAACTCGGGATACAATTGGCATGCCATAGAATTCATTAGCTCAGTGTTTCGGGTGGACTACGGTCTTAAGGCTACGGCCTATGATGATTGGCGAGGCGGAGGGATGTGTTGTTATTGGTCAATTGGCGAGGCGGAGGGAATAAGACCATTTACGTTTTGGCGAGGCGGGGGAATTCGAGTATCCATGAATTAAATTCCATCCAAGGAAAATTTATGATTGTTTAAGCTTTATACAAATTAACCATGTATTTATACTAAGCATTAAGATGATTATATTGATTTATAGTAAATGTACTCATGTCATTCTTTATTTGTTGTTATTTGATTACCTCACTAGGCTTGAGAGCCTAATGTGTCTATCTTCATGCATTTTCAGGTTAGGAAGTCGTTTCTTGAAGAATCGGATCGGTTGCAAGACAAGTCACTACTCCATATCAAGTAAAGTACTTACAATATAACTCCTAGTGAAGTGGCAAGGTAGCTATCGTAGTCACTATGCTCTTTTTGTTGTGGCAAAGGCTTGTCTATTTTGTAATAAGCTTAAAGGCTTAAATATAACGTTCTAGACTTTTGGCTAAACTAGTTTAAAACATGCTTTTGGTATTATGGTAAAAATGGGGTAAACTTATTGGAATGACTATGAAAATTTGCATGCTGGTAAACACTAGTAGAAATAAGTTGTATACAAAGTTTCGGCTTAATCGGACATGGTTTGGTATGGTAAAAGCCTTAAAAACTAGATAAAATTCTGTTGTTACAGGTCAACGTATCGGAACGGGTGATGGCGTTCCGGTACGGCTAACCAAAAATTAAGCCTGTGAGACAGAGCGTTCCGAAACGAGATGATGCCGTTTCGGAACAGTTTTGCTACTGTCGACCCCTGTACCGAAACGAAGTGATGCCGTTTCGGAACACTTTTGCCATTGTCGACCCTTGTTTCGAAACTGGTTTCGAAACGAGTCTAAGTCAAGTCAAGGTCGGTCAACCCGTACCGATACGGGTCAAGCCGTATCGAAACGGTCGGGAAGAAGGGGTCAAAATACTGACCATGGTCAAGCCGTACCGAAACAGCTTAGGGTGTTTCGGTACGGGCAACTTCTTTTTGGCTTTTGCAAGTTTAAATGTATTAATTCGTAAACCCGGTAAAGATTATAAGATTGGGGACTAAAGGACTCAGTTACTAAGTCGGATAGGTTTAAAAAGGTTCCATAAATTTCAATAAGTCATGACATTAAGAAGATCATTGAGATTAAATGTTTAAAAGATTTCCGCATCGTTTCCGGTAACGCTCTCCGACCCGGTTGTCTACCAAGCCGGGAAGGGGGTGTTACAAATAGTGAATGGGGGTTTATATAGAAGGGTGATTTTTTGCCCGTTGAAGTTGTAATGGCAGGCGCTAATAACGGGGCAAGTTGCTACGCGGTTTTTGATGCGTCTGTCACGCGTTTCCGTGTCTGCTGCGCGTCTGTTACGCGTTTGCGTGTTTATCGCGACAGCTCCGTGACAGGCTGTCTTCTCCGCGTCTATCGCGACAACTGATGACAGGCTGTCTTCTCCGCGTTTATCGCGACAATTGAGGACAGGCTGTGACGACAGCTTCGTTCATTGGGCTTTTTGGGCTGCTGTGGAAGTGGTGGGTTGGTTCATTCCTTCTCTTTTCTTTGCTTCCTTTGTTTCCTAAAAACAATTCAAATAAAATCTTTAATTCCTAAAATAAAATAAATAAATCTTAATTCCTAATAAATAAAATAAAATAAGATAAAATAAAAACTAAGTTAAATTAGGGATGCCTGGAGGGGCATCTCCTAAAGTAACTACTTCCTGCATCCTTGGGGCTTCAGTCCTTTGATAATGCTTGAGCCTCTGTCCGTTTACTTTGAACTGGTGACCGTCCTTTAGGGATTTGATTGTGATGGCACCATGGGGGAAAACCTGGACGACCTGGAAGGGGTCGGACCATCTTGATTTAAGCTTTCCTGGAAAAAGCTTCAACCTGGAGTTGAACAACAATACATGTTGCCCTGGGCAGAACTGTCGTGGCAGCAACTTCCTGTCGTGCCACTTCTTGGTTTTGTCTTTGTAGATTCTGGCATTGTCGTAGGCTATCGCTTGAATTTCTTCAATTTCATTTAAGTCCAGTAGTCTCTTTTGTCCTGCCTTCTCCCAATCCATATTTACTGCCTTGATAGCCCAGTAAGCTTTATGTTCTATCTCAACAGGTAAGTGGCAGGTTTTCCTATAGATGAGTCGATAGGGTGACATTCCTAATGGTGTTTTGAAGGTTGTTCTATAGGCCCAGAGTGCATCATTGAGATGTAGAGACCAATCCTTTCGAGTGGGTTTAACCATCTTTTCAAGTATGTTCTTTACCTCTCGGTTAGATATCTTGGCCTGTCCATTGGTTTGAGGGTGGTATGATGTTGCAATCTGGTGCTTTACTCCATATTTTCGCAAGGCAGCAGCAATTACCCTGTTATCAAAATGTCTCCCCTCATCACTAATGATTGCCCTGGGGATGCCAAATCTAGAAAAGATGTTCTTGTGCAGAAATCTCTGAACAGTTTTGGCGTCATTTTTCTGAATGGTGATCGCTTCTACCCACTTGGACACATAATCCACTGCCAGTAGGATGTACAGGTTCCCACAAGATGCTGGGAATGGCCCCATGAAGTCGATTCCCCATACATCAAAGATTTCAACTTCTAATATGTTCTGCAGTGGCATCTCATGCCTTCTTGAGATGTTCCCAGTCCTTTGGCATTTGTCACAGCCTTTATAGAAGGCTTGTGCATCTTTGAATAGTGTGGGCCAATAGAGACTGGATTGCAGAATCTTGGCAACGGTTTTGTTTCCACCTAAGTGTCCTCCATAAGGGAAAGCATGGCAGTGGTGAAGCACGGCTTCCTGTTCATCCTGTGGTACGCATCTCCTGATAATCTGATCTGCACAGTGCTTGAAAAGAAGAGGTTTGTCCCAATAATAATGTTTTGCATCATTTTGGAACCTCTTCCTTGATAGGTAATTAAGTTCAGTAGGTAGTATTCCCCTAACAATGTAATTAACAAAATCAGCGTACCAAGGGGTTTTAGAGAGCTTACCTGCCGCCATGGCTGTCGCGGCCGTGCTGGTGGCAGCAAACAATTGCTCATCCGGGAAGGTCTCAAATATGTTGGTCACATTTGTTGATTGACTCTTTCCTGTCTCTAGCCTCGACAAGTGTTCTGCTATTTGATTCTATGTTCCTTTTTTTATCCTTGATATCAATATCGAATTCTTGCAGCAGCAGAATCCAACGTATCAATCTCAATTTTGCGTCTTTTTTCGTGAACAGGTATTTCAGTGCTGAATGGTCTGTGTGGACCACCACCTTTGTTCCAAGTATTTACGGATGGAACTTGTCGATTGAGAACACCACTGCTAATAGCTCCTTCTCTGTTGTGGTGTAGTTAATCTAGACATCATTTAAAGTTTTGCTGGCATAGTAAATCACGTGGAAGAGCTTATCCTTCCTCTGCCCTAATGCTGCCCCGACAGCATAGTCACTGCATCACACATTATCTCAAATGGTAAACTCTAGTCTGGTGGTTGTACGATCGGGCATGTTACCAGCTTTTCCTTCAGAATTCTGAATGCCTCAGTACATTCAGCGTTGAAATCAAAGGGACGATTCTGCTCTAGTAGGTGGCATAAGGGTTTGGAAATCTTCGAGAAATTTGCAATAAATCGTCGATAAAACCCGGCATGCCCTAGGAAACTCAGAATTCCCTTGACTGGTGTGGGTGGCGGCAGCTTTTCTATGACCTCAATTTTTTCCCTGTCTACTTCTATGCCGCGGCAGCTTACTTTGTGGCCTAGTACTATCCCTTCATCCACCATGAAGTGGCATTTTTCCCGGTTCAAGACTAAGTTCGCCTCTTCGCATCTTTCAAGCACCTTCTGTAAGTTGTCTAAACAACCTTCAAAGCTGTCTCCAAAGACTGAAAAGTCGTCCATAAAAATCTCCAGGAAATCCTCCACCATGTCGGAGAATATAGCCATCATGCACCTTTGGAAGTTCGCTGGTGCATTGCAGAGCCCAAATGGCATTCTTCGAAAAACATAAGTGTCGTACGGGCATGTGAAGGTAGTTTTCTCTTGGTCCTCCGGTGCAATTGCTATTTGATTGTAACATGAGTAACCATCAAGAAAACAATAGTAAGGTTTTCCCGCTAATCTATCAAGCATTTGATCAATAAAAGGTAGGGGAAAATGGTCTTTTCGAGTAGCTTTATTAAGCTTCCGGTAATCCATACAAATCCTCAAACCGGTCACATTCCTGGTTGGGATTAGCTCGTTTTCTTCGTTGGTCACCACGGTTATTCCTCCCTTCTTAGGTACGCACTACACCGGGCTTACCCACTTACTATCCGAGATGGCGTATATGATTCCGGCGTCAAGCCATTTGATAATCTCTTTTCTCACCACTTCTCGCATAGACTCGTTTAAACGTCTCTGGGCATCAATAGTCGGCTTATGATCATCCTCCAAAAGAATCTTGTGCATACATAATGCTGGACGGATGCCTTGGATATAAGCTATCATCCATCCAATGGCCTTCTTATGTTGTTGTAGCATTCTGATTAGCTGCTGCTCCTGTTTCTGCAATAACTTGGAAGAGATGATTACGGGCAACGTATCATTTAAACCAAGAAAGACGTATTTAAGCTGTCCTGGCAGGGGCTAAAGATCTAAAACAAGTAGCTTTTCAATTGAAGGCTTCTGGATTATATGTTCATTCGAGGTACAGTTTAGGGGCTCGAAGAACTTACATGGGCGACTGCCTATCCAATTTACCTCCTCGTGACCTTCAGTGTCAGATATTTCTGAATCGGAGGAATCGCTGCCATCGTTGCTGCCGTGACAGTCTTCTAGATGACTGATGTGGCAGTGACCAAACTTTATGTCATGGCAGCTCGACCTGATGCAGTGTTGGTCAAGGATTACTTCAGTGATGGTCTTGCATTCTTCTTCTGCATCGGCATGTTTAATTGCTTGGAGAACATTGAGCTTGATTTCTTGATCATTCACTCTTATTGTTAGTTCTCCTTTCTCCACATCGATCACAGTTCATCTTGTGGCTAGGAAGGGTGTAACACCCCCTTCCCGGCCTGGTAGAGAACCGGGTCGGAGAGAGCTACTGGAAATAATACGATAAAACCTTTAACTCTTTTTCTTCAAAAGCTTTCTTAATAACTTGTCTTATAAAATTCATCGAACATATTAGGCTTTTAATCTGAACTTTAATCAATCCTTATACTAGCAATGTTTACCGAGTTTACATATTAATCCATTCAACCTTATAAAAGCCCAAAAGAAGCTGCACGTATCGAAACGCCCTAAGCCGTTTCGGTACGGCTTGACCACGGTCAAAACTTTGACTTTGCCTTCCTTGACCGTATCGATATGGCTTGACCTGTATCGATACGTGTTGACTGACCTTGACTTGACTTAGACCCGTTTCGGAACCCGTTTCGAAACAGGGGTCTCCAGTGGCCAAAACGTTTCGAAACACTCCAACCCGTTTCGGAACGGCAGACCAGAAATGACAGATTTTAGCTGGTTTTAGTCAACTTTAACATAGCAACAATGAACCAATTGCATTGAAACTTGACACACATTATTCTAAAGGTGTAAGCTACAGTCTTACCAAGTTTTAAGGTCATTTGAATCCGTTTGCTCGGTTTTACCAATTTAAGCACAAAACATAACTTTTAAGGCTTTACTCTTAAACAACATAACTCATTACATATTATTTATACCAAAAGCACATCACATAGACATACTAAACAAACATACTAAGCCTAATACATAGACCTTGCCACCATACTAGGAGTTTTAAAAGACAAAACACTTTACTTGAACTTGGTTGTGACTTGTGCAACGCTCCAACTTCTCCGATCTCGGTCCCCTCTACTTGCTTATCCTGAAATGGATGCATGAAATGCATTAGGCACACTTTCCTAGTGAGGTAGTCACATAACCATGCATAACATATAACATGCCTTACAATATGCTTAATAAGTCATTTCCATAAACATATAAGGTCATAGCATATATCATAATCATAACATAACATAAGTCATCATCATGGCCTCATGGCACATCACTATCTTGTATTCATATTTTCCCTTGGATCGATTCCTTGTATACGGATACACGAATTTCACCACTACACCATTCATAATCAACATGGTCCATACCCTCCACTACACCGATTTTGACCATCACACAACACATCCCTCCACTACACCAAGTCGTTCTTCTTCCATAGAGCTCATAAATTCATTGGCATGCCAAGTGCCAACCGTATCCGATACCTCGAATCCAAGGTCCTTAACAATATTTCATAAATCATATGCACATCATATTATGAACATATAAATACATCACATGACAATAATAACATAGCATTAATCATAGAATTGATGCAATCTTACCATGCACCCACCAACATACAATCGATGACATAAACTACTAACTCAAGGTTAGTATTAACAAAGGTAACAACATAATCGAGTAGGCCCGTGCCTAACTCGAAACGCTACTACACTCACCTTGGTCGGTTAAAGCTCCTAAGGTCGATAATACCTCGATCAATGCTTGAGCTCTCTTTCTCTTATGATGGCACGAACAACACGAGCTTCTTAAACAAGGGAGATCAAAGCTTTGATTAAGCTATCATGGAGGTGCTTGCTTAAGCTTAAGGTAGAAGACAACAATGGAGGTGCTAGCTTAATTTAGGAAAGAAGGGTGTTTAAGCTTACGTAGTAAGAACTAAAACAAAGCTCTTTCCATCTTTCTTCTATTTATAAAGAACTTAAGGAATTAGATATTCAATTCCACCTCCCACATCAGCCAATTAAAAGCTTTCCCTCGCCTAAGGGTTTGCTAAACCCTATACACCTTCCTAATATCCAATCAAAACATTTCCTCACCTTTAAGAATCCTTTATTTAATATTTATTTTTCCCTCTTATAATCCAATAGCTGACACTCAGCTATTTATCAGCTAAAAACGTGGAAGAACATGCCAACCAAGCTGGTGACTCATCTAAGGGCCGATTTCTCTGACTTTTGGGCACTTGCCCTGTTTTCTGCAGGGTACCGTTTCGGAACGGTCGAGGCTGTTTCGATACAGTCTTGCAAAATGCCAAAAAGGTAGTTATTACCGTTGGACCGTATCGGAACGCCTAAAATCCGTTTCGGTACGCCTTAGCCAGGCCGTTTCGATACGGGTCTCAGGTGTATCGAAACGCTTGGCCCAGAAACATTAACTTGAGCACATAAAACAAGCTTAACTTGACTTTTAGGTTTCATAAAAATTTTAGAACATAACTAATCAGAATTTAAGATTTTTAACACCAAAATTTCGACCACTAGGACCTATTTCCAACCAGACCAGTTTTCGGGGTGTTACAACTCTCCCCCCCTTAGAAAAGAATTCGTCCTCGAATTCTTACCTGAAGCTTCGGTTTGTTCATCCATGCACTCTTCGGGATCAGAATCTTCTGGAGATGAGGAATTCACTTTTCCTAATCCTTCTGGCCATGTTCACTTCGCGCTTACGCGTCGATGTTTCGCTAGAAATTTCTTAGGACAATCTCGAGCGAGATGATCCTTCTTATCACAGCTGCTACAAGCTCCCATTTCCTTTAGGCATCGTCCGATCGGATGATTGTCTTGACAAAAGCTACAAGGAAACTTTTCTTGTTTTGACTCACTTAGTTTCTTGGCCGAATCTATAACGCCCCGGTTTTGGGCTTAGAAGTTTTGGGTTTGGACCGGTTCGGTCAAAGTGCGGTTCGAATATAAAAAGGTGAAATTAGGAAAGCCTAGTTCGGGTTGCATTAAAAATATGGAAAAATGTCTTAAAATCCTCTTTTATTATATATAAGAGAATGGTGAAATCAATTTTACAAAATGAGGTTTGGAAGGGTGACATTTTGGCTAGTGACCAAAATGTAATTTTTGAAAACTGTGCGACTGTTTTAAAAAGGATTGAAACTTTGAATCTTTAAGGAGCTATTTACCCAATGGGAGTTTCTCCAGATTTTTCCTAAATATTAAAGATTTAATTAATGGTTTTTAAATAAAAGAGAAAGGGAGGGAAGATATTTTGCCATTTTCTAACTAACTTTTCCATTTTCCATTTTCATTTTCTCTCATCTTTTCTCTCAAACCAAACACATTTCTCCAGAGCTTTTCCCTCTGATTTTGTCACCTAAATAACTCATTTCAATTCTCTTTTGATTTCTAATCATCTCTTCATCAAAACCTTATCAATTGCTAAGTGGATTTTCAAGAAATCTTGGTTCTAAAGGGAGAAACTCAAGTTTGGAGGGGAGTCATCTTTGGATCCAAGTGGTGGTGATCCGGAAGCTTGATTGGTGTTTCGGCAAGTGGCGAAACGGAATCGGTGAGTGGATTTTGGTTTTCAGCTTTGAAACCAATGTTTTGAAGGTTTGGGAGCTTAGTTTAAGTCTAAGCAACTTAGCTAAGCTCAAGAGTAAGTTTTCGGAAAAACTCTCTTGATGATGAACCATGGATTGGTTGTATGCAATGTGGTTGTTTGCATGGTTTAAATTCTGTTTTGAAAGCATATTTTGGCATGTTAGTTGCTGATTTTATAAGCCATGTGTTGAAGAATGCTCAAGGTAAGAGATTCTTGTTTTTGAACATTGTTAAATGTGGTTTTGGTGCATAATTGATGCATGATGTTTATGGCTTTGTTAAATGCTTTAAAACAGTGGAATATTGTGGTTAAAGATGCATATTGGGAAGTGATGGTTAAGGTCACAAAGGTGGTTAAAAGTCCTTGTGTGAGCCTTGTTATTTAAGAACAACATGGTGGTTAAAAGTCCATGGTTGGTACTTGGTTAAGATCACCAAGGTGGTTAAAATTCCTTGGGTGAGTCTTGTGTATTTAAGGACAACATGGTGTTTAAAAATCCATGGTTGGCCTTGGTTAAGGTTACAAAGGTGGTTAAAATTCCTTGTGTAAGCCTTGTTTATTTAAGAACTCCAAGGTGTTTAAAAGTCCTTGGGAGATTCTTGTTAAGGACACAAAGGTGTTTAAAAGTCCTTGTGTGGTCCTTGTCATGGTGTTTAAAAGTCCATGGATGATTCTTGTTAAGGACACAATGGTGTTTAAAAGTCCATGTGTGGTCCTTGGAAAATTATAAGATCACAATGGTGTTTAAAAGTCCATGTGTGAGTCTTATGTTGAATGTATCACTTGTGGCCAATATGACATGTTATGAACTTGAAGCATGAGATGCTTGATTTAATGCTTATGTGCATGTGCAAATGATGTTTGAACTAAGGTTTATACATGTGTTTTATAAGTGCATTATTGTGTGGTTTTAATGAGCATTCCTCACTAAGCTTTTGCTTACGCTCTCTCTTTTCTTAAACCAATAATGCAGAGCATTAAAGTGCATTGAGGGCAGAAAGGGGGACAAGAATCCAAGTGGTGAACAAAGCTCATGTATGGTGAAGGTTTCTTAAACACTATTAGCTTTTGGCATTTGGTAATGGGGGACCTATGTAGTTGTTTTGGGAGATGTTTTGGACTCCCTAAGTTGGTTTGATGTTGTTAATAATGTTGGTACTTGTAAATGGCCTTTGTGATGTGGTTTTGGTATATTGATAATTGAATGGTTTTCTAAGTAGGAGGCATGCCTATAGAATTGGGGATTTTCATGATTGATGCCATGATGATGTTTGGTTGATGCAATTATGTTCCTTGAATGTTGAATGACTTGCTGGTAAAGTTTGGTTGCTTTTGGAGCATATTTGATGGGTCAATTGTATGATAAACCAGCAATTTTTCTGCAATCTGGGCAACCTGTTTCGGAACAGGTGCTACCGTATCGGAACGGGGGCCTGAAATGGCCTGGGCGTTCCGAAACGGAAGGCACTGTTCCGGAACGGTTTGGCCACTGCCAGGCCTTGTTTCGGTACCAGTTTCGGAACGGTCCCGCGTTTCGGAACGGGTCTTCCCTGTTCCGAAACACTCGACCGTTGGGCACTGAAATTGTTGGTTATATGTTCTAAAATGTTTGCATTTTGGTCCCGAAACATGTTTATGCAATTGAATGAGTTTGAGATGTCCTTTTGAGCTGAAATTTGACAGAGAAGCATGAAAGATGATTAATTTCAAGTTGGTAACTTTAAATTGGGTTAAGACCTTATAATTTACAGAATTACAATTTGGTCCCTAAAGTTGTAATTTGAGCAATTGAGTCCCTGAATGATCTTTGATTGTTATGATCTCTGAGTATGATGTTCTTGTGAATATATCTAGGGATAATGTGCATCTAGACAAGATTAAAAAGAAAAAAAAGGGTCGTTAATCAAGGTTGACTTTCAGGTTGACTTTGGTTTTCCCCGTGTAATCTTCTTAATTCGGGTCAACCGTCTAGGCCGGGTTAAGGGGGTTACAGAATCCGACATCTCTTAAGAATGAGGAATTTCTCCGAGAGAACACTTATTTAAATTTTTTTTAAAACAGAGGTGGGTTTTGGTCTTACTGCTGCTGGAGATAACCATCATATATATAGAATTTCAAATTTGTCTTTTTCCCACCTTTCCAAGGACCAATCAAAACTTCTTCCAAAACTTATCCTTTCACCTCTTTGTATCCACTTGACACTTTGCACTTTAAATTGGTGACTAATTACTTAGGTGTCTAACATGTAGGGTGAGTCATCATTCATGTCATACGTCTTATCTAGGCAAGGAGTTCCTGATCTATATTATAACATAAAGAATAAATTTCTTACCTGGAATATGATCGTGATCATCCACTTGTTCCTTGCCCTTCATGTGGTACATCTGTGCAGAAGTTTTCGTTTCAGGTCGATATGATGCTCTAGATGAAACTCCTGACTTTTCGAAGGACTCTTGTCTTACTCCTTTGCTTCGAAAGGATTGAGCAGGGGTCGAATTAGCAAACTTATTTTTGGGACAGTCTCGCCTAAGATGCCCCATTTCTCCACAAAAGAAGCAAGCTCCGGATTTCTTGCGACATTGCCCCTCTGGGTGTTTGTGTCGGCAATAGCCACAGACTTGAAACTTTATTCCTTGTCCCGAACCATCAATACTTTCCATAGTTCTATCAACATGCTCAAACTGAGAAGGTTGTGAGTACACCTTTTGATCCGAATCGTAATGCTTCCACTTCTTAGAAGACCTCGAGAAATGAGATTCATTTCGATTTCTCTTTTCGGATTTACTGAATCCGTTGATTGACTGCACTCTTTTCGCTCCTTCTGTAGCTTTAACTCTGTTTACAAGATCTTGGAAATTTGAGATACTCAAGGCGGTAAACATGGGACGTAACTCATCGTTAAGTCCTGCGATAAACATCCGACACTTCTCTTCTTCTTTTTTGATAAAGTCTGCACCATATCTACAATATTTACAAAAGTCGTGGATGTACTGTTCGATTGGCCGCCCTCCTTGCTGAAGATGAAGAAAAATGCTTCGCCTCTCGGCAATGTAAAATTCACTTATATACTTATTACGGAACTCTCTCAGAAAGAATTCCCAATTCACAGTTTCCTCGGAAACGGTAAGAACGGTAGTTTCCCACCACTGCAAAGCTTCATCAGCAAGCAATTCGAGAGCACATTCGAGCTTATGTTCATCCGAACATCTTAACTGCTTATTCAAAATCCTCATGGTATTGTCCAACCAATACTCGGCTATTTCGGGATCATCATCGTCCCGACCAGTAAAGGTATAAGCTCTGTATTGAGACAACTTATTGATTGGGGCTCGAAAAGGTTGAGCAACAGGCAACGTAGGTTGCACTACTTGGCTAGCCTTCATCGTATTCAAGAATTGCTGAAACATATCAGCCATGTTCTGATAGCATGCTGCCTGAGCGGCAGGTGCTTCAGACTCTACATTCCGAACAGGTGGATTTCTTGGATTCGGAGGATTCCCTCCTTGCACTTCCTCGCCACCATTCGAGGAATTAGTAACGGACTCATTGTTACAAGCTTCATTAGTACGAGACATATCTATATATATATATATATAAAAGAGATCAGATCAGTTGACAAGTCACAATTCTTAACAGAACAACTCCTAGGTGGCAAAGTAACATAACTTACAATACAAACATACTTAAGTTTAGTCCAGAACCGACTAAACTCTAGCTCTGATACCACAAATGTAACACCCCCTTCCCGGCCTGGTAGAGAACCGGGTCGGAGAGAGCTACCGGGAATAATACGATAAAACCTTTAACTCTTTTTCTTCAAAAGCTTTCTTAATAACTTGTCTTATAAAATTCATCGAACCTATTAAGCTTTTAATCTGAACTTTAATCAATCCTTATACTAGCAATGTTTATCGAGTTTACATATTAATCCATTCGACCTTATAAAAGCCCAAAAGAAGCTGCCCGTATCGAAACGCCCTAAGCCGTTTCGGTACGGCTTGACCACGGTCAAAACTTTGACTTTGCCTTCCTTGACCGTATCGATACGGCTTGACCTGTATCGATACGTGTTGACTGACCTTGACTTGACTTAGACCCGTTTCGGAACCCGTTTTGAAACAGGGGTCTCCAGTGGCCAAAACGTTTCGAAACACTCCAACCCGTTTTGGAACGGCAGACCAGAAATGACAGATTTTAGCTGGTTTTAGTCAACTTTAACATAGCAACAATGAACCAATTGCATTGAAACTTGACACACATTATTCTAAAGGTGTAAGCTACAGTCTTACCAAGTTTTAAGGTCATTTGAATCCGTTTGCTCGGTTTTACCAATTTAAGCACAAAACATAACTTTTAAGGCTTTACTCTTAAACAACATAACTCATTACATATTATTTATACCAAAAGCACATCACATAGACATACTAAACAAACATACTAAGCCTAATACATAGACCTTGCCACCATACTAGGAGTTTTAAAAGACAAAACACTTTACTTGAACTTGGTTGTGACTTGTGCAACGCTCCAACTTCTCCGATCTCGGTCCCCTCTACTTGCTTATCCTGAAATGGATGCATGAAATGCATTAGGCACACTTGCCTAGTGAGGTAGTCACATAACCATGCATAACATATAACATGCCTTACAATATGCTTAATAAGTCATTTCCATAAACATATAAGGTCATAGCATATATCATAATCATAACATAACATAAGTCATCATCATGGCCTCATGGCACATCACTATCTTGTATTCATATTTTCCCTTGGATCGATTCCTTGTATACGGATACACGAATTTCACCACTACACCATTCATAATCAACATGGTCCATACCCTCCACTACACCGATTTTGACCATCACACAACACATCCCTCCACTACACCAAGTCGTTCTTCTTCCATAGAGCTCATAAATTCATTGGCATGCCAAGTGCCAACCGTATCCGATACCTCGAATCCAAGGTCCTTAACAATATTTCATAAATCATATGCACATCATATTATGAACATATAAATACATCACATGACAATAATAACATAGCATTAATCATAGAATTGATGCAATCTTACCATGCACCCACCAACATACAATCGATGACATAAACTACTAACTCAAGGTTAGTATTAACAAAGGTAACAACATAATCGAGTAGGCCCGTGCCTAACTCGAAACGCTACTACACTCACCTTGGTCGGTTAAAGCTCCTAAGGTCGATAATACCTCGATCAATGCTTGAGCTCTCTTTCTCTTATGATGGCATGAACAACACGAGCTTCTTAAACAAGGGAGATCAAAGCTTTGATTAAGCTATCATGGAGGTGCTTGCTTAAGCTTAAGGTAGAAGACAACAATGGAGGTGCTAGCTTAATTTAGGAAAGAAAGGTGTTTAAGCTTACGTAGTAAGAACTAAAACAAAGCTCTTTCCATCTTTCTTCTATTTATAAAGAACTTAAGGAATTAGATATTTAATTCCACCTCCCACATCAGCCAATTAAAAGCTTTCCCTCGCCTAAGGGTTTGCTAAACCCTATACACCTTCCTAATATCCAATCAAAACATTTCCTCACCTTTAAGAATCCTTTATTTAATATTTATTTTTCCCTCTTATAATCCAATAGCTGACACTCAGCTATTTATCAGCTAAAAACGTGGAAGAACATGCCAACCAAGCTGGTGACTCATCTAAGGGCCGATTTCTCTGACTTTTGGGCACTTGCCCTGTTTTCTGCAGGGTACCGTTTCGGAACGGTCGAGGCCGTTTCGATACGGTCTTGCAAAATGCCAAAAAGGTAGTTATTACCGTTGGACCGTATCGGAACGCCTGAAATCCGTTTCGGTACGCCTTACCCAGGCCGTTTGGATACGGGTCTTAGGTGTATCGAAACGCTTGGCCCAGGAACATTAACTTGAGCACATAAAACAAGCTTAACTTGACTTTTAGGTTTCATAAAAAATTTTAGAACATAACTAATCAGAATTTAAGATTTTTAACACCAAAATTTCGACCACTAGGACCTATTTCCAACCAGACCAGTTTTCGGGGTGTTACAAAGGGTCGCCCCAGGATGATCGGTGCGTTCTCATCTGCTTCACAGTCTAAGATAAGAAAGTCAGCAGGAAAAATAAATTTATCCACTCTTACCAGAATATCTTCGATCTTCCCTTCTGGTTGTACGTAAGAACGGTCTGCCAGCTGCAGCACGACTGTCGTGGGCCTTGCTTGTCTAATACCTAATTTCTGGAACACAGATTTAGGCATTAAATTTATGTTAGCACCTAGATCACAGAGTGCCTTACCCACGAATTTGTCACCAATTATGCACAGTATGATGAAGCTCCCATGATCCTTCTTCTAGGGTGGATGCTTGTGCAAGATAGTCATGCATCCCTCTGTCATTTTTACCATTTCGAATTCCCCAAGTCTAGACCTTTTTGACATGGTGTCCTTGAGAAATTTCGCATAACCGGGCATCTGCTTGATGGCCTCTAACAGTGGTATGTTAATGTGCACCTGCTTAAAAACATCATAAATCTTTTTGAGCTGGTACTCATGTTTCTGTTTTTGTAACCGCTGCGGAAAAGGAGGTGGAGGACGGTAATCGTCAAGACATCCTTCACATGGAATTCGGATCTGAGGAGGCTTTGGTTCTTCAGCATCCTTTTCTTGCTCCTCTGTCCCTTCCGCTGTCGCGGCAGTAGTGTCGACAGCAGGTTGTTCTTCCTCTGTCGGGGCAGTGTTCACGGCAGGTGTATCGAGGGTCGGTTCCTCATTGGGTATGGTTTTCATCTCTGTCCCTTGCAGTTGTTTCCCACTCCTAGTTGTGATTGCTTTACACTGTTCATGTGTGGGTTTCCTAGTGACCTCAGTATCACTAGGGAATCCTCCATTCTGCCTTGGCTTAATATACTAGGAAACATGGCCCATTTGTGTCTCCAGGGATTTTAGGGTGGCCTCATGGTTTGTCATCCTCATCTCTGTTTTATCCATGAATGTCTCGGTTTTCTTGACAAAGTGATCCATATTCGCCATGTAAGTACCTGTTTGAGACATGAATGTTGCAAATGTCTGCTCCAGTATACTGGGTGCGGCTGCTGGTGGTTGTTGCGGCTGCTGTTGTGGTTGATGTCACGACAGGAGTCTGGGTGCCCCTTGGTTTTGGTTGTTCTGCATTGGAGGATTCAGTGCGTTGTTTGGATTGCTCCAGGAAAATTTAGGATCTTTCCTCCAGTTGGGATTGTAATTGTTGGGGACGTAGTTTCTTGGTTTGTTGTAATTCCCAACATACATTCCTTCTTCCAACTGTAAAGGGCAGTCTTCCGAATTATGATTCCCACTACAGGTCTCACATACTTCTTCTGTAGCATATACGGCTTTAGAATCTTTTCGCTGCAGATTTTCCACCATCTTTGTGAGGTATGCCACATGTGAATTCAGGGAATTATCGGCTTCATAGTCCTTTACAGTTATTCCTCATTTGCCCCCTCTCCTAGCTGTAGGAAATTGCTCTTCATTCTTTGCTAGGTTTTTCAATACTAACATTGCCTCGTCTGGGTCCTTATCCAGTAATAGCCCATTTGCTGCTGAATCTATTCTCATACGAGTCTGTATATTGGCAGCGTTGTAGAACTTGATGACTTGATTCCACACGGGAAATCCATGCATTGGGCAGTTCTGAAGTAGAGTTGTAAACATGTCCCATGCCTCATGCATTGGTCTGTCATCCTCCTGTTGAAAAGTAGCAATTTCATTACGCAGTCTTTCAAATAAATGAGAAGGATTAAAACGAGATAAAAATTCACGAGAGAGATCTGCCCAAGTTCGTATTGAACCCAACGTTAGTTTATTCCACCAAGTTTTAGCTCTGTCTCTCAATGAATGAGGAAATAACCGGAGCCTCAGTACTTCCGGATTGATTCCTGGTAGTCTAAACGATCCACAGATTTCTTGGAACGTTTTCAGATGTTCTCTGGCATCCTCTGTAGCAGAACCACTAAACTGGCCAGTGGAATTTATCATGCTGAACATGACAGGTTTCAGCTCGAAGTTGTCAGCTTCTACGTCTGGCAAGGTGGTTTCTAGTTCGACATGATCATTGATCATGTAATCGCGGCAGGACCGTCGTGCGGCTACGGCAACGGCAGGCCGTCCATTCTGGGCATCCAAGGAAGGATCGTCAGCAACCCTAGCTCTATGCTCGACGAGCCAATCCATGCCCAAAATCACATCAAAAACCATAGAACGGTAACTCCATCATGTCAACTGGAAACACATAGCCCTGAATTATCAAGGGACACCTCCTATACACCTTTCTAACTACCACGGTTTCCCCGAAAGAACTAGTAACATTTATACCTACCTCTAACCACTCATACGGTTTCCCCGAATCTATCAAAGAAAGCAAAGTCAAAGACTGTAACGAGAAATTACCTACGATGACATTCGTGTCATTCCCAGCCTCTCGTTGTGCATACAATCTAGCCAGTCCTCCACCCTCAAGCTGAACTGCCACCACATGAGCTAAGTTCCTCTGACCATAGTTCCTCGACTGAAAATTTCCTCGATCGCGCCCACGGCCTCTCTGATGCTCAAAACCCCTAGCTGGAGTCGGTCCGCCCCTAGCCGGGTGTGGACAGTTATGCCTCAAATGATCTCGGGAACCACAGTTCCAACATACCCCAAAGGTATCCGTACACTCGCCCGGATGGCGTCTCCCGCATCTAGTGCACTCAGGTGTGTGAACAACAGCTCCTTGGCCCTGATGGCCCCGTCCATGGTTACCGTCCCTATGTCTCGAATCGGGCTGTTACCTCCTATCTCTATGCCTCTTGGCATGATCTCTATCCCAATCCGCATGTCTCTTTCCAGAATTAGACCCACTAGCACGGGTACTCGAGCCCGAGTTCTGCTCAATATCCTTGACCCTAGAGACCAAAACATCAAACTCAGTGTAGTCAGAAACGAGCATATAAGTCTTCACATCCCTATTCAAACCATAACGGAAGCGCTCAAACCGTTCCCTCTCACTGGGAACCAACTCGGGAGCATACTGGCTCAACCTCACAAACTGAACCTCATACTCTGACACCGTCTTGTTGCCCTGAACCAAGGCCATAAACTCTCTCTTCTTCTCATCCTGATATCAGACTCCGAGATACTTCTTCTTAAAAGCAGTTCTGAAGAATTCCCAAGTGACATCTGCTTCTGTCATACCCAAAGTAACGGTAGTCCACCAAGCATACGCATCTCCCTGAAGCAAGGAGACAACACAACCCAACTTACGAGTGTCTGAGCACTCCATCCGGCCTAAGATTTGTGTAGTACTCTCGAGCCAAGCCTCTGAACCCTCAGGAGTCAAACCACGGAACTCAACTCCATCCAAACTATGAAGTCTCTCTAGGGGTAAACTTGTCCCCGTACCCTGAGGTGGTGCCGCAGCTTGCATACCGGCCAAAGCTGTCTGAAAAGCCCTGGCTATAGTCTGAATCAAATGGGTCATGTCCGCACCTGCCTGAGCTCCATTACCCCCAACATTAGCACTGGCCTGAGGCCCATTACCATCACCTCCAACATCCACCCCATTACAATCGGGAGCAGGACGAGCAGGAGGCACATCCCCGGGTGCTTGGTCACCCGCTCTAGGTCGTCCTCTCGGTCTTACCATAACGAGATAAAATCTAAAACAACAAACACATCACACACAATAAAACATGAGGTTAGCAAGGGCAAGGATCCAAGTTCTCAAGCTCTTTAAACCAAAACCATTTTTCCAATAACATCACCTGGCAATGGGAACACTTGACTAAACCTCAACCAACAACAAGGAAAATAAAACATGCTTTCTTACACCGTGCACTGGCAGACAAATCAACTTACCTGACTTACCATCCCAGGAGACCTCATAACCGAGCCTCCGATACCACCAAATGTAACCCCCTCATCCCGGTCTAGCCACCGAACCGAACCGAATGGGTTACACAGGGAAAAACAAAGCAAAACCCGCCAAGGCCTCACTCCGATTAGCAACCCTATTTTTTTCATTTTAACCATCTTGTCTAAATGTCACTTTTAATCCTATGCGTTAAGACAACAGCAGAAAAGCAGACACAGATACAAACCGAGCAGGGCATACGATAATTTAAACTTGCCAATAGCTCATTTGTCAATTTTCATGCTCACGAGGCAAAACACTTACAAAGGGGCACATACAACTCAATTAGGAAGCATACAAGCCATAGGGACTAAAGTGCAACATTTGAAAACCCTCAAAGATGTCGTTTAACCGTTTTAACTTCTTGCGTTTCGAAATAGGCTTGCCCGTTGTGAAACGCGGGCTCTATTCAAAATGTAAAACCAAGCCGTTCCGAAGCGGTCCCACCTTGTTCCGAAATGGGAGCCTCTAGTGGCCAAACGTATCGGAACGGCCCTACATGGTTCCGAAACAGGAACCTCCAGTGGCAAATCATACCGAAACGGCACCACCCCCGTTTCGATACGGGTACCCCTGGAGCTCGACCGTTCCGAAACGCCTGCACATAGTTTGGCCCGAAATCATATTTCGACATCTCCAAACGCTCTCAAACTTGTCCCGAAACACCTCAAACCACATAGCAACATATCATACATACATTCTAGATGCAAAACATCCTAATCACATCATCAAACGTGCATTCAAGCAACAAAATGGATTTCAATCCCAAAGCTCACAAGAACACTTAGCTTCAAAAACATCAACAAGTCAAAATGCAAGGTAAAACATACAAGGCCACATCAAACCTCAATATAACATGGTATCAACATTTAAATCATGCTAGCAACATAAACAAGCCAACCATAGGAGTTTGAACACCAACTCCTTAACATAAAATCTAGTATTCCCATTGTCTAAGCATTATTACAACTAGTAAAACCATACTTTGAGCTAGTAAGAACTCCTCCCTTGCCCACTTGCCTCCCGAAGCCTCTAACGATCTGCATTGTTGGAAAAAGAGAGCGTAAGCTTAAAAGCTTAGTGAGCGGAGCTCTAAAACACAACAACAATGCAGTTTTAAAACATATTTCTTAGATTCAAAGCAACCATTTAAGGAAAAGATGTAATGAAACACAAACATAAACGAAACATGGTATGCACATGCATAACCAATTCTCGGTGGGACTACACATCACCGTACACAACAACTAGTATTTTTCCGATGGAACTGCACATCACCGTACTCATCTACTAGTCACTACCGATGGGACTACACATCACCGTTTACAATGACTAACCATCACGTGAGGCTTGACATCAACAACGATTACACAACAACATTAAAACGGAGAGTAAAGGCAATCCACGTTTCACACAACAACACAAATAATTGCACACACCGGCACTTAACGAAACAAGGTAAATCAGCAAACTTGCACTTGGGTTTAGGTTAGCCTTTAAGGCTCCACCCAAACCCCCAAGAACCACTTTGAACCATTTTAAACTTCAAAACATTACCACTCACCGATTGAGCCCAAACGAAAGCCGAAAGACCGATCTCACGCCTCCGTAGCACCCGGTATTGCACCCGAAGTACCCGGACCCGATTCCGCAGTTTTAAGCCACCCAAAATGAACATTATAATGCTAATATACTTGTAAACCAGCAACAACCCAGAAATCTACTCCTTGCAACTAAAACACATTGATTCAAACCCAAATTTCATCCAAAACTTCACCATTTCGTTCTAGACAACCCCACACTGAATCCATCCATTTCAACCATCAAAACACATCCAAAATCATCTAGAAACATCTCCCAACATCAAAGGAACCACCAGTTACATTTTCAACCTAAAACCAAGCCAAAAACTCAACCTTTTCAACCTAAAAATCCCATTTTTATACCCATTTCGGGTTTCCCACTATTAGCCACCATTTTAACATTTTTAACACCAAAGCATGATTAAAAGCACCTTTAACAAGACATTAAAATACCCGCACGAAAATATCTCCATTTTACTATTTTTCAAACTTAAAGCATTTTTTAAATAACCCTAAATAATGGATTTTTTTAAGGGAAAATCTATCTAGTGTCAACTTAAGGGAAGAAGAATTAAAATAATGAAATGCTTACCTTGAAACTTTCTTGAAAGAGGGATTTGGGCAATAGAATAGTGAAAATAGGGTTTAGGAGAGGGTTTTGGTGAAAAGGAGATTTTTGAAGAAGATGGCTCTTTTCTTTTCTTTTCAAACTTTTCTTTTCTTTCTTTATTCTTTTTACTCAAATTCTCATCTTCAAATTTCATTAATGGCATTATTGTAAATAATGGTATTTTTTATAAAATCAACATTTTAAATCTAAATTTAACTCGAACTAATCCTAGATCAAAATCGATAACTATCGGGCCCTAAACTGGGGCGTTACACTCTGTTCATTAAGTCTATAAATGATGCTGGAGCATTTTTAATGCCAAACGACATTACAACAAACTCATAGTGCCCTTTATGACAAATCCTAAATCGAATACTAATCCTAACTAGAGGGGGAAGGGAGACTCTAGGGGAAGGAAAGGGAGTGCTCCTAGGGTCTAGAACCCATGACCTAAGGAAATATGAGGGAACAAGAATGAGCAACTTCGCCAACCAGCCAAATGTGCTTGATCATTATTTTCTTTTTTTCAGTTTTTGTTATTGTTGGTTATGGATACTTTCATGTTTGACTCTTTGTAAGCTCTCTTTCGAAGTAATAAAATTACCCGGTATTATCTTTAAAAAAATTAACATGCAAAATAAAATAAAAATGATCCTTAATCAAGCTCTTAAAAATAAGTAAGACAAAACAAATATTAAACATGCTCCTAAAATATCATCAATAAACATCACCAACTAATCCAAGTACGGTTGGAACACTCTATTCATTAAGTCCATAAATGATGCTGGAGCATTCGTAAGGCCAAACGACATTACAACAAATTCATAGTGCTCGTACTGTGTCCTGAATGCAGTTTTTCTTTTTTTTTTCAGGAATTGAGGAGTTCTCTCGTCATTTTCTCACTCTTTTTGAAAAATCTTAAATCTAATACTAATCCTAACTAGAGGGGAGGGGAAGGGTGACTCAAGGGGAAGGAAAGGGAGTGCTCTTTTTCAATTGTGAAATTGCTTAAATTATTGATCCTCTTTCTCCCATCAATGACGATGGGGATGACTTTTTAAATTTAAAAATATGTCAGATGATGTATTTCATCCAGGTGACCCGAGTTCGAGCACTATGTGTGCATGGTATGTTTGCGTTATTAAAAGGTTAAAAATTTGAACAAATACTACCTTGTAGTCACACCAGTATATTCAAAGAAATTAAGTCAAATGACTGCAAACAATAGCATCAAGAGAAACTGGAATTGAAAATTTGAAATAGTTTGTCATAAAGAGATATACATAATTTTGTAGTACTTATCACAAAGTTATCTTTGGCCTAGTGACAAAGTTATCTCCAAGCTTACATTGGTTTGAATTCCTCCAAAGTCAAGTATTTTTGCATTTATTCTCTTTCTCCAGTCAGGTGACACGTGTAACCACCTAATTGAATAATTTATTTATTTTATTAAATTAAAGTTTAGACCAAATTGATAGATTGTGTAAATAACGAGACCAAATGTGTAATCATACTAATTTTATAACAGCCATGTCAGCCTTTCCGTTAGATTTTAAGGACGGGTGACTTTATTGGAACCACTTAAATAGTTACATGGTATAATTTCCAAATTTTAAAGTATAGTGATCAAATTGACACTAGGCTCATAGTTAAGTGATCATTTGTGTAGTTTACCCTAAAAAGATGTAAACGTAAGTCATTTTGTGAGGTCATTTTATATGTACAACTTAAATAAATAAACAATTATATTTATCTAGTCTGAAAATAATTATTGTTTATTTTTTAAAAGGATAAACATTCCTCATCGTCATTATCTAATCCGGACATTGTGTGATTAATCACCCGTGAATATGTTCAAATTTTATATGTACAACTTCGCCAATCGACCCGTGAATATATGATTCTTGATTATTAATTTTCTTTGTGATCTTAGTTTTCATGGCTGCTGATTTTCGAACGAAATAATAATGTGTTTTGCAACTAACGACACTATTTTGAACTCTTGCAGAAGTGTTTTCAGCCTCTGACCAAGATCTTCGTGCTGCGATGTTGGCGGGAATGGTTAAGCAACAAGGTGATTTTCTAAATGAGTATGCTAATTTTATTAAAAGAGGAAAAATCAAAAAATATAATGAGAGTTTACAATTTAAGTAAAAGAATTTAATCCGGACATATTCCTAAAATATAAAACTAACGTCTCAAGATCATAGAGAAAAACAAGCAAAAACCCTAACTAAAATGCTCGAAACAAAATAGATAAAAGCATTACTAAAGCTCGATAATGAAAGGTAAAAACCAACAAAAACAACATTAAAAAAATTCATATTACAATAATAAGAGGCGTTGACAACATGGTCATTACCATAACTCAATCGTGAACAAAAGCGATGATTGTGAGCTCGTATCTAAAACCAATTTGAGGGTCCAAAACAAGAAGATCAACAGGATAATCAAAAGAGCGTCAGTTTGATCAGTCGTGGGGACGTCAAATCCAACCCCGATAGAAAATCAAAATAAAAAAGAAGCAGCCAAGCGGTCGAGTAAGAGAGCGTGCCAAAAGGTAGAAGATACGTACCAAAAGGTAGAGAAAAAACATGTCACAAGGTTAGAGTTATTGAATTAAAAATCTAAAAAATAAAGAGCAAAGAGAAAATATTATCTGTGGTCGAAAACCAGCATTGAAGTTAGTGCCGCGACCTACCATGTGAAGAATGAAGATTAAAAGAAAAATGGAAAAGTTGAAGATACTAAGCACCGCGGCTAGGGTTTGAGAGCTATATACCCCTGTATCTGACTTATAACATGAATTCTATGTTGTATGGTGTTTTTGTATTTTTGATTGGCTTTGATTTAACTTCTTAATCCTTTAATGTTGTATTTGAGGCTTTTATCTATGATTCTCTAGTAAAATGCAATCTTACTTTGCAAAAAAATGTGGGGAAGTGACAATGGCTAGAGGTAGACAAGTCGTTATGTTGAGGAAGTGGCTCTCAAGAGCTAATGTTACTGACCTGACGATTGTTAACGTCAACGATGACTCTTGAAAAATTAGGGTTAACGATAGCAAGTAGGCTTGGTTAGGGTTCAAGGTTGCGTTAGGATTAGGGTTATTTAGGTGATTTAACATGGGTGTAATTGGGTCATTTGGGTAATTGGATAATAGGTAGTATCTTGTATTGTGTAGCTGACGAGTTTGTGGCAATTTAAGCTAGTTATTTGGTATATAATTGGTTATCCTAATGGGCTTGGGATTTATAACATATGTATTTTTTTTGTGAATTAGACCCAAATTTGGTCAGATAAAAACAATGTTAACATAAGGGATAAGTTTAGAACGGGCACGCCGCTATACATCATTACACATTATTAATTTTTTAATGACTTTTAAATAATTTTTAAAATTTCAACGGCTCGACATACAATTAATCATATTTTAAAATAAAATTAGAAGAAATTATTTCATAAACTATTCTCACCATCACATCCACGGTCATACCCAATTAAATAAAAATACATCGTCTTATTTTGCACATAATATTTTCTTACAAATTATCATCTTCTTTCTCATACATCGTATGTTAATTCTAATATGTTAAAATAATTAATTAGCACCACATCTCAAACACATTAAAATTTCAACATGCAAATAAAAATTTATCCTAAATCAACCTCCAGAAAAATCTATTCTTAAACTGTAACACCTCTTACCCGTATCTGGTACCCCTGATACGAATAAGAGATGTCACAATATTATTAGTTTTATTAACAATGTTATAGAAATTCAAAACTTGGGTTTTAACAAATGGGAGATTTAAACATTTTATTTATAAAGTATCAAGGGCCTTAAAAGATATTAAACCATTTTATTTTTATTTTTGAAATTCTTTGGCATAATGACCAGGCAGTATCGGTTCGGTTAGGTGAGTACCGATATGCTCTATTCCAAAATGTAAAATCTGCATAAATACAACTCAAAATTCAACTTAGTTTCATCCCTAATCAATGCCCACATCACATGCTTACCATTAACTAAATATGCATCACTATGTGATATTACACTAGCCCAATATTTCTATATTCCACGAGCACTATGATGTAGAATTCAAAATGTCATTTTACATAAGATCACATCTTTTACTTCAAATATACATGCCACTATAATATGAATAAGATTAGCCCAAAAGATGTAAATATATTACTTTGATCACTTGTGAACTTACCAAATGGAGTGATGCACCAATACAACTTACTTTGGCCTTAAGCAACCTACGTGTGCACAACAAACGTACACTAAATACGAACTTAGTGAGTCATAAGCATTATCAAATAAAAAAATGATAGTATAAAGACATTATAATAAATATAAATGTCCATATATTAATTACTCTTAAAACCATAACCAATTCTTTTTTTTTCTTTTAAGTTATCAAGCTTATAATCCTGAAATTTATATATAATTCACAATATAGCCCAATCTAATATAGAGTTCAAGGTACGCAATCTAGTGAGCATAATGTCACGGACTTAATTCTTTAAGCTCAAATCCGTGCGGCACTAGCACTCTTGGCACGATGCTAGTCAGCCTTAATGTCGCAACGCTATGGCAAACACAAGGAGCAAATGAGTTTACAAGGAAAGAACCTTGTATTACACAACGGAAGCTTTACAAGTGTTTGAGTGAATGACTACTTAGGTGCTTTACAAATGAAGGAGGTAGCCCTATTTATAGGCACCAACCTCCTCAACGGACGGTTAGGATCGTTTTGATCCAACGGTTACAATGTTGCCTCTTAAAATATCTAAGGGGTCTAAACTATTCTAGAGATTTCTATAGGATTCTACATATATCTCTAAGGACCTAAAGTATTCTAGATAACTCCTATAGATCTACACATTTCTATAGGTTTCTAGAATGTTCCAGACGTCTCTAGAGTAGTCCTGATTCTTCCATAGTCTTCCAGGATCTTCTATAACATTCTAGATCCTTCTAGAATGTTCTAGACGCTTCCAGCATGTTCCAGGTTCTTCTAGAATGTTCCAAAATCTTCAAGAATCTTCTAGAGTCTTCTAGAATCTTCTAGGGCGTTCTAGGTGTCTCTAGACCTTTGAAGAGCCTCTCGGATCGTTCTAGACTTGTGTAGAACCTCCTAGAACCTCCTAGATTCATGTAGAGACGTCTTAAGAGGGTTGTAGGCCTCTATAGGCTGTTCTAGATCCTTCTTTGGTTCATACTTGTCCTTAAAACGTCCAAGGCTCTTCATTTTGCCTTGGTTGGCCCGAGTGCACCTAGGGGGCACTTCTCGGTCGGTCCTGGTGCACTTTGGCGGGGTGTGACATCCTCCCCCACCTGATATCGCGACGCCCTCGTCGCGTCTCGGTCGAGCTGCTGGGGTGTTGCTGGTGTGCCTCCCTCGGCTTCTAGCTTTCCTCGTCAACACCCTCGGCTTGGCAGCTTGATCCTGGGCAATCGTATCTGGTTGTGCCTTACCATCAACCCCTTTGATGAAGGCAACAAGACGCTTTTGTGTCGGACACGACCTCATCACATGAGGTCCTTCACATAGGTAGCACTTCACCCTCGTGCTAACCTTTGGTGCGGACTTAGCCTTTTCATTGCCACGGTTCCTTCTCGTGGACTTGACCTTAGTGATGCCACCTTGCTTATCTCGTGCAAGCTTGGTCGGTGACTCGCCCTTTCCCTTGGCCTTTGAAGTTGGCTGGTTACGCTTGCGCTCCACGCCAAGCATTGACCTTGGCTTAAGTCCCTCGATGTCTTGTCCCTTGGGGGTGGAACTTCCCTCGTTCCTTTTGGTGTCCCCCACTGATTGAAGTGCTGATATGAGTTGCATGGATCCCATTTGTGCACCTTCGTCACTACTGTCGGTGTCACTACCTTCTCGGTGCTTGGCTAGGAGTGAATTAAGAGCTTGTCGTTGTGGGCATTCACGTGTCCAATGGTCACCATCACAAATGAAGCAACTGCTCGGTGGTGACTTCCTCGCACCTTGGAACTCCTTGGACTTACCATTGTCCTTGCTCTTCCAAGGGGATGAGTCTCGGTGCCTTGGTGAGTGGCCTTCCTGATGGCCCTCCTTGGGATAGCCCTTGTCTCCCCCACCTTTGGCATGACTGCTCTTCTCATCCCTCGGCTTAGGGGTGGTCTCCTTGTGGCTCGAGTAGTCGATAAGGCTCTCGGCCACGGCTATTGCACCGGCAAGGGTTTGGACTCCCCTTCGCCTTAACTCGATCTTGGCCCAACTTTTGAGACCATCTAAGAAGTAGAAGAGCGAGTCTTTCGTGGACATATCGGGGATCTCGAGCACCAAACTAGTGAACTCTCTCACGTAATCTTGGATGCTCCCCGACTGCTTCAACCTTCGAAGGCGAGCTCTTGCCTCATCCTCGGCATTCTCCGGATAGAATTGTCTTTTGAGCTCCCTTTTGAAATCATTGAAGGTAGAGATGGTGCACGTACCTCTCTCGACATCGAGACGTCTTCTCCTCCACCAAAGCATGGCGGTGTCGGTGAGGTATAAAGTTGCGGTCTGGATCTTAGAGGCATCATCCTTGATGCCAACGGCTTCTAAGTATTGCTCCAAGCCATACAAGAAGTTGTCAACTTCTTTGGCGTTGCGTGTCCCTGAAAAAGTTTGAGGCTTGGGCACCTCGACCCTTCTAACCTCCACGGTGGTGCTTGGCCCGGCTGCCATAGCACGTTTGCACAAGGCAAGGTCGCCTTGTAATGACTCTAGTTGGGAATGCATGTTGTCAAGTTCTCGTTGAAATGACTCACGTACCTTTGTGAGCTCTACCATGAGTGTGTCGCGTACTTCACCCATTTCCGCGCGTAGAGTCTCCTCTAGCTTGATCTTCATTGCCCTCACGACTGTATGGATCTCGGCATCCTCCGTCTCAAGGCCTTCAATCCGCTCATGAAGGTCGTCCACTTGGGCACCCATTCCCGAGACGCTTTCCTCCACGCGAGTCAAGCGCGATTCAAAGCTAGAGAGTTGGTCCTTGGATTTGGCACGAGGCCTTGTATCCACAAGGTCGGCCTTTACTTGATGCCCACCTTGGTCATGCGTGACCTCGGTCTCTGACGGGCTAGCGGCTTGAGTTTTGCTGGTCTTGGCCATGCTCCCGAGCGATCGGAACCTGGCTCTGATACCAACTGTCACGGACTTAATTCTTTAAGCTCAAATCCGTGCGGCACTAGCACTCTCGGCACGATGCTAGTCAGCCTTAATGTCGCAACGCTATGGCAAACACAAGGAGCAAATGAGTTTACAAGGAAAGAACCTTGTATTACACAACGGAAGCTTTACAAGTGTTTGAGTGAATGACTACTTAGGTGCTTTACAAATGAAGGAGGTAGCCCTATTTATAGGCACCAACCTCCTCAACGGACGGTTAGGATCGTTTTGATCCAACGGTTACAATGTTGCCTCCTAAAATATCTAAGGGATTAAGGGATCTAAACTATTCTAGAGATTTCTATAGGATTCTACATATATCTCTAAGGACCTAAAGTATTCTAGATAACTCCTATAGATCTACACATTTCTATAGGTTTCTAGAATGTTCCAGACGTCTCTAGAGTAGTCCTGATTCTTCCATAGTCTTCCAGGATCTTCTGTAACATTCTAGATCCTTCTAGAATGTTCTAGACGCTTCCAGCATGTTCCAGGTTCTTCTAGAATGTTCCAGAATCTTCAAGAATCTTCTAGAGTCTTCTAGAATCTTCCAGTTCGTTCTAGGTGTCTTTAGACCTTTGAAGAGCCTCCCGGATCGTTCTAGACTTGTGTAGAACCTCCTGGAACCTCCTAGATTCATGTAGGGACGTTTTAAGAGGGTTGTGGGCCTCTCTAGGCCGTTCTAGATCCTTCTTTGGTTCATACTTGTCCTTAAAACGTCCAAGGCTCTTCATTTTGCCTTGGTTGGCCTGAGTGCACCTAAGGGGCACTTCTCGGTCGGTCCTGGTGCACTTTGGCGGGGTGTGACAATAACCCCTTACGAATAAAAAAAACTTGTGCATGACACAAAATGTCTGAGAGTCCAATAACTCTCCCAGGGCCGGCATAAAGCCCTTAGCACCGTAGTGCTGAAACCATGAAGCACCAATGTGCTTCCTTAGAACCGAAGTGCTGACATACAGCTGCTAAACTTATGGTATACCACTTGGCACTTGCACCTATAATTCTTAATAATATCATTTGGGCATAAATACATAATATCATAAGATATAACATTTATTTCAGGTTATCAATAAATATAATAGGGCAGTTCATACTTTATTGAACAAAAATTCATTCTCATACTGGCTTTGCTCTATAAATAATATCATATCATTTATTATTTGTAATAAACCACGTAGGCAACTTACAATAATGCTTTCTCACCATTACTGGGTATATTTGAAAGTATAATATACACTCACCTTGACACTTCTATTTACCAATCAAAATGTAGTCCACGTAAGCTTCATTATTGACTTCTTTCCTTGTCAAGTGCCTTGTGTAGATCTTTAAATATCTTGGATGCTACATTTTCACCATAAGCATTTCACATACAATCAAGAGTACAGGTTAGATCCATATTCAACCTTGTACATTGAATCTTAAGAATTTATAAAATTCTCTCAAAGTACTAATAAAAATACAAGATTATATACACCTTAATTCAACCTTGAATTGTCTATTCTCATCAACCTAAATTTTTACATGTTAGAGATTTAACAACTAAAATGGTAACTTTCATCTTTCAACACCACTCAAAACCATTTTACCACCAAAATATATCCTAACTGATGGTAAACAACATAAACACTTTAATTTCTAAATTTGACATTTTAGTTCATAATTTCTCTAGTATGCCAAAAGTCCCTTGAGCTTTCTAAGCTTGCATTTTGATTCGCATCGCATTTCATAGCATATAGAGTTATCTATTCTTCAAGGAAAACCCCAAATTCAAATTCAATATATAAACCTTAAACATCCATTGTTGGTATTCTCGTGAATACACGTGAATTTCAACTTAACCCAAGCAAGGAAATGATAGAACAATATCTAATCTTCCTTAATTCAATCTTAATTCAAAAGAATCTCTAAATCCTAGATCATCTCTCACCAAATTTCAAGAGTTTCCTTCCATTATTCCATGAAATTTTTATACTAAAAGAAAGAAAATGCAAAGGATAACAAATTTCTATCTCATGTTCAAACCTTAAATCCAAACCCAAAAGCTTTAAAAATCAAAATGAATATTCTTTCTCCTTACCTATTAAAGCTTGCGACATTGATTGGAAAAGATGAGCAACATATTTGCTCACTTTTCATCCATATGACATTTATAATAACCATAATGTACGGATTGGCAACTTCGCAATCTGACCAAATGTGCTTGCTCATTATTATTTTTTTCAATTTTTGTTATTGTTGGTTATGGATACTTTCATATTTGACTCTTTGTTAACTCTGTTTCGAAATAATAAAGTTGTCCGGTATTATCTTTCAAAAAATTAACATGCAAAATAAAATAAAAATGATCCTAAATCAAGCTCTTAAAATAATTAAGACAACAAATATTAAACATGCTCCTAAAATACATAAACAAATAAGCCAAACAAAGCTTAGAACATGCATTTTGTCGTAACAAATAAGCCTAATAATCTAAGTTTCCTAAACCGCCACAAAACAAGTAATTAAAATCCAGAGGTTTATTTTTTTAAAACGCGTCTCTTGAACTCTACTAAAACCCTTATTATCATCAAAATCATTCACACTCATAAACACGTGCAAAAGATGAAAGCTAGGTTGATATACAAAGTTTCGACTTAAAGGATTCAATAGGTTCCAAGCGCAGACTAAAGGCGGTGGTGCACACTACCTCGACACCACGGTGTCCGACGAAACCAAAAGAACAGATGAGGATTGTGGGTACGTATTGTTTTCAGTTCAATATCCAACCTGTGAATCCTACTTGGTTGTTTTAATTTACTGTATTTAATAGAATGCATAGATTTAGATGCACTTAAGGTGATAGATTGCAGTGTTATTGTTACGTAAACAAGATTATATATGATTCTTGATTATTAATTTTCTTTGTGATCTTAGTTTTCATGGCTGCTGATTTTCGAACGAAATAATAATGTGTTTATGTGCAACTAACGACCTAATTTGAACTCTTGCAGAAGGGTTTTCAGCCTTTGACAAAGATCTCCGTGCTGCGATGTTGAAAAGCCGATTTGCGGACACCATCATCAAAGCCCAACAACAGATAAAGTCAGTGAAAACTGACTTTCAGAATTCAGTAGGCTCCAAGCGCAGACCAGAGGCGGTGGATTGCGTTGGTGATTTGCTCAAGAAAAGACTGAAGGTGGCAGTGGACACTACTTCGACTCCACGGTGTCCGACATGGCCTAAAGAACCGATGAGAGCTTTGGGTACGTAACGTTCTCAGTTCAATATTCAACCTATGTATCCTTCTTGAATGTTTACTGTAATTAAAAGAATGCGTTGATTTAGATGCACCGAAGTTGATAGATAATTTCAGTGTTATGTGAACACGATTGTATATGATTCTTGATTATTATTTTTTGTGATCTTAGCGTTCATGGCTGCTGGTTTTAATAACATGTTTATGTATAACTAACGACTTAATCTTCAACTCTTGCAACAGAAGCGGCTCCTGGAAACTAGAGTTATGGCTAAAAGAAAACATCTGGAAGCTGAAAAGAAACCGTAATCTGAGTTATGGCTAAAATAAAGCATCTGGAAGACCAACAACTATTGAATTTGTCTCACCTGGTTTTGCAAGATCTGGAAGCTGTAAAGAAACCGCAATCTAAGTTATGGGGTCTGTAGAAAGCTGAGGCTTCTTTTTTCGACAGAAGTCAAGGGTGTTGTGGTTGCAGGGAACCAAATTCTTCCATAATATTGTAAATGCTAAGAAGAAGAAGAGTATTTGAATGTTGCTTAATGAGCAAGGGAGGAGATTGGAGGATTTCTAAGGGATGTCATCTGAAATGGTGCTCTCTTCACCCAGTTAATTGGCAACAAAAACCCTGATGGCTATTCTGAGAGATTTGTTAAAGATTGATCCATGTGGATCTGTGCAGGAGAGTCACTCGTGATGAAGTTACATACAGGTTAAGAATGTTGAAACCTAGAAAGTAGATTGTTTGACTAGGATCTAGGCAAGTACTGGATTCCAGGTGAAAGCTTATAGCCAAGAATTGTTCCCCTCTCATCGAGAAAAATAAAGGTAAAGCTCAGCTGATATACAGGTTAAGAATGTTGAAACCTGTAACAAGGCATGCATGATGCAGCTAATGAAAAACATCATTACTGGTGAGGCGTCCTTTTGGGTGGCCTAGATTAAGGAAAATGTTATAAAAGGGGAAGATTTTTGAACAACAAAATAACTTTGAAATTTATCAAATAAAAACAAGGTAACCAAAAACAAACTCAACTCATGTTTTCAACAACAAAATAGAAAATGAACGACCAAAAACAAAAGATAAATTCATGAAATCGTGATTCAGGCACCGACGACCTCTGGGGTGGGCTCAGCCATTGTGTCATCAGCCGGCCTCTCTAGTTTCACACCGACATCTTCCGAGTAATCCCCGTGAACCTATATTTCACAAAAATAACAAACAAATAAATTAATTTAATGGTTTGGTATCTCAATTCAGTTGAAAATGTTTTATATTTAACATGGAAAATATACAAAATCAGATAAACATACCTCCATCAGCTTCCCGAGATCAAACTTGGGAGCCTTCAAGATCTTGACTTTTCGAATGAACACATTCTGCAAAGGATAGATGCTCGATGTTGCCTTTTCGATTTCTTTTCCAATCATCTCAGGGATGAACTTCTGCACTAACTCCTTCAAATCACACGATGTTGCCTGAGCGGTCATTATCTCCCTCATCTTTCGGCGAATCTGAAAAATAAAAGCAACTTCATCATGGGATTTGGCTGATTTGGGAATCTCCACACATACACTACATACATAAACAATCGATGAAGTTCCACCGTCAAAACTTTTGACAAAATATCAATGTATTATATTACCTGTCTAATCTGGCTGGATTGTGCATAGCATGTCCTTTTAACCTGGTTAGGACGCCTCTTCGTGAATCCAATGCAGAACATTCTCAGTGTGTAATTATCAGTTGTCTTCACATCCACATGAGCTTCTATCAGTGTTTGCCATTTCCGCACCAAGGACCTCAGTTTGTCAGTTGTAAAATTCATTCCCTGGATATTTTTAATTTTATTACAACAAGCAACGATGAATAAGTGATGTGAATAAAGAGGTTTACGTTGCCATACCCAAAAGTTGGTCAAAACATTCTTTCCTTGAACATCTTCGGCTCTCAAACGAATCTTTCTGTATGCATGATCCTCGTCACCACCTTGAAGATCAGCAAGTGAAATCTCAAACACACGGTGTTTGAGTCCTTCTGAAGCAATCTGTGAACAGAATAGCAAATTTCAAACCATATAAAAACATAGAAATCTAACTGTAAAACTGAGAAAATGTACCAGGCATATCTAAGTTCAACACACTGTACATACAAGAAAAAGATAAATATCATGAGGATTTCCCACATCCATACAGCACATCATAAGGAGAAAAACTAGTGAAATTTCTTAAGCGGCAAAACAACCAAAGCCAACTAAGGATGCAAGACCAAAAGTAGGATACAATAAGACAAGTTCAAGCTTTTTGAGGAAGGAATCCGTTGGAAGATACTTGAAGGTTAAGGCAGTTTCTAGAATTCCTAGCAGCAGCAATCGATTCATCCTCGCCTAAGAAGTCTCCCCGAAAGTTAAATTTTGATACCAGACAAAATATTTCCCCACTCAAATAAGAATATATCATCAAGAATAAACAAAAAAACCTCAATATAACCATGGCTAGCTCAAAAAAAAAAAAAGATAATCTCCACTTTCATACAGAGCAAAACAAACAACATTGAACTCCATTACCAATTACCATCATTCTTATAAAGCTAAAACGAACTGTGCAAGCACTTGGCTAGATGTTCAATGTAATATGAATGAAACCCAGATTCCCACAGGATCAAAAAACACAACAAAAAAATTCACAAAACGGTAAAGAGATGAAAATTTAGAACAAAAAAGGACAAACCTTGGTACCCTGGGTACGAGTAACAAGAGTCTTCCCAACATTTCTGGAAGTAAAAACTGACGGAGCCTTGATATCATACCAATCTTTCTTAGCAAATGGATCAGCTCTAAAGCAAAGAGCCCAACAAAAAAATTCAAAATTTTAACGAACAGATCATTTTCTAAAATACCCAGAGCGTGTTTAAAGCTAAAGACAATCAAATGAAATAAACACTCACGCCTTCTTCTTTCCTCCCTTCTTTCCTTTGGAAATCCTCTTGTTCTTCCTGTATTACAACAACATAAATGAAATTTGAGAAAATAAGGAAACCCCGTCTGAATAAAGAGTGGAAGATAAAGACATGAGTACCCGACGGCCATGGTTGAAGCTCTGCTGGGTTAGCTACAAAGAGAAGAAAGCAGACTGCTTGTAAACCTGGGAAAGATTTCAAAACCCTAACTAGTTTATATACAAGTCTTTTATGGATTGGTTTTTGTGAATCTAAGAGTTGGGTTTGAAAACCCAAGTAATTTGGGATTCGGGCTTTACAATTTCATTTAGTAGAGCTGGACCGACTTCTAAATTTTGAGCCACTGCCTTAGTCCTTAGCCCTATACCAATAGAGGTTTTTGATAATAAAAAAAAAGGCCTTGAACTTTATATATATATATCAAACTCTTACAACCTTTTGCACCCAATTGATTATAGAAAAAGTACAGCTTATATTGTATTGATATGGATACAGGTAAGGGAATAAAAACGAAGATAAAAAATGATAATTTTTAAAAATACAGAAAACGGGTATGGTAAATATAAAATAAATTTTAAATTTTAAAAAAATAATAAAAATTATATGAGCATGACATCACACATACTTATATACTTATAATTGAATCATGTGAACAAGAGAAAGTCGAAAAAAATAAGAAAAAAGGAGAAAATAGTGGAGAAAAATACTTGCAAGTATTCAAGCGTATCTAATATGTCCCGGTACAAGCACATATCATATACGTGGTACGACTTTAGATTCAAATACTCGTACTCTATAGAGTGCAATTTATTTTACTTTTGGGAATTGGAGACTTTCATGCAACATCTTAAGATCTAAACGGTGAAAGTTTTTAAATCTAAAAGAATCATATATTTCGAGATTAATTATGTATCAATTGACTACAAAGAATAAATGAAAAGAGACTTGAACTCTTATTGCTAGAAAAGAGGGGTTTGAGGGAAAAGATTCAAACCTTTTTTGGTTCTATTGTCTAATGCATTGGTGAAGGCATATGTTGGTATTGAAATGTTTTTAATGTTTTGTTTCAGACATTTCAACATTAACATATATCGACTATATATTTTCTCGTGAAAGCATATGTTGGTATTGAAATGTTTTTAATGTTGTTATGAATGTTTTGCTGGATAAAGGGAAAAGATTCAAATCTTTTTTAGGATAGTAAGAGGGATCAAAATGGTTTCATGTTTTCACAAACTAAAACCTACAGTAATTTTTTTTCTCTGCCCGTTGCAGCCTTTTTTCGTTAGTTCATTGTCGGTAGTCGGCAACTTAAAACCTCTTTTTTCTCCCCGCCATAGCTTTTTTTGACGCTTTTTTTCATACTTTTAATAAAAATTTATATCATTGTGCCATGTGTTTCCTATGTTCTTGTGGCACATTTTTCTTTGTTTTTTATGATTTGTTTCATTTGTTATTTTGACATGATTCAACATATTTTAGCACTCATTTGGTGCTCGTACAGAAATCTTCACGGCACTAATATTTAATTATGATTCTATCGGTGGTCATAGAAAGATAGATCTTCACTCTGTTGATGCTTGTTTGTGATGTAATCAAGCCTGGGTAGTTGAGCAATCTGTCTGATACTTTGGTTCGCTTACCACTCTTTTTTCACCCTGTAAAACGTCTCGTTTGGATTAGAGACAAGGAGATTCAAAAAGGCTTATAGATTTTGATGGTATGCTAATTAACTTTTCTTTGCACATTTAAGTTCTTGTATGAAATTTCGATAAACTAATTCCTATTATTCTCCCTTCTAAATATGTTGCATTTGTAATATCTTCTATGATTTTTAAGGCTTATAGATTTTTAATACTATCGTTAAAAAAAACATTAACATATGTATTTACCAATGCCTTATTAGAAATGGATTTGTTTTGCTTTATACCTTTCTGTGATCTTCTTAACTAAAGGTGAGCAAATAGCTGATTAAACAAAACTAATTGAATAAAATCTAATCAATTTAATCAAAAAATCTTGTTTATTCAATTAGCGGTTCAGTTTTTGTTTTAAGACTCAACCGAGTAAATATTATTTAATTAATTGCATGTAAATAAATCTTTAAAAGAACTCTTAAATAATTTATTTCAGTTTAAACAATAAGATCGATTCAATTTATTCACCCATACTCTAACCAAATTTATTTTGTATACCTATTGAATGAATAATGAAAGAGTGAGAAATAGATAATGGGAACACATTGATAAAGCATGGATGAAAACTAGAAAATGAGATTTATAGGTAAATTTGCCACCCACATTAATTTTAGGGGTAGAGAGACCATACCATTATACCAAACCTAGTACCAAATGTCAGAGTTTTCATGTGCCAACCATGATCCATGCACATGCTCTCAATTAGGCACCTATTTGAACACAATTTCTCACCCAAATTCAAACCTTACTTTCTATCTTCAAACAACACAATAAATCCCATTCCACAAGTTCCAATTTTGTGTTTTGGAAATGTCAACCGCTGTCTAATAATGTAGTTGAATTAAGGGTCCATTTATTTGGTGTCAATAGATATTTTAGGCTTAATTCACAAAGTAGTCCTCCATCTACACTCGTTTTCCCACTTTATACCCTAAACATTTTTTGTCCCGTTTAGGCCCTCCAAGTGTACTTGCTTTCTCACCTTACACCCTAAAATAACTTGAGGGTCAAGTTATGAATTAAGCCCATATTCTTCAAAGATTATCACTTTGAATAAGTAAAAAGGTTCACATCAACACCGACTAATGGTCTTATCAATTTGCACATACTAATAACCTATGTTGCACACTTGCACTGATACGAATATAAATACGAGTATAGAAATAGAGACGAAAATGATAATATTCAAAATAACAGAGTACGAGTATGATAAGGGTACATCAAATATAAAATAAATTTTATATTTTAGAAATGTAAAAAAAATTCATAAAAAATCATGTGAGCATGACATCACACATACTTAGTTGAATCATATGAGTAAGAGAAAGTAAAAAAGAAACAAAAAAGACGAAAAAATGTGTAAGAATAGAAAAATAAAAAATAGAGAGATGAAATATTAGAGAGTACCCAAATCGTACTCAATACATCTCCGGTATGAGGACGTATCAGGTACGCAATACGGCTTTAGATTGAAGCACTTGTGCTTCATAGCTAATAACATTAAAAAAAGACAAAATTGTGACAAATCAAAAAAGAAAGATTTAATCATAAATTTGAGCATCATAGAGGGACTAAATCGAAATTAAAGCATCCAAAAACCATTCTTTGAAGTTTGAATTGAACCCCCAACGAACTACTGAAGAGTTTCGCCGAGTCCACGCCACGTAAACATCTCAACCTCCAAGTTCCAGCAATCAAAAGCGCCGTCCATTTGCAGAACACCACTTCAAGCTTTCTTAAACTCCATAAAAATTGTATCTTTACTTCTTTTTTCTCATAAACATTCTTGCATGTTCTCTAGCCATGGCTTCTCTCAACACCCTTGCTTTGCTTTCAATCTTTCTCCTTCTTCTCCATCTCAAGATTGCTAAATCTGACCTTTTATCCCCACTTTTATCACCCTTATTTGGTCTGTTCATTTCCCATTTCCATGTTTCGGATGTCAAAACAATGTTTTTTTTTTTTATCTTTGGGTCTTTTCTTAACTTGGGTTTTTCACTTTTTCTCCATTTTATGAGTTTTTGTTTGTGGTTGCAGATGATGTATGCAAAGAAGTGGAATGTGGCAGAGGAAAATGCCAATCTTCTTTAAATGCAACACTTCCCTTTTATATCTGTGAATGTGATCCTGGTTGGAAGCAAACCTTTTCTGATAAAGATGATCATCAACATCTCAAGTTTCTCCCCTGCATTGTTCCCAACTGTAATCAATCTATTTCTTGTTGATTTCTTTGTTTTTCTGCTATGATTATATATATATCATGATTGTTTTGTGGATTTGGCACTCATTTGATGAATGATGATGATATGCAAGTGGATCTTGTAATCTTTTTAGCTTTAGAAACTAGAAATGGTCATGGGGTTGTTGTGCATCATGTGAAGAATGTTAGGTTGTTGTTTTCAACCTTCTTATACCGTAATCGATCGTAATAGCATCCGTTACATCCATGGTTTAAAGGACCATATATAGAAACCGATTAGTTCGAGTTGGTGATGGATTTGGTTATAGTGAGGACCAAATGCTTGCCATTATGTGTGATGTTAACATCTTAGCTAACTCAAAGATTGCATAGTTTAATTAGATTGTTGATCCGAGGATTCGGTCGAATGATCTAAAGTTTGTTAAGCAGTAGCCATCGAATGATTTCGGATTTCGTTTTCTTTTCAGGTACAGTGAATAGTGCTTGTTCAGATGCTCCCTCCCCTGTGCAGGAAAAGGAAACTAAAATGAATCATTCTGCCTTTGATAGTAAGATGTGTACCGTTTACTCATTGTGTTTGGCCATTTGTTACAGTTTTCTTGATGTCTAATGCTGTACTCTGTAATGGTTTTACAGTCTGCAGTTGGACTGATTGCGGAGGCGGGTCGTGCAACAAGACATCACCATTTACATACGACTGTCAATGTTCGGAGGGTTACTTTAATCTTCTTAACGTCTCGTCCTTCCCGTGTTACAAAGAATGTAAGAACCTACTTGTAATTGAGTCAATTGCAGGCCTTGTTAAAGGAAAATTGGTAATTGAGTTTGAACTTTGTGGTTTTCCAGGTTCAATCGGAATGGACTGTGCGAACCTCGGGATCTCGATGACGAATATGTCTACTTCGACACCGCTGACACCATCGGTGTCTCAAAATGATGTTAACCGAGGTAAAACCGAACACATGCATCTATTGCCAAAACTTCCCATGATGCATTTTATGCCTATATGAATGAATGAAAATAAGTTTGTTCTATTTTTTTCCCCTCAGCTGGCTTGAAGCTGCTAGGAACTTGGCATTGGGTCATAATGTTGGTATTGTTGCTGGCCATGGTTGCTTGATTCCTATAGATTTAACCGATGCTTGAGCGTTTTGAACTCCACAGTCCGAATCTTTCTGATCGACTCAGTCGAAGAGAACACTATGGTTTCGAGCTCCATCCAATCCGAAACCTTTGTGAATCCGTACATTTTAGAGTTACTATTCGATTCGGATGTTAGCGTTAGATGTGTTTCTATGTAACTTCCATTTCGTTTCAATAAGTATATTTATAAGATTATGACTATTTTGTAATTAATTCTTTTTTTTTGGTAAAATTATGGTTTTGGTTCCTTTACAATGTAGTATATTTTAATTTGGTATAATTTAATTATCTATTTTTATAATGTTACTTAGACTTGGCAAACTTGACCCGAGAATCGATTTACTCGAACCAAAAGCAACCTGAACCGAAGGTAACCCGAAATAAAAAAAAATATTTAAACAAATAAATAAAGATGAGATGTGAACGGTTGCACCACTCACCAAAAAGCCAAATATGCAGGTTATATAAAGTCATATATAGGGTGGAAAATTTTAAATTGGTTTGAAAACTCGAATAAAACTGATCGATCTCCTATTAATCAGAGACCCGACCAGAAATCAACCGACTCGAAAATCAACCGAATCGACGTCCTAACCCGATACCCGAATCAAAATCACCATAAAACTAACCCGACCCAAACTTAAATCAAATATAATCAGACCCGAAATAACCCGAATTTGAATGACCCGTTTGCCACTCTAATGTTACTAACTCGTATAGTCATCAGCGTTAATTATTTCGATTAGCATTATTTCTCAGATTACCCGGACTTTGCATAATTGGATCATGGTGTCATTGGTGCCAAACAGTAATTCAATGTAGTCCAATTATAAGAGGGTCATGTTTGTCACTAACTTTTAAAAGTTTTAAAATAGTCATTAATTTTATCGAACTGTTACAAAATGATCATTAAAAGTTATATAAAATAATGTAACAATTTGATTAATTTAATGAACATTTTGTAACATTTCGATAAGAATATTTTATAAAAGACGTATAAATTTGATTATTATTTTGTAGCTATATGATGAATTTAATGATCATTTTATTTTTAAAAACAATAAAATGATTTTTTTATATAATTTAGTGACTAGTGTGTACTCTACCCATTATAAAAAACAATAAAATGTAGTGGGCTTAGTAGTATTGTTTTCTCTTATGTATCAATTATTTGGAACCAGTGTAGGCTTGTATGACCCAAGTTTCCTGCATCATCGACCGATAATTAAAGTCTTAAGAGCGTGTCATTTAACGCGGGTTTAAATCTTAGCGTTATAAATAGAAAATTTTAAATTGAGAAGATCGCTATTATATTAAGTCTCTATAAAAATTAATTTAAATTAGTCGACTAATAAATCGAATATTAATAGTTAAGCAAAAAGAAAAATGTATCACTTGACACAAACTATAGCTTTCACCTCCGACAATCTAGATAAGAAGTTATATTAGAAACATGGACAAATACAAAATTTTATGTTAGGCATGTAAAGTTTAAAAAATTATATTATAAATTTAAAGAATGCAAAATTATAAAATTTTAAAGGTGCAAAATTAGATTACTAATAAAAATATATAGAAAATTCTAAATTATATGAGATGTTAAAAATTTTAGAGAGTACGACCACATCTCCTTACACTCTCTTAGTCCCTATGCACAAACTTGCAAGTTAGGATAGAGATCAATAAATCATTGTGCATATTAAACCGTAAACGTTAACCGTTACAACTGTTATATTTTATATATTAATTAATCGCACTGTTAAGACTAAACAATTTCGATTAACTGAATCGTTAAAAAAGATAGTTAATGGTTGACGTATAGGTTAATCGTTATCAAATTAATTATACATATATTTTGTTCACAAGTTTAGCTATGTCAATCTCAAGACCCTCTTGTAATATAATATTAATTATAGAGATAATTTCATTATTCTCAAAAGAAGTGGTGCACATATGAAAAAAGTTATAATAAATTACATGTTAACCTATAACTGAACCGTTAATAACAATTAACCGTTAGCGTTTAAAACGTTAACTATTCTTAGCGATTAAATTGCAATTAACAAAATTCGATAACTGTTATAATAGCTAACTGACCGTTTAGACTAAATAACACAACTAACCTAAGGTAGACACCCCTACAGTGTACAACCCCTTAACAACTCAAAGGCTAAATATAAATACCCATGTATCAACTCTTGGGTTGGTTATGTGTAATAATCAATTTGAAAAGATTATACTTTAATGAGAAATATATATGTATTGGATGGTTGGGAATGGGGATGGCCTATCTTAGCCAACATCCTTTTCATTAAGGAATCGTCTGAAACTGGATAATAAAACGGCTACTGCTTTATACCTATCTCCACTAACAAGTTCTACACCCCATTTGGCCCCATCATCTTCAATTAAGTATTTTTTGTTGTGTGTTACTCTTTCGGTTCCTCATAATTTTGCTTTGGTTAATTTAAATCGACCCGCGTTGCAACCTAGTTATGATGAGTAAATCTTTTAGTACATACTTTTTATATATATAAAGCCTCAAATTCGAGATCTGCTTAAATAATATCAAGTTACTTACCAATTGAATTAATCATGTGTTGAATTAAGGATTTAATTATCCTTTTTCACGACTCAATGTGGCCAAAATTAACCAATTGGGTTACATGATTTGAGATAGCATGGTTTGATCGAGTTTTTTTTTAGATTCTTTAAATTGTTCATGATAAATTTGATTTGATTCCATTTTCAATTTCTTCATATTAATTTTGGGTTTCGAGGTTTTAGACTTTATTTTGACAAAATGAGTTTTGTTTTATGAATTTTGGATATTTTTCTGTAAAGTTTCTGTCTTTTTCATTAATATTTTTAAGAAAATTATTTTTTTCAAGTAAATAAAAGTAAATAATAATAATAATAATAATAATAATAATATGATTTGCTTCTAATAAAATCATACATTATTGAGCAAAAAAAATAATTATTATATGATATTTTAAGTAAATTTTATTACCTTAAATATAAAGAAATTGTTATACATTATAAAAAAACTAAAAATCAGTTCTAAATTAAATAAAAATAAAATTTAATTACATTCGATTTGATTCGATCCGATTTATACAACTACGATTTTTAACTTGTAAGCCATCTAAAAATTTCATATTGATTTTTGATTTCTTAATTTCCTTTGTTCAGCCCTAGGATTACCCTAATTAAGTCCAAATAAAAATAGTTTTAGTTATTCAAATTCAAATCATGAATATTCTAAATAGATCTATTCATGAATTTCATCCTCTATTTTAGGAAACTTGATAAGTTAGTCCATTTATTTTAATTTTGTTAAAATCGGGCCCTCTACTTTATAGAAATTGAGAAGCTAGTTCAGTTGTTGGTAAACACATACTTGAGCAGTTGAGCTGCTGATTTTTTACATATAATTGTTGACCTATTGATTTCTACTATTTCTATGCATATAAATTGATAAGTTGTAGTTTTGCAGATCAACAATTTAATAGTAAGGCGTAATGATTTTATTCAATTAGATTAACTTCTCAGATTTCATGAAGTACATGATCGAAATTTTGACAAATTAAAGTAAAAGGATTAATTTTACATTTTTGTAAATTAAAGTAATGAAATACATAATTAGATATTTTGAATAATATCTCTTAATAATAATAATAATAATAATAATCATATAAACCAATTGAGTTAAACTCAAACTTTATCATATATCTCTTTCTATCCAATCTTTGTCTTCAAATACTCAAATTTCTGTTAGTAATCTCTAAAACATGTAGTTAAAAGTTCTCGATTGACACCTTTATCTCTCCCCTAAGTTGTATGTTCAATATTCATTAGGAGCAAAATTTTTCTTCCCTAGTTGAAACTGTTAAAAAACCAAAATTCTTTCAAGTAAAAGTTTTTTTTAAGAAAATAAATTTGAAAATGAAGTTGCTTACTTTTCAATAATATGTTGCAAGCATGGAATTTATGGGGAAGGCTTTGATTGAAATAAATAGTTGACCCATTTTTAATGCTTGTAAGAGATATACAATAAATTAATGTACTATTTTTGACTTTTGAGAAATTAAATTAATAATATTTTGTAAAAATGTTATATAGAGTTTCATAAGCAAAAATTAAATTATGAGATAAGATATGTGAGAATGTGATGTTTGTTGTCCACTCACCAGCAGTCATATACAATTCCCCTTGACCTTTGATGTTGTGATGGGCCTTAAAAATTAATAATTGGACCAACCTTTGTTGGCTCCAAATTTAGTTTGTACCTATCTTCAATTTATTCATGTTATCCCTTCTTTTCATAAAATAAAATAATTAAAAATAAATTACGTAAGTCATCACTGAATTTTACTCTTAAATTTATTTTGGTTAATGAAGTTTTAAAATGTTCAATTTACTCACTGAAGTTTAGACATTGAACGTTCTTTGTCACTCCTCCGTTAACTTTTTGACGGTGTTTATTTATCGATGAACGAAGGAACTTCTCCAAGATCTTAACAGTGAAAAACTTCATCGGCACAAAAGAAGCAACATACAGAAAAATGGGCACCATCCAACATTATAGGAGAATGAACAACGAGAGATAAACCATAAGGTTTTTGGCCGGTTCATGAACTTCTGAGCACTTTCTGGTAAAATGGAGGTCGAACTCAGACTCAAAAAGCCGAAACAAAGTGATTGGTGAAATTGAGACTGAACGACCATCATTTACGACTGTTTGGGGTTTAAGAGTAACAAAAACATACAATGTCTAAATTTTAGTGACAAAAAACGTTCAATGTCTAAACTTCAGTGAGTAAATTGAACGTTTTAAAACTTTAATGACCAAAATAAGTTTATGAGTAAAGTTTAGTGATAATTTACGTAATTTACCCAATAATTAATTACATTTTAACTATAAATGATTAAAATAGTAACAAATTTATAAATTCTATAAATGATTTTTCAGATTTCATTACACTCAAATAAATATTTGATCTTTGTTTTATATACAAACATAAGATTAATAGTTAAATTGCATTTTCTTTGATAAACTAGAATACGTCTAGATAAACTCATGCTACTAGATATTTGTTTTTTTTTTTTCTGTTTTTGAGATGTGGAGATTGTTTGTAAGAATATTGTAATTTCTTCTAAATAAACACGATACTTATTTATGCAATATATGTATGGATTAATATTCACTTACCCTATGTAAAATTTATTTAGTTTTATACATTTTGGACGGGTGGGCGAGGGTAAATCGATGGTTGTGATTATCCTCGTCTTCTTCTTTTTTTAATTTCTCATTTGCTACTGTTAATCTCAATCATCCATTTACCTTCATCAACACTTTAAAAAAAGTATATAACTTAAATGTTTTAAATAGTGCAATACGATCCTCTATATATATATATATATATTATTTAACCAAAAAAATTAAGTGCATGTCCATTATGCACTCATTAAGAACCTTAATTGAGCATAGTTGGTGACCAAGGAAAGAGAAGATAAAATAGTGCCCTTAATCAAAGATTCCTTTGATATTGAAATGGAAATTAAGGGAGAGGAGTGTATGGCATTTGGCAAGTGGGGAGCTTATTTAGGAGAGAGCAATTGTATTGGTTTTCAATACACGAGTCCAAAGAAAGAAATAGTAGGGTATCCTTGTCATCCACAAACAAAAGTGTTGTTTTGGTACAAAAAAAAAATCATGGAATTTTGCGAAGCAATTTCAATGGACTTCCTTCAGCTTAGAAGTTTGGTGGTGGGTTTTAATCTCCCCATCTCATCATTCTAATTCTCCCTAAATCTATGCAAAAAGTAGCGACTTTAATGTACAAGAAGATGATAGGTACCGACTAAAATAATTTATATTCCATGGCCATGTTTGGTAAACAACTTTTTGACTTAAAATTAGAGGTCTGATCAGTTAAATCTACTAATTTAGATATTTAGTAAATAAAAAATAGTAACAGCGGATTGAGGTGAAACTTCTCATTTTTAAAAAGCTCTTTTTAAGAGCTTTCTTAGTTAAAGATTTGGTAAAAGACTTATAAAGATTATTTTGTCCTTAAAAATTATAAAAAAATTTCTCTAAATAACATAAATTTGATAAATTAATAAAATTTAAAAAATAATTTTATAAATAAGAAATTAATATATAAATTAATAAATGCATATATATATCAAATAATTAATAAAATTATATTCAAAATATAATTTCATAGATAAGAAATTAATATAAACATCTAAATTTAATAATTATTAAAATTATATTAGAAAGATAATTTCACAAATAAAAAAATTAATAATCAAGGTCTACTAACGAAGGTTGGTCTAAGTGATAGGCAGTTTGATATCGTTTAAGTAGGTCTCGAGTTCAAGTCATTGCGTATGCAAAAGATCTCTGTTTAGAGATTCACCCACCAAAATTAAATATGAGACGTAAATTAACATGAACTAATCAAAAATAAAACAACCAAAAAAAACAACAAAAAAAAATATAATCAAGGTCTATGAAGGACCACGTAGGGGTAGCAATGGAGTCTTAAATGATGAAAATGAGATACCTCTGCCCTACCCATTCATTCACTCACTCATTCTTCCACTTTCATCTATTCTTTTGTCACTCTACCGGTCCCAATCTATTTAATACACAACAATTCCGAAAACCAAAAAGAATTAAAAAAGTATTTTTCCTGTAGATTTAAGGTATCTTAAGTTTATCTGATAATATATAAATCTAACACACGGCTGCAATCATAAAAATAATCATGTTTAAGCGTTGCAGACAAGGATAAAGAGAAATAAATAAGCAAAAGCAATCATGGTCTTGTGCCTCAGTGTCATTTCCCTCTTTTTTGTTGTTAATTTTCTTTTTGGGTGGGTGCTAAGGTGAATGATGAAGAAACTGCTAATGGTGGCTTTGGTTATTTTTTTATAACTATCGACATTTAATATATTCACTAACTAATCTAAATCGGGTACTGTAAAGGTTTATTATTAGAGAGATTTTCTTAATTTAACTGTTCTATTTACAACGTCAGGATTCGAACTTTTGACCTTACTTAAAAATTTAGTGTTTCGTCCAAAAGACCAACCGTGAAACCAAAATTGATTTTGATATAACAATTTAACTTATGGACTAAATTGTAAACAATAAATTTTTAAGCATTTTCAAAAACTCACACTTTGACAAGCCATTTTGAACCAAACACTATTTCAAGTCAAAACATATTTAAATGTTCGATTTTCACTAAGTATTTTTATGAGTTTTCAAGCCAAACTTCAACAAAACACTTTTCAACACCGGATTTTTAATCGTTCATAGCGTACCGATACGGTCTAATTCCGTACCGATACGATATTCATCTGGGCAAGACTTTAAGCTATAACGTATCGATACTCATCGGAACCGTATCGATGCAGTTTTCATATTAAAATAGTCTTTTGCTATAGCGTACCGATACGACATGTCACCGTATCGATATGATATGCTGACCTTTGCAAAATCCTTGCATTTAATTTTCGAACGTTGACTTGTCAGCTAATTGGAATCTAGATTTTTAAATGACCGTTGAACGGTATCGATACGCTAAGGTAGCGTACCGATACGCTAAGGTAGCGTACCAATACGCTTTTTTATCAAAACCCAATTTAGAATTCCAGTGAGCAAAATCTGTATCGATACGGCTAACCGTATCGGTATGTCCTATTTTTCAATCACAACGATTCTTTCTTCTTTGAGACATGTACCGATACGCCCACGAGCCGTACTGATACGGTAGGTTGTCGAGGAGCATTTATTGCGGGAAATTGCAGCCCAACGGCTCTATTGATGACCTCAACCACCCAAACAACTAGAAATCAATGCAAGGGTATAAAAGCAAGTCTCAAATGCTACATCAACAACTATTGAGCCTTCAAGCAACATCAAAGCATTCAAATCTAAACCTTGTTCTTTTTAGAGTCAAATCTTTGTACCCAACCCCATTGTGATTTTCATTGTAGTTTTTATTGTGAGTTTGGAGAGTATTTGATTGTAATTGGGTAAACATTATCCTTAGAGAGACATTTGTAAAGTTTACCAAAAACCATTCTTTGTAAGAGTGAGTAGATTAAGATTTGGGTAGAAAGCTTAACCAAAATTGCAAGGTTTCCTCTTCATCCAAGAAAATGGGAAGAATCAATTAGTGGATTGGTTGAAAATCCTTAGTGGGAGCTAAGGTAGTGGATGTAGAGTTCATTTAGGAACTTGAACCACTCTAAGTGCCTTGTGTTCAAATTTTCATTCATCAAAATTTTCCCACCAAATTTTTAATTACCAGTTCACCCCTCTTGGCCATTTGTAATTGTTTGATCAACTCAACAATTGGTATCAAAGCTACACTCATTGGATGGATTACAATCCTCTTGAGTCGATTCTAGGAGAGTTTTGATCAACAACAAGTCAAGTAATGACATCCACTTTCATTTCCAACCTCTATGAGTCTCAATCTACCACCAAACCATCATTCTTCAATGAGGGATAACTACCCATGTTGGAAGAATAGGATGAGACTCTTCATCAAATCCACCGGCTACATGGTATGAGATATAGTTGAAGAAGGGCCATACATTCCTATGAAGAGAGATGATGAATGAAGACTTGTCCCAAAGGTGAAAGCCGAAATGACCGAAGATGATAGAAAAAGAATGCAAGTCAATGATAAAGCCTTGCATGTCATCTTTTGTGCTCTTGGTCCAGATATCTACTCCAAAGTGTCTTCGATTGAGAATGCCAAGAAAGTTTGGGATACCCTCGAGATGACATATGAGGAAACTAGCGATGTCAAAGAGACAAAGATCGGGCTACTCAATCTAAGCTATGAAAACTTCAAGATGGATCCCAATGAAAGTGTCTCCAAGATGTTTGATCGATTCTCGGTCATCGTTAATGGATTAAAAGGTTTCGGTGAAGTCATTCTCGAAGACAAGCTAGTGAGGAAGCTATTGTTTCTAGAATCTTGGGATAGCAAGAGAGCGACCATTATTGAAGCTAGAGATTTGAAGACTCTCAAGCTTGATGCTCTTGTTGGATCTCTACTTACCCATGGGATCATGAAGAAGGGAAGAGAAGAAAAAAAGAAGATGAAGGGGAAGAAGGTTGAGAAGAAGGAAGTTGAGAAAAAGAAGATTAGAATCGCACTTAAAGCTTCATACCATGATAGTGATTCTAGTGAGGATGAAAATGAGGAGATGACCATGTTGGCCAAATGATTCACTAATTTCATGAATTCCAACCGAGGGAGAAAGTTCAATAGAAAATGAGACTTCAAGAACAAGAGTAAAGAAGAAAAGAAAGACTAAATCATTTGTTATGAGTGCAAGAAATCCGACCACATCCGATCTGAGTGCCCTCAATTAAAAAGAAAGAGTTTTGGGAAGAAGAACAAGCTCAAAGCTCAAGTGGCAACTTGGAGTGACGAGGAGTCATCCGAGGAAGAGGAGGAAGTAGCTAATTTTTGCCTCATGGCCATTGATGATGATCTAAAGGTAAACCTCAACTCATCTAATTTTGATTTTACCTATGATGAGCTCCATAATGCATATAATGAGTTGCAAGAGGTCTATGATGAGTTAGTTGAAAAATATAAAGAGTCAATTTTGAGAAATAAGAAAAATATTTCCGATTTGAAAAATCAAAATGAGTCTCTTTCAAAAACTAACTCCGAATTGGAAAAGAAGGTTTTATATTTGATGAATCTTTCAAATGATCTCAAAAAGAAAAATGTTGATTTAGAAAAACTTCTTTTCGATTTTCAAGATTATCACACAAAGGAGGTGGATAATCTTAAAACTTCTATTACTATTGGGAGAAATAATTTTGAGAAAAGAAATTCTTCTAAAAGCTAATATATAAAAAGAAAACATTTTTATCCTAAACAAATAAAATTTTCAAAGCAATCTAATAAAAAAAGAATTATGAGTGTTTGGGTTCCCAAGGAACTCATTATTTCTAATAATGTGAATACTATTGTTTCTTGAATTCCTAAGGGAACCAAGGTTTTAAGGGCTAACACACATGGATTCAAAATGATTTGGGTACCAAAAACCATTGTTTGTAGGGGGAGCATTGCTACAAGGCCAAAGCTTCATGTCAAAACTCATGGTACCTTGATAGTGGATGCTCAAGACACATGACCGGTGACAAGAGTAGATTCGTGGAATTCCAGCCAAAGAGTGGTGGAGTAGTGACTTTCGGTGACAACTCCAAAAGCCACATTGAAGGAATTGGCTCCATTGGTAATTACTCCTCTATTTTTATTGAAAATGTATTATATGTCAGCGATTTTAAGCATAATTTATTGAGCATTAGTCAATTATGTGATAAAGGTTTTAATGTTCTCTTTGATAAAAATGGTTGCAAAATAATGAACATTAAAACAAATCAATTGATGCTCTTAGGGCATAAGATAGGAAATATCTACATGGTGCATTTAGATGACATTCACACATCTCATGCATGTTTAGTTGCATATGATGAACATGACTCATGGCTTTGGCATAGAAAATTAGGACATGTTAGCATGAGTGTTTTAGAAAAAATAGTTTTTCTTAATCTAGTTAGAGGTTTACCCAAACTTAAGTTCTCTAATGATAAAATATGTGATGCATGCTCTAAGGGTAAACAACATAGAACCTCAATTAAATCCATTAATGATGTCTCTACTAGTAGATGCTTACAATTGATTCATATGAATCTTTTTGGGCCAATTAGGACTTTGAGCTTGGGTGGTAAATCATATGCTTTTGTACTTGTTGATGACTATTCTAGGTTTACTTGGGTTCTATTATTAAGTACAAAAGATGAGGCTTTAGAAAAATTCATCACATTTTTAAAAATAACTCAAAATGATCTTGAGCTTAAAACCACTCACATTAGAAGTGATCATGGAACCGAGTTTCAAAATTTAGGTTTTCAAGAGTTTTTAAATGAAAATTGGATTAGCCACAATTTTTCCGCACCCCACAATCCTCAACAAAATGGGGTAATTGAGAGGAAAAATTAAACTTTAGAAGAAACCGCTAGAACCATGCTTTGTGAAAAAAAATTACCTAAATATTTTTGGGCGGAAGCCACAAATACTGCTTGCTACATCATAAATCGAGTAATGATTAGGCCAATTTTGAAGAAAACACCATATGTGATTTTAAAATCTAAGAAGCCTAACATTAGCTATTTTCATCCATTTGGTTGCAAGTGTTTTGTTTTAAACAATGCAAAAGACAACTTAGATAAATTTGATGCTAAAAATGATGAAGCTATTTTCTTAGGATATTCTTTAAACTCTAAAGCCTACCGTCTATTTAATAAGAGAACTTTAGTAATAGAAGAGTCTATACATGTTGTTTTCGATGATAACCTCATTCCGAGGAAATATTCTTGTGATGATGATGATGTAGGGATCATTGAAGCCATTGATGGAGGACAAACATCAAAGGTGGATGACATTCCAACCAAAGAAGAAGATGCACAAGATCCACCTCTTGAAGCCTTGAAGGACTTGGCTCTTGAGGAAAAGGAGGTGACATACCCAAGGGAGTTCAACTATGTCAAAGGTGGTGAAATCTTGGGTGATCCATCTAAGGGGGTAACTACTAGATCCTCTCTCAAATTAATGAACCATGTTGCATTTATTTCATGCATTGAGCCTAAAAATATCAAAGAAACATTAAAAGATGATTTTTGGATTTTGGTCATACAAGAAGAACTTAATCAATTTGAGAGAAGTAAAGTATGAACATTAATTGAAAGGCTTAGTAATCAATCTACTATAGGAACTAAATGGGTCTTTAGGAATAAACTAGATGAGAGTGGTAACATAGTGAGAAACAAGGCTAGGCTTGTTGCTCAAGGTTACACTCAAGAAGAGGGAATTGATTTTGATGAAACATATGCACCCGTAGCTAGAATGGAAGCTATTAGGATGCTTCTAGCATTTGCATGTTACCATGATTTCAAGCCTTTTCAAATGGATGTAAAAAGTGCTTTCCTAAATGGTTTTATAAATGAAAAGGTGTATGTTGAACAACCACCGGGTTTTGAGGATCCTAAATTTCCAAATCATGTTTTAAACTAACCAAAGCTCTTTATGGTTTAAAACAAGCTCCTAGAGCTTGGTATGAAAGGCTTTCAAACTTTTTGATTGAAAAATGTTTTGAAAAAGGCAAAGTGGACACTACACTCTTCATAAAAAAATATTGTAATGACACTTTAGTAGTGCAAATTTATATTGATGATATCATTTTTGGTTCTACTAATAAATGTTATTGCAAAGAATTTTCTAAGCTAATGCAAGGTGAGTTCGAGATGAGCATGATGGGGGAGCTCTCATTCTTTTTGGGTCTCCAAATCAAAAAAAGAAGGATGACACCTTCATCAATCAAGCAAAGTATGTGAACGAAATGCTCAAGAAATTTAGCTTGGAAAACGTGAAGCCTCAACCCACTCCTATGAGTTCTTTTATAAAGCTTGACAAAGATGAAGGAGGTAAGTGTGTCGATTCTAAGATTTATAGATCTATGATAGGTTCTTTGTTTTACCTTACTGTAAGTAGACCAGACATTATGTTTAGTGTTTACTTGTGTGCTAGGTTCCAAGCTAGTCCTAGAGAATCATACCTAGTAGTCATTAAGAGAATTTTTAGATACCTTAAAGACACACCTAACTTAGGTCTTTGGTATCCTAAGGATTCTTCCTTTAGCCTTCATGGCTTCATGCTTATTCGAATGCAGATTATGAGGGATGCAAGATAGATAGGAAAAGTACCTCTAGAACATGTCAATTCTTAGGTAGTATGCTCGTATCTTGGTTCTCTAAGAAACAAAATAGCGTAGCCTTATCTACCACCGAAGCGAAGTACATATTCTTAGGGAGTTGTTGTGCTCAAGTCCTTTGGATGAAGCAACAACTCTTAGATTACGGTGTTCAAGTAGAAGCTATACCCCTTAGGTGTGACAACACTAGTGCCATTTGTCTCACTAAGAATCCCATCCAACACTCTGGAACCAAACATATAAAAATTAGACATCATTTCATTAGAGACCATGTTTTGAAAAATGATGTTGTTCTAGAATATGTTAATACCTTACCAATTAGCGAATATATTTACCAAACCTTTAGATAAAGAGCATTTTTGAACCCCGAGGAGAGAGTTAGGGCTAACTAGCCTTTCTTGACCCTTTTAGGTTCCAAATGGTAAAAAATTTGCTTGAAATTAGTTGATATTCATGCTTGTGTTAATTTGCCTCTTTTTGCTTATATGCATATTGCTAGGGTGAGTATACATTAAGTTTAGTCATTAAATCTCGTTCATATGTCATTCACTTGCATTTAAGAACGTTTAAAGTTGGGTTTTTGAACTTGAAACTGTCAATTTTGCACTATCTGGTAAAGGTGTATCGATACGGATAAAAGCGTATCGATACAAGTTTGTCAAGGGAAGTGATACAAGTCAAACTATATTGATATGGTCACGCGTATCGATACAGTATTGAAATCGAATTTAAAATTAGGGCAAGGCGTATCGATACGCTCTACAAGCGTACCGATATAGTTTCAACGGAGAGTTAAAATAGGGTTGTTAATTGACAAAACACTTTTACACAAACTTTTTCCCTCTTTTTCTCTAAAAATCTTATCCGCAAATACCTATAAAACCCCCCTCAATCTCTATAATTTTTCACATCAAACTTCAAATTATTTGAGAGTTTTTCATCAACACATCAAAGCCAAGCTTTGTTAGCAATCTTGTGCATTCACATCACCATATTCATCCATTCTAATAAATCAAGGTATAAACTTTTTCCTTTTTCTTTTTAATTTTCGTTTGTTTTTATTAGTTGCTTTCACTTAATTTTTGTATAAAACATATATATGTGATATGTGTTTTCAAGCTTTTACAAAAACTTTTCAAGATCCGAATTTTTTTCATTCGAATATAATTTTATATCGTATATTTTTGTAAACTTTATTTCAACAAAATTTTAACCAATCTTTCTTTTATACATGTATATATTTTTAACATTAAAATTGTTTTTCAATACCTTGAATTATTGGAATTTATTGTTGAATTGAATGAGATGATAATTGCATAAATATTTGAATTGTCTTGATGTTTTTAGGATTATGGCACCCAAAAAGAAAGCAAAACGATACTTAGCCACACCCTTCGGATAAGTCACGTTATAAACTATTCCAAGGTTTTACTCTTAGGGAAGAACGTGTCGTGTCAATTCCTTTTTTAAACTCTGAACGCTTTAAATTTGAATACCTTCCTTTGATTCGACGATGGAAATTTATAAACTTCTTGAACCTTCCTCCTGGTTTTGTTGAGTGGATCAATGGATTGATCAAAGCCAAGAGGGGGTGAATTGAGTTTTTAAAAATTGTTGTGGAAAGTAGAATGGCTAAAAATGAAGAACAAGGAATTTTAGAGTGGTTCAAGTTCCAAATGAACTCTACATCCACTACCTTAGCTACCACTAAGGATTTTCCAACAATCCACTAATTGCTCTTCCTCTTTTCATGGCTTAGGAGGTAACCTTTACAACACCGGTCAAATTTTCTACCCAAAATTTGACCAAACCCTCACAAGAGTACAAAGAAGAAATTAAGGCAAGAAAGATATCTCTCAATACAAGATTGCCCCATTAAGTACAATCGCTCAACCCAAATTTGAATACAATATCAAAATTTAATACAACACAATTTGGGATTTTACAAGAGATAGAAAATTAGGCACTTTGAGCTTGGATTTTTGTAAGGATGTTTCTTTTTGATGCAATAGTTGTTGCTAGTCTTCAATTGGCTTCAATTTATACATTCTCCATTAATTCTAGCCATTTGAGTGGTTAGGGTATTGATTATAGCCTTTGGGACCCTCTTTTTCCACCATAAATTCACTTCTGCAGCTTACCGTATCAGTACACGAAGACCCGTATCGATACCTGTCTCAAAACAGAAAGAGCGGTTGCACAATAACAAGAGGGGCGTATCGATATGCGGGTAAGCGTATCAGTACGGGACATGGACCGTTTCGATACAGGGTACATCCGTATCGATGCAATTAATTCCACAGAGCTCACTGGAAGTTTTCGCATCGATACGACAAAGGGCGTATCGGTATGGGACAACCACCACTTTAAATTTCAGTTACCTAACAACTGACACCAATGGTCAAAAACATTAAAAGTTTTCTAATTTAAAACTCCATTAAATCTGTACCGATATGGGTGACACCGTATCGGTACGCCATTCAAACTCCTTCAGTTTTACAGAGAGAGCGTATCGAAACGCGTCTCTCCAGTAGCCAACTTTGTAAAAAAGGTATCGATACGGCTACAAGCGTATCGATACGCCTGGACGTTTTTTAATACTTTGGCCTTGGAACACTTAGAAAATATTTAGAGTTTGAGTTTTTTCAAATTAGATTAAAGCCTTGTTGATTTAAAATCTTTGAGGGACTTAAAAATCTATTTCAAGTTTTCAATTTAATCCTTAACATACTTTGTTATATCAAAATCAAACATAGGTTTTACAATCTCCCTCTTTTTATATAACAAAACCAAAACTTGAATTTTTTGAGACTTTTGAAAAACTTTGCAAAATAACTCCCCCTTAATATTACCTAGGTAAAATTTAAGTTTGAAAATCAAAGTTTTAAGTGTGAGCTTGTTCCTTCTCCCCCTTTTTGTTAGATAAAAAATAGAGACATTGATAAACATAGGCAAAAGGCATATATAATTAACTAAGCAACATAATATAGATAATCATTAAGTTCAAAACAACGGAAACATCAAAATAAAAATCCAAATAACAGAAATCAAAGCATAGGTTTTAGAATGCAAACTTAATCCTAAAAACATAATTGAAAGTGCATAAATAGATATCCTAAATGACATGAATGATATACAAAGATACTCTACTACTCTTCTCCATCACCATCTTCATCGTCCTCTTCATGTGCATCATCATTCCTCCGAGATTGACGCCACTCGTCATGAAAAGCGGTAAGAGATATGTTCATCGAGTTGTGACCGCCTTCAAGGGAAGTGAGACGCGTCTCCACATTCTTCACACAATCTTCAAGGCTAGTAAAGCGTGTGTCAATAGCGGCAAACTTTGAATTCATCGCTTGATCCATGTAAGCAATTCCTGTGCACAAGCTCGTGAATTGCTCGTTGAGAAAAGTCATAAGGGAATCCATGGAAGGTGGAGAAGGAGCTGGAGGAGCTTGAGCGACTTGAGGATTTGCAATTTCTTCTGGAATGGCATCGCTAGGGAGCTCGGAGAGACGAAGCCAACTACCATTGAGGTACATGAACTTTTCCCTTGAAAGAGATCTTTCAGCAATAGGATCAGTGAGGGGAGTCGGATAGTCGTGAGAGCAATCTATCTCCTTTTGGGTGAAGAAATAACTCAAAGTCGTACCATATGTGAAGGAAGTGACAAAAGTAGTGTGGCAATGTTGCACGAGATAGACAATCTCCGCAAACATAATTCGAGCAAGATTTGGTTGTTGTCTTTGACGGAAGCACAAAATCCAAAAATCATCAACTTGGCGGATAGTTGAATACTTTCCTCCCGAAAGCCTAAACCACCAAGAAACCATCAAGTGAAGGATTCAATCTTGAGCATTGAGAGCGGTTACGGTACCTCCCAAGACATGGTGTTGAGTTGATCACACAATTGCAAATGGCCAAGAGGAGGGTGAATTGGCAATAAAATTTTTGGTGGGAAGAATGAGTGAAAAATAAAAATTGACACAAGTAGTTAGAGTGGTTCAAGTTCTCCAAATGAACTCTACATCCACTACCTTAGTTCCCACTAAGGATTTTCAACCAATTCACTACTTGAATTCTTCCCCTTTTCTTGGATGAGGAGGTAACCTTACAAATTCGATTAAGCTTTCTACCCAAAGCTTAATCCACTCAATTTGCAAAGAGAAGTTTTGGTAAACTCAAATAATTCCTCACGAAGGATAAATGTCTACCCAAATACAATTTCAATTACCCCAAACTCAAAATTCAAGATAACAATGAAAACACTAGAGTTGGGTACAATAATTTGACTTTGAAGAGCACAAGGGTTTGGATTTTTTTGCTTTGATGATGCTTGTAGGTTGAATAGTTGTTGCTGACCTTCAAAGGACTTCAATTTATATCTCCTCTATTAATTCTAGCCGTTTAGGTGGTTGAGAATTGAATAGAGTCGTTGGTGGTGTTATCTCACCTCCATAAATGCAGTCTGCAACCACCCGTTTCGGAACGCGCGAACCTGTTTCGAAATGGACCAAAATAGAAAGAGCCGTTGGGGTGCATTTAAGAGCCCATTTCGAAACGGATTGAACACATTTTGAAACACTTTTGCCACTATCAAGGGTCATTTCGAAACAACTTGAACCCGTTTCGAAACACCTTAACAGTTTCTGAAAAATCAGTTGAAAACTTTGCAACGGTCATATTTTTCAAATCAAAATGAAGAACCGTTTCAAAACACTTGAAGTTGTTTCGATACGGGTTCTCTATGTTCTAAAACCGTTTCGATACCCGTTTCGGAACATGGGTTGGCAGTGGTGAAAACATTTCGAAACGCCTTAGGCCGTTTCGAAACAGGGACTCGAAAAACGTTGTTTCAACTTTAAGAACACTTAGAAAATATTTGGAAATGTTAGTTTTTAACTTAGACATATTCTTAAAATCATATGGGGATGTTTGAGGACTTAAAAATTCGTTTTGACATTTTCAATTTAGTCCTTAGGTTCTTTAGTTATATTAAAATTAAAATATCGGTTTCACAATCTCCCCATTTTTGATATAACAAAACCAAAGTTAGAATTTTTAAGAGTTTTGAAGATTTTAAACACATTCTAACTCCCCCTTAATTTAAGATAGGTTTTTAAAGTTTTAAAAAGATTTTAGCTTTGAAATTCAAGTTTTAAAACTTAAAAACACTTTAGACATTTAAAACGAATTTTTGGCTCTTAAATTTCTTCTCCCCCTTTTTGTTAGATCAAAAAATAATAAACAAGGCTCATAGAGAAGAGAAAGGATTAGTACCAATAAGCATTAAGCAATAAGCAATAAGCAACAATAATATTGTAGAACTTATGTTTTGATATAATAATTGAAAAATGTTTTGGACTAATTTGAAAAGAATTTAAAACTTGGTTTTAAGTCCAAACAACTTGAATTTATGTTTGAGGTATTTTAAGAGGTTTTTGGCAAAGATTTTTCATGTTTTAAACAGCCAAACTTGTGTTTTCAAGTCACCAGTATCGATACGGTTGTACCCGTACCGATACCTTTTTGGCCCAGTTTGGCCACTGTCAAAACCCGTATCGATACGAGGGTTTAGCGTATCAATACGGACCGGGGTCGTTTCGATACGCCACGTCAGCGTACCGATCCCTGTTCAACTACCCCAACGGCTATTTCCCAACGACCATTTAAATGTGCACCCGTACCGATACGCCCTCAAGCGTATCGATACGCCTCAGCTGGCAAGAGCTCAACGGATAGTTCCTATGAAGGCCGTATCGATACCGTTCTACGTGTATCGATACCCCTGTGCTGGCAAGAGCCCAATGGCTATTTCTTCAAGAAGGCCGTATCGATACCGTTCCACGTGTATCGATACTGGTAGCTGCAGAACAGCATTTATGAAGGGAAATAAAGTCCTCAACGGCTCCAATTCATCCCCAGCGGTCCTAAACGGCTATAAACTCATTTGGAAGTATAAAAGGGACCTCCAAGCATCAAGAGAAGACTAATGCTTCAATTGTCAATCAACAAATGATCAAGAAATTGTCTTAGAGCTAAAAGTGTCATTTCTTGTATAGACAAACACTAGTGAGCCAAAATTGTCAAATTTGCTCAAGTGTTTTAGGTTTTGGGTGAGTGCTTAATTGTGCAAACAAACACCTATTAGAGGGTTTAAGTTTGCTTTCATTTGTCTCTTTGTAAAAGAGGGTTTTGATCAAGGCTTGGGTAGAAGCTTGATCGGTTGTAAGGGTTTCCTCCTAATCCTAGAAAAGGGGACGAATCAATTAGTGGATTGATTGTGAAATCCTTAGTGGGAAGCTAAGGTAGTGGATGTAGGTGCTTGTTAGAAGGCCGAACCACTATAAATCATTGTGTCTTTAATCTTTATAGCTTCCACAACCCTTCCACCCAAATATCCACCTCTCCACCACTTGGTGAGCATAATTGGTTGATCGAATCGAGCTCCACACAACCCAACAATTGGTATCAGAGCTTGGCTCAATCGAAGAGGATTCACATCCTATTGAGAAGATCCGGCAAGCTCGATCACTTTTTCTTCAACCGGCTCAAATGGCGCAATCCATAGACAAACCGCCTTTCTTTGACGGAGACCACTACGCCCATTGGAAGACAAAGATGAAATTCTTCATCAAATCAAAAGATTACAAGTTATGGGATGTAGTTGAAGATGGTCCGTTCGTGCCTAAAAGAAGTAAAGCGGAGTGGAGTGCCGACGATCGCAAGAAGATGGAGCTTAATTGCAAAGCCTTGCACATATTGTTTTGTGCATTTGGTCCATCCATCTATGAGAAGATGTCTTCTTGTGAGAGTGCCAAGGAGGTATGGGACAAGCTTGAAGTCACATACGAGGGGACAAACGAAGTCAAGGAGACCAAGATTGGGCTCCTAACCTTGGAGTATGAGAACTTCAAAATGGATCCGGAAGAGAACATCGAGAAGATGTTTGATCGGTTCTCCACCATCACAAATGGTCTTAAAGGTTATGGAGAAGCCATCCCGGAGGAGAAGCTTGTTCGAAAGCTCATCTACTCACTTCCCGAGTCTTGGGACTCAAAGAGGACCGCCATCATCGAAGCCAAAAATTTGAAGACTTTGAAGCTTGATGAACTAATGGGGTCACTTCTCACTCATCAAATCATGAAAAAGAACAAGGAGGATGAGAAGAAGAGGGAAGAAATAAGAGCTATGGGAGAGAAGAAAATCAAAGGGCTTGGCATCAATGCTAGTGCCATGGCTCTCAAATCCTCCACTTGCCATCATGTCTACACAAGTGAAGAGGAGGATGAAGATGAAGAGATAGTTCATCTCTTCAAGAAGTGTGCCCCTTTCACGAAGAAAGCCTTGAGAGAGCTTGAACGAGAACCTAAAAGAAAGGAGAGGGCTAGCACTTCAAGCCATAAGAAGAAGGCACAATTGGCTACTTGGAGTGATGAGGACTCCACCGACGATGAACAAGCCAACCTTTGCCTTATGGCCATCGAAGAAGATTCAAGGGTAACTTCTAATTCATCTACTTCATGTTCTTACACTTTTGATGAATTACAAGATGCCTATGATGAATTGGTTTTAGATTTTAAAAGCCACATTTTGAAAAACAATAAATTGGTTTCAAAGTTAAAAATTCAAAATGATTTGCTTTCTAAAACCAAACTTGAACTTGAAGCAAAACTTGAAGAGTTTGAGTTAAAATGTCTTGATTTACAAAAATTGCTTCAAAATGTTCAAGTAGAAAAAGATTTGATTTCCAAAGAGCTTGAAAAGAAAAACAATTTTGGAAAATCAAATTTTTATGTTAGACAATCTAGTGCCCCTAGATTTATTAAAGGAAAATGTTTTAGAAGTGTTTGGGTCCCAAAAGGACTAACCACTTCAATTAAAAAGGATGACATTGAAAAATGTATTCCTAAGGGGTCAAAAATTTGTGCTACTAATGTTCATGGATCCAAAGCAATTTGGATACCAAAAATCACTTGATTGTCTTTTGCTAGGTGTGATGGAGATGTTCAACAAGTCAAACATTGAGGGGGAGCTCCATACACACAAGAAAGAACACTTGAAGAAGGAAGGCTTCACATCCTCCCTTGGGTTCAAGTGTTGGTAAAATTTCTAGTTGTTTTTGATTTCTTTTGTTTATTTTTTTAATTCAACTAGATGATCATTTATGATGGACTAACAATTTCAATGATGCTTTGAGTAAGGGGGGGCCAATTTTTTTAAAAAAAAAACCAAAATTTTAAGTGTGTCAATTTTTTTGCCTCCTATGTTATCTTGAACTTTAATGTCATTTTAAATTCTTTTTGATATAACAAAAAGGGGGAGAAATTGGTTTGAAAAATTGAATTTTCAATTGAATAAGGGGGAGCTTTATTTGATTTCATATACTTAATCTCTTATTCACATTTTTAAAGTTAAAGGGGGAGAAACCCAAACAATTTTTCAAGTGAGCTTTATTATATCAAAAAGGGGGAGATTGTAGAACTTATGTTTTGATATAATAATTGAAAAATGTTTTGGACTAATTTGAAAAGAATTTAAAACTTGGTTTTAAGTCCAAACAACTTGAATTTATGTTTGAGGTATTTTAAGAGGTTTTTGGCAAAGATTTTTCATGTTTTAAACAGCCAAACTTGTGTTTTCAAGTCACCAGTATCGATACGGTTGTACCCGTACCGATACCTTTTTGGCCCAGTTTGGCCACTGTCAAAACCCGTATCGATACGAGGGTTTAGCATATCGATACGGACCGGGGTCGTTTCGATACGCCACGTCAGCGTACCGATCCCTGTTCAACTACCCCAACGGCTATTTCCCAACGACCATTTAAATGTGCACCCGTACCAATACGCCCTCAAGCGTATCGATACGCCTCAGCTGGCAAGAGCTCAACGGCTAGTTCCTATGAAGGCCGTATCGATACCGTTCTACGTGTATCGATACCCCTGTGCTGGCAAGAGCCCAACGACTATTTCTTCAAGAAGGCCGTATCAATACCGTTCCACGTGTATCGATACTGGTAGCTGCAGAACAGCATTTATGAAGGGAAATAAAGTCCTCAACGGCTCCAATTCATCCCCAACGGTCCTAAACGGCTATAAACTCATTTGGAAGTATAAAAGGGACCTCCAAGCATCAAGAGAAGACTAATGCTTCAATTGTCAATCAACAAATGATCAAGAAATTGTCTTAGAGCTAAAAGTGTCATTTCTTGTATAGACAAACACTAGTGAGCCAAAATTGTCAAATTTGCTCAAGTGTTTTAGGTTTTGGGTGAGTGCTTCATTGTGCAAACAAACACCTATTAGAGGGTTTAAGTTTGCTTTCATTTGTCTCTTTGTAAAAGAGGGTTTTGATCAAGGCTTGGGTAGAAGCTTGATCGGTTGTAAGGGTTTCCTCCTAATCCTAGAAAAGGGGACGAATCAATTAGTGGATTGATTGTGAAATCCTTAGTGGGAAGCTAAGGTAGTGGATGTAGGTGCTTGTTAGAAGGCCGAACCACTATAAATCATTGTGTCTTTAATCTTTATAGCTTCCACAACCCTTCCACCCAAATATCCACCTCTCCACCACTTGGTGAGCATAATTGGTTGATCGAATCGAGCTCCACACAACCCAACAAATATTAATTCATAAAATTAAAATATTCAAATCATAAATCAACATTAAGTTCAAAGCATAATCCAAATAAAACTAAAAGCATAGGTTCATAAAACACAATAAAAATAAAGATGCAAACTCAATCCTAAAATGCATAGATAATATGAAAATCCTAAGCCTCGTCATCACCATCATCATCCGAAGTCTCATCATCGCTCTTGACTTGAGAACGGCGAAACTTCATACATTGGCCATAGAAGGTAGAGAAGGACATGTCCATGGTGAAGTGTGAGTTCTCAAGGGATAGGAGGCGATCCTCTACACTTTGCAAGCGAGTGTTGATGGCACCAAAACCCAAAGCCATGTTAGTATCCATGGTATTAAACCGCTCGGTAATGAGAGCCGTAAGAGCTTCATTGTTTCCAACTTGAGCTTGCGGTTGAGGTTCAACGGGAGGAGGAGAAGGAGGTGCGGCTCTATCAACACGTTCCCAAGCATCGTTCACATAGTGAAAACCAGACTTGCAAAGAGAAGACTCACCAATTTTGGACTTGCGAGGTTCTGGAGAGTCGTATGTGCAATCAAGACCAATCGAGCTAAAGATGTGACTTAAGATCGTGCCATAAGTAAAGGATTTCAAGGCATCGTGTCAATAAGCTTAACATTATTAACCATCTCGGCAAATATGATCTTAGCAACATTAGGGCGCTCACCACGACGAAAACACTCAAGCCAAAAGTAGTCAACTTGACGGATATGAGAGTATTTACCTCCGGAGGGGCGAAGGAACCATGATACCATCAAATGAAGGAAACGATCATGCGCATCCAAGGTAAGCACTTGACCAGTGTTAGAACCAAACTGCTGCTCATTCTCAATTCCTTCATCCTTAAGGGAAAAAGTAGACTCCAAGAGAGGAACATTAACAACAAACTTTTTCCCTAAAATATAAGATTCAATCCCAACAACCTCGGTATTTGTTTCATCATTAATAAGGTGAGCATTGGAGTAAAAGATGAGTACCATGTGTTTGTAGCAAATGTCCGGAATGCTCAACAAAGGAAGAAGATCACATTCGCTCAAACACTCGAGGTAACTGAAAAGAAATCGCTCGGAGTTAAGGAATTCGAGATCAATCACACGCTCACGATGAACTTCGTAATCCTTTACATATTTGAAACGAGCTCGCATCTCCAGAGTTCGAAGAGATTTTTGAAAGAGCTGAGCGAGATTCGGACGCATACTCGATTCACCGGATTGAACGGACTTACGCTTTTTGCTAACATTTTCCGACACCATCCTAAAAACATTAAGCAAGTTTTAAAAAATTAAGTGTATGCATAAATTTCTAAATTAAATCCAATGATAAATCCCACTTAGGTTTGAAAAAAAATTAAAAAAATTGAAAAGAAAAAAACAGTAAAAGAAAATACGAGTGAAAATTTTTATATTCGAATCAAAAAAATTAAGATTTTGAAATATTTTACAAGATATGAAAAACCCAAGCAGAAAAACATATAAACTATACAAAAATAAAATTTTCTAACCTAAGATTTGAACATAAATTGAAAGAAAAAGAAAAAGAAGAAAGATACCTTAGTTTGGGATTTTGGATGAATGGATGAAAATCCTTGCACAATGTTGATGAATCTTGCTTAGACTAGTGTTTTAGAGAAAACCCCCTCAAGATTTGGTGGAAAACAAAGAGGTTTAGAGGGTTTTTATAGGGAAAAATCCGAGTTAGGGTTTTTAGGGTTTGGTAGAGTTTTAATAAAAGTGAACTTTATCATTAAAAGCCCTACTTAAAGCTGTTCGTGAAACCGTATCGAAACAGGTTGACCCGTTTCGATACACATGGGCCTGGAAGTGCAGATGAGGCTCTAAAAGTGCAGAAAATTGAATTTTCCTAAGGCCTAACATGCATGAATGACATGAATGAGCAGACAAAACATATGCAAACATAAACATACTCCCCCTAGCTATAGGCATGGATGAAATTAGGAGTAAAAACACATAAACATGGCATTTCACAAGATCAAGCAATTTTAAGCACAAAAGAGGTCCTAAAAGGTCAAGATAGGCTAGCTAGACCTAACTCTCTCCTAAAGGACCAAAAACGCTCTTTATCTAAAGATTTTGTAAATATATCCGCTAATTGGTTTAAGGTGTCAACATATTTTATAACAACATCATTTTTCAAAACATGAACTCTAATGAAATGATGTCTAATCTCTATGTGTTTAGTTCTAGAGTGTTGGATGTGATTCTTAGTGAGACAAATGGCACTAGTGTTGTCACACTTAAGGGGTATGGTTTCTATTTCAACACCATAATCTAAGAGTTGTTGCTTCATCCAAAGGACTTGAGCACAACAACTCCCTAAGGATATGTACTCCGCTTAGGTGGTAGATAAGGCTACACTATTTTGTTTCTTAGAGAACCAAGATACGAGCATACTACCTAAGAATTGGCATGTCCTGGAAGTACTTTTCCTATCTATCTTACACCCCCATAATCCGCATCCGAATAAGCATAAAGGCTAAAGGAAGAATCTTTAGGATACCAAAGGCCTAAGGTAGGTGTGTCTCTAAGGTATCTAAAAATTCTCTTAATGGCAACTAAGTGTGATTCTCTAGGACTAGCTTGAAACCTAGCACACAAGCAAACACTAAACATAATATCCGGTCTACTTGCGGTAAGGTAAAGCAACCTTTAGCCTATTGACGATTGTTGAGAAATGATCGAACATCTTTGACACGGTTTCGTCGGGCTCCATTTTGAAATTCTCATAGCTAAGATTGAGAATTCTAATCTTTGTCTCCTTCACATCACTTGTTCCTTCATAAGTAGTCTCAAGTGTATCCCACACTTCCTTAGCACTTTCGATGGAGGAAACCTTGGAGTAGATATCAGGACCGAAAGAGCAAAACAACATGTGAATAGCTTTGTCGTTGATTTGAATCTTCTTTCTCTCTTCTTCACTCATCTCATTTTTTTTCCTTTTTGGCACTAATCTTCCTTTGTCGTCTCTCTTTATTGAAATAGTGGGACCATCTTCGATGACATCCCAAACAAGATAGTCATTGGATTTAATGAAGAGACGCATTTGGTTCTTCCAAAAGGGTAGTTATCACTATTGAAGAAAGGCGGTTTGTTGGTTGATTGAGACTCGTACATGCTTGACCCGGAGGTAGATACCATGGCTTGCTTTGTGGTTGATCACACTCTTCCTAGGAACTCCTCTTGTGGTTGTTAATCCTTCAAAAAGGTAGGCTCTGATACCAATTATTGAGTGGATCAATGGATTGATCAAAGCCAAGAGATGGTGAATTGGGTTTTTAAAATTGTTGTAGAAAGTAGAATGGCTAAAAATGAAGGACAAGGAATTTTAGAGTGGTTCAAGTTCAAAATGAAATCTACATCCACTACCTTAACTACCATTAAGGATTTTCCAACAATTCACTAATTGCTCTTCCTCTTTTCAAGGCTTAGGAGGTAACCTTTACAATACCGGTCAAATTTTCTACCCAAAATTTGACCACCCTCACAAGAGTACAAAAAAGAAATTAAGGCAAGAAATATATCTCTCAATACAAGATTGCCCCTTTAAGTACAAATGTACAATCACTCAACCCAAATTTGAATACAAGATCAGAATTGAATACAACACAATTTGTGATTTTACAAGAGATAGGAAATTAGGCACTTTGAGCTTGGATTTTTGTAAGGATGTTTCTTTTTCATGCAATAGTTGTTGCTAGTCTTCAATTGGCTTCAATTTATACATTCTCTATTAATTCTAGCCGTTTAGGTGGTTAGGGTATTGATTATAGCCGTTGGGATCCTCTCTTTTCATCATAAATGCACTTCTGTAGCTTACCGTAACGGTACACAAGGACCCGTATCGATACTTGTCTCAAAACAGGAAGAGCCGTTGCACAATAACAAGAGGGGCATATCGATACGCGGGTAAGCGTATCGGTACGGGACATGGACCGTTTCGATACGGGGTACATCCGTATTGATGCAATTAATTGCACAGAGCTCACTAGAAGTTTCCATATCGATACGGCAAAGGGCGTATTGGTACGGTACAACCACCACTTTAAGTTTCAATTACCTAAAAACTGACACCAACGGTCAAAAACATTAAAAACTTTCTAATTTAAAACTCTATTAAATTCGTATCGATACGGGTGACACCGTATCGGTATGCCATTCAAACTCTTTTAGTTTTACAGAGAGGGCGTATCGATACAGATGCAATTGGTTTTGATACGATGTTTCGATACGGTAAGGGGCGTATCGAAACGCGTCTCTCCAGTAGCCAACTTTGTAAAAAAGGTATCGATACGGATACAAGCGTATCGATACGCCTGGACGTTTTTCAATACTTTGGCCTTGGAACACTTAGAAAATATTTGGAGTTTGAGTTTTTTTAATTAGATTAAAGCCTTGTTGATTTAAAATCTTTGAGGGACTTAAAAATCTATTTCAAGTTTTCAATTTAATCTTTAACATACTTTGTTATATAAAAATCAAACATAGGTTTTACAGTTTTATATCGAAGTTTGGTCATAATTTTCTTTTCCAATGCCAAATGCGTTCATAATGAAACGATAGAACATGTTGTTGCTATAGAGTCTCATTTTATGGGCACAAGTTTTCGAGTCGATCAAGATGTTCTTTGTAAAGCTTTTGGTTTTGAAAATGTCGGGATTGATGATAAGAATTCCTTAGGTCTTGGTCCTCTTGGTTTAGTCAATGTTTTAAATGCTCATGGCTGTATTCTTCATCTCATCATTTCACGGTTTTTTCGTCCCTCGAGTGGAAAATTTTAAACTATCCGTCAAGTTGACAATTTTTGGCTTAGGTGTTTTCGTGAGGGTAAGCGCCCTAATCTTTGTCAAATCATGTTTGTCAACCTTGTTTACCTTTTTCAACACTGTCACACCGATCAAGTCAAGTCCTTTTACTATTCTACGGCGTTGAGTCATTTGTTCCACTCTCTTATTATAGATTGCACCCATGACTATCTCGAACCCCTTAGCCTACCTATAGATAAGTGTTCCCTCACTCGCGCTCACTTTACCTATGTCAAGAATGAATGAATTCATGTCCCTCGAGCTCCTCGACAGGATGTTCAAGCCGATGCTCCACAAGCTCCTCAAGGCTCTCAAGGTGCTCCTATTGCTTCCTCCTCTATGGACACTCTCATGACGTTCCTTAATGAGAAATTCACAAACATGGAAGCCGAGTTTGCAGCCGTTGACACTCGATTCACATCATTGAAAGATCGAGTCAAGGGTCTTGATACTCGCTTCACATCTTTGGAGGATCAAGTCAAAGCCATTGCTCTTCAAAAAAATTTCATGGATGTCGATGATGAGGATGAAGAGGACGAAGATGACGATGATGGTGGGAACGAGTAGTTATGCATATCATAACATATCAGTTAGCTTTATTATTTATGCACCTATCTCTTATAACTCTATGCTTTTCTTTATGTTGTTAGGATTTGAGTTTGGATTTATGTCTTTGAACTATTTGTTGCTTTAAATTCTGAAGTTTGCAATTGAATTCAATAATATTTTGTTGCTATTATCCTACCTTGTGCTTTTATGTTTGATCTAACAAAAAGGGGGGGGGAGTATTATATAGAGCCAATTTTGAAAACTTGAAACTTAACTTTGAAAACCTATCTTAAATTAAAGGGGAGTAAGCTTTTCAAAGGTTTCAAAACTTAAAAATTTATATTTGGTTTTGTTATATCAAAAATAGGTAGATTGAGAAACCAAAATTGATTTTGATATAACAATTTAACTTATGGACTAAATTGTTAAACAATAATTTTTTAAGCATTTTCAAAGACTCACATTTTGACAAGTCATTTTTAACCAAACACTATTTCAAGTCAAAACATATTTAAATGTTCGATTTTCACTAAGTCTTTTCATGAGTTTTCAACCTAAACTTCAACAAAATGCCAAGGTGTATCGATACCCTTATGCTTATCGATACAGTTTTTTAACACTAGAATTTTAATCGTTCATAGCGTATCGATACGGTATAATTCTGTATCGATACGATATTCATCTGGGCAAGACTTTAAGCTATAGCGTATCGATACGCATTAGAACCATATCGATACAATTATCATATTAAAATAGTCTTTTGCTATAGCGTACCGATACGTCATGTCACCGTAACGATACGATATGCTGACCTTTGCAAAATCCTTGCATTTAATTTTTGAACGTTGGCTTGTCAGTTAATTGGAATCCAGATTTTTAAATGACCGTTGAACGGTATTGTTGGGTTGTGTGGGGCTCGATTCGATCAACCAATTTAGCTCACCAAGTGGTGGAGAGGTGGATATTTGGGTGGAAGGGTTTAGGAAGCTAGAAAGAATAAAGACACAAAGATTTATAGTGGTTCGGCCTTCTAACAAGCACCTACATCCACTACCTTAGCTTCCCACTAAGGATTTCACAATCAATCCACTAATTGATTCGTCCCCTTTTCTAGGATTAGGAGGAAACCCTTACAACCGATCAAGCTTCTACCCAAGCCTTGATCAAAACCCTCTTTTACAAAGAGACAAATGAAAGCAAACTTAAACCCTCTAATAGGTGTTTGTTTGCACAATTAAGCACTCACCCAAAACCTAAAACACTTGAGCAAATTTGACAATTTTGGCTCACTAGTGTTTGTCTATACAAGAAATGACACTTTAAGCTCTAAGACAATTTCTTGATCATTTGTTGATTGACAATTGAAGCATTAGTCTTCTCTTGATGCTTGGAGGTCCCTTTTATACTCCCAATTGAGTTTATAGCCGTTTAGGACCGTTGGGGTTGAAATAGAGTCGTTGGAGCCTTTAATTCCCTCCATAAATGCAGTTCTGCAGCTCCCCGTTTCGAAACGCTTGAACCCATTTCGGAACACCCTCAATATAGAAAGAGTCGTTGCAGTCTGTCAGGGTACCCGTTTCGGAACACCCCTTTGCCGTTTCGGAACGCGTATCGGAACGCCCTTAGCTCGTATCGAAACGACCTGCATTTAAAAGTTAGTTGGGAAAGAGCCGTTGGGGTTTATGACCGTTGGGGTCAGTGCCACGTGGGTGTATCGAAACGGCCTAGCCTGTTTTGAAACGCTGGCCCCGTTTCGATACGAGTATCGAAACGTTTTGGCCACTGGAGGCACCTGTTTCGAAACGCCCTAAGGTGTTTCGAAACACATGGTCAGATTTGTGAAAATTGGCCTTTGAAAACATGAAAAACCTTTATGAAAAATTCCTTAAATATTATTTCAAGTTGTTTGGACTTTGGAAATGTTTTAAATACTTTTTAAATCAGTCCAAAACATTTTTCAATTATTATATCAAAACATTAGTTCTACAATCTCCCCCTTTTTGATATAATAAAACCACTTGAAAAATTGTTTGGAATTCTCCCCCTTTAACTTTAAAAAGTGAATAAGAGATTAAAATTTTAATTCACATAAGGCTCCCCCTTATTCATTTGAAAATTCAATTTTTCAAACCATTTCTCCCCCTTTTTGTTATATCAAAAAGATTTAAAACATTAAGTTCAAAAATAACAATAGAGGTAAAAATTTGACAAAAGTATGAATTTGGTTTAAAAATGGCTCCCCCTTACTCAAGGCATCATTGAAATGTTAGTCACAACATATATGATCATCTAGTTGAATTTAAATTAAAATAAACAAATAAAAGCAAAAACAACTAGGATTTTACCAACACTTGAATTTAAGGGAGGATGTGAAGCCTTCCTTCTCCAAGTGTTCTTCTTTGTGTGCATGGAGCTCCCCCTCAATGTTTGACTTGTTGAACATCTCCATCACACCTACAATAGACAATCAAGTAACTTTTGGTATCCAAATTGCTTTGGATCCATAAACGTTAGTTGCACAAACTTTAGTCCCCTTTGGAATCCATTTTTCAATTTCATCCTTTTTAGTTGAAGTATTAAGTCCTTTTGGGACCCAAACACTTCTAAAACATTTACCATTTATAAATCTAGGGGCACTAGATTGTCTAACATAAAAATTTGATTTTCCAAAATTGTTTTTCTTTTCAAGCTCTTTGGAAATCAAATCTTTTTCTCCTTGAACTTTTTGAAGCAATTTTTGTAAATCAAGACATTTTAGTTCAAACTCTTCAAGTTTTGCTTCAAGTTCAAGTTTGGTTTTAGAAAGCAAATCATTTTGAATTTTTAACTTTGAAATCAATTTATTGTTTTTCAAAATGTGGCTTTTAAAATCTAAAACCAAATCATCATAGACATCTTGTAATTCATCAAAAGTGTAAGAACATGAAGTAGATGAATTAGAAGTTACCCTTGAATCTTCTTCGATGGCCATAAGGCAAAGGTTGGCTTGTTCATCGTCGGTGGAGTCCTCATCACTCCAAGTAGCCAATTGTGCCTTCTTCTTATGGCTTGAAGTGCTTGCCCTCTCCTTTCTTTTAGGTTCTCGTTCAAGCTCTCTCAAAGCTTTCTTCATGAAAGGGGCACACTTCTTGAAGAGATGAACTATCTCTTCATCTTCATCCTCCTCTTCACTTGTGTAGACATGATGGCAAGTGGAGGATTTGAGAGCCATGGCACTTGCATTGATGCCAAGCCCTTTGATTTTCTTCTCTCCCATAGCTCGAATTTCTTCCCTCTTCTTCTCATCCTCCTTGTTCTTCTTCATGATTTGATGAGTAAGAAGTGACCCCATGAGTTCATCAAGCTTCAAGGTCCTCAAATTTTTGGCTTCGATGATGGCGGTCCTCTTTGAGTCCCAAGACTCGGGAAGTGAGTAGATGAGCTTTCGAACAAGCTTCTCCTCCGGGATGGCTTCTCCATAACCTTTAAGACCATTTGTGATGGTGGAGAACCTATCAAACATCTTCTCGATGTTCTCTTCCGGATCCATTTTGAAGTTCTCATACTCCAAGGTTAGGAGCCCAATCTTGGTCTCCTTGACTTCGTTTGTCCCCTCGTATGTGACTTCAAGCTTGTCCCATACCTCATTGGCACTCTCACAAGAAGACATCTTCTCATAGATGGTTGGGCCAAATGCACAAAACAAGATGTGCAAGGCTTTGCAATTAAGCTCCATCTTATTGCGATCGTCGGCACTCCACTCCGCTTTACTTCTTTTAGGCACGAACGGACCATCTTCAACTACATCCCAAAGCTTGTAATCTTTTGATTTGATGAAGAACTTCATCTTTGTCTTCCAATAGGCATAGTGAGCTCCGTCGAAGAAAGGCGGTTTGTCTATGGATTGCGCCATTTGAGCCGGTTGATGAAAAAGTGATCGAGCTTGCCGGATCTTCTCAATAGGATGTTAATCCTCACCGATTGAGCCAAGCTCTGATACCAATTGTTGGGTTGTGTGGGGCTCGATTCGATCAACCAATTTAGCTCACCAAGTGGTGGAGAGGTGGATATTTGGGTGGAAGGGTTTAGGAAGCTAGAAAGAATAAAGACACAAAGATTTATAGTGGTTCGACCTTCTAACAAGCACCTACATCCACTACCTTAGCTTCCTACTAAGGATTTCACAATCAATCCACTAATTGATTCGTCCCCTTTTCTAGGATTAGGAGGAAACCCTTACAACCGATCAAGCTTCTACCCAAGCCTTGATCAAAACCCTCTTTTACAAAGAGACAAATGAAAGCAAACTTAAACCCTCTAATAGGTGTTTGTTTGCACAATTAAGCACTCACCCAAAACCTAAAACACTTGAGCAAATTTGACAATTTTGGCTCACTAGTGTTTGTCTATAAAAGAAATGACACTTTAAGCTCTAAGACAATTTCTTGATCATTTGTTGATTGACAATTGAAGCATTAGTCTTCTCTTGATGCTTGGAGGTCCCTTTTATACTCCCAATTGAGTTTATAGCCGTTTAGGACCGTTGGGGTTGAAATAGAGTCGTTGGAGCCTTTAATTCCCTCCATAAATGCAGTTCTGCAGCTCCCCGTTTCGAAACGCTTGAACCCGTTTCGGAACACCCTCAATATAGAAAGAGCCGTTGCAGTCTGTCAGGGTACCCGTTTCGGAACACCCCTTTGCCGTTTCGGAACGCGTATCGGAACGCCCTTAGCCCGTATCGAAACGACCTGCATTTAAAAGTTAGTTGGGAAAGAGCCGTTGGGGTTTATGACCGTTGGGGTCAGTGCCACGTGGGCGTATCGAAACGGCCTAGCCTGTTTCGAAACGCTGGCCCCGTTTCGATACGAGTATCGAAACGTTTTGGCCACTGGAGGCACCTGTTTCGAAACGCCCTAAGGTGTTTCGAAACACATGGTCAGATTTGTGAAAATTGGCCTTTGAAAACATGAAAAACCTTTATGAAAAATTCCTTAAATATTATTTCAAGTTGTTTGGACTTTGGAAATGTTTTAAATACTTTTTAAATCAGTCCAAAACATTTTTCAATTATTATATCAAAACATTAGTTCTACAGGTATCGATACGCTAAGGTAGCGTACCGGTACACTTTTTATCAAAACCCAATTCAGGATTCCAGTGAGCAAAATTCGTATCGATACGGCTAACCGTATTGATACGTCTTGTTTTTCAGTCACAACGAATCTTTCTTCTTTGAGACAGGTATTCATACGCCCACGAGCCGTACTGATACGATAGGTTGTTGATGAGCATTTATTGCGGGAAATTGCAGTCCAACGGCTCTATTGATGATCTCAACCACCCAAACGGCTAGAAATCAATGCAAGAGTATAAAAATAAGTCTCAAATGCTACATCAACAACTATTGAGCCTTCAAGCAACATCAAAGCATTCAAATCCAAACTTTGTTCTTTTTAGAGTCAAATCTTTGTACCCAACCCCAATATAATTTTTATTGTAATTTTTATTGTGAGTTTGGGGAGTGTTTGATTGTAATTGTGTAAAAATTATCCTTAGAGAGGCATTTGTAAAGTTTACCAAAAACCCTTCTTTGTAAGAGTGAGTGGATTAAGCTTTGGGTAGAAAGCTTAATCAAAATTGTAAGGTCTCCTCCTCATCCAAGAAAAGGGGAAGAATCAATTAGTGAATTGGTTGAAAATCCTTAGTGGGAGCTAAGGTAGTGGATGTAGAGTTCATTTAGAAACTTGAACCACTCTAAATGCCTTGTGTTCACATTTTCATTCATCAAATTTTCCCACCAAATTTTTAATTGCCAATTCTTGGTCATTTGCAATTGTTTGATCAACTCAACACCAACAATTGTTGATAGGTTCATTTTCTTTTCAAATGTGATATAGTGAGAATATAGGATGTTGCCTTGAGAACATGCTTATTCATAGGTTGATTCGAACTCTTAACCTTACTTAAGGAATTTAATGTCTTATTCTACAAGTCTATTAATTTAGTACTTAGGAGGTCTTATATAATGGTTAAAGTTTAGAATTTATATTTTAGACTTTTGCTTAAAATACACATGTTATGTAAATTTTGTTTTATATAATTTGTGTATAAAAATTATTATAATATCGTTGTTTTAGGGTATATATGATACATAGCTATCTATTTGTCACTTGCTCGTTTTCATGAGAAGTCACAGAAGAACATGAATGAAAAAATGTGGCATTTTCTTTGTGAATATTTGATAAAAGTTAGATTTGGTATCAAAGGAGAAGCGCCCCATCTATAACGGATCAATATCACCATTAATAATATGTTTTCAATCTGTTTCAAAGTCATCTTTCAATTGAGATTTACTAATTGGCTCAATAGTTATGGATGGTCGCCTATTTTATTTTTTCCGTGAGTTCAAATCCCGTTATTTGTCTTAGAAATATTATTGTAACACAACTTAAAAAAATTTATGTATCAGATGAAATTAGATTTCATGAAAAAGATAATTTCTCTATCAACACCGTACTATCTATAACTTGTAATTTTAATCCATGTATTTTAATTTGATCGTTTTAATTATTGTATTTTTTTGAATTTTTAAATATCAGTCCCTATCCAAACAAACATGTTAAATCTATTAAGTCAAGTTCTTATGTTAATATCCATATTACACGTAAATTGTAGATTTAATTCATGTTCTCAAATTTTATCAATTTAAATCTATGTAATTTAGGCATATTGTTCGTGACTAATATTTTAAATTTTGAAAATTACATGAATTTGTCTAAAATGTTTGGTATTTATTTTTTTTATCAAAAAAATAAGCAATTTTTTCATTGATAGATGGGGTTTGCACACAAAATTCGAATTTTAGGACGCTAATGTACTTTAAAATCACATAAGTCCTTAGTACTAAACTAATAATTTATTCCTAATAAAAATCAGTTTAATTAAGAGATACGACTCTTCATTAGTTAAAGATAAAAATTTTCACATCGATGTAGTCAGAATTGGAGTGGTAAAAATGTTGTATTTTTACCCCTAAAATTAGGATTTTTCTACCATGCGGCAGCTTAATATGCGGCTAATATACGGCGTTATCGGAAACATCATTAAGAAATACCGGAAACATGATAAGAAATACCAGAAACATGATAAAAAAAAATACCGGAAACATGGATTTCGAAAGTATCGATACTTTTGGATATGTTGATTTCGTAAGTATCCATACTTTCGAAAGTATCCATACTTTTGGATATGTTGATTTCGAAAGTATCCATACTTTCGAAATCCATGTTTCCGGTATTTCTTATCATGTTTCCGGTATTTCTTATCATGTTTCCGATATTTTTTAATGATATTTCCGGTAACGCCGTATATTAGCCGCATATTAAGCTACCGTACCGCAGAACTACCCCTAAAATTAGGTCTCAAGTCTTAATAACTCATTTACAATCGCATGTTCAAACATACTTCCACATACAATATCTTCTGATTTAATAGCAGGGACGGAATTATGTTAAGGTTGGGAGAGGCAATTGAGTTCTCAACTTTGATGGTCTAATTATATTTTAGGCCATTGATAGTTTTGAAACCAATTTAATTAAGTCTTTGCCCCTCTCAAAATTATCTGGTATAATATATTGTTAGGGCCTTATCAGTTTTAAAATTAATTAAATTAAGCATTGACCCCAAATTTTTATAATTTAATTACTTTTAAGAAATTTTAATTTTAAAATTAGCGAATTTAAATCCTATCTCCTATAATTTTTTATGATTTTATTACTTTTTAAAACCTCGATCATTCTAAAATTAAACACCTTGTCCCCTCATGATTCAATCTTAGCTTCGTCCCTGTTTAAGAGTCTCTTTAAATACATATGATTGTAGATTTGTCATTGCAACTTAATTATAAAGCCTTTTACACATTTTCTCCTAAGAACATGATGTTAGTTGACACAAACCTCAATAAACTTACATTGAATTATACTTCCTTTTTATTTGTCTTGAGTTTTTATTGGTAAAAGGAATGTTTTCATCACTTGTTGAACAAAGTACAAAGATTCCTCATTTTTTCAAATAATCCCACTTTCGCACACTTATTTGACTCTAGGGCAGCACTTTATGTGATATATTTCATATTAAATTAAATATTATTATAACTAAATTCATATTATGAAGATCAAAACAAGATTTTTTTAGGCTAACAATCAAAGATAGAGTCAGAATTGGATAATAAAAGAAGTAAAATCGTCGCACTTCAAAATTAATATGGACTGAAATTTTCGCACTTTAAAATTAATATAGACCTAATAAGTATTTGATTTAAAATTGGGGAGGGATAATGAAAAGATGGATTTGCTTAAGAAGAAATATTGGAAATGTTCTTTTTGACATTGTTCAACACTTGTAATGTTCTTTTTGACACAAATATTGAGCTAATGGCACTATTTATATGAAGTTTTTCTAGTGTGAACTGTTTTTCTAGTAATTTTAAGTTACAACTACAAATAACACATTTGTGGAACTATAATTAGAATTAATCAATTATAATGTACAAATATAATTAAAAATAAAACCAATAACCATATAACTATAATTAGAATTAGAACCCAATAAATAGTTCAAGCAGAAAAACGGATGATGTTCATCTTAGGAGACTCGAGTTCAATCGCTTTGTCGGTGTGTGTGCATTGTCAAATAGTTAAAAACATGTATGAACAGATACTACCATGTAATCACCTTTAAACCATTAAAAACTATAATTAGAATCAATCATTACAATTATAAAACACGAATAAACAAGTTGACGGTTGGAATATATTTAGATTAAAATGAAAGTAACTATAGACAAATTCACATATAATAAAATCTAAATTAAAATGTATCTTAACTAAATATCCACATATGATATTTTAGACATGATGAAATTTAAACTTAAAATTTATTATTCAAATTTAAACTCTAATTAAGACTAAGAGTCTAAAGTATCGAGAGTCGAGACCAAACTGATTCCTTTGAATGTACCCTCTACCAACATTAATTTTTTTTGATTAAATGAGAATGATAAAGTTATTATTATGAGATTCATTAAATGGTCTAAAGGTCATAAATGAGTATCCACTTTATCTTTTATATGAGTTTGAACTCTCACATTTGGTTTAAAAATATTATTGCAAAATTAAATAAAAAATAAAATTAAGAAGTAAATGAATTTGTATTTATTCTGATTTAACTGCTAAAATTAACAAAAGGGCAACGGCTTGATGATTCTGTCAGGATTTCTCTCCTCTCTGTACTTAATGTCTGTCATGTGGTTAGAAAATAGACAGGATCAGCTGATTCACCTGCTCCATGTCTTAAATTGTTTTTATTACGTGGCAGGCATCAGTTGGTTAATGGAAGTAAAGGTTGGACCCACTGGAACTTAAGTGGGGCCTTGGTAGGTCTTATAGTTTGGTTGAAAATTTTAAGGAATAAGAGACTCCCGTTTGTTCTGCGGTATAAATTTCCACCAGGGAGGAGTGCTGTAAATCAGACGATATCATGATATGAGTTATTTGAGTTTGATTTGGTTAAAATTTAGTTAATATTTGACTTGATTGAACTAGATTTGAGCTCGAACTCGTCTTGAATTCTTAACGAGCTGAGTCGAGCTACTCGATACCCAACTCAAAAAGCTCGTGAGCTACTAAAGAATATAATATACTAATTTTTTTAATTTAAAATCTAAATTCCTAAATCTAAAATTCTAAAACATAAACCCTAAACATAAGTCTTAACCCCTAAAATCTAAATCCGAAATCCTAAAGTCAACAACCTAAACCTTTAAACCCTAAACTAACACCTTAAACCCTAAAATTAACAAGCTTGTGTAAAATAAAGTTTACACAACTTGTGTATCAAAGTTATTTTTCCTAAAGGGCTTTAAATGAGATGAGACAAATCGCGAGCTACTCGAGTCCGACTCGATCAAAGCTCGGTCAACACTCGACTCGATTGAACTCGACTCAATCTCGAACTCGACTCGAGTTCTTAATGAGCCGAGTGGAGCTCAGATTATCCAGGCTCGTTAAAAACTACTCAAACTCAAACTCGACTCAAATTCTTAACGAGCTAAGTCGAGCTCATCACTACTCGAGCTCGTCTCGGCTCGTTTACACCCTACTAGGGAGTACCGGAAAAACAAGAATAAATAAATAGATTTCAATTACAAATAAAAATTTGAAATGGAATTAAAATTATTAATCGAATTATTTTTTTAATCAAGTAGAGATTATAATTTTTTGATCACATTTAAGTAAGGGTGGTTTTGGACTATGGGTGAGAATCGGTCGGTTCGGGGACGGTTTTGTATTCCCCACTCTCTCCCCAACACTTGCGGGTACGATTTTGGGTAATTCTCTTTACATGTTTCGGTGAATTTTTCGTTCTCATACCCATCGGATCCTTACGGTTTTCGGGAAATCTCATCCCCAAAAGTTAAACAAAATTTATATTTTACTAACCAAAATATATGGCCGATTTCAATTTACATGTCATATACTCAATACACTTAAAGATATGATTGAAGGGGAACAAGGTTTTGTGTAAAATGAACGGCAGAAATAGAGGGATAAATAGATTATACAATTAACAAAAATAGTAAATTACTAGAGAGGTCACCCAAACTTAATAAGGATTAAACAAAAGCCACGAATATATTGATAATAAGATAGGTAGGTTATACATGTAAATGAGAGTTAATTTTATATATTTTAAAAATTTTGTAAAATATCAGGGATCCTTGTGGATATTTTTCAGGGATCCCACAGTTATTTATACGATTACGGTTTGGTTATTCCCATGGTTCAGATATAGCAATCCTCATCCTCATCCCAGCTTCGGTGATAAAAAAATTCCCCGTCCTCGTCCTCGTGAGCGAATGTTTCGGTTATTCCCCATCTCCATCAGTTCGAATCCCCACGATTTTCAAATATTTCCCACCTAATTTCTACCCCTATTTTGGACATGTGTAGTAGGTGCGGTCGCATAGAGTACAAAAAAGGAGGATCAAACAAAAAATAATGGTCTAAAAATGAACTAAGTTAAATGCTTATGCAGAAAAAACAAAAAATTAGTCATGGATTGGTGATTAGACACGTAATAAAAATAAAAGATTAGTTATATAGTAGTAGTAAACCTATGGTGAAAATAATATTTAGTTGTACTTTATGATTTTCAATCCTATTATACTCATTTTTATTAAAAAAACAATTTTTTGTGTACTCAATAAATTAACAAAATTTATTTTGTTAAATTGAATGTCTCATTTTAATAAATTATATAGAGCCCCTAAATCTTTAAACCATCGTCTAAATATGTGTTGGGTTTTTCGGTGTTCAATTCCTTCAATCGTTCTTGCTCGCCAAGTGGTGGAGAAGTGGGTAATTGGGTGTTTTAGTGGGAGGTGAAAATATGGCAATTTGACACAATGATTTATAGTGGTTCAACCTTCTAACCAAGGTCTACATCCACTACCTTAGCTTCTCACTAAGAATTTCCAAACAAATTCACTAAGAATTTCGTCCCCTTTTCTAGGCTAAGGAGGCAACCTTTACAACCCTCAAAGCTTTCTACCAAAAACTTGAGAAAACACTCTCTTATACAAGAAAGACTTAGCAAACTAGAAATCCCTCTAATAGGTACGTGTTTGCAAATTTAAGCACTCACCCAAAACCTAGAACACTTGAGCAAATATAACAATTATGGCTCACTAGTGTTTGTCTATACAAGAAGATGACAATTAGGCACTAAGACATATTTTTGATCATATGATGATTGACAATTGAAGCATTAGCCTTCTCTTAATGCTTGGAGGTCACTTTTATACTCCTAATTGAGTTTGTAGCCGTTGAGGACCGTTAGAGATAGATTAGAGCCGTTGGAGCCTTTATTTCCCATAATAAATGCAATTTTGTAGCTTAGTGTATCGATACCCTTCAAACCGTATCGATACGGTCCCGATAAGGATGTAGCCGTTGTACACTTCAGCTGATGCGTATCGATACGCTTACCTAGCGTATCGGTACAATCCTGCAAATTAAAAGACCGTTGGGAAATATGACCGTTGGGGTAGTTAGGCGTATCGGTACGCGATACAACCGTATCGGTACGCGACTAGCCGTTGGGCTGTTTCAAAACACACTGTATCGATACGACTAAGCATATCGGTATGGGTTTTGGCTACTGAAAAATTTCTGTAGTTGAAACCCTAAAGCGTATCGGTACGGTACGGTACCAGACCGCATCGGTACGAGCACTTGAAAAGCTTAGTTTTGACTACTTTAAATGTACTTTAAAATATCCCAAAACCTTGTAAAACCCTTAAACATATTTTCAAGTTGTTTTTGACTAAAAATACATTTTAATTTTTTTTTTAATTTAGTCCAAAACATTTTTCAAATATTATATCAAAACATTTAGTTCTCCAATATGCATGTTAATAAGACACATGTCCAGAAAGAACGTGCATTGGACCATATAAGCTTTAATTGTTGATCAGATTTCTATGAGAGATTTTTGATACTATGAAATCTTATTCGGTGCCTTCATTCTTTCCTTATACATTAAAATTTAGGCTTAAATGAAAAATTAACTCCTAAATTATATCTTTTGTTTGTTTTTAATTTTTAAACTATTATTTAGTGAAAATAAATCTTAAACTATCATTTCTAGTCACTTTAAGTTAGATAATTATTTAAGTAAAAAATTAATTTGATCAATAAGATGTTGACACATCGCAAAGATTTTTTGACCAATAGATAGATTAGGGACTAAAAGAAAAAACTAACATAGTTTAGGTACTTATTTTAACCAAAAAATAGTTTATAGATTTAAAGTGACCAGAAATGGTAGTATTTTGACCAAAAAATATTTAAGGGCAAAAAACATAGTTTAAGGGTTGATTTTTCATTTAAGCTTAAAAATTATCCCAAATAGTATGTATACCTTTGTAAGAACATATGGACAAAATTAGATTCAAACATTTGAAGGAGCTATTTGGCTAACTCAAAAGTAAGAGGGATTATTACTTATTTAAATGAAAAATTAGGGATCACAATTTAATTTGACTAAAATTTAAACTAATAAAGATTTAATATACCATTACTTGTGTATTGACTTAAAAACGTAATTTGATTTAAAGGTTAAATAGTAATTTGACCCCTTAAGTTGCACCTTATTATCATTTTGATACATGAACTTTTTTTTTGTTCAGTTTAATCATGAACTTTCCTGATCTGAAGCATGCTACTACCCTCCATTATTTCATTGCAGAAAAGTCACTTACGACTTTAGGAACGTTTCACCTAAAGTGTAATATGACACATAATACCTATTAAACTCGAAAAATCTCAAAAAAATTATAAAATATTTATAATTAACCTAAAAATAGACGACATGTTCTTAGAGTGTCGCATGACATTTTTTTAAATAGAAAAACAAAGTGCAATAACATACTTCATGAAATGTAAGTTCATTATCAAATTAAACCAAAAGATTTTTTTTTTGCATTCTCGGTTTTTCAGAGTTTTTTCCTAACTAATCTGAATCGAGTCGCGTCGCACACATAGCTTTAGTGGGTGATTTTACCAACGAGAAATTTTTACATACACAATGCCTCAAACTCAAAATCTGCTTAAGCGATACTAAGTTGTGTATCATTTAGACCAACCTATTGGTAAATCAAAAGATTATTTAACTACAATATAATAATAAGTTACAATTTGGATGAAAACACTATTTAACCTTTGACGATGATGTTTAAAGTGAAAATTAGAAGACAACCTAATCAGATACGAAATAATTAAAAAAAAATAACAAATATAAAGCTGATATAATTACTAATTAGTAAGCACACAACATAGGTTCGCCCAATGTTTTTTCCCCCCACAAAAGTCGAGCCATGTAGAGAAGAATCGATCATTTTGTACAGGAAAAGGTTTCCTAGTAGAAAGGACCATTCCTTAAAAAATTTATGCTTTGGTAGTTCTTAAAAAATGTTTTGATAAACTTGATTTCGTTTAAAGATTTGATAATTTGAATATAACTCACAAATATAAAACATGTTGTTAGATTAGTTTGGCTTGTACATCAACAACCATGTGATTTTTTTATATAAAATATCTAAAAATTATAATCCAAAAATTTTAAACTTTAAAATTTAAATTCTAAACTATACATCTTAAATACATAAATTTTAAACCTTAAACCAAATTTATATTTTTAAAAATTAACAAGTATATGCAAAATTTAGTTACTCGACTTGTATATTAATTTTTTTATAGATATTTATAGTTGATCTCCAAAATCATCTGTCTAAAAGATTATATGATTGATTTTAAAAAAAAAGTTATATGATTGTTCATTGGCCGGTCACATAATCATGTTCACTAATTGGTGACATATTTTGACTCATTTGTGATCAGAATACCATAATCTTGTTCATCCATGATCAATAATAGATTTAAAAAATTAAAAATGGAGGTTTAAAATATTTTTTAAATTGAAATGCATATTTTTATTATTTCTCATCTACACATTAAAATAAATTTTTTAGAAGAAATTTAACACTAAAAATAAAATCCCCAAAATGAAGTGCGATTGCACCCTTCAAGACCATGTGGCTTCGACCGTGACTTCCATTTTAATAATATACAATTTTGCATTCTATAAATCTTATGAATATCTTAAAACTTTGTCACTTTTAAGTAAGCCTCGTTTATGATTCGAACTTATGATCTCTCTTTACAATAACAACAATTATGTTTCCATTGTTGCCATTTAATCTAATTTTTACTAAAACTTTTATAAAAAAAACTTTTAAAATATTAAATCCGTTTTAATTTCTAATATAATAATACTTGCATAATTATTAAGTACTATTTTTTTAATTTTTGAACTCAATGAGTGACTTTAAGGACGAAATCAGGAATATTGAACATTTACAGGGGCCGAAATATAGAATTTAAAAAATGCAAGAGTTTATTATTTATTAAGTATTTAAAACTCAAAGTTAATGGGTAACGCCTAATTTGTCTAGTATTTAAACTTATAAGGACTTAAATTGATATTAGACCAAAAAATTAATAATGTGGTCTCATTATTTTTTAGTTCAATCCATACTTATCATATATTTAATAAACTCTTGTATTTTTTTTTAATTTAAATATTTATTTTTATAGATGCCAAATTATAGTTAAACTAAAATCTATTGAATATTTTAATTTTATAACAAGGATCGAGGTGACTTAGACTCCAAGAAAACTCCGTCCCTGAGTGACTCTAATAACAATGATCATTCAAGACAATCCCGATTCAAATATTTGCGTACTTTTTGTCAAAGACTTAATAAAATATAAATAAATATTATCATGTAATTATATGACTATATTAAAAATATTTTTGGCAAACATGACCCCATGAATTACCAATTCTTCATCAATGATTACTCCCTGCCGTCTGATTTAATTACCACACTGTACCATCATCCAGCACGTGACACCCAAATCCCAACCCAATAAACCCAAAAATTAAAACCATATTGACAATTTTACCCTCTCTTCCTTCTCGAAAATTACAAATTTAACATCCCAATGAAAGTACGGTCATTTCATTCCCCTGTTAACACTGTCACTCTCTATATAAAACTCAGCTCACTCATTCCTCTCACCAAAGAACAACTCCCCTCCCCAAAAGAAACCCAAAAAAATGGAGAAACCAGTAGTAGAACAATGGAGACCGGAGCTGCTGCCGGTGCCGGCGCCGTTCAGGCCACCGGAGACGCCGCTGGAACCGATGGAATTCTTGTCACGTTCATGGAGTGTTTCGGCTTTAGAAGTTTCAAGGGCTTTAGCTCCTACTCATCCCTCATCATCCCACCAAATGTTCTTAAAAGGCTCTTCCAGTGGTAACGTCGTTATACAAGAAGACATCGCCGGCGAGCAGCAGCTCGAGGAAAACGGCGTCGTCTCCGGCAACCCATTCTCGTTCGCTTCCTCTGAAACTTCCCAAATGGTCCTCGAAAGAATCATGTCACAGTCGGTATGAAATTTTCTTTCTTTTTTTTCCTTTTAAGGTTTTGCCATTTCTTTGTTGTTGTTTCCTTCCAAAACAAAATATGGGTTTGTTGTTTTGTTCATTTATAGGGACATTTATGGACTTTGTTCCATTTTTTTGTCTTTAAAAGATCTGGGTTTTTTTGTTTATGTTGGGTCTCTTTTGTCTTAACAGCAAGAAGTATCTCCAAGAACATCAGGGAGGTTATCTCATAGCAGTGGACCATTAACAGATAGCCCACCAGTTTCACCTTCAGACATTGATGATGTTAAGGTTTGTTAATGGTTTTATTTTATTTATTTTGTTTAATTTAAAGGAATCAAAATTTTGTAGATAAGTGTCTGGTTTTTTTCGACAGTTTTTAGGCAAAAGAACAGAGCATGGATTTAGCTTCTGAGACACTGATTCAGAAACATTAATCTCAGGCTTTCTCTGTAACCAAAGCTGCTTTGTTGGGAACAAAGCTGCTTCCTTTATCAATGGAGCTTAGTACTGTAATATATATATATATATATATTGGATTACCAATGTTGCCCTTCGTTTGTTTTTAGTTTCTGTCCGAAAATCTTCAATGTTGTTTTGGTTACGAGTCAGTAGCAGCATGGGCGCGTTGGTCCCCAGAACGATTCGTTACCATTCACAAAAATTGAAAGCTTTCTTTAATGGCGGTGGTTAATAATAAATAATAGATAATAAAAGATTCTTTTTTTTTTCTTTTGGGGGGTTCATTCATGGATAAGGATCGGTTTACCTTTACCTTTTGCAGCTATTTTGCCGCGCCAATAATTCCCTCAACATGCAGTACCGTACGGGCACGGCGGCTACTCCTGCTACGACTGCCGTGACGGGCGGTGGGAAGACGGTGGGGCGATGGCTGAAGGATAGGAGGGAGAAGAAAAAGGAAGAGACGCGTGCTCATAACGCTCAGCTACACGCGGCCATTTCGGTTGCTGGAGTTGCAGCAGCCGTGGCAGCTATTGCGGCTGCCACTGCGGCCTCCTCGAGTGCTGGAAAAGACGAGCAGATGGCGAAGACGGATATGGCTGTGGCATCGGCTGCCACCCTCGTTGCCGCACAATGTGTGGAGGCTGCAGAAGCTATGGGAGCTGAACGCGACCATTTGGCCTCCGTCATTAGCTCTGCTGTCAATGTCCGGTCCGCCGGTGATATCATGACCTTAACTGCTGGTGCAGCAACAGGTATACACACACACAAATCAACATTATCACTTTCGAAAAATTTTAGTTTAATTTCAACCCCTAACACAAAATTCGTAACTTCGGTGCAGCGTTACGAGGAGCAGCCACCTTGAAGGCAAGGGCATTGAAGGAAGTATGGAACATAGCAGCTGTAATCCCTGTGGATAACAACAAAAACGGTGGCAATGGCAGCAATCACGGTAGCTCTAATGGCAGCTTTAGTGGTGAGCTTCTACCGGAAGAGAATTTCTTGGGAATTTGCAGCAGAGAATTGCTTGCTCGAGGCTGCGAGCTTCTCAAGCGCACCCGAAACGGTACCCCATAACACATTCAAATATGATTTCCCAATATATCCAAACACGAGTTAATAACATCGTTGTGAATGTCGCAGGTGATCTTCACTGGAAAATTGTGTCTGTTTACATAAACAGAATGAATCAGGTACCCATTTTTTTCAATTATTAAGGAATCAATCGATTCGAATCCATTTTTGTTATTTTGTTAACTCTTTTGAAACTTCTTTTTGTTAAGGTTATGTTGAAGATGAAGAGCAGACATGTAGCAGGGACCATAACCAAAAAGAAAAAGAGTATGATTGATTGCCTTTGTCTTTCTCTAATAATGTGAATTCTTTGTTCCAATTTTGGGGATTTGAGAAAAGCTAAAGGGAGTGTCACTAAAGTTAAAGGAAGGATCAAAAGGGACTGTCTTTAACAGTACAATTCTTTCTTTTTTGGGGGCAGATGTGGTGTTGGAGGTTATTAAAGATATACCGGCATGGCCCGGCCGGCACTTGCTAGAGGGCGGGGAGAACCGGAGATACTTCGGGTTGAAGACGGTGATGCGCGGCGTGGTTGAGTTCGAGTGCAAGAGCCAGAGGGAGTATGATACATGGACCCAAGGTGTGTCAAGGCTGCTCTCCATTGCTGCTGAGAAGAACAATAGGAATAGGATTTGAAAAGGGTTTGGGGTTTGAGAGAATTTGACAACAAAATGATGGTATACATATTTATGGGGGATTTTTAGGCATTTTAGGGTCTCAAATTAGATATTTGGGTGTTTAAATATTGTAAAAAAAAGTTTATGCTAATGGATTTGTGAGCAATTTTTTTAACTAATAACGTCGAATTGAGTTGATAAAATTGTCCTTATAATGAATATCACAAACGAATATTTATACTATTTGATTCGAAAAACATTCCAAATCTATGTGATTTTCCAAGTTGCTTGTTCTTTTCACTGTTGTGGAAATAAAATTTTAGAGTGTCTTTGGAGTGGGGATGGTCAAAAAAGAGAAAGAAAGGGATCTCATTTTGCTTTATGTTTCATGTGAACTAAAGCTTTCACTTTGTCTTTTGATTTTAAAATTAGGACCTTTGGCTCTTGGATTTAGGGTCTTGTTGTATATGGTGGGACTATGATTGGAACATTTTGGGTTTTCAGTTTAATATATGTTATTGTAATTAGGGGTGTTCATTGTCGGATATCGGATCGGATCCGATCCGGTTTTTTCGGATATCCGGGTTTTCGGATCGGCAATATAGTGATCCGTATCCGATCCGGAAAAAATCGGATATCCGGTTTTTCGGATACCGGATAATCGGATCGGATATTCGGATATCCGATTATCCGAACATATAATTTGATTCAACTATTTTTTCAAATTTGAAGATCGTATTTTTGAAAATTTCGGAATTTCGAATATAACAAACAACAAATTGCTAAATATAACAAGATTCACATCTATAAAAAAATTCAATTTTTTAAATTTTCGGATATAACATGCATAAAATTGTTAAATATAACAAGATTAATATTTAAAAATATTAGATATTCGGATTTTCGGGTTTTCGGATAATCCGAAACTTGAAATATTGCGATCCGTATCCGATCCGAAAAATCTATAATCGGATCGGATATCCGATCCGAAAATAAAAATCGGATCGGATATCCGAATTTTCGGATCGGATCAACGGATAATCGGATCGGATCGATCGGATCGGATATTTTTGAACACCCCTAATTGTAATGTGGGTTGGACTAAGTGGATCAAAAGACTTTGGTGACAATATTTTTTATCTATAAAATAATGAAGTAGACAAAACCTAGATTCTAGTCTGAAAATGATAAGAATTGCCTAAGAAACTGTTCCAAATGATGCCATTCTTGGAATTGGAGGATTTAGGCTACATGTACATTATTTTAATTGGATTGTGTAATTGTTTGCTTTGTAATGACAAATTGTTACTCTTGGAGTGACGTGCCTAGTAAATGAAAAGGTTGATAATGTCAAAAATTTAAAATGACCTTTTTCCAAAATAATATTCTTTATATAAAAAATTATTCAAATTTTGGGTGTACAATTTTTGAAGGATTGTATTAAACTTAGGGCCGATGTACAATCTGATGATTATATCAAAATTATATATACTATTCTCAAGTTTAATTAATTCGACTAATTATTAAGTTTTAGTCCTATTTGAGTCTTTAATTAATTAAATTAATTAATTAACTATTTTTAAGATTTTGATGAATATTAAGTATTTTACTTAAAAGCCCATATTGAACAACACCCCATTGCAATGGGACATCATCTTTTTTTTTTATTATAAATAGTGAGTATTACTACGTGCCTCGTTAAAAAAACTCCTACCCTAGATGGGGGAAAAGAGTACACGTAAGAATACATGGCAAATAAGACAATAAGGATAAAAAAAAAGCCGCAAGGTTACAACAAACCCAGTAGAATCTCTAGCTTCTTAATCCCGATAGATCCTCAATGTATATGAAGGCAACCTCCAACGGAGGGGTATCGAAAATGGACGTGGAAAAGGATCCTGATGAGCTGCATTTCACCAATCCATCGTCAAGACGATTACACCCCCGCAAAACATGGGTAAAGCTCACATGCCAGTCTAGTTGAAGTAGTTGGTTAATGTGATGTACCAGCGTGGAAGGCGCAACACCAGTACCTCGACCCTGCACCCATCGAACAACCTCCTTACTATCAATTTTAACTTCTAGATTCCTCAACCCCAGCTGCCATGCTTGTCGTAACCCCTCGAGAACACCCCAAAGCTCCGCTTCCATAACTGAACAGATTCCAATAAATTTTGAGAAGACAATGATCCAAACCCCATCCGTGTCCCGAATCACTCCACCACACGATGCCATACCACTCCTAGTGCATCAACCACCATCTGTGTTAAACTTATAACGTCCATGGCAAGGAGGTTTCCAACATGAAGGACTCTGTCGCAAAGGACTCACCTGCACTCCATGGCTCTCCCTCAAAGCATTTACCGCCCGAAATTCCTCCACAACACGCTTATTTCTGTCCAACACCGTTTCCCCAGGAGCATCACCAGGGGCAAAAATTCGCTGGTTTCGATGCAACCAAATGGTCCAGAGGGTGGCACCAAATCGCACTGGCCAATCATCATTTTCTATCGCAAAATCACAGTTCCCATGAAGGTTCCTACTCAGCCATGAAGGGAACTCCAAATCACAAAAATCAGCCCATTTCTAATGACGAACTAGACCCCTCCACGGACTCTGTGCGACAGCACACTTGTAAAAGAGATGATCCAAGTCTTCGTCCTCCTCATAGCAGATTCCACAACGGACATCCGATGTGAGATGCCTCCTTGCGCGTTCAACGTTAGTCAGAATTCTTCCTCTAGCAACCAACCATAGAAAAATCTTGATCCGTCGCAGCCCCAGATATCTTGAAATAATACTCCACAACCGAGAGTCATCCGTATTGTCAAATGTAACTTGCATATTACAAGCCGACTTAACAGTGAAGAGGCGATCATCACTCCATTTCCAACCCGGAGAATCACTGGTGCAAGTATCAATTGGTGGCGCGATAGCCGCAATTTTAAGAATGGCATGGGAGGGTAGTAAAACCGCGAAACTACCCCAATCCCAACAACCATCTGCCGCTACCATGGACTTAATAGAGGTGAAAACATACGACACATTAGCATTCACATCCACATGGTCAATCAAAGGGCCAATATCCCCTATCCACGGATCCCTCCAAGAATCTACACTTGACCCATTACCCAAATTCCACACAATACTAGAACGGACATCCTCCCAAACCATACTTAGACCTTTCCAGAGATTAGAACAGTTTCTTCTAGTCAACGACACAAGCACACCATCCCACCATTTATATTTGGCCCTAAGAACACGCACCCATAGATGGTCCTTTTTTGTTAGGAGGCCGAATGCTACTTTCATAAGAAATGCGGCATTTTGCACACTAAGATGTCGAAAGCCAAGCCCACCAACCTCAATTGGTTTACAAAGGTCGTTCCACTTTACAAGATGGATCCCTTTTCTCAAGTCCTATCCACCCCAAATAAAGTTTCGCGTTATCATTTCAATCTCATTGCAAACACTTTTAGGCAAAAGCGCAGTTTGCATAGTATATGATGAAATGGCCGAGATGACAGCCTTCGCCAAAGTGATACGTCCAGCTAAAGAGAGCAATTTCGATTTCCACCCACTTAACCTCTCCTTAATCTTTTGCACAAGATAACCATAGGATGCTTTAGTAACACGAGAGTGCAAGAGAGGCACACCAAGATACATACCAAGGTCAGATACCTCCGTAAACCCAAAAGAAGAACTTATCAGAAGTCTCACCACCGACAACACATTCTTAGAGAAATATATGTTCTTCTTTGGTATGCTTATCCTATGACCCGATGCAGTACAGAACTTCTCCATAATTAATCGTAAAATTTCCAACTGAGAGTAAGACGCCTCTGCAAATAGTACAAGATCGTCTGCAAAGAAAAGATGGGAGAGCCCAAGACCCGCTCTACCCAAACGAATGGGCTTCCACGATCCAGCACTAACAGCAATATCAATACTCTGTGCCAACTTCTCCATACATATAACAAATAAATATGGGGACAACGGGTCACCCTGAAGGATACCCCTACTAGTAATAAAGGGCTGCGATTTACTACCATTCCAGAGAACTTGCATTGACACTGATGAAACACAATGCATAATGAGCAATCGAAGAGAATCAGGAATACCAATATCTTTTAGCGTATCGTCAATGAAGCTCCACTCAAGTTTATCATACGTTTTTTCCAAGTCTACTTTGATTGCCATCCAACCAGTCTTCCCTTTCTTACTACGCATAGAATGTATTACCTCCTGCGCTATAATGATATTATCTGAAATATTTCGCCCAGGGACAAAGCTCGTTTGGTTGCTAGAAATCCAACTTGTCAGAAACAGTTTGAGGCGATTAACAATTAACTTAGACACAATCTTGTAGAGCACCGTGCAAAGGCTGATAGGCCTGAACTAATAAATATACTCAGGACTGCTGACCTTAGGAATAAGAACCAACAAGGTACGATTAATCGAAGGATCAAAAGAATTCTCCAAGAATATCCTCTTTATAAACTCACACACACTAGGGCCAACAACCTCCCAATTCTTCTAGTAGAAAGTAGCATGGAAGCCATCTACCCCAGGTGCTTTCAGAGGCCCGATTTCGAATACTGTGGCTCTAATCTCCTCATCAGTAATCGGTCTAATGAGCTCATCCAATTGACATTGAGATAGGCGTGGAAACTTACCATGAACATCAAAGTGGACGCTAGAACTATGATCCGTAGTAAAGAGGTGTTTGTAAAAATCAACAGCCATATCACTAAGTACCGCATGACCCGAACACCACTCCCCAAGAGAGTTTTTCAACCGAAAAACTGAATTATTCTGCCTTCTATTCATAGCATAGGAATGATAGAACTTCATGTTACGGTCACCATAAAGGTTCCAATTACACCTAGTCTTCTGAATCCATAGACTCTCCTCTTGAACAAGCACACCATCCAACTCACAATTCAGATTATCCAACAAATTTACAAGAAAACCCGAATGGCGAGACTCCAAAGCTTTTTCAATGCCTCTGATACGTCTCAAAAGTAACCGCTTCTTGTTACCAATATGCCCAAAAGAAGATTCATTCCATTCCACCAATTTCGAAGAGAACGCACACAAATTAGTTGAGATATCCCCACCAGGATCCCAAGAATCCGCAAGAAGATGAGAGAATTCCGGATGGTCTTGCCAAGTAGCCAAGAAGCGAAACGGTCTATTATGCACCACACTACCCTCTCCACACATATGAAGAAGCAAAGGGCAATGGTCTGAACCAAGCTTCGCAAGATGATCAACATGAGAATTTGGAAAGCAATTAAGCCATTTATCATTAAAGAGGCATCTGTCAAGCCTCTCGGATAAGTCACCACTCGCCCAGGTGAATAAAGGCCCCGTAAACGGCACCTCGAGTAACCCACAGTCGAAAACAAAGTCGTTGAATAAACGGCTTCCACCCGTCCCCACACTAGAACCACCACAACGCTCCTCAGGGCGAAGAATGGCGTTAAAATCGCCACCCAAGAACCAAGAAAACTCAAGACCAGGATCGAGAGCCTTAAGAGCCTCCCACACATGTTTCTGCTTCGACGCGTTAGGGCTTGCATACACCATTGTGAAACCACCCATTGACTAGAACAAACAAGTCTCGCGCGGCCATGAATGAATTGATTAGACACCTTACATATATCAATAACCAAATCATCCTTCCACAAAAGCCATATACCTCCGCTGAAGCCATGCGCATCTACCCGAAACGAGTTGTCAAACCCCAACCGGCGAATCACCTTATCCGCCCTATTACCACTAATTCTAGGTTCCATAATGACGTAGAGGTGTGGCCGATGTAACTTGGTAAAATTGCGAAAATAACGAAGAAAATGAGGACTAGCAGCCCCTTGACAGTTCCAAATGATTGTTTTAAACATAAAAAAGATGGAGAATAACAGTACCTATGTAGCTTATGCAGACGGAATATTCTCCTTGCCCACACCAACCCCACGCGGTCACTATTCTTGCCAGCAACCTTTTGAGGATTCAACTGTTGAGCAACAACACCAGTCACACACCCAGTTCCACTTCCCGGGTCTATTGGATTGGATGCTCCACTGCTTTCCGCAAAGCTATTAGTTTTCGAAACTAAATTTTGCACCCAGTCTGCCAACACTGGCCTTGCGGGTGGACGATAAGGAACCTATTTTTTCACTCTTAAACTAGCCCGAGCGTTATCCACAAGTACCTTCTTAGAATTACTAGACTCCGCCTTCCCATTCCTTCGCTTTCCACTAGCCCCGACATCACCTTCCTCACGAATAACCAATGCACTATGCTGTCCTGTGGGAATTAAGGCCAAATGCCGAACCACAGTGGGCGTTTGCCCATCTTTCAGAGGTACCACATCCTCCAGCGAGATATCGCCTGCATGGTTAATCACACCCTCAGTAATAGCTGACCCCCTACTCCCCGATGCCCCTTTGCTGCCAGTATTTCACACCCCAACTCGCTGAACTTCGTCATGGGAAACACGCACAGGAGCAGCACCCAAGTCCTCAGAATGTACACTAGTATTACCATCCTCGGATACTGTCCCATCTCGGATTTGGTCATCCGATTGAAATAGCACATTGAAACGAGACCCATAAGCTTGCTCCACATCCACTACAGGCCGTGACGATCCCTTGACCAATCTCTTCCCCTTGCGATACTGCTTATCCGCAAGCATCCATGGACCATATCTCACATCACCAGGACAGTCCACTGCTTTGTTCGTTGGCACCTGTTGTTCCACGGTTCTCTTAGTACCATCAGTTCCACACTGTGCCTCAAGGTGACCATAGCAGCCACAATGGAAGCACACATTTTGTAAACCCTCATACTCCAACCTTTGTACCACACCATCAATGCCAATACAAGGAACAAGAGGCTTCGAAAGATCGACCATCACCGCAATACGCGTGAACTTCCCACGTTCACCAACCTCTTTGTTGTAATCCACACGCACCACCCTACCAATAATATTAGCAATATGTCGGAACAACGGCTTGGAGTAATACCTCAAGGACAGCCCAGTCCACCTCACCCACACCATGACCTGTGATGGATGAAGTTCCGATGTAGAGAAGGAACGACTCCAAGGTTGAACCGTAAGGTAATGTCCATACACTGTCCAAGGACCTTCAGTAAGAGCATGAACATAGTCGCCTTCCATGGCAAACTTAACGGCGATATAGTCATTCTCTAAATCAATTACCTAAAATTTACCCTGTATTTTCCATAGTGACGGCAGCCGATTCATAAACGCCCTGTATCCAATCGATCGACCCAACAAACGTATAATCAAGGTCCTACACATGTTTAGGTCTAGAAGTCTCTGAACCCTATCATTAAAGTTAATCTTAGGATAGGACCCTTCCAAATCCACCTAGACGTCGCTCTCGACCAGAACAATCTCCTCCAAATTCCAGGCATCCTGATTCGCTTTCGGCCCAGGAACGCCACCAGAGACTGTAGACGCATATGAGGGACGCTTGTTACCCGCCCTCGGAGGTGTCTAGCGTGAACCCACATCCTGATCAATGGTGAGAGGGTTAACCACATCGTTCATAAGCACATCCGTCCTATCAGAGGTTACCGATCCCCTAGCCTGGCCAATATTAGAATTCTTCGCACGCTTCGATGATCTTGGATCATCCTCAACCAATGAAACAATAGACTTCTCACACGAGTTTAATGGGGGAAAGTGAAAGGCTCCAGGAACCACAACGCTATCCACCGTATCACCATGACCGTCCCCTCCCGGTGGGTCCGGCAACCCAACCTCCAGCCTTGCCGTCGGTACGTTGGCGGCGCTAAGGGTTTTTCCATCGTTGACTTTTTCCATCGGGGACATCATCTAAATTTGAACTTTAAAGCTTCCCACTTAATATTCATTAATTTGCTACAATAATCTTCTTAATTAAATTATTAAATCCTAATAAAACCTAGAACTAAGGCTCTAAACAATTAATAATTAAATCTAAGTGATTAGATTGTTAAACAACTAATACTATATGCCCAATTTAAAATATGCAACATACAAATATGTTAAGACAATTAAATCAAATAATTAAACAATTAAATTAAAAGGACCAAATTGAAAGAAATTTGAAACGTGAAGCAAATTTTATTAAGAAATAGGGACCTAATTGAAATGATTACAAATTTTTTTTGGGTTAAAACCCAAACAAACCCATAAATCAAAAAGCACGAGTACCGACCCAATTAAAAACACGTGGATTCTCTCCCTTAATTCGATGTCAAAACGATATCGTTTTTTGTGAGAAAGGGGCCATGGTGGCCGAAAATGCAATGAATAATGGTGGTTTGTGTTTGATCGGTGGTTAGTGATTTGTTGTTTGAAGAAGATGAACATGATATTTTTCAGAGAGAACAATGTGTTTCTCTATATTTTCTTATTATTCTTAATGTGTAAGGTGAGCCTTAAAATAGGCAATTACACATTAAATAAAACTTTACCACTTACCGGATAACTTACACTCTCCCTCAAACTCTAACATTTCTCGGATAACTTACACTCCCCTTCAAGTTGGTGAGCAAACGTAGTAGAGCACCAGCTTGGATCTTGGATGTGATGCCCTACTCATATTTATTTTGTTGTTTCTTAGAGAAAAAGAAAATCTCCCTTTTTCGGGAGCCATTGAGTTGAACAACTAGGATATAATCATGTTATTTTTTGCACGGTCATTGTTGAAAATTTACAGCTGATGTTGCTGGTTTCGGCATTCTTCTTGAGATGACTACTAACTTTGCTGTAATTGTTGGTTCTGCACCTTCCTTAGATGTCTTTCAGCTTTCCTCTGTCACTGATGATCTTTTTTTAGTTTTTGCATCTTCTTCTGAGATGTCTTCCAACTTTTTCTGCCATTCACAGACTAAGTAGCTGCTTCTATTAAATAACGATCACATGAATCTACACTCCCCTTGAAAAATAATATAGTATTTCGTTAAGGCTAAACTAAAACCTTTTCTCTTATCTTTTTTAGGACGGATGGCTAAGATAGAACCAAATAATTTTTAAGGCTAAACTATAACCTTTTCGACAAAACAACAAAAATAAACGAGCAGAAATTTCACCAGAGATGTAAGATTCCAATGAAGGAGAAGCCAAGGAACGAGCGTGGCCTAATGATAGTAGCGGAAAAAAAGTGTGCATATGAAAAGAAAAAAAAATTAGATTAGAGATGACAGCAGTGGTGGCGACATCAAGACCGTTGTTGGCTCATGATGCCATGTGAGAAAGGGGCCATGGTGGCCGAAAATGCAATGAATAATGGTGGTTTGTGTTTGATTGGTGGTTAGTGATTTGTTGTTTGAAGAAGATGAACAAGATATTTTTCAGAGAGAACAATGTGTTTCTCTGTATTTTTTATTATTCTTAATGTGTAAGGTGAGCCTTAAAATAAACAATTATACATTAAATAAAACTATACCACTTATCGGATAACTTACACTCTCCCTCAAACTTTAACACTTGTCGGATAACTTACAAGATGAACAAATATGTACGAAAGCTTAACATTCTTTATTGATATAATCTTCCCTTGTTCAACCAATTTCTCAATTGTTTGTTTGATCTCAACTTCAAAAGCTTCATATAAGGAGGGAATTATAATTGTAGCTTCCTTATTTCACATTTGCATACTCACTCTTAGACAATAACACTGTAAAGAATGTATTTTTTGCTTTGTTGCATTTTAGCATTAGTAATAATTTAATCCCGTATAAATTGAGATATTTATCCATAATTAATCTTAAGGAATTCATCATTTGAATATCAAAGCCTCATAGTTAGAGTTATGAAAAGGATTTCCCATACTCATATAGAATCTTTTTGGCTTGAGGCTTCGTATTGCTTTTCATTTTCAGAACCATTAACAGTGTTGGTATATCAGTTGAACCCACCTCCTTAGCTTCTATGTGTGAACCAAATGCCATTACATAGACCACCATTGATAAACTTTTTATTGATGATTCAGTTTAAATTTGATATGGTTGAAGTCATATTATGTGTGTTTCTAATCTGGATATATTCTAATTATTAGTTCATCCTTTGGTTATAATGATTGACTATGACCGTAATTATATGGATGTGATTTAATCAAAATTCCATTTCATATATTATATTTATTGATTCGATTGTAGTTCGTAATTAAAAAAAAGAAATTGATTTCTTAGACAACCCCAATTAAACCTAAAAGGCCAGGCCCAATTAAACCCAAAAAGGCCAAGCCTAATACTACTCTATTAATCCAGTCCATGACTAATAGCTAGCCCTAACACTTCACCCAACACTCATACTCCGAAACCTAATCACTGAAAAAAGAGGGAATTTTCAAATTCATTTCTGCAACCGTCGCTGCACCAGCCTCCGAGCCTTCAGCTGACCAAGGCCCTCCTCCGCCTCCGCCAACGGCGTCTTTGTAAGATTAACAATCGAAAACCCAGAAGAAATTAAGATAAGAACAGAATGAGTATGAGATGAGAGAGAGAAAAGAGAATTCAGAGAGAGAGAAAAGTCATGTATTCAGCATGATCTCCAAGGATAAGGATCTCTAACGGCTACAGACTCGATCATATAGACACAGTACATGACCCGACGTCGTTTATCTAATTACAAGCCATTCCCTAATACGCAGCATTTCATTAATAACGAAAATTCAAACCCAACAGTCCCTCCTAACGGCTAACTCATTTCCCTTCCTTACAACACTCCCTCCTTCAACAAAATCCTTGTCCTCAAGGATTGAACTGAGGGAATTGTTGTTGCAGCTGATAAAGAACTTCCTACGTCGAATCTTCTGGAAATGAGTTCGTCCACTCCACCAACACCTCAGTTACAGCCCGGCCACCTCTTTTCCCAATTCTTCGATCCAGGATCTTTACAGGCTCTTTACTAATGCATCCATCAGGCCCTACTAGTGGTAGTTCATTGCTGCAAATGTCCTCCCCGACATGCTTTTTCAGTTGTGACACATGGAATACGGGATGAATTCTGGACCCTTCGGGCAGCTGTAATTTATAGGCCACTGCACCTACCTTACTGATCACCTTGAAAGGCCCAAACCATTTGGGAGATAGTTTGTGCGAAATCCTCCTCTGTACTGAATGTTGTCGATATGGCTGCAGTTTCAAATAGACTAGATCTCCCACTTGGAATTCACAATCCGTTCTAAGTCTATCAGCCTGTTGTTTCATCCTATTCTGGGCTCGTTCCAAATGAAATTTCAACATGGCCAAAGCTGCTTCTCTTTGCTGCAGTGACCGATCCACAGAGGCAACCAACGACTCCCCAGCCATGTAAGGGACATGTACAGGTGGCTCTTGTCCATACAAGGCCTGATAGGGTGTGGTCTGAATTGAAGTGTGGTAAGAGGTGTTATACCACCATTCGGCTAGGTGCAACCACTCTCCCCATTCCCTGGGCTTTTCACCAGTCACACATCTCAGATAGGTCTCCAAGCACTTATTTACTCTCTCCGTTTGTCCATCCGTCTGAGGATGATAAGCTGTGGATGGTTTCACTGTTGTGCCCAGCTTCTCAAACATTTCCCTCCAAAATGTGCTCATGAAGACTCGATCTCGATCGCATATAATGTCCTGGGGCATTCCATGTAGTTTGAAAACATTCTCAAGGAACAATTGAGCAACTTCCCTAGCTGAATAGGGATGAGCCAATGCAATAAAGTGGGTATATTTAGTCAATCTGTCCACCACAACCCAAATAACATCTTTCTTTCTGGACACAGGCAATCCTTCGATGAAGTCCATACTTATGGAGGACCAAATCGATTCTGGCACAGAGAGTGGTTGCAACAACCCTCTCGGGTGAATCAAATCTTCCTTACTCTTCTGGCATACCCCACACTCCCTCATATAGTTCTTCACATCCTTCCTCATCCCCTTCCAACTCAGAATTCCACTCATTCTCTTAGTGGTTGCTGCTGCTCCTGAATGACCCCCAACAGCTCCTTCATGGAAATACTGCAACAATTTTTCTTCAAGTCTGGTACATGTCCCACTACCAATTTTCCCTTCCTTTTAAGCAACTTACCATCCCATGAGTATTTCGAATGGTCAGTGGATCCTTGTTGCAATTTCTCTACAATTTTCCTTAGTTTTTCATCATTCTTCCAAGATTCAGCAATTTTTGCTAAGACATCAGTGGATACACGACTAATGGCCATTAAACTTCTTTCTTCTATCTCAGGTCTCCTCGAAAGAGCATCTGCCACTGCATTATGGATTCTGTAAAACCTATGTTTGATTTTGATATAATTAAATCCTTGAGGATTATTTTGTAAAACTTAAAATTAGTTTTTAAGTCCCTTAATAAGTTTTTAAAACACCAACACTTTGAAACTGATTTATAAAACTCAAACTCAAAATATTTTCTATGTGTTCCAAGGCAAAACCATCCAAAAACGTACAGTCGTATCGATACAGCACCAAGCGTATCGATACCATTTTACCAAACTTGGTCACTGCCGGAACCTGTATCGATACCCCAAACCCTCGTATCGATACAGCCCTGTGTTAAAATTCATAGAGTTTGAATACGGTACCGATACGGCTAACCCCCGTATCGATACGGGCTTTGTAATTTTTTTTAATATAAGTCGGTTTAAAAAATATGACCATTGGTGTCAGTTGGTTGGTAACCAAACTTTAAAAGTTCGTTGACCCGTATCGATACGCCTAACTCCTGTACCGATACGGAGTTGGACAGTGAGCTAAGTTCAGAAAATAGTATCGATACGGCCCTTGCCGTTTCGATAGCCAGTACCGATACGCTTACGCGCGTATCGATACCCATGTATTAAATGCACACAACGACTCTTTCTTTTCTGAGACAGGTACCGATACCCCTTCCCGCGTACCGATACTGGTAGCTGCAGAAGTGCATTTATGGTGGTAAGAGAGGGTTCCAACAGCTCCAATTATGTTCCCAACCGCCCAAACGGCTAGAAATCAATGAGAAGGTATAAAAGAGACATCCAAAAGCTACAACAACAACTATTTTGAACTTCAAGCAAACACTTATTCATCAAATCCAAGCAATTGTGCCAAATTTCATATTTGTCTAGAAATCCCAATTTGTGTTCTTCATTCATACTTTGTAAAATTGGGTTGAGTGCTTGTATTGGGGCTATCATTTGTATTGAGAGATACCTTATTAGCCTACAAATTTTTTGTTCTCTTGTGTGAGGGTTGGGTTGATTTTTGGGTAGAAAAATCAACCGAAATTGTAAAGGGTTGCCTCCTTGTCCTAGAAAAGGGGAAGATCAATTTAGTGAAATTGTTGCAAATCCTTAGTGAGACTAAGGTAGTGGATGTAGAGTTCATTCGGAACTTGAACCACTCTAAATCCCTTGTTCATCATTTTTAATTTGCCAATTTCCACTACAATCCTTTAAAATTCCAATTCACCCCCCTCTTGGTAATTATCGATCTTTCGATCCACTCAACAATTGGTATCAGAGCTTAACTCTTTGAGGATTAACAACCACAAGAGGATATCCTTGGAAGAGTGTGATCATCAAAATATCAAGAGATGGCTTCAACCTCCGGTTCCGGCATGTACGAGTCACAATCAACCACCAAGCCTCATTTCTTCAATGGTGACAACTATTCTTTTTGGAAGAATAAAATGAGGCTATTCATCAAGTCTAGTGACTATCTTGTGTGGGATGTCATTGAGGATGGGCCATACATTTCATTGAAGCAAGATGGTGAAGGCAAGATGGTGTTGAAGAAGAAAGCCGAAATGAGTGAAGAGGAGAGGAAGAAGATTCAAGTCAACGATAAAGCTCTCCACATGCTTTTTTGTGCTTTCGGTCCGGACATCTACTCAAAGGTCTCATCCATTGAAAGTGCCAAAGAAGTTTGGGACACTCTTGATGTAACCCCCTTAACCCGGCCTAGACGGTTGACCCGAATTAAGAAAGTCACACGGGGAAAACCAAAGTCAACCCGAAAGTCAACCTTGATTAACGACCCTTTTTTTCTTTTTATCTTGTCTAGATGCTCATTAACCTTAATTATGATCATACGAACAACATACTCAAAGATCATAAACATCAGAGATCAAACAGGGACCCAATTGAACAAATTACAACTTTAGGGACCAAATTGTAAATTCTGATAAATATGAGGACTTAACCCAAATTAAAGTTACCAACTTGAAATTAATCTGGTTTCATGTTTCACTGTGAAATTTCAGCTCAAAAGGACTTCCCAAGCTCATACAATTGCACAAACAAGATTCAGGATCAAAATGCAAACAATTCAAAACATATAACCGCCAGTGCCAGCCCCCAACGGTCACCCGTTCCGGAACAAGCAAACCCCGTTTCGAAACACGGGCCGTTCCGCAACGCGTACCGGAACACGGGCTGGCAGTAGCCAAACCGTTTCGGAACGTTCCCTCCCGTTTCGGACGCCTGGGTTTGTTTAAGGCACCTGTTCTGAAACGGGTTGCACTGTTCCGAAACACCCTGCACAGATTGCCCCAAAATGCATTCTTAAACATGCAATTAATCAACCAATCATGCTCCAAATGCTACCAAACTTTACCAGCATGCAATTCAACATATATAAGGCATACTTGCATCATCAATTCATCAAAACAACATCATATGCAAAAAGCCCCAAAACTATAGGCATGCTTCCTACACAAGCAAGCCTTTCAAGCATAAACTTCCAATTCGAGCATATAAGGCCAAACACTAAAAACCAGCATTCTCAACATCATTCAAGATACTTAGGGAGTTCAAAACCTCTCCCAAAACATACACATAGGTCCCCCATTGCCAAATTACCAAAAGCTAAATGAACTTAGGAAAACCTTCCATACTTTGAGCTTAATCACCACTTGATTGCTTGCCTTCCTTGCTGCCCTCAAATCCTCTTAATGTTCTGCATTATTGATTTAGAAAACGAAAGAGAGCGTAAGCAAAAGCTTAGTGAGGAATGCTCAATAAAACCATTCAATAATGCATTTATAAAACATTTATAAATCATGCTTCAAATCATCAATTGCACATGCTCAAAAGCATACTTAAAACAAGAATCTTATGCTTCATACAATACATGTCATATTGGCCACAAGTGATAAGTTCCATTTCAAAAAAAACAAGTTCATCAACTTTCACCCCAAGGACTTTTAAACACCTTGGCCCCAAGGACTTTTAGACACCTTGGCCCATGGACTTTTAACCACCATGGAAAGGACCACACAAGGACTTTTAACCACCTTTGTGTCCGTATCAAGTTTCATCCCAAGGACTTTTAAACACCTTGGCCCCAAGGACTTTTAAACACCTTGGCCCCATGGACTTTTAAACACCATGGAAAGGATCACACAAGGACTTTTAACCACCTTTGTGTCCATACAAGAACCATCCAAGGACTTTTAACCACCTTGATGTTCTTAAGTAAACAAGGCTCACTCAAGGACTTTTAACCACCTTAGTGACCTTAACCTTTTCAAAACATCACTTGCCAATATACATCATTTTCATCATTTTATCCACTGTTTTAAAGCATTAAACCAAGCCATATACATCATGCATTTAAAAGCATCAAACCACATTTATTCAATGTACAAAAACAAGGAACTCTTACCTTGAGCTTCCTTCCACATATGGCTTACAAAAACAGCAAATACCATGCTAAATCATGCTTTCAAAACAGTATTTAAATCATGCAATAAACTACATTGCATCACAACAAAATCATGGCCACCACTAGAGAGAGTACTTTCCGAAAACTTACACTTGAGCTTAGCAAAGTTGTTTAGACTTAAACTAAGCTCCCAAGACATTGGTTTCAAAGCCGAAAACCATTTTTCACTCACCGATTCCACTTCGCCTCAACCAAAGCACCAATTCAAGCTTCCGGATCAACAATTCTTGGATCCAAAGACGCCTCCCCTGTTTTAACACATCAAAGCAGAGGATTAATGCATCATCATGCATTAATAGCTTCAATGAAAGCACCTAAACTCGCTGCTCTCATCCACACTCCATTTTCGGCCACCAAACACAACCGAAAATGCATCCAAACCACTTCTCAACAAAGCCCAGCCATAAACCATCAACACTAAACATCTTTCAACATCATATAACATCTAAAAACAACCTATTATCATCCTTATACCTCCAGCAACATCAGATCTACAAGATCACCTAAAAAACAATCAAGAATCACAAGCTAAACTTAGGAAACTCAACCTATCCGGGATTGCATTGATCAAAGCTCAATTCCTTATCAATTTAATGTTCCGGAGCATAGAAACATGGAACACATCATGAATCTTCTCCAACTCCTGAGGCAACCTCAACCGATACGCAACAGGACCCACACGCTCAACAACCTCATATGGTCCAATGTACCTAGGGCTCAACTTACCCTTTCGGCCAAACCTCATCACCTTCTTCCAAGGCGAAACTTTCAAGAACACACGGTCACCCACCGCATACTCTATCTCCTTACGCTTCAAATCCGCGTAAGACTTTTGCCGATCAGAGGCAGCCTTCAACCGCTCACAGATAAGCTTCACCTTCTCAGTGGTCCCTTTCCACAAAGCCGGCATCGAAACCAACTTTTGACCAGTTTCAGCCCAACAAAGAGGAGTCCTACACTTCCTCCCGTACAAAGCCTCATAAGGTGCCATCTGTATACTCGCCTGATAACTATTGTTATAAGCGAACTCAACCAAAGGCAGATGCTTCTCCCAAGAACCTTGGAACTCAATCACGCAACACCTCAACATATCCTCCAAAGTCTGAATAACTCGCTCAGACTGACCATCCGACTGAGGATGATAGGATGTACTGAAATGCAACCTTGTACCCAAAGCTTGATGCAAACACTGCCAGAAACGCGATGTGAACCTCGGATCCCTATCCGACACAATCGACTTAGGCACACCATGCAGCCGCACAATCTCAGCAATGTACAACTCTGCCAGCTTATCCAAAGAGAACGTAGTATGCACAGGCAAGAAATGCGCACACTTCGTTAGGCGATCCACAATCACCCAAGCAGAATTCTTCTTTAATGGAGACAAAGGTAAACCAGATACAAAATCCATGGTAACCCTTTCCCACTTCCATTCAGGGATTTTCAACGGTTGCAACAACCCAGAAGGAACCTGATGTTCAGCCTTAACTCGCTGACACACCATACACTTGCTCACAAACTCTGCAACATCCTTCTCCAAACCCACCCAATAGTACTCATCACGAAGATCACGATACATCTTAGTACTACCAGGGTGCATAGCAAAAGGACTACTATGACCTTCAGTCAGAATAGCACGCCTCAACTCAGCATCAGTAGGCACTACTATTCGACTCCCAAAACACAGCACACCATCATCATTAAAGCAAAAATCCGAAGGTCTACCCTCCGCGATATCCTGAACATGAGACACCAAGGAATCATCCAGCAACTGCTTATCCTTGATCAACTGAACCAACGATGGTTTCACCTGCAACTCAGCAACAAGACCACCATCTCGCGATATGCTCAAACTAGCAAACATAGCTCTCAGCTCAACAGCTACCTTCCTACTCAAGGCATCCGCAACAACATTAGCCTTTCCAGGATGATACTCGATCGTCAGATCATAATCCTTGAGCAACTCCAACCAACGCCGCTGCCTAAGATTCAACTCCTTCTGAGACATCAGATACCTCAAACTCTTGTGATCCGTGTACACAGTACACTTCTCACCATACAGATAATGCCTCCAGATCTTCAGAGCAAAAACCACTGCAGCCAGCTCAATATCATGCGTAGGGTAATTGCGCTCATGCACCTTCAACTGCCGCGACGCATAAGCCACCACCTTACCCTCCTGCATCAACACACATCCCAAACCAACATAGGATGCATCACTATAGACCACAAACTCTTTCCCTGATTCAGGCTGAACCAAGATAGGAGCTTGCGTCAAAGCCGCCTTAAGCTTCTCAAAAGCCAGCTGTCTCGCCTCTGTCCACTCATACTTAACATCCTTTTGCAACAACTTCATCAAAGGAGCAACAATCTTGGAAAAACCATCCACAAACCTTCGGTAGTATCCTGCCAAACCAAGGAAACTACGGACCTCATGAACGGACTTCGGAACCTTCCAGTTCATCACAGCCTCAATCTTCTGAGGATCAACATGAATCCCCTCAGCTGAGACCACATGCCCAAGAAACACCACCTCCTTAAGCCAGAACTCACACTTGCTCAGCTTAGCATAAAGCTGATTCTCCAACAAAGCTTGCAAAGCAACCCTCAAATGCTCTTCGTGCTCCTCCTCAGTACGCGAGTACACGAGGATATCATCAATGAACACCACAACGAACTTGTCCAGGTATTCATGAAACACACGGTTCATCATGTCCATGAAAGCAGCAGGAGCATTTGTCAAACCAAACGGCATCACAAGGAACTCATAATGCCCATACCTTGTCCTGAAAGCTGTCTTAGGCACATCCATATCCTTCACCTTCAATTGATAATACCCTGACCTCAAGTCAATCTTAGAGAACACAGCAGCTCCCCGAAATTGATCAAAGAGATCATCAATCCTCGGCAAAGGATACCGATTCTTGATAGTCAACTTATTCAGCTGACGGTAATCAATGCACATCCTCATAGTGCCATCTTTCTTCTTCACAAACAAGATCGGTGCTCCCCAAGGTGACACACTCGGCCGGATGAAACCACGATCAAGCAGCTCTTGCAACTGCGTCTTCAGCTCCTTCAGCTCCTTAGGTGCCATTCTATAGGGAGTAATGGACACAGGAGTTGTATTCTCATACAGCTCAATTCCAAACTCCACCTCGCGATTAGGAGGTAAACCAGGCAACTCTTCAGGAAAAACACCAGGAAACTCCTTCACAACCCTGATATCTTGCACTCTCAACCCCTTAGAGCTAGGATTCATCACAAAAGCTAGATAAGCTTCGCAACCTTGCCTCAGCATCCTGCTCGCCTCCAAGGTAGACACCACATTGGCAAGAAACTTCACATTCTCACCAACCACAACAACTTCATAATCATCCGCAAGCTTAAGCGAAACACGCTTGTTTTCACAATCCACAACAGCACGATGCTCAGCAAGCCAATCCATACCAAGGATCACATCAAAACCATAAAAGGGCAACTCCATAAGATCAACATGAAAAACATGCTCTTGAACAACCAAAGGACATCTTCTATAAAGCTTTCGAGTCACAACAGTTTCACCAAAAGAACTAGTGACACGAACACCAACATCCAAAGACTCAACAGGCAAACCAAGCAATTCAGCATGCTCACGCAAAATGTATGAATGCGTAGATCCAGAATCAATCAAAGAAAGCAATGACAAGGATTGCAAAGTAAAGGTACCTGCAATCACATCTGCATCATTCCTCCCTTCACGCTGAGCATACACTCTCGCTTGGCCTCCACCTTCAGGCTGAATAGCCACAACATGGGCCACTCCATGACCACCTTCCTCTCTCCTCTGAAAATTACCACGGCCGCGCCCACGACCTCTCTGTGGTGCAGCAACAGCAGGTGCACGCATCTGATCACCAGCCAACCTCGGACAATCTCGCCTCAAGTGGTCTGCAGAACCACAATTCCAGCATCCAAAACCAGCTGCTGCAACAGGAGCTTGCACCTCCCTCACAGCACGAGGACAGTCACGCTTCATGTGACCACGTGAACCACAGATCCAACAAGCACTAGGGTCAGCTCTAGCATTACCTCCTCTAGCAGGTGCACCACCATCTCTCTTAGCTGAGGACTGATACCTCTGGTCACGTCCCCTCTTGTTCCGTCCACCTCCGGAACTATACTCAGCAGCTCTCTTACCAGAACTTGCTCCAGCACCTTTCGCAGCCAAACCCAAATTCATCTCAATGTCCTTGGCTCGGCCCACCAACACATCAAAATCATCATACTCGGTGGCCAGCACATACATCTTTACCTCCGTTATAAGACCATAACGAAACCTTTCGCACCTCTCCCGTTCATCAGGAATAAGCTCAGGTGCATACTGACTGAGTCGCACAAACTGCACTTCATACTCAGCCACACTCATGCTCCCTTGGGTAAGAGTCATGAATTCACGTTTCTTCTCATCAAGATATCTCACACCAAGATATCTCCTCTTGAACACATTCTGAAAGAATGTCCAAGTCACATCAGCTTCAGCCATCCCAGAGATTGTGGTCGTCCACCACGTATATGCATCATCCTGAAGCAAGGACACAACACAGCCCAGCTTTTGCACATCCGTGCAACTCATCTGACCCAAGATTCGCTTGGTACTCTCTAGCCAAGCCTCAGAACTCTCAGCTGACATACCCCTGAACTCAGTCCCACCAAGACTGCGCAGACGCTCCAAAGGTAGTCTAACTCCAACATCTCCCTGATGCCCAGCTCCTTGAGCTCCAGCTACTGCTGCTCGAAAAGCACCCGCAATAGCTTGTACCAACACAGACATATCAGGCATAGCTTGCCCCTGACCAACCTCTGGTCCAGCAGCTCCAGCACCAGCTGCTGCAGCTCCAGCTCTTTCTCTCTCCGCACCACCACCACCGGGTGGAGGAGGAGGTAACACAGCACTACCCGCATTCTCTTCGTTCTCATTCCCATCCGGGGTCGTAGCTCTCACGCTACTCCTTAACTCTCTATGTGGTGCTATACTTTTACCATGCAATATCAATACAAATAAAACAAAGTCAGGCCCAGCAAGGTAAGCAATCCAAGTATTCAAGCTCAATTTCTTTCAAAATCAACATCATTTCTTTAGCTTTTATTTGGCAATGGGTACCCACATCATGCTACAACACAGCATACATCTCAATTGCATCCAAATCACAAGCCACTAAAGATGCTTTCAAACAACAAGCACACAAGGCATTCACACTTCAATCATGCATACAAACATTCCCAATTACTCGAGAACTCAGCTCTGATACCACCAAATGTAACCCCCTTAACCCGGCCTAGACGGTTGACCCGAATTAAGAAAGTCACACGGGGAAAACCAAAGTCAACCCGAAAGTCAACCTTGATTAACGACCTTTTTTTTTTCTTTTTATCTTGTCTAGATGCTCATTAACCTTAATTATGATCATACGAACAACATACTCAAAGATCATAAACATCAGAGATCAAACAGGGACCCAATTGAACAAATTACAACTTTAGGGACCAAATTGTAAATTCTGATAAATATGAGGACTTAACCCAAATTAAAGTTACCAACTTGAAATTAATCCGGTTTCATGCTTCACTGTGAAATTTCAGCTCAAAAGGACTTCCCAAGCTCATACAATTGCACAAACAAGATTCAGGATCAAAACGCAAACAATTCAAAACATATAACCGCCAGTGTCAGCCCCCAACGGTCACCCGTTCCGGAACAAGCAAACCCCATTTCGAAACACGGGCCGTTCCGCAACGCGTACCGGAACACGGGCTGGCAGTAGCCAAACCGTTTCGGAACGGTCCCTCCCGTTTCGGACGCCTGGGTTTGTTTAAGGCACCTGTTCCGAAACGGGTTGCACTGTTCCGAAACACCCTGCACAGATTGCCCCAAAATGCATTCTTAAACATGCAATTAATCAACCAATCATGCTCCAAATGCTACCAAACTTTACCAGCATGCAATTCAACATATATAAGGCATACTTGCATCATCAATTCATCAAAACAACATCATATGCAAAAAGCCCCAAAACTATAGGCATGTTTCCTACACAAGCAAGCCTTTCAAGCATAAACTTCCAATTCGAGCATATAAGGCCAAACACTAAAAACCAGCATTCTCAACATCATTCAACATACTTAGGGAGTTCAAAACCTCTCCCAAAACATACACATAGGTCCCCCATTGCCAAATTACCAAAAGCTAAATGAACTTAGGAAAACCTTCCATACTTTGAGCTTAATCACCACTTGATTGCTTGCCTTCCTTGCTGCCCTCAAATCCTCTTAATGTTCTGCATTATTGATTTAGAAAACGAAAGAGAGCGTAAGCAAAAGCTTAGTGAGGAATGCTCAATAAAACCATTCAATAATGCATTTATAAAACATTTATAAATCATGCTTCAAATCATCAATTGCACATGCTCAAAAGCATACTTAAAACAAGCATCTTATGCTTCATACAATACATGTCATATTGTCCACAAGTGATAAGTTCCATTTCAATAAAAACAAGTTCATCAACTTTCACCCCAAGGACTTTTAAACACCTTGGCCCCAAGGACTTTTAAACACCTTGGCCCATGGACTTTTAACCACCATGGAAAGGACCACACAAGGACTTTTAACCACCTTTGTGTCCGTATCAAGTTTCACCCCAAGGACTTTTAAACACCTTGGCCCCATGGACTTTTAAACACCATGGAAAGGATCACACAAGGACTTTTAACCACCTTTGTGTCCATACAAGAACCATCCAAGGACTTTTAACCACCTTGATGTTCTTAAGTAAACAAGGCTCACTCAAGGACTTTTAACCACCTTAGTGACCTTAACCTTTTCAAAACATCACTTGCCAATATACATCATTTTCATCATTTTATCCACTGTTTTAAAGCATTAAACCAAGCCATATACATCATGCATTTAAAAGCATCAAACCACATTTATTCAATGTACAAAAACAAGGAACTCTTACCTTGAGCTTCCTTCCACATATGGCTTACAAAAACAGCAAATACCATGCTAAATCATGCTTTCAAAACAGTATTTAAATCATGCAATAAACCATATTGCATCACAACAAAATCATGGCCACCACTAGAGAGAGTACTTTCCGAAAACTTACACTTGAGCTTAGCAAAGTTGTTTAGACTTAAACTAAGCTCCCAAGACATTGGTTTCAAAGCCGAAAACCATTTTTCACTCACCGATTCCACTTCGCCTCAACCAAAGCACCAATTCAAGCTTCCGGATCAACAATTCTTGGATCCAAAGATGCCTCCCCTGTTTTAACACATCAAAGCAGAGGATTAATGCATCATCATGCATTAATAGCTTCAATGAAAGCACCTAAACTCGCTGCTCTCATCCACACTCCATTTTCGGCCACCAAACACAACCGAAAATGCATCCAAACCACTTCTCAACAAAGCCCAGCCATAAACCATCAACACTAAACATCTTTCAACATCATATAACACCTAAAAACAACCTATTAACATCCTTATACCTCTAGCAACATCAGATCCACAAGATCACCTCAAAAACAATCAAGAATCACAAGCTAAACTTAGGAAACTCAACCTATCCGGGATTGCATTGATCAAAGCTCAATTCCTTATCAATTTAATGTTCATTTATAGGGATGGGCACGGAACCCGGACCCGACGGGTTCCGACTCGACCCGGCCCGATCGGGTCGGGTATTTTTATGAAAAAATCGGGTTCGGGTTCGGGTCGGGTTTTTGTGTAGGGTGAGGTCGGGTCGGGTCGGGTCGGATTCGGGTTTTAGGGTGAAAAAATCCTACCCGACCCGACCCGGGACTAATTGTGTAATTTCCCCCTAAATTTTTTAGGGATATTTGTAATAATACCCTTTATATATATTTTTTTTATAATTAGGTCCTTAAAATTGATTTTTTTATTTACAATTTAGTCCTTAAATTTTTTATTTTTTACAATTAAGTCTCTAAAAATTATTTTTTTACAATTTAGTCCCTAAAATTGATTTTTTTATATAGGTCGGGTCGAGTCGGGTCGGAGTCGGGTTTAAGGTATTTATTTTCGGGTCGGGTCGGGTCGGGTTTTTTAAAAGATAGGGTCGGGTCGGGTTCGAATTTAGGGTTAAAATTTTCAGGTCGGGTTCGGGTGGGCCAAAAACCCGGCCCGACCCGACCCGTGCCCATCTCTATTCATTTATCATCAAAAACACATCTCAAATCTCAGATTAATCAGATCAAACGAAAATCACCAAAAATCACCAAATCTTGCATTATAAGCCAAGATCCAATTCACATCTTAAAAGCCTTTAATAAAACATCAATTAAGGATTGAAAACTTAGGAATTTCAGTAAAGAACTGATAGTTTAGAGGAGAAGGACGTTCTTACCTCCAAACTTGAGTTTCTCCTCTTTTTGGAATCAAAAACCTTGATGAAACAAGTGGCAAATGATGAGGTTTTGTAGATATGAGGATTAGGAATCAAAAGAGAGTTGAAAGGAGGAATTTAGGTGAGAAAATCAGATCAAATTCTCTGGAGGAAAAGTGTTTGGGTTGAGAGAAAATGAGAGAAAGAAAATGGAAAAGTTAGTTATCTAAAATAGCCAAAATGGCTTTCCCTCCACTTTTAATATGTTTTAAAATCAGAATAATTCTCAAAATATCTTAGAAAAATCTGGAGAAACTACTTTTGGAATAATAGCTCCTTAAAGATTCAAAGTTTCAACCCTTTCTAAAACAGTCACCAAACTTTTGAAAATTACATTTTGGTCACTAGCCAAAATGTCACCCTTCCAAAACTCATTTTCCAAAATTGATTTCACAGTTCACTTAATTATATAAAAAGATGATTTTAGAACATTTTCCATATTTTTAATGCAACCCGAACTAGGCTTTCCTAAATTCACCCTTTTAGATTCGAACAGCACTTTGACCGAACCGGTCAACGCCCAAGACTTCTAAGCCCAAAACCGGGGCGTTACACTTGAGACCACTTATGAAGGCACCAATGATGTCAAAGAAACTAAGATTGGACTTCTCAATCTTAGCTATGAAAACTTCAAGATGGAGCCCGATGAGACGGTGTCAAAGATGTTTGATCGATTCTCCACAATTGTCAACGGTCTAAAGGGCTATAGAGAGATCATACCGGAAGACAAGCTTGTCCGGAAGCTACTCTATTCACTTTCCGAATCTTGGGATGGGAAGAGAACCGCTATCATCGAAGCAAAGAACTTGAAGACATTAAAGCTTGATGAGCTTGTGGGTTCTCTCCTTACTCATGAGATCATGAAGCAAGGAAGGGAAGATGAGAAAAAGAAAGAAGAGAAAAGAGTAGAGAAGCTTGAGGTTGAGAAGAAGAAGAAGATGGGTATAGCTCTCAAGGCTAAAGCTTCACAACTTGATGAGAGCTCATCTAGTGATGAGGATGAACTTGAAGAATTGGCTATGATAGCCAAACGGTTCTCATGCTTCATGAGGTCCAACCGGGGTAGAAAAATCCAAAGAAAGATGGACTTCAAAGGGAAGAACAAAGAAGAAGGAAAGGATCCCATCATTTGCTATGAGTGCAAACAACCCGGCCACATCCGTTCGGAGTGCCCTCAACTCAAGAAGAAGGGCTTTGAGAAGAAGAAGAGACTCAAAGCCAAGCTTGCTACTTGGAGTGATGAGGAGTCATCGGAGGATGACGAACAAGAAGTGGCCAATCTTTGTCTCATGGCACTTGAGGAAGATTCCTCCTTGGTAACCTCTAACTCATCTACTTTAGAATTTTCATATGAAGAGTTAAATGATGCATATGATGAGTTACAAGAGGTATATGATGAATTAGTTGAGAAGTTTAAAGAGTCGGTCATTAAAAACAAGAAAATCATTTTAGAACTAAATGAGAAAAATGACTCACTCACTCAAGCTAATTCTAAATTTGAGAAAAAGATTTTAGGATTAAAAGATGAACTTAAATTCTTTCAAGATGAAAATGTTGATCTTAATAATCTTTTGTCTCAATGCAATAGTGAACACCAAAAGGTGTTAGGTGAGCTAAATGAGCTCAAAAAGTCCTTAAAAAATGTTGGTAGTGTCAAGCATGAAGTAGGAGAATCCTCTAGAACATACCAACCTAAGAAAAGGACTAATTACTACAAACAAGGTAGCTACCCTAGACATAGTAGAGCTAAAAGAATTAGAAGTGTATGGGTTCCTAAGGAACTTGTAAAATCTAATAATATTATTGCTATGTCATCTTGGATTCCTAAGGGAACCAAGGTTTTGGGAGCTAACACTCATGGACCCAAAATGATTTGGGTACCAAAAACCAAGGTTTAATATCTTTGTTTGTAGGGGGAGCATTGCTTCAAGGCCAAAGCACAAAGTCAAAACTCATGGTACCTTGATAGTGGATGCTCGAGACACATGACCGGAGACAAGAGTCGATTCATGGATTTAAAGCCAAAAAGTGGAGGAGTAGTAACATTTGGTGACAACTCCAAAGGCCACATTAAAGGTATTGGCTCCATAGGTAATCACTCTACCATTCTTATTGAAAATGTCTTATATATCGATGGTCTTAAACACAATTTATTGAGCATAAGTCAATTGTGTGATAAAGGATTTAATGTTTTATTTGATAAAAATGGATGCAAAATTGTAGACATTAAATCTAATAGTATTATGCTCATAGGTCATCGCATAGGAAACATATACATGGTGCATTTAGATGACATACATACATCTCATGCATGCTTAGTTGCTCAAAATGAGAATGATGCATGGTTGTGGCATAGGAAGCTAGGACATGCTAGCATTAGTGTTTTGGAAAAACTAGTCTCTCTAAATCTAGTTAGAGGTTTGCCCAAAATAAAATTTTCAAATGATAAAATTTGTGATGCATGCTCAAAGGGTAAACAACATAGGTCTTCCTTTAAATCCATTAATGATGTTTCTACTAGTAGATGCTTACAATTAATTCACATGGATTTGTTTGGGCCAATTAGGACTATGAGCTTGGGTGGTAAATCGTATGCTTTTGTGCTAGTTGATGATTTTTCTAGATTTACTTGGGTTCTCTTTTTAAGTACTAAAGATGAGGCTTTGGAAAAATTCATCACATTTTCAAAATTAACCCAAAATGATCTTGAACTTAGAATTTCACATATTAGAAGTGATCATGGAACCGAGTTTCAAAATTTAGGGTTTGAAGAATTTTTGAATGAAAATGGTATTAGCCATAATTTTTCGGCTCCTCGAACTCCTCAACAAAATGGGGTAGTTGAGAGGAAAAATAGAACTTTACAAGAAATGGCTAGAACTATGCTTTGTGAAAACAATTTACCTAAATATTTTTGGGCGGAAGCCACAAACACCGCTTGTTATATTGTAAATCGAGTTATGATTAGGCCAATTTTAAAGAAAACACCTTATGAGATTTTAAAATCTAAAAAGCCTAACATTAGCTATTTTCACCCTTTTGGGTGCAAGTGTTTTGTTTTAAATGATGGAAAAGATAACTTAGGTAAATTTGATGCAAAAAGTGATGAAGCTATTTTTATAGGTTACTCTTTAACCTCTAAAGCCTATCGAGTATTTAACAAAAGAACTTTAGTAGTAGAAGAATCTATTCATGTTGTATTCGATGATAACCTCCTTCCTAGGAAGGATTCTTGTGATGATGATGATGTAGGAATCATAAATACCTTTGATGGAGGTCAAACCTCAAAGGAGGATGAGATTCCAACAAAAGAAGAAGACACACAAGAACCACCTCTTGAAGCCTTGAAGGACTTGGCTATTGAGGAAAAGGAAGTGAGCTACCCAAGGGAGTTGAACTATGTCAAAGATGGTGAAATCTTGGGTGATCCATCCAAGGGGGTAACCACTCGTTCTTCTCTTAGATTAATGAACCATGTTGCATTTATCTCATGCATAGAGCCTAAAAATATAAAAGAAGCATTGAAAGATGACTTTTGGATTATGGCTATGCAAGAAGAGTTAAATCAATTTGAGAGAAGTAATGTATGGACATTAGTCGATAGGCCTAGTAATCAATCTACAATAGGAACTAAATGGGTCTTTAGGAACAAACTAGATGAGAGTGGTAACATTGTGAGAAATAAAGCTAGACTTGTAGCACAAGGTTACACTCAAGAAGAGGGAATAGATTTTGATGAAACCTATGCACCCGTAGCTAGAATGGAAGCCATTAGGATGTTGCTTGCATATGCATGTTATCATAATTTCAAGCTTTTTCAAATGGATGTTAAAAGCGCATTTTTAAATGGTTTTATAAATGAAGAAGTGTATGTGGAACAACCACCGGGTTTTGAAGATTCAAAATTTCCAAATCATGTTTTCAAACTTACCAAAGCTCTTTATGGTTTAAAACAAGCTCCTAGAGCTTGGTATGAAAGGCTTTCAAATTTTTTGATTGAAAAAGGATTTGAAAAAGGTAAGGTGGATACTACACTCTTTATAACAATGTATAAAAATGACATCTTAGTAGTTCAAATTTATGTTGATGATATTATTTTTGGTTCTACTAATGAATGTCATTGTCAAGAGTTTGCTAAGTTAATGCAAGGTGAATTTGAGATGAGCATGATGGGGGAGCTCTCATTCTTTTTGGGACTCCAAATCAAGCAAAAGAAGGATGGCACCTTCATCAACCAAGCAAAATACATAAAGGATATGCTCAAGAAGTTTGGCTTGGAGAATGCAAAGCCTCAAGCCACTCCTATGAGCTCATCTACAAAGCTTGACAAAGATGAAGGAGGTAAGTGTGTTGACTCTAAGCTTTATCGTTCTATGATTGGATCTTTGCTTTACCTTACCGCAAGTAGACCGGATATCTTGTTTAGTGTTTGTCTGTGTGCTAGGTTTCAAGCTAGTCCTAGAGAGTCTCACCTTATAGCCGTTAAGAGAATCTTTAGATACCTTAGAGACACTCCTTGTTTAGGCCTTTGGTATCCTAGAGTCTCTACCTTCAACCTTCATGCTTACTCAGATGCGGATTATGGGGGTTGCAAAATTGATAGGAAAAGTACTTCGGGAACTTGCCAATTCTTAGGTAGTATGCTCATATCTTGGTTCTCTAAGAAACAAAATAGTGTAGCCTTATCTACCACCGAAGCCGAGTACATATCCTTAGGGAGTTGTTGTGCTCAAGTCCTTTGGATGAAGCAACAACTCTTAGATTATGGAATTAAAGTTAGGACCATACCCCTAAAATGTGACAACACTAGTGCTATTTGTTTAACAAAAAATCCCATCCAACACTCTAGAACCAAACATATAGAAATAAGGCATCATTTCATTAGAGATCATGTCCTTAAGGAAGATGTGGTTATAGAGTATGTAGACACCTTGAATCAATTAGCGGACATTTTTACAAAACCCTTAGACAAAGAGCGTTTTTGGTCCCTTAGGAGAGAGTTAGGTCTAGCTAGCCTATCTTGACCTTTTTGGACCTATTTTGTGCTTAAATATGCTTGATCTTGTGAAATGCCATGTTTGTATGCTTACACTCCAAATTTCTTCCATGCCTATAGTTAGGGGGAGTATGATTCTGTTAAAATATGCTTAGAACTGATCATACATCATTTGCATACTCATAGGAGAGATTAGGTTCGAGCCTTTGGTTGTTCTTTGAACCAAAAATGCATTTCTGGGCTTGCCGTATCGATACTGTTCTACGCGTATCGATACCTGTTCTTCATTTCGTTTCCCAGAATTCTTTACGCTTCAAGCGTATCGATACGATTCATCCCGTATCGATACGGGTCGTTTCGATACGATTCATCCCGTATCGATACGGGTCGTTTCGATATGGACCCATCCGTTTCGATACGACTGTTCCAACGGGCATATTTGCAAAAAGACATCTTTATCCCCGTATCGATACCCCATCGGGCGTATCGATACTCGACTGCGCTGATGACTTTAATTAGCTTTTAATAAGTTCAACTTTTACCTAAATTCAAACTTTTCAAAACCTAATTAACCCTAGCCGTTTTTGCCTATAAAAGGCACTTCTTCCTTCATATTTTTCACATCTCAACTCAAGCCTAAAAGAGTTTTCAAATCAAGCAAGTCTTTGTGCTCTCTTTCTCATCTTTGTGCAAGTTCACTTCAATTCTTCAAGATTCTCTCAAGGTAATCACCTTTCTTTTATTTTCTCTGTTTTGATTTTTTTTTAAACTTTGCTTTTGTTCATTTTTTTTAAATATTTTCTTTTCAAAATTTCTCTTTAAAATTTTTTTTACCTTGATTTTTACTTAAAATTGAAGAAATCTCCCTTGCTTTATTTCTCTTTTAGATCATGGCACCAAAAGAGCGATCGAGGAAGCGACAAAGGGCTAATCAAGTCGGTGAATCATCCAACCTTGGAGTAATTGCTCGTCCTAACTACTCGACTATCTATGAGCAATCCTTTGAAAGAAATGCGGGTCTCAATCACTTTCGTCAATATGAGAATTACAAGATCCGTGCCGAAAGGGTAGTATCCATCCCTTTTCTCAATTCGGAGCGTTTCAAGTTTGAATACCTCCCCTTGCTTCATCGTTGGAATTTCATTTATTTTCTCTCTATTCCCGGTATTTTCTATCGTCTCTTGGTTTTGATTTTCTATGCTAATGCAAGATGTGTTAGTCGAAATGGGGAAGTTGTTGCAATTAACTCCTATCTTATGGGAAAGAAAATAACTCTTGATGTCGAGTCTATTTGTGATGTCTTTAAGTTGGATGATGAAGGCCTCGATGATGAGCACCGTGGGGGGCATGTTCTTAGTGGATCCGTCACCGCCCTCAATGCTCACGACCGTATTCTACATTTGATGGTATCGTGGTGGTTTCGTCCTTCCGGAGGAAAATATTCCACCATCCGTCAAGTGGATGATTTTTGGATTCGGTGTTTCCGTGAAGCCAAGCGACCAAATTTAGCTCGGCTTATGTTTGCGGAGATAGTCTACCTCGTTCAAAATCGTCACCTTCCTCATGTCACCTCCTTCACATACGGTACGGCTTTGAGCTATTTCTTTGTTAAAAAGGAAATTGATTGCTCTTATGACATTGCAACACCTCTCACCGATCCTATTGATGAGCACTCCCTTGCTCGGGCAAAATTCTCTTATATTAATGGTGAATGGGTTCGTCTTGCCGAGTTACCACCGGAAGTTGCTGCAATGCATGAAGCGGCTCAGGCTCCTCAAGCTCCACAAGCTCCTCAAGTCCAACAACCCAATATGGATGCTCTCATGACCTATCTCAATGAGCAATTCACCGGGTTACGTACGGACATGAATACTCGTCTCACATCCATGGAAACTACTTTTGACACTAGGATGACGGGTTTTGAGAATCGCCTCACATCTCTTGAAAGTGGGCATAATTCCTTGAATATCTCCATTGTCGCTTTCCATGATGAGTTGCGTAATAGTATGCGTACCAATGAGCCTTTGGGAGATGATGATGAAGAGGATGAAGACGACGAAGACGATGCTTAGACGTTTTTCTCTTGTTTGTCATGCATATCATTTAGGATTTTATATTATTATGCACCTATGCTTTATGTTTTTAGGATTAAGTTTGTCTTAGGATTAAAACCTATGCTTTGATTTCTATTTTGCCTTTGTTTGGATTTTAAGTATGTTGCTTTAATGAATAAATATCTATGTTGTTTATTATACCTTTGATTTCTTTATGCACTTAATTGTCTCAAAGATTGTTTGATCTAACAAAAAGGGGGAGAAGAAACTAGCTCACACTTTAAAATATTTTGATTTAAATATTTTGATTTAAATTCAAAGGTTACCAAGCTTATATTAAGGGGGAGTTCTTTATGAAGATTTTTCAAAAATTTTAAGTTTTAGTTTTGTTATATCAAAAAGGGGGAGATTGTAAAACCTATGTTTGATTTTGATATAATTAAATCCTTGAGGATTATTTTGTAAAACTTAAAATTAGTTTTTAAGTCCCTTAATAAGTTTTTAAAACACCAACACTTTGAAACTGATTTATAAAACTCAAACTCAAAATATTTTCTAAGTGTTCCAAGGCAAAACCATCCAAAAACGTACAGTCGTATCGATACAGCACCAAGCGTATCGATACCATTTTACCAAACTTGGTCACTGCCGGAACCTGTATCGATACCCCAAACCCTCGTATCGATACAGCCTTGTGTTAAAATTCATAGAGTTTGAATACGGTACCGATACGGCTAACCCCCGTATCGATACGGGCTTTGTAATTTTTTTTTAATATAAGTCGGTTTAAAAAATATGACCGTTGGTGTCAGTTGGTTGGTAACCAAACTTTAAAAGTTCGTTGACCCGTATCGATACGCCTAACTCCCGTACCGATACGGAGTTAGACAGTGATCTAAGTTCAGAAAATAGTATCGATACGGCCCTTGCCGTTTCGATACCCAGTACCGATACGCTTACGCGCGTATCGATACCCATGTATTAAATGCACACAACGGCTCTTTCTTTTTTCTGAGACAGGTACCGATACCCCTTCCCGCGTACCGATACTGGTAGCTGCAGAAGTGCATTTATGGTGGTAAGAGAGGGTTCCAACGGCTCCAATTATGTTCCCAACCGCCCAAACGGCTAGAAATCAATGAGAAGGTATAAAAGAGACATCCAAAAGCTACAACAACAACTATTTTGAACTTCAAGCAAACACTTATTCATCAAATCCAAGCAATTGTGCCAAATTTCATATTTGTCTAGAAATCCCAATTTGTGTTCTTCATTCATACTTTGTAAAATTGGGTTGAGTGCTTGTATTGGGGCTATCATTTGTATTGAGAGATACCTTATTAGCCTACAAATTTTTTGTTCTCTTGTGTGAGGGTTGGGTTGATTTTTGGGTAGAAAAATCAACCGAAATTGTAAAGGGTTGCCTCCTTGTCCTAGAAAAGGGGAAGATCAATTTAGTGAAATTGTTGCAAATCCTTAGTGAGACTAAGGTAGTGGATGTAGAGTTCATTCGGAACTTGAACCACTCTAAATCCCTTGTTCATCATTTTTAATTTGCCAATTTCCACTACAATCCTTTAAAATTCCAATTCACCCCCCTCTTGGTAATTATCGATCTTTCGATCCACTCAACAGATTCCCTTCCTGTAAACTACTTCATAGTCGAACCCCATCATTTTAGTTACCCACTTTTGTTGTGCAAGGGTCACAGCTTGATTCGCAGCAATGAATTTCAAGCTATGATGGTCTGTTTTAATTTTGAAGTGTCGACCAACTAGGTAGGAAACCCATTTCTTAACTGCCATCAGAACTGCAAGCATCTCTTTTTCATAAACTGACAAGGCCTGGTGCCTCACCCCAAGGCCTTTACTGAAGAACGCTAAAGGTTTCCCACCCTGTGTCAATACTGCCCCAACACCTGCTTCAGAAGCATCAGCTTCTACTGTGAATTCCAATTCAAAGTTAGGTAAGGTCAGCACAGGTGCTGCACTAATGGCACCTTTTAGTTTGATAAAAACAGTTTCTTCCATTTCACCCCACTTCCATCCCCCTTTCTTCAGCAAATTAGTCAGCGGCCTGGCAATACATTCGTAGTTCTTAATGAACCTCCTGTAGTACCCAGACAACCCCAGAAAGCTTCGCAATTCCCTGACTGAATTAGGACTAGGCCAGCTCGTGATGCAGTTTACCTTGTTGTTGTCCATGAAGATTGCCCCTCCAGATATCACATAATCTAGGTACTCTACTCTGGTGGCCCCAAAGCTGCATTTAATCTCCTTCACAAAGAGATGATGTTGTCTCAAAATCTCCAAAACCTCCTCTAAATGCATCAAATGAATCTCCCAATTAACAGAGTAAATCAAGATATCATCGAAAAACACCAAAACTGATTTCCTTAACAGTTGCTTGAAGACCCTATTCATCAATCCTTGGAATGTGGCAGGGGCATTGGTCAATCCGAAGGGCATGACCAAGAATTCGTAGTGGCCTTCATGGGATTTAAAAGTTGTTTTATGGATGTCAGCTTCTCTCATTCGGATTTGATGATATCCAGCTCTCAAGTCGAGCTTAGTAAAAAATCTGGCAGATCCTAATTCATCCAACAGCTCTTCGATAATGGGTATGGGAAATCTATCCTTGATTGTGACCTGGTTGAGTCTCCTGTAATCCACACACATCCTCCAGGAGTTGTCCTTCTTCTTAACCATTACAATAGGTGAAGAAAAGACACTGTTGTTGTGTCTGATGATTCCTGCTGTCAACATCTCCTCAATTTGCCTTTCTATTTCATTCTTTTGACTTGCAGGATACTTGTAAGGTCTACTTTTGATCACAGATCCTTCATCCATCAATGTGATCTTATGATCATGTTCTCTCATAGGTGGTAAACCTTTAGGTGCTTGGAAGACATCTTCAAACTTCTTCAGAATTTGTTGCAAGTCTGCATGCCTATTCTTCTGTGTTTCTATCACTTCCAACTTGGTGTCCAGTAATAGTATAGAGGCTTTGTAAGGATTCTGGCTACCCCTCAACACTTTATTGCACGTTTGGGAACTGATCACTTCCACCTCCCTTGGCCTTACTCCTTCTAAGTTGACCCTTCTTCCTTCCACTTCAAATTGCATCTGCAAGGCCCCAAAGTCCCAAGTTATAGCACCTAAGGTTGTTAACCACTGAATCCCCAGCACCACATCACAGTTCTTCAATGCCACCACTAAGAAATCTGAATTAAATTCCTCTCCTTGCGTTTTCCATGGTACCCTGTGACACCATCCTACTGTGCCTAGCATGTTACCATCTGCCACAGCCACTCTCAAGTTGCATCTCTTATCAATGCCTATTCCCAATTGCTTAACCAGGGCTAGACTCAGAAAGTTATGAGTGCTTCCTGAATCTACCAAAGCCACCCATTCTCTCCCTTTAATTGTCACCTGCAGTCTCATGGTTTCATGACTGTTGACTCCCCAAATAGCTTGCAGGGATATGACTGGTTCCTCAAACTTCCCATCACCCTTCAACACTTCCTCATTTTCCTCACAGTCCAGAAAGATCTCCTGTTCATTCTCTTCTTCCTTGCCCTCCACCACAATCTGAAATACCTGAGATTTGGAGCACTTGTGACCTGGTGTGTATTTAGCTGCACACCAGAAACAAAGTCCCTTCTTTCCGCGTTCTTCAATCTCTGCAGTGAACAAGGATTTATTTCCAACTGCCTTGAAATTATTCGGGGACCCTCCTCTCAACATACTTGCCCCCAAAAGGAACTGTGGTTACACTTCTTGGTGGCCCAGTCGGTGAGCTCGAATTACTGGCAGAAAACAAATTTTTGTAGCCACTCCCTATTGATCTAGGAGCCATAGGTAACGCTGCAGGGGCTGCTACTCGAAATGCCGATTTCCCTCCTACTGGGAAAAAACATATTTCCAAGTGTTTGGCAGTGTGGAAGGCTTCCATTAATGTTTTCGGTTGCAACACATTCAAAAACTGTCAAATCTCCACGCGTAAATGATTCTTAAAAAGACTCAGGATATACTTATCAGGGAGCTGTACTTGGTTTATCAAGCTAACAAATTCCTCATAATACTTCTCCACCGATTCGAGTTGCCTTAATTCCAACATGACCAAACGAATCTTCGAACCCTGCAGGATCTTTCTGGCTTCTCATCATGAATTGGTGCCACTGCAGTGCCTTCCCTTCAAGATGCAACATGACCAAACGAATCTTCGAACCCTCCGGGACTACTTCTGCTTCGAAATATTGTTCTAGTTTGGAGTGCCATCCTCTAAAATCCTCACCATCGAATCGAGGATATAGCAACTTATAAGCCATCATCCCCAACTGACCTCGAGCCTCTGTTCCAGCACACTACCAGTTCCTTTACTACTTTGACCATTCACGATTTCTACCTCTGGATCTGTGTCTCCCGGAGCTTGGGTGCCTTCCGCTGCAACGCCTGCATTTGGATTTGCCCCCAGTACACCAGGTCCTCCCAGAAATATTTGGGACTGGTTTTCGGTCTGCGTGGTCAGCGGATCTATACGCTTTCCCAGAGCAACCTCTAGCATCTTCCTCATGTCCTCTCCAATCTGGGTGCGAAACTCACCAAACTTGGTGTCCATTTTTGTGTCAATGCTCGTTCCCACTCTACCAATTTCTTCCTGCAACTTAGCTGTTTCTTGTTGCCAGGATTGGCTGCGTGTGATTGGGACTCCATCCACCACTGCCAAGATCGAAAAAGCTCTGATACCTTTGTAAGATTAACAATCGAAAACCCAGAAGAAATTAAGATAAGAACAGAATGAGTATGAGATGAGAGAGAAGAGAGAATTCAGAGAGAGAGAAAAGTCATGTATTCAGCATGATCCCCAAGGATAAGGATCTCTAACGGCTACAAACTCGATCATATAGACACAGTACATGACCCGACGTCGTTTATCTAATTACAAGCCATTCCCCAATACGCAGCGTTTCATTAATAACGAAAATTCAAACCCAACAGTCCCTCCTAACGGCTAACTCATTTCCCTTCCTTACAGTCTTCATTGGTGAAGCTGTCGCTGCTACTTTCTTCGCCGCCCTTCTGGCTTAAGAAAGTGAGTTCTTCCCTTTTTTCGGTCCATTCACGGGCTTTTCGGTCGTGATTCTCGAGGATCTTGTTTTCTTGCTCTCTTTGTTCATTTGACTTCTATTTATTTGTTTTCTTCCCAATTGAAATTGGTCAATGCATAATTTTGTCAACTGTTAAATATTCTTTGTTCTTAAATTTACACGAGTTCTTTTCAATCTTCATGTTTAGTTGATACTGATGCTTGTTGGTATATTGCTTGAACGATTCCTTAAATTGAGGATTTGACGGAAAGGCTTGTGATATCGGGGCAGCTAAACTATTCTGATTCAATTCATTTGCTCCCTTCCCATGCTCGTTTATGATGTGACATTGTTATGAGTTCAATTTCGCTTCGCCAATCTAGTTACATTCATTGGATTCTTGATTTTGGTCTCGATTACAATCTCATTTTTCTCTTCCCGAATTTGTTTCGCATATACCAATTGAAATTGGTCAAGGCATAATTTTATTCTTTTATCAATTTATTTCACTATGCATTATTTCAATTGTTGTATTTTTAATTCTCAGTTCTTTTACATTTTCAAGATCTAGTCTTCTGGTTGACACTGCTTGTTCTTGTGTATTGCCCTTGAGGATGAAGATGTATGTGTAGGGAAAATGTTTGGTTAAAACGAAAAGGGTTGAAAATAAGACTTGCTTGAGGCGTGCACTAGACACTGTCCTTAAGGATATTTCGCGGTTAAGCGTGCCCTCCAGGATTCAACAAGCACTTCTGCCGAAGCAGGCAACGGAAAAAGCAAAGAACCAATGAATACTCAGCTTTAAAGTGAGAGAGGGGAGAAGAAAGTAAGTAGACGATTCTACTTTAGATGTGAATTATGAAGTCATATGTGCATGGTATTTATAGTACCATGCATGCCTAAAAAGGGCATCTAAAAATAGCAATTAGTCAAGGGCAAATCGGTCGAAAATAAAATGAATGGTTAAAAATAAAGATATTTTTATTTGAAATGAATGATTAAGATTAATTAGAAAAATGGATGGTTAAAAATGAATATAATTTCATTTTAAAATGGATGGTTAAAAACGAACTTTAAAAATAATAAATAAATAATAAAAATAGATTGAGCCTCTAGTTCATGCACATGGGAAAATTCGCCGGTTTCAACTAGACTGAACTTCTTGACCAAACCTCATGTGCGCACAATCACCATTATATTTTTCTCTTACAAGCTCAATACCAAGTCTTTATATTTAAAGACAAAACAAATAATATAAAAGAGAGATGTGAGATTCTTTGAAATATACTGGGTAAACTTATATTTTTACAACAATCCCCCACATATTTCAAAGAATGAAAAAAAAATTTAGCTGAGTATTCTGACATAACATATTCATTCTGGTGTCTTTCGGGGTAAACTTATATTTTTACAACAATCCCCCACATATTTTAAAGAATGAAAAAAAAAATTTAGCTGAGTATTCTGACATAACATATTCATTCTGGTGTCTTTCGGACTATGAACCAAAACTTAGAAAAATGAGACATAACTTACAGAGTAATTGGTGAAACACGTTTCTATGAACCAATAACTCATTATTGTAAGCTAACATTCTCATTAATCACATTATATCTATTCTTGCTCTTTATCGCGGTTGTGCGCTAATAGGTCATGCGCGTGCCTGGTTTTCATAAGTGCTCTAGAGACTTTGCCTTAAATCTCATAGAAGCGGCCCCACTTCACACTTATATAGGTCAAGTCATCAAGTGTATTCTGCAGGTCAATACACCACCTATAAAGGCTATGAACTTGATTAAGAGTTTTACTCACCCTCATCATCCTTGCAGTTTTTAGCACTATTTACATCATAAGAAGGGACAAAAAAATAATAATACAGTGCTTTCCCTACAAGATCAAGCAATGACTTGTTATTACCCATATGAACCTTCTTCATGGGATTGCCAATCACAAAGGTTGGGTTACCATCACTATTAATTTCTTATATTGGCATATGTCCCTTTCCCCTCGATGTTTCACATATTTATTTTCTTCCCAGGGGTTTAGCTGAATCATTTGGCCAAAATCATTTCTAACTTCACATAATTAATTGATATCACTTCATCTTTTTGTAGCTGCTTTATTACCTCATGTCATTAGACAAATATGTCTAGTTTAACCTTTGAAAGTTTTTATTCTTTGCAATGTCTATTGCTACTTGGCAATCATAACACATTGGCACTGAATCTATGAAATACATGCTAAGGGATTTTTCAACCGCTCAACTTCAAGTACATGCTAAGAGATCACTTAGTTTTATTGTTCAGGTTAAGAAGTTTTTCTACCACTTAACTTCTTTACACAGGCTAAGAAGTTTTCCTACCACTTAGCTTCATTGTCAGGCTAAGAAGTTGAAGAATCCACTTAGCTTCATTATTAGCCAAATTTAACGCAATAAACACAGACTTCATAGTAAATTTTCTATAAATGTCTGTTTGGCTAGTTTTCAAGATAATGTTCTACCTCTAAGGGTGAATACATAACCACTAGTAGATATAGTTTCACGTGAATAAAATATTTAATTATCATCATTGTATTCTTTTAATACAACGGGTACTCCACTAAGTAGAATATCATAACTCATGATATCCTTTTGATATCTTATTAACTTTACTACATCAACTAAACAATAATGATTTGAGTTGTGTATATCAGCTCAATTGGAAAATAACATGTGTCATCTCAAGTCTAGTAAAATTCATCAAGTGCATCAAAATTTAATAATTTTGTGCATACTTGGATTGAGCAACATGATCACATGTATATTTTTATCATTTGAATATTAGCATCACAATGAGCATTTATAGGTTTGGTATCAATATATCCAAACTTCTTAAAAATTCAACGTTATGTTCTTGTGATAGCATTTTGCTACCACGCTTCCTCGTGATTTAAATACTCAATATGACATTTGCTTCATTCATGTTTTTTATTAAAGCAAGATACCTTTCAGTCTCACATAATAATTACTAAGATAAACATGTAATCAATACATAAATATATAATCACACAAACATCGTCAATCAGTTTGGTGTAAACAAAAATCATTATTAAGATAAACATGCTACCAACACAAACAAATAATCACTCATGTTTTCACTTATCTCTTGATTGAATTCCTCATTCCACAATTTTGGAAGTTTGTTTCAAGACATACAATGATTTGAGAAATTTACAAACTTTGATTTCACGACCTGATACGATGCATTCTTCGGGTTGTTCACTATATACTTTTGAGTAACAAAAAATATGACTTTAACGTCCATTTGGCTGATAAAAAATGTATTGAAACTAGAGAAAAAGATTCTAATAATTTTTTTTGTAAATGGAGTAAAAATATCAAAACAATTTATATTGTTTTAAGTAAAAGTTTTTGCAATATATATTTATAAAATAATTATTCTTAAAATTTCTTTGTAAAAAAAAAATTGTTTGCAATCGATAAGTTTCGTTTTATGAAGTAAAAAATTAATTTACAAACGTTCTAAAACTGAGTTACATTCAATATTAACCACTTTTCAAAAGAAAAGCATCGTAAGAAGAAATCGATTCAGAAATATTGTATCATTTTCAGCCAAGTATAAATATAAAAAATAATACTTCCAAAGAATTTTTCAGTTCTCGGTCGTTCAGATCTTCTCAAATCATTATGTTCACAATCAAGTTTCAAATAAGTTTGGCTCATAAATTAGAAGAAACATGCGTGCAATTTTAATGATGCACCAATTTATAAGAGGAGATAGATCACAAATTATTATTTCTTTTTCATTATAGTCATTAAGCAAAATAAGCATCTCCTTTATCTTACCCATCTTTTTATTCTTTTATTCCTGAAATAAAATATGATATAACTCGAAAACATACTACTAAAATTGACATAAATTATAGTCATTGTTTGTTTAACAATTTTAATTCAACCAAATATGTTATTGTCCAAAGCATATATGCAATGTTGTGAACATGCAATCTAACACTTTAGAAACAATTATTTTTTCTTACGAACTAGAAGCATAAATTTGGTAAAATACTACCACACTTAAAAATATTTCAAGAACATATAACTTTTATAAATTTAAGGTGTCTCTAATCATTTTCACATAGAAAATTTAACATATACATATTACAAGTTATGTTAATATTAGCATGTCAAATCAAACATAACAATATAAATTCTCACATTAACATGTCACATAGGTCATCATAACATTTAATCATACAAGAAATATAAATAGCATGCCTAATAATTTTGAATAAACATGTTACAAACCTTTTTTCACAGAATATATTCTCGATTCGTCACATTTGAAGGAAACTTAGGCTAAGGTTTTTTTTTAAATAATATCTTGCCTCTTCAAATACTTGTGCAGTTTCAAACGGTGTTTAAGATAGACAATTTCTTTCCCTTCATCCGTAAGGGGGTATGATATAGATATGTGCCTAGTAGCACCATTGTCTGTCATCCACTCTTTTGTATTTGTAAATATATCAACTTTGAGAAATGGTCACAAAAATTATCTCATCTGCTTCAACCAAATTAAAATTTGGCTCAACAGGATCAACGACATCTATTTCAACCAAATTAATGTTTGGCTTAACAGGATTAACGACATCTATTTCACCCAAATTAATATTTGGCTTAACAGGATGATTATTTCTCATTGAAATTTCTGCACTAAGTTATATGGTGGCTCAATGTGTCATCATAATTGGAGATATAAATCGTGGGCATAGTCAATGAATAATGCACCAGGTAGGTTCCTATGAAAGAGAGATGGTGTAAAAGGCACTCTTAAATACCAAGTCTTTGATAGGACCAATCCTAGACATGCACTTTCACATTATACCAACAATCAATTATGGAGTCCGCCACACAAAATAATTTTCCTTTTCCTTCTTTTTTTCAAAATATTATTTTAAGATATTAGGCATAAGAATAATAATTCAATATTATAGCATAGATAAATAAAATTATTACCTAAAAGCATCCTCAAAAATTCATAGACAATACATACTTATTTTAGCAGCGGAGTTCAAATTATGATGTACAGACAACATCGCGACTGTAAAGGGACGCACTAGAGTACTGCACGAACAGCGTAACAACAACAGCAACACCAACGAAAATCTTTGTTAAGAGGTCGCAGGTTTTCGGTTTAAAATAAGAAATGGAAAAAATATCCTTAAGATTGTAGGGAAAATGTTTGGTTAAACCGAAAAGGGTTGAAAATAAGACTTGCTTGAGGCGTGCACTAGACACTGTCTTTAAGGATATTTCGCGGTGAAGCGTACCCTCCAGGATTCAACAAGCACTTCTGCCGAAGCAGGCAACAGAAAAAATAAAGAACCAATGAATACTCAGCTTTAAAGTGAGAGAGGGGAGAAGAAAGTAAGTAGATGATTCTACTTTAGATGTGAATTATGAAGTCATATGTGCATGGTATTTATAGTACCATGCATGCCTAAAAAGGGCATCTAAAAATAGCAATTAGTCAAGGGCAAATCGGTCGAAAATAAAATGAATGGTTAAAAATAAAGATATTTTTATTTGAAATGAATGGTTAAGATTAATTAGAAAAATGGATGGTTAAAAATGAATATAATTTCATTTTAAAATGGATGGTTAAAAACGAACTTTAAAAATAATAAATAAATAATAAAAATAGATTGAGTCTCTAGTTCATGCACATGGGAAAATTCGCCGGTTTCAACTGGACTGAACTTCTTGACCAAACCTCATGTGCGCACAACCACCATTATATTTTTCTCTTACAAGCTCAATACCAAGTCTTTATATTTAAAGACAAAACAAATAATATAAAAGAGAGATGTGAGATTCTTTGAAATATACTAGGTAAACTTATATTTTTACAACAGTATGTCCCATCCCCTCTTGGGTTTTTGTCTTACATTTTAGGTGTATGATTATTTATTGGAGAGCCCCGCCTGCAATCAAACCAAAGAACATGTCAACGGGTGCTTCACGGTGTAAAAGTTACAAACTTGCGAAAGCTGAGGTGCTCAATATCATCAATTTGAGACCATTGGCATTAGTTGAAATCGACCCGGTAACTAGTGATATATTGCTTTGAGCACCATTATCTTCTTCATGTCATCAATTGTCGAATTGTGTTTCTATAGCTAGGCTGCACTTACTAGGTTGTAGGATTTTTATGCAAACACTATGACATCTCATGGGATTTCTATTATACTTTAGATTAATGTATTCATATCAAATAGTATGTCAAACATTGGAGCGTAATATAATTGTTTTGCAGAAGAGAATGAGTTTATTACTTAGCTATATATATATTGTAGTAACCCATTTTGGGTCTAAAATAACCAATAATAAATAAATAAAACCTTATTATTATTAAAAAATGAAAAAAAGGTAAAAAAAGCAAAAAAAAAAAAAACTAAACTACCGTGGATGCCATGCAAGGCATCCACGCACCCTTGCCATATGACTCATCCCCTCCCACTTTTACTATAAATAGGGGTGGCTAGGCAAAGCCAAAGGAGACACACAGACACAAAAAAAAAGTGGCCATTAAAATGGCAAAGCCATGGAAATGGCGCGAGAAAAGGGCAGTGCCCTTTCGAACCTTAGGGGCAGTGTTCTTTTAATGGATCTAACAGTTGATTCGATTGGAGGCCCTGTTGAGGTTCGTTCGAATCAATTTTTGAGTTATAGTGAGGTGATGCAAAGATCCTGCTAGGGGTCGGGTGAAGTTCTTATTTCAAGTTTTTAGTAGGGTAAATTTTGATCCTCGTCTATTTTAATGTTGTCTTTTTGTAATAAATATTGTTGTATGAAATATAAGATGTTTTTATATTTGTTTGTATGTTTTTATTTTATATGCCATGTTTGTATATTTGATTTTATTATGTTACGTATGTATGAATTATTTATATATTCCTATACTCTGTTTAATTAAATTTTAAATTAAAACCCTTTTTATTAGGGATTATCATGAAAAAACGTACCCCGAGCGTAAGGGTGTCGCTTTCCTTTAGTCCCTATTACAAAATATCATTTTTAATTCTAAATTATAATTTTTAAAATAAGTTCCCTTTAGTCAGGAATCTAACAAAATTATGCCCCGAACATAGGGGTATAAATTCTTTTTATATACGAAAATTATGCCCCGGTTGTTGGGGTGTAAATTCTTTTTATATAAAGAAAATTATGCCCCGGTTGTTGGGGTGTAAATTTTCTTTTCTACAAACAAATATTCGTTTAAATATTTGAAGGGATCACATTGATAAATTATATTCGAATTCATAATTCCACTATTAAGACATTACGTAATCGATAGGTACCAATTTTGGGCGTTGTGGGGGTGCTCACCCTTCTCCACACGTAACCGACTCCCGAACCTATCTTCTGGTTTCGCAGACCAAAACTAATTGTTTTAATAAAAACAATAAAAACAAGTTTTATTAAAATAATCGGGTTTTTCAGGTGTTCCAATCGCACCTAAAGTAAAACTAAAGATTGTTGGCGACTCTCCCGTTGTTATAGCTTGGCGACTCCGCTAGGGATTTTTTTTTTGAGAGTCAAGCCACAAGTCGATTACTTTTTGTCTATAGGTGGAAATTATGACTTCGATTTAATTAATTTGTGATCCCTTTTTCTAAAATTTTTACAAATTTTTTTATAAATTTATTTTCTGAGTTTTCATATCATGAGCTCTATACTCGAGCTCTGTCCCTTAAGTGGGAGCGAGAAACCACGCCTTCCTGAGGTACTCCCTCCGTGTAGGATGGTGAAACGCTTCCGAGATATATATCTCTTTGTCTTCGTGAGACCTCTGTCTCCGTGCAGACCTAGGGAAATGTATCCTCCCGAATTGATGTCCTAGCGACAGTTCGAGTACCGTTACTTTAGAACCGAAACACATATAGTAAACCCTAAGAGCTTACCCCTTAAAGCCAAACAAAAACTTTGCCCGTTAGCAGTCACCCTGTTTAGGTTTTGATGCCTTTATTTGCTATATTTGTTCAATTTTCTTTGCTGCTAATTTTTGTCTTATTCACTATTCAATTTATCCATTTGACTCTTTTATTATGAACTAACTTGTTTCTTCTCTTTGGTGATCACGTTGCATTAAGCCATTCATTCCACATTAATTACATGACACTATTATAACATTTTAATTTTTTCATTTCATCAGCATGAAGTATTGATTCACGTCTGGTTCCCTATTTGAAAAATTATCATCGGGAGAAAATCTAGTTCCCAAGATATCGATGCAACATTTAAAAGTTGCGAATAAATCCCGTAAATTCAGAAGTCAAACCATGAATCAGTGCTTTCTCATCTAGGACATGCATTTTCCATTTACATGTATACATTTTATTTTGAATCAGTACCTTCACATCTAGAACATGTACCTTGCATTTACATGCATTCATTTCAGAACTTTGAAACCGATCTCGGGATGCCCCATGTTAGCAAATACCGGATAAAGCAAAGTTGACCAATCCAGAGGCATTTTCAAATAACCTTTGCACTCATACAGACATCATACCTCTTCAAGGCCCCAATCTAAGAGCTTTCCTTGACGAGTTCAGGAAGTGAGCCTCCGATGCCAAGTCAGACTTCTGCACCCTAGATGACTACATCAATTATCGATTATAGCACTTCGCTAGAGCCAAAAGTAATGAGCTTCAATGAACCAACAACAAATTTATAGACCCAACCGGGGGCAACCTAACGTGTTCACAAGAACAATGACAGCTCTTCAAGAAGAGATGAAAACATACTTCAAGCTTCGAGTTCGCTTCAAGAGCAGTCTTAGACAAAAATGTTGAGGCATTCACTCGAGGGAGTAATTGTAACACCCTGGTTTAGGGGTTAGGTAAAAATAATATTTTAATATTATTTGGGTTTGGTTTTATAATTAAAATAATCTTTTAAGTTTCGGGTTTCAAAAATAAATATTTGAAATTGGACCAAATTGAATGAATTGCAAAGTGGAGAGTTTTTAAAGAAGAAAGAAGATAGCCATTCATTAATGGCCTTTTGGTAATTTGCCCATCTTTTAATTTTAAACCCCTTTTCCTATCATCTTTTCACTATTCATCCTCTTCTTCAAAGAGAACCCAACGTGAAAAGAGCTCTCTCCCTACAAGTCACTATTCCATCAAAAAGCTCATCCATTTTAACTCATTTTTGAAAGGTAACATCGTTTTTGACTTCTCCTCAACTCCCTCTCTTTAAAAGTACCATTAGTTTTTATTTTCATTGAAGTTTTGAAAATGGGGATTTCAAAAAAATTATTAAAAATGATGTCTTTGTGTAGCTAAGCTTAATATTTTGATTTAATATGGTTAGTTATGAACTATAGGAGTCAAATGGTACCACATATGTGAATTTTGCTTAATTTTGAGCAATTCCCGAATTTGGGTATAAATGGGGTTTTTGGAGGGTTTTGGGTGAGTTTTGGGGGTTGTTTTAGGTGGGAATTGATAGCCCAATGGTAGTACTATGGTTAGGGGTTGATTTGGGATCATTTGTGGGTGTAAAAGGTGTTGGAAACATGGATTTTGGATGAGGTTTTGGGGCTGCCCGAGTTTGCTAAATGTGGGGTTTGTTCATGGCTTGAAACATTGTGAATTGTGTTTGAATTGTGTTCCGGGTTAGTGTCTTGATGTTTGGGCTGACTTGAGGTTATTTGAATTGTATTGAGGTTGTTTAGAAGCGAGAACTTGGGTCGGTGAAGCATCAGGAGGAAATCCAGAAACTTGAAGGTGTTGCTTGCTTGGTAGTTGAGCTTGGAGGTAAAGGTGAGTGGTTAAATATTTTTAAAAATGGTTTTGAGTATTTGGTTCAAGCATGTGAACCTAGGATGGGCTTGGTAAACCCACCTAGAGTTGGGATTAGAGTGGTAGCCTAATCCCAAGCTTTGATTAGAGACTTTGGTTGCACTCTCTAATGGTTGTTTATGCCTCGTGTTAAGTTGTGATGGTGTTGATTATGTATATGTTGTATACATGTATGTTGAGGCATGTTTGATGCATTGTTATATGCATGTTGATGATAGATATGATATGGTTATACACATGTGTAAAATATGATGTGATATGGTTGTTAATGATGTACATGTGGTGTTGACGTGTGAAATGATATTATGAGGTGATTGTATGATCCGAGGATCATGGTGAGTACATGCTAGGCATGGAAATGTGGTTTGTGCATGACGGTGAGTCATGGTGAGTACGTGCTAAGCAAGGAAGTTGTTATGAAATGATATTGTGAAAGATTAATAAAATGTGTAGTATTGGCACTAGTATGCTTGGGTACAAATAATCGATCATTAGGATGTTTAGTGTGCACACGTGAGTCAAAATGCGCGTGTGGTCTTGATGATGGTAGTCATCAAGATGGAGTACAGGTTCGCCCGGAAATCTTCTTATATATAATAGTCGGTGATGAGTGGAATCCCTTTGACGGACGTGAGGATAAGTGGAATCCCCTCCGCGTGAACGGTGATGAGTGTAATCCCACCGTTAGGTAATGGTTGTGTTGTTGGATATGAGTTCCAACGGTTATCCGCGTATTCGAGTCATAGCTAGGTGCCAATACGGATTGTGGTTTATGTTGCCAATATGTGATTACTTGTGAGCCAATGTGTTTTGGGATGTGTTGCTAACATGGTTTAATATATGTGATTACATATGTTGTGGATTTAAACATGTTGAGCATGACATAATATTGAATATATGTTCATGCATCATCTATAATTATGGCTCGTGTGGATCGGAGGTAAGATCATGCATTTTATCTTGGTTGTAGCTCGTGCTTGGACCCTGCATTGTTGAAGGTTTGTTTTATGAGCTTACCCTCACTAAGCTTTCATGCTTACGCTTCTTTTGTTCGACAATGCAGATCGGTAGCTTGTGGGTGACAAGGGCAAGGAAAGGCCTCCAAGTGTTGCTTACGGTTAGCTCAAGTATGATAGTTAAATTTAAAGATTGTAATAGTAAAGCAATGGGATAGTGTCGTGTTATGATGCTTTTGGAATATATTGTTGTTGTTGTTGTTGTTGTTTAGGAGCATGTTAGACTCCTCATTTGTGTTTGTTAATTTGGCTTTTGGGATGTATGCCTTGCTTGAAACCATGTTAGTATTTTGCTATCTAGAATTGCCTAAGTGTTGGATATGTTAAAACTTAATATCTATAATGACATGTATGGATGTATGGCTTGTGATGTTGTGCCTTGGTGTTTAGTCTTGTTATGATGATGCTCGAGCATGCTTGTATATTGGTTTGCCTTAGAATTGTTAATAGTGTGTTGTTGGAGGTTTTGGTGGGGTTTAGGGACACCCTTGTGCCTTAAAACAGCTAAAACCAGTCTGCAGACAGAGGGCGTTTCGAAACGGGTTACCCTGTTTCGATACGGTCCCCTTTGTTTTGGCAGAGCGTTTCGAAACGTGTAGGGGCCGTTTCGGTACACTTTTGCTACTGGAATTTTGAGAAATTGGCGAGATGAAGGTGTTCCGAAACGGGTCTATGGTGTTTCGAAACGGTCAAATCTCGTTGACCACGAGAAGTTGACTAGGGAGGGTGTTTCGGAACGGTTGACCCCCGTTCCGATACGGCATCCTCGTGTAGGCTTCGAAATGTTGACCAGGTCAAGGCGTTTCGATACACATTGAGGGTGTTTCGAAACGGCCTATTAATCCACATAAAAATGGGTTGTTTTGCTTAGGTTGTTCGAGCTATTGCTTTGCGAATGCTTGTCTTCCGTTGTTGTGATCACATAGGAATTGAATGTGCATTTAGGGAAGATTAAATTAAAAAGAAATTTTCTGGGTCGTTAACTGAGGAGGAACCTTAACGGGTTTCGCTTCGGTTTTCCCTGTGTGGCCCACTCGGGCCGGTCATCCAACCAGACCGGGACGAGGGGGTTACAGTAATCCCAAAGATGATCGAACCAAGGAAGGTTGAGGGCATCCTTATAAGCAAGACACCGAGCACTATTTATCAGCGGCAAATATCTGACTACCATAGAGTCGGGGGCACCCCTTTAAGGAGAAAATCAGAATCTCTCATTCACACATCCATCATTCTACATTAACTGCATGCATCGTACAAGTCATCATGTATTTAGGCTAGACACATGCATCAAACACAAAGTTAAGTGCACCCATAGCACATTTTTTCTTGTACATACAAACAGGTCCAGAAAAGAGACTGAAGACCCCAAATGTGGAGGCAACAACATCATGACATGCCTTTAGCCATGAAGGAGGCCAAATACGCGAAAAAGCTCAAACATCCAGGTAAAAACGGTAAATTTTTCGAACATATTACTAACTAATGTTCCATTTTCATGTCGTAAGTCCATGAAGTTTCGGAATCAACCTTTTTCCGGTCTCACCTTCGTCAGTGGTGGTGACCCAAGTAAATTTCCCTGGAAAAAAAAAGAAAAAATAAGATGACATCGGGATCATTCAGCTTAGAAGTTCAAATTCAGAAAAGAATGAGGGCAATGAAGCTTGGAGGGCAAACTTCTGCTGAGACAAATTTTAAACAAAGATCAGAAGATCAAACTAAGTCAGAAGAAAGGGACTTCTACAAGAATTTTATGCATCTGTCTAATATCCTCAAACAGGAAGGAGCATATCGTTATCAATAAATTCCAACATCCTTGACATGAAGGGCTAGAGCAAATATGAAATGTTGTCTGGCGCCTTCAACTAAAGAAAGCATAGACAATCGCTAATAAGAACCACCATCCTTGACACGAAAGAGTGGATCAACCAAATCAAATATTCAATTCAAACCTTATAGCTCACGAAGAGTTAGTTCATGACTCATTTTGACCAGTCACTCTTTTACCTTTTGCAAGTCCTATCTCACCCGTAACATGGTGTAGCGGATTAACTTTTTCAGATTCTGCCTCCCCATCAGAGTTGCAGCAGATCACCCCTGAAGTTGCAGATTCTACTTCTTCAAGATTGGCAAAATTATGTTTCTCCAACAAATGGTGGAACATATTAACTCAACAATTTCATCTCCCTAAACATGTAGTGAAATGAGCACGACAACATTTTCATCTCCCTAAGTTTGTAGCAAAATGAGCACAAACAACAAGTTTAAGCTCATTGGAATTACGATGAAATGAACACAACAACGAATCTATCTCTCTGTGGTTGCAGCGCAATAAATATACCAACAGATCATGTCTTCTTGAAGATGCAAAGAAACAGGTCACCTAATTCTTGCTTATTACTTTTCCAAGAACAGACAAGACGTTCAAAGCCCAAGAGGGTTGTCACTCCCCGCCACGATGTAACATATCCTACATCCTCTAGAGTTCGTTTTGATGTTGATAATGCAACACGCCGATTGTTGTTCCAGGTCTACTTTCGCCATTGATGGTGCGACTAGACCAAACATTTTCTTCTGAGCTCATCTTTAGATTTCAAGAAAATGAAAAATCTAAAAAAGAAAAAGAAAAAACACAACAAAGAAAAAACCTGAAAAGACGCTTTGACAAATTAAGAAAAGAAAGGTTCAAAACCCGCAAAGGGCGTCTTGAGACCAAAGAAGATTTTGAGTTGAAAACCTGAAAAGGGCGGCTCAAATTTTGAACAAATTGAATCCAAGATCCTACTTCTTCGTCAGTGTCGTAGAAGATCAAACCTCGGATCATGATGTTTCGTCAGAGTTTCAGCATGACATATTTCTTAGGTCTAGTTTCACCGCAATAGGTGCGACTAGATCAAAGCCCATATCATGCTACGACGACAAAGCCGTAGCAGATCAAACCTTAGATCATGCTACTTCGTCAGAGTTTCAGCATGTCACATTTTTCATGTCTATTTTCGCCGTAGTAGGTGCGAATAGATTAGAGTTCAGATCGTGCTACGTCGTCAGGATCGTAGTAGATCAAATCTCATATCATGCTGTTTCGTCAGAGTTGCAGTAGATCATATTTTCCAGGTCCATTTTCGCCGCAATAGGTACAGCTAGATCAAAGCTCAGATCATGCTATGACAACAGAGCCGTAGCAGATCAAACCTCAGATCATGCCGCTTCGTCAGAGTTGCAGCATGTCAATGATTTTTCAGGCCTATTTTCGTCGTAGTAGGTGCGAATAGATCAAAATCTAGATCGTGCTACGAGCCATAGCAGATCGAACCTCAAACCATACCTTTTCCACAAGTTTGTAGCTTGACCAAACTTGAACTTTTGATCATGCCTCCTCGTCGATGTTGTAGCTGGATCAAAATCATTTCAGACCATGTCTCTTCGTCAGGTGTTGTAGCTTGGTCAAAAAAAACTTCTTGATTTCCAAATCTTTTCCTCATCCATATCATAAAAAAAATCTTGTTCATTCATCAAAATTGCGGCTGAATCGAAGCTATTTTTGACAAATCCGACAGAAATGTCGGCACAACGTGCTTAAACACGGTTAAGTTTAAGACAATGGATAATTCAAATGTCCATCGAAAATCCATTGTCACAAATGGTCTAAGGAAAATAAATCCTTTGGAAAAATCCAATCTCATGATTGGTAGAAACTGATTGTACCCAGGGGAATGGTACAACTAGCCCGGAGCAAACGGCTACCGGTAAAGGCAAGTCAAAACTGTTGATCCCTGTGCATTTAGGAAAAATGCAAATCCGAAAGCCGACAAAAATATCGGCATAACATGCTTAAACACAATTAAATTTAAGACAATGGACAATTCAGATGTCCATCGAAAATCCATTTTCACGAATGGTCCAAGAAAAATAAATCTTTGGGAAAAATCCAATCTCATGATTGGTCCAAACTGATTGTACCCAGGGGAATGGTACAACTAGCCCGGAGCAGACGACTACCGGTAAAGGCAAGTCAAAACCGTTGATCCCAGTGCATTTGGGAAAAATGCAAATTCAAAAGCCGACAGAAATATCGGCATAACGTGCTTAAACACGATTAAGTTTAAGACAATTGACAATTCAGATGTCCATCGAAAATCCATTTTCACGAATGATCCAAGGAAAATAAATCCTTGGGAAAATCCAATCTCATGATTGGTCAAAACTGATTGTACCCGAGGGAATGGTACAACTAGTCCGGAGCAAACGGCTACCGGTAAAGGCAAATCAAATCCGTTCATCCCTGTGCATTTGGGAAAAATGCAAAAGAAGTGTAAACTAGGGACATTCTTCCTCGTCTCGTTGACGGAATTCCAGTACTAATCAGATCTTCTCGCATTAATGGAGTTGTAGTAGATCGACCCTTTTTCAGATCTTCTCGCATCAATGGAGTTGCAGTAGATCACCCCTTCTTCAAATCTTCTCGCATCAATGGAGTTGCAGTAGATCACCCATTCTTCAGATCTTCTAGCATCAATGGAGTTGCAGTAGATCGACCCTTTTTCAGATCTTCTAGCATCAATGGAGTTGCAGTAGATCACCGCTTTTTCAGATCTTCTCGCATCAATGGAGTTGCAGTAGATCACCTCTTCTTCAGATCTTCTAGCATCAATGGAGTTGCAGTAGATCGACCCTTTTTCAGATCTTCTAGCATCAATGGAGTTGCAGTAGATCGACCCTTTTTCAGATCTTCTCGCATCAATGGAGTTGCAGTAGATTACCCCTTCTTCAGATCTTCTCGCATCAATAGAGTTGCAGTAAATCGACCATTTTTCAGATCTTCTAGCATCAATGGAGTTGCAGTAGATCGACCATTTTTCAGATCTTCTAGCATCAATGGAGTTGCACTAGATCGACCCTTTTTCAGATCTTCTCGCATCAATGGAGTTGCCGTAGATCGACCATTTTTCAGATCTTCTAGCATCAATGGAGTTACAGTAGATCGACCCTTTTTCAGATCTTCTAGCATCAATGGAGTTGCAGTAGATCGACCATTTTTTAGATCATCTCGCATCAATGGAGTTGCAGTAGATCACCCCTTCTTCGGATCTTCTAGCATCAATGGAGTTGCAGTAGATCACCACTTTTTCAGATCTTCTCGCATCAATGGAGTTGCAGTAGATCACCCCTTCTTTAGATCTTCTAGCATCAATGGAGTTGCAGTAGATCGACCCTTTTTCAAATCTTCTAGCATCAATGGAGTTACAGTAGATCGACCCTTTTTCAGATCTTCTAGCATCAATGGAGTTGCAGTAGATCGACCATTTTTTAGATCATCTCGCATCAATAGAGTTGCAGTAGATCACCCCTTCTTCGGATCTTCTAGCATCAATGGAGTTGCAGTAGATCGACCCTTTTTCAGATCTTCTAGCATCAATGGAGTTGCAGTAGATTGACCATTTTTCAAATCTTCTAGCATCAATAGAGTTGCAGTAGATCGACCCTTTTTCAGATCTTCTCGCATCAATGGAGTTGCAGTAGATCACCCTTTTCAGATCTTCTAGCATCAATGGAGTTGCAGTAGATAGACCCTTTTTCAGATCTTCTAGCATCAATGGAGTTGCAGTAGATCGACCCTTTTTCAGATCTTCTCGCATCAATAGAGTTGCAGTAGATCACCCCTTCTTCAGATCTTCTAGCATCAATGGAGTTGCAGTAGATCGACCCTTTTTCAGATCTTCTAGCATCAATGGAGTTGCAGTAGATCGACCCTTTTTCAGATCTTCTCGCATCAATGGAGTTGCAGTAGATCACCCCTTCTTCAGATCTTCTAGCATCAATGGAGTTGCAGTAGATCGACACTTCTTCAGATATTCTAGCATCTATGGAGTTGCAGTAGATCGACCCTTCCTCAGATCTTCTAGCATCAATGGAGTTGTAGTAGATCGACACTTCTTCAGATCTTCTAGCATCAATGGAGTTGCAGATGATCGACCCTTCTTCCGATCTTCTCGCATCAATGGAGTTGCAGATGATCGACCCTTCTTCAGATCTTCTCACATCGATAGAGTTGCAGATGACCGACCCTTCCTCAGATCTTCTCGCATCAATGGAGTTGTAGATGATCGAACCTTATTCAGGTCTTTTCGCATCTATAGAGTTGCAGTGGATCAATCTTTCTCCTCTAGATCAAGCTACCTTGTTAAGTGTTCTATGTTACAAATGGATCAAGTTTTGTAGACCTCGCCGCTCTGTCAGTGTCGCAGTTAGGTCAAGTTTTCTGCATGTATTGCTTCACTGTTATAGTCGTGGCAATCCAAAGTTATGAGCTTCTACAACAGATCTCCTCCTCTTGAAAATTTTGTTTATTAGGGCGGCTGAGCGGATCAGTGAAGCAGAAAAGAATGTGCCAAGAAGAAAAGAGCCAAACTAGACCAAATTAAAATGAGTTTCTTTTTGTCTTTGCTTCATTGTCGTTATACAACAATAAGCAAAGAGGGGCAGCTGTAGTAACCCATTTTTGGGTCTAAAATAACCAATAATAAATAAATAAAAAAACCTTATTATTATAAAAAATAAAAAAAAAACAAAAAAAAAAACCTAAACTACCGTGGATGCCATGCAAGGCATCCACGCACCCTTGCCATATGACTCATCCCCTCCCACTTTTACTATAAATAAGGGTGGCTAGGCAAAGCCAAAGGAGACACACAGACACAAAAAAATGGCCATTAAAATGGCACAAGCCATGGAAATGGCGCAAGAAAAGGGCAGTGCCCTTTCGAACCTTAGGGGCAGTGTCCTTTTAATGGTTCGAACAGTTGATTCGATTGGAGGCCCTGTTGAGGTTCGTTCGAATCAATTTTTGAGTTATAGCGAGGTGATGCGAAAATCCTGCTAGGGGTCGGGTGAAGTTCTTATTTCAAGTTTCTAGTAGGGTAAATTTTGATCCTCGTCTATTTTAATGTTGTCTTTTTGTAATAAATATTTTTGTATGAAATATAAGATATTTTTATATTTGTTTTTATGTTTTTATTTTATATGCCATGTTTGTATATTTAATTTTATTATGTTACGCATGTATGAATTATTTATATATTCCTATATACTGTTTAATTAAATTTTAAATTAAAACCCTTTTTACTAGGGATTATCATGAAAAAACGTACCCCGAGCGTAAAGGTGCCGCTTTCCTTTAGTCCCTATTACAAAATATCATTTTAATTCTAAATTATAATTTTTAAAATAAATTCCCTTCAGTCGGGAATCTAACAAAATTATGCCTCAAACGTAGGGGTGTAAATTCTTTTTATATACGAAAATTATGCCCCGGTTGTTGGGGTGTAAATTCTTTTTATATAAAGAAAATTATGCCCCGGTTGTTGGGTGTAAATTTTCTTTTCTACAAACAAATATTCGTTTAAATGTTTGAAGGGATCACATTGATAAATTATATTCGAATTCATAATTCCACTATTAAGACATTACGTAATCGATAGGTACCAATTTTGGGCGTTGTGGGGGTGCTCACCCTTCCCCACACGTAACCGACTCCCGAACCTATCTTCTGGTTTCGCAGACCAAAACTCGTTGTTTTAATAAAAACAATAAAAACAAGTTTTATTAAAATAATCAGATTTTTCAGGTGTTCCAATCGCACCTAAAGTAAAACTAAGGATTGTTGGCGACTCCCCTGTTGTTACATATATATATATATATATATATATATATATATATATATATATATATATATTGAATAATTACTTAGCTATATTAATTTGCCTAAGAATCATCTTCTTGGAACCCAGGACTTAGTTTGGGTGGTTCATTTGATGTAGCCACTCGTATGAGAGGGTATCAAGTAGGTTTAGAGTTTGAATTTCGATGTCTGCAATCTTTTCCCCTTCTTTAGTAGTAATTGGTAATTGTTTTACTTATTTTTATCTTTTCTCTTCCCAGATAATAGAGGAATCCGAGAAGCGATTTGGAGAAAAACTAGAAGAGCTGGTTAATTTGGTGGCAGAGGTGTTGTCGGAGCCTCCTAGGCGAAATGTCCCCGAAGAAGAAAACAAAGAGGCTAAAGAAAACCCTGCGGATGAGGATAAAACGAAAATCGTAAACCCTGAACAGATCAATAAGAATAAAACAGAACAAATCGAAGATGGTAAGCAAATGGAGGTCAGTTAATGCCCCCTCCATTCCCTGATAATTCCAATGCCAACGGTGCTCATGAATTGAAACTCACACATACCTTTGTAGATAGATTAAATTGCTCGATCAAGGGTCTTTTAGACGTAACAACGTTCCCGTTTTGGCCAGAATCATTCCTTCGGTTCATATACAATTGTTTTTTATCCATTATTTATCATGTTAATAGTTTTTAAATGTAATTTTGGTTTAAATTCAATTATATGTCATGTGTATTCGATTAAAATTTATTCTTATTTAAATTTGTATATGTTTCTATCTTTAACCGAATTGTTGTAATTTTCAATTCAAGTTAGTGTTGTTAGAACCGGGGTCGTTGCAGCAGATTGAATTTGAATCGAAAACCATTATTCTTTTACATTCTAATTATTATTGAAGATTTTTCGGTTGATTGAACTGAGAATCAATAGTCTTAACCGAATGTTTGAACAAAAAAAAATAGTCTTAACCGAATGGAACACGATATGAGAACTTACGTAATCCGACGGCTTAGATGTAAAAGAATACATTGAAAACAACGTGGACCAGTCATTTTCTTTCCATGTGAAATGACCATAAAGCCCTTTCGACATCTAAAAACGTTTCTCAAGGATTCAATTCATCTGCTCAACATTTTAGGCGTTTCCACGCTTCACGCTTGCACGACCAAATAAATAGTAAGGGTGTATCGGTCTTTTCATTTCCACCAGCAAATTCTTAAAAGTTAAAACCCCGTCTGCAAATTCTCCAACTTGTAGCGTTGCCTCGAAGCAATTTCTTTGAATATGGGTTCTTTAGACAAGGTAATCTGTTTGTTTCATTGGGGAAAAATTGTACGTTGTATCATTAAATTTTCCCGAGAAAATTTTTCTGGGAGTAGTGTTTGTTTATGCTAAATGTTTGCATTTTTGGATTTTATTTTTTTTATTTCATCAGAAGCTGCTAAATTTGAGGGGGTTTGTTTTAAATCCGGTGAATTGAAAGGGGGGATTGTTTTAAGGTTGAAATTATAGCCTACTACCTTTGTTTCAGCTATTGACATGGCTTGGTAAAGGTGTTTGCTTTATTGTGTATCTTTCTGTTGATTTTTTTGCTCTTTACTTGTGTTCTTTTGAATCTTCATGTTTAATTTGATGCTTGTTGGTATGTTGCTCGAATCTTGTGCTTTAAAAGATTAGAAGTCAAAATCCCATGTTTTTGTGGTAATTTCTGAAAAAAATGACTTGAGTATATCATCAAGTCTTCAAATTTAGGGTTTAATGGATAGAGTTGTTCTCCTGTGTTTTAAATGATTGTTTGCAATGCATTGTTGTAAGAGTAAATGTGATAATGAACCAGATAAACTCTTCTCATTCGATTCATACTTCTCTCTTCCTATGATGGGGCATTGTGAAGAGTAAATTGGTTCATAAAATAGTTAAATGTTGATTGTCGGGGTTTTCTTCGGTTCGATACATTATGTATGTTCAAAGAATATTGGAAAAAGAGTGTTTTTTTTTCTGTTGTGTCCTTAACTTTTGTGTTATGCAGAGAGAGGAAGTGATTCAAGCATGGTACATGGATGATAGCGATGAAGATCAGAGGCTTCCCCATCACCGCGAGCCTAAGGAATTTGTATCCTTGGATAAACTTGCTGGTAAATATCTTAGATAAGAAGCAATTGTTATTAGATTATCAGAAGATTTTCGACATGGTACTCATTTCAGTAGTAATGATCAACTTGCAGAGCTTGGAGTACTCAGTTGGCGATTGGATGCTGATAACTATGAAAATGACGAAGAGTTGAAGAAAATCCGTGACAAACGTGGTTACTCCTACATGGTGTGTATCTTATTTTATTTCCTTTTAAAAGTTTTTCCTTTCGATTCTGATGCAAACAAACGAATCATTCCTGGTCTCAAGGAACCATCAAAGAAATTTTATTCTCCTCTTGTTTGTTTGCCTTGATGCCACTTGATCATTCAATATTTAGATAGTAGTGTATGCGAAAAGAACAATAATTGAGTTTCCTCTGTTTCTTACTTTATGTCGATTAAGTTGTTCTTGTTTAAAGCTTCGAATTGTTCTCTACTAACTCTTAATAATCGGATTGTGCTACATTCTTTTATTGACAAGATACTCTATTTCTTCAGGACTTCTGTGAGGTTTGCCCCGAGAAGCTGCCAAACTATGAAGAGAAGATCAAAAATTTCTTTGAAGAACATCTTCATACGGATGAGGAGATCCGTTACTGTGTGGCAGGAAGCGGTAAGATCACTTGCTGAATGTTTTCATTAATGATAATGATTTTTCTTACTAATTTCTAGCTGTCTTATTGCTTTTTCTTTGTGAAGGTTATTTTGATGTCAGGGATCACAACGATAAATGGATTCGCGTGTGGGTGAAGAAAGGAGGCATGATAGTTTTACCTGCTGGGATCTATCATCGCTTTACTCTGGATACAGACAACTATATTAAGGTCGTAAGCAACCCAGCTTCCCCATCTTATTCTTCCAAAAAAAAAAAACGGTTTTGTTGGACGCATTGTCGTAGGAGGTTCCCCTTGTTGATTTAATAAATGAGCTTGAAGTTCGATAATGTATGGCAAGAATGTCTTCTTTTCCCACCATTCCCACCTCCTTAACTGCATTAGTTATTGTTTCCTTTGCGTCTATAATCTTATTATGCACATGTCCTTATTTATTTGATCGACAGAAGTCGGTTTTATTCAGGGGGGAATTAATGTATAGTTTCATTGGTAATGCTTGTGATATATGTATCTCTCTCTTCTATCATGGATTCTAAACCCGGACATTCCCGCACATATCTATTGGTTCAGGCAATGCGTCTCTTTGTCGGTGATCCAGTTTGGACCCCATTCAATCGTCCACACGATCATCTTCCCGCAAGGTATGGTTTCTTCCTCGAATGTGGTGAATGTCTCCACTTTCTCTTCACATTTTCCGTAGGGGGTTAATCATAATAAACATTATTATCTCCGTTGCAGGACGGAGTACATTCAGAACTTTTTGCAGAATGAAGGTGGTGGTCAAGCTGTTGATGCTGCAGCATGAAATCGGCAACATTCGTCTCTCGTATCATGTCTTAGAACCTAGTATAGATACGGAACCTTGGATTGGCTGTAATAAACAAGTCTAGGCTTGTCTGCATGTTTTGTGTGGATATATAGCTTGTTATTGTCGTTGCTTGCTTTTGTATTGCTATTCCATACCGAAATACTTGCAAACTTGCCAACTATTCTTACATGTTATCTGATTCCTTACCAGATAAGTTAATGATAAAGTTTACATAATCCGTCTGATTGTCGATAAGGATGCACTTTCTTTGGAATGTTTGATATGTTTCGGAGAAATACAGTACCCAGCAGCAAAAACGAATCGCTGATAAAATAAAATCGATCATTACGATGCACAAATTCATTTGAACGGGAGATTATCAGGTCCAGAACACTGCCTCTACATGCATTTTATTCACTTTAATGGAGTATTAGCGAACTTCCAGCAGTATTTATAGAGGATATTTAAATCTGATCCGCCACTCACTTCATCAAGAGGCACAGCATCAGTAATTTCTTTCAAATCTTCTTGTTTCAACTTCAACGACAAGGATCCGACATTGTCGATAATGTTCTTCACTTTGGTTGTCCCTTCATTAAATTCGAAACAATGGGGTTTGAAATCGAATTCATACGAGTATGAACACATTATTTTGTGGAGAAAATGACTCAAGAAAGCATACCAGGGATTGGGACAATGTCATCTCCTTGATGTAGAAGCCATGCTAAAGCAAGTTGAGGAACTGTGCAACCATGCTTTATAGCCAGGTTCGAAAGTCGGGTATATAGAACTTTGTTCTTCTCCAGATTCTCCCCCGTGAACCTTGGCTGGTTTGCCTGTTCCAGGAAATGACACATTTTGTTAATCTAACATTCTAGATATATATTGTCACGATCCGGCCTAACCCATCGAAGAGTATCATGAATGCATAACCCGACATTGTTCTCTTCGAGCAATCATAGGTCCCTTGGTATCAGTTCTGCAGAGAACACTGTTATGTTCTAGGTGAAGGCATGCCCCCTGAGGACGAAAAAACCTTGAATGACTTATGAGCACCCGAAAGAAAAACAATTCCAGATTACGCTCTCACGGTTTGGTTACGACGGGTTGGGACAGGTCACGACATATTCACTGCGGAAAGGCCGAGAATTCGTAGTTTGTCCTGTTACCAGTTGGCTTCCATTGGGCATAGGTTCCACAACTACCTTCCCTCCAAAAAAGCCCTTACCAAGAGGACTATATGCCACCATCCCAATTCCAAGCTCTCTGCAAGAGTTTATGCAATATATGATTTAAAGCAATATACGTATCTCAGGAACTTAAAGGCATAATATCGGCATACCGGCAAAGCGGGAGTATTTCATCTTCGATTTCACGAGTCCAGAGTGAATACTCCATTTGCAAAGCAGTGATGGGATGAACTTTATGTGCTCTCTTTATTGTATCGACACTAGCTTCCGATAATCCGATATATTTTATCTTTCCTTCTTCCACAAGTTTCTTCAGCTCTCCAATCTTTGCAATAAGCAGATCCATATGTTGTATTGAAGCTAAGCTAAAAGAAAAGAATATAAACAAAATGATCTCTTGATACTAACTGTCTCTTCTATCGGCACTGATGTATCGACACGATGTTGAAAGTAGAGATCAATGTAGTCCACACCAAGCCTCTTAAGACTTGCTTCGCAGGAAGCTCGAACATGCTCGGCGGTTCCCTTGATCTCAAATACTCGACGCCCCTCGGATTCATATTTGATAACACCGAACTTAGTTGATACTTGAATTTGGTCTCGAGGAAGCTGCTTCAGTGCCTATCAGTGCAGAGAAAACGAATTTGCAGATGAAACACAGAATCTAGAAATGTTGGTTGGGGTACAAAAAACATTACCTTGCCAAGCATGATCTCGTTATCATGATTTTCCCCATAAGCATCGGACGTATCGAAGAAGGTGATACCTCTGTTGAAAGCTTCTTTTATGACTGAACATCCATCTTCATGGGGTAGAGGAGCATTAAATACTCCTGTAAGTCCTGCACATCCAAATCCTAATCTCGAAACCTGCAGGTGCAAGATAGATAGGAGTATTACAAGACTACGGTATTTTCCGCATCGGTCACATGCTCATATACTCAAGTTCAAGTAACAACATGCAGGGATAGCTATAACATGAATCAAATGAGAAAATTGAACCCGGAAACTCGGAAAGGGATCTATTTCATTTGAAACTAACTCAATCGAAACTTCATCAATTAATCCACTACAACAAATATTTAAGCAAAAGAGTAAAACAATGAAGCTTACCACCAATCCTTGGGTGCCTAATTTGACTCTTGGATGTTGAATTTGGGGTTCTTTCTCCATTTCAAACTAAGCTAGAACTTGACTGAAGTCTACTGTTATTGAGAGAGAGAGAGAGAGAGAGAAGAGTTGATTGAAGTCTAAAGATGTTGGTTCTTATACAATAAAAAATTAAAATTCCTCCGCTAACCCTTTTGTTTTCATTTTTAAACTAATCCAGCTTGCTCCACACCATTTTTATATTGATGAGGCAGGTGCTGCAGAATATGCCACCATTAGAAGATAGTTTCAACTACTAATTTGATCTAATAATAGAAGGATACCTGAATTTATATTCAATGCACGGGTAAACGCCTCAATTTTAAGGTTTAGAATTTTAGTTTAGGGTGTAGGGTTTAGGGTTTAGAATGCAGCGACTGTAGTTAGAATTTAAGGTTAAGGGTTAAAATCTAAGGTTCAGAGGTTAGAGTTTAGTTTTTTGGTAATACGACGAAGATTTAAGTTTTAACCTATAAACCCTAAATTCTAAATCCCTATACATAAACTCCTAAATCCTAACCCTAAACTAAAACCCTAAACCTTAAAACTAAGATACTTGTAAAAACTTTTAATTTTTAATGTATTGAATAATTATCTATAATAGTATAGATTATTATTTGATTGTTGTGAATAAAATAAAGAAGAACAAGAAGAACAAAGAGATGAGAGAAAGAGGGAGATTTGTATTATTCTCAAGTATAGACTTGTATACAATGCCTTCAATGAATCATCTATTTATAGGCATAAGAAGTACATAATACATTAAACTCTAATTCATAAAGATAATATTCCTAATAATAAATAAATCAAACTCTTTTGATAAAGTTCTAATCATGATAGACATCCACATAGATAAATATTCATAACACTCCCCCTTGGATGTCTATAAAGATAATGTGTCTCGTTAAAATCTTACTAAGATAAAAACCCAGTGAGAAAAAAAATTCTTTAGTGAAGGAAAAAGAGTACACACATCTTTGATACACATAACATGTTGCCTCATTAAAAACCTTACCAGGAAAACTCATTGGGACAAAACCTCGGTTAAGGGAAAAAGAGTGCAATGCGTATTTACTCCCCCTCATGCAAACATCACAGAAAATCTTTGAATCTTCCTAATTTAATCTTGAATATCATTTTTCTAAAGATCGTGAGGGATGAAACTTTGGAGTAATATGGTCCATGATGTATCCACTTTCAAACTGAGATATACATCTTGCGTTATCTTCACACAAGATAGCTTTTATCATATCTTGTAAAAGTAAATCCACATATCTTTTGGATATGTTGGGTCAATAGTCTTAGCCAAACACATTTTTGGCTTGCCTCGTGCGTAACAATTATTTCTACGACATTTGAGGAGGCATCAACGAATGTTTGAAGATCTAAATGTAATGATCTTTGTATATTCATAGATATTTCTTGACCAACTAATATATAATGCTTCAAGACCAAGAAAAGATATAATTATCTTTATTCACATCCAACAATCTTACAACTATTGGGATACTCAATAGATATGCTCTATTCATATTGAATCTTCTTTAAGATTCTTTCAGCTTATGTTTATTCATAGACAAAAGAAATATATAAAAATGTTCGATCTTCAGGTCGAGATAAACTTGATGTCAAGATTCAAGTACTTGATTGAAAGTACTTCATGAGTTTCCAATTTGAAGCTCTTTAGGAGTTCTAAAATTATCATAATGGATCTTGATCCAAACTCCTTTATAAAATACATAAGGAAATCTGGTCATTCTTATAGTATTTTCTCAATTAGTATTCACTAAGGCGATTATATCAAATGCGCCAAAATATTCACGAGACATGTCTAAATAAATTTCCTCAGAATTTTCAAATGCTTATAGCATTTTAGATCCTTCAAGGATAAATATGGATCCACAAATAATTAGACGCGTGTAAAATTTTTAAAACTGCCAAAGTAATTGCATCCACCATGAAGTAATTAAAACTTTTCATAAATCATAGTTCAAGTCGTATTTACGACTACTTATTTGTGCCTCACTTGCATTACACCTTTAGGTGTTTGGACTGCTGGTCCAAATACTTCTATTTTAGAAGTTCAAAGCGTCTTTCAAATTGGCCAATTCAATATCTATACTTCTGGATAGATTTTATACAAGATCCTCGATTTCTTTCTTTACTTCTATAGAAGTATTTTATGTAAAATTGTTTGTAAAATCGTTGTCGACAACTTTCTAATTTTCTGGTTCCATTCTCGTAATGACATAACTCATCGAGATCTCTTCAAGATTTCAATCTTTATTTCAGGTACCTGAAACTCTTATAGAGTTTTATTATTTGTTATGTCTTGGGTCTCTTTAGGAGCACCCGCCTCCAATATATGACCATCTCATATTACTTTCTATTTACGAGAATTTTGATCATTGGAACCATTTCAACTATCATGCTTCAGGCATGATTTACATTCTCTCGCTCTAACATGTAATTTAAACTTAGAGCATTTCAGCTGGTATATGAGACTTAATTACTCTCATTGGGTCAGTAAATATGTCTGGCAGTTGACATGTAATAACCTGAATTATCTTATGAACTTCTAGTTCATATACGAGGATCTAGATAATGATAATTCATTTTCCTCTATCCAGCTGATTATTATCTCCCCCTGATGTTGAGAAAAATAATGTCATAAATGATTCTCCAATTAATGTTTAAGAATTTAAACATAAAAGAAGACTCGTACTCAATATATATTCTCAACCCTTTTTATTTACCCATTTTGTGCGTTGTGGTGGAGCAATTCATATCGCACATTCAAAAATCATAAAATGAGAAATGTATGGTTTCTGACCAAAAACCAATCATAACGAAGAGTTTATTATAACTCGTTGGCTTGATGCGTATAAGTGTTGCTATATGGAAACACCATATAAATAATAACTCTTTTGTTCTCATAGTTTAGCTATTAAATAGGAGACATCCAATTGATATTTTGCTAAACTATATTTTTCATAATCAATAGGCTTTGTAACAACTGATATAGCCTAAAATATAAACCCACTAGCTTTTCAAGACGAATAGTCTAACTGCATAATCTGAATCTTTTAGAATCAATCTCACAAACTTCTGGTTGTAAATCGATAAAACAATGTAGATGCATCTACTAAAATCATATAAAACTTTCCACATTTTTGGATATATGGGCCCATATTTCGTTCAGATATGCAAGACATACAGTCTTAACTTTAGTACAAGAACTTTAAGTTCTAATTCTTTTGGTAAGTGGGATCATCTATATCCTTTGAGAACAAACAACACAAGAACTTCAAGTTCTTTTAGTAAGTGGAATTTAATCAATTCCTTTAAGCAACACAAGAACTTCACGTTCTTTAATAAGTGGAATTTAATCCATCCCTTTGAGAATAAGCACCACAAGAACTACAGGTTCTTTTAATACATGTGGATGTAAATCTCAATAATTTCTGCACCATTATTGATCAGGATGGTCTAACCAATCATGCCAACTATATATATGTGTGTATATATCTCTGAATTTGTAAACTTCTTGTTTACCATAACATGTAATTCAATCTTACTTGTACATGTCTAGTACGACCGTCAAAATTGTTCCTTTAAATAGGAATATATTTAGCTCTTTCGGAGCTTTCAATTGAAATTATCTTTTGGTAGCAATATATAGCTCTCCTAGGGCTTTCAACTGACTTTTTGGCTACCAGAACTTATATTCATATTGGCTTATTTCAAATGCCAATTGATAACATATGTTATCTATAATTTCCAAAGGGATAGTCTGCGAACTCATACTGCTCTCTTTATGACTTTGACGAGTATAACGCACTGTGAATATGGAATAAAGTTCCATTTGATAATAACATATTTGCTCAACCAGAGCCTTTTGTGATATTAGTACTTCCGGATATAGTACTCACATTATTCCCGTGCATTTTAATCGAGAAATACATAATTGTGCACCTTTCAAAATGTGCTTTGTTTCATTTACTTCAGGTAATGAAAATATGTACTTTGTATCATTCACTTCGAGGAATGAAAAATATAAAATATAACACATCATATCAAGTCGATTATCTATCAGAGATAAACTTTCAAGTGCTCTTCTGAAGTATTGATATTTTAGTACTTTGAGAAATACTACTCATATTTCCCCTTGCATTTAAATGGGAAAAATATTTCTCATGCTTAAATACAATATGAGTACTTGCATTATCTGCTAGGCATAAATAACCACAATTCTAGGCATAAATAGCCACAATTCTAGGCATAAATAGCCACAATTCATTGTATATTTTATTCCGGAAGTAATCATATTCTTCAAATAATAAATTAACATAAAGCGTAAATAAATAATATGTGAAATAAATAAACATAAAGCAAACTAACATAAATAAATAATAAATAAAACGAATTAACATAAAATAAATAAAAAAAAACCCAATTATTTATGTTAAAGGTTATAAGGGAAATAAAATAAATGGTAAATTATTCCCTTCAAGGGTTATGAGAAAATTAACAATATCCAATTGAGTTGGACCAATAACGCCATAATTATTTTCGCCATAAACAAAATTTGTTTATATTTTATTTCATTTATCATTCATGATTATGGATAAAGTCCATAATACTTTGGCATTTGACAAGTACGAAACCAATGGTTTATAACATCACATTGGTAAAAGGATTTCACTTCCTTAGAATGATCTTTATCACTCTTGTCATCCTTATAACTTTGCTACCAGCGGGTAGAAGTATTCTTAAAACGACTATATTTTTCATGTGTATATTCATAGCCTCGACCACGACCACAACTTTTAATGTGATTTTTTATTCCTTCCATAATATAATCTCACATTCACTTCAGGGAATGTAGTAGAGCCAGTGGGCCTTTAAAACCTTTTTCACATATCCTTATCACAGAGAACAAAGATTTAATCCTCGTACGCGACATTGTTAAACCTGTCCACAAGGTCCTTTAAAAACCTCCTTTGAGACCAGTAGCCTCGCAGAACGGGATGTCCAGCTAATTATACTTGGATTATATCGAAATTGTGTCTCTAATTGAATAATGATTTACCATGTTTGCATTCACTTCAGGGAATGAAACAGATCCAATAATCGCATGGAATAAACATCATGCTTGCATTCACTTCAGGGAATGCCCCATCATTGATAATTGCATGGAATAAACATCATGCTTGCATTCACTCCAGGGAATGCCCCATCATTGATAATCGCATGGAATAAACATCATGCTTTGCATTCACTTCAAGGAATGCCTCCCATAAAATTTTTTGGATCAAGAAGAATTTTCGTAACTTGAAATTGGGAGAAGTCCATGGTCAAGTTTTTTAACGAAGAAGAAATATTGCTTTCGAGCAAATATAGACTTTATAATAATCTTATTGTAAATTCAAAATCATCATGATTTATCACACTTTAAAATAATAATATAAAAAAATAAAAATAAAACCAAAATTTACCGATATTGATTTTTCTCTCGTGGACAATGGAGACATAGCATATGACCGAGATAGCTTCTCATAGTTCCTTTATATCACATCTCTTTCCAAGCCATTTAAGCATATCATGTAAAACTCAAAACACGATTAAAAATATTAATTTTTACCAAATAAAATGACATAAATAATAATATGAAAAATATCAAATATAATCATATAAGTAAAAGTATGAATAAGCATACCGCTAATTAACCCTTTTAGAAACAAGGGAAAACACACGTAATTTACACCAAACGCAACCTCTTCGTCTCTGTCGATTCATCTTTTGGTTTGTGAGAAGCCACAAATTTATCTCTTTCTAATGTTCGAATAAAATCAAACATACTTCCAAAATTTTCAAAAATTAAAACAAAGTTAAAATATAAAGAGAAAGACAATCGGTAACTAAAAAAATAAGGAGAAAAAAAACTTATCTTTGGTTTATTCTATAATCGAATTCTTCACGGTAACTTCTTTTGAATTATAATGATGAAGACCTCAGTTGATTAGAGTCGTGCTGATAACGTGTTGTGAATAAAATAAAGAAGAACAAGAAGAACAAAGAGATGAGAGAAAGAGGGAGATTTGTATTATTCTCAAGTATAGACTTGTATACAATGCCTTCAATGAATCATCTATTTATAGGCATAAGAAGTACATAATACATTAAACTCTAATTCATAAAGATAATATTCCTAATAATAAATAAATCAAACTCTTTTGATAAAGTTCTAATCATGATAAACATCCACATAGATAAATATTCATAACATTGATATATTAACGGAAAAGGAAAAACAGCAAAGTTTCCATCTTCATGTATCATAAATTAATATTTAAATAAGAATTAATCATGAAAAAGCATCTACTCATATTCAACCCTTACACCCATACCAAAGTAACAGCATCAGTGATATCTTAATCCAAATCCAAAAATACGTGTACAATAATTACTGCAATTTAGGAATGATAGATACTTAATAAAAATAAATACCAAATTAATCAAAGATACCAAGAAAAAAACTATATTAATAAAAAAGAATTTTGATGAATCTATTGCAAGACATCAAAAAATGACTGAAAATAAAGATAAAAATTATTATGATTTGTTTGTTTCTAAAAATATTTTATCTCTTTACCACCGGCGAGAATTGCGAATTCGAATTTTTTTTAACTCAAGGGCTAAAGTTAATATGCATAGAAATCCAATATTTTTAAATTATATAAAAAACTGCGGTCAAGTTTTGACTAAAAACAAATATCTTGATAGTGATAAAAATAAACTAATAAAATTAAAGTTTTTTCTTTAGCCCAATTATCGATTAGAGGATTTAGCTTGTATGAATCGCTATTGGTTTAATACTAATAATAACAGTCGTTTCAGTATGGTAAAGATATATATGTATCCGCGTTTGAAAAATAGTTAATAGTACATTTTCTCATATATTATGTATGTACCGTGCCGAGTCTATGAAAACAAATAGATAGGCGCAAAAATTGTCTTACATTTTATTTTGATATATGATACTAATTTAATGACATACTAATTTAAGTCTCTTATATGATTTATAATTATTTTAGAATAAAAATTTTTTATGTATTTTTTATTAAATTTTATTTTCGCCCTTAAAATTGTATAAAATCACCTCCTAACATAAAATTTGTGTATGTACAACTTTTTAATATTGTATCAATGAAAAATTGGAAATGCATTGACTTAATCCAGTTTAGTGAAAGATTAGTGAAACAACTATGCTTACCTCCAATCCTTGGCTGCCTATTTTTCACTATTGGGTGTAGAATTTGGGGTTCTTTCTCCATTTTAAACCAAACTAGAACTTGATTGTAGTCTCCTGCTAATGCTATTCAGAGGGGAAAAAACATAAGGAACTGATTGAAGGGTTAAATGCTGGTTCCTATTTTAAATAACATATCAAAAAAGAATAAACTACACCCTACGGTCATTAAAGTTTGATTGAATTTTTATTTTAGTCACTAAAGTTTTAAAAATTATGTTTTGATACTAAAGTTTTTTTTACTAAACCTATAACTAAGTGAGTTCTAATGTATTTTACCCGATTTATAATCACATCCAAGAAAATACAAAAACCCCTCCAGCATACATACATACATATATACATCACATAGCATCTGTTTTGGTCTTGATTTATTATTTATATTTTAGTTATATATAAATTCAACAGAGTTGGGAGAAAAATTGAAGCAACTAAACTATTATTGGCAGGGATGGATTTTGATCTTAGTTATAGTTTAAGAGTTAAATTAAATATTAGTCTATTTTGTTAACGTGTCACATCATCAAGATCTTTTTCATAATTTATCGATAATTTTAAATTTTATGATAAAAATGTAACTCTTGAAATTATAGTGACCAAAATAAATAGTGATACAAAGTTTAATAATCATTGGTAAATGGTACAGTTTAGCTATTAAAAATTCCCCCACCACCATTCTATTTTTTTCCACGTTAAACTAATCAGCACGATCCACCATTTTCTATATAATGGGTTTTAATCTGTATGATTTGTTCATACATAATGGGTTTCTACCACTGATTAAAAAGAAATGAATCTCTTGGGCTGCAGCCATCAAATTTGAAGTTGAAATGCTGTATTGAACATATTTAATACAAATTTCAGTTTAAAATTGTTAAAGCAAGATAACATGTCACCGAATTTAGGAGCTTTATTGTTAGTGTTCTGCATTTCCCCTTAATGATCAATTGAAGACACAGAGAAGGAATCAAGTTGAATAAAGAGAAGTTGGAAATGCAGCAAACTGGTTACTATTAAACAACTGAGCTTAATTAGAAATGTCTATTGTTCAAAAGGAGCAGCAGCTTAATTATAAATCTTGTCTGCTTACCATACGTATGAAATATACAAAAAGGAAGGCAAATCATATTTTCCCCAACTTAAGTTCTAAGAATAAGGACTATAAACACTCAAATTAAACAAAAACTGCATGTTGTTTCATAGTTATAGAAAAGATGTTGGTATGTTACTTTGACCTGTCTGAGTGTAGCCGCCATTGTTGGTCTATCGACGCCTCCGAGCCTAGTCTTTTGCATCTGCAATACCCCCTGGCGTTATCTGAAACACGTGTTTCTTTTAAGGAGATAACTAAAACAAATATATGCAGCAATCTGATACAAGTACTTAAATTGAAATCTCAAATGTGTTTTTGATCGCTTCGTGTTTATTGTAGTTGCAGACATAATACTGATGTCGTTTGGGAGTTTGTTCGCATTCAAGTGATTTGAGGCAATCAGTGAAAGGTCTAAAACTAAAATTAGAATAGTAACAATGAAAGGATATTGCTTCAGCTTCTGGCAAATTTGGAGCATCGAACACCTTGCACACGCGCTGTTCACCTTTGCCTTTCCTGAACATCAACCTTATTGTGGCTGCATGGGCTAGCACATGCCCACCGGCTGGTTTCTTTGGATCTGATATAAACACTCCGCCACCGGGGTCGGCAATAACTGCAACAAACACCATATTAATATAGTTTAGTGTTGAACTTCTACTTTCCCCCCAGCTGGTAAAAGTTCAAATACAAATTCGCCAACTATCCCTTGTTCTGCACTTGTAGTAAAGAAGTAAACCGGACTGATTCGAGTATGTACCTTGGTTGGTCATGTAGACTGCAACGTTGAATTCTTCGGCTATCTTCGTCAACCGGGAGAGCATCTGAGCCAATTTTTGCTGCCAATGGAAAAAGATTCATTTGATGAAAGAGGAAATAAATCTCAAACATATACATATTTAAGTTGTAATAAGCTTTTTCGACAAAAACCTGGCGCTCGGCAAGCTCTCCTCTCCCTGTGAAATCTACTCGAAATAGAGCAATAACAGAATCCACAATCTGAGAATACGAGCAAACATCATCAAAGAGAGTCCATGATGTCGGGCATTATCAAATGATGTTATGGACAAGGCTCACCAGAAGTCTAAATGGTTCTTCAGACATTTTTGCTGCCAAACCCAGAAGCAGATTGTACTGATGCTCATATGTGTATGCACGAGCGTAAACGATCTTCGACATAAATAGAAAATAAAAATATGCTTATAAAAACCTATTTCTACAATTCAATTGGTGATATATAGATATTGATGCGCTTACATTGTCAAGAACAGCTCCTGGATCCATCCCAAATCTTTCCGCTATTGGTATAACTCTATCTGGCCGGCTGCAAGTGCATGCAGTTAAAAGAAAGCAAATAAAATGATCAATCTAGTAGGAAACACTTTGATAGTTGATACCACTCTATTCTTATATATGGCTCAAACGAGAAACCAAAATACAATAGAACTTTGTATGTAAACGCTTGTGGCATCATCCTAAGAACAAATTACATACAAAGTTCCTTCAGTATCAATATAAGCAACTTTCCCATTTCCTCCTCGCATGTTTGTAGGAAGCTGTAAACACAATATAAGGTTAGGTCCAGTCTTTGTTTTCTTTCTTTTAACCCCATTTTCTAAGAATAAAAAAAAGATCTCGGAGAGATCAAAAACCTGAGTAGAAACGCATAGGGTATGTGCCAGCTGTGTTTTGCCAGACCTAAATCAACATTGAAGATTAGCAGACAAGTTAAACATGCTTAGGGTAGGGATAAACCAGCAGGCAAACGGTGTTAGTATTTAATATCCACAAAGAAGAAAATGATAAACTAGTAACTTCCTGTTCTGACCTAAATTCTCCAAAAGCTTCTGTGATAGCCGAAGTTTCGATTCCACCTTTAAAAGTTTATAAATAAAATCATTTCCAGAGAACTCTAATCAAAATATTACTATATAATACATCTCCCTTAAAATAAAAGCACTTACCGCCTAATAGTTCATCAAGGGCTTGGCTTCCGGTTGTGATGCGAATCACAGATTTTCTCTACAAAACCAAAAGCAAGAATACCCACATCGAGATCAGTTTTAACATAAACATAAATTAAAAACATTAAATGAGGAAAATAAAATTAAAACATGAAATCGGAAACTTACTTTTAGTAAAGCATCACTTCCCGTGATATAACCAAAGTTCTGCGTAAATAAAACATGTAAAAGAAATAGAAATCATAACTAATAAAAGGACAAAATCAACGAGACGAGTTCCGCTAACCACTATCTTTTCTGCTGCTTCACATATCTTATCGACCTTAGCTTCAGATAAACCTTTGATTCCAGTCAAGTTCTGCAAAAGACGTGAATATATATGACTATTTAAAAAACAGTTCCCGCCATAATACTTAAAACTCCAATTATGTTAATTAAATTCGAATTTACCTTCTTAGTATGCATCATCAGACCGTTACAGGTGTAGATCCCTGCATCTTGAAGCTTTTTCACGTCTCCGGCATTGATTCCTGCAGATATCACTGCACCGAAAAGAAATATTACAGTTAAAATCTGCCATACTTAAAAGCTCAGGATCATCTCATTAAAGTGTATAGAATTACTAAAATCTCTGATCTCCGTTGGAAAATGAAAAAAATCTAATGACACATCAAAGAGAAATGTTCAAATTCAAATTCATGTATTTTCAACAAACGATTTACAGGCGACATCAACGAACAAACGCTTATATATTACAATTCACACCCGAATTGAAACTTGAAACAGAGAAAAACGCAGATCTGAAGCTCTAAACGAATAAAATATAACTTCTAGAATAGTGTAGCAAATCAAGCTAATTTAAAATCTAAAAAAATCGTGACATTGACTACTCAAAAATATCGAAAAAGAGAAAACTACGAAGTCATCCAAACCAAACCGCAAGCATAAAATCAAAATGAAGATTAAGAAAACGTAGAAGCTGATATGAGAAGATCACGAAATCGTAGACAGCAGAAGTTATTCAAAGATCTTCAAAACGAGATCAATGCTAATTTTAAAAGAAAAACAATAGCAGAGCAACATAGAATCGCAAATTTCATAACGAAACAAAGTGAGAATCTGAAGATTCAAAACAGTTTACATTTTTCAATGGCTTCAAACAGATCCTCTTCGTCGTCGACATCTTCTCGCTCCACCAGCTGTAACTGGCTCGCTTCTTCGGCTCTGCTTTTTCATACAAATTTCAATTTATGATTCAAAGAAGGAAATGAAAGAAGAAAAACGAAGAACTAGCATTTGAAAAAAGAAATGTTGAATCTGAAACTTACTTTAGAGTCCCGATCATCTTCGTTGCAGGGGAGAAGAGAGCAAAGGAAATGGAGATTTTGATTTGAAAATGAGAGTGAATTAACGAAGAACCTCAGCTTTATAAGGGCGGGAAATCTGGAGCGAGAAGGTTGTTAAATTTCCATTAAACGACGCTTGAGATCCGCGTTTTGGTTATAATTTGAATAAAGGTGATATATATAGCACATGTGTTACTAAATCTATAATAAAATGATTAAATTCTTTAAAAAAACAATTAAATGATTAAATTAGTATTTTTTTAAAGATAGAAGTAAGAGTATTTAAATGATTAATTTAATCGATAATTTGACCAAATTATTCACAATTGAATTGATTGGTATTTTTAAAAATTTAATTGTTAACCAAACTATTTTTCTAGAAAACCATTAAAGGAACTAAAATAATTGACTAACTCGACCTGTTTTTAATTAACCAAAGTTTGTTATAAGTAAGGGTAATTATTCCATACATTGTCGGTGAAAATTAAGAGTTTCTGCAAGCGCTATTGGTTTAGAGTTTAGAGATTTAATTTAGGGTGTAGGGTTTAGATATTTATAATGTAGGGGTTTTGATTAGAATGTAAGATTTATAGGTTAAAATTCAAATCTATTATCATATTACCCTAAAAATTAAATCATAACCTCTAAATCTTAATTTCTAACCCTAGACACTAATCTCTAAACCCTAATTTCTAACCTTAATTCTTAAATTCAACCCATTATCCCTAAATTCTAAACTCGTAAACCTAAACCCTAAACTCTACCCCTTAAAATGAATCTACAAACCCTAAAATTAATACATCTATAAAAACTTTTAATTTCCACCGTCGTATTTAATACAAATTATATAAAATACAAAATGTATGATTTTTTCGCTAAATAAAACCGTACATATCCGGATCAAAAAAATTGAGTAATTTCTAATTTAGGTTACAAATTAATTGAAATTTAAAATTTTAATCATGAATTAAATTTAAAAATATATATTCAATATTTTCTACTAACTTAATTAATTTAGTTAATTAACAATTTCAAATTAAATTATCCAATAATTGAATTTTAAAAATTCTTTAATCATTCTCTGGTCACATAAATTTTGGTAAACGATTATTTAGCCGAACAAAGTGGGTTTTGATCAATTATTTCTGTTAGGTTCGATATGCTCGATTTCCTTCAATCAGTTTAGCTCGCCAAGGTCGGAGAAGATTGATTTTTGGGTAGAAGTTGTAGGAGCAAAAATTAGACAATGAACACAAAGATTTATAGTGGTTCGGCCTTCTAACAAGCACCTACATCCACTACCTTAGCTTCCTAATAAGGATTTCAACAAATTCACTCTTGAATTTCTTCCCCTTTTCTAGGCTAAAGAGACAACATTTACACACTCAAAGCTTTATAACCCAAAGCTTGAGTAAACCTTTTTTACAAGAGAAATTAGAGCAAACTTGAAATCCCTCATTAGGTAGATAGTTTGCAATCTTAAGCTCACTCACCCAAACCTAAACACTTGAGTAAATTTGACAAAGTATAGCTCACAAGTGTTGTCTATACAAGAAATGTACAATTAAGCTCTAAAGACAATCTCTCATCATAATGTTGTTCACAATTGAAGCATTAACTATCCCTTGATGTTTGGAGGTACCTTTTATAGTAGCCGTTGAGGACTGTTGGGGTTGAATTAGAGCCGTTGGAGCCTTTATTTCCCACCATAAATGTAGTTTTGCAACTTAGCGTATCGATACGGTCATATAATTTAAAAGACCGTTGGTGGTAGTTAGGCGTATCAGTACGCGATACAACCGGATCAATACCCGAACTAGTCGTTAACTATTTAAAACATATCGCATCGATACGGCAAGGCGTATTGATACGAGTTTTGGCTACTGAAATTTTACTATAGCTGAAACTCTAGGGTGTATTGATACAATACCAGACCATATCGGTACGAGTACTTGAAAAATATTGATTTGGCTACTTTAAAAACATTTTAAGTTATTTCAAAGCCTTTTAAAAAGCCTTAAACATAATTTCAAGTTGTTATAATTAAAAGTATATTTTAATTTTTTTTTTCAATTTAATCTAAAATATTGAAATCAAAACATATATTTCTTACCATTTCGATTTTACCCCGAACTGAACACTTTGGAAACAATGCTACTCTTATCGTCACACATGTGTGCCTATTGCCTAACAGCAATTAGGGGTGTTCATTGTCGGATATCGGATCGGATCCGATCCGGTTTTTTCGGATATCCGGGTTTTCGGATCGGCAATATAGTGATCCGTATCCGATCCGGAAAAAATCGGATATCCGGTTTTTCGGATACCGGATAATCGGATCGGATATTCGGATATCCGATTATCCGAACATATAATTTGATTCAACTATTTTTTCAAATTTGAAGATCGTATTTTTGAAAATTTCGGAATTTCGAATATAACAAACAACAAATTGCTAAATATAACAAGATTCACATCTATAAAAAAATTCAATTTTTTAAATTTTCGGATATAACATGCATAAAATTGTTAAATATAACAAGATTAATATTTAAAAATATTAGATATTCGGATTTTCGGGTTTTCGGATAATCCGAAACTTGAAATATTGCGATCCGTATCCGATCCGAAAAATCTATAATCGGATCGGATATCCGATCCGAAAATAAAAATCGGATCGGATATCCGAATTTTCGGATCGGATCAACGGATAATCGGATCGGATCGATCGGATCGGATCGATCGGATCGGATATTTTTGAACACCCCTAACAGCAATGCTAAACAATAATAACGTGTTCATTACGTGGGAAATATTTTGTGATTAATTTGTTCAAAAAATTGTGATTAATGAAGATTTATTTCCAAAAATAATTATTTCAAAAGAGATAAAAAAAATAGTATTACGATTTAAATGAAATAATAAATTTTAGGATTTGGTTTCATAGGTGGCTTGGTTGGGAAAATAATTTTTTAGGAAAATTCTACAACGTGCGACGAACACCGATGAACACCACTAATGATGAACACCGATGAATACCATTAAATTAATTAATAAAGACTTAAAATTTTAAGGACCCATCATACAATTAATAATTATTTTTAAAAATTCAATTAAATTATTTTTTATATATATTAAAATTTTATTTTTTTAATAAGGGTAAACTATATATTTAATACCTCACCTATTTTCGTATTTCTATTGAACCCTCATTATTTAAATATTATTTCAATTTGACCCTATTCTTTATAAAAAATAATTTAACCATTAACCCTCAACCTAAAACCCTAAACTATTAAACCTTGAAACCTTAAACTCTTAAATCTATACCCTAAACCATATACCATTAAAAATAATTCCATCATCATCGATTCAATTCAGGGTACATTCCCAAGAATTATATCTTGGAGTAAATCAACTCAGTGGAACATTCCTAATGTCTCTCAGCTTATTCTTTTTGACATGCCAGGTAATTACATTTCAGGGTACATTCCTAAAAATCTGGGCAATCTAAAAAATTTGAAGCGTCTCAACCTGACAATCAACTCAGTGGAACATTCCCAATGCTTCTCTAATCTGGGCAATCAACTCAGTGAAACATTCCCAATGCCGCAGATAGAAAGGGTAATCTTTGCTTTCTGTAGTATTGAGATTAGCTTGGAACGATTATATACCTTGATTTGGAGAGAAAGAAATCGAAGACAATTCCATACGAGCTTCCGTGAGTATCAAGGCGGCTCCGGTTTCCATAATCATGGAAGAGGAGGGATGCTTTGCTTATGTCTGAAGAAGTTTTCAGGGTCTACTTTTGTTTTCACATGCACTAATGTGTCGAAGTTGTTCTTAAAATACTTAGGACCCCAAATCTTGGCTTGTCCGTAGCTTCCTTTGTGGTTGTTCATGTCGTTGGCCCCGATGTCAAGATCTCTGTAATTAACATACGCTTCTCGTGGCGATTTCGAAACATACGGCTCCGTGTAATCGTAGACTCTCCTCATCCAACTAATGTACCGTTCCGAGTTTACATTCTCGTTCTCTTCCCAATCCACTATGTATAATATGGTGTAGAGGTTGCCTGCTCTGTGTGGATATGGAGATTCAGTCTCAGGAATCTCATTCATTTTCCCTCCGTAAGCCACGAACACGATGGTTGCTGATTTCGCTTCTTCCTCGTAAAACTTGGGCCACAATCCTTCGAATGCTGGTTCTGGGATAGGTCGTTTTACGAAGTCAGATTTCGCTTTGAAGAACAATTTCGAAAGTGGTGACACTTTGTGTCCTGTTGAGTAATGTCTCCACGAATGGCCCAAAACAAATCTTCTCCCATCGATTTTCTATCGAGAATTCTCCCTCTAACATCGATCAAATGAGCATTGATAACATTATCCGCCGCGAGACCGTATTTCCGAAATATCGAGCCACACCCACCTCCACTCAAATGTCCACCTATACCTATGGTGTTACCAATACCAGCAGGAAAGGCAAGAGTTGCACTCTTCCTAGCAACTTCATAGTACAATTCACCAATAGTTGCACCAGATTCAACCCATGCAGCAGCCTTCTCCACGTCAACTCGAACCGATCGAAGATTCGCCAAATCGATCACAACAAACAGAACATTACAAGACGTAGCGGAGTACGAAAGACCCTCGAAATCATGACCCCCGCTTCGAGTTCGGAGTTGCAGTCCATGTTTCCTGCAACAATAGACTGTTGCTTAAACATGGGACGGGCGCAGCGGTGTTATAATGGCCAAAGGTGTAGGAGAAGACGGCGTTGTGAACCTGAAATTTTGAGCAGAAGAATTCAAAACAGAGGAGTAGTAAGAAATGTGTCATGTGTAAACCAGTTTTGTAATAGAAGAGTTCCCAGAACGAAGGGAAAGGCAATGGAGAAATTGCTCAACAGGCTGATTGAAGCGTTTGTTTTCCATGAAAAGGAGAGGAGAAAGACAAGAAGAAATGGAAACATATTATTGGTAAGAAAATGAGAAAACTGATTTCGTTTCTGGGCGAATCGAAATGTGTTGCGATTACAATTGTTAATAAAGCTTAGTGGACCGGGTCGTCTGCAATATGAAAGCAAAGTTAAATTAAACTATTTAAATAATGTTTTTGAATCGAAATGTGTTGCGATTACAATTGTTAATAATGTTTTTGAATGATGATGATGGAATTATTTTTAATGGTATATGGTTTAGGGTATAAGTTTAAGGGTTTAAGGTTTAATAGTTTAGGATTTTAGGTTGAGGGTTAAGGGTTAAATTATTTTTTATAAAGAATAGGGTCAAATTGAAATAATATTTAAATAATAAGGGTTCAATAAAAATACGAAAATAGGTGAGGTACTAAATATATAGTATACCCTTATTAAAAAAATAAAATTTTAATATATAAAAAAATAATTTAATTGAATTTTTAAAAATTATTATTAATTGTACGATGAGTCTTTAAAATTTTAAATCTTTATTAATTAATTTAATGGTGTTCATCTATGTTCATCATTAGTGGTGTTCATCGGTGTTCGTCGCACGTGGTAGACTCATCCAATTTTTTATTAAAGGAGATAGGGTAATTTTGGGATTATTTAGAGAAATAAGATGAAATTTAAGTAAATGAAACTTCTTTTAAGAACACTTAAAGTCGCCACCTGCTGCAAGGCAAAATTGCCTTCAACTGGAGACGATTTTTGTCTAAAAAAAAGATATACGTAGTAAGGGTTGGAAATATGTGTTAGCACGAACACGAGTTAAGCAACAACAATACATGAATAGGTATTTTATCTTCAATCACTCAATAAATATATATTTAAACCATAATATTTAAATGTTTGAAAAAATTAATATCTAACTAATATAAAAAAATGGCGATTTAAGAGAATTTACAAACAAAATCGTCCTTGCGTGCCGACGACTTATAGTGTATATACTATATGGTTCACCTTATATCCCTACATAACTTCAAAAACAACTTGATTTCCCTAAATAAACAAATTAACCATTTCCCCCTTAATAAACCGAGTTAGACTTAGTTCTGGGAAACATCTTATTTTATAAAAATGATAATATGTACCTTTTTGGAATTATATTATTTTCTATTATTTGGAAAAAAATTATAGTTCATTTTAATATGATTTGATTCAATAATATAAAATTTTAATTAAAAAAATATATAGATAATAGAAAAATACTATTAGAATAACGAGTTAAATGATATTTTGGCCGTAAAATTGTACCTTAGTATCATTTTATTACGTGAAGAATTTTTTTATTTAGTCTGTCCATGAACTTTCCTTATGTGAAACATGTTATCTCACTCTGTTTTTACATAAAATTACGTGACACTCTTGAAACTAAGAACATGTCACCTAGAGTGCCGCATGATACATAATGTTTATTAAACTAAAAAATTTCGGAAAATCATAATTTTTTTAAAACCTAGGAAAATGTTTTTTACTTTTTATATATTTTGTGTCTTTAAAGATATTTTATTATTTTTTAAAAAAATAATTAAGTCTAATATACATTATATGTCACGTAATACTCTAGATGACACATTTATAGAGTGTCACACAACTTTTTATAAGGAAAGAATAAAGTGAATAACATACTTCAAGAAAAAAAATGTATAGGGTTTAATTGAATAAAAATATTTGTCAGATACCAAAACGACAATGAAATACAATTTGAGTGGCCAAAGTAGTATTTAACAAAGAATAACTGAGAGGAAAAGATCGAATCAAACTAAGATTTTGAATGCGGCCGTAAAAGGGGGCAAGTTCAATGCGGCTAAAAGGTTCCATCAGCACTTGCGATCGTAGAATAAAAATAGTGTGTTTTGGAAAAAGAAAAGTGTCGTCCTCTGCTGCATCTTTGAATTCAAACCACAAACAAGATTCCTCCAAAAAACAATGCAAACCCTGCAGGCTGAAACAAAAAATTCAAAATTTTTGGAGTTAAATAATAAAGAGTTTATTATAAAAAATAATTATTAAAAAAAAAACACAACTAAACTTGACATCAATAATAAGCAAATAGGTATGGGAGGGGCAGTCACATCTCTGATATAAATTTTTATACAATTTATGTATTTTTAAATTTTTTATAATCTCTATCGATTATTTAAATTCACACATTTTAAATTTTAATATAACATTCAAACAGTTTACACCTCTAACATAAGGTCATATGTTTGTCCTTTGACATGGACATGGATTTAGTGAAAAAAAGATTATTAGTATATATAGGATTATTATATAAATTAGTACATAAATTTAATAATTTCTAAAATTAATACTTAAATTTAAAAGAAAATTAAAAACGATATTTGTGTTAACTTAGCATCTCAACAACTAAATCAATTTGCTGATGTAACATAGACAAGTAAGAATGTCATTAAGTATCAAATTTATATACTAATTTGAGATAAAAAAATACATATAAATTTGAAAATATTGTCAACTTTAAGCATTAATTCGAGATTATAAATTCAAATGTGTTTCTTTTCTGATTTACGAATAGTAATATGTGATAAAAGTTTTGTTATTAATGTAGTGAATAATTTTAGATAAATTAGATAAGTTAATTAAATTAAAGCTTTGATAAGCAATGTCGTAATGCGAGGCGGAGTGGCCAAACTTGACCTAAAACACTATAAATACTAATAGGGATTAAATTTAATTTAATGAAAACATACAAGAAATTTAAGCGAAAAAACCATCCAGGTTCATCCTCCCTAACACAAGCTTATAAATTCCAGCATTTGCCTTTGTCTTTCCCCATAGTTCCTCGGAATTGTCACCAAATCTCCAATGGCGTCAACAATTTTCACCCAGATTCCGTTTCAATCCAATTCATTGAACAAAATATCGAATACCCATTTTCTTCCTTCTTTCAAACTCCCCGTTTCCCTCTCTTTCAAGCCCCGAACCGCCCTCCCCAAGCGCCTCAGCATCCGAGCCGGTTTGATCGAGCCGGACGGAGGGAAACTGGTGGACCTCCACGTGGCGGAGCCGGAGCGGGAGTTGAAGAAGCTGGAGGCGGCGTCGTTGCCCCGGGTGAAACTGACTGAGATCGACGTGCAATGGGTTCACGTTCTGAGTGAAGGCTGGGCCAGTCCGTTAACCGGGTTCATGAGAGAATCCGAGCTCCTCCAAACACTTCATTTCAACTCGCTCCGGCTCGACGACGGTTCGTTCGTCAACATGTCGGTCCCGATTGTCTTGGCTATCGATGATTCTCAAAAGGCGAGCGTCGGCGAGTCCAACAGTGTCGCTCTCTTTGACTCGGATGATAAACTCATCGCCATACTCACTGAGTAAGTTCATAGTTGGTCAAATTATCACTATAGTCCTTGTAAAGTTTTTAAAATTCAGGTCTTTTTAACGAAAAATTTATGCATCACCCAAGAATTTTAATTTTACTTTCTCCTCCTGATAATAGGCCCCAAACACTATTCATATAAAACGTAATCGATGAGTATTCTTCTTTGATTCGTTTAGTAGGAATGAAATGGGTGTAAAACATATGTTGTTTATGCTTAATTACTGGATTTGTTTCAGCATTGAGATTTACAAGCACCCAAAGGAAGAAAGAATAGCAAGGACATGGGGAACTACTGCCCCTGGATTACCATATGTTGAAGAAACAATAAAAAATTCTGGAAATTGGCTAATTGGAGGAGATTTGGAGGTTATAGAGCCGATCAAGTACAATGACGGTCTTGATCGTTTTCGATTGTCGCCTATAGACCTACGTCGAGAGTTTGAAAGGCGCAATGCCGATGCTGTGTTTGCTTTCCAGCTTCGGAATCCTGTTCATAATGGTCACGCTTTGCTAATGACCGATACTCGTCGACGGCTTCTCGAGATGGGTTATGAGAATCCCATTCTTTTGCTTCATCCATTAGGAGGGTATACGAAGGCTGATGATGTTCCTCTTAGTTGGCGAATGAAACAGCACGAGAAGGTATATAATACACTGTTTTCAATCCACTGTCATATGTAGGGTTGCTTTGTTAGCCATATTTGAAGGTGACTTGGTAGCCAAGCAACCTAAATTTCTCACGGTTTCGTATGATCCCTTTAACATTTGGTGAAATCGGCGGACTGGAGTTCGTTACTTTGCATAGGATAATGGTTATATGTTTGGCTAAATGATGATAAATATGTTGATTCAGGTGCTTGAGGATGGTGTTCTTGATCCTGAAACAACTGTGGTCTCTATATTCCCATCACCAATGCACTATGCCGGCCCCACTGAAGTGCAGTGGCATGCTAAGGCTCGGATTAATGCCGGAGCCAATTTTTACATTGTTGGTAGAGACCCGGCTGGCATGGGCCATCCAGTTGAGAAGAGAGATTTATATGATGCCGATCACGGGAAAAAGGTCTTGAGCATGGCTCCTGGACTCGAGCGGCTCAACATCCTTCCTTTCAGGGTATATAACAAGCATTCAATGATACGACTTCTGGGATAAGATTCAAAACCCTTTCTATATTAACAATGTGTTTTGATTGCAGGTTGCTGCATACGATAAGACACAAGGTAAAATGGCGTTCTTTGATCCCTCGAGGGCTCAAGACTTCCTCTTCATATCCGGCACCAAGGTAACTTAACATGATTACCATCGACTAGATTTTAACGTCGTTATCGAACGCAACTTAATCCAAAAACCGGGTGCTTCTGGTTTTTACAGATGCGGACTTTGGCAAAGAACAAAGAGAACCCTCCTGCAGGATTTATGTGTCCAGGTGGTTGGCAAGTGCTGGTTGAGTACTACGACAGCTTAACACCATTGGAGGATGGCAGAATCCCGGAACCCGTTGCTGCTTAGATGAAACCTTAAACACTATATTTATATACATCTCCGGTCCATAATCGGGACCTTGTAAAGTCTCTTCAGTCCAGATTTCTTCAATAAAACAATGCGAGGCACTGTTTCATATAGGCATGAAACTGGCCTCCTTGTAATTCGGATGCCCATTAATGCATCCACCATTGGTGTGCCCTTAGCCATTGAACATGAGGGCAAATTTTGTTGTCTTCTTATATGGATCGTCGAAATGTTTTCAAGGATTCTCGTTTTTACACCTAAATACACAAGAAAATTGTACTATCTCCATTCTAGAAATTGCTCAAAGTGACACCACTTGTCTATCTCTAACAAAGTTGACCTATTTTTAGAGATTCCAATTTTTTTACTCCGACTTTTAAAGAGAGAACGGTCGGTTTTTCAACTAAATCGAATTGACCCGATTAAATTTTATGATCAAACCGACGTTAACCGAATTTATTTTATGGTCTAAAGTTTATAGTTTACGATTTATTGTTTTGAATTTAGGGGGTCATAGTTATAATTTAGGGTTTAAAATTTAGAATTTATAATTTTATAATTAGAGGTTTAGATTTTAGATTCCAAACCCTAAATTAATTTTGTAATTAGAGGTTTTGATTTTAGACTCTAAACCTTGAATAGTCATGTTTGTGAAAAAAAGTCCTTGAATAAAACTGTAAATCAAATACTAACTCTATTATTAATATATTTAAAGTATTGTATATGTCATTTTTGTTGGTCAATTTAAAAATTAGGGGACACAATGGGGTGGGTTGGTGATGGTTTTGCACTCCCCACTCCGTTTTTAATATTTGTAGGTACGAATTTAGGGAATCTCACTAAATGTTTCGGGTATTTTTCGTCCCATACCTATCCCTTATAGATCCCGTACCCAAAAAATAAATGAAATTTAATACATTAAAACAAATACTTGTGCGATTTATGACGAATTTTTGAAGTCACCGCCATTGTTGTTTTTAGAAACAATCTGCAGTCTTTTCTTCTGACTTTTGCTCACTCCAAAATTAATAACTCATAATTGATAACTCGAAATCAAGAATATTTTGCTTTAAACGAATCTAGACTTTTGTATAGTTATAGAAATATAAGGCTCACTTTCTGATTTATCTTGTAGAATTTTTGGTGATTTTTCAAAGTCATTGCTAAAACTGTTCTTTAAGAAATTTGCTGTCAAATTTTTATGACCTTTCAACATTTAAATATTCGTATTTTTTAAAATACATATCGAAATTGATCATTATTTATTTAAAAAAAAACTAGACCGAATCTCGTTTACAACAATGTATTGCACACATTCTAATTATTTTTACGGAATTTACAGAGAATTTTCAAACTTACTCCAGCCCGCCATACTCAATTTTATGAGAGATTAGATTTTGTTGAAAAATGAGTAAATTACTGCCATCAAACTTTGTAAAAATATTGGGATCTATGTGTATATTTTTCGGGGATTCCCACAGTGATTTATACGAGAATGATTCGGTTATTCTCACAGTTCGGATATAGAAATCCCCGTCAACATTCCCATTTGAGCTTCGGTGATAAAACTTCTCCCATCCTCTTGAGTGAAAATTTCGGCTATTCTCCATACTCGTCGGTACATACTAAAAAACTTTCGGTTGTTCCCCACCTTATTGCCATCCCTACTAAAAACTAATAATCGATCGACATAATCAACATAGCTGAAAAAAAATCAATCAAATTAACTTAAAAGAGGTCGACTTTTAGGCTTAAACCAAAAAAAAATGCTTTCCCAATTTGTGGGTTTACAAGTGATCTATTAAAACTAGACATAGTCCAAAGGTTTTAAAGCCTTGATGGTTCTTAATTATATTTCAAGCCCAATAAGTTTAATTAATCCTATTGGATCAAAAGATACTAAGATCCTTTACAGTTTAGGCCTTTAACTAACCAGTCAAGCACTAATCAATTTGACGACATTCACTAAATGTAAGTAATTCTTACGAATTCAAATGGAACTAATTAAGTTGAAAGAGTCGCCTTATAATGGATTTTTACAGTTTAATTACAAGGTAATATTTCAATTCAATTTTATTGTTAGAATCACGCACATTTTCAGACTACACTGCTCGAACACGAGTCATATAGGGGAAACATCCCATTTTTTACGATTAGACCACTCAATAGATCCGAAATTTTAATATTTTTAAAGGTGATACAAGAAGTTATATTAATGGAATAAAAGAGAATTGTAGATTTGATAATTCACGTTTTTCTTTTCACTTTTTACAATAATATTTAATGTGTATTATATAAATTTTATTATTAGTATCCTTCTCAAAAAAAAAAGAATTACAGTGTAAACACATCGTGTTTGTATTATTATTATTATTATTATTATTATTATTATTATTATTATTATTATTATTATTATTATTATTTAATTTTATTTTTTAAAATTATTTGATGTTGAATTCAACAAGTGGTCATTAGAAAAGTGAATGATGTTCATTCTCATTTAAATTTTTTTTATGTTAGTGCCAACTTAATACACATTTACATTTAATGATTAGTGCACATTTCAATTTATTTATGAAATTAAAAGAGCAATTTCAATATTTTGTGACAATAATTCTAAGTATTGGATACCTATAACAAAAGCTTAAAATATCTTTAATGGCGTGATTTATTGATTCATATGCCACCTCAAAAGCCCATAATTTTTGTGCACAAAAAGCTTAGATAATTTAGTTTTGATTAAAGGCAAACCCTTGCCCCCATCCTTCCAAATGGAGCAATCATTTCAAAGTCTAAATCTTTAGTTAAAGAAATGATCATGGTGGATATCCCCCACCCACCATATTCCTACCATTCCTCCCCTCAATTAGAGAAAAAGAAGATGAAATGGGTCCAATCACACTTAGCTTTTGAGCTTGTTCATAGGTAAAATATTTATAAAACAAATATATATTCTTAGCCACCCTGCATTAACCGACTATTGATTAGTCTAGTAGGATGATATATTAAGTTCTTTAAACAACGTTCATGGTTCGAATGTTGTAAATGAAACAAGCTAAATTGCAAAAGTCACCTCAGGATCGACTCGTGTCACATACCTGGTTTTGGTGGGTGAGTCCCCCAGCGAGGATTTTTTACATACATAATGCCTCGAACTTGAGACCTACTTAAATAATACCAAACTGCTTACCACTTAGACCAACCCCGTTGGTAGCCTTATCAATTTATCACAACAATTATTCCATAACCCATTACAGTGTAAAAGAATTGTTAGATACCCTAACCTGGCCAATCCCAGTTCAACATATAGCTTTAAAACCCTTTATATATATAATGTAATGTTGAGTGGATTAGATGCCGAAGAACTGTCAATGTGATGATGGACTAATTCATATGGACCATCAAAAAAGGTTTCAAAGTTTGCTGGGATTTCTTTTAGTTGTCTTTGGATTCTAATAATGTCCCCTGTGCTATCTTTTTTATCATAAAGTTCAACTCTGTACAGCCATCTAGGGTCCTTTTTTCTTATGTTTTTTTATGAATATTTCTAACTAAAATCAGGCTTTTTCTTATTACATTTTTCTAAACTGTCTTTGATCAGCCGACCTACACATCCAACTCATTTGGTGTTTCCAACATGTTCCTGGGACTATACTATTGGTAAAAACCTATGTTACTCGAACTCGAATATGTGTCATGCCCTCACATTTATGTCTAAACTATGTTCCTAGGATTAAAAATATTGATCAAAAGCTAACTCGAATGTATGGCTGATACGGATATATTCAAAAGTTTTTCATGTATTTGGATGATCCTTGTAGGATCATATCCTCATACCCATGTCTAAATATGTTTCAGACATGAGTGTTTGATACTAGTCTTTTGATAAAAATGAAGAGTCGGGGCGACATACACGAGCTAAACACCTCTGGTGTGTATATCTGCTGAACATACAGCAATGAGTGCCTAGAAAAAGGTTTAGATTAACCTATTGGTTCCCCAAAGATAGACTAGAATTTGGAATAATCCCATTTAAGAATAATCCAACAACAACAACATAGTTTTATGTAAAAATTTTCGAGTTGCCGACAATGAACATTGTTTAGGTTCCTATAAAGTCACTGAATGTCCATGTCTCACAAAAAGGAAAGGAGAAATATAAGGCAAATGCTGAGCAAGGGACCCTTCTCTCCTATGCTTATGCTTTAAGCAAAATACCTATGAAGTGTCACCATTTTCATCAACTGCTGTGAACACCCTGGCAGGTCTCAAAGACATCACAGTCCGTACTCATATGTTCATAGTTATGTCCATGTGAATATCATCATCATGATGGTAAGGGTCTTTTGTTGGAAATGTTTTATATTTTTTGAATTCGGCTCTCCCTTTTACTTCATACACTTCAATAGGAAAGTTTGTAGCTATCATAGGCATTGATTTTTAAGGTTCAATATATTCAGGGCTCGGTGTTTTGAACATGGGGAATGAAATGGGGAACAACAACACATCCGGTTTGCGAGGTAAGTGTCTAAATTCGTATTCGAGTTGATGCTTTGCTAAAATATTCTACATGTTATGTTACCTATGATGATGATGGTGTGTACTATTTCAGAAGAAGATAACACGGTCGAGGGTATACCTGTACAAGGATTTGATCACGCAGATGATCCGAAAGGGCCGAATCGTGTAGTTCCTGCAACGGAAGATAAAGGTTAGTGAATTCAGCATTTGATATGCTCGAAATATGTTAAGGTGTATATATAATGTTCTGATGGAATGATGCAGAAGAAGTTGACATGAGAACCGAAGGAGAGAAATCTCCGGAAGATGCTGGTCGAATGGATTACGCAAAGGAACAAAATCATGAAGTTGTTGCATCTGAAGATATACATGTAAATGGAAAAGATGAAAAAGGTTATAGTATTTTCTTGCCATTACATATGTTTGTCCATTTGGCAGGCACTTGCTAAAGTGTGCTGGTTATGCAGAAGAGGTGAAAGGGCAAGATCATTTAGTTCCTGCAGCTGAGGACAAAAATACTCGGGGAAACAAGATGGAACCGGCTTATCTTGAACAGGATGGCCTAGCATCTTCTCGTATTGAGGATCGGGAGAACGATGGTAAAGGTTAGTATATAACTTGGTTGGCTATTCATGCTTGCTAAATGATATTTTTCGATTTATAACAACGATGGACCGATACAGAACAAGATACTAGGACAATCCTTGAAGTAGAGGAAATACCCTTGACAGAAGCTGCTAGTACAGATGAAACAGATGCAGGAGCTAGCCTAGTTCCTGCAGGTGGAGATGAAAGTACTCTTGGAACCAAGACAGGGCTGGTTTTCAGTGGTGGCGATGGAACGGAATATCCATGTGTTGACAAGCAGAAACATGATGAGAAAGGTTTACGAATATAATGTGTTGTTGCCTATATGTTACAATTCTGATGAACTATCGCATGAAAAAACATGTTTCAGCATCAGTATTTCTTAATTATGCTTACATGTTCCTATTGCTATTGAACTGATGCAGGAAATGATATTACCATAAATGATGAGGCTGAGGAACAATCCTCACAAGAAGCACAAGAGGAAAAAGGACAAGACCATGTAGTTCCTACAGCTGAGGATAGAAGTACTCCGGGAAATGAGACAGAACCGGCTTCTCTTGAACATGATGGCTTAGCATCTCCCCGTATTGAGGACCCAGAGCATGATGAGAAAGGTTAGTAGATATCTTGAGTGATGATATATGTTTGGCTATTCACACTGTGCTGAAAGATATTTTTCGATTTATAACAATGATGGATCGATGCAGAACAAGATACTAGCACAATTCTTGAAGTAGAGGAAATGCCCTTGAAAGAAGCTGCTAGTACAGATGAAACAAATGCAGAAGCTCGCCTAGTTCCCGCAGGTGGAGACGAAACTACTTGTGGAACCAAGACAGGTCTGGTTTTAGGTGATTGTGATGGAATGGTTCATCCATGTCTTGACAAGCCGAAACCCGATGAGAAAGGTTAATGAATATTATTGTGTTGTTGTCTATATGTTACAATTCCAATGAACTAATGCAGAAAAATAATGTTTCAGCATCAGTATTTCTAAATTATATTTACATATTCGTACCGTATTGAACTGGTGCAGAAGAGGATATTAACATAAATGATGAAACCGTGGAGCTATCCTCACAAGAAGCTTCAAGCACGGATGTAATAGATAGACAAGGTCAACTACTTGCTGTAGTTGAAGATAAAGCTACTTATGCAAATGAAACATGTTTTGTTTCCAGTGATCCCGAGGGAACCGCAGATCTTCACAGTGACAATCCGAAAGACCATGAGAAAGGTTAGTAATACAGTGTTTTATTTGCCAATATATGGTTGTCTATTTACTAGGAACTCGCTAAATGAATATGTTACTCTGTATATGATGTTGATGATTGATGTAGAAGAAGATATGAACGTGATTCCAGTAGATAAGGAAGATTCCATGCAAGAAACTGGTTATGCAGAAGAGGCAAAAGGACAAGATCATTTATTTCCTGCAGCTGAGGATAAAAATGCTCGGGGAAATGAGACAGAAACGGCTTCTCTTGAACATGATAGCCTAGCATCTCCCCGTATCGAGGACCCTGCACACGATGAGAAAGGTTAGGTTATATCTTGATTCTTGATTACTGATATATGGTTGGCTATTCCCACTTGCTAAAAGATATATATATATATATACTTACAATGATGATGGATCGATGTAGAACAAGATACTAGCACAATTCTTGAAGTAGAGGAATTACCCTTGAAAGAAGGTGCTAGTATGGATGAAACAATTGCAGAAGGTCGCCTAGTTCCTGCAATTGGAAATGAAAGTAATCACGGAACCGAGACAGGGATAGTTTTCGGTGATCATGATGGGATGGAATATCGGAGTGTTGACCAGCAGAAACATGATGAGAAAGGTTAATGAATACAATTTTTTGCTGACTAAATGTTATGATTCCAATGAATTAATGCAGAAAAGAACATGTTTCAGCATCAGTATTTCTAAATTATGTTTATATATTCGAATGAACCGTGCAGAAGAAGATATTACCATAAATAATGAAGCTGAGGAACAAATCTCACATGATGTTGCAAGCACAGATGTGTTAGATAGACAAGGTCAACTACTAGCTGTAATTGAAGATAAAGCTACCAAAGGAAATGAAACAGGCTTGGTTTCATGTGATCCCATCGGAACTGCCGATCTTCAGAGTGACAATCCAAAAGAGCATGAGAAAGGTTAGTACGTGCGGTGTTTTATTTATCAATGTATGGTTGTCTGATTACAATCCTGGTATATGCAGAAGTGAGCACAAGTGCTGAACCAATGGCACAAGATGACATGGAAGGAAAAAATCTAACAATTCTTGCAGCTGAAGGTGCAGATTGTGATAACATCGAGTCCGACTTGGCTTCCGGTGACATCGTGATTGTAGGAGATACTCCTGATAACCAGGCATTGGAAGGGCAAGGTCAGTAAGTCATTAGCATGCAGAAGTTGAACTTGAATCTGCTTGCCCTTCTAATCAAGTTTGAAACTTATTTTCGGTCTCGGTGTTTACAGAACAAGGAAAAACTGAACTTGATTCTCCAGCTGAGCCTACAGAAGATGATGCAAAACCAAGTGAAGTAGTTGAAGGCAGTGAAACCCAACCGGTTTTTTCATCGAAGAAAGATCACGGGATGCAAAATGAGTCGAATTTCGGGGAGATTCTGTCCGGAAGAACTCATCATATTGAGGATCAGAATCTCATGAAAGAAGGTTAGTACTCTTCAGTGATGGGTACTACAAGATATTGATACATCATAAGTATCAATTGACTATAAAAAGTATTTCATTTAGATAATGCAATGAACACAAAGATTTCCATCATTGATTTTTGGTGCTTATTTTTCAGCTGAAGATGAGGTGGCTAGCAATTCATTATCTGATCAAGCATTTTCGACATCAGATGATTCTGTGCCTCGAGAACCGGTAGTAGTTCTAGAGCCTGAATCAGCCGAAATCCGTGCCGAACTAATGGTGTCAGAATGCAATGGGACACTGAAGAGTAAGGATATGATCATACCGTCTTTAACATGCCGAGATCAGGAAAATGGTTTCGTTTCAGATTCTAGCCTTTCAACCGATACGGTTGAGAGTGTTTTCGCCGATCGAAGTCCGGAGATAGGAAAGGAAAGGGATGAACCTGGGAATGATTTAGGAACTATTACCACAGTAATGACGAATTTGCCTATGAGAAGTGGAGCCAAATGCAATGGAGAGTTGCCAACTGAGATGAACTCAACTATAAATGATTCCCCTGAACCACAGGTTGAAGTTATCCTTTTAGATGAGACACAGAAAGTTTCCGAATCCGAAGAAAAAGGCATGGTTCTTAGTCGAAAAGGCACATTGATAGAGGAAGAATCAGATGATGGAAATGCCAAGCAGTCCGAGGAAGGATCAAAAGCTGATGTTCAAAGTGAATTCTCACCTCAAGTTATGATGAATGACCAGGTGAAGGTTCTCGAGAATGGTCATTGGGTCGATGATTCGATTAACAACCAGAAAGAACAACAAAAGGACTCGCAACAAGAAGTTCAATTGGTCACTGATTCTGCAGACACATTTCCCATGGATCAAATGTACAAAGAAGAAGAAACAGAAGAGAAGAAAATTATAGAAGAAATCATTGGCAAAAACAAAGATTCAAATCCTATTGAAAATGATGCACCAAGAAGAGAAAATGGAGAGCAATGCATATCTCATTCATATGATCCTATAGAACAAAGAGAAGCTGAGAGTAGCAATGAGTCCATGATAGAAGTAAACACGGACCTGACCGGGAAAATCATTGTTCCCGTACTCGAATTAGACGGTGACAAACCATTGACACTCTCAGAGACTAAAGCTGTTGCCAATGGTGATCATCATAACCAACTAGAAAGTGTGGGAAGGCTCAGCATGGAATCGAATTCCGACAACACAAGCATTCGAAAGTCCCCAAGCTTCGATCTCGATCTCAGAATCGATGCAAGAGCCGAAGACTCGGATCAAATACCTCTGTTGTATCAAGACAAGACCACCATCGACAGCTTCTCAAGCCAACCGGACGTTAAGGGTCATGGAAAACCAGTGGCCGACACCGAGAACGGTGAAACCCCATCACTGTATGAATCAATGGAAGCAGGGGAGAAAGGTGTTACGTTAGAAAGAAGCGATTCCGAGATATCGAAAACCCCATTCATTGGCTTCTTGAAAGAAGATGAAGAAGCTGACGACAACAACAAGAACATGTTAATGGATCCAATGAAACAAGACGACCAATCTGCAACAAAGGAGACAACAAGTACAACATCAAAGGTTTCGGTTTCAGTTAAGGCTGTCACGTCCGGTACAACAAAAGGTAAAGTGAAACGCAAGCCTAGAGCTTCTCTCTTTGGCACCTGCATGTGTTGTGCAACTGTGATGAATTAAAACACCATTGAAAGCCTTTTGTTTAACTTTCATTTCATCGTCCTTGTATTTATTTTGTTTTTGGTTGGGTTGGGTTGCGTTTGTTTATTTAATTTATTCGATTGAAGCTTTCAAAAATGGAGTTTTGTGACTTATTTGAGAGTGAAGTGACTTCTGTAACAATGGCTTATTTGTTTTTTCTTTGTTTGAATTTGTATAAAAACAGGGGTTTGATGTAAACTTGGGCAGTATTTATTTTGCTGCCTTTGAGTGTATTATTTGCTAATTGTTATTTTAATATATATGAGAAAAGATGAAGGTTTCTATTTATTTATTTTCGGGTATAATTATTAATTTCGACCCTTCATTTTATAAAAAAATAATTTTTTTGAGAATTTCATCATTTATTTGAGGAAGATTATTGGTAAATTCAAGAAGTTGAATTACTTTTTTTTATGAAAGCTAGAGTAGTATCTGTTCTAAATATACTCTCAGTCATTTGACAATAAACACTCAATCACCCTGCTGCAGCTGCTGGTGCTCGAATCCGTGAGCTCTAGGAACAACAACCGTTCTCTTAACCACTAAAGCAAGTTGGTTCGTGCAAACAACCGTTCTCTTAACCACTGAAGCAAGTTGGTTCGTGCAAGAAGTTGAATTACTAATTTTGAATGGTTGGTTTTTCCTTCCATTTCCAATGGATTTCGAATCGATCCTCTCAAAATGGAACAAACTATTCTTCAAAAAGTTGACGTGGGGCGTGATAATTTTTTTTACACATGTGCTTAACCGGGTCTTTTAGATGAATATCATCATTTTTTTCGGTAGAGTTATTCGTTGGGTTTAATTTTATATTAATATTTAAACATACTTAAATGAAAATCTAAGTTATTTTTTTAAAAAATAAGGATTACATTTTAATACACAAACTCTGTAAAAAAAAATATACGCAACCCTTCATATTTAAACTATAAAAACTAAAGCCTAAATTCCTAATACTAACATCTTAAATTCTAAACCCTAAACTTTAAGTTCTAACAATAAACCCTAAATTCTAAATCATATAACCTAAACTTGTAAACCCTAAACCACAACCTAAAACTATAAACCCCAAAATTAAACAGGTTTGTGTGAACTAATTAAAATTTATACAAAGTTATGTATCAAAATATTTTTAAAAAATACCAACAATTGTTAGGTGCATTAGTAAGACACATTGCATTTTCAAGGAGAGGACGTGAGTTTGAACCTTAGAGACGACATTGTTGGGAGAACATAGACTGTAAGACGAACATGCATATTAAAAAAATTCAAAAAATAAACACAAATCATATTTTCCCCCTTAAATATAGTTAAAAAAATAAACGTACTATTTATAACTTTAAACTGATTACTAAGAAAAACATTTCATTTGAAAATGTGGAGAGAAATTATCTTTATATTACACATGTATCATCATCAAACACCAAACCAATTAACAAATCTCAGAATTCGCCGTAAATATTTCGTTCTAAACTTTTTAAAATCGGTGTTATTTTCATGCTCAATGTTTAAAAAAAATAAAGAACATGGCAAAGCTTGGTTTGATTGTATTCTCTTTTGTCCTACTGCTCTCGATCCAGTTGGTGTTAGGACAAGACCATGAAATTCAAAACTCCATGAAAAATGAGCACAGCCCTGCCGGAACTGCTGCCAAGACTGCTGAGGGGCCATCTGATCCTGAATTTTCTGAGGGTCCTGTTGTACCCATTAGCTACGAGGGCAAAACATAATGTTAGTGTTTCATTATTAATATCTAAACAAAACATGTATTTGAAAATTTTAAATTATTCGAACACATCTTAAAGTGTTCTGATAAGTCCTCAATGTATTTGTATTATAATTTCTTTTTTTTGGATAAATTGTGTTTATTATCCAAGAAAACATACGAGAAGACTGCAACAAAGAACCTATACAGATCTTGGGCATCCATCCCCTTAGGGAATTCCCCAAGCATCTCTAAATGTGTTACTTATAAATGTGGTTCGTATATCTTTACTATAAATTCGTATACACACAGTATTCTTAATACATTGTACTAAGCTATTACAATCTCGACTACAGCTTCTGAATTTTCTGTAATTGCGTTCCTCCCAGATATGGTAAACGAAAGAACTCCACGCAATCTTACAAATGAGCACAGTCATCTTCTTTCCCTTTAGGTTCATAAAAAGCCAAGTCAGCTCAGCTTCTCATTCCAAAACAGCTCTATCAATCCCACACAATTTCAGTAAAGCTCGCCATACTTGTTTCGAGTAGGAACAATCAGAGAAAAGGTGATTCTTTGTCTCTTGTCCATCTCCACACAAACAACACAAATTTTTTACAGAAAACTCCATGCGTTGAAGTCTATTCATTGTTGGTAGACGGTTTAATATAACCATCCACAAAATTACAGAATGCTTTGGGATACGTGTTCCAAACTAGACCATCTTCTCTCATAACACTTTTGACCTAGTCTCTCTGACTTCATTCCAAATGAGTCTCAAGCTTAAAGGTCCCCGATGATTTAGGGCATGTACTACAATCCTCATTTTCAACATCGTTTGAAAGTTCCAGCTAAACCAAGGTTTAGGAACCACTGTCCAATAGTTTAGGTCATTGAATTGTAAATTTACGTGTATCCACGAAAGGAACAATTTGAAAATAGTGTAAAATTTATTTAAAAATTTAGATTAAATTGTAAATATACGTGTATCCACGAAAAGAACAATTTGAAAATAGTGTAAAATTTATTTAAAAATTATGGATTAAATTGTAAATATGCTTGTATACACGAAAGGAACAATTTGGATTTGACATGATCCAAAACAGAAAGTGTTAATGAAATTTAAAGAAAAAAGTATTTACATTTTAACATAAAATTTTATGTCCCTTTTCGGTGTCCTTTATATTACATACTAAAAAATATGATTAAGGTATAAGGTTAGAGTTTATAATTAGAGTTTAGGATTAAAGTGTAAAGAATTATGGACTAGAACTAAAACTAAAAGGACTAGATTTATATGATATTGATACTTTGAATATTTAATAATGATACGAAAAACGATACATGAATGTACAAATATACGGACCGATAGGTCTAATACTATTCGGATATCTCCAGCTAAATAAAGCAGTTGAGTGAGAACAATTTGATATTTGATCCTCATGTAAATGGGAACCAATACAAAGTAAGTTGCTGCACTTGTTCCATTAACGAACCGAGAAAGGAACAGTAATGGATTAACAGGTTTCTTTATGTCCTCTGCCTTTGGACCAAGCTTCAACAAAGATTTACACCCCATTCCATTAGTACTACGGTACATACGACACGGATGTCAGGCACGAGTACTTCGATCTTTCGATATCCTCTTCGCCGAAAACCGACACAGATTCATCCAAACGTACAATACGAAAAATTTAAAGTATTTCCATGGTAAGCAAAAAACGAGTTTAGCTATAAAATTTTACACAGTAGTCGTACAAACCACACATTGTTTCCTTTGCTTGAAGATAGGATACTTATTATATAGCATACTTACAATGCGCAGGTTTTGCAGAATAGTAATAGGTGCAACCGGAAAAGGTACATAGATCACGTGCATAGCCATAGGTGCAACCCGGAAAGCTACATAGATCATATGGTAATAGGTGCAACCCGGAAAAGCTACATAGATCAGTTACAACCCTAGTGAGAATCAACGGATATTTTTCTTCCGAGCTAGTTCCCGAGCCATCTCTCTTAACTCCTCGGGTGATTGAGGTCTTGGTCCCTCTGGAGGATACACTACATAGGATCGCTTCACATCAAAGGGAAAACAGAAATGAATTAGACTCTAAGAAGAAATAATCAATGACAATATGTAAAAGCATCCACATGATTCTAGTTAGAAGTAAAATTCCAGAAGAAAAATATCGGAGCAAATCACCATTCCGTACATTGAAATTGCAGGCTATTTTAGCCTACAGTAATCTTCATTCACGGTCACAATATCTCTATAAGCCCTCAACAAGCGATACATTCAATCATCAAATAGCAAAAAGACGGAAAGAAGAAGCTACGGAAAGGAATCTACTATGGATAAGAATCCTTCCAGATTTTGGGGGAGATGAAAAGTTTGAGCGAGTACCCGAGTAGGAAAATTTGGTGTCAATAATGGAGCACTAAATGATTCGTATACGGATAAACATATTATAACCTATATACAATCCATGAAATTAACTTACATACCATGCCCCCAAAATTATGATTTCAAACGCATCATTTCTAAGGTTTTCCATGTATTTAGAAGATTCAAGAAGGACCATACTCATCACCAAATATGCATCAAACATAGGTGTTGAACATGGTAGGTCAAAGAAAAATAAGGATCGAAACAACATAAATGAATTTTCATCATCGACTCGAATAACATTGAGCCCCAAAACTATAGATTTAATTCAACACAATCTCACATGGAAGAGTTGCTGCATCCATGGAATTACAGAACACATGCCCTTCAAAACTATGAGTTTAGATTCAAATTCCACTTCAAACTAGCCTATGGCAGAACCCAGAATATTAACATACAAATCGAAGATCATCGATCTCTCTAGCAAAAGGAGGCCAAAAACCAAACTACTCATCCAAAAAAGTTGCATAATTTAACAGCACATCATGTTCAAGAGCAATGAATAAACACCCAAATATCAGGAAATTCAAACAAATAACAAACTTTGATCTGATTTGAAGCTTATCCCAGATTAAGATATCTCAAATCTCAAATAAAATTCAACAAAACCAATTCATCCAATAAAAAAATAATAATAAATGCAGTGATTTTTAGTATTACAAAAAATAAAGAGACGGGATAAAAGAGAGCTTACATTTCCCATAAATTTCTGGATATTCTTAGTGTTGTTAGCGAAAGTGTACATGAGAACGATGGGGATCGTAACATAGAGACCGAATTTGGCGATTTCCAGAACACCCTTTGAAGTGCCTATAGAAGACATCTTTCTCCTCTTTTTTCCTGGGAAAATTGATGGGAATTTGCAGGAAAATTTGTAGTTAAAACCCTTCCAAGCGGCTGGAAATATACTTGGATTCGCCATATCCTTATCCAGTAAGAACTAAGGGATATGCCAATGGGCTCATCAAAAGATAGCCCAGAAATATGAATGTGGCCCGAAATTACATGTTTTCGCCATGAACTTGGTCATTGAAAATGGAGTTCGAAACACTCTTGACATATTTGTCTGAATTATTGGGTGAGTTTAAGGTTTAAAATATGACACAATGTTAGAAAAAATAAAATCTAAAATGTTGTCGCACAATTGAAATGTTATAAAATGTATAATATTTTTGGTTAGTGGTAAATTTTGAAATTTATCATGAAAACAAAAACAAAATTTTAAAACTTGTCGAAAAACCACTAACCTATAATATTACGTCTTTTGTAACATTTCAGTTGTGATAATATTTTAAATTTCATGCTTTCTGATATTTCGGTTGTTCTGTATTTTAGCCTTAAAATAATGCGCCAACCCTAGACTTATGGGAATTATTGGTGTGATAAAAAAAAATATTTATATTGGAGATAAAGTCTGTGTTGATAAGTCAAGTCGAATTCAAGATAAATCTATACATAGTATGGTCCAATTTGAATTTAACAAGTAGTATCAGTGAAAAAGAAGATGATGTTCATTCTAAAATTCAGGTTCAGACAACTTTATTTGTAAAGTACCTCATCAAAGAATTAAGAAAATATTAACGGATACTATCATATAATCACCTTAAGACAATTAAAAAATATAATATAATTATAACATGAATTTCATATTTTGTCCAAATCTACTAATATTTATAAATCTTTAATCTAAACTTACTCTATAGGCCCTGTTTGGTAAATAGCAGTTTGGGGAAAAATTAGAGGTTTGAGATATAATTAGAGGTTTGACTAGTCAAATTCGCTAATATTGATGTTTGGTAAATATCGAATTGAAAGAGCGGATTAGGGTGAAAAAGCTAATTTTGAAAAAGCTCTTAATATGAGCTTTTTGAGATTAGAGGTTTGATATTAGAGTTGTAATGACTCTTTTACCCTTAACAATCACCAAAAATCTCCAAATAACAAATTAAATAATAATAATTTTTAATATAAATAATAGCATATTAAACATTGGACTTATTTGTTGTTACTATTAATTTATATGGTGACATTTGTAAGTTAATTCTATTTTTTTATTATCACATATGCGCATATAAAAAATTTAATAATTATATAAATAATAAATTAATATATAAATCTTTCAAATATGTTTAGGAAATTTATATTAAAAAATAATTTTTACAAATCTAATTAATAATTATTAGATACAAAATATTAACAACTGATAAATTATTCAAACACGTATTAAATATAATCATGTCCTTATATGTCATTTTGCTTGTTTAAATAATCAAACAGCTATCAGGTATCAGTTAATTTTAACAAATACTTTTATACAATCAGCTAATACAATTTATTAGTCAAATCGGATAATGCAATAAACTATCAGTTAATGTAATCCGCTATCAGTTATTAACTATCCGCTAATTGTCAAACAGGGCCATAATTTATTTGTTTCTCTTTTAAACGTTGACATGATTTTCTAAAAGTTTACATTATATATTATCATAGATTTATTTTTATTTAATATAAATTATATAGTATATATAAAAATGTTTAAGTGTTTAAACCTTTGAACTTTTTAAAAAATTCAATCATTCGTACAAATATTTATGTCCAAATTAGGGTGGCAATAGGGTGGGTCAGAGATGGTTTTGTATTTTTTATTTCGTCTCTGACACTTACATGTACGATTTTCGGGAATTTCTATCAAACATTTCGGTTATTTTTTTGTCCTCATACTTATCCCTTAAAGATTCCTGCGAGTTTCGGTTAATCCCCATCCCTAAAAAAATAAATAAAATTTAATACATTAAAATAAATACCCGACATTAAATCTCTAAAATTATAAACATAACAATAAACAAACAAATTCAAAACTATAAAACATGACTAAAATATTAATTATTGAAGCATGACAATATGCATTACCTTTAAAAGAAAATATGTAACTAATAATCTATAGTTCCAAACCATGATCCATTTATTCTAAAAGGAACTAAATTCGATAATTTTTCCAACCATATAAATTATCTCTTCTAATTTTACTCGTACGATTTATGATGAATTTCTAAAGTCACTATCATTGTTATTTTTGGAAACAGTTTGCTACCTTTTTCTGACCTTTGCTAACTCAAAAGTTAATAACTTCTAATATATAACTCGAAATAGAGAAACATTTGTTTCAAACGAATCTAGACTTCAATATGGTTATAGAATATAAGGCTTACCTCCTAAATTATTTTGTAGAATTTTTGGTGAATTTTCAAAGTCATTGCTAAATCTATTTTCTAAGAAATCTGCTCCCAAATTTTTATGACCTTTCAACATTCAAGTATTCATATTTTTTTAAATTACATATTGAAATCAATCGTCATGTATTTTAAACAAAATTAGGCTAAATCAAGTTTACAACGATGTATAGACTACTTCCTAATTATTTTTATAAAATATGCAGAGAATTTTTAAATTTACTCCCGCCGGCAATACTCAAGTTATGAAACACTAGATTTTTGTTAAAAATGGATAAATTACTCTTATGACCATCCAACTTTATAAAATATTGTAAAATATCAATATCCATACGGATATTTTTCGAGAATCCCCACAATGATTTATATAGGTACGGTTTGGTTACCCCACGGTTCGAATATAACAATCCTTGTCCACATCCCCATTTGAACTTCAGTGATAAAACTTCTTATGTCCCCGTGGGTGAAGATTTCAGTTATTCCTTATACTCGTCGGTTCAGATTCCCACTATTTTCGGTTATTCCCCACTCAATTGTCACCTATAATAAAAATCCTTTAAAATTTGGATGGAACTTCAAATTTGATCGAATAATTCAAATCTTGAACATATTTATTGTAAATGTACAATATTAATAGTATAACAAATACAAATAGTTAAACCTCGCAATATAAAAAATGCATCCTGTGCACTAAATATACTTTTTTAAAAATGAAACTATATAAATGCTTGATAATTAACAATTGTGCAATAAGTCAAGTTGAGCTAAAAACAATGGCAAATTCAAGAGCTCAATATTTAGTTCGAGCTCAACAACTAAATATCAAAATATAAGATTGAGTTCGGTTCGAGATATAATCGAGTGACTAAGTTTAAATTCGATTATCAATTTTTACTCCAACTCAAATATTCAGTTTGATTAAGCTTGAACTCAAATTGTTTTTTTTTTCCACGTAAATAAGGGTATTTATGTAATTATCATAATATAAAATATTTAAATATCCATTGTTGAAAAGTTTGATTTGGCTTACGAGTCGCTTGAGCAGAGTATTATGGTGGCTCGCTCGATAGGTTGATCTACTAGACCTCAAGCTTAGCTCAATTATTACACAATTAAATTTGAATTTTTATCAAGTCAAACTCAAACAAATTACAAATACTAATGTCTCATTCACACACTCCTATTCATAATTACCCGCCGAAGTTATTTGGGCATTTTTAGGGTTATGGATTCTCTTTCTCGAGCCAAAAGTATCGGTTTGGGCTCTTTTAGGGTTATAGATTACCTTGTTCCCTTAAGTTACTCGGTTTTAACCCACAAGTTAGCTTCAAAATTACTTGTATTAATTTCCATTTATCAATTTCACTAGTCATGATGTTTTTCTTTTAAGAGGTGTCATAAATAAATTATAAACTGTAAAAAGGATTAAAATAAAAAACTGTTATTGTTTTAAATTATAATTTTATATTTTTAAAATGGAACAAATTGAATTTTGACCATTTAAGAAAAAGGTAAAGAAATTATAATTTTATCATTATCTGAATCTAAAATCCTTTAGAGTGTGTTTGGTTCACAGAATGTAAGATTACCGCTGGGAATATAATTCCCGGAATGTAACATTACTTGACATGTTATTGAGAATATTGCATTACATTGTTTGATTTATTTAGAAATGTGAGATTACTAGGGGTGCTTATTGAATTCAGCAGCTCGCAAACAACTCGAGTTCGACTCGGTTAACGCTCGACTCGAGTTGACTCGACTCGATATCTTAGCGAGCCGAGTTGAGCAAGGTCCAACTCGACTCGATAAGTTCGTGAGCAGCTCGTTATTTTTTATATAATTTTTTGGTGGTCACCTTAAAAAATTATGTTTCAAAAAGTTTGAATATAGAAACTCAAGAAAACTTCAGTGAAATTGCTAGGTAATTTGCCTATAAAATTTTGGTCTTAAATTTTTAAAACGTTTTGTATTTTTCGTGAATTAAAAATATTAATTTATATTAATAAAAATTTAAATTATAATAACGAGTCTTTCCTTTTTATTAAAATCTTTTTTTAATCTTTTATTATTACTTTATGTATAAAAGTAGAAAAGGAGAAAAAAGTCTTCAATTTCTACCTCCCACATAAAAAATGCGATTCAAAGTTAAAATTCTGAAATTCTTAAAGCATTCTTTCCTTTGTTGTTCATCGAATATTGTTGAAAAATTAAAGAGAGTCTCACACTTGAATATCGACTTCATCTCTAACTCGGTCATGGTAGGTTCGTTTATTTATCTCTTCATACCTCATGTTTTTATTTTGAATTTCAATGTTTATATTAAGCTCTAATAATATCATTGTATCACTATATTTTACCTATATTAAAAAAACAAGGTAAAAATTTTAGCGAGCTTAACGAGCAACGAGTTGAGTCGAGCAACGAGATTTGTAACCCCCTCGTCCCGGTCTGGTCGGATGACCGGTCCGAGTGGGCCACACGGGGAAAACCGAAGCGAAACCCGTTAAGGATTCCCCTCGGTTAACGACCCTAAAAATTTTCTTTTTAATTTATCTTGTCTATATGCATAAATTAATCCTATGTAAGACACAGCAGCGGAAATACAACCATTTCAACATGCATCGACCGACCAACCATTAAACAACTCATTTTATCCTTTTACAACAGGCCGTTTCGAAACGCCTTGACTTAGTCAACGGGCCTGGGTCAACCATAAGGTGACCGTTCCGAAACAGGGGTGACCCGTATCGGAACGACCTTGACGGTCAATATCTCGTGGTCAACGAGATTTGACCGTTTCGAAACACTAGAGGCCCGTTCGGGAACGCCTTTATCTCGTCAATTTCTCAAAATTCCAGTAGCAAAAATGTTCCGGAACGACCCCCATCCGTTTCGAAACGGCAGGCCATTTGCAAAGGGACCGTTTCGGAACAAGGGGACCCGTTCCGAAACGCCCCCTGTCTGCAGACTCGTCTGGGCTGTTTTAAGTAGGGGTGGGAATTGTCGGGTACCCGGGATTCGGGTACCCGGAAAACCGGGTACCCGGTTCGTCCGGGTACCTCTTTAAACGGCCCGTGTCCCGACCCATTATATCCGGGTACCCGGGATTCAGGTACCCGTAAAATTCGGGTACCGGGTACCCGGTTCATATTTTTTTATTTTTTTTATTTTAAAATTAAAAAAAATCATATGTTAAACACAAAAATATTTAAAAAAAAAATTAAACTTAAAACTTAAAAGAATATAATACAAACATAGAAAAAATATAGGGATTTAAACTTAATTTTAGAGTGAAAATATTAAGAAACATAAAATAAAAATATAATTTTAAATATAAAAAATATATATTAAATTTTACCGGGTTGGGTCGGGTACCCGGTAAGGGAAAACTCTCGGCCCGTGTCCCGGCCCGTGTCCCGGGAAATTTGCCGGGTCGGGTACCCGACCCGGTCGGGTAATTTTTTTTCGGGAATTACCCGGTATTTTTGTTTCGGGTAGTCGGGTTTTCGGATCGGGTCAATCGGGTCGGATATTTTCTCCCACCCCTAGTTTTAAGGCACAAGGGTGCCCCAAAACACCTCCAAAACACCTCACAACACCAAAACAATACAACTTAAGGTAACCCAACCTTACTAGCATGCTTTAACTAGGTTAAGACAAGTCTAACACTAGGCAACACCTCACAAACATGCATTCATTCAAACATCATTCAAACATAATTCAAACATAAAGATGGCCTCTAAGGCATTTAGCTAGCATTCAAAATAAGCAATTAGGCATGAACTACAATTCAACATGGCAACACCAACCATGCAAAAGCAAGATACTAAGGAGTCTATACATGCTCCTAGCAACCAACAACTATCCAACAAAACCATACATGTCCCATTGCTCAAACTATTACATGTCTAACATTAAAAATCCATACTTGAAGAACTCAAGCCAAAAACCACACTTGGAGGCCCTCCACTTGCCCGAGCAACCCACGAACTAAGGATCTGCAATGTTGAACAAAGAGAGCGTAAGCAATGATGCTTAGTGAGGGTAAGCTCTAAAAACAAACCTTAACATTGCAGGGTCCGAGCACGATCTAGCCAAGGTAAAACACAACCACACCAAGGGTCCACAAGAGCCATGAAGTAAAGATGCATGAGCAATATACAATATAAATGCCATGATCATAAGCTTAACTCCACATTACATGTAACCACATTCAAACACCTCATCAATGATCATAAACCTCAACATTTTGATATACACATCAAACAACATTGGCACCTAGCTAAGATCCGAATACGCGGATAGACATGTTGGAACTCACATCCAACAACCACATTACCTCACGGTGGGATTTCACTCATCACCGTCTCGCGGAGGGGATTCCACTCATCCTCACGCCCCGTCGATGGGATTCCACTCATCACGGACTACATTTAAATACAATTCCGGGCGAACCCGTACTCCTCCTTGGTGACTCAACGCCACCAAGGCCACGCGCGACTTTAGACTCATGTGTACACACTAACATCCTAATGATCGATCATTTGTATTCAAGTAAACTAGTGCCAATATTTACTCACTTCACATTACTCATTTCAATCAAACTCGTGCTTAGCACGTACTCACCAACAACCATCATCATGCATGTCTCAAGCATCACAAGTCATATCTCAACCCACATGTATAGTACAATATACACAAGCATTCATACCACATTTCATACGAGACATACACAACAATATAATGAGTTCATCCAAGGGCTCTAAATCAAGCTTAGGATTAGGCTACCACCCTAATCCTAACTCTAGGTGGGTCTACCAAGCCCAACCTAGTTCATATACTCGAACCAACTATTTTAAAATCATTTAAAGCAATTAACCACTCACCTAAGCTTCCGAGCTCAAGACCAAGCAAGCAACAACCTTCAACTTTCCGAATTCACTTCCGATGCTTCACCGATGCCCAAACTTGATTCTAATCAATCCCAGATACAAACAAAACATCCACAATCAATATTTTATCATTGAAACTAACCCGGATTAACATTACCAAGCATCCAACACTCAAAATCAACCCCAAAAATAGAATTTCGAGCAGCCCTTAACACCCACTGAATTCTCCCATTTCAAGCACCCAAACAAGCATCAATTACACCCAAAACGATCCTCATATATCATACTACCTAAAGCCCCCAAAATCCAACCTTAAACAGCCCCAAAACCCACTTTAAAACCCTTCAAAAACCCTCTTAAAACCCAATTCCGAAAATTGGTTAAAATCATTTGAAATTCACATATGTAGTATCATTTGGCTCCTATATTCCATAACTAACCATAATAAATCAAAATATTAGGTTTAGCTACACAAAGGCACCATTTTTAATCAAATTCTTTGAAAACCCCATTTTCAAATATTCAATGAAAATGAAAATAAATGGTACTTTTAAAGAGGGGAAGATGAGGGGAAGTCAAAAACGTCCTTACCTTTCGATTTGGAGTTGAAATGGCTGAGGAATAAGATGGAATAGTGGATTTGGGTAGAGAGCTCTATTTCACGTTGGAAGGAAGACAATGAATAGTAAATGTGGTGTTTTATTTGAAATAAGGGGATTTAATTTGGAAAGATGGGTAAATTACAATAAGGCCATTAATGAATAGTTTTCCTTGTTTTTAAATTAGCTCCTCAACTTTGAGTCTAAATCATTTTGGTCCCACTTTCAAAATGTTTATTTTGAAACCAAAAATTTTAAAAGAATCATTTCAAAAATAACCAACTCGAGCCCAAATAATATTAAAATATTATTTTCACCTAACCCCTAAACCCGGATGTTACAACTCTCCCCCACTTAAGGAATTTCGTCCCCGAAATTACCTGGTGGAAACAGATACGGAAACTGCTCAACCATATCCGCTTTCCTCTCCCACGTGGCCTCTTCCACACCTCTATGTCTCCACAACACTTTGACCAACTCTATGGTCTTGCCACGCAACACCTTGCTATCAGAAGCAAGTATCTCAACGGGCTCTTCATTATAAGATAAATCCGGATTTAACTCTATTTCCTCAACGGGCATCACAGGAGAAGGATCCGACCTATATCTCCTAAGCATAGACACATGAAAGACATCATGGATCTTCTCTAACTCAGAAGGTAACCTCAAATGATAAGCTACAGGCCCAATCCGCTCAACTATCTCATACGGACCAATGAATCTCGGGCTCAACTTGCCCTTTCGGCCAAATCTCATTACCTTCTTCCACGGAGATACTTTCAGAAACACTTTCTCACCCACTGAGTACTCAATCTCCTTCCTCTTCAAATCTGCATAAGACTTTTGACGATCGGAAGCTGCTTTCAGACGGTCACAAATCAACTTCACTTTTTCTGTAGTTCCTTTAAGCAAGTCTGGCATAGGTAACAATCTCTGACCTGTCTCGGCCCAACAAATCGGAGTCCTACATCGTCTACCATACACAACCTCATAGGGTGCCATCTGAATGCTAGACTGATAACTGTTGTTGTAAGCAAACTCAACCAACGGTAAGTGCTTCTCCCAAGAACCCTGAAAATCAATCACACAACAACGAAGCATATCCTCAAGGATCTGTATCACTCGCTCTGACTGCCCATCGGACTGCGGATGATAAGATGTGCTGAAATGCAAACGGCTACCCAAAGTACTGTGCAAGCAACCCCAGAACCTCGAAGTAAATCTAGGATCCCTATCTGAAACAATAGACTTCAGAACTCCATGAAGTCTCACAATCTCACAAATGTACAAGTTTGCCAACTTGTCTAAGGAATCCGTAGTGTTCACTGCTAAGAAGTGAGCACACTTAGTGAACCTATCAACAATCACCCAAACTGAATTCTTCTTCGAAAAAGGCAACCCCGATACAAAATCCATGGTGATTCTCTCCCATTTCCATTCCGGAATCTTCAAAGGCTGTAGCAAACCTGAAGGAACCTGATGTTCTGCCTTCACTCTCTGACAAACCATGCAACGGCTCACATACTCGGCTACATCTCTCTTCAAACCAACCCAGAAGTAGTCATTCTTCAAATCTCGGTACATCTTGGTACTACCCGGATGCATAGAAAAGGGACTCGAATGTGCTTCACTCAAAATCTGGCGTCTCAACTCAACATCTTCCGGTACAACAATTCTATCTCTAAAGCACAACAAACTCTCACCACTGAAACTATACTCAGTCGGTCTTCCTTCGGCTATGTCTTGAACATGAGGAACTAGGCTCGCATCTTGCAACTGCTTCTCTCTAATCAACTGAATCAAAGAAGGCTTCACTTGCAACTCGGTGATCAAACCACCATCATCAAACACACTCAATCTAGCAAACATAGCTCTCAACTCAACGGCCACTTTTCTACTCAAAGCATCGGCTACTACGTTTGCTTTACCCGGATGGTACTCAATGGTCAAATCATAATCTTTTAACAACTCTAGCCACCTTCTCTGTCTCAAGTTCAACTCTTTCTGTGTCATCAAGTACTTCAAGGTCTTGTGATCGGTGTAGACAATACACTTCTCACCATACAAGTAATGACGCCAAATCTTCAATGCAAAAACAACCGCGGCCAACTCTATATCATGAGTAGGATAGTTCTTCTCATGAATCTTCAACTGTCTAGAAGCATAAGCAACAACTCTCCTATCTTGCATCAAAACACATCCTAAGCCTACGTAGGAAGCATCACTGTAAATCACAAACTCCTTACCTGAAATAGGCTGCACTAACACTGGAGCATTCGTCAAAGCTTCTTTCAATTTTTCAAAGGCCTTCTGTCTTGCATCCGACCATTCAAACTTGACTCCCTTTTGCAACAACTTAGTCAAGGGAGCAGCTACTCTAGAGAAGCCATCAACAAACCTCCTATAGTAACCGGCTAGTCCTAGGAAACTCCTAATCTCGGTCACGGACTTAGGTTGTTTCCACTCAACAATAGCCGCAATCTTCGATGGATCAACTCGAATGCCTTTGGCCGAAACAACATGGCCAAGGAATACAACCTCTCTAATCCAGAACTCACACTTACTGAGCTTCGCATACAACTGGTTGCTCAACAATCTCTGTAAAACAAACCTCAAGTGCTCATCATGCTCTTCTTCTGTCTTCGAATACACAAGTATATCATCAATGAAGAAAACTACAAAACGGTCTAGATAGTCTCTGAAAATTCTGTTCATCATGTCCATGAATGCTGCTGGTGCATTCGTGAGCCCAAATGGCATCACAAGAAACTCATAGTGTCCATATCTAGTCCTAAAAGCTGTCTTCGGAACATCACACTCTTTCACCTTCAACTGATAGTACCCGGATCTCAGATCTATCTTCGAGAACACTGAAGCACCTCTCAACTGATCAAACAAATCATCTATACGAGGTAACGGATACTTGTTCTTCACAGTCAACTGGTTCAACTACCTATAGTCAATACACATGCGCATGCTACCATCTTTCTTTTTCACAAACAACACTAGAGCACCCCACGGAGAACTACTAGGCCTAATGAAACCACGGTCTAATAATTCTTGCAACTGACTCTTCAATTCTTTCAACTCTTTCGGAGCCATACGATACGGAGCTATCGAAACTGGACTAGACCCTGAAACTGTCTCAATCACAAACTCAACATCTCTGTCAGGAGGCAAACCCGACAACTCTTCAGGAAACACATCTGGAAAGTCACACACTATCCTGATATCTTTCGGTCTAGCTTCACTCATGTCCGGATTCATAACATAAGCTAAATAGGCCCCACATCCAGAGTCCATCAACCTATGAGCCTCTAAAGCTGACACCACATTAGACAAGAACTTAATGTTCTCGCCCACTACCACTACCTCGTAGTCATCAGAAAGCTTCAAGGAAATTCTCTTTGTCTCAAAATCCACACTAGCCCGATGCTCAACCAACCAATCCATACCCAAAATAATATCAAAGCCGTAGAAAGGAAGTTCCATCATATCAACTGAGAACACATGACCCTGAATCTTCAGCGGACACCTCCTATACATACGTCTAACCACAACTGTCTCACTAAAAGAACTAGTAACATGCATACCTACGTCTAAGATCTCAACAGGAATATCTAACTTCTGTGCATGCTCACTCAAAATGTAGGAATGCGTAAAACCCGAATCAACCAAAGAAAGCAAAGACATAGACTGTAACTCGAAATTACCTGCTATCACATCGGTGTCATTCCCGGCCTCTCTCTAAGCATAGACTCTCGCTGGTCCTCCCGCCTCTGGCTGCACAACCACAACATGAGCAAGGTTCCTCTGAGCATCTACCCTAGGTGCATCAGCCCTAGGCTGGAAGTAGCCACGACCGCGCCCACGGCCTCTCTGAAAATCATTAGCCCTCGCAGGAGCCTGAGCAATGTTCGGTACCTGAGCCGCTTGATGCGGACAATCCCTCCTAAAGTGGTCCCTCGAACCACAGTTCCAACAAGCATGGAAGTTACCCCAACACTCACCCGTGTGTTGTCTCCCACAACGGGTACACTCGGGAAAACGCCCTCCTCCTCTATGGCCCTGATGGCCCCTACCATGGTGGCCACCGCCACGTCTATGGTCAAACTGATGTCCGCCACCTCTGTGCCTCTTCGCATCTCTACCATCAAAGTTGTTGTGCCTCTTACCAGAACTAGATCCCCCAGAACGCTTGGCCATCCCCAAGCTGTGCTCAATGTCCTTGGCTCTAGCAACCAAGACATCAAAGTCAGAATAATCAGAAGCTAAGGTATACCTCTTAACTTCCTCATGAAGTCCGTATCTGAAACGATCACATCGAGCCCTCTCAGTAGGCACTAACTCCGGAGCATACTGACTCAGACGAACGAAACGAATCTCATAATCAGTCACAGAAGCATCTCCCTGAGTGAGAGCCATGAACTCTCTCTTCTTCTCATCTAGGTACCTCGGTCCCAAGTACCTCTTCAGGAAAGCAGACTCAAAGAACTCCCAATCAATCTCTGTCTCTGGAACCCCGGTAGTAATGGTGACCCACCAGGTGTAGGCATCACCCTGAAGCAACGAGATCACACAACCCAATCTACGTGCGCCCGCACAACCCATCTGAGCCAAGATACGGACTGTCTTCTCCAACCACAACTCCGACCTCTCCGGAGTAGATCCCCTAAACTCTTCGGCCCCCAAGCTACAGAGCCTCTCCAAAGGTAGACTAGCATCGTCACACCTGGGCTGAGCTGCAGCCTGAGCTCCCGCAACTACGGCCTGAAATGCTCATGCTATTGCTTGCACAAGCGGAGTCATGTCAATTCCAGCTGGACCTTGGCCACCTTGGCCACCTTGTGGTCCATTTCCTCCGGCTCCATCCTCGCCCCCAACTCCAGGTGGAGGAGGTGGAGGTGGTGGAGGAGCGCCAACTCCCGCGGCCACCGGCCCTTCTAGGTGAGCCTCCACACCAACTGCCGGCTCAACAAGAGCCGCAACCCGTGGTTCCTGACGAACCAACCTCGGTCTACCTCTCGATCTAGACATCGCTCTCACAGATATCAACTACAACCACAACAACAAACATACAAGTTGGGTTAGCAAGGCAAGGCTTCCAAGTGTTCAAGTACGTTCCCTCACTTAAAAATCTTTTTTTTTCAATGTAATAGTAGCAATGGGACCCACACGCACATGCTTTAAAATAAAACAATCAACATACTTGTCACCCAAGCAATCATTCTTGCAAAACAAGCAAACACCGTGCAATTCAATTAAAAACTTAAACTTACCTCACTTACCTGCCCAAGGTCTCGGTAACATTAGGCTCTGATACCAACAAGTGTAACCCCCTCGTCCCGGTCTAGTCGGATGACCGGTCCGAGTGGGCCACACGGGGAAAACCGAAGCGAAACCTGTTAAGGTTTCCCCTCGGTTAACGACCCTAAAAATTTTCTTTTTAATTTATCTTGTCTATATGCATAAATTAATCCTATGTAAGACACAGCAGCGGAAATACAACCATTTCAACATGCATCGACCGACCAACCATTAAACAACTCATTTTATCCTTTTACAGCAGGCCGTTTCAAAACGCCCTTAGGGTGTTCCGAAACGCCTTGACTTAGTCAACGGGCCTGGGTCAACCATAAGGTGATCGTTCCGAAACAGGGGTGACCCGTATCGGAACGACCTTGACGGTCAATATCTCGTGGTCAACGAGATTTGACCGTTTCGAAACACTAGAGGCCCGTTCCGGAACGCCTTTATCTCGTCAATTTCTCAAAATTCCAGTAGCAGAAATGTTCCGGAACGACCCTCATCCGTTTCGAAACGGTAGGCCATTTGCAAAGGGACCATTTCGGAACAGGGGGACCCGTTCCGAAACGCCCCCTGTCTGCAGACTCGTCTGGGCTGTTTTAAGGCACAAGGGTGCCCCAAAACACCTCACAACAACAAAACAATACAACTTAAGGTAACCCAACCTTACTAGCATGCTTTAACTAGGTTAAGACAAGTCTAACACTAGGCAACACCTCACAAACATGCATTCATTAAAACATCATTCAAACATAATTCAAACATAAAGATGGCCTCTAAGGCATTTAGCTAGCATTCAAAATAAGCAATTAGGCATGAACTACAATTCAACATGGCAACACCAACCATACAAAAGCAAGATACTAAGGAGTCTATACATGCTCCTAGCAACCAACAACTATCCAACAAAACCATACATGTCCCATTGCTCAAACTATTACATGTCTAACATTAAAAATCCATACTTGAAGAACTCAAGCCAAAAACCACACTTGGAGGCCCTCCACTTGCCCGAGCAACCCACGAACTAAGGATCTGCAATGTTGAACAAAGAGAGCGTAAGCAATGATGCTTAGTGAGGGTAAGCTCTAAAAACAAATCTCAACATTGCAGGGTCCGAGCACGATCTAGCCAAGGTAAAACACAACCACACCAAGGGTCCACAAGAGCCATGAAGTAAAGATGCATGAGCAATATACAATATAAATGCCATGATCATAAGCTTAACTCCACATTACATGTAACCACATTCAAGCACCTAATCAATGATCATAAACCTCAACATTTTGATATACACATCAAACAACATTGGCACCTAGCTAAGACCCGAATACGCGGATAGACATGTTGGAACTCACATCCAACAACCACATTACCTCACGGTGGGATTTCACTCATCACCGTCTCGCGGAGGGGATTCCACTCATCCTCACGCCCCGTCGATGGGATTCCACTCATCACCGAATACATTTAAATACAATTCCGGGCGAACCCGTACTCCTCCTTGGTGACTCAACGCCACCAAGGTCACGCGTGACTTTAGACTCATGTGTACACACTAACATCCTAATGATCGATCATTTGTATTCAAGTAAACTAGTGCCAATATTTACTCACTTCACATTACTCATTTCAACCAAACTCGTGTTTAGCACGTACTCACCAACAACCATCATCATGCATGTCTCAAGCATCACAAGTCATATCTCAACCCACATGTATAGTACAATATACACAAGCATTCATACCACATTTCATACGAGACATACACAACAATATAATGAGTTCATCCAAGGGCTCTAAATCAAGCTTAGGATTAGGCTACCACCCTAATCCTAACTCTAGGTGGGTCTACCAAGCCCAACCTAGTTCATATACTCGAACCAACTATTTTAAAATCATTTAAAGCAATTAACCACTCACCTAAGCTTCCGAGCTCAAGACCAAGCAAGCAACAACCTTCAACTTTCCGGATTCACTTCTGATGCTTCACCGATGCCCAAACTTGATTCTAATCAATCCCAAATACAAACAAAACATCCACAATCAATATTTTATCATTGAAACTAACCCGGATTAACATTACCAAGCATCCAACACTCAAAATCAACCCCAAAAACAGAATTTCGAGCAGCCCTTAACACCCACTGAATTCTCCCATTTCAAGCACCCAAACAAGCATCAATTACACCCAAAACGATCCTCATATATCATACTACCTACAGCCCCCAAAATCCAACCTTAAACAGCCCCAAAACCCACTTTAAAACCCTTCAAAAACCCTCTTAAAACCCAATTCCGAAAATTGGTTAAAATCATTTGAAATTCACATATGTAGTATCATTTGGCTCCTATACTCCATAACTAACCATAATAAATCAAAATATTAGGTTTAGCTACACAAAGGCACCATTTTTAATCAAATTCTTTGAAAACCCCATTTTCAAATATTCAATGAAAATGAAAATAAATGGTACTTTTAAAGAGGGGAAGATGAGGGGAAGTCAAAAACGTCCTTACCTTTCGATTTGGAGTTGAAATGGATGAGGAATAAGATGGAATAGTAGATTTGGGTAGAGAGCTCTATTTCACGTTGGAAGGAAGACAATGAATAGTAAATGTGGTGTTTTATTTGAAATAAGGGGATTTAATTTGGAAAGATGGGTAAATTACAATAAGGCCATTAATGAATAGTTTTCCTTGTTTTTAAATTAGCTCCTCAACTTTGAGTCTAAATCATTTTGGTCCCATTTTCAAAATGTTTATTTTGAAACCAAAAATTTTAAAAGAATCATTTCAAAAAAACCAACTCGAGCCCAAATAATATTAAAATATTATTTTCACCTAACCCCTAAACCCGGGTGTTACAACTCTCCCCCACTTAAGGAATTTCGTCCCCGAAATTACCTGGTGGAAACAGATACGGAAACTGCTCAACCATATCCGCTTTCCTCTCCCACGTGGCCTCTTCCACACCTCTATGTCTCCACAACACTTTGACCAACTCTATGGTCTTGCCACGCAACACCTTGCTATCAGAAGCAAGTATCTCAACGGGCTCTTCATTATAAGACAAATCCGGATTTAACTCTATTTCCTCAACGGGCATCACATGAGAAGGATCCGACCTATATCTCCTAAGCATAGACAAATCTGGATTTAACTCTATTTCCTCAACGGACAAAATTTTATCGAGCTTAACGAGCAACGAGTTGAGTCGAGCAACGTGATTTTGTAGCGAGCACGAGTCGAGCACTACTCAACTCGCGATTGACTCGCTCGAAAAGCACCCCTAGAGATTACAATTTTCAGTTGGGGAATATAAAACTATCTGGAAACAAATTTTATCAAATTATTCTTGTAATATATTTTCTTTTAACAATTTAAACTTTCTATATTAAATTAAAAATATTTACATAAAAATTCATATAATTCTTTTTTACACTATGTTTTTTCTAAATTTATAATATATTATTAATGTAATTAATATATTAAATATTATTTAAAAAATTATATTGATATCTTATATTTATTTTTATCATAGTATATAATTGACTTTAAATTGATGTTTAGTAATTAAAATAAATTATTTAAGTTATTCAAAAAAAATATTTTTAGAGTTGACAACTTCATTGTCATAAGCTTCAAAGCCAAACTCTAGTATAAAAAATAAAAATTAATTTTATTTTAATTAAATATTTTCAATCAAAATACATTAAATATTAAAATATTATTTAAATTAATTTTACATTATAATATCGATATTTAGACAATATATTTAAAAAATAATATGAATAGAATATATTAAAATATTATTAAAATTTGTGTAACATCATTTAAATATTAAACTAATATGAAATATTTTTTTTTGAACAAATGAAATAAAATATTTAATAAAGTTACACTAAAGTAATTAGCTATTTAGTTATATCATATATGCAACAAGTGGACCAACATAAAGAAAACTCATTATTTTAAAGGTATTTAAATCTAAAGTAGTAGTATTTGACAAATACTTAAAAAATGATGAGAATAACATTCCCACTATTTTACTAGAAAATGCTACAGTTAAAGTTATTTTTTCTTGCCTAGTAAACAAGATGACAAATCAAATATGAAAATAATTTTTCAAAAAATATTATTACTTAATTAATATTTTTTTCCGTGAATCAAACATCTAGTAAGCTCAAATTTAACCACTTTACGAGGATCATTGCCTGAAAGTTTGTTTGATTCATAACACATGTGAAAAACAACATATTTTTAAAATCGTTTTTTTCTTGTCGAGACAAAATAAAATTATAAGATTTTCAAAGGAAAACAATTCGTATCAAAGCAATCACCAATTCGTAGTAAGGGACCATAGGTGTTAAATCATGTCACCACTAAAGGCCTGACATATGGCAAAATTCCGATGCATGGAATCTGACAACACATCATCTATATAGTAAACGAACCTTTATTATCCGATCGAATCAATCGATCAATAAATCAAATATTGATAATTATATAATGCATATAGTCAAGTTAAAGTATCATTACAGAGACTAGATTTTGTTACAGAAAATATTTTACGTAAAATAATAGTTTTAAAAATTTATCCAACAATGATCACAATAGATAAAGAATTTTTTAATTTCATCTCAGCCTTCTATCAAAATTCTTATCTTCTCTCGTACATGGTGGTTTCTTAATCCGACTTATAAAAAAGAACTTTATCACTAGTATATCATATGATAATCTTCGTTATAATATATCAATGACGGAGGAGAAAAGGGCTTAAAGATTAGTTTTTAAAAAAACTAATTTAATCTTTTTCAAAATTTTAAAAATTCATATTAAATATTATATTTTTTAATATTTTTAATTAAGTCATTTAATTTTTAAATTTGGCCCTACATATCCTTACTTTAATAACAATTTAAGTCCTATATTAATTTAAATACTAGATTTTGCCCTTAAATTTTAGTTCAATTGTTTAATAAATGCTTACGTTTTAAAGTTTGATAATTTAACCTCTCTCAATATTCGATTATGACTATGTCCGTGTAATATATACATCCATGTAATAGATAGATAGGTAGCAGTGTGTAGAAGTGAATGCAATTAATGTATGAAAGTAGTAATTATTGTTGGACAATGGATTTGAACCACATGCTTAAGCAGCAAGATACGAAGGAGGGGACAGTCCATGAAACAATGGGTGAGAAATAGGATCATGATTATTGATTGCATTGTTTAAAGGGAGTCGGTCCACATGTTCGCAAAACCCACTCAATTGGTCGAGTGGCCGTCAACTTATATGTCCTTTCGTACAAGCAAAGGGGATATGAAAGATACTGCTTAGAGGTCACCTTATTGGAAAAACAAGGGTAAACTACATAAATGGTCACCGAATTTTTAGGGTATATTCATTTTGGTCACTGTATTTTAAAAATATTCAGTAAGGTCACCTCATTTTTAGTTTGCATTCGATAAAATTACCCAACTTTTAGTTCGCATTCGATACGGTCCCTCTCGTTAACTCCCGTTAAATTTCACGTTAGTTTTTTTTGTTTTTCTTTAATAAAAAAGGGGTAAACTACATAAATCATCACCCAACTTTCTTCTCACTCCTATTTTGGTCACTAGAGTTTAACAATTTAATAAATTAACTTTCGAATTGTTCATTTTTTTGCCACTCTCAAATGACATGGTTATACAAATAGAAAAAAATAGATTAATCTTTTAAAAAAATCTAGGGTAATGATTTTTTTTTTACTTTGCTTATTAAATTTACCATATTACTGTATTTGGTATTTTCATAAGCAAAGTAAAAAAATATTACTCGAATCAAATATTTCAATTATCTCGTCAATCGATTATCCGATTTAATTAGAACAATATAAGATCGAATAATCTGAATTTAGAAATTAACCAAAATAATTTTTAAGGATTAACCGAACCCGATTTCGGTACAAATTTTTAAAATAAATTTTAATGATTAATCGAACCTGATTTTGATATAAATTTTTAAAATAAATAATTTTATTTTGGTACCGAAATCGGGTTCGACCTTAAAAATTATTTTGGTTAATTGCTAAATTTATATTATTCAATTCTCGATCTTATATTGTACCAATTCTCGATTAATCCTTATAAATAATTTTATTTTGGTACCAAAGTATGTCTTTTATGAACTTTAGGTGCCTAAAGTATTTTTTTGTAAAAATAAGTGCCCAAAGTTTCTAAAGTTATAATTTTAGGTGCCTACCGTTAATGGGTGTTAAAAAAATCTATAACCAATCAATGCTTGACACATGGCATATTTAATTTATTTTTTTTTCAAAATTTAAAATTAAAAACAAAAAAAATCATATTTTTAGAAAATCCCAAAATTTTGAAAATTTTACAAATCAACCCCCAAATCCCTAAAATTACCCAAACTCAAATCCCAAAATCGCCGCCCCTTCCGCCGCCAGTCGCCACACCCATGTGGTCTCTGGGCCAAGGCGGCCATTTTCCCTAACACGGCGTCGCCAGAAACGGCGAACGGCGTGCAGACAAACGTCGAACGCAAAATCAACGTTCGGCTGGCACGTCGTTCGTCGTTTCCTGTGAAGTCGTGTTAGGGGAAATGGCCACCTTGGTCCGGCGACCACATGGGTGTGCTCATGCGAGGCAACCGGCGGTGGAAATAGCGGCGATTTGGGGGGTTTGGGTTTGGGAATTTTTAGGGATTTGGGGGTTGATTTGTAAAAGTTTCAAAATTAGTGTCACGTGTCAAGCATTGATTGGTTAACACTTTTTTAACACCCATTAACGGTAGACACCTAAAATTATAACTTTTGAAACTTTGGGCACCTATTTTTACAAAAAAATACTTTAGGCACCTAAAGTTCATAAAAGGCATACTTTGGGTACCTATTTTTGTATTAAGCCTTTTTTTAAAGATTAATCGATTTTTTTATTTGTATAACGATGTCATTTGAGAGTGACCAAAATATGAACAATTCAAAAGTTAATTTATTAAATTGTTAAACTCTAGTGACCAAAATAGGAGTGAGAAGAAAATTGGGTGATGATTAATGTAGTTTACCCATTTTTTATTAAGGAAAAACACAAAACTAACGTGAACGGGAGGGACTGTATCGAATGTGAACTAAAAGTTGGGTGACCTTATCGAATGCGAACTAAAAGTTGAGTGACCATATCGAATATTTTAAAAGTGTAGTGACCAAAATGAATCTACCCTAAAAGTTCAGTGACCATTTATTTACCCGAAAAACAATCATAAATTCTAAATATCACTCGTACGTCCTCAAACTATAATCTTCATTCTAAATTAGTATTTAAATTTTTAAATATTTTAATTCTTCAAACTATGATCCTTATTTTAAATTGACACTCAAACTTTTGAACATTTTAGTTTTATCATCAAACCATAATTCTCATTCTAAATTGATCCTCAAGCTTTTGGATATTTTAATCTCATCCCAAATTATCATTATATCCCAATCATATCTCATGTATTATGTAATAGAATGGTGTGACATAAACAATTATTTGAGGATGAAATTGAAATGTTCAAAAGTTTGAGGACTAATTTAGAATGAGGGTCATATTTGGGATGAAGATGAAAGCCATGAATGTTAAAAAGCTTGATGACTAATTTAATGTGAAACATAGTTTGGAGATGTAATTGAAATATTCAAAAATTTAGGAACTAATTTAAAATAATCGTACATGATTTGGAGACATGTACTGCGATTAACTCTCTTCCCCTCCTCTCTATCTATATAAATACACTAGAAAATAAAAAAAAATGTGAATAAAATATTTAATAGATTAGGTTAAACTTAAGAGGGTCCAAAAAATTTAGTAATCCTAATGGAGACGTTGAGATTGAAGGAGTATCTATACCCACAATTGTTTATACTTTTTCTTAAAGGTTAAACTCGATAAAAGCTAATTAAATCAATGGTTTATTAAATACAAGATTATTAAAACTATGAAATAATAATATATTTGTGATGATAACGATATATTCGTATCTAATACTCTCATTATAGAAGTCCAAGAGTTGATTGTTATCTAATCATGTCTGTTTATTGGTCCACAACAATAATCAATCCACCCATGACAATGTAATAGGGTGACAAAGAATATGTTTTATCTTAATATTAACTAGCTATTAGATTATTAACACCTTAGAAAACCTAAACCCTCTTTTTGTTTGAGATATTTTCATGGTTGGAACATTGATGTTGACAAGTAAACTAATACATCCAACAATATAAGTGCTATTGGTTTTAACACCAATTAAAAAATTATGACTATTGCTACCTAATTGACCATTAGCAAGGAAGGTATCAAGATTATCACCTTTCTTTGCTTTACACACCAACCTTTACCCTTCCTTGTTAATCTCAAATAATAAACCTTAAATCCTACTCTCTAAACCTCTTTTTTTGTTTACAGGTAATAAGGTGTCATATTATTCATCGATATTTTTTTATTAAATAGAGATATTATATTTTTATATAGGGATTCAAACTCATATAAGATGGAGCAATATAGACATTCTTAGCCACTATGTCAATTAGTGGATCTTAATTAGACTTGGCAAACTTGACCCGAGACCCGAAACCCGAACCGAATTACCCGAACCCAGACTCGAACCGAAACCGAAAATTAACCTGAAATTGACCCGAAATCTGATCCGAAATTTGATCCAAAACCCGAAATAAACCGAACCGAAACTGAACCGAATTTAGTTGAACCGAATGGACCCAAACCGAATAGACCCGAACCGAATAGACCCGAACCGAATGGACCCGAACCGAATAGACCCGAACCGAATGGACCCGATTAATAGAAATAAAGAAAGATAAAATATGAAAAGCCACACAAGTCACTAAAATGTCAAATATATTGACTTTATAAAGTCATATATAGGGTGTAAAAATCTGACCAACCTAAAAATTTGATTAAAATCGACTGATCTCTCATTAAACCGAAAATAACCGAACCGAAATCAACCGAACCGAAAATAACCGAACCGAAATGACCCGAAACACAATAGACCCGAACTAAAACCGAAACCGAAACCGAATCTGAACCAAAAATATCAGACCCGAAATAACCGAAACCGAAATGACCCGAACCGATTGACCCGTTTGCCACCTCTAAATTCTTAATGCAACTGTGCATATATATATATATAGAAATTTTTTCATGCATAGACAATGAATTAAGGTTTAAAATTTTGAAGTTTGGGATTTAAAATTTAAGATTTAGAGTTTAAAAATGAAATTTTTTATAATGAAAAAATCAACTTTAAATATCATAATTAATGTTGCATATTAAATTTTTAATATGAATTAGAGTTTCAACTTTAAAATATGTTCATGTATAGCATAACTAAATAATTAAAAACATATAACTCAACTAATGGTCTCAGTAGAAAAGAAGAAGATGTTCATTTTAAGAGACTCGAATTTAATCAGCTTTGTCTGCAAGGTGTATCTACAAGTTTTATATTAGATGCTCAATGGAAAGACTATCTTACCCCTCATCCTAACCGTCAATCACTACTATAAATACTAGTCCTAGGGTAATTGTATGAGAAAACGCCTGCAACTAGCGATAAGTTGAGTTAAGATTAAAATATTTGTTCGTACCAGAGGTTGATCTAGTAGATTTCTCTGAGCAAGGCTCAACAGAGGTAGGAAGTGTTTGTAGTTGTTGTCACTTTATTAACCACTCTCAACAGAGCCAGACTTCGATATTGAGGGACAAAATAGAATTTTTTTGAAATCGAAAATTTTTAATCATTCAATTATTTTTAGTTTTAATATATAAAATAAAAGTTAAAAAAATTGGTGTGGGGTTGGGCCACAGCCCTTCCCACCTCCAAAATACATATGTCCCTGCGTGTGAGCATATAATAAAAATATATTAACATAATATTTAATTAAAATGAACTCATTTCATCGCCAGAAAAGATAACATTAAGAATTAAGTAAATAAAACTAATGTAGTTTAGAAATATTACTAAATTTATCATATCAAATTATAAACTTTATAACAAAAGAAGTTAGATTTAAAATTTTAGGTGGACCAATTGTATTTGATATTTTTTACATGAATTGTGTTTGGTATTTTTTATTGTCTTGTTAAAGAAATTATTTATTAAAAAATGGGGGAAAAGGAAGACTTCACTTGTTTGTTGCTTTAAATAAATGAAAACGAAAGTGACAAAATAATTATTTATTATTAAACGGTTCTTAAATTATTTGCCATAGAAAAAAAATAATTGCATGTTGAAGGTTTATGCATGATAAAGTTAGGCTGCTCTTATCTCAAATAGTAAAGGCTAAACAAGCACAATTGTTACTTAATTGGTTAAAGGAGGGATCATTATCTTGGGAAAATCATAAATTATATGCTTAAAATCAAAGTAACCTCACACGAATATTATGAGAGTTCTTAACAACGTTGAGAGTTATCTTGTAGGTTTATTCACCTCTGTTTATTAGGCTAAACAAACAAGTATGTACAAAATTTTTATTTAACTTAATAAACGAACGTTATACGAACGAACGGTTCACGAACAATTCATGATTAAATGTTCTGTTCATTTACACCCTTATATATTCTCTCATTAATGACCTATATGCCATAAGTTATGGGATTGAGTCTCTCGTGAGCAAAACCTTAAATTTGTATAGTTTAGTCTTTTCAGGCACTCCAAGATTATCTCAATACTATGGACCTTCTGACATCGATAAATTCAAGAAGACAAGACACTAATCAAAGACAATATATGCTATTGATATCCTAACCCTGTGATTCAATACAATAATTCTCGACGAACGACACTTTATAAATTCTATATCATGAAGAAGGATGATTTTTTTTTTATTATTTAGTTGTTGAAGGAGAAGATAAACATATGACCAATGAATTGGAAGTAGAATTTAAAATGAAATTCAAATAGGCTTGGTCCGACCCGACGATCCACTTTATATTCATATATTAACAAAACATTAAATAATAAATTGGTCTAATTAGCGGGCCTATGATAATGACAATGAGAACAAAACAGGAAGCTAAGTACACTACTTATTCATAAGCTTTTTTCTAGTTAAAAACAAAATTTAGGCAACGGGGTTATTTTATAATTCGATCTAACCTAACTACTATTTATATATAGTATTAGGGATAAAAGTTATTTGCCCCTTTTCGGTACCCCTACTTATGTCCAACACTAGAAAACACTATAAAATTAAATTTCAAGCCCTAACCCTAAATTTTAAATTCGAAATCCTACACTCTATACCCTAAAAAATACACATTACCCTAAATTCCCTAAACCCTAACCTAAAACCATAAACCCTAAATCTAATTTTGAACGTGGGAGCATAAGTAGGGGCACCGAAAAGGGGCAGAAGATTTCTATCCATAACTTAGAGCGGAACCTAACTAGGGGTCTCAGTGAAAAAGAGAATGATCTTCATCTTAAGAAATCTGTTCATTCAGTTTTGTCGTCAAAGTATGTGTTATCAAAAAGTTAAGAAAAAGAATATATATACTTGGAGCGTATTATATATATATATATATATATATATATATATATTATTTTTAAAGTTTTTGATTATTGGTGTCATGAATTAACATAAACTTAATAAAAAAATAAAATAAAATAACTAAATTTTATTATAAGTTTTTTTTTTTTATTTTAGTAATTTTATAATTCTTTTAAAATTTAATGTGAACTTTTATAAAAATATTTCGATGAATGAGTGGTTAAATTAAAATATTTTTGAAAAATTTCGGTGTAAATCCGACCCTTGATATCAATGTTGAATTTATTTATTTTATATATTCTAATTAAAATCAATCATCACAAGTACAATAAAATAGATAACTAGAATATATCCAGATCAATATCAAAACAAATCTGGACAAGACCCATGCATGAAGAAACTTAAACAATTTTTTTTTTAAAGAACTCACACATGCTTTACACATGATGGGCTCCAAAGTCGAATCTAAAATCTCAAAGATCCCAAGACTTCAACCTTTTATTAAGGCATGCCTAAGTGGTTAGACAAATTAAGTAGAGTAAAGTACACAAATGGTCATTAAATTATCCCTAAAAATAAAAAATGGTCACCAAATTTTTAAAAATTATATAATAGTCATTAAATTTTAGTTTTTATTACAAAATGGTCAATGAGCCGTTAATTGGGAGACGTGGCAGTTATAGAAATTTGTATAATAATATATTTAATCCTTAATATTTACACATTCAATCAATTTAGACATCAACAATAAGGGTTAAATTAGGAATATATTGATTAAATGTGTCAAAATGGAGGATTAAATGTTATATTATTTAAATTTCTGTAACTGGTACGTCACCCAATTAACGACTCAGTGATCATTTTGTAACAAAAACTAAAGTTTAATGCCCATTATGTAACATTTGAAAGTTTGATGACCATTTTATATTTTTAGAGATAGTTTAGTGACCATTTGTAAAATTTACCCAATTAAATAACACTGTTAAACCTTTATATTAGACCACTGATTTAAAAATCAACAATTCATATACAAGGAACTATAACAATTTAGTAAAGTACAACAATTCAATTTCATATATTTGACAACGATTAGGCACGTACGGAACCAGGTTCGAATGTCGAGAGGGGCTAAATTACTGAATTTTAAAAATATAAAGATTTATTGAGTATTTAAACTCAAAATTGAAAAACAATGCCTAATTTATCTAATATTTAAAAATTATAGAGATCTAAATTCTCACTAGACCAAAACAATTGAAGGTAACAAATTAAAATTTTAAAGAATTTAATTTACAATATCCAAAAAAATAATTTTTAATATGAATTTTTATAACTTTTGAGGGGACTAAATTAAAATTTTTTAGAAAAATTAAAGGACTTATTATGAAATATTTTTCAAAATTTTAAGGGGCCAAGGCCCCTTGAGCTCTGCTGCTTCCTTTGTCGTTGTTGTTGCAAATTAGTATTCAGGGCAAACGCCCGTTGGCCAAAAGTTGAATCTTTCGGCTGTCACCAAACACTCGTTTGAGAGCTAAAAATGATAGGCAAACGAGTGTTGGGGACCAAACCGATGGCAGTTTGACGTGAAAATAAAGGGCAAACAAGCGTTGAGACCCTGACAATCACTATAAACTTAGCTTTCCATTTCTCTTATAAATTAAACTCGACATCAAATTCTGATAAATTAAAATAAAAATTTAACTTTTTAATTTGTCATAAAATTAGAGGGATGGATCTTATAATTGGATCTAATGTGAAATGAATGTGACAACACGTTATTTTAGCTTGAGCTTAAACCATGCAAAAGCAAAGCATTGCATGACGGGCAAGTTGTCGGCAGCTGTGTCACGGTGTTCATCTCGTGAGGCGATGATTCTTAGAAACAACGCATTAGAATATAATTTGAAACTTGAAAGAGAAATTTATTAATCGTTAGAGTAATTAAAAATATTTATATTATTTTATTATATATGCGTTTGAATCTCGTTCTTTATTTTAAAAATATAAATATTTTTATTTAATAAAAAAGAATATAAGTTAAAAAAAGGTTTTGATTTTGTTTTATCAATCATCAACTTTATGAAATTTCACTTCAACTATATATAGACCAACTTGCAATAAATTAGATACCTTCATAAAGATCTTATCAAAATAATAATAATAATATCATCAGTGACGGCCAGTAAACATCCCACCATTTGTTTAAATTAATCCAGTTTTTTAAACACTTCTAAACCACTATAGTTGAAATTGATTAATAACGTGGGTGAGCGTTTAGTCGAGTAAAGTCGAGTAAAAAAATATAGTTAGTCGAGTTTGTAAGTCTTGTTTTACTACTCAAATTTTATTTGAAATTTTTTCGATTTGAGTCGAATTGAGTCGAGTCAAGTTTTCGAGTTTTTGTACAAATTTAATTGTAATTATTTATAATATTATAGTGCATATTGATTCCATTTCAAACGGCTTTCTATATTCATATACAATACTCATATATTTCTTCATATTTTTTCATATGTGGTATATATAGGGTTAGGATCCACTTACACAATGTAAAACTCAATTACTTTTACACATTTTTTGGACCGTTGGGTGAAGGTAATATATAGTTAAAAGTATTTCCTTTATTTTTTTTTTTTGATAATCTTTACATTTTCTACCGTTAATCTCAATCATCCATTTACCTTCATCCAATGGTAAAAAAATGTGTAAAACGTTTAAGTTTTACATAGTGTAAGAGGACTCAACTCGAACTTGAAAACTATCAACTATACTAATAAATTCAAGTTAATAAATTTTCAGTTTACAACTCAAATTTTATTTGAAGTTTTTTCGAGTCGAGTCTAATCAAAAAATTCAATTTTTTCGAGTTAAATTGTGTATACTCCTAATATGGTTGATCACACGGACGAAGTCATAATCAAATATTGAGAAGAGTTAAACTAATTTATACCATATATATATATATATATATATATATATATATATTAAATATTTAAATCGAAAAATTAAAAGATCTAAAATATAATTATACAAAATTATTCAAAGAGGTCTTTCCCATCCTTTAGTGGCTCGGTCTATTTGATCACGATTAATTTTAAAGACAGTAGATAGAGACATATATAATTTATATAATGTATATAGTGGTGGCATTAAGGTCTTAATTGTTGGTGGAAGTGCTTTTCATTTGGTAATCTTTTAATAATATCATTTCTTCTTTTCATATACAATGTTTTGGACGCACCAAATTAAAAGATGATTTAGCAATTTGGAATTAGAAATTAAAGTAATCAAATAATCAACTTTATTCCACATCTCAATCTTTGCCATTGGTTGATTTTATTTCTTGTGTATGTCACTAAACAATCCATCAATTACATCAACAAAAATATCTCCTTGGATAAGTAAGCCTTACACAACACATATATAGACATATATATGAGGTAAGATTTGTTAGAATTGTGTACAACTTAAAAGTATACATATTTTCTTGATTGTTGGAGGGGTGAAATTAGGGGTGGACAAAATTTGACTCGAAAAAATTGAATTATTAGACTCGGCTCGAAGTAAAAAAAAATTCGACTCATCTTGACTCGACTCGCAATTTCATAAACTCAACTCAACTCGAAATTTTTTTAAATAAAGTTTGAGTTATAAAATAGAAATTTGGTTAACTCGAAATTTTTAGTAATTAGTTGATCAGTTTTCATATTCAAGTAGAGTTTGTCAATTCTGCATGATATATTATGTATATCACATGTGAAAATATGAATAAATATATATGTATATCGTATATGCATATAGAAAACCGTTAAAATTTGAATCAATATGTATTGTAACATTATAAATAATTACAATTAAATTTGTACAGAAACTCGAAAACTCAACTCGATTCGACTCGACTCAATCGAACACTCAACCCTAGATGAAGATGGATAGCTGAGATTAACGATAAGAAATGAATAAAACTTTATAGAAAAATAAGTGAATTATCTTAATTTTAAAGTTTTAATCCCAGCCATTACATTCAGTTAATCAAAAGATTCAAAAAATGAAAAATTTTAAGTTTTATATTGCTTAAATAGATATTAACCCCATATATGTGTGTGTTAAGGTTTACTTAAATATTGTAAAACTCACAAAGTTTTACATTAATTTAAAATTATTGGATGAATGTAAATTAATGGTTGAGATTAAACATTTTTCCCCTTGAAAATCTCCATCAACTTTTTATCTCAAAGTAGTGTACAACTAAAAAATTTACATTATGTAAGAGGATTTTATCTCTCACTATATTCGCTCTCAATTTAAAAAGCATCCAACTTCAACTAATGAATCATCATTTGTAGGAACTTTTAGGCGATCAAAAGTTTGAGTTTCATTATATATATGTAAATATCATGACAAGTTCTCAGTTTAAATTTATTTTATGCTTGAGTCTTATCATTTGTGGGTTTTATTTTGATTTAGGTTCCAACATAATCCGCTTAACAATCCAATATTTTTAATGATTAATTCTAATTTTAGTTATTTGGAAGTGGATTATATGTTGTTACAATTATAATTACACTTGTAATTGTATTTGTAATCTCGGGAACAGTTATTTCTTTCATATGTGATCATTTTCACATTAATTCATAATATAAGTCGTGTATTCCTTTTCTAATTAGTAGATTATAATGTCAAATGTTTTCTAAATGCTAGATTCTAATATTACATGCATTGTAAGTGATTTTATATATTTAACTTTTATTCATTAAATAATAGATTTTTTACTTCATGAAAATAATACAATAATTATCATTAAAATTATTGAATAGACTTAAAATATATCAACTAAACTGATAATTCAAATATCATACAAAATAAAACAATTCAACTAAAATGCATGATGTAAGAAGTAAAAAAATAAATATGTGAGATAAAATTGATACAAGTGTTGGGTGCATTGGTAAGACATATTGCACTCTCAAAGAGTGAACATGAGTTTAAATCTTAGAGACGGTATTGTTGGGAGGAACAACTTTACACCCCGTACATGGATCGTAAGACGGTCATGCATATTATAAAAAAAATCAAATTTTCATATAATTTAAGTATTTTTTGTATTTTTATTGATAATTTAATTTCGCAAACCTCGAAATTTTATAATTTTACGCCTATATATTTTTTTAATATTTTTTAAAATTATGCACCTACAGAAAATCTTATATCCTCTTTATTTCACATTAAATCAAAACCTTTCGGAATTAAAAAGGAAAAATTATAAAGATGTGGGGTGTAATTAACATTAACTTATATGATTAACAAAATGAAATGATTATGTGCCTAAATAATTAATAGAGTAAACCCAAAAAAGTTATTTCTTAAAAAACAATTGAAATTAGAAAAAGAAAAAGGAAAGTCAAAAAGCAGAAAGAAACGTACAATTTTATTCTTCCACACACTAACTTTGGACTCGGTGGTATAATAATAATAATAATAATAATAATAATAATAATAATAATAATAATAATAATAATAATAATAATAATAATAATAATAATAATAATAATAATAATAATAATAATAATAATAATAATAATAATAATAATAATAATAATAATAATAATAATAATAATAATAATAATAATAATAATAATAATAATAATAATAATAATAATAATAATAATAATAATAATAATAATAATAATAATAATAATAATAATAATAATAATAATAATAATAATAATAATAATAATAATAATAATAATAATAATAATAATAATAATAATAATAATAATAATAATAATAATAATAATAATAATAATAATAATAATAATAATAATAATAATAATAATAATAATAATAATAATAATAATAATAATAATAATAATAATAATAATAATAATAATAATAATAATAATAATAATAATAATAATAATAATAATAATAATAATAATAATAATAATAATAATAATAATAATAATAATAATAATAATAATAATAATAATAATAATAATAATAATAATAATAATAATAATAATAATAATAATAATAATAATAATAATAATAATAATAATAATAATAATAATAATAATAATAATAATAATAATAATAATAATAATAATAATAATAATAATAATAATAATAATAATAATAATAATAATAATAATAATAATAATAATAATAATAATAATAATAATAATAATAATAATAATAATAATAATAATAATAATAATAATAATAATAATAATAATAATAATAATAATAATAATAATAATAATAATAATAATAATAATAATAATAATAATAATAATAATAATAATAATAATAATAATAATAATAATAATAATAATAATAATAATAATAATAATAATAATAATAATAATAATAATAATAATAATAATAATAATAATAATAATAATAATAATAATAATAATAATAATAATAATAATAATAATAATAATAATAATAATAATAATAATAATAATAATAATAATAATAATAATAATAATAATAATAATAATAATAATAATAATAATAATAATAATAATAATAATAATAATAATAATAATAATAATAATAATAATAATAATAATAATAATAATAATAATAATAATAATAATAATAATAATAATAATAATAATAATAATAATAATAATAATAATAATAATAATAATAATAATAATAATAATAATAATAATAATAATAATAATAATAATAATAATAATAATAATAATAATAATAATAATAATAATAATAATAATAATAATAATAATAATAATAATAATAATAATAATAATAATAATAATAATAATAATAATAATAATAATAATAATAATAATAATAATAATAATAATAATAATAATAATAATAATAATAATAATAATAATAATAATAATAATAATAATAATAATAATAATAATAATAATAATAATAATAATAATAATAATAATAATAATAATAATAATAATAATAATAATAATAATAATAATAATAATAATAATAATAATAATAATAATAATAATAATAATAATAATAATAATAATAATAATAATAATAATAATAATAATAATAATAATAATAATAATAATAATAATAATAATAATAATAATAATAATAATAATAATAATAATAATAATAATAATAATAATAATAATAATAATAATAATAATAATAATAATAATAATAATAATAATAATAATAATAATAATAATAATAATAATAATAATAATAATAATAATAATAATAATAATAATAATAATAATAATAATAATAATAATAATAATAATAATAATAATAATAATAATAATAATAATAATAATAATAATAATAATAATAATAATAATAATAATAATAATAATAATAAGTGAAGTCAAATAAGCAAAAAAAAAGTATTGTGACTCCTAATTTAAGTAAGCTCAAAAAATCAATAAAAGGGTAAAATTATGATATTTTAAATTAGTTCACGACGGCGGATCCAGAAATATTTTTCAGGGTGGACATAAATTAAAAATTTTTTAGGGTGGACACAATAATAAAAAATTTAAGATTTCAGGGTGGGCACAAATAATAAAAATTAAGGACTAATTTATAAAATTTTAAAAAAATAAAGATAAATGTATAAACTTTAAAAAATTCAGGGTGAGCACAAGCCCACCTAAAATAAGCTTTGCATCCGCCACTGCTTATAAATTTTAAAATATTATAATTAAGTACTTGGGGCATTAATATTGTCAGGGGCAAGGGCTTGCCCCCCTTGATCAAATGGTATGTTTTAAATTTTAGCCCTTTCAATAGTTCAAAATAACTTTTGTTTTCATTCATAAATAGAACTTTTTAAATTTTTGACCCCTTTAAAAACTTAATAATTTAGTTTAAACCATTTTTAACTTAAATTGTTTGATTTTGAACCTCAAATTTTTTAAATTTTATCCGGACTCATTATCGAAAATCATTGGCTTCACCCCTAATTCTATCAATCAAGTCCTTCCATTAGGCTAGCTATAAACCAAAGAAATAAATATTAGCTCGAATCTCACATTGAATATATTTATTAATATGGACCAAATTTTAAACACATTTTTATCTATCACATAAATAGTTTGGTTTTGAACCATTTAAAAACAAAACAAAAAACTATACAATCGTTCATAACACATAAACTTTAAGATGTCCATGCAATACGCATTTACATGTTTAAAATTTGATCAACATATGTTAATATTTTCCATGCTATATCTAAGTTACCATTAACGTTTACGATTATGGAAAGACCTAGTTGATATGATACAAATATTTTGAGCACTTAATTGCAACGTTTTGAAATTTTAGATCAATTTATATTCCAAATCATAATTTTGGAGATATTTGAGACAATTAACTCATATATATATATATATATATATTTCAAAAACATAAATTGATTGACAATTAACCAAAAGGTTAGAACATATTTTGTCCCTTGAACTTTGCTTTAGCTACGCACTTGGTATCTTAATTTTTTGAACTTATGTAGTACCTAAACTTAACTTTAGGTACCTTATTGGTACATATACTCTCTTTTTTAACTATATTGTACTTAATTATTTTTACCTATTTAATATTTGAACTTAAAAATTGTCACACAACAACAACAAGAATTATTATCCTATACACTGGCAGTATAAAATAAAATTTTCACAAGTGAGATTATTTAGGGGTTTGAGATTTTAGTTTAAGGTTTAGAGATTAGGGGTTTAGGTTGTAGGGTTTCGAATTTAGGATTCATGGCTAGAATTTAGGATTTATATTTTAGGGTTTGTGGATAGATTTTTAGGATTTAAAGTTAAAATTTTATATTTTAAATTTTGGCTTGAAAATAAGTATACTTGTGTAAACTTTTTTACACTGACAATGACAATGTATCAGATGTTAATCCTAATAATAATAATAATAATAATAAAGTAAAAACTTAAAAATACATTTAAATTAATAGTAATATTATTTTTTATTATATTACTAATTTTATCTTTTTGAAATAACTCTTTCAATAAATAATTGTATTTCAAATGATTTAATGTTGAACTAGTATTGAGATTTTTTTTCTTTGCCATTTTTGGCAAATATAGGTAGATTGTACTCATGTTAAGATGTGTTCGTTGAATTTAATGTATTTTATATTCAACAATAAAGTCATATTAAAATGGTAACAATTTTTTTATTTAAAAATATTATTATATTTATTGTATGATGGACCGTTCTTATATTTACTAGGATTATTATTATTATTGAAGCCCTCATTATTTAAACCATTACACCTCCTAAATAAACCTTGTTGTGGCACGCTCCTTTTCCAGCTTCCACCTCTTTTTCTTCTCCATCCGTACCGTTTCTACCACCATAAACCATGCCGTCAGGGGCTGAAGCAGAACTTTCACCGCCAGTATCACCACAGTCTCCGCCGTCCCAACAAACACCACCGGAACCACCACCACTGCCACTAAAAATCACCCGTACAAAAACACCAGCCGGCATACTCTTGGGTAAGTACCAATTGGGTCGTTTGCTGGGTCGTGGAAGCTTCGCGAAAGTTCACGAAGCAACTTCACTCGAGGACGACAACACCGTCGTGGCGGTCAAGATCATAGACAAGACGAAAACGGTCGATGCGGCGATGGAACCGAGGATAATCCGGGAAGTTTCCGCCATGCGCCGCCTGCAGCACCACCCGAACATCCTCAAAATCCACGAAGTCATGGCCACAAAGACAAAGATCTACCTCGTCATGGAACTAGCCTCCGGAGGTGAACTTTTCGCGAAGGTCCTACGCCGCGGCCGCTTGGCCGAACCCGTCGCTCGTCGTTACTTCTCCCAACTGGTCTCCGCCCTCCATTTCTGCCACGAAAACGGCGTCGCCCACCGCGATGTGAAGCCGCAAAACCTCTTACTAGACCAAAACGGAAGCCTCAAAGTTTCAGACTTCGGTCTCTCCGCTCTACCTGAACAACTAAACGACGGACTTTTACACACAGCTTGTGGAACACCGGCTTACACAGCTCCGGAGGTTGTCCGGAGAAAAGGCTACGACGGTTCCAAGGCGGACGCTTGGTCATGTGGGGTTATTCTGTTTGTTTTATTAGCAGGCTATTTACCCTTCGATGACAGTAACTTGGTCGCCATGTACAAAAAGATTCACCGTCGGGATTTCCAGTTTCCGGCATGGATATCAAAACAAGCAAAGGGTATAATATGGCAGCTTCTGGACCCGAACCCGGTGACCCGAATGAGCCTAATAAGGCTAATGGAAACTTCATGGTTCAAAAGAACTTTAACAAAATCATCATCGGACAGTCAGCTGGAGAGTTTATTACACGACCGGAAGTTAAAACACGATATGGTATGTAATGAGGTTAATGCTTTCGACATAATATCGATGTCGTCGGGGTTGGATTTGTCGGGGCTGTTCGAAGGGAGGAAGGAGAAGAGGTATATTACTAGTTCCTTAGAGTTTGATGGGGTGATGGAGAGGGTTAGGGAAGTTGGGGATAGATTGGGGTATAGAGTGGAGGAAGGGAAGAGAGGGGTTGTGGGGTTGGGGAAAGGGAGGGTGGTGGTGGTGGTGGAGGTGGTGCAGGTGGCGGAGTTGTTTGTTTTGGTGGAGGTGAAGGCGGTGGAAGGCGGTGGTGGTGGGGTTGAGATTGAGGAAGGACAGTGGGTTGATTTGGAAGCTGGACTTGGGAACATTTTTGGCTCTTGGGATAATACTGCTCTAGGATAATATGGTTTCGTTTGTAACATACATCATACACGAAAGTCTTTTTTCGTGTTGAATTCTTCGCTGTAATTTTGGGTTTATTTCGGTCTCAATCGATGTAAATGATGTATAACAAAACTTCAATAAATTACCCCTTTTGTTTAATTTCTTGGTAATTTGCCAGAATTTAATTTAGTTAAATTCCGGTCGCAACGTAACAATTATATTATAATAATTTTAATTTTTAAAAATAGTTGTAATACCGCAAATTATAATTACATTTAAAATTATAATTGTTTTTAAATATATATATGATGCAATATTTACGACCGTGACATCACGACCGCATCAATAACCAAAACTACAACCACAGCTTGATACTATGAGCAGACCTCACAGTTATAATGTATTTGTCTGTAAGACTGTATCTGTTAGACCTCACAGTTTTGTTTATAAAAAGGCACTACACAAATCAAGAGATGTTATGGATATTTTATATTTATAGGACAACAACAAGTCAACAACTTGTATTTACGTTCGACGTGAAGTTCATAATTTCTCTCTAAAACCCTTACATTTTTTCAGTTCAATAAAACTTAGATTTTAAAAAAGTAAAAGATTATTTGTAAACAAATGGACAATCACACGAGAAAAGTAAAATATTATCGTACTTATTAATTTATGAATTTAAGTCAGGCTAAACTTATTCAAAAAATTAACCTGTCAATCACAAAATAAATCAACAAATATTTAAATTTAAAAAAAAAATTAAGTGTCTCGTTTTAATAAATTATACAGAACCCTTAAATCATTAGTTGCCCTAGTTATGGTGACATTTTTACTAGTGTTTTTAAAATCGGCTTTTGATATCAGATATCATGATTCAAATCAATTTATAAGAGCTATCAAACTCAAACTATTTCATTTCATAATTTTATTTGTGTTGATGCTAAAAATCAGTGGATACCAAATAATGTCATAGACTAGATTATTGTTGCAGTTTTGGACGGTTCACTCTTTCTAATTCAGGCGAAGAATCGATGTGGGAGGTGATTAAAGTGAAAGAGTAGAGTGTAGGGGAAAAGGATGAAAAACATAGCTTGAGAAGAGATTAAGTGTTTAGAGAATGTTAATTTTGTTCCTTTATCAAATTTTTTTTGGAGTATTTAAAGAGAAACTTTCTACGGTCTTAAATGGCAAGTGTCATGCCTATATATGTTAGATGGATTGATACATATTGACATGCTAGCTTGGTTGACAAATCTGAATGTCAAATGGTAAACTTAACTGGTAAAATAGATAAATTTGACATCGATTTTATTGAGATAGCAATTAACTGGAGAACGTGATGAAATAGATGAAAGAACGTACTAAGGTAAACTATGGGTGATTCCTTATGACCTCTAGAGAAAAAATTCAACGTCGAAAATGTGTAGGATATTAATAGAATTATGAGTTGTTAGTAGGTTAGTTAGGTTGTTAATATGTTAGTTAGATGAGGTGGCAAGATTGTAAAGATTCAATCTTGAGTCTCCTTTGTAGTATATATTAAACCTTTAAGCTTACTTGTACAATTAACCCAAATATAATAAAAGTCAGTTTTCTTTCTTCGATTAAGTCAAACACGACTACTCCCTCTTCTTCAGATTTTCCCCAATTCTGTGAAACTACCACCACCACAAACCCTAAATTCAATATGGTATCAGTAGATTCAACCGCGCCGCGCGCTTCCGATTTCGACCGAGTCTATAAACCTGAAGAACCTTCCGATGAGTTTTACATACATCCAAACGAAAATCCAGCGTTGGTCCTCACGTCTTCTCTTCTCACCGGTTCGAATTACCACGCGTGGTCTAGGTCAATAAGGATGGCCTTGATTTCGAAGAACAAGTATTCCTTCGTTGACGGGTCAATTAAGGAAGTTTCAGAGGAAAACCCTAAATTTCAAGCGTGGGTCAAGTGCAACAATCTGGTCCTCTCTTGGCTTCAGAGGGCAATTCATCCAGATATTGTTCAGAGTGTTATCTGGATTGATACGGCGAGAGAGCTTTGGGTCGATCTTTTCGACCGATTCAATCAAGGTGATTTAGTTCGCTTGTCTGATCTTCTCCACGAGTTCTATAGTCTTCAGCAAGGTAACTTGTTTGTTACCAATTATCATACTCAATTAAAAACCCTTTGGGATGAGATATCGAATTTGCAACCTTTATCTTCTTGTGTTTGTGATGCCCAGAAATATAGAAATCAGGATTTTTCTTTAAGGTTTCTTAGGGGTTTAAATGAGAATTTCTCTGTTCCTAAGTCTCAGATTCTAATGTCTAAACCATTTCCCAAAATCAATCAAATCTTTGCTATGGTAGTTCAACATGAAAGAACTGTTGTGTCTGCTGCGTCTCATGAATCAAACATTTTTCTTGTAGATAGGGCCAATAGGAAATCTGGAGATTCGAATAGGTTTTATAATAACAGTATTAATAAAAAGCCTGTCTGCACCTTTTGTGGTATTATAGGACATTCTATTGATAGGTGTTATAGGAAACATGGTTTCCCACCCGGTTATAAACACAAGAGTCAGATTAGTAGATCTAATCTTGTTGGTCAGTCTGGGTCTAATGTTGATGATGCAGTTTCTGCTCATTCTGGTTCCCTATCCAAAGTTTCCGGTCAATCTGGCCAGACCTCTCAAACTGTCAGTTTTTCTCAAGAACAATATAATGAAATCTTGAGTATGATACAAGAAAGAAATGCAAATTTTGGGCAACCTGCTGCTAGTAGGATCAATATGCTCACTTCTGCTTTTGATGTTTCTTGTGCTGAAGGAACAGGTATGGTTTCTTGCTTACATTCTTATGGTTCTTGTTTTGATTCTGGTATATCTGATAGTAGAATTAATGTGTTGAATTCTTGTTCTTGTCTTGTTTCTTGGATTATTGATTCTGGAGCTACAGACCATATAGTTAAGTCTTTAGATCTCTTTGATGAGTATAGAATTGTTAGTAATAAGTCTGTGAAGTTGCCTAATGGACAAATAATTAAAGTTACTCATAAAGGTACTGTTAAAATTAGTTCTGATCTAGTTTTACTAGATGTTCTTTATATACCTTTATTTGACTTTAATTTAATTTCTGTTTCACAGTTAACATCTGATACTAACATTTCTGTTTATTTTTCTTCTGATTCTTGTTTTATTCAGAATACAAAGATGAACAAAACGATTGGTTTAGCTAAAGGAATCAGAGGATTGTATCAGCTTCAAGCTTATGGTTCATCTGCTAGTATGTGTAATTCAGTTGTTAGTGAGTATGATCTTACTCAAATCTGTAATCCTACTGTTTGTAATTCTACTTCTATAGGTTCTTCTAGACTTAGTAATTTTCAGCTTTGGCATTTAAGGCTAGGGCACCCTTCTAAACAGAGAATGAAGGTCTTTAGCAATTTGTATAGCAATATACCTGCTGGTTCTGTGAACTGTTTTGATTGTGCAACTTGTCATTTAGCTAAACAGAAAAGGTTATCCTTTCCCATTAGTGTTTCTAAAACTGAGTGTATTTTTGACTTGGTTCATATGGATGTTTGGGGTCCTTTCCCTATCAATAGTGTTTATGGTCATTTGTACTTCTTGACTGTTGTAGATGATAGGAGCCGGTTTGTGTGGATTTTCCCTATGCATACTAAGTCAGAAGTTAGGCAATTAATAATTGATTTTTGTCAATTTGTTCAGACTCAGTTTTCTAAAAATATTAAATGCATAAGGAGTGACAATGCAAGAGAATTTGACATGATTAGTTTTTATAATTCTAAAGGGATTGTTCATCAGAATTCATGTGTTTATACCCCTCAGCAGAATAGCTTAGTAGAACGGAAACATCAATATTTATTGTCTGTTGCTAGAGCCTTGAGAATTTATTCTAATTTGCCTTTACAATTTTGGGTGGATTGTGTACTACATGCTGCTTTTTTGATCAACATTACACCAACACCTGTTTTAGGTAATAAAACTCCCCATGAGATTTTGTTTAAAAAGCCACCTAAAATTGAAATGTTAAAAGTTTTTGGCTGTTTAGCTTATGCATCTGTGTTACCTAAGCCTCCTACTAAAATGGATCATAGGGCTAAAAGATGTATTTTTTTAGGATTTCCTAAAAATATCAAAGGTTTTAGATTGTATGACCTAGAAACTAAATCCATTTTTGTTTCTAGGGATGTTGTTTTTTCAGAAACTGTTTATCCTTTTCAGCAATATACTTCTTCTAAAACTGATTTTATCTTTCCTACTCACAATGGTTCTGTTTTTCTTGAAGAGTTTTCTGAAAAGTATCATACTGTTAGTACTCAGAATTCTAATTCTCAAAATGTTTCCAACAGTGTTGATAATGATAATAATAATTCTACTTGTAGTGGTGATCATTTTGATAATATTGATAATGGCAATTCTGGCAATGCTAGTCATGATTCTGATTTTGATAATGTTGCTCATTCTCATTTGTCTCCTTCTATTAATGGTCAAAATGAGAATAATGAAACTGTTTCTATACAAACTGATATGAATTTACAGTCTGGTATGAATGATGCTTCTGTATTAGAAAATAAGATTTCTACATATCATACTACCCAAGGTAGACCTTCCAGAGTTAAAAACTTGCCCCAGAAGTTTAAGGACTATCAGCTAGATCTTCCTGGATCAAGGAAAACTCCTCACACTATCTCTCAGGTGATGTCTTTCCATCATATATCTCCTGCTTATCAAAGTTTTATAAATTCTGTAGAAATTTTGTCTGAACCTAAGAACTATAAAGAAGCTGTTTTATATCCTTGTTGGCAAACTGCTATGAATGAAGAAATAGCTGCTTTGGAGAGAAATAATACATGGGAACTTGTTCCTTTGCCTAAAAATAAAACTACAATAGGTTGTAAATGGGTTTTTAAGACTAAACTCAAATTTGATGGATCTCTAGAATGATATAAAGCAAGATTAGTAGCTAAAGGGTACACTCAACAAGCTGGGATAGAATTTTTGCACACCTTTAGTCCAGTTACAAAAATTACAACTGTTAGAATGCTTATTGCAATTGCTGCTGCTAAAGGGTGGTTTTTACATCAACTAGATGTAAATAATGCCTTCCTTCATGGCAATTTAGATGAAGAGGTTTTTATGGAACCACCTCAAGGTTTTAACAGTCAAGGTTTAGTGTGTAAGCTTAATAAGAGCCTCTATGGCTTAAAACAAGCTAGTAGGCAGTGGAATGAACGATTAACTTCTGATCTTTTGTTACAAGGTTTTAAAAGGGCTAATTCTGATTGTTCCTTATTTGTTAAAGGCTGTGAAGAAAGTTTTATAGCACTAGCTGTCTATGTTGATGATATAATAGTAGCTAGTTCTAGTTTAAAAGAAATTACATCTATAAAGACTTATCTTCATGACACTTTTAAAATAAAAGACCTTGGTAACCTAAAGTATTTTTTAGGTTTTGAGATTGCTAGATCAGAAAAAGGAATTAATCTTAGCCAACGAAAATACACTCTTGATCTCCTTAAGGAAACTGGATTTTTAGGTTCTAAACCAGCTTCTACCCCAATTGCTACTACAACTAGATTATCTAAGACTGAAGGAGAACCTTTATCTGATATTCTTTCTTTTAGAAGGCTAGTTGGTAAATTGCTTTATTTGACAAATACAAGGCCTGGCATTTCTTTTGTTGTTCAACAGCTCTCTCAATTTATTTCAGCACCTACTTCTTTACATCTTGTAGCTGCACACAAAGTTTTAAGATATTTGAAAGGCTCTCCTAGGCAAGGGTTGTTCTACCCTGTTTCCACTGATTTCAAGCTTCATGCATTTTCAGATTCAGATTGGGCATCATGTCCAGATTCCAGGCGTTCAACAACTGGGTTTTGTGTTTTTCTTGGTCATTCCCTGATTTCCTGGAAATCTAAGAAACATCAAACTGTTTCTAGATCATCCAGTGAAGCAGAGTATAGGGCAATTGCTTCTGTCACTTGTGAATTACAGTGGCTCACTTATCTTTTACAAGATTTGCATATTTCTTTTTCCACATCTAATCTGTATTGTGACAACCTTTCTGCCATTAAACTTGCAGAAAACCCTGTGCATCATGAACGTACAAAGCACGTGGAGATTGACTGTCATCTTATCCGGGAAAAGATTCACAGCAAGTTGATTAATCTTCTACCAGTCTCAAGTCCAAACCAGTTAGCAAATTGCTTCACCAAAGCTCTTCCTGCACATATTTTTCGACCTTCTATTTCCAAGCTGGGCATACAAGATTTGTATGCTCCACCTTGAGGGGGGCTAATAGAATTATGAGCTGTTAGTAGGTTAGTTAGGTTGTTAATATGTTAGTTAGATGAGGTGGCAAGATTGTAAAGATTCAATCTTGAGTCTCCTTTGTAGTATATATTAAACCTTTAAGCTTACTTGTACAATTAACCCAAATATAATAAAAGTCAGTTTTCTTTCTTCGATTAAGTCAAACACGACTACTCCCTCTTCTTCAGATTTTCCCCAATTCTGTGAAACCACCACCACCACAAACCCTAAATTCAATAGATATGTCTTCTGAATTTTTAAATAAATCCGTATTAAAAGTTAAATCATTGAAGGATTTTTATTAGGGAAGAATAAGAGACATAGAATATAAAAATACAACAGCTTATGTAAAAAAAGCACGTCACATATTAAAGGTGGTGTAAATTTTTATATATAACCAATTTGGTTATTGTTAAAATCAAAACATTCATCGCGGATAATAATAATTAATCTTTTTCCGTAAAAACTGGCCTAAAAACAAACAATTAGGTATAAAATATGCATATTTTGAAAAATCATGAGTCATCTCCATGTCAATTTTAATACCCAATCAATATGAGAATTAAAACTCTAGTTTAAAACAATGACACGTGTCCCGGTGTTAAGTCACTGTTAACCACGCGGGAGTTGTGTTCTGTCGGCCAGTTTAGGGCTTGACGCGACCCAAGAAGCGGATGAGAAGTAAAACCGAAGCGTTGTCGATCGTTCATCGAGTGGCGAATTATTAACCAACCAAAAGCCTGCCCCACTGCAAAAGTGTAGAGACCTCAAATCAAAATGCACCACGAACCCCAATCAACTCCTACGGCGATACTGGTCCATTTCAAACTCGATACTTGATTCGCATAATGCCAAAAAAAATGTCTTTAACGTTTAACTGAATAGTCATTTTAACTCATATTTTTTTGAAGTAATTTAACACTTACGTTTCATTTTGTGTCAAAATTGCCCCTATATGAATGAAAATTGTTAGTCAACGAACGATAAACAACTTGAAATAACTTGGCAGAATAATACGCAGTAGAAAAAATAATTTTATATTTTATATAATTTCATAAAATTATTTTTTTTATTATTGTGACATTCTTTCAAGTCAACACCTTTATTTACATAACACCTTTGTATACTATTTTTTGAATAGTCATTTCAAGCCATTTATCTTTTGTTAACTAATTGTTTTCATCTCCGTATGGGTCATCTTAACCCAAAATAAAACGTTGAAGGTCAGAGGCGGATGGTGTATAAAGCCAGTGGGGGCTCTGGCACCCCCAAAATTTTGGGAACTTGTATTATACCTTTAAAATATTTTTGAAATTACAATTATGCCCCTTAAAATTTATAAAAATTTCTCGTAAAGTACTAGAAGTCTTCTATATTTTTAATTTTGCCCTCAAAATTGTTAAAAGGTTTCATTAAACTTTTCAAAAAATTCGATTAGACCCTCACATTTAAAAAAAAAATTCTCACTAAACCTTTCATTTTAAAAAAAATTGGTTAGACCACTAAAAATTTGAAAATTTTAATTAGGCTCTCTCAAACTATAAGGTCAAGATCCGCCGCTGTTGAAGGTTAAATTACTTCAAAAAATAGATGTCAAAATGAGTATTCAATCAAACGTTAGAGAATTTTTTTGGCATAAAGTCAAAAAATACCCCCCCCAACTTTTGACCTTTTGATTATTTTAGCCCCTATTGTTTTTTAGTGCAAACATCCCCTTAACGCTTGGTTTTTGTGCAATTTTCACCCTTGATGGATGGAAATCGTTAGTCAACAAATGTTGACCGTTTGGGGCTGACGTGGCACTCCAACATGGCATGGGGAGATGACATGGCAATGCCACGTGTAAAGTGAGGGTGATGTGGCAAAGATATCATGTAAAAAATATTTTTAAAAATATTTTTTTTTGAATTTTTAAACTTAATTGTAACTAATCAGATGATGACACATGGCATCATTCGATTAGTTTAAAGGCAAATAAAAAAGAGTGAACACATAAGCTCATGAGAATCAAAACCGCACATGGTGGTTGGTAGACTGAACGCCTAACCATCAGGCCAAACCACTCTATTGTTATATTTTTTTCACAACAATATTATATACTGAAAATTTTAAATTTAAAATTATTAATTATTAAAATTGTTTTCCCTATGCAACCTATTCTCTCCATTCTTCAACACCTTTTTTGTCGTCTTCCAACCTTATTTAACAATCGGGAGTTAAAATTTCTGACAATTTCAAAGCTGAATCACATGTTTCACAATTCTTCTTTAACGTTTTATGCCTTGAAAACAAATCTGATTTCAAATTGTCATTATCCGCTCTTATACTCTTTGACAAACACTAACCAGATGAGACTTTGTATCCTATGAATCATTGTCTGTTCAACTTTATCAGAATCTTCTTTGGTGATGACCTCTACACACTTTTAGCTTCAAATCCACCTGAATTCATTCCCATACTGGTTTTCAACACTCAATTTTTACAAAAAAAAAACTTTATAAAAAACATGTAAATTATAAAGTTACATGTTTTAGGTTGCAGAAGCTTTCGTAAATCGCTAGCGTATAATCAAATTGCTTAACAAGAGGCAGAATCGACTCTGATCTCTCTGGTGGAATTAGAAATACTAAAAGAAATTCTGAAAATTTATTTTGCTGGAGAAGATTTGACGACGACGACAAAAAAGGGGTGTTGAAGAATAAAAAAATGAGTTGCAGAGGGAATTTTTTTAATAATTAATAATTTAAAAAATCCATTATGTAATATTTTTGTGAAAACATATAACAATAGAGTGATTTGGCTTGGTGGTTAGACGTTTAGCCTATCAACTATCATCGGATTTGTTATAATTAAATTTAAAAAATTTAAAAATATTTTTACACGTCATTTTTGTCACTTCACGCTCACTTTACATGTGACATTGCCACGTCATCTCCCCATGCCATGCACGTCAGCCCTAAACGGTCAACATCTGTTGACTAACGGTTTCCATCCATCGAGGGTGAAAATTGCACGAAAACCAAATATTAAGGGGTTGTTTACACCAAAAAAAGAATAGGTGTTAAAATGACCAAAAGGTCAAACGTTGGGGGCTATTTTTTGATTTTATGTTTTTTTTTTTGCTTTATGGCTATTAGATTTGAATGAAGTCCCCTATTGATACATGGGCCACCCAACCCAACAGTGATCTGCTGTATTTTCCATCTTGGTATACTTGAGATAAGGCCCATAACGTTGGGTTCAAATATATAATATTGAGAGAGGGTTACCCAAATATTCTGCAAATATCCCAATGTTGTTCTGCAATTTTCACTGGTGCTAAATGAGCAGGTTCTAGGGAAAGGAGTGGTTGGATTTAGGTAAGGATTTAAATAGCGATCGCAATGTAATTTTAGTGTTCCCGTTTCCTTTGCAGTCGCAACGTAGTTTGCTCGTATTTAACATATTCTGATACGGAATATATTCTCCAAAAAAAAAATGACAAAACCTTAGCAAAAATCGAATATAATCGTATTTAACACGTACCCTTATCTCGAATTCAGGTAACATAAATCAACATGTCCTAACCTTAGTTGTTTCTGCTACATGGAGACAGATTTTGAATTCAAAAAATCTAAATAAAAACTCTGGGATCACTTGATTCAAATCCTGGAATCTTGACAGATCTTGTTTCTTCATACCTTCAAGGCTTTATTACTGTTACATGGAGACAGATAGAGAATGCTTGAATTATATTGTTTGTGCTATATATTATTGGTATAATTGTGGTTTTAGTCCTTCTGCTACTATTTGGCGTCTAATCCCTTTACTTTAATTTAACATAATTCAGTCATCTAGTTTTATAATTTTAAAGTAGACCCAAATTTATGACCCCAATAGTTGTTATTTGAAAGTGATGAGATGAATTTTCTTTTTGAGTATTCAACCATTAAGTCAAGGCTACGTGAAAAATTTAATAAACCATATTCAACTACTAATAAATTTATATGTCGGCTGAATATTTAAGGTTATTTTTCAGGGGGGAAAATCACATAAACAGTTTAACAACATCAACTAACGGTATCAATTTGGACCTACTAATAAGATTATAGAAGGGCTATAAGATCCAACTGCGGATGCAAGAGCAAACCTAGACATCAAGTTAAAATTGTTGTGAAGTTCGAATCTCAGTATCTACAACTCTTTTTCGAGAATGTTTGAAATCCGCATCCTAATATCGGTAACTCTTTCTTATATTCTTACATGATTAGAGAGCCTAGAAAACGAATTATAAATCTTTTACCCTTTTTCGGTGTTCCTATTTACGCCTCACATTAAAAAATTAGGTTTAGAGTTAGAGTTTAAGGTTAGGGTTTTAGAAATTATGGGTAGAATATATTTTTAGGGCTTAAAGTTTATAATTTAGGACCTAGAATTTAAGATTAGAGCTTAAAATTTAATTTTTTAAAATTAGATATAGAAAAGGGTTAAAGATTTTTGTCCCTAAAAAGCATTAACATTATTATAATCTAAGATTCAATATATATATTATCTTATTGCAAACAAAACCATTATTAAATTGATTAATGGCGTGGGGCTCCCAACAAGGTACACCATTTGGCTTAAAAGAGACATAGGATAAGAACATCTTTTTACAAACTCCCAAAAATTTTCTCATTGCTCGATAAATACTTTCCTAACAAAAGGGATTATTAGTTTAATTGTCTCGGTAACCAATCAGCAGCTGGCAAATCTGGTTATAGTCCATACTCTTGAGGAAAAAGACAACATCAAATGGGATTTATTCCTTCCATTCGTGAACCATATCCATTTTCCAAAAGTTGGTATTCGGCTCATTGATCAATTAAACTGTATTAAGTTTTGCATAAGTTCAATATGAGTACGACCTTCTCAATCTAATTTTTTCCATTTATAACGCCAAAATTTAAATCAATTTTATTTGAAGAACTTAACACCTCGTCCTGTTAGACAAACTGATTGTTAGTAACTCTACTCATTTTATTATTTTCATAGGTTGGTGTAAGATAAAGTTTTTCTTACATATTCTTTTGAGACACACAGACATTATTAAATCCAATGCTTGCATATGAAGATGTTCACTGTCTTGTAGAGAGGGAGATTTTTAAGTATTGGAAACAACAAAAAGATTCTGAGTATAAATTATTGATAGTGTTGCTTTCTTTCTGGCATGTTCATTTCTCTGGATTTCTCACTGTTTTCGATGCAGCTTTTTCAAGTCTCATCTCTGGGTGGAGGGAAAGATTTAGATTTTTTTTTTTTTGCATTTTAGTTTGTGAAACAAAGGGACAACCCCCCCCCCCCCCCTACCCCCCCTAAACAAATATGTGATTCGTTACAAATATTAGGTTTCGAATTTAATCATTTTTAGTTCATATGCTTTTTTAAACTTTAAAGTGTTGGTCATAACTCATAACCTAAATCATACGAGAATAATATGATTAAAGTACAAAAACTTAAAATGTTATAGTAAGAGAATAAGAACTAAATTCATAATTTACACATTTGATGACAAAATTTAACGTATTTCACATCTAATGTTTAGCTCAAATCTAAATTTTATAGTTTTAAAAGTAGAAGAGCTAAAATTAATCAATTTTTTATTTTTGGTTTTCTAAAAATTAAAAAACATGCTTGATTAATTGAGATGGAAACTTATTTTTAAAAATAAAATAGTGAAAATGTGTTTGGTATCTACTGTTTTATAATAGAAATAAAAAATATTTATTAAATAATTAAAATAAAATATATTTAGAAAATTATTATTATTGTGAATAATAAATAGAATATGAGAAAATAAACCAAAATTTTAAAAATGACATTAGAATGATTCAAATCTGGATTAAAATGAAGTTAAAGTTAAAAAACTCTTGTTTTCATATTTCCACTCTCTTAAAATATTTTCAATGAAAATATTTTTTTTATTTTTTCTATGAATAAATGGATCATTATTATGTGTCTCATTATTTTTTAAGAAAAAATTATCTTTTTTATGTTTTCAAATTCTCATTTATTTTTAATTTCATTCTCTAAAAATTATTTTTTAAATTTACAACTAAACACAGTTTTTTCACCGTTTTCTATTTTTCAAAAAAATGAAAATAAAAATAGATTTCATTCTCTAGAACTAAACGGAATTTTATATTCTTATGACAAAATATTAAAATTCAAACCCACACAAAATAAAATAATATAAACATGACCACTCAGCTAATTAATAAATTTCCGTGTAAAAAGGCATTGGTCATGAAGAAAAACAAAACTTTTGAGGTGTTTTTTCAGTTACTTATGTTGCAAATAAAGCTGAAATATTAAGTGAATTTAGTGTAAGTAAATTTTTTTCATATGGATAAAATACATAAATGATCACCAAAATAAATAAAAACGATTTTTTGCCACTAACGTTTTAGAAATTATAAAATATTTATTAAACTTGTCAAACTGTTATAAAATGATCGTTAAATGCATCAAACTATTACAAAATGGTCCTTAATTTATCAAAATTTATCACTATTTTATAATGTGTTGTGATCGTTTTGTAATAATTGAATGACCATTTTGTAACGTTTTGAAGCTTCAACGACTAGAAGGATATTTTTATTTAGTTTAATGATTATTTGTGTATTTTATCCTTTACTTTATAACGATTTTTTTTATAAATCCTAATCCTACCCAGAGAAAGGGAAAGAGTGACTCTAAAGAAATAAAGTAAATGTTTTTAATGGGTTTAGAACCCATAACCTAAAGGAACATGAGAAAACAAAGATGAGCAACTTAACTAACCGGCAGATATACTTGCTCGTAACAAATTTTTTTCTTGATGCTTGAATTATGGACAAATACATTTCATATACGTAATTTAATTACTACTCCTTCACAAGTCAAAAGTACACGCATGCTATCTTCCTCTTGTAAATGCTTGAACTCCACACAATTAAAAAGCTCTAATAAACGAACATGTGGTTCAAGTAATAAGCAATTTAATATTGCTTAAGCAGGTCTCGAGTTCGAAGTCTTGTGTATGCATAATTTTAACTGAAAATTTACTTACCAAAATCAGATGTGCGATGTGGGTTAGCTTAGATTAATTAGAGAACTAGGAGGGCAACTGGGCAACGAACAAAAAAGGTTTTATAAACCGAGTTGAGATCCGGTTTTTGCTCTCTCTCAATTGCTTGTCTTGTTATGCAATAAGGAATATGAGAACAGATGATGAACATTAAAAGAACACTCAATTTCAATTTTGCAGATTCAACAACAAAAACCCATACAAGTTTAATCATACAGAGAAAAACATCTGATATACAAAATACAACTTTGTTTCTTTGTGTGTTATATATTACATAACCAAAACTTGGGGACATCCACATTTTCCCTTACAAAAGATTGCAACATGATTAATTTCCTTAATCCCTTCAAAAACTTTCCCACTCCATTGAATCTCTTAGATGAACTATATCTATCGAGAGGATGCCGACAACCCAAGCTGAAGATGAAAACATTCCCATCTCCATTACAGCAACCAAATCTTCTGTTTCGTAACTGTTCTTGTTCATACACCACAACCTAATCCTCTAGCTTCTGATCCTTTCATGATTCGTAGTCTCTTACAAGATGTAATAAACATTCTGCAACAACAAAAAAACCCAGAAAACCCCGTGAGTTACATGTCATGTCCAGAAGAAATATGAGCATATATGTTTTATATAAAGAGACTTACTCCCATGGAACATCTCCGACAAGCATCCAATCACCATCTTTGTCTTCATACGTAGGTGCGTAATCAGATCCTTTGTAGCCTTCTCTTTCAGAGTATTCGCCTATGTTGAACTTGAACATGTTCTCAACCGCCTGCAACAGCTCCGGGTAGCCGGAGTAAACTTGGAGGTCAATCTTTCTCAGGTACGGTGCTCCATCCATGCTCACTTTGATATAAATCCCGCCGCCCTCGGTGTCGGTTTTCTTCGGCTGACAGTTGTTCTTTCTGTACGACCGGATCGGCGGCCACCCCACAATCTGTGCTCTGTATAGATGTTGTGAGAATCAATTAGTTCTCAATCTAATCTTTAAATCAAATCAAATAAGAAAAACACATACAAGGCAAATATACTTACTTTGGAGGAGGAGCTGCTTCGTTTTGACCATCGGATTCCCCACTCGGTCGTTTGTTGTTTCTGACATTGGAAACTGGTTGTTTTTGTTGTTGTTCTTGTCTTTCATCGTGTGTTCCTGGCAAACCTAATCTTAACTCGGTTGCTTTGAGATTTAGATCATTGTCATAAGCCACACTGCCTTCCATTTTCAGAGATCCTTACTCCGATTGTATACAAATGTTTTTGAGATTGAAATGAATGGTTCTGTGTGTGAAAGAGAGGTGTTTTTATAGGGTTGGTTGATGGAAAGTTCAATTATTGGGTAAACTACAACAAATGGTCGTTTAACTAAGTAAAAATGATTTTTAGGCCGTTGAAGTTTCAGAAATTTTAAAATAATGATTAAATTTATCAAAGTATTACAAACTGGTCAATGAATTTAATCAAACTATTATAAAATAGTCATTAAAATTTATTAAACTGTTACAAGAAAACTCTTAAATTTAATAATTTATCGATATTTTATAACATGTGGTGATCGTTTTGTAAAAGTTTGATCAGTTTAATGATTATTTTATAATAATATAATTTCTAAAAGTTTAATAGTCAAAAAGATTAATTTACTTAGTTTAAGGACCATTTGTGTAGTTTATCCTAAATTATATGATGTGAATGAATGAATTAACTTAAGGACCAAGGCAGGGGAAGTTGTCGGTAGCAAAAGCAGCAAGAGAGAGGCAAGGTGGCCCTGAGAAAGGGGGACAAACCTCCGACAAGCTCAGCCGCCCATATGGAAGAATTTTCAGCCTTCACTCCCCATGGTCATGGTCAACCTGCCCACTCCCCTTTTTACATTTTTACACACGGTTGAATAATGGGAAAAGTTTATGCATTTTATCATGTAAATTATTTTTGCTCAAAAAATGTAAATTATTTACTACTTGTTTTATTATTTTATTTGTTACCTTCTTTAACATAAAATAATTTATATAAATTTTATATGTTAAATAGCTCAAATTATATGAAATCCAAACAAATAATATATATATATATATATATATATATTAATTTCTGTATTTTTTAGGTATATGATGCATGTGAATTTTTTTTAATAACTATGCGCCGCTTGTAAGTTTCTTCAATATTTATGTGTTAGCCAGTGATCGACAATTACCTAACTATTGGTTGTTGATCATCTATGTTTATTATTTTCTTGTTTTTTCTAATAAGAATCTCTGCCTTTATGGCATGCAGTTTCTCTGTGCTTGTGACACGCGTTTTCTTTTGTTCTTGTGACATGTTTTCTTTGTTTTTTGTGGTTTTGTTTCATCTGTTCTTGTGGCATGATTCAACATACCCTAGCGGTCTATCGTTGCTCGCATAGAGTTTTTAATCGACGCTAGTTCCTGATTATGATTTGTCGGTGGTCACGTAAAGTTAGATCCCCACTCGGTTGATGGTTGTTTGCCGATGTAATCAGTCTTGGGTAGCGGAACATTCTGCCTGATAGTTTGGATCGCTCGCCACTCCTTTTTATCAGTTTATGAGTCCCGATTGGATAGAAACAAGGAGATTCATGAAGTTTATGAATTTTGATGGTATGTTTATCTTTATAAAAGTTTTTCACTTTTCTTTATTTTTAAATTGTAAATTTTTTTAAGTAAATTAGTTTCATTATTTTTTTAAATACGTTATAATTATAATATCTTCTATGGTTATAATAAAAATTAAATATTCATTAAAAAGTATACGATGCAAGGGTCGAATTTAAGTTTTTATTGAATTTGCATAATAAATTGTGGGGTTCATTTCATGTGGGGTGTCAGGCCTGAAATTTTCCCAACTTTTATATATTTTTTAATAATCTCTGCTTTATAATTACACTAATTTTGATTGGGTATAACACTTCGTGTTGATCTCCAGATTATATAATATTTTTATAATTATCGCCGTATAATTTTATTGATTAATCTGTATCGAATACTATAAAAATTTATTATGAAAATAATCTTTTTAATTTAATTTATCTATACAAGTTTAAAGACGTAGTACCTTATCTCACTCGACCAATTAATTATTAGTTCTTGATTATATAAATTTTGATAATAATTCACGATCAATGATAATTTACAAAATTTGATGATTTTTTATTTAACAACCGGTATTTAACCTATTGATAGATTAATTCGGACCGGGTACTACAGATGCCCATTATAGCGGTCGACCCTCCCAACCATGGGCGAAGCAACATGGAGGCTTTCCCTGTGATCCACCCTTATGGTCCATTTTAAATTATAATTTATTTTACTTATTCAAATATCATAAGAGGGTTATTGTTTTAGTTATAAAAGTGTGTAATGAAATTTAAGTTTGTTTTACTTAGAGTCAGTAGATCGAATCTTATTAGTGACATTTTGAGTTTTTATTTTTTATTTTTGGCCTCCTTAACTTTCAATTTCTGGCTTTGCCCCTCCTCCCAATTCAATTTTCTCTATTAAGAACATCATGACTCAAACTTTTAATCTTGTTTAAAAAATCTATTGTCTCATTCACTAAATCAACTCGTTGAACATTAATTGATTTTTTTTAAATCAACATTAATTGATTTTTTTTAAATCAACATTAATTGATTTTAGATTAAGTTTTGGTTTCCATTGGATGGTCAAATTTGAGCTATGAAAAATAAATAAAGGGTCCATTCCAGCCTCAGCCGTGCGCATTAAAAAGCTGTTTGCTCATTATTATTCTTGTTCTCCCATTGCCATACACATCCCATCCAACTTTCCATATTCATGATCAACAATACATCAATAACAATCAACCGCAATGCATCGGTAATCACGATCGAAGTTAGCTGAATGATGCAGAAACCAAAATTAAAGTTGGTGTCTGATTTAGCTTTTTGCATGCATTAATTTCTTCTTCTGCGGTTTCTTAAGAACCATTCAATTTCCAGGGACAGTGATGCATAACAAACATTAGATCAAATTCATTGGTTTCTATTAATTATGCAGAATTTGAACCACCTGAAGTTTCCAGGTTGGGATATGCAAGGCATTGACACATGACTCGTCGATGGACGTTGCGAAATTGAATGCTGGAGTACATGAAGGATTGCTCTGTGTCTGGTTCTCAGATTGCACACGTGTTTAGATTGTGATCGGAATTTATTGTGGAAAGTATTGAAATCGATATCTGTGGATAGATATATTTGGTTTATAAGATAGCCATAAACTCAAAAAATATCTCCAAATATTTGACTGAATTGTCACTTTGGCTCGTATTCTTTTTTCGAGCAATTTAACCCTCAACGTTTTATTTTGGGTCTAAATAGCCACTACACAGATGAAAATTATTAGAAAACTGGTGATAAACAGTTTGAAATTAATGACTTGACAAAATGATAAGTCAGCAGAAAAAATTATTTTGTATTTTATATAATTTTATAAAATTATTTTTTGACTGATGTAACGTTTTTCAAGTCAATACATTTGTCTATATAATATTGTCATGTGAAAGTACACTGCTATATAGGTTTGTCACGTCATTTTAAGCCATTTACCATTAGTTGACTGTCCGTTTTCATCCGCAGAGGGGCCGTTTTGACCCAAAATGAAACGTTGATAGTTGAATTACTCTAATAAAATAGAATAGGGACCAAAGTCACTATTCAGTCAAATGTTGAGGGTATTTTTTTGGCTTTATGCCTATAAGATATTGTGAAACAGATTCATGATTGTATTTTGCAGATAAGATTACATAAATCAATTGAATATTTCAACATTTATTGGTTGAAAATATGATACATGTTAGATTCATTTGTAGTGTGTAAAACTCAACTATTTTTACATTTTTTTCGAACCGTCAGATAAGTGTAAATAAATGACATATTATTTCTTTATTTTTTCATGCGATAATCTTCTCATTTCTTATTGTTAATCTTAGTCACTTATTTACCTTCATCTAATAGTCCAAAAAAGGTGTAAACTTTTAAGTTTTTTGTCTACCCGCACAATGTAAAACTCATTTAGTTTTTTGCTTTTTTGGGACTGTTAGATGAGTGTAAATGAATGTTTGAGATTATTTCTTTGTTTTTTTCCCTTAAAAATCTTCCCATTTCCTATTATTAGTCTCAATTGTTGCGTGCAAAAGTGATGCGCAAATTGCGTGCAAGTATACACGGTGCAAAGTTATAATATTTAAGATATCGTCTCCACATGAATTGTGACAACCTTCGGAGTTCACCTTTCTGCACAAGTAAAAATAAAAACACAAATATTAGGAGTTGGTTTGATTAAAGCTAAAACTAAAGCAAGTAAAGTAAATTGAGAAATGAGAGTGAGAGAATGGGCTGGTATTGGATGTTTCATAGTATGGAGATTTGATGTACTGTCTCGACACAGTTTTGCAGATCAATTTAACAACTTTCAACAACTGCCCACGACTATGCCTCGGCAGGCGCCCGCCTCGGTAGAGACCAAGTGACTGCATGGGCAGTTAAGTGATGATTCAAGGTTCGACAAGGCTCCTTCTATGACTTTCTCTTCTCCCGAAGCTTGAAGTACTATTAGCGAACACGTCTTGGATGATACCTCCCAACGTGAATCTAAGGGTGAACACCAACCGATTATGAGATCTCTCTTAGCCGCTGAACTTCTAAACTTATCCCTAAGCCGAAGTAGCTTTACCCTATGGTTGAATAAAATCGTGTTTACTCGTTTCGTGAGTTCAACTCTCCCGATATTGAACAAATAGATTGATGCCCTCTTCTCTCCCGATAAATATTACAACACTGAAGAACTAAGAGTAAACAAACCTTCAATTTTATTGCAAAAACTGAAAACCTAAACGAATACAAGCAAAACTCTCACAACTACTCCACAACCAACCCTTAGCCCTAGGGAAGGTTTAGAACATAATGGAAGATGACACTAGGGTTTCGACAAGAAGGAGTTTCTCTCTAATCTCAATTGTATTCTCTCCTTCAAGTCGATTATATATATATATATATAGGGGAGGAGCCTAGGCCTAAGTTGGTTTAGGGTAGGAATACTAGTTAGAATATAATTAAAACTCATTAAAAGATTATTAAATCTTCCTAGATTCCCGTTTGACTTTTTCAACTTGACTTTAACTATGGCGTTTCTTTGTCTGCTAGGCTCCAATGCACGTGCAAGTGGTCTCCAAAAATCAGGCTTGATGGGCTCTTTCAGTCGCATACCACTTTGTAATTTTTCCTCCTTCCTCGAGTTGCTGCCTCGACGACACAGTGTTGATTGCCTCGAGAGAGGTGAGGGATGGTGTGTAGGGGTTGGCATAGCTCTTCATTCTAGGACTCTCCTCTTCGATCAGCTCTGTAAATGATCCAACAACTTCCTCCATCAGTTTCCAGCTTCTCCTCTTCTGCCCTCTCTACTATCTCGACGACATCTTCCTGGGCGGGTACCTGCGCATAGTTAGAAAACACGCATGAGCAATATCTTTTAGATAAAAACACTTAAGTGCATCAACTAAGGCAGAATATCTAATCTATGCAATTTTGTGCATGTTTTCGTGATAAATGCAACTAAACTATACTTAAGAACAATAATAATTGAGTTAAAATAGGGCATAAATATATGATTTTTACACACTTAACATCAATCATCCATTTATCCATCAAACAATTTAAAAAATATTACATGATGTAAAAATATCATATTTCTATATTATTATATTGATATTTATTTACTACAATTTATTCTATGTATAATATGCTATCAAGTGGATGAAACCCTAGCCCCTCTCTCTCAAATTTGTGCCGCTTTCTTTCAAATCTCTGATGTCTGCAACTTTACTTTTCTTCCTTTGGTTGGTGGTCGGCAACAACTCTTAGTATTGGTTCTCAACCACCGGTCTATTTTTTTGTTTTTTTTCTTGTTTTTTCCCTATTTTAATAAGAATATCCGTCTTTGTGTCACGCATTTCTTCATCCTTGTGACACGTATTTCTTTGATTTTTTGTAGTTTGTTTTATATGTCCTTGTGTCACGATTTCTGTTGGGTCACGTCGGTACACCCCATGGCGCAGCGAAAAAATTATTCGGCGCTTACCACCATAGATCCATGTCACTATTTTAATAGGAAACGGCCAAGCTTGTTTCGATACGGGTTTTGGCAGTGACCAAACTGGGGCAAAAAGGTATCGGTACGGGTACAACCGTATCGATATGGGTAACTTGAAAAGTCAAGTTTGGCTCTTTAAAATTTGTAAAAATATTGCCAAAAACCTTTTAAAATACCTCAAACATAATTTCAAGTTGTTTGGACTTAAAACCAAGTTTTAAATTCTTTTCAAATTAGTCCAAAACATTTTTCAATTATTATATCAAAACATTAGTTCTACAATCTCCCCCTTTTTGATATAATAAAACTCACTTGAAAAATTGTTTGGGATTCTCCCCCTTTAACTTTAAAAAATGTGAATAAGGGATTAAAGATATGAAATCAAATAAAGCTCCCCCTAATTCATTTGAAAATTCAATTTTTTCAAACCATTTCTCCCCCTTTTTGTTATATCAAAAAGAATTTAAAACATTAAGTTTCAAAATAACAATAGAGGTAAAAAAAATGATACACTTAAAATTTTGGTTTAAAATTGGCCCCCCCTCACTCAAAGCATCATAAGAATGTTAGTTTAACATATATGATTATCTAGTTGACTTAAATGAAAATTAATCAAATAAAAGCAAAAGCAACTAGATTTTACCACACTTGAACTCAAGGGAGGATGTGAAGCATTCCTTCTTCAAGTGTTCTTCCTATGTGTGCATGGAGCTCCCCCTCAAAGTTTGACTTGTTGATCATCTCCATCACACCTAGCAAAAGACAATCAAGTAATTATGGTTATCCAAATTGCTTTGGATCCATGAACATTAGTAGCACAAATTTTAGCCCCCTTATGAATCCATTTTTCAATGTCATCCTTTTTAATTGAAGTGGTTAGTCCTTTTTGGACCCAGACACTTCTAAAACATTTTCCTTTTACAAATCTAGGGCACTAGATTGTCTTACATAAAAATTTGATTTTCCAACATTATTTTTCTTTTCAAGTTCATTGGAAATCAAATCTTTTTCTTTTTGAACTTTAAGAAGCAAATTTTGTAAATCAAAACATTTTTGTTCAAAATCTTTCAATTTTGCTTCAAGTTCAAGATTTTTTTTGGAAAACAAATCATTTTCAATTTTTATTTTTGAAATCAACTTTTTGTTCTTGGAAAATGATGCCTTGAATTCCAAAAGCAAATCATCATAGGCATCTTGTAACTCATCAAATGTATAAGAATTTGAAATAGAAGAGTTAGAAGTTACCTCCCCCTCATTGAGGGCCATCAAGCATAGGTGGGCTACTTCATCATCGGTGGAGTCTTCATCACTCCATGTGGCCGCATATGCTTGTTTTGAAGATGATCCCTTCTTTTTGGATTTGTGGGAGTCCTTCATCTTCTTCATCGATTCATGCTTGGATTTTTCCATTTTGCTCTTCATGAACCGGACAAATTTGTTGAAGAGATGGACCATCTCTTCACCTTCACTTTCCTCCTCACTTGAATCTACATGATGGCATGTGGATGATTTGAGAGCTACGACACTAGCATTGATGCCTAGCTCCATGATTTTCTTCTTCCCCATCGCTCTAATCTCTTCATTCTTCTTCTCCTCTTCTTTGTTTTTCTTCATTATTTGGTGAGTGAGAAGTGACCCCATGAGTTCATCAAGCTTCAAGGTTTTGAGATTCTTGGCTTCGATGATGGCGGTCCTCTTTGAGTCCTATGACTCGGGAAGGGAGTAGATGAGCTTTCGGACAAGCTTCTCTTCCGGGATGGCTTCTCCATAAACTTTAAGACCATTGGTGATAGTGGAGAACCTAACAAACATCTTCTCGATGTTCTCTTCCGAATCCATCTTAAAGTTCTCATACTCTAACGTTAGGAGCCCAATCTTGGTCTCCTTGACTTCATCGGTTCCCTCGTATGTGACTTCAAGCTTGTCTCATACCTCCTTGACACTCTCACAAGAAGACATCTTTTCATAGATGGTTGGGCCAAATGCACAAAAGAGCATGTGCAAGGCTTTGCAATTAAGCTCCATCTTCTTGCGATCGTCGGCACTCCATTCCGCTTTGCTTCCTTGAGGTACGAACGGACCATCTTCATCTATATCCCATAGCTTGTAGTCTCTTGACTTCAAGAAGAATTTCATCTTTGTCTTCCAATGAGCATAGTGATTTCCGTCGAAGAAAGGCGGTTTGTCGATGGATTGCGCCATTTGATCCGGTTGGTGAAATATTGATCGAGCTTGCCGGATCTTCTCAAAAGGATGTGCATCCCCTTCGATTGAGCCAAGCTCTGGTACCAGTTGTTGAGATTTTAGGGGCTCGATTCGATCAACCGTTCTTGCTCGCCAAGTGTGGAGATGTTGGATAATTGGGTGTTTTAGTGGGAGGTGAAAAATAGGCAATTTGACACAAGGATTTATAGTGGTTCAACCTTCTAACCAAGGTCTACATCCACTACCTTAGCTCCCCACTAAGGATTTCCAAACAAATTCACTAAGAATTTCGTCCCCTTTTCTAGGCTAAGGAGGCAACCTTTACAACCCTCAAAGCTTGAGGAAACACTCTCTTTTACAAAGAAAGACTTAGCAAACTAGAAATCCCTCTAATAGGTGTTTGTTTGCAATTCTAAGCACTCACCCAAAACCTAAACACTTGAGCAAATTTAACAATGTAAGCTCACAAGTGTTGTCTAAGCAAGAAATAAACAATTTAGGCTCTAGACAAATTTTGACATCATAATGTTGTAACAATTGAAGTATTAACCATTACAAGATGCTTGGAGGCCCCTTTTATACTCTCAATTGAGTTTGTAGCCGTTACTAGCCGTTGGGGATGATTTGGAGCCGTTGAGGACTTTATTTCCCTTCATAAATGCTGTTCTGCAGCCATCCATATCGATACGCTTGGATCCGTATCGGTACGACCTTCATTAGAAACTAGCCGTTGGGCTCTTGCTAGCCTGGGCGTATCGATACGCTTAAGGGCGTATCGGTACAGGTTCACTTTTAAATGACCGTTGGGAAAGTATCCGTTGGGGTGGTTGAAAGGGGATCGGTACGCTTACCAGACGTATCGAAACGATCCTGATCCGTATCGAAACGACCAAGCCTGTTTCGATACGGGTTTTGGCAGTGACCAAACTGGGGCAAAAAGGTATCAGTATGGGTACAACCGTATCGATACAGGTAACTTGAAAAGTCAAGTTTGGCTCTTTAAAATTTGTAAAAACATTGTCAAAAACCTTTTAAAATACCTCAAATATAATTTCAAGTTGTTTGGACTTAAAACCACGTTTTAAATTCTTTTCAAATTAGTCCAAAACATTTTTCAATTATTATATCAAAACATTAGTTCTACATTCTCTCAAAGATCTTTGCAATGGTTGTGTTTCCAAAACTGTTGAATGTTCCTCAACAACTTGTGGAACTTGTTGTTATTTAATCTCTTGTCCAATGATATGTGGTTAATCTCTAATTTTATTGAGTTCAATATTTCTCCCATTTCCTTTTTGGAAAACAAATTCTCTTTCTAAGAATATTTTTGTTTAAGCAACAAACACTTTATTCTCGATAGGATTGAAAAAAATAACATCCTTTAGTTTCTTTAGGATAACCCACAAAATTGCATTTATGAGATATGGTTTGAGCTTTCTAGACATCTTATGTTTAACATAAGCTTCGTATCTCCAAATTTTCATAAAAGACGTACTAGGACGTTTCCTAGTCTATATCTCATATGATGTCTTTTTAACTGATTTAGATGGAACATGATTTAGTGTGAAAGCAATTATTTTAGAGCATGTCCCCAAAAAGAAACTGGAAGATCAATGTGATTCGTCATTGATCAAACCATGTCTAACCGTGTTCGATTTCTTTTTTTCGGAAACTCCATTCTATTGTGAAGTACCAGGAGGTATGAGACAATCCCACATTCCTTAAGAAGCTCACCAAAATCTAAGGTTAAGTATTCTCCTATTCGATCTAATCGAAGAGCCTTAATGCCTTTTCCTAGTTGGTTTTGTACTTCATTTTAAAATTTCTCAAACTTTTCAAGGGCTTTAGATTTATGGTGCATTAGGTAAATGTACCAATATCTACTGAAGTTATTTGTGAAAGTAATAAAGTATTGAAACCCTCATTTGGCTTGTGTATTCATTGGTTCATATACATCACTATGTATTAATCTCAATAAATCACTTGCTCGCCCACTTTTATCATTAAAGGGAGCTTTGGTCATCTTTCCCGATAAGCAAGACTCGCATAATCTATTTGTTCGAAAACAAATGAATCCAAAAATCTATCTTTATGGAGTTTTGAAATGTGTTTTTCACTTATGTGACCCAAGTGACAATGCCAAAGATAAGTTTGATTAGAGTCATTCGTTTTTTGATCTTTTCATATTTATGTTGTAAATTGAATTCTCTTGATCCAAAATATAGAGGTCATTTATTAAGTGTGTCACACCATAGAAAACATCATCGAGATAAAAAAAATAACAATTATTCTTAATAATTATCTCAAAACCAATATTGTCTAAACAAGAAATCGAAATGATGTTTTTTTTTCTAGACACAAAATAACAATCCTCTAAACATAAATTAAGTCCACTAGACAACGATAGAGTATATGTTCCTATAGCTAATGCAGCAACTCTTGCTCCATTACCAACCTATAGGTCCACCTCTCATTTTTCTCAGATTTTTACTCTTTTATGGTCCTTATACAAATGTAAAAAAATATGAGAGTTACAACCGGTATCCAATACCCAAAAAGTAGGTGTTGATAAATTAATATCAATAACATAAATATTTGAGTCAGACGTTCCACTTTCATTTGCCTTCTTGACTTTTTCAAGATAAATGAGTAGTTCCTTTTACAATGACATGTCTTATTATGATGGAAATATTTTCCTTCGAGTGACCAGTCAATGTAGTTTACGCCGTTTAATTTGTCATTCTCAAAGACCGATCGCAATGATAACAAATTTGTATTTGCCGTAATAAGTCTACAACAATAAAATATGAATTTGTAGTATGTTTACCAAGTTTTTTTTTTATAAAAGGTCTCTATACTCCCACTATTTTTATTAAAATTAATAACCTCAAATATTAATGTCGAAAATACTTTATGTAAAGTTTTTCTAGTGGGCAAGGATCCAAATTTCACATTCTCTTAAGTCAACTTTGGCTTTTCTCTTAAGATTATGGTGTATCTAGGTAAGCAATACTTGCTAATTACATCTCATGTAACTCCTCCATTTGGTGAACAAATCTTGTTTATAATCATCTTATGATTATCCAAATAACTAATTTTTATGTTTTTTAATCATATTAGAGTAATCTAGTTAAGTCTTTAACCAATATTACAACCAACGAATATCACTTGCTCATTTCAATTGTGGGTGTGACCATGTAGGTTCATATAACGTTAGTAGTAAATATTAGAATATTTCTAATATTACAAACAATGAGTGACATCTAACAATATGTCATTGTCACCTTAGTTACAAGAAATCATAATTCAACATAACCTTTTTGTTGAGTTTTTGGGTGCTCGATTCTTTCAACCGATCTTGTTCACCAAGTGGTGGAGAGATGAATTTTTGGGTGGATGTGATGTGGAAGCTAAAACAAAGATGACACAATGACACAATTGGAGCATTAACCATATCTTGATGCTTGGAGGTCCCTTTTATACTCCTTGATGAGTTTGTAGTCGTTACTACCCGTTGGGGTTGAATTGGAGCCGTTGTGGACTTTATTTCCCACCATAAATGCAGTTATGCAGCTCACCGTTTCGAAACACTCGTGACCGTTTCGAAACACCCTTTATATAGAAAGAGCCGTTGCAGTCTGATGCAGCACTCGTATCGAAACGCCCTTCGCCGTTTCGAAACACCCGTATCGAAACGCCTGTCTCCGTATCGAAACGATCTACATTTAAATGTTAGTTGGGAAATAGCCGTTGAGGTTTATGACCGTTGTGGTCGATGCCACGTAGGCGTATCGAAACGGCATAGCCCGTATCGAAACGCTGGGCAAAAATACACATCCAAGAAAGGCTCGTTTCGATACCCGTATCGAAACTTTTTGCTACTGGAATACCCCGTATTGAAACACCTAAGGGTGTTTCGAAACACCTGGATGGTTTTGTGTAGTTTGGCTTTTGAAAACATGTAAAACCCTTTTGAAAACATCCCTAAACATAGTTTCAAGTTATTTGGACTTTGGAAATAGTTTTGAATTCTTTTAAATTAGTCCAAAACATTTTTCAATTATTATATCAAAATATTATTTCTACAATCTCCCCCTTTTTGATATAATAAAACCAACTTGAAAATTTGTTTGGGATTCCCCCCTTTAAATTTAAAATTGTGAGTAAGAGATTAAAGATATGAAATCAAATAAAGCTCCCCCTTATTCATTTGAAAATTCAATTTTTCAAACCATTTACCATTTCTCCCCCTTTTTGTTATATCAAAAAGAATTTAAAACATTAAGTTCAAAATAACTAGAGAGGAATAATTTGATAAAAAATAAGAATTTGGTTTTAAAATGGCTCCCCTTACTCAAAGCATCATTAAAAGTGTTAGTCCAACATTTATGATCATCTGGTTGACATAAATAAAAATAAATCAAATAAAACAAAAGCAACTAGATTTTTACCAACACTTGAACCCAAGGGAGGATGTGAAGCCTTCCTTCTTCAAGTGTTCTTTCTTTGTGTGCATGAAGCTCCCCCTCATTAATTGGACTTGTTGATCACTCTCCATCACACATAGCAAAAGACAATCAAGTGATTTTCGGTATCCAAATTGCTTTGGATCCATAAACATTAGTAGCACAAACTTTAGTCCCCTTAGGAATCTATTTTTCAATGTCATCCTTTTTAATTGAAGTACCAAGTCCTTTTGGGACCCAAATACTTCTAAAACATTTTCCTTTTACAAATCTAGGGGCACTAGATTGTCTTACATAAAACTTTGATTTTCCAAAATTGTTTTTCTTTTCTAATTCTTTGGAAATCAAATATTTTTCTTCTTGAACTTTGTGAAGCAAATTTTGTAAATCAAAACATTTTTGTTCAAACTCTTCAAGTTTTGCTTCAAGTTCAAGATTGGTTTTAGAAATCAAATCATTTTGAATTTTCAACTTTGAAATCAATTTTTTGTTTTTCAAAATGTGATTTTTAAACTCAAAAACCAAATCATCGTAGGCATCTTGTAATTCATCAAAAGAGTAAGAACATGAAGTAGATGAATTAGAAGTTACTCGTGAATCTTCTTCGATGGTCATAAGGCAAAGGTTGACTTGTTCATCGTCGGTGGAGTCCTCATCACTCCAAGTAGCCACATGTGCCTTCTTCTTATGGCTTGAAGTGCTTGCCCTCTCATTTTTCATGGATTCTCGTTCAAGATCTCTCAAGGCTTTCTTCATGAATGTGACACACTTCTTGAAGAGATGAACTATCTCTTCTTCTTCATCCTCTTCTTCACTTGAATCAATATGATGACAAATGGAGGATTTGAGAGCAATGGCATTGGTGTTGATGTCAAGCCCCTTGAGCTTTTTCTCTCCCATAGCTCTAATTTCTTCCCTCTTCTTCTCATCTTTTTTGTTCTTCTTCATGATTTGATGAGTAAGGAGCGACCCCATGAGTTCATCAAGCTTCAAGGTCTTCAAATTTTTGGCTTCGATGATGGCGGTCCTCTTTGAGTCCCAAGACTCGAGAAGTGAGTAGATGAGCTTTCGGACAAGTTTCTCCACCGGAATGGCTTCTCCATAGCCTTTGAGACCATTGGTGATTGTGGAGAACCTATCAAACATCTTATCGATGTTCTCTTCCGGATCCATCTTGAAGTTCTCATACTCTAAGGTGAGGAGCCCAATCTTTGTCTCATTGACTTCATCGGTTCCCTCGTATGTGACTTCAAGCTTGTCTCATACCTCCATGGCACTCTCACAAGAAGACATCTTCTCATAGATGATTAGGCTAAATGCACAAAAAAGAATGTGCAAGGCTTTGCAATTTAGCTCCATCTTCTTGCGATCGTCGACATTCCACTCCGCTTTGCTTCGTTGAGGCACGAACGAACCATCTTCAACTATGTCTCATAGCTTGTAGTCTCTAGACTTGATGAAGAACTTCATCTTTATCTTCCAATGGCCATACTGGGTTCCGTCGAAGAAAGGCGGTTTGTCGATGGATTGCGCCATTGAGCCGATTGTTTGATGTAACCCCCTCGCCCCGGTCTGGCCGGATGACCGGTCCGAGTGGGCCACACGGGGAAAACCGAGTGAAACCCGTTAAGGTTCCCTTCGGTTAGCAACCCTAGTTTTTTTTCTTATTTTAAATCTTGTCTAGATGAACATTATGTCCTAAGCGATTCACACAGCGGAAAACAATACCAAGGAAAACACATTCGAACCACGGCCATGCATAACAGTCCATTTTTAAGCTTACAGGGCAGACCGTATCGATACCCTTGCCAGGGGTATCGATACCCCCCCTTTCTAGGTCAACCCAAGAAGTCAACCACGAGAAGACAGTATCGATACCCTTACCAGGGGTATCGATACCCCCTTTCTCGGTCAACCCTCCTTGGTCAACAGAGTAGACCCGTATCGATACTCGGGAACTCCGTATCGATACGCTCTACTCTCACTCAACTCCTCAAATTACAGTAACTTTGGAGGGTATCGATACCCCAGGCAAAATCTGAGGCCTTTGGGCAAGACAGTATCGATACCCTAGCTAGGGGTATCGATACCCCCTGCACTGCAATTCCTCAAATTTCAACTTAACGACCCCAACACGACTCTAATTGCATTCCTCTACTCACCTGAGCATACACGAACATGCAAGCACACATATTTAAGCCAAGGGTGTCATTCAAACATGGACTAAAGCATTCACACATATCATTCTAATTAAAGAGCAATTCATGCATATATGGTCATACAAGCACTCATGATTTCATGCCTTAGCAACCAAACCATGTAGACATTCAAGGCATGCAACATAAGCAATATTTGTAGGTCAAACAAGGCATTCAAGAACCAGACCAATATCGACATTCATCAAAACTCAAATCAACAATACATATCCCATTGCTTAACTATTACATTCATTTACTCAAAACTCATACATTGAGCTCACCAAAAGCAACACTTGGACACCTTTCCTTGCCCTTGCCAGCCACAAGTTATTTATCTGCATTGTCGAACAAAAGAGAGCGTAAGCATAAAAGCTTAGTGAGGGTAGCTCATAAAACAAACCTTCGACAATGCAGGGTCCAAGCACGAACTATTTCCAAGATGAAATGCATGGTCTTACCTCCGGTCCGCCAAGCCAAAATGAACATGATGCATGAACATATAGTCAACATTATGCCATGCTCAACAACCATAAGCTCAACTTACCATGATACATAATCCAAAGCATTAACCACATCATATATCAATTCATAAGGGCATCACATATCATGTCATATAAGCATATAAGCATAATTCCACATTAGTATATACATACAACCTCATATTGGCACCTAGCTATGACCCGAATACGTGGATAACCCGTTGGAACGCATTTCCAACAACAACATTACCTCGGTGGGATTCCACTCATCACCGGTCCTTGCATGGGCGGGATTCCACTCATCGCCACATGCCCTACGGATGGGATTCCACTCATCATCACGTAGAAATATTTAAAAGCTTCCGGTGGAATATTACATGTAACCCCCTTAACCCGGCCTAGACGGTTGACCCGAATTAAGAAAGTCACACGGGGAAAACCAAAGTCAACCCGAAAGTCAACCTTGATTAACGACCCCTTTTTTTTCTTTTTAATCTTATCTAGATGCACATTAACCCTAATTGTGATCACACAAACATCATACTCAAAGATCACAAACATCAGAGATCAAACAGGGACCCAATTGAACAAATTACAACTTTAGGGACCAAATTGTAATTTCTGATAATTAAAAGGACTTAACCCAAATTAATCTTACCGACTTGAAATTAGTCAGGTTTCATGCTTCTCTGTGAAATTTCAGCTCAAAAGGACTTCCCAAACTCATACAATTGCACAAACAAGTTTCAGGACCAAAACGCAAACAATTCAAAACATTTAACTGCCAATGTCAGCCCCCAACGGTCGACCGTTCCGAAACAGGTAGACCCCGTTTCGAAACACGGGCCGTTCCGCAACGGGTTCCGGAACACGGACTGGCAGAGGCCAAACCGTTTCGAAACGGTGCATACCGTTTCGGACGCTTAGGTTCATTCAAGGCACCCGTTCCGAAACGGTGCACACTGTTCCGAAACACCCTGCACAGATTGCAGCAAAATGCATTCCAAAACATGCAATTGATCATTCAAACATGCTCCAATTGCCACCAAACTTTACCAGCATGCAATTCAACATATATAAGACTTACAAGCATCAACAAATCATCAGAACAACATCATAAGCAAAAAGCCCCAATTCTATAGGCATGCTTCCTACACAAGCTAGCTATTCAAGCACAAACTTCCAAAACAAGCATGTAATGATCCAACGCAAAAACCAGCATTCTCAACAACATTCAACATTCAACATACTTAGGGAGTTTAAAACCTCTCCCAAAACATACACATTGGTCCCCCATTGCCAAAGTATCAAAAGCTAAATGATCTTAGGAAAACCTTCCATACTTTGAGCTTTGCTTCCACTTGAATACTTGCCTTCCTTGCTGCCCTCAAGGTTCACTAATGTTCTGCATTATTGAATTAAGAAAACGAAGAGAGCGTAAGCAAAAGCTTAGTGAGGAATGCTCTTAAAACCATTCAATAATGCATTTAAAAACATTTACAAATCATGCTTTAAATCAACCTTTGCACATGCTCAAAAGCATACTTAAAACAAGCATCTCATGCTTCAACATAATATAACATGTCATATTGGCTCAAGTGATAGATTCCATTTCATTAAAACAAGTTCATCAACTTCCCAAGGACTTTTAAACACCTTGGCCCCAAGGACTTTTAAACACCTTGGCCATGGACTTTTAAACACCATGAATGAGGACCACACAAGGACTTTTAACCACCTTTGTGTCCATAGCTTGAATCACCCCAAGGACTTTTAAACACCTTGGCCCCATGGACTTTTAAACACCATGGAAAGGATCACCTAAGGACTTTTAACCACCTTAGTGTCCGCAACAAGAATCATCCAAGGACTTTTAACCACCTTGATGATCTTAAGAATACAAGGCTCACTCAAGGACTTTTAACCACCTTAGTGACCTTAACCTTTTCAAAACATCACTTGCCAATATACATCTTTTTCATCATTTAATCCACTGTTTTAAAGCATTAAACCAAGCCATATTCAACATGCATTTAAAAGCATCAAACCACATCTTATCAATGTACAAAAACAAGGAACTCTTACCTTGAGTTTCCTTCAACATATGGCTTACAACAACAGCAAAAACCATGCTAAATCATGCTTTCAAAACAGTAATTAAAACATGCAAATAACCATTTCGCATCACAACAAAATCATGGCCACCACTAGAGAGTAATTCCGAAAACTTACACTTGAGCTTAGCAAAGTTGTTTAGACTTAAGCTAAGCTCCCAAGTCATTGGTTTCAAAGCCAAAAACCAAATTTTCACAAACGCACTCACCGATTTCCACTTTGCTTCAAGCCAAAGCACCAAATCAAGCTTCCGGATCAACAACTCTTGGATCCAAAGATGCCTCCCCTGTTTTCAACACATCAAAGCAGAGGATTAATGCATCATCATGCATTAATTGCTTCAATGAAAGCACCTAAACTCGCTGCTCTCATCCACACACCATTTTCGGCCACCAAACACAACCGAAAATGCATCCAAACCACTTCTAAACAAAGCCCAGCCATAAACCGGCAAAACCACACATCCTTAAACATCATATAACATCTAAAAACAACCTATCAACATCCTTAAACCTCCAGCAACATCAGATCCGCAAGATCACCCCAAAAACAACCTTGAATCACAAGCTAAACTTAGGAAACTCAACCTATCCGGGATTGCATTAATCAAAACTCAATTCCTTATCAATTTAGAGTTCATTTAACATCAAAAACACATCTCAAATCACAGATTAATCAGATCTAACGAAAATCATCAAAAATCATCAAATCTTGCATTATAAGCCAAGATCCATTTCACCACTTAAAAACCTTTAATTAAACATCAATTAAGGATTGAAAACTTAGGAATTTCAGTAAAGAACTGATAGTTTAGAGGAGAAGGACGTTCTTACCTCCAAACTTGAGTTTCTCCTCTTTTTGGAATCAAAAATCTTGTTGAATCAAGTAGCAATTAAAGAGGTTTTGAAGATATGTTGATTAGGAATCAAATGAGAGTTGAAAGGAGGGATTTAGGTGAGAAAATCAGATCCAATTCTCTGGAGAGAAAGTGTTTGGGTTGAGAGAAAATGAGAGAAAGAAAATTGAGAAAAGTTGGTTACAAAATCCAAAATAGCCAAATGGCTTTCCCTCCACTTTTAATATCATTTAAAATCAGAATTTAGTCTTAAAATATCTTAGAAAAATCTGGAGAAACTCCCTTTGGGTAAATAGCTCCTTAAAGATTCAAAGTTTCAACCCTTTATAAAACAGCCACAAAACTTTCGAAAATTACATTTTGGTCACTAGCCAAAATGTCACCCTTCCGAAACTCATTTTCCAAAATTGATTTCACAGTTCACTTAATTATATTAAAAGATGATTTTAGAACATTTTTCCATATTTTTAATGCAACCCGAACTAGGCTTTCCTAATTTCACCCTTTTAGATTCGAACAGCACTTTGACCGAACCGATCAACGCTCAAACTTCTAAGCCCAAAACCGGGGCGTTACATTACATCACCGTACTCCTCCTTGGTGCCTTAACGCCACCAAGGCCACGTACGTTTTGACTCAATTTGTGTGCACACTCATCCTAATGATCGATCATTGTACCCAAGCATACTAGTGCCAATATAAATCAAATTTCACAACCTTTCACAATATCAATTTCAATATAAATTCCGTGCTTAGCACGTACTCACCATGATTCTCCAAAATCATGCAACTACCTCATTACCTCATTTCACAAACTAACACCACATGTATATCATCCAAGCAATTATCACATCATATGTCCACATACATATATCCACATTATATTTGTTACCAACATACATATAACAACACATTAAGCCCTACCTCAACATAAATGTATATCACATTATACGCAGTCATCACAAGGCATAGCATTGATTAAAGAGTTCATCCAAGGTCTCTAGCTAAGGCTTAGGATTAGGCTACCACCCTAATCCTAACTCTAGGTGGGTCTACCAAGCCCAACCTAGTCCACATGATTGAACCAACCACTTAAAAATCGATTTAAAAACATTAACCACTCACCTCTACTCCAAGCTCAACTACTAAGCAAGCATCACCTTCAAGTTTCCGGATTTCTTCCCGAAGCTTCTCCAACGCAAGCTCTCGCTTCTAAACAACCTCAATACGATTCAAATAATCCTCAAATCAGCCCAACATCAAAATATCAACCCGGAATACAAATTCAAATATCAAACCCAACATTTCAAGTCATGACCAAACCTCATACTTAGCAATTTCGGACAGCCCCAATACCTCTTCCAAAAACCATGTTTCCAACATCCATTGCACCCACAAATGATCCCAAATTAATCCCTAACCATAGTGCTACCATTGGGCTATCAATTCCCACCTAAAACAACCCCAAAACTCACCCAAAACCCTCCAAAACTCCATTTTCGTACTCATAGTTTACCCAGCAGAAAATCATGTTTTTAAACACCCAAATGACCTCCAAAACATCCCAAATCACCCTCCTAACATACCCTAACCATCATCCCTTGGTTTCCAACCTAAAACCCACCAAAAACCTAAATTTTAATACCTTAAAATTTGTCTTATGAACATACTACGAATTTTCATCCAAATTCAACCAAATTAATATATGTTACACCTTTCAACATGATTAACTAAAGCCCTAACTCAATTTATCAAAACCAATTGGAGAAACCCCTTAAAAATTCAAACTTTAATATAAACCCTAATTTCCAAAACCCCATATTTTTAAAATCCAAGACCATGGATAGATAGAGAATAAAAATGAGGTTGAGAAAACATATTTACCTCTTAAATTGGTGTTGAAATCGAGTACTAAAATCAATGGAATAGTAACTTGATATTAGAGAGGTTTTGAAAATGGGGGTTTTCCCTTTTTGATGTTGGTAAAAGGGTTTTATGAAGAAGATGACAACTTTATGTATAAAGTGGTCTTGCTTTTTGAAAGTCTTTGGTCTAATAGCAACTTAGGTCCTTCCCTTTTCTACAGAGGCTCAATTAGGTCATTATTTTAGTTGAATTGATTAAATTAAGTTTTATTGACTCAAATTATAAATCTGGTTAACTCCTAGGCCCGAAACACGGGTGTTACAACTCTCCCCCACTTAAGGTAATTTCGTCCCCGAAATTCATCGAACATGAAGAGCCACGGGAACTGCTCCTACACACTTTCTTTTCTCTTCTCACTACAACATACTCACCAACTCGGTAGACTTACCACACCACAATAGATATCTGATGCTAAGATCTCAACTGATTCTTCGTTGCACGCAATCTCAAACTCAACTCAATCTCTTCAACAAACATGGCACGGAACAGATTCGACTCACACTCCCGAATCGTAGATACACAAATCACATCACAAACCCTTTTTCTAACTCTGGTGGTAACCGCAACAAATAAACAACAGATCTAGCCCGACTCACAACTCATACAACATTGTTCGAACACTTGACTCATAACTTTCTCTGACTGATCCTCTGTCTTCAACAGGTAACCAAACACTATACAAACATCTTCAAAAACACTCTAGTTGAAATCTCGAATCTCTATTACTCACTTCCATTATGAATCTTTCACGGATGTAACAAGCTAGAAGAAAACTGACGCTCGGTCTTAACACGCTGGCAATTTACTCACTTACTCTCATACTGAATCACATTATTCGTCAACTCAATCCAGAAATACTCATCTTCAACCCACAATACGTCTTCATACTATTTAGATGCAATACAAATGAACTACCGTGTGCTTCGACCAAAACAATACGTCTCAAAATACTATGTCAATCAGTACAACAATTCTATCTCTAACAATACAAACTCTATCATCTCTGAACTGTACTCTGAAGGTCTTCTTTCCGCTATGTCTTGCACGCGGGGTGCCAAGAATCTGTCTTGCAACTGGTTCTCTTCAAACATTCTGACTCAAAGTAGTCTCAACCCGAAACTCGGCCACAAAACTACTATCATTTGATATACAGAATTCGACAATTGCAACTCGTAACTCAACTACTAATCTAACAACAAATACAACTCGGAACATCGATTACTACGTTAACTCTCTTCGGATGGTACTCCATCTTGATATTATAGTCTTCAAGCAGTTCTAACACTTTATGTTGTTCAAGTTTCAACCTTTCCTAACTCTTCAAATATTTCAAGTTCTGATGATAAATGTATATACTGTGTATTTCATACTATACAAGTTTTGTCTCTAAGTCTTCGAAGCAAATACAACTGTAATTAACTCTATGTCTCATATCAGATAACTCTTCTCACGGTCTTTCAACTATCTCGATGAACATGTCAAAATCATTTCGTCTTGCATAAGCACACAACCTAACCCTACATGTAACACATCACTACAGTTCACAAGCTCTTTCTCTAGCATAGGCTGGATCAAGGTCGAAGTTTTCATCAAAGTTTCTTTCAGTTTCTCTAGGGCTCATTATCTCACATTTAACCGCACAACTGAACATTCTTCTATAGCAATCTATCAATGGAGCAACTATCTTCAAAAGACCATTTACAATTCTCTGAAAGTAACAATGCTAGACCTAGGAACTATAGATATCTGTCACTGTCTTCAATTTCTTCCAACTCATGTCTTCTTTTGCCTACTTGGGATTTACCCTAATACACTCGGATGATCTGCATGTTCTAGGAGAACATCTTCATTAACTCGAAGTTCATGTTGCGCAACTTGGTGTACAATTAATTCTCTAATAGAATCTACCACACTAACTTCAAAACTTGTCATGATCTTCCTCGGTACTTGAATATACTCACGTGACATCTAGAAGAGCTACTACAACTGATCAAGAAACTCAGGAAAATATTCTGCTCAACATCTCTATGAAGGTAACTAATACACTAGTCAAACAAAACGGCATAACTCAGAGCTCAAGGTGATCACATCTTGCCCCTAAAGCTGTCTTCGGTACTTCTACTTTTCTCACTTTCAACTGGTAGTAAACGGATCTCAAACTAATCTTCAAATAGACTGAAGCACACACTAACTGACCAGCAAATCACTAACACTTGAAAACTGATGCTAATCATTCACTGTCACTTATTTCAACTGTCTGAAATCTAAACATATTCTTGTATTGTCCTCTCTCTTCTTCACAAATTGCACTGTCATACTCTAAGATGACGTACTAGGCCTAATGAGTCTAAGGTCCAGCTAATCTCGAAGTTATTTCTTCAACATTCTCAAATCTTCCGGGATTCATAAGTTACAGAGCAAACAAAACTGAAGCAACCTCGGAGACGGTCTCAATAACGAACTCTTCTTCTCTATCAATAGACAAACCGGGTAAATATTCCAAACACTTCTAGGAAAAGAAAACACAAACTATCCTAACATTCTGCGGTTTAATCTTCATTCAATAATCAAATCCATCACACTTGCTAAGCAAGCCTGCCAACTAAACTCAATCAATCTTCGACCTCCATAGCAGGATCAACATTCGACAAGAAGTTCACCTCCTCATCTACTACTACAGTCACACAGAAATCTGCAGCTTTAAGGCAACTCTCTCTTTGTCTCAACGTATACACTAACTCTGTGCTCTTCAAGCCAAACCTTGTCAAAAGGTACCTCAAAACCGTAGGAAGACGATCACTTCACATCTACTAGAAACTAATAACTCTGAACCACCAACAAAAATCTTCTGTACATCTTTCTGATCACTACTATCTCTCAAAGGCTAGTCACATGTGTCCATACATCTAAGGTCTCAACAAGGATATCTAATTTCTTACATGCTCACACAAAAGAAGGTATCCGCAGAAATTGCAACTTCACATGTACACGACTGATAGTATTCGGTCCTCTTGTTTTCAGACTGGTTCTTCAACAAAATCTGACTCTTCTAAACTGTTCTTAGAGCATCTCGTAACTTCAAGACTCAATTCTGATCGCACACAAACAGTTATGCTGGACTCGTTCTACCCTTACCAAACAATCCTGAAGTCAAAGCTCAAGGCTCCCTTCTCGGCTCAACTATATCGGAAGTGGCTTCATCTCTTCCGCTTGCTGGAAAACAACTCAACGTACACTGACCCAATCACACAAACTAGCTCCCACTCACGGACACTGACCGGCTGTCTTGCATTAAAATCATAGGCCAAACCCCAACGGTCACCAACTAACACTTCACCAGGCATGTTCAACTTGCATACTTGCTAACGATATACAAAAGCACGGATTGAGAATCAACTAGAGGAAACCAACTTAATACTATTCCAAGGGCTCATTCGATAAAACACCGACCCTACTCTAACCCCCACTTATAGGCCTTCACTTCTTCTTACTAACTAATGCCAGAGTTGTTCACATCGTCCCTCATCCACAGGAATCAACCACATACACCGTCTCAAACGAACGAATTGTACCTCAATTCCGGTACAACCATACCTCTCTAACTAAGGTGGTGGACTCCCCTAACATCGTCCACCTTTTCAGAAACTACAACTTCTACTTACCAAAAAGCAATTAAATAAACAACAACATCAACAGTAAATTTTCATACAAATTGGGTTAGCAAAGGAAAGGGTCCAAGTGGCTCAAGTATGATTCCCTCACTTAAAAATCTCTTTTTCGATGTAATAGTAGCAATGGGACTCTACTGAACACGTTTCAAACAAATCAACACACATACATGCTCAACCAAGCATATAACGAGGCTTACTTGCTAAACAAGCAAACATATGCGCACGATCAAACAACATACATTCTCAATCAAACAATCATACATCATAGCATACATGGGTAACGAACAACATGCTTTTAAACAAACAATCAACATACTTGTCATACAAGCAGTCATACTTACAGGGCAAGCAAACATCGTACATATCAATTCAAAACTTAAACTTACCTCACTTACCTGCCCAAGGTCTCGGAAACCTTAGGCTCTGATACCAACAAATGTAACCCCCTCGCCCCGGTCTGGCCGGATGACCGGTCTGAGTGGGCCACATGGGGAAAACCGAGTGAAACCCGTTAAGGTTCCCTTCGGTTAGCAACCCTAGTTTTTTTTTCTTATTTTAAATCTTGTCTAGATGAACATTATGTCCTAAGCGATTCACACAGCGGAAAACAATACCAAGGAAAACACATTCGAACCACTGCCATGCATAACAGTCCATTTTTAAGCTTACAGGGCAGACCGTATCGATACCCTTGCCAGGGTATCGATACCCCCCTTTCTAGGTCAACCCAAGAAGTCAACCACGAGAAGACAGTATCGATACCCTTACCAGGGGTATCGATACCCCCTTTCTCGATCAACCCTCCTTGGTCAACAGAGTAGACCCGTATCGATACTCGGGAACCCCGTATCGATACGCTCTACTCTCACTCAACTCCTCAAATTACAGTAACTTTGGAGGGTATCGATACCCTTAGGGTATCGATACCCCAGGCAAAATCTAAGGCCTTTGGGCAAGACAGTATCGATACCCTAGCTAGGGGTATCGATACCCCCTGCACTGCAATTCCTCAAATTTCAACTTAACGACCCCAACACGACTCTAATTGCATTCCTCGACTCACCTGAGCATACACGAACATGCAAGCACACGTATTTAAGCCAAGGGTGTCATTCAAACATGGACTAAAGCATTCATTCATAGCATTCTAATTAAAGAGCAATTCATGCATATATGGTCATACAAGCACTCATGATTTCATGCCTTAGCAACCAAACCATGTAGACATTCAAGGCATGCAACATAAGCAATATTTGTAGGTCAAACAAGGTATCAAGAACCAGACCAATATCGACATTCATCAAAACTCAAATCAACAATACCTATCCCATTGCTTAACTATTACATTCATTTACTCAAAACTCATACATTGAGCTCACCAAAAGCAACACTTGGACACCTTTCCTTGCCCTTGCCAGCCACAAGTTATTTATCTGCACTGTCGAACAAAAGAGAGCGTAAGCATAAAAGATTAGTGAGGGTAGCTCATAAAACAAACCTTCGACAATACAGGGTCCAAGCACGAACTATTTCCAAGATGAAATGCATGGTCTTACCTCCGGTCCGCCAAGCCAAAATGAACATGATGCATGAACATATAGTCAACATTATGCCATGCTCAACAACCATAAGCTCAACTTACCATGATACATAATCCAAAGCATTAACCACATCATATATCAATTCATAAGGGCATCACATATCATGTCATATAAGCATATAAGCATAATTCCACATTAGTATATACATACAACCTCATATTGGCACCTAGCTATGACCCGAATACGCGGATAACCCGTTGGAACGCATTTCCAACAACAACATTACCTCGGTGGGATTCCACTCATCACCGGTCCTTGCATGGGCGGGATTCCACTCATCGCCACATGCCCTACGGATGGGATTCCACTCATCATCACGTAGAAATATTTAAAAGCTTCCGGTGGAATATTACATCACCGTACTCCTCCTTGGTGCCTTAACGCCACCAAGGCCACGTACGTTTTGACTCAATTTGTGTGCACACTCATCCTAATGATCGATCATTGTACCCAAGCATACTAGTGCCAATATAAATCAAATTTCACAACCTTTCACAATATCAATTTCAATATAAATTCCGTGCTTAGCACGTACTCACCATGATTCTCCAAAATCATGCAACTACCTCATTACCTCATTTCACAAACTAACACCACATGTATATCATCCAAGCAATTATCACATCATATGTCCACATACATATATCCACATTATATTTGTTACCAACATACATATAACAACACATTAAGCCCTACCTCAACATAAATGTATATCACATTATACGCAGTCATCACAAGGCACAACATTGATTAAAGAGTTCATCCAAGGTCTCTAACTAAGGCTTAGGATTAGGCTACCACCCTAATCCTAACTCTAGGTGGGTCTACCAAGCCCAACCTAGTCCACATGCTTGAACCAACCACTTAAAAATCGATTTAAAAACATTAACCACTCACCTCTACTCCAAGCTCAACTACTAAGCAAGCATCACCTTCAAGTTTCCGGATTTCTTCCCGAAGCTTCTCCAACGCAAGCTTTCGCTTCTAAACAACCTCAATACGATTCAAATAATCCTCAAATCAGCCCAACATCAAAATATCAACCCGGAATACAAATTCAAATATCAAACCCAACATTTCAAGTCATGACCAAACCTCATACTTAGCAATTTCGGACAGCCCCAATACCTCTTCCAAAAACCATGTTTCCAACATCCATTGCACCCACAAATGATCCCAAATTAATCCCTAACCATAGTGCTACCATTGAGCTATCAATTCTCACCTAAAACAACCCCCAAAACTCACCCAAAACCCTCCAAAACTCCATTTTCGTACTCATAGTTTACCCAGCAGAAAATCATGTTTTTAAACACCCAAATGACCTCCAAAACATCCCAAATCACCCTCCTAACATACCCTAACCATCAGCCCTTGGTTTCCAACCTAAAACCCACCAAAAACCCAAATTTTAATACCTTAAAATTTGTCTTATGAACATACTACGAATTTTCATCCAAATTCAACCAAATTAATATATGTTACACCTTTCAACATGATTAACTAAAGCCCTAACTCAATTTATCAAAACCAATTGGAGAAACCCCTTAAAAACTCAAACTTTAATATAAACCTTAATTTCCAAAACCCCATATTTTTAAAATCCAAGACCATGGATAGATAGAGAATAAAAAGAAGGTTGAGAAAACATATTTACCTCTTAAATTGGTGTTAAAACCGAGTACTAAAATCAATAGAATAGTAACTTGATATTAGAGAGGTTTTGAAAATGGGGGTTTTCCCTTTTTGATGTTGGTAAAAGGGTTTTATGAAGAAGATGACAACTTTATGTATAAAGTGGTCTTGCTTTTTGAAAGTCTTTGGTCTAATAGCAACTTAGGTCCTTCTCTTTTCTACAGAGGCTCAATTAGGTCATTATTTTAGTTGAATTGATTAAATTAAGTTTTATTGACTCGAATTATAAACCCGGTTAACTCCTAGGCCCGAAACATGGGTGTTACATGTAAAATGATGATCGAGGATGCTGGATCTTCTCAATAGGATGTTAATCCTCTTCGATTGAGCCAAGCTCTGATACCAATTGTTGAGTTTTTGGGTGCTCGATTCTTTCAACCGATCTTGCTCACCAAGTGGTGAAAAGATGAATTTTTGGGTGGATGTGATGTGGAAGCTAAAATAATGATGACACAATGATTTTAGAGTGGTTCAACCTTCTAACCAAGGTCTACATCCACTACCTTAGCTTCCCACTAAGGATTTCCAATCAATTCACTATTGATTCGTCCCCTTTTCTAGGCTTAAGAGGAAACCCTTATACACCGATCAAGCTTTCTACCCAAAGCCTTGATCAAACCCTTTTTACAAGAGAAAGGAAAAATGCAAACTTAAATCCCTCTACTAGGTATTTGTTTGCTCAATAATGCACTCACCCAAAACCTAAGACACTTGAGCAAATTTGACAATTTTAGCTCACTAGTGTTTGTCTATACAAGAATTGACAATTTAAGTACAAAGACACTTTTTGATCATTTTTTGATTGACAATTGAAGCATTAACCATATCTTTATGCTTGGAGGTCCCTTTTATACTCCTTGATGAGTTTGTAGCCGTTACTAGCCGTTGGGGTTGAATTGGAGTCGTTGAGGACTTTATTTCCCACCAGAAATGCAGTTCTGCAGCTCACCATTTCGAAACACTCATGACCATTTCGAAACACCCTTTAAGTAGAAAGATCCGTTGCAGTCTGATGCAGCACCCGTATCGAAACACCCTTGGCCGTTTCGAAACACCCGTATCAAAACGCCTGTCTCCGTATCGAAACGATCTGCATTTAAATGTTAGTTGGGAAATAGTCGTTGGGGTTTATGACCGTTGTGGTCGATGCCACGTAGGCGTATCGAAACGGCATAGTCTGTATCGAAACGCTGGGCAAAAATACACATCCGAGAAAGGCTCGTTTTGATACCCGTATCAAAACGTTTTTCTACTGGAATACCCCGTATCGAAACACCTGGATGGTTTTGTGTAGTTTGGCTTTTGAAAACATGTAAAACCCTTTTGAAAACATCCCTAAACATAGTTTCAAGTTATTTGGACTTTGGAAATAGTTTTGAATTCTTTTAAATTAGTCCAAAACATTTATCAATTATTATATCAAAACATTAGTTCTACACTTTTCGTGATTAACTCTATTTATATATTACATCCTTTTGTCCTTTATATCTAGATTGGACACAATTCATGGAACAATCACACATGTATAGTCCATCTAATATTTCTTGATATCTTGAGTAGACTATTATAAACGAATAACTATGATATCTCATATCAACTTATTCGAGCATGTCTATGCATTTCTAGTCTCACTCAATCAAGTGGCCTACGATATTACTCCTATTATATAGGAGGGACAAATCCTATCTTGATCCATCATATTCCACTACATAGATTATGACATATCCAATATCAATCTTTATAGTTTAGTCAGTTACAACACATGTTTGACTGTACCAAAATATGTCACTCACGATGTTGAAATAATGATGATCTCAAGTCTGAGGATCATACATATAGTTATCACTATGAACAATGTTGTGACTGTCACATAATAATCCAAGAAACATGCTCATAGCGGGTCAGTCCAATATGTCGTTCTCTAATACATACTTATGTATTGGTTTTGACATCTCCATGTCAAATGACAACACTTTGTCATTAATCAACTACATATTATTCTGAATGCATTATTGTTGGGCATACTCTAACAATTTCAGCATACCTTAGTGGTCGGTTGGTGCTCGTACAGAGATCTTCACGACGTTAACCTCTGATTATGGTTCTGTCGGTGGTCTTAGAATGATGGATCCCTACTTGGTTGATGGTTGGTTGCCGATGTAATTAGACCTGGGTAGCGGAGTAATCTGCATGATAGCTTGGTTCGCTCACCAATCGTTTTTCAACCCGTAAAGCTTCTCGTTTGGATAGAGACAAGGAGATTCATGAAGGTTTGTGAATTTTGGTATGCTAATCACGATGGAAGTGTCTACTTTTTTTGCATCATTGTAAGAGATTTTCAGTGGACTTGTCTTTTTTTTTTCTCTCTCTTTTTGATACATTGTATTGTATTCTCTTTCATAACGATTAATAAAATTCAGATGCCATTGTTTTAAAAAAAATGCTATCAAATAGTAGTATCAGTTTAGTGATTGCACACCCCTCCCAGTTCCCATTAATCCCAAGATCAAATCCCTCTTATACACTTTTTTTATTTCTTTGTTTGCTTGTTTAGTTAAACTTAAGAGAAAAATAACGAGTGATTATTTAATTTTACTTAATCGTTATATCATTAATTCCGTGAGAGAGATGGATTTACAAAATCTCTTGCGGGTGTGTCCCAAATTTTCTTTATTAGAAATTATAATAGTTTTATTTTACCTATTTAACCCATAATTTTTAATTCATTTAAATCTTGTCTCTCTTATTTTTATGGTTAATTATACCTTGCCCTCCTGATAACGGTTTTTAGCTCCATCTCCGATTATTGGACTTGATTGAAGCTATTTTAAAAGCTTAGTGGTCAAATTAAAAAAAATTATAATTCAGTGAGCAAAATATAATCAGACCACTAGTTTAGTGGTCTTGGAGATAATTTACTCTAAAAGTTAATATTAAATTCACAGTGGTACAACTTTAAGAAAACTCGATCATTGTTGGATATATTTGTAAGATACATAGCCATTTTAACGAGAAAATTCATGTTCAAATCTGAAAAGAAAAAAACATAATTAAAAGAAACATTCACAAATCACGAATATAGAACCATAAATTATGGACATAAGTTAAAAAGAATCACTCTTGTTTTCTTCCATTATTGAGCAAATTAAAGTAGCAATGTTTTGAAATTTGTTGATAAATTTATCATACAAAGAAAACGCGTATCGAAGTTTGAAGCCGACAGGACAAGCTCGTTTCTGAAATTTTGGTGATCCACGGGCGAATTTAAAATTAGACTCTAATAATAAGTATTGAAATTTTTTAAATTTTGAGAGTAGGCTCTTAATAAAAAAGTATTACAAAAAATAGAGTCTAAAAACAAGTAATGAAAAAAATTTAATAGTTTGTACCTATTAACAAATAATGAGAAAAAATTAGGCCCTAGTAATAAGTATTGGAGAAAAAATTAGACTCTTAATAAAAAATATTGACAAAAATTACATTTTAAGAGTAGACCCTTAATAACAAGCATTAGAAAAAATTGAGCCCCTAATAATAAGTATTGCAAAAAAAAAAAAATGGACTCATAATAACAAATATTGAAAAAGGTTGAACTTTAAGAGTATGCCTAATAACAAATATTAAAAAAATGGGTCCATAATAATAAGTATTGAAAAAATGAGCCCTAATAACAAATATTAGAAAAAAATTAAATTTTAATAATAAACCCTAATAACAAGTGTCAAATTATTTTTGGTAATATGCATGTCCGTTTTACGGACCATGTTCGGGGTGCGAGGCTACCCCTCCCAATAATGTTGCCTCTAAAGTTTGAACTCACGTCCTCTTTTTAAGAGTTAAAAAATTAGATCATAATAATAAATATTAAAAAAAATTAAATTATCATTAAAATTAAATATTAATAATTATGAACTGTGGGCCCTGAATAGGAGTGGGCCCTAGAGCTTCTCCCCACCGCAGGAACGGCCCTGCGACAGGAGAACACATTCCCTTGCCTGCAATTAAGAAAACATGCAAGCAAGTTACAGTAATGAGAGCTCGAAAATGTCCATCTTCTTAGTTGTAAAGAAACTTTTGAAATAAGTTGGAATATTTTCAAATCGGACACACACCAAAAACCAACAACATATGCTGCAAAACGTGTGCAACTACATCAGTTTCTTTAATCATGTTTCAAAACACTTTGATTACATAGGGATCTATTCTTGTTGTCACCAATACAAACACTTTGCCCCCACCCCCCTTTTACAGCTTATCAATTTTTGTTTTAGCTAGTCAAAGCTGCATTGCCCTCTGCAGATTCCCCATTTTTTAATTGATTTCTTATGTACATGTACATTTTATGGTTTATGTTCGAGATTTGTGGCTCTTTATCCCAACAATGCTGTCTCTAATATTCGAACTTAAATTCTCTCATTGGAAAAGCATTGTGTCTTGCCATTGCACTCAACCATTGTCGGTCAGATTCCCCATTTTTATAATACATTCAAAGTATTTTACATGTTTCTTTTACGGTTCAAGAAGATCAACCTTTTAGGATTCTTGGTTATCCTTTCTAATCAGACGGAGAAGAAACCATAATTTTTTCTTGGTAACAAAAGTAAATTATAAGTTTTAAAAGATTAAAGGATGTTTTTTATTGTTGTTTTAAGTTAAAAATTTATTGGTTTTAAAAGAGTCCATTTGAATTTTCATTAACGTATGAACTTTAATTTTATAGGGGCTAAAGTCAAATTTTACCATTTCAGAGGGTCATGTACCTGTCAACCCATTGACTCCATATCTGCACTCAGAGGTGAAGTCAAAAAAAAAAAAAAAAATCGGAGGGAGAAGTACACATTTTTGAAGACTCAAAATGTAATTTTATCAATGCATTAACTTATAACTTAAGAATTTTTGAAGGGAATTAAATTAAGTTTTACCATTTTGAGGGGACTATGAAATTTCACCATTGCATTGTATTAAAATTTTGCAATTTTAAAAAGGAATGAAACTCCAATTTAACCATTTAAGGGGACTAACTAAGATGATTGTCGCTCCGTTCTAACTATGTTTCTGCTCTCAACAATGTCATTTTTAGAGTTCGAATGTAGAATCTCTTTCCAATACACTATAACGTGTGTGTTTCTTACTTGAGATACTCCATTAAAGTTGGTGCTTTTACTTTATAGCTGAAGACACAGGGAAAGAAAAGGCAGTCATTTTTAATTAAAAATGAACCGACATTGGACAAGCTGGGTCAGTTTTAAAGCTAATTTGAAGCAAGAAAACCGAGTTTCCGAGCTGTAGAATTGAGAAACACTGGTTGGCTGGGGATAAGTGGTCCCCAAATAAGGCCAACATGCCTTACTGAAGGAACCCTAACACCCTTGTGAAGGGCAGTCGACATGATTAGGGGGGTGGGGGTGGCAACTTCCATTTGCATACAAATGCGTGGGGATTCGATTTACTGGCTTTCAACACAATTAAGGGTCCAACAATGCTATGACATCTTTCAATTATATATAACATTTTTGTTGTTGTGTTCTTATTTGTATATTTTCGGACACGAATGAATATGGATAGAAGTAGGATCAAATATTAAAATTGATTAAATTTTTATATCAAACCCAACAAACAGAGGATGTTCATCCTATGAGATACAAGTTCAAATTGCTTTGTCGACAAGGTGTATGAGCATTGTCAAAGGGTTAAAAATATGTATGAACATATGCTACATTGTAATCAACTTTAGACTATTCAAAAAAATAAATATTTAAATTTAAAAATTAAAAGTGTAAATATTTTATTTGATTACTATAAACTAAAATGACTTAAAATATCATTATACAAAAAAATTTGGGGAGGGGAGCGGAACGGCAGCCCCTCTTAATGCATTAGTGCATCTGTCCCTACGAATGAACAACCCAACCTTTGAAACAAGGGCGGTTCAAAAATTTAAGGGGTCATATGTAATTTATTAAGACGAAACTCTTAAATAATATATGGAAGTTTTTATAACCCCCTAGACAGGTCTATGCGAATTGACCATGTCTAACAGGTTACATCTCCACTTTAAAATTTAAGTAAAAACATACCAAATGTTTAAGCATCAAATTTTAAACATAATTACATAAACTGACGAAAGATGATGAAATCATTTATATAAACCTATCAGATAATGGTTACCAAAATAACTGATATCACATAGTGTAACAAAATATTCATAACATAATACCATACATCCCAAAATATAAGCATATTTCACCCCTAAAAGTACATACCGATGGAAACATTACATTCTAAATAGAGTGTTGAATGTGTCGATCCGCCATTTTGTACTTTTAGGGGTGACATGTGCCTAGATTTTTAGATATATGGTATTATGTTATGAGTATTTTGTTACACCATGTGATATCAGTTATTTTGGTAACCATTATCTGATAGGTTTATATAAATGATTTCATTATCCTTCGTCAGTTTATGTAATTATGTTTAAAATTTGATGCTTAAACCTTTGGTATGTTTTTACCGCTCCCATTGTAAAACATTGACACATGCGTCCAAGCCGAAAAATCATGAAGCAGGCAGTTATTGAGTATTTGTTGTTACCGCTCCCATGCTTCATACATTGGCTCGTCATCCCCTTATCGGAAAGCTGTGATCTCGTTTCGTAGCCTATCTGTGACATTAGATTGGCTGAAACGATCCAAGAAGTCTTTGCACAACTCCATTCATGTGCTGAATGAACATGTCGGCTGGTTGTTCAACCACTGCTTCGCCCTATCCAGTGAATAGGGAAATAACCTCAGCTTTAGCACATCTTGGTGGACTCTGTGTATCATGAATGCTCTGCATATGTCTAAGAATCCTCTCAAGTGCTGTCGAGCGTCATCTATGGCAGTTCCTCCAAACTGCCCCAATGTGTTGATCATGTTGAACATCACGGTCTTTAACTCAAAGTGATCTACTTCAATTTCAGGCTTGGCAACAATTGGGTCAAATCCCCTGAAGTCATGCTCCAGATAGTCCCTGGTGGTTCGTACATATTTTTGCTGCCTGGGCGGAATTGGGGGTTGTTGTCTAGGTGGAACTTGTTGCTGCTGTCTGGGCGGCAAATCTTGCTGTACATCCCTGCCGATACAGGCATCGATGGCAGGATTATCGTCTTGGCCGTTAACCATTTTTGCTTTTGCTTTTCCCTATTCATTTGCTTTTCCTAAGGCTTCTCTGACTTCTTTCTTAAGTTCTCTTGCTCTTCGTTCGATGTCGTCAAAGAAAACAATTTCGCCCTTTGGATTTGCTCTGGTCATGCACTAGCAAAGGAAACTGTAAAATTCGGTTTTTCTGAATAAAATAAAAAAACTAAAAATTAAATGCAAATAAAAATAGAACTGTAGAAATATAAAAACGAATTTATTTTTGCCAATCCCCGGTAACGACACCAAAAACTTGTAGAGAGTTTGGGTGTTCTCTAAATATGAGCGCAAGTACACACTCTTGTCAAGTTATAGTATAAAAGATATCGTCTCCCACAAGAATTAGACAGCTTACTCGAATTGTAATTCCTGCACAAGAAAATTAAATGCACAAATAATTTTAGTTTATGAAAGAATTAAAGTAAATAAAACACAAGTAATTGAAGAAAAGATCAGAGTGATAGGCTGGGTCAGATTATGTTGCTCCCTAGTGTGAAACTGCATGAAATAGGTTAAGATGCTTTCCACTGCCAGACTTTGCTGCCTCGGTGGAGGATGGCAAGTTGGATGCTTCGAGGCTTTCGCTGCCTCGATAGTGGAACAGACGATTGGCTCGGCGGCAAACTCGGCAGACCTTCAAGGCTCAACAGAACACTTCGATATTGATCCCGCTTATGTCTAAGTCAGAAAACTGTTGTTGCCCACTGCAGATGATACCTGTCACGGCGTGAATCTTGCAAAGACAACAAACTTGGTTCGTCTTCTTTTAGCCGCCTTAAACTCGCACCTATGTCTAGGCCGAATTGATCAACACTAGATTAGGATGAGGATCGTACTTATCCATTTTGTGAGTTCGACTCTCTTGACACCGAACAAATAGATAGTTGAAAACTAATCTTTCGAACTTAATTGAAAACTATGAAGAGCATGGAATAAGCAAACCTTGAAGTTTTATTACAAAAACAAACTTAATTCCTAAACAACCGTTCTCACACTATTTTACAACATAACCCAAACCCAAGAGAAATTTAGAACATAATGACAGCAAGAAAACCTAAACTATGCCCAAAGGAAAACCTAGTTGTCTACAATTACAAAATATGTCAAGTATATATAGGCATTAGCTAGGTCAAGTTCTCCTTGGAGTAGAAGTCTTCAAATTAGCTTTTGAATTAAATGCAACCTTTAATTCTGACTTCTTTGAGTTGAATGTGGACTTCTTCTCGTTGCCTTGCACCGCAAGTTATCTTGGTCTCCTCCTTCGGTGGCTCCGCCCGCTGCTCCAGGCGTCAGAAAATTGAGTGGATGGCATCGTTGGAATCATGATTTTTTGCTCTACAGATCGTACTCCAATTCTCCAATTTCTCAGCTTGCTGCCCTGGGGGGCAGGTACGGAGGCGATAGGTACTCGACAACGGCTTTCTTTGCTTGGAACTGCATCAGTACAGCTCCTAGACTTGCTGCCTCTGCATCCTCTCTTCTGATTTGTCCTCCTCCTAACAACTTCTAGCCCTGAAATGCAAACTAAACTAAAATAATATCTTTTTCTTACCAAATAAAAGACAATCAATAAAATCATGGCAAAGTAAAGAATACTGTAAATATGAAATGCATGAACCCAAATATGCCTAAAATGTACTTAAGAACATCATTAATATGAGATGAAATGCATATAAAATATAGGACTAATGAGCACTTTACACTAGTAAACTCGGATACTGTTAAGAAGTATAATGCTTGAAGGAAGAAAATATAAAAAAGAAAAAGGAAAAAAAGAAAAGAAAAAGATATAAAAGAAAAAGGGAAAATGAAAAAAATGAAAAAAGAAGAAAAAAGAAGAAAAGAAAAAGAGGAAAAAGAAAAATTAGGGTTAAAAATGAAAAACCCGCAAAGGGCGTTTTGAAACAAAATGAGGGTCTGAGTTGAAAACCCGTAAAGGGCGGCTCAGATAATTCGTAAGATAGTTTTCGGAGCTCCACGGATTGTGCATTGTACTCAAGGTTTCCTCGACAATGGTGACATTCAAGATTACTTCTGGCGTTTGATAGGAGGAGTCTGGACTATTGATATTTGAATACTTGTTTCCCTTTCTTTTTATAAACCTTTTTGTGATTGCCATAACATTAATAAAACTAAGTTCTATGAATTTTTCTTTCTTTCTTGTTTCCTTCCCTATCATTTTTAGCATCTTGCTTTGAAATGAAGATTAATGGATTTGACAACCATTTAGATATGCAAAAGATTTTTGAGCATTACTTTGAGAATGTTTTGGAAAGTACAATGACTATGAAGTGTTCCATAATTAAGATTATCATTTGGGGCATATGACGTTAAAATGCTTGAAGTAGAAATAAAGCCTTGTTGCAAAATTCTTAAAAAGGAAGTAAAGCCTTACAATTGTCTTGGCGCTTAAATAGTGTTTCCTAACCACCAACCTTCCTTACATGATAATGAAAGCAGTCTTATAATGTTGAAGCTTGACTAGGGAGTTCATCCTTGAATATCGATTAAGAAGAAAATGAGGATTAAGTGTCTCCAATGAAGTGGGAGTAAGATGTAAAGATAAAGTCAGTAAGAAAGAAAATAAAAAATGAAGCATAAGCCAGAGTTGTTCATAACTCAAGGGTGAATCCTAAGGCAAGGGAGAGGGCCTTATCCCAAGGAATGGTGGACAAAGCTGGAAAGTCAGGAAGAATTAAAAGTGAAATGAAGCTAGCTTTCTTATCTACGCAAATTTAGGAGAGAGTTCATGTTAATCGGGTTCGCATCGGTGACCGAAATTTCTTCAGAGCTAAGAAAGCATTCTAAGCAAAAGAAGTTTTAAAAAGAAAAAAAACTTGTCATGCATTCATGTTTTAGACATCCCTAGGGGCATGCATATCATAATTATATTGCATGTTGCATTTTGTTTTTGTTTTTTTCAGGTACATGGAAGACATGTTCAAATGAGAGTTTGCTTATTCATCCAAGAGTAAGGATGATGAAATTTTTCAGAAGATTCGCTTATCCGTTCAGGCGTAAGGAGAATAGAGTTTGCTTATTCATCCAAGCATAAGGAGGATGAAAATTTTCAGAAGATTCGCCTATTTGTTCAGGAAAAAGGAGAATGGAGTTTTCTTATTCATCCAAGCATAAGAAGGATGAAAATTTTTCAGAAGAATATTCCTATTTGAGCATTTGGGAGGACATAGCCCACCTCAGCTATTTAAGCATTTGGGAGAATAGAACCTAACTCAGCTATTCGAGCACAAGGAGAATAGAACCAACCTATCCGTTCGGGCATTTTGAGAATGAAACTCAACTCAGATATTCGAGCATAAGGAGAATAGAACCAGCCTATCTGTTCGGGCATTTAGAGAATGGGACCCAGCTCAGCTATTCGAGTATAAGGAGAATAGAACCAGCCTATCTATTCGGGCATTTGGAGAATGGAACCCAGCTTAGCTATTCGAGCATAAGGAGAATAGAACATGCCTATCCGTTTGGGCAATAGGAGAATTGTTGCACAGAGATAAGCAAAGAGGGGCAATTGTTGTCAATAGATTTTCACCCACCAACATTAAATAATTATAAAAAAAATAAAGAAATCATTTTTCCCTTAAAATAATAAAAGGCCCACCCTTTCTAAAATATAAAAACACAACAAAAAACCCATCTAAAAAAACCATTTTTTGTAAAGCCCATTTCAATAGAAAAAAAAAATCCAAAGCCCACCTTGAAATATAAGCTCATTCTTTTTAAAAGGAAAAAAAGAAAAAAAGAAAAAATGATAATAATAAAATAAATAAAAATGGTGAAAATAAATGTAGAAAAAAGGAAAATAAGATGACAACAAAAAAATAATAAATGTGAAAAATAAACAGCAAAAAACAACAAAATTGCACAAAAAGGAAAAAAACAACAATAAAAAAAATAAAAAAAAGAAAGAAAAAGAAACAAGGAAACCAGCGCGTGTGCCGCATGTGCGCGGGCTGGTTCCTAGCAAACCTTGCTGTCGAACGATGCTGGTGGTCGTCCGGCGTCTGCCGGCCACGGCTGCTGTCGTTGTCAGTGTCAACCGACGTGTCTCGCCGTCGCTAACCCAACGACACCAACACCGCTCGCTGCCGCCGCCCGTGGTCGTCGAAATCTGCAAAAAAACGAAACAAATGGTCAAACCCTAGGCTCGAATCAAGGGGAAAATTCAGCTTCGAATCTGAACCAAATATGATAGAGTTTGAGGGCTTTTTCCGAGAATCAAGTTTCTTGTCTGGTTTTGGCTTCAATTCAAGGATTAAAAACCGAATTTGACTTGAATTTGATGTTGAAATTCCTTTATAAATACCCCCAAACCTTACTTGTTCATGACACTCAATTTCAAGACTTGAAAAAGCAAAAAAGGCTTAGAAAAGAATTTCGAAAAATTCTTTAAAAATTCTCAAAAGTTGCTGGAAATTTTGGAGTTGAAGTTCGAGCTTGGGGGCAATTTTCAGGAAGCAATTGGGAGCGTTTCGAGAAGTTTATATTCGAGTCCTTCATTCGTCGTTTCGGTAAAATTCCTATCTTTCTTTTTAATTTTTATTTAGTAATTTTCATGCTTGTTCTTGGTTGAATTTTTGTGTTTGTGTTTTTTTTGTGGATTTTAGGTTGTGTTCTTGAAGTCGGAAAATCGTTTCGCAATTCTGGTAATATTTTCGTTTTAAATTTTCGTTTAATTTTGGTTTGATCTATAAAAATTGCATGCTTTAAAAAATGTTGTTAGGAGTGTTTTGATCTTTAGAAATGTAGGAATGAATTTTTAAAAGTGTTGATATTAAAATAAAAGAATAAAATAGAGTTAATGTGGTTTTATTAAAAACATAAAGTTATGGATTTAATTAGGAAAAAAATAATAATGCATGGGTGGAAATAATAAAAAGGGCTTGATTTTTAAAAATAATAATTAAAGGGTTTATTTGAAATTTAGTTTTTTTATAATAAATAAGTTAAGTGATTTAAAAAAAGAGAAATAAATAAATATGTTTTTTTAGAAAAAGTAATAAGTTTTCAAGAAAAGAAAAATAAAAGATTTTAAATAAAACTTAGGACTAAGTTCTAAAGCTTAGATAGAGACGTATTTTGTTGAAAAATTACTTCACAAAAAACTAAGATACACTTAAGCAAACTTAAACCTTTAATTAGGAATAAAGGACTTAGACTTTTTTTAGGTTAATAATTTCGAACTTAGAATAAATAAAAAATGCTCAACACATTGAATTTCTATGTTGTTTGAAAAAGTGAAAATAATTTAATGTGGTGTCTTATGAAATGGGAATGACGTGTTAGCGCCAGAAATGTTGGCGGTGATTAAAGTTCATCTTCCGGCGATAAGGTCGTTAAAATAGTTTGATATTCATTAAACGGACAAATAAAATCGAACCTTCGTAAACTTGCAAATTTCAGTTTTGAAAAGGATTTGAAAATCAATTAGGTACCAATTTTGGGCGTCGTGGGGGTGCTAATCCTTCCCCACGTGTAACCGACCCCCGAACATGTTTTCTGGTTTTCGTAGACTAAAATCGTTATTTTATAAAAACAAAATGTTTTATTAAAATAAATCCGTTTTAAATTGATCCAATCACACTTTTCAAAAAGATTGGTGGCGACTGCGTGTTTTTAAAGTTTTCAAAAAGTCGAAGCTCAAAAGAGTTGCGACATCTAGTATCTAAACAATTTGGTTCAAGACAGTTTATACCGGCTAGTGCAAGCATGGCAAAGTTCGAGTACGCACACAAGACGAATGACTACAGGGGGATAGTAGTTCAGACTGTAAGAGCATGGGAAAAGCCAAGAAGGGTCCAACCATATCAAGACTCGGGGGTGATAGCGAGATACGTTGAATGAAGAACGCAAAAGATCAACGAAAACACATTCCAAGAAAAGGCTGGTAAATGCTAGTTCCTTCACCCCAAACTGCTAAGGAAGCACCCTCGACTTTAGAGAAGCTCAAACATGACCGTGAGTTGGATTTGAAGAGTACAAAAAGGGAATCAGTGATCTCATCGAAGAACTAACTATGTCGAAGCTGCAAGTAACCATGCATGAGGGAAAGGAAAAATAGATGATACAACAGAAGAAGAAGATTATTCGTGATTTGAAAGAGTTGCAGGAATTACACAATGATTATAAGGCAAAGAAAAAGGAAGGAACGGACAAAGTAGTGAAGAGCCTATCTGAGAAACTGGATGCAATGACCAAGGACAGAGATGATTACAAAAAGATGTATAACAAGAAGTCTAGGTCAAGCAAAGAATCGAGCAGTAAAGCGAAAAAGAAGCTGGAAGAGGAACAAGCTAGAAACTTCGATCTAATAAGTCAAGTAACGTAGCTAGAGTAATTAATTACAAAATACCACAATGAGGGTAAGGTTCGGTTGGAAATAGAGAAAGAAAGACTACAGAAAAAGGTAGCAGAGCTAGAAAATATTGTACAAGATCTAAAGGATAAACTTGCGGGTTATGAAGGAGCGCTGACTGTAGAAAGTGGAGCATGGAAAGACTAGTACGAAGCGGCACGACGTACCGTTCAAAGCCAGAATGATGAATTGGTTAATTTTAAGAAACATGTTAGGAGTGTTGCCTTGTACATCCAGATATTGTCAAGGCAAGCTGCGAGTTTGTTAGAGCAACCCAACATCGAGTAAGAGGATGGAGAAGTTATCACTCGCTTGCTGCACGAGCTGGTCAACTTAGGAATTAGGGCTATCAGTTTCTTGTAGGAAATTTGTCTTTTCTTTGTATTTGAACTTTCGAACGAATGAATGTTTCCAAAAGGCTAGTTCTTAAAATTCGATGCCTTTTTTTTGCATTCATGCATACATTCATACATTCACACATTTAAAACTTCAAAATATATTGCAAAATAAGGAATTTAATGGAGGAAAGGTTTAATGACAGTTTGCTTTTAAGCCGCAATCATACCACATTCATACGAAACTTGCCTGCGCTCTAAAGCCATGGATGTTGAAGATAGAATTGCCAGTATAGAAAATGATCGGGTGGAGACACATAATCAATTTGATAGAATGGAGCAATCTATCAAAGACCACTTCGCCCAAACACAAGCAGAGATTATCGGTCAGCTGATTGCCTTATTAAGACCGAAGGAGTTTGGAAAAGCTAAAGCTCCTGAAGGTGCTTCAAACGACGTGAATGATCAAGCTAAAACTACATCTCACATCAGAATACAACCTGAAAAACCTCCTCATGCGAAGAAGGTCCACATCAACTTTGCAGGAACAACACCCAATCATCTAGTGCATGTAGGGGAAAATTTTGGAAGTGGTGACGAAGTCCCCAGTCTAAATACTTTGAATGAGATAGAAAAGGTTCATGCTGAAATTGAAAGGAAGTACGATGAGCACTGCAAATCCTTAGAAGACCGCTTGCTGGAGTTACAGAAAGTAAATGAGTTGGGGCCAAGCGCTGTAGAAACGAGTTTAGTGACTGATTTGATATTGCCTCCGAAATTTAAGGCACCAGATTTTGAAAAGTATGACGAGACTACTTGTTCAAAGGCCCACCTCACAATGCACTGCCAAAAAATGGCTGCCCATTTGAAGGATGAGAAGTTGTTGATACACTGCTTCCAAGATAGCTTAACTAGTTCAGCGACCCGATGGTACACATAGCTGAGCCATGTGAACATCCGTTTGTGGAAAGATCTTTCAAGGGTCTTTGTAGAGCACTACAAACATGTGACAAAAATGGTCCCTAGTCGAGTTATGCTGCAAGGCATGAAGTAGGAAAATGATGAAACACCCTGGCAATAAGCTCAAAGATGGAGACATGTCGCAGCTCAAGTGCAACCTCCACTGATGGAAAATAAGGTTGCCCACATGTTTTTTCAAACTCTGAGGGTGTCGCTTTTCGAGAGGCTGATCAGTAATGCTACGCATAATTTTGCTGATATTGTGATAACTAGAGAATTGATAGAAGTTGCAATCAAGAGTGGTCGGATTGAGAGTGGAGAGAGCTCCCGAAGGAATTATAAGAGGAAGGATAGTGAAGTGAACAACACAAGTACATATGAGGCTCTGAAGAATGTGACTATTACTTATGCCAAATTATATCCCATTTGCATAAAGCAGATTTAGTGAGGCCATATCATTTGACGCCCTTGCAGCCTCCTTACCCTCCGTGGTACAAATCTGATGCCCATTGTGAATTTCATGTTGGGATACCAGGGCAATCGATTGAGACACTCACGACATTCAAGAAGGTGGTATAAAACTTGATCAACATGGGGATCTTAAAGTTTGACGAGCCAAGCATTGTTGCAAACCCTTTGCCAAGTCATGGTGGGCGAGGGGTGAATGCTATTGAAGAAGATGGTGAAGCAAGACGGTTGAAGACTGATGATTCAAAAATAAGATCTCCGCTGAAATGGGTGTTTGAACAGTTGTACAATGTCAGGATGATTGAAATGGGCATGAAAGTGGAAATGGAGATACAACATGAGGTGTATTGCGAGTATCATCAAGAATGTGGTCACGAGATTCAGTATTTTCAAGAGTTCAGGGACTTGATTTAAAAAATGATGGATAACAAAGAGATTGAATTCTTTGAGAAAGCAAGAATAAGGAAAGAAGTTGAGGTGTGCACCTTTGAGTGTTTCGGAGTTAAATACGGGATCCATAAGCCTTTGGTTCTCTCTGTTAAACCAAAGGCTGTAAGTGAGAAACTGACAATAATTCCGAAGGCTGTGATCTCGACTCCTGCACCGTTTGCTTTTAAAAGTACCATTGTAGTTCCCTGGAGTTATACAGCCAATGTGACCGTACTAGGAAAAGAGAAGCCACAAGAAGAAACAAAATCAAATGGTGAAAAGAAGGATGAGTTAGAGGAAAAGAAGGATAAGCAGCTTGATACAGGGGCAGTAAATGAAGTGGGACACTTTACCCGAAGTGGTAGATACTATTCTTCTCCAGAAGTACTTAAAGAAGCAGATAAGGTTAAAAGGAAAGTTGCAGTAACACTAGAAAAGATTTTTGGAGAGGAGCGAGGGGTGAATGTTATTGAAGAAGATGGTGAAGCAAGACGATTGAAGACTGATGATTCAAAAATAAGATCTTCGCTGAAATGGGTGTTTGAACAGTTGTACAATGTCAGGATGATTGAAATGGGCATGAAAGTGGAAATGGAGATACAACATGAGGTGTATTGCGAGTATCATCAAGAATGTGGTCACGAGATTTAGTATTTTCAAGAGTTCAGGGACTTGATTCAAAAAATGATGGATAACAAAGAGATCGAATTCTTTGAGAAAGCAAGAATAAGGAAAGAAGTTGAGGTGTGCACCTTTGAGTGTTTCGGAGTTAAATACGGGATCCATAAGCCTTTGGTTCTCTCTGTTAAACCAAAGGCTGTAAGTGAGAAACTGACAATAATTCCGAAGGTTGTGATCTCGACTCATGCACCGTTTGCTTTTAAAAGTACCACTGTAGTTCCCTGGAATTATACAGCCAATGTGACCGTACTAGGAAAACAGAAGCCACAAGAAGAAACAAAATCAAATGGTGAAAAGAAGGATGAGTTAGAGGAAAAGAAGGATAAGCAGCTTGATACAGGGGCAGTAAATGAAGTGGGACACTTTACCCGAAGTGGTAGATACTATTCTTCTCCAGAAGTACTTAAAGAAGCAGAGAAGGTTAAAAGGAAAGTTGCAGTAACACTAGAAAAGATTTTTGGAGAGGAACCTGCTCCAAAGATAAATGAGTCGGTAACAGAACAACAAGCACAAGAATTTTTTAGGGTTCTAAAACACAATGAATACAACATAGTTGAGCAGTTAAAGAGACAACAAGCAATGATTTCTGTCTTGGAGTTACTGTTGAGCTTCGAAAGGCATCACAATGCTTTGATAAGGGTGCTAAACCAGATATTTGTACCGAATGATATATCTGTGGACAAATTAGATAGAATCGTGAATCATATCACTGCTGACAACTACATCACATTCACTGATGATGAAATTCTCGAAGGTGGGATGGGGTCGGTGAAGGCTTTGAACATTACCACACATTGCAAAGGGTATGTGTTACCAGGAGTCCTAAGCGATAATGGATCGGCGCTGAATGTTATGCCCATGGCAACTCTACAAAGGTTGCCCATTGATGGCACTCGCATGAAGACATACCAGAATATTGGAAGGGCCTTTGATGGAACAATACGAGAGGTGTTAGAGAGGATTGAAGTTCCACTTTTGATCGGGCCAACAGTTTATAACATAGATTTTGTGGTAATGGACATTAAGCCTACATACAACTGTTTGTTAGGAAGACACTGGATTCACTCAGCTGGAGCAATTTCGTCGTCCTTACACTAGAAACTCAAATTTGTTATAGAAGGGAAGCTGGTTAGTGTCGGTACAGAGAAAGACATTATTACCTCAGTAACCACTGACGTCCCGTACATCTAAGTAGATGAAAACGCCCTTGAGTGTTCTTTCCGGGTTTTGGAGTTTGTAAATGCTACCTTTGTTGCTGAGGGCAAGCCCTTCCCGCAACCAAGGTTATCAAATTGCTCTAAAATGACTGTGCAGGAAACACTAGGAAAAGGCGCAAAGACTAGAAAAGGACCATTTTGGGCTAGGGTTCAGTCTGAATATGCAAAATTAGCTGATGGAATTAAAGAAAAGAAAAGAACAGAGAAAGGCTCCTTTACTGGGGATTGAAACTTCTTTTAGATCGATAACTTCCTTTGACATGTCGAAGATTTTCAAGTCTTGTGGGTTTGCAAATGTTGAGATATAGTTGGAAGAAGTTAATCGAGAAACCGCAAAGCTACACGAAGAGTAAATTTTCGGCAATAATCTGGATGGGCTCGTTATTGGTGGAGTTTTCGAGGGAGTTCGACATGGAGAATTTTTGGAACAGATTCGTCCATGTCTCTCAGGCTAGATGTTGAACAATTGGACTACCGAAGACTTCCTTCTTGTAGCTAAGAATAAAATAGAGTAAATTCCAGGAACCACCTTATACTTTTGCTCGCGAGTATAAGGGATTGTTTGTAAAGGGCCGTTATACTTATCCATTTTAATAAAGATGCTTTTCATGCTGATTCACAAATGGAAAACATGTTTCTTTAGTTTTTCACATCCTTTCCAAATATATTATTATTTCCTTTGCAGCTCTACAATTATCGACTACGTGAATGATCCTAAACCTAATCCTAGAGTAGGTTCTGAACCGCCAGTGTGTTTAGTGGAAGTCAATGAAGTCGAGTATGAAACAGAATGTAAATTACCTGAAGAATTACTAAAGTTGGTGGAAAAAAAGACAATCATATTTTACCTCATAAGGAAGAGTTGGAGGTTCTCAAATTGGGGACAGATGAAATTAGAAGAGAGGTAAAAATAGGAACATAATTCCCATTAAAGGAAAAGCAAAAAGCTGATTGATCTGCTACGAGAGTTCAAAGATGTATTCGCCTGGTCTTATAAAGATATGCCAGAATTGAATATTGATATAGTAGTACACAAGTTACCCATTAGGCCAGAATGTAAACCGGTTCAACAGAAGCTCAGAAGAATGAGATTGGAAATGGTATTGAAAATAAAGAAAGAGGTACAAAAGTAGATTGATGTTGGTTTTCTCGCAGTATCACAGTATCCGGAGTGGGTGGCCAATATAGTCCCCGTGCCGAAAAAAGATGGAAAGGTACGCATGTGTGTGGACTACAAAGATCTGAACAAAGCCAGTCCAAAGGATAATTTCACTCTACCACACATAGATATTATGGTCGACAACACGTCGGGAAATTCATGGTTTTCCTTCATGGATGGTTTCTCGGGGTACAATCAGATAAAGATGAATATCGAGGACATGGTCAAAACAACATTCATAACTTTATGGGGCACATATTGCTATAAAGTGATGCATTTCGGATTGAAGAATGTCGGGACAACGTATCAACGTGTAATGGTTACCTTGTTCCACGATATGATGCACAAAAAAGTTGAGGTGTACGTGGATGATATGATCGCTAAATCTTATACTGAGGAGGAACATATTCAAAATTTGAGGTAGTTGTTCTTAAAATTGAGGAAATATTAGTTAAAACTCAATCTCAACAAGTGTACTTTTGGAGTAACATCCGGAAAACTCCTGGGTTTGTGGTCAGCTGAAAATCAATCGAAATAGATCCAGATAAGGTGAAGGCTATTCATAATTTGCCACCACCCGGTTCGCAGAAAGAAGTCTGTGGATTCCTTGGCATGCTCAATTACGTTTCTCGGTTCATTTCACAATTGACCAATAAATGTGATCCAATCTTTAAGTTGCTCAAAAAGAATAACCCTGGAGAATGGAATGAAGAATGCCAAGAAACATTTGATAAAATCAAGAAATATTTGACGAACGCTCTAGTATTAGTTGTGCCAATCCCCGGAAGACCGCTGATCATCCACTTGACGGTTTATGAGCATTCAATGGGATGTGTGCTGGGGCAACATGATGATACATGAAAGAAGGAAAGAGCTATCTATTATCTGAGCAAAAAGTTTACCGAATATGAAGTACGTTACCCGCCAATCCAAAAGTTATGTTGTGCTTTGGTCTGGGTAACTCGTAGGCTCAAACAATATATGTTGTACCACACTACATGTCTAATTTCTCGCCTTGATCCATTGAAATTTATGATGGAAGTGCCAACATTGACTAGAAGGTTGGCACGCTGGCAAATGTTGTTATCAGAATTTGATATTGTGTATGTGAGCCAAAAGGCAATAAAAGGAAGTGCCATAATAGATTTCTTAGCCAGTCGAGCATCAAAAGATTATGAGCCCCTGAACTTTGATTTCTCAGATGAAGATGTGATGAATGTCTCCACAATGGAAACTATAATCCCAAATAATGAAACCTAGAAATTATATTCTAATGGAGCGACTAATGCCCTTGGACGTAGAATTAGAGCAATATTGATTTCTTCGAATAATGTACATTACTCGTTCACTAGCAAGTTAGAATTTCTTTGCACCAACAATATGGCAGAGTATGAAGCTTGTGTCATGGGTCTGCGAGCTGCTATTGAAAGAAAAATAGAAATCTTGAAAGTATATGGGGATTCAGCGCCGGTGATCTACCAACTTCGTGGAGAATGGGAAATGAAGGGTATAAAGTTGATTGAGTACCGAAAATTGATCTTGAAGATAATAGAAGAATTTGAAGAAATTTCCTTTACATATATCCCCAGGGAAGACAACCAAATAGTGGATGCCTTAGTTACACTGGCTTCAGTATTCCTAGCAAATAAACCAAAAGATATGCTGCCGATTCGAATGCAAAGTTATGAAACTTATGCCCATTGTTGCAACATAGAAGAAAAAGACGATAAGCATCCCTGGTATTATGACATTTTGCAATATCTAAAGTATCAGACTTATCACCTGGGGGAAAATGACAATGACAAAAGAACTATTAGAAGGATGGCTTCAAGATACGTGCTCGATGGAGAGATCCTTTATAAAAGAGGAAGAGATTAGATTCTATTAAGATGTGTGAATGCCAATGAAGCAAAGAACATCATGGCAGAAGTGCATGATGGAATATGTGGAACACATGCCAATGGATTCTCGATAGCCAGGAAAATCATGAGATATGGCTATTATTGGATAATCATGGAAGGAGATTGCATTGAATATGCCAAGAAGTGTCATAAGTGTCAAATATATGCTGACAAGATTAATTCTCCTCAAGTACCTCTTCATACAATAAATTTTCCATGACCCTTTGCTGTATGGGGCATGGATGTTATCGGGCAGATCCACCCTAAAGTTTCTAATGGACACCGTTTTATTCTTGTGGCCATAGACTATTTTACCAAATGGGTAGAAGCTGCTTCTTATGCCAACATCACAAGAACGACAGTTTGCAAGTTCTTAAAGAAATAGATAATTTGTCGATATGGTTTGCCAGAAAGGATCGTCACGGATAATGTCACCAATTTCAACAACAAAGTGATAACATAAGCAAGTGAGCAATTCAAAATCATTCATCACAATTCTGTGATTTACCGCCCTAAGATGAATGGGGCAGTGAAGGCATCCAATAAGAACATTAAGAAGATTATATCCAAGACAAGAAAAACTTACAAAGATTGGCAATGGAAACTACCCTTCACATTGTTTGCATATCAAACTTTGATACGAACTTCAACTAGGCAACACCTTACTCTTTGGTCTATGGCATAGAAGCGGTACTTCCCATTGAGGTCGAAATTCCATCTCTTCGTTTTTTGTCCAAGTGAAGTTAGATGATGCAGAATGGATACGTGTTCGATTTGACCAATTGAATCTATTGAGGAAAAGAGGTTGAAGGCGATCTGTCACAGTCAAATGTACCAGAAAAGAATGGTGCGAGCATATGATAAAAAGGTGTGCCCAAAAGAATTCCGAGAGGGAGATCTTGAGTTGAAAAAGGTATTGCAAATACATCGAGATGAGCGTGGAAAATGGATGCCTAACATGGAAAAACCTTATGTTGTCAAAAAGACCTTCTCTGGAAGACCGTTGATTTTGGCTGAAATGGACGGCAAGAAGTTACATAGGCCAGTGAACTCTAATTCAGTCAAGAAGTATTACGCTTGAAAAATTCAAAAAGAGAATGAAAAAAGAAAAAAAAGCGGAGTGAAAACCCGAAAGGGCGCTTTCGCAAAATGAAAATATCTATGGTGAAAACCCAGAAAAAGCGCCTTAAATATGTCAAAAAAAGAAAAAAAAAGAAAAAGAGATATGAAAATAAAAGGGGGTTCAAGGTGAAAATCCGTAAAGGGTGCCTTGAAACCAATGGATGATCCGAGTTGAAAACCCGTAAAGGGCGGCTCAGATAAATGAAGTTAGGCATCCGACAGGCAAAATCTCTCAGACACCCGGTATTTTGGAAGGGATTCCACATTTAAAAGTGTAACACCCGTGTTTCGGGCCTAGGAGTTAGCCGAGTATTAGTTCGGGTCAAATAAAACTTAATTAAAACGATTCAATTTCAAATAATGGTCTAATTGAGTTTTAATATGAAGGGAGGGACCTATGTTGCTATTTACCCAAGTTTTAAATAAAGCAAGACCACTTTATTTTAAAGTTGTCTTCCTCCCTCATTCTTTCCCCTTTTCACATTTGAAAGCCCCCACCATTTCTAAAACCTTTCAAGCTTTGAGTTACTATTCCATTTATTTTAGCACCCGATTTCAACACCATTTTAAGAGGTAATTATATTTTCTTAACCTCCTCTTCAACCTCTACTTGTATATTGTCTTAAATTTCGAAAATATGGGTTTTGAGAAATTAGGGTTTATATGGAAATTTGGGGTTTTAATGGGGTTTTTCGATTTGTTTTGATAAATTAGGTTGGGGTTTTGTTTAAGCATGATAAAATACACCATATATGTTAATTTGGTTAATTTTGGATGAAAATTCGTAGTATGGTCTTAAGGCTAGTTTTAAGGTTGTAAAACTTGAGTTTTTGGTGGGTTTTATGTTGAAATTGATGGGCTGTTGGTCTACCTATGGTATGAGGGTGTTTTGGGATGTTTTGGAAGTCATTTGGATGTTTGGAAATTGATTTTTTAGCAAGCCTTTGGGAGAGCACGAAAATTGGGGTTCTAGGATGTTATGTGGTTTGGAAAATTGTGGAAATGGGTTGTGATTTGCAAAGTAGATGGATGATTGAATTAGCATTGAATTGGGAAGTAATGTAAGTGTTTTGTTTGACTTGAAGCAAGAGGAAACGTGGAAGAGACTTTGGGACCGAATCCGGGAAATTGAAGATGATTGCTTGCTTGGCTTGGAGCTTGAAAGCTTAGGTGAGTGGTTAAATATTTTCAAATTGGTTTTGAGTATTTGGTTCAAGCATGTGAACCTAGGATGGGCTTGGTAAACCCACATAGAGTTGGGATTAGAGTGGTAGCCTAATCCCAAGCTTTGATTAGAGACTTTGGTTGCACTTTTAATGGTTGTATATGCCTCGTACTAATTTGGGATGGTGTTGATTACGTATATGTTGTATACATGTATGTTGGGGCATGTTTGATGTATTGTTATATGCATGTTGATGATAGATATGATATGGTTATACACATGTGTAAACTATAATGTGATATGGTTGTTAATGTTGTACATGTGGTTTTGACACTTGAAATGATGTTATGAGATGATTGTATGATCCGAGGATCATGGTGAGTACATGCTAGGCATGGGAATATGGTTTGTACATGATGGTAAGTCATGGTGAGTACGTGCTAAGCACGGAAGTGTTATGAATTGACATTATGAATGATTAATGAAATGTGTAGTATTGGCACTAGTATGCTTGGGTACAAATGATCGATCATTAGGATGTTAGTGTGTACACATGAGTCAAAAGTTGCGCGTGGCCTTGGTGGCGTTGAGTCACCAAGGAGGAGTACGGGTTCGCCCGGAAATTGTATTTATATTTCTACGTGATGATGAGTGGAATCCCATCCGTAGGGCATATGGCGATGAGTGGAATCCCGCACGTGCAAGGACCGGTGATGAGTGGAATCCCACTGAGGTAATGTTGTTGTTGGAAATGCGTTCCAACGGGTTATCCGCGTATTCGAGTCATAGCTAGGTGCCAATACAGATTGTAGTTTATGTTACCAATATGTGGTTAATTGTGAGCCAATGTGTTTTGGGAGGTGTTGCTAACATGGTTTAATATATGTGATTTCATATGTTGTGGATTTAAACATGTTGAGCATGTCATGACAATGAATATATGTTCATGCATCATCTATATTTATGGCTCGCGTGGATCGGAGGTAAGACCATGCATTTTATCTTGGTTGTAGCTCGTGCTTGGACCCTGCATTGTCGAGGTTTGTTTTTAAAGAGCTTACCATCACTAAGCTTTTATGCTTACGCTCTCTTTTGTTCGACAATGCAGATAAATAGCTTGTGGGTGGCAAAGGCAAGGAAAGGTCTCCAAGTGTTGCTTTTGGTGAGCTCAATGTATGAGTTTTAAGTAATAGATTGTAATAGTTAAGCAATGGGATAGGTGTTGTTGATTTGAGTTTGATGTATGTCTATGGTTGACTTGGTTGTAAGCATGTTATATCTTGCCAAATGTTTGTTTGATCGATGGCTTATGAATGTCTAAGTTGCTTGAATGGCATGTAAACTTATTTGATATGTATGATGCGTATTGGTTCTCTTTTAATGTCTTCAAGCATGCTTGTATGAAAGGCTCTACATGTGTAATTTGCTATGTATGAAAGATTGTCTAAATCCATGCTTGTATGTGTTTGAGTATGTTAAATCTAGGATGTATGCCTCTAGACTTGGTTTGATGGTTTTGTGTGCCTTTAGGGGTCCTAAGGGACCTTCCTACTTGTTGAAATACCCTTAAATCTGAATTTCAAAAGGTTGCAGACAGCCCGCGTTTTGAAACGGGCTGGGTCGTTTCGGAACGGGTAAGGCTTCAGGGACCCCGTATCGGAACGCGTTTCGATACGGCATGGCCTTTGAAACCCCTGTTCCGATACGCGTTTCGGAACGTTTTGGCTACTGGAATTCTGAGAAATTCACGAGATGAAGGTGTATCGAAACGGGTATAAGGGTTTCGAAACGGTCAAAATCTCGTTGACCACGAGAAGTTGACCGTTGAGGGCGTTTCGGAACGGTTGACCACCGTTTCGATACGACCCCTTATAGAGGCTCTGGGACAGTTGACCTGGTCAAGGCGTTTCGATACGCCTCAAGGGTGTTTCGAAACGGCCTGTTTAAAATATTAAAAGTGGGCTGTTTAATTGCTGTTTTGGGATCGAATGTTTGTCTCATGTATTTTATTCTGTTGTTTGATCACATAGGACATAAGTGGTCTTTTAGACAAGATAAATAAAAGAAATTTTCTAGGGTTGCTAACCGAGGTGGGACCTTAACGGGTTTCGCTTCGGTTTTCCCCGTGTGGCCCACTCGGACCGATCGTCCGGCCAGACCGGGACGAGGGGGTTACATTTGTTGGTATCAGAGCCTAAGGTTACCGAGACCTTGGGCAGGTAAGTGAGGTAAGTTTAAGTTTTGAATTGATATGCACGGTGTTTGCTTGCTTTGTAAGTATGATTGCTTGTATGACAAGTAAGTTGATTGTTTGTTTAAAAGCATGTTGCTCGTTACCCGTGTATGCTGTGATGTGTGATTGTTTGATTGAGAATGCATGTTGTTTGATCGTACGCATGTGTTGCTTGTTTAGCAAGTAATCCTTGTTATATGCTTGGTTAAGCATGTATGTGTGCTGATTTGGTTGAAACATGTTTAGTAGTCCCATTGCTTCTATTACATCGGAAAAAGGATTTTAAGTGAGGGAAATCATACTTGAGCCACTTGGACCTTTCCTTTGCTAACCCAATTTGTATGTTAAATTGTGATTGATTTATTGCTTTTAGTAAGTTTAGGGCCAGTGTGTGGGCCGTGAATCGGTAAGTGGAAGTTGTGGTTTTGAAAATGGGGATGATGTAGAGGAAGTTCTTTGCTATAGTTAGGGGAGTATAGTTGTACCGGAGTTGATGAACAATTTGTTTTCTCGAGTCCGCGTGCACGTGAGTTGATTCTTGTTGGTGGGAGATGACGAGGCCGATTCTGGTATTAGTTGGTGAAAAGAAGTGAAGACCTATGAGTGAGAGTCAGGTGGTATCTATGTTATAGTGGATAAGCCCTTGGTACAGTTTTGAGTTTGTCTCTTCTGATTGGTTCTGAGTTCGTACTTCCGTATGTTGTTAACAAGCATGCAAGTTTGAATGTGCTCGATGAGGTAGGTATGAGTACCTTAGTTCTTTTGGCGAGATCTAGGTAGGGGTCTCGTGTGAGTAATCTGAATTTCAGAAGTGTTAGTGGTGACCGTTGGGGTTCAGCCTATGATTTCGATGCAAGACAGCCGATCAGTGTCCGTGAATGGGAACCGATTTGTGTGTTTGGGGCCAGTGTGCGTCTGGGTGGTTTTCCAGTATGGTTGTCTGTGTGTGCCCAGAACCGCGTTTTTGAAGTTTTGAAATGCTCTACCAATAGTCTAGAAGAGTCGAATTTTGTTGAAGAATCAGTCTGAAAACAAGAGGACCGAAGACTATCAGTTGTGTACTTGTGAAGTTACAATTTTTGCAGAATCGTCCGTTTGTGTGAGCGTGCAAAGATTTTGACGTATCTCTGTTGAGATTTTAGACGTAGGGACGCATGTGACTAGACCTTTTGGGAGATAGTAGTGATCAGAAAGATGTACAGAAGATGTTTGTTGGTGGTTCAGAGTTACTAGTTTCTAGTAGATGTGAAGTGATTGTCTTCCTACAGTTTCGGTGTGCCTTTTTCCAAGGCTCGACTTGAAGAGCAAATAGTTAGTGTATACATTGAGACAAAGAAAGAGTTGACTTGAAGTTACAAGATTTATGTGTGACTGTAGTGGTAGGTGAGAAGGTGAACTTCTTGTTGAATGTTGATCCAGATTTAGAGGTCGAAGATTGATTGAGTTTAGTTGACAGGCTTGCTTAGTAATTGTGATGAATTTGATTTTGAATGAAGACTAGACCGCATAATGTTAGGATAGTTTGTGTTTTCTTTTCCTAGAAGTGTTTGGAAGAATTGTCGGCTTATCTCTTGTCTAGAGAGGAAGAGTTTGATATTGAGACCGTCTTTGAGTTTACTCCTGTTTTGATTGCTCCATATCGTATGATTTCCGGAAGAATTGAGAATGTTGAAGAATCAACTTCGAGATTTGTTAGACCTTAGACTCATTAGGCTTAGTGCATCATCTCAGAGTTCTACAGTGTAATTTGTGAAGAGGGAAGAGTGACAGTACGAGGATGTGTTTAGATTTCAGATAGTTGAAACAAGTGACAGTGAATGATTAACATCCGTTTCTGAGTGTCAGTGATTAGTTGGTCAGTAGTGTGTGCTTCAGTCTTTCGAAGATTAATTTGAGATCCGTTTACTACCAGTTGAAAGTGAGAAAATTTGAGGTACCGAAGACAGCTTTAGGAGTGAGATGTGATCACCTTGAGCTCTGAGTTATGCCGTTTTGTTTGACTAGTATATTAGTTACCTTCATAGAGATGTTGAACAGAATAATTCTTGAGTTCCTTGATCAGTTGTAATAGTTCTCATAGATGACACATGAGTATATTCACGTACCGAAAAAGGCCATGGCAAGCTTCGAAGTTTGTGTGGTAGATCCTTTTAAGGAATCAGTGGTATGCCAAGTTGTGCAACGTGAACTCCGAGTTAATGAAGATATCCTCCTAGGACATGTAGATCAGCCGAGTGTGTTAGAGTAAATCCCAAGTAGACAAAAGAAGATATGAGTTGGAAGAAATTGAAGACTGTGACAGATATCCATAGTTCCTAGGTCTAGCATTGTTACTTTCGGAGAATTGTAAATAGTCTTTGAAGATAGTTGCTCCATTGATAGATTGCTACAGAAGAATGTTCAGTTGTGTGGTTAGATGCGAGATAATGAGCCCTTGAGAAACTGAAGGAGACTTTGAAGAGAGCTTCGACCTTGAATCAACTTATGTTAGAGAAAGAGTTGTGAACCACAGTGATGCATTACATGTAGAGTTAGGTTGTGTACTTATGCAAGACAGAAGATTGTGGCTTGTTCAGCAAGATAGTTGGAAGACCGTGAGAAGAGTTATCCGATATGAGACATAGAGCTAATTACAGTTGTATTTGCTTCGAAGACTTAGAGACGAAGCTTGTATAGTAAGAAATGCACAGTGTATATGTACGTATCATCAGAGCTTGAAATATTTGAAGACTTAGGAAGGGTTGAAACTTGAACAGCATGAGTAGATATAATTGCTTAAAGACTGTGATCTCAAGATTGAGTACTATCTGAAGAGAGTCTACGTAGTAACCGATGTTTCGAGTTGTAGTTGTTGTCAGCTTGGTAGTTGAGTTGCGAGTTGTATTTGCCGAATTCAGTTACCGAATGACAGTATTCTTGTGGCCGAGTTTCGTGTTGGACCTACATTGAGTCAGAATGCTTGAAGAGAAACAGTTGCAAGACAGATTCGTGGCACCTCACGTGCAAGACATTGTGGAAGGAAGACCGTCATAATACAGTTTCAGAGATGATAGAATTTTGCATTTCAGAGACAGAATAATTGTACTGATTGACATAGTGTTATGAGACATATTGTTTTGGCCGAAGCACACGGTGTTTCTTTTGATTTGCATCTGAGTTGTATGAAGACGTATTGCGGGTTGAAGATGAATACTTCTAGATTGAGTTGATGAAAAATGTGGTCCTGTATGAGAGTAAGTGCGTGAATTGTCAGTATGTTGAGACCGAGCGTCAGTTTTCTTCTAGCTGCTACATTCGCGGAAGATTTTTAATGGAAGCGAGTAATAGAGATTCGAGATTTCAACTAGATTATTCTTGAAGACATTTGTATAGTGTTTGGTTACCGGTCGAAGTCAGATGGTCAGTTAGAGGAAGTTATGAGTCAAGTGTTCAAACAGTGTTGTATGAGATTATGGATCGGGCTAATTCTGTTGTCTGTTTGTTGCAGTTGCCACCAGAGTTAGAAAATGGGTTTGAGATGTGTAATGTGTATCTGTGATTCGAAAGTGTGAGTCAGATCTGTTTCAGGCTATGTTTGTTGAAGAGATTGAGTTGAGTTTGAAATTGCGTGCAACAGAGGATCAGTCGAGATCTTAGCATCAGAGATCTATAGTTGTGTGGTGAGTCTTTCGAGTTGGTTAGTATGTTGGGGTGAGAGAGGAATGTGTGGACGTGCATGTTTCAGTGGCCCTCCGTGATCGATGAATTTCGGGGACGAAATTTCTTTAAGTGGGGAGAGTTGTAACACCCGTGTTTCGGGCCTAGGAGTTAGCCGAGTATTAGTTCGGGTCAAATAAAACTTAATTAAAACGATTCAATTTCAAATAATGGTCTAATTGAGTTTTAATATGAAGGGAGGGACATATGTTGCTATTTACCCAAGTTTTAAATAAAGCAAGACCACTTTATTTTAAAGTTGTCTTCCTCCCTCATTCTTTCCCCTTTTCACATTTGAAAGCCCCCACCATTTCTAAAACCTTTCAAGCTTTGAGTTACTATTCCATTTATTTTAGCACCCGATTTCAACACCATTTTAAGAGGTAATTATATTTTCTTAACCCCCTCTTCAACCTCTACTTGTATATTGTCTTAAATTTCGAAAATATGGGTTTTGAGAAATTAGGGTTTATATGGAAATTTGGGGTTTTAATGGGATTTTTCGATTTGTTTTGATAAATTAGGTTGGGGTTTTGTTTAAGCATGATAAAATACACCATATATGTTAATTTGGTTAATTTTGGATGAAAATTCGTAGTATAGTCTTAAGGCTAGTTTTAAGGTTGTAAAACTTGAGTTTTTGGTGGGTTTTATGTTGAAATTGATGGGCTGTTGGTCTACCTATGGTATGAGGGTGTTTTGGGATGTTTTGGAAGTCATTTGGATGTTTGGAAATTGATTTTTCAGCAAGCCTTTGGGAGAGCACGAAAATTGGGGTTTTAGGATGTTATGTGGTTTGGAAAATTGTGGAAATGGGTTGTGATTTGCAAAGTAGATGGATGATTGAATTAGCATTGAATTGGGAAGTAATGTAAGTGTTTTGTTTGACTTGAAGCAAGAGGAAACGTGGAAGAGACTTTGGGACCGAATCTGGGAAATTGAAGATGATTGCTTGCTTGGCTTGGAGCTTTGAAGCTTAGGTGAGTGGTTAAATATTTTCAAATTGGTTTTGAGTATTTGGTTCAAGCATGTGAACCTAGGATGGGCTTGGTAAACCCACATAGAGTTGGGATTAGAGTGGTAGCCTAATCCCAAGCTTTGATTAGAGACTTTGGTTGCACTTTTAATGGTTGTATATGCCTCGTACTAATTTGGGATGGTGTTGATTACGTATATGTTGTATACATGTATGTTGGGGCATGTTTGATGTATTGTTATATGCATGTTGATGATAGATATGATATGGTTATACACATGTGTAAACTATAATGTGATATGGTTGTTAATGTTGTACATGTGGTTTTGACACTTGAAATGATGTTATGAGATGATTGTATGATCCGAGGATCATGGTGAGTACATGCTAGGCATGGGAATGTGGTTTGTACATGATGGTAAGTCATGGTGAGTACGTGCTAAGCACGGAAGTGTTATGAATTGACATTATGAATGATTAATGAAATGTGTAGTATTGGCACTAGTATGCTTGGGTACAAATGATCGATCATTAGGATGTTAGTGTGTACACATGAGTCAAAAGTCGCGCGTGGCCTTGGTGGCGTTGAGTCACCAAGGAGGAGTACGAGTTCGCCCGGAAATTGTATTTATATTTCTACGTGATGATGAGTGGAATCCCATCCGTAGGGCATGTGGCGATGAGTGGAATCCCGCACGTGCAAGGACCGGTGATGAGTGGAATCCCACCGAGGTAATGTTGTTGTTGGAAATGCGTTCCAACGGGTTATCCGCGTATTCGAGTCATAGCTAGGTGCCAATACAGATTGTAGTTTATGTTACCAATATGTGGTTAATTGTGAGCCAATGTGTTTTGGGAGGTGTTGCTAACATGGTTTAATATATGTGATTTCATATGTTGTGGATTTAAACATGTTGAGCATGTCATGACAATGAATATATGTTCATGCATCATCTATATTTATGGCTCGCGTGGATCGGAGGTAAGACCATGCATTTTATCTTGGTTGTAGCTCGTGCTTGGACCCTGCATTGTCGAGGTTTGTTTTTAAAGAGCTTACCCTCACTAAGCTTTTATGCTTACGCTCTCTTTTGTTCGACAATGCAGATAAATAGCTTGTGGGTGGCAAAGGCAAGGAAAGGTCTCCAAGTGTTGCTTTTGGTGAGCTCAATGTATGAGTTTTAAGTAATAGATTGTAATAGTTAAGCAATGGGATAGGTGTTGTTGATTTGAGTTTGATGTATGTCTATGGTTGACTTGGTTGTAAGCATGTTATATCTTGCCAAATGTTTGTTTGATCGATGGCTTATGAATGTCTAAGTTGCTTGAATGGCATGTAAACTTATTTGATATGTATGATGCGTATTGGTTCTCTTTTAATGTCTTCAAGCATGCTTGTATGAAAGGCTCTACATGTGTAATTTGCTATGTATGAAAGATTGTCTAAATCCATGCTTGTATGTGTTTGAGTATGTTAAATCTAGGATGTATGCCTCTAGACTTGGTTTGATGGTTTTGTGTGCCTTTAGGGGTCCTAAGGGACCTTCCTACTTGTTGAAATACCCTTAAATCTGAATTTCAAAAGGTTGCAGACAGCCCGCGTTTCGAAACGGGCTGGGTCATTTCGGAACGGGTAAGGCTTTAGGGACCCCGTATCGGAACGCGTTTCGATACGGCATGGCCTTTGAAACCCCTGTTCCGATACGCGTTTCGGAACGTTTTGGCTACTGGAATTCTGAGAAATTTACGAGATGAAGGTGTATCGAAACGGGTATAAGGGTTTCGAAACGGTCAAAATCCCGTTGACCACGAGAAGTTGACCGTTGAGGGCGTTTCGGAACGGTTGACCACCGTTTCGATGCGGCCCCTTATAGAGGCTCTGGGACAGTTGACCTGGTCAAGGCGTTTCGATACGCCTCAAGGGTGTTTCGAAACGGCCTGTTTAAAATATTAAAAGTGGGCTGTTTAATTGCTGTTTTGGGATCGAATGTTTGTCTCATGTATTTTATTCCGTTGTTTGATCACATAGGACATAAGTGGTCTTTTAGACAAGATAAATAAAAGAAATTTTCTAGGTTGACCAACAAATGCATCGTACAGTCCATACAATCCATACAATCCTTATAGTTTTGGGGGGGAGGGAACGTCGGCTCCTTACGTTACGCACGACCATGAAGCATCATATGGCCGACACTCAATGTATGTCTCTGGCACCGACTACGGTCAACCATCTATGGGGAGACATTCTTCTTTTGGGGGTGAGGGAGCGTCGTCTTCTTACGCTATGCACGGCCATGATTCATCATATGGACGACACTCAACGTATGTCCCTAGCACGGAGTACGTTCAACCATCAATGGGAATACATTCTTCTTATGGTGATCTTGATTTTGGTCTTGGAAATGAGGTTCCTGAGCGATCTCGTGAGAGGTCTCCCACTCCTCGACCCCAATCCTCGCCTCAAAGGGTAGTGATTCCAGAAGCTCTACTATTCCAGCTCCCGGAGGATGCTTCTGACGAAGAACCGATTAGAGAACCCGGGCCAGACGGAGACGAGCTGGGGCCATTCTATCCCGAACCAGAAGACTTGACAGAGTTACCAGAAGACCCAGAAGACACTGTCGTTCCACCACCAGATTTGGACGAAGAACCGACTACCACCAACTTTCCTGTAGACGCAAGACCAATTTCTATGTTCCAGCCACCATCCCACTTCACAACGGTTGATATGGATGCAATGGACGTCCCTGATTTTCCCCATGACGACACAATAGATGGCCGAGTCCACCGTTCTGATGGTGAACTAAGAATTGGTATGGCGTTCGCGAACAAGGAAATTGCGGTGGCGGCAGTTAAGCAGTACAACCTTCGTCATAATGTTGAGACGACGGTGAAGAAAACCCAAGCCAAATACTACAAGGCTCAGTGCGTCCAAAAGGATCAAGGCTGTAAATGGAAAATCCGTATATCAGACTTGAAGAGGGCAGGCAACCGTTGGAAAATAACAAAACTTGAGGGGCCCCATACATGCACCGTTTCTAGCCTCAACCAGGATCACAAGAACTTGGATGCAAAGTTCCTCGCAGACATCTTTTCCACACTGGTGAAAACAAATCCCACTGTGTCGGTCCCCACATGTCAGGCTGCAGCTCAAGCTGTCACCGGCTTCCGTCCAGGTTATTCGAAAGCATGGTATGCAAGGAAAAAGGCCAAAGAGGAATTGTATGGCCGATGGGAGGAATCTTACATAGAGTTGCGCCCGTGGCTTAATCTTCTGCAGAAACACATCCCCAGAATGGTTGTCAAACTTGATACGGTTCTGGCATATGAAAATGATCGTGTCGTCCGAGGTGTTTGTCAATTCCACCGGTTATTTTGGACTTTCCCCCAGTGCATCAACGCATTCAAGCACTGCAAACCGATGGTCCAAATCGACGGCACATGGTTGTACGGAAAATATACACAGATCCTACTTCTAGCTATAGCACAGGACGGCAATCGCAAATGCGTTCCTGTTGCATTCGCAATCGTCCCGAAGGAGGATTTGGAGTCTTGGACGTTCTTCCTTACGAACCTACGAAAATATGTCCTTGATCCTGTAATATGAAGAAGAAGGGATGAAGGGGTGTGTGTTATTTCTGACAGAGGCACAACGCTGCTGTGGGCGATACAAAATTTGGGTGATTATTGGAAGCCTCCATACATTCACCACCGTTTTTGCTTGCGGCACATAGCCGCAAACTACCTGCTGAAATACAAGAATCGTGTTGAACGTCAAATGGTGCTCGATATGGGTACGTCATTTATGTCATTTTCATTTACTATATTACTTGTTACTCGCTTCAATTTACAACCTTTTTTCATGTGTTTTTCGACCATAACTATTCAACTGTCATCCCGTAGGCAACTCGCACTACAAACAAGAGGTGGCTGAACTGCTCGAGGAACTGAGAGCGAGAAACAAAAAGGGCGCTGAATACCTTGAAAATTATCCCAAAGGAAAAATGGCTTCGATCGTATGACGAGGGTAAACGTTATGGTCACATGACAACGAACTTGGCTGAGGCAGTGAACTCATCACTAAAGGGAGTTCGACAGTTGCCTATCACTTCCATTGTCAAAGCGACCTATTATCGTTTAGCTACCCTTTTTGCAACCTTGGGCAGGCAAGCAACTGAGTACATGGCAGGTGGACACAAAGTCCATCCAGATTTCCGCTCAAGACTGCATATTCAAGTGGCCCAATCAAGACAGGTGCAAGCAACTCTCTTCTCGCGAGAAGGACACTTGTTTCGTGTTGCGGAATTTTCCAGGCGGTTAGAAGGCATTCAGCACAACGCTTACGTTGTAGATCTGAGGGCAAAAACCTGCGAGTGCGGAATATTCCAAACTTTCAAATACCCGTGCGCACACGCCATTGCTGCTTGCACTAACCAACGAATAGAATACATGCATATGGTTGATCCGGTATACTTACTCAAAACGGTGCTTAAAGTTTACGAAAAAGAGTTTCCTCCAATCGGAAATGAGGTTGATCCAAATGTTGTGGACACTGAACCGATCATACGCCCAGATCCAACACTACTACGAGCTAAAGGACGTCCACCTTCTACAAGAATATATTGTGCCGAGGATTTGGTCGAACATCGAGAGAAAACCGGACAAAAGAAACATTGTTCTATATGTCGAAATCCTGGGCACACAGCTCCTAAGTGTCCTAATCGCTCAGCCCCTCGTATTAATTAATTATTTTTAATTTGTATATGCGAGTTCGCACATGACAATCTAATCAATAAAGTCAGTTTACTTCTATTTATACAGTACGCCATCTTATATTTTCAATCATTCAAAAAAATATGTTATGATAGTGTTTTCGAAGCAACTATAAGTCAGTGTACAATGGACGGAAATTGACCGTGTCAGTGTCATACGATAGAGAATTTCCAGTACTACAACCTCATACTCGATGTTACCTAAAAATTTAAAATTTATACGTATGAAATTCTGCTCGAACATGCCTATCGACATTAGTTGAAATACAACTTCAATCAAAAAAAGTATGTTAGCATAGGGTTTTCGAAGCCATTTTAAACCATTGTAGAATGGACGGAAATTAACCATGTTGGTATCATACGATAGACAATTTTCAGTACTACGACCCCAAACTCGATGATCGCTAAAAATATACCATTTACACGCTCGAAATTGGGTTCGAACAGGCCTACTTACGCATGTTTTTGCTTGTGGTTCTGGCTGGAAATGCACAGACCTCGCGTCCTACAGAACGCGAGGTCCGTGCGATATATTCTAGCCGCCTTTTCAATTTCTCGGGGACCTCGCGTTCTGCAGAACGCGAGGTACTGTTAAACCGTTAAAACGAACTGCAACGCCACGTCGACAAAAATCGCGTTCTGCAGAACGCGATATCGTACCTCGCGTCCTACAAAACGCGAAGTCTGCCGACCTGGCAAGAAAGGGGGTCATTTTGCCAAATAAAAGTTTTTGAGAGCCATTTTTAAAGATAATAATTAAAAAGGGGTTTTTCACCCAAAATTGCCGATTATTTGGTTAATTCAAGATTGAACCTTTGGGAATTGAACCAGAAGAAACAATAATTGGGTCAAATTAATGTGACGGTACGAGTGGACCCAATTGGTCGGATATTGAAACCACAATGAAAACAAGAACCAGCCACGAAATTTGATTTTCCAATGCTCATTGAACTGGCAAAAATAATACCAATTCGATCAAAAAAAATAGAGACAAAAATAATACAAAGCATCAGTAAGGAGCCAGGAACCATCATCACCCTAGGGACGAAGAAGGATTTTTTTTTATTTCGAGACCAAACTTATACAATTTTAAAGTAGCATATAAAATTCTAACGGTTTTGAAAATAAATATAAATTTTCAAAAAAAAAACTTTTAAATTTTATATGAATTTTAAAATTTTTAAAAAACAATCTCTTTCTCTCAGTTCATCCTTGATCATCATCATCACTGAAATATACACGTGTGACAATCTGATGCAACTTGATTGGTCAAGTAGGGTCGTAAGTTTTTTTGTCCCCAGTACAAGATATGGGCTACAAGCCTACAACCATAAGAGAAGGGTCCCATGTTTGAGTCTTTGACTGATCATTGTATTGAAAAATAATTAGGTTTGCAAGTCAGGCAAGAAGGCAGCTATTAGGGTTTCAATAATAATAATAAGGGTAAATTATATAAATGACCAACATACTTTTTTTCCTAAGCAATTAAATATTATACTATTAAATTAGATTTAATATGTCCACCAACCGTTAAAATTTAACAGAGGGAGTGATGTGGCAGTTAGTACAAATTTAGATAATTACACATTTGGTCTTCGTTACTTATACACTCTACCAATTTGATCCTAATTTTAATTTAATAAAATAATTAAAAGTGATGAAACGTGTCACCAGATGATTGGAGAAAGAAAATTAAAGCAAGAATCATCTTGCCTCCAATAGGATTCAAACCCAAAACATCTAGGTTGAAGGTGATGCACACAAACAAGGCCAACACCATCCTTGTGATACAATGTACAAAATCTAATATATATCTTAGGTTGTTGTTCATGCCATAAAAAATAAATAAATATGGATTAAGAAGACTCGAACGTGACACTTTTAGGATGCATAAAAATATTTAAACCACTGATATACGTCTAATGATTAAATTATTAACAATTTTATTTTTTTATTAATTTTTAATTAAATTATTATATTAAAAATCAAAATTTTAATATTATATTAAAAATTTAGAATCTAAACTCACGGAGATAGTTTAAATAAATTGATATAATTTTTAAAATTTCATTAAATTTTAATTTTAAACTCGTGAGTTTAAGTTTATTAAATAATTTTTAATTTTATATTAAAAATCAAAAATTTAAATTTTCTTCGTGAGTTCAGATTTGTTAAATAAATTTTTAAGATAATTTTAAATATTGATTTTTAATATAATAATTTAATTAAAAATTAATTAAAAATAAAGTTATTAATAATTTAGTTGTCAGATCTATTTTAGTGGTTTAAATATTTTTATGCATCCCAAAAGTGTTATGTTCGAGTCTTCTTAATCCATATTTATTTCTTTTTTCATGGCATGAGCAACAACCTAAGATATATATTAGATTTTGTACATTGTATCAAAAAGTTGGTGTTAGCTTAGTGGTTTGTGCACATCACCCTCAACCTATACGTCTCAGGTTCAAATCTTACTAGAGGCAAGATGCTTTTTGCTTTAATTTTCTTCCTCCAATCACCTGAAGAAAAAAAAATAGTAAATCAAATATAAATAATTAAAATCTTCTAATACACCACATAATTAAATTATTTTATTAAATTAAAATTAAGACCAAATTGATAGAGTGTATAAGTAACGAGGACCAAATATGTAATTATACCCTTATTTTTTGAACTGTCACATCATCATGTTGTTAACCTCTAACTACTGGTGGTCAAATTGCATGCAATTTAATAGTATGTTGGTTTGCTTAAAAGGTGGTGGTGGTATTACACCTGCAATTATTAGGGGAGATAATGAGATATATTATGGTTTTAAAGAAAGAATTTCGAATATTATAAAAAACATTATCAGATGAGATAATCATAATTTCTTAATATAAGTTATAAAATTAACTTAAATGCATCGTGACTGTTTTATGCAATTTTCGATTTTGTTTAGTTTTGAATTTTAAAGTTAAAAGAAACTGATAATGGTGGAGCCATTCCAAGTGTCCGATGCATGAGTGACCATTCATGGTTGAATAAAAAAATGTGTTTTTAGATTATCTAACATTCAACAATAAAATTTAATTCCAACTAAATGAACTAAATAAGATAATATTTAAAAAAAAAACTAGATAAGATAATATAATATACCGTTTAATCTTACATTCTATAAAACAAACATAACTTACCCTCTTATCCTTCCCCATTGGCTAAGCACTTCTTGAAAACAAACAAATCTTAAAGTAAAGGCTCCTAAGTGGCCCATTAGTGCATTACAGGCTTGCAGCCCTATCCAACCAGATGGGCTATACCATCCACTATGGCAGGTCTTGTTTATGAGTATTTATTTGTTTTGAATCAATTCCTATTATTTTATTTAATATAATGATAAATTTAATTCTCAATATTTATATTTTTTTAAAATAAAATAAACAAAAAACAAGAGAGATGAACAATAATAAAGAGAGAGACTTGTATTATATTCTCAATGTAGGGTTATATACAATACTTTTTCCAAAATCTATATTTATAGGCATAAGATAAAAACCTTAATTTTAATGGTTATTAAACTCTAATAATAAAATACATTAAAATCTCATTTAATGTATAGATATCCGCCATAAATAAAGATATTCATAATATATTTTTAATTATTTTCTTACCTTTGTTATTATTTTTAGCAAAACTTTGACTCTCAACCTTTTTTAGTTAAAAATTAATTTGATTTTAACTGAAATGAAGATTAAGCTATTGAATTTTCATGCAACTGAATCAACAATCCCTATGGTAGTTCATTGTACTTTATTTCTGACATTGCACTATTTTATTGACATGAGAACATGTCACCTTACATTATTTTTTAATAACTTATTTTTTAAAAAATATATCTTTAACAATTTTAAAATTACTCGTTGACATGAGATTGTGCTACCTCAGCAATGAAATATATATGAAACTGACACACATGTTGTCACATTAACTCTGAGAATTTCAATGGCTCCAGCTATCATTTCTATTAAAATCACAGTAACTTGAAAAAAAGAGGTTGAAGTCAAATTTAGCTCAAAAATTGAATGAGGATCTAATTGACAAAAGATATAAATGTCGAAGACTAAATTTTTATGATCCCTATTTCTCATGAAATTTTAACTATAAGTAGTGATTTTGATTTAAGTCCTGTTAAACATAGAAAGAAGATGATACAAAGCTTTTCATTTTCATTGAAAAAGAAGATGATTTCAGCATTACAACAGTCGTCCTTTTATAGCAAAAGGATAACAGAATTTCAAATACAAATTACCCTAATATCCTTATTCTAACAGATTTGATACCAGCCCATGCACAGCTCATTGTGCTAGGTGTCATATTTGTACACCTCATCCAAACGGTTAAGCATTGTCCAACATTTCCCTTGCTTTCTTTTCTTCTTCTTCTTGAGCTTGAGATGGCAACAAAACGTGAAGATTTGCACGTAAGAATTCAAATTGCTGAAGTGCTGCTAGTTTGGTATATATATCCGCAAGTTGATATCTTGCTGGAACATAGTTTACTTGCAAGATACCATTGGCCCCCTTTTCACGAATGAAGTGAATGTCAAGATCGACATGTTTAGTCTGAGTATGATGAACTGGATTGGCCGCCAAGGAAACAGTGCTGGTGTTGTCGCACCAGAGGCGAGGCGTGTCTTGAAGAGAAATGCCCATGTCTGTAAGAATAGAAACAACCCAAAGAATTTCTGAAGCAGCGTCGGCGAGGCTGCGATATTCAGCCTCCGCAGATGATCGAGATACCGCCCGTTGCTTCCTGGAGCTCCAGGTAACAAGATGAGAGCCAAGAGATAGGCAGTATCCTGATGTTGAACGGCGGTCATCAATGTTGCTCCCCCAGTCTGCATCTAAGAAGGCTGTGAGCAGTAGAGAATCCTTGTGTTGTGGAGCAAACCAGAGACCCTGGTCCATAGTTCCCAAGAGATAGCGTAAGATACGCAGTACGGCCTGCCAATGAACATTAGAGGGTTGTTGCATGAATTGTGCAACCTTGTTAACAGCAAATGAGATGTCGGGTCGCGTGTGACAAATGTATTGGAGAGCTCCAACAACACTGCGATACCCTTGACAGTCACTTAAAGGATCACCATCATGGCGGCTGAGCTTAGGGTATGTGACCATCGGTGTAGACACTGGTTTGGCATCCAACTGACCTGTCCTTTCAAGGAGATCACGAATGTATTTCTTCTGTGTCAAGAAAAGGCCAGTACCACGATGAAGAAACTCTATTCCAAGGAAAAAGGTGACAAGACCAAGATCTTTGATCGAAAATTTCGCATGCAGCTCATCAATAATATGTTGGACATAATCTGGGCAACTTCCTGTGACAAGGATGTCATCAACATAGACAACTAAGTACACTGTGATAGCATGCTCATTGTAGACAAACATGGAATTATCTGCTGAGGATCTTCGAAAACCAATTGATTCCAAGAAAACCTTAAGTTTGAGGTACCAGTTGCGTGGGGCCTGCCTGAGTCCATATATGGCCTTCTTCAGACGACATACAAGAGGTTGCTTAGTTGTCGAATGCTGGACAAACCCAGGTGGTTGATGCATGAACCCTGCCTCATGCAAATCGCATTTCAAAAAGGCATTGTCCACATCTATGTGACGCACTGCCCATGAGTTTGTAACAGCAATAGAAAGAACAATATTAACAGTGAAGAAACGAACTACTGGACTGAAGGAATCAAGAAAATCATGACCTGGAACCTGAGTGTAGCCATTGGCAACCAAACGTGCCTTGTAGCGGTTGATAGAGCCATCAGGGTTGCATTTGAGTTTGAAAATCCATTTACACCCCATGGCCTTTTTTCCAACTGGAAGCTCCACTAGATCCCAAGTACCATTATTGACAAGTGCACTGAATTCAGAAATAGCTGCAGCAGTCCATTCAGGATGTTCAAAGGCTTCCTGAATTGAGTCAGGTGTAGAGCTATATGTAAGATGATAGAGCTTTGGTTTGAACACGCCTACTTTGTTGCGTGTGATCATGTGATGTTGATTAGGTGCATGGACTCCTGAAGAAGGTAGTACAGTGTTACTTGTTGAAGAAGGAACTTGAGGAGCAGGTAAGTCAGAGGGCTCACAAGCAGCTCTTGATGTATCCTCTGAGATAGGAGACACATTTCGATCAATAGAGGGATCAGCTGGAGCAGACACATCAGGGGTGTGAGCAAGATTTTCATTGAGTTCTTCAGTATGATCAGTGACATGTGGATCAACTGAAGTAGGAGGATGCTCTTCTACCAATTCTTCATCTAAATCTTCAGTAGACACAGGATGCATAGACTGTGATGTAGTAGGAAATGGTACACAAGCAGGTCTTGTGGAAGAAGAGGTCACTGTAGGTACACCCCATGGAAAGACTGTCTCATTGAATACCATATTTCGAGAGACATATAGTCTCCCTGTATGATCAAGGCAAAAATAACCCCTGTGTTTAGGAGAGTAGCCCAAGAATAAGCATGAAGAGGAACGAAACTCTAGTTTATGTTTGTTGAAAGGACGAGTGTGAGGAAAGCATTCACATCCAAAAACTCGAAGAACACTGTAATCAGGGGGTCGACCATACAATTTCTGATAAGGTGAGAGAGCACCCAAACTTCGAGAGGGAAGACGATTGATGAGGAACGTGGCAGTTAACACAGCATAGGCCCAGAATTTCAAAGGTAAATTTGCCTGAGCCAAGAGAGTCAGAGCAGTCTCAACGATATGGCGGTGTTTACGTTCCACAACACCGTTTTGCTGAGATGAATGTGGACAAGTGACTCTATGAATGATGCCAAGCTCAGCACACACTGTGTCCAAAAAATGAAATTCACCTCCACCATCCGACTGTATAGCTTTAATATTTGTATGAAACTGATTATTAATCAAGGAGTGAAAAACTGTAAAGGCTTTAGATGCTTCTGATTTAGCTTTGAGCAGATAAACCCATACATTTCGAGTAAACATATCAACAAACGATATGTAGTATTGATATCCATTACTTCTAATAGAAGCAGGTCCCCATACATCTACCTCAATAAGTTCAAAAGGAGCTGAATATAGGGTAGAAGACATCCGATAAGGAAGAGTATGACTCTTGCCTAATTGACAGGCTTTACAAACTGTATTCTTTGATAAAGGAACATTCATATTTAAAACAGAAGAAACTACTTCAGAGGAGGGATGCCCCAATCGCTGATGCCACAACGTGAAGAAGGAATCACTACTGACAGACGCCGCACAAACTGAAACAGCCGGTGAAGAGGAAAAACTATATAGACCATCTTGTTGAGAACCACTGAGAAGAAGAGCACATGTAGCTTCATCCTTCACACAACAATACCCAGCATGAAACTCAAAATACACAGAGTTATCAGAGGTGAACTTGGAAACCGATAGCAAGTTACGAGTTATGCGAGGAACATGTAATAAAGAATGAAGATGCAGCTCACGAGAGGAAGACAAAATGGAAGCATGACCAATGCTAGATATAGACAAGGAAGAGCCATCACTGATATGAACTGTACCTTTACCAGAATACTAAGAGGAACCATGGAGAGCAGATGGTTGACTGGTCACGTGGTGGGTCGCACCGGAGTCAGGGAACCAGGAGATGGTGCTAGGGCCAGTAAGAGAATTGATCTGAGGTGCAGAGATAACTGGGGAAGACTCCTGAGCATCACTCGAAGAACCCGAAGAGAGGAATGGATCATACGCAACTCAACCGTGTCAGGAGCAAAGTTCACAGCATTAGCTTGAGTAGAGTCTGGTTCATGTGGGCTAGAGGACGAAGGGGGAGGTGCACCTTTGAAGTTTTTGTCAAACCTATACCAGCAACGAGTGACTAGGTGCCCTAATTTCCCACACAGCTGGCACTGGGACCGAGGGCGGTCACGAAAACGACCACGAGCATCATCTGGACGATAGGGCCTCTGAGGTGAAAACGATGCAGGAGAGTTAGAGTCTTCAAATCTGGTAGCATGGATTCCAACTGGGGATCGTAATGGATCTGAAACTCTAGTTTCTGCATCTACAAGCAGAGAGACAGCTGCCTCAACAGAAAATGGCTCACGACTGCCGGAGATAACAGCAACAAAAAGATCGTACTCGGATGGCAAGCCATTGAGTATAGTAGCAATCTGTTCAACAGAAGATACTGGATTGCCACACGATGCAAGCAGATCGCAAATCTCTTTGATTTGCATCGTATACGTACGCATTGAGAGGGAGCCTTTCTTAAGAGATCGGAGACGGCAGTGAAGATGCATTACCCTAGTTGTGGAGAGCTGGGAATATAGTTGAGTGATGGCAAACCAGATCGAGGCAGTAGTGTCAGCTCCAACGAGGTTGGGAAGAATATCATGGCCGATAGTAGACAGTAACCACGAAGCAAGAGAACTATCTTGCTTAACAAAACGAAGGTACGCCGGATTAGGACTGGCAACACCATCAACAGGAGGAAGAAGCTTCGCAGGAGGCGAGATAGAACCGTCAAGATATCCTTCTAAACCATGGCCACGCATCATCAGGATGACTTGCTGTTTCCAGAGCAGAAAATTGGAATCATCCAACTGAATATTGATTCGTTTGTTGGAGAACGATTGCTCAACAGCATCATCATCGGAAGACGCAGAGACAGATGGTGAAGGAGCCATGACAGCAAAAGAAAAGAAGAAGAAGCAGCGAAAGACTAACCCTGGTTAACCGATACCATGTTAAACATAGAAAGAAGATGATACAAAGCTTTTCATTTTCATTGAAGAAGAAGATGATTTCAGCATTACAATAGTCGTCCTTTTATAGCAAAAGGATAACAGAATTTCAAATACAAATTACCCTAATATCCTTATTCTAACAGATTTGATACCAGCCCATGCACAGCTCATTGTGCTAGGTGTCATATTTGTACACCTCATCCAAACGGTTAAGCATTGTCCAACAAGTCCCATTATGTCTAATCCTCCTAAAGTTATTCTAGTATAGATTCGATTACATTTCGATTATCTGTATGTATAATTATTTGTTCACCTACTCATTGTGTAATGGAAACAGTGTGAAAACTACTTCCATGCAGGAATATTTATCAACCCTGCAGAGTGGCAGCCAGCCAGCAGCTAGCTAATAATGGATGTTTTGTAATCCAGCACCACTGCTCTAAAACAACGACCCTTTCTGCTGCTGCCTGCGCACGTTATTTGCAGGGACTTGTGCCGTTTTCATGGCTTCCATCCATTCAAAGTCACACTCACTCTCCCGATATTGGTTACAAGTTCCTCTCGGCGCTAAGAAAAGCGCCGCAAGAAGTGCCGCTAGATCCTGTGTCGCAATAGTTAACAGCATTTTTTTATAAAAAAAATGCCGCAAAAGGTGTAGTTCTATAGTGGCGTTTGAAATTCACAACGTCGCTAGTACTCTATCTTAGCAGCGTTTAAATTTCAAAACGCCGTTAAAAATATGTAGTCTATAGTGGCGTTTGTAGCTTAAAATGCCGCTAATACCATATCTTTAGTGGTGTTTGTATTTCTAAACACTAATCTAAATACAACATACTTTCAACATAACTATAGTCCGCATGTAAGAGTAAACTCAATTATAAATAAATACAACTCAACATCTCTTTAACTCCCACCTCCAATTTAAAAAACAAGACCATGTCGTTCTATAAAATTCAAACAAAGAGATTTGCTAGAAATGTAACTTTGACAAAAGAAAAACACATTGAAGTGCCATATACTTTTTAAATTTGCTCATGTTGTTGTATTGGGGCACCATACATTATAAACATAAAAGGCACACAATGAAATTCACAAACCAGGCTGACTGTTGGGCACTATAAATTATAAACCCAAAGTGATATTCTCATTTTTTAATAAGAAAATGTAATATTCTTGCTACTACTAAAATCATTGAAATAAAATCATAATTCTCAAAAGTAAGTTCTTAACTAAAAAATATAATATTAAGATACGAGTCCACCTTGCTTATCAAAGCCCTCATATTTTGAGGATCACAATACAATTAACTCGCCAAAAATCCTTCAATTTTCAACTTCCAATCAGCTTGGAACGACACTTTCTCCCAAACCTCTTCGAGAATCGAGAAAAATTCATTCATGGAAGCTCGGAAGAACTTAAATCTCAAGAAATGAATTCGTCCGATAAGAGGAGAAAAATCGTGTTTCAAATTTTTGATTCATGCTTTAAACTTGAGCAACGATGTGAATTTGAGGAAATAAAAAGAGGATTCGATGTGGGAATTGAGGATAAAATTAGAGTTTAGAGAGTGATATTTGGTGTGAACTGTGAAGGTAGATGCTATTGGATTTACGAAAGGAATTGAGCGTTTTGAGTGGGGAAGAAAAAATAGATTGTTTCATGGAGACGTACCTTAAATAAAGCAAAAAAAACATACTGGCGACGAGCGGCTATGAGTAGCGACGAGCTAAAATGAAAACGTCGGGCGATGCAGCATTAGAGATTGAGAGGAGGGGGCATGAGGGATCAAGAAATATATTGAAAATTAGGGTTAAAAATAAAACAAGCGGTTAAATACGAGATTTTGCGGCATTTAATAAGACACGCCACTAGAAACGAGACCTATTGCGGCGTTTGAAATTAAAAATGTCATCAAAGACTCACCAATTAGGGTGTTTGCTTAAAAAATGCCATTAAAGTACGAGTATTGTGGCGTTTCTACCAAAACTCCACTATATATGAGTCTTTAGCGCGTTTGTCCAACAAACGCCGCTAAAAGTGAACAAACGACGCTAAAAGTGCCACTATATATCAAGTTTGGTGTTGTGTCTAGATACTAGATAAATTAATTCTTGGCTACTTTTATTATTATTATTATTATTATTATTATTATTATTATTTTATTTAATTATCGTTAAGGTCTATAGTAGTTTTAAAACTAGATAGATTAAGTTTTGATATAATATTTATTCGGTTTAAATACTTTTTTAGGTCACTTTCAATTTCAGAATTAAAAAAATTATACCTTGGATCCCCAATTTGTAAATGTTAAATTAATGACTTAACAATTAAACTATAGCCCTCATTTTATTATAATTTATATTTGCCTCCTAAAGTTACATATTTATTCGGTTCAAATACTTTTTTGGCCTTCTAATATTTCATGTTGATGTTAGTTATGAAATTAGACAAATTAAATCTTAATCCACATACTTGAGTCCCTTTTAATTGCAAATTTAAACAATTTGACATTTCATGGTTTTATCCCAATTTCTTCCCTGCATGTAATGCAATCCCTTCTTGCTCAATGAACATGATTGGAATCTCTTTTACACCAAACAAATATTCATTGAATAATGTCTTGATAATCTAATGGGGATGGGGATATGTTTTCACATAGCTAAGTAGTTCACCTTCTCCACTAAACTAAACTATTATAGCTAAGTAGGGCCCTAGGGTTATCACTTATCATGGAATACCTAAAATTGGGGATTCTTTCTAATATAAGTACCAAAGAACTTGATTCACATTATCTCCTTTTAAAAAAAGCTTGATGATCCCACTTAACTGATCTCATATCCTCTTTGGTTTCAATGAAATATTTAAAACTACTTGGAGCGGCGCAATATAATTATTACTACTTGATTATCATCCCTTAATTTCAGTCAATGACATGAAGCTGAGGACAAAATCATGAGTAAAATCTACCATGGACAAACTTTTGTATTTTTATAATCACGTTGATTAATCCAGATTGAATACTGCAGAGATCTATTATAGGAACGATTCTTTCAGCCTAATTTGTTTCATTTACAAAGTTAAAATTCAAACTTTTAACATTACTTAAGAGATTTAGTGTCTTATCCCACTAAACCAACTAATTATTGGTTAAGTAAACTTTTGTTATTAATTCTTATGTTATGCCCAAGTTGTTAATTTATTTCTAGTATTCTGATTTTCTCTCTCTCGGCAAATATGATTTTATTAATGAATTATACAAGTATAACTATGCATTGTGCATCTCGTTAAAAACACCCTTAATCTTAAATGGAGGAAAAGAGTACAACACAACATGAAAAAAAAAAAAACTAATATTCTGATTTGATTTAGTCATATTTTCTAAATTTCTAAATTTTAATCATAATTGAGACAAGTATAAGATGATACGGTTAAATTGTAAGGACTTAATCGGATAGAAGGATAAGAATTAAATCTACACCTTACGCAAAATACAAAGACTAATAATATAAATTGACTTAAATTTTACTACTAATATTTCAAAATTTGAAAAGTGTTTAAACTAAAAACGACCAAATGAAAATAATGTATAATGTATTTTTTTAACCACCAATATCCAACATATTGATTGACTAATCCAGATCGAGTTTTGCATAAGCTCATTATGGGGGCAACTCTCACAACTCAATTTTCTCTATTCATACGTCATGATTCGAATATATGACTTTGCTTAAGGGAACTAGTGTCAACTTATTTGTTGGTTGTATAATGCACTTTTAATTATAATTTAATTATCAAATTGTATGTGGGTTTAATCATGGATTAGTGCAAAACCGCGTTAGGGGAGAAATAATGAATAAAAATGGCAGGTTGGTGAGGGTATATTTTAGGTGTAGGCATCAAAAATTCAAAGGAAAGAGTGAGCGGCTTAGGGCACCCCCTACCATGGCAAGTATTGTCTCAGGCTCCACCAACATTTGGAATAATATTATTGTGAGGGGATTCTTGTATTTGCATTTTGTAGGACCAAAAATTAATTAACTATATTAGTGATCATAATTAATATCAGCATGCTTTGGTTAATAGGATGTAGGAAAGATAGGGGCGAAAAGGAATTAGTGAAAATTTTGTTAATTTATAGATGCTTGAAATTTTACCATCTAAAAAGCAGAATCAAACGAACTTTTATCCTTATATTTTACACAAAATTTAAGTTTTCGTTGAGATAATATGAAATTCTTATTGACTGAATTTTAATTCAATTTGTATTTTTCAAAGGTATAATTGCATTTCATACTTTAATCTTAAGAATGTACAAAAAGATATTTGTGGTCGCAAGTTACTCATATTTAACCATCCCCACGTTGCTTTTGAAGGAGAAGAAAAACATGGCATTTAGGACTTTTTTTAATCTTTAAATATTTTAATTACTTTATTTTAAAAAGTATATACAATTTTAAATAATGATGTCGCATAATCTCAAAGTTTCATATTATCATCGACCTAATGCTTTGTAAATACTTCAAGTTTTTTTAATATGAGAGGAGAATAAGTTCAAGGGTCAAGCATATACTCAAACCAAACCGAAATAAACTTTGTAAATACTTCAAGTTTTTTTTACAATTAATCGTCGGTCTAATGAGATGGGGTATTAGATGCATTCAAATCATAACGTTATAAATAATAAAAATTGTATTTGAAAGATTACCGAGATTTATACAATATCTGATCTAAATTAATCGACCAATAAATTTAATAATTATATCAAAATAAAATTTTCTATACCGCGGCGCCACCTAACTCTAAACATCTCCGAGACAAATCCAATAATATGCGGATGCCTGTTTCGAATTTAAAAGATATGCTGATAAGAATGAATATTTACCATATTAATCCTTAAATGTTTTAAAATTAAACCTTTAACCGACACACATGCAAAACCTTGTCGTCATTTAATGTTACATCTATTACAGGTTACTCCTTTTTATATAGGGTACTGCAAGTTATTTAAATGAATATTTATTACGTGTATAAACTCACAACAAAATTTTTACTACAGTATATGCATACGTTGTTCAGTGTGAGTTAGTGATTTAAAACATGCATATATGAGAGTGCATGTGCAATTTGCAGCCCTATGTGAAAGCCGTTACATTTTCGAGTTTTGATTGTTTGATGAACCATCCTTCAATTTTTTAAAAAAAAATAAAGGGACATTTTTGTCTCAGAGTTCGACCTAAATTAGTAATATCGTCTATTGCGCGAAAAACGCAGTCAATTAGGTCCTCCAATTCGCACATTATATTAAATTAACCTCTTGACCAACGCTGACCGACAGAATCGTTAACTACTGCATATGTGGCAGTTAGCTACATGTCACGTCACGGTTGATGTGTCAAAAATGCTGGCGTGGTATTACGATTTTTATATAAAAAAATTAACTATTTTTTATATTAAATTTTAATCAATCAGATAATTTTAAAATAGAGAATTAAAATAACTCATGAAATAGAAGGGTTAGAAATTGAACCCAAGTCTAGTAGATGAAAAGCTTAGTGTTTTACCACCAGGCCAACCTCTTCTTCTTAACCTTGTTAATAAATACTAAATGTAATTTCAAATGTAATAGAAGGTAATGAAGAAGAACATCAACTATGCTATTTTGATGAGGTTATATATTATATTTGACGTTTATTAACAAGGTTAAGTTAGAAAGAAACAATGGGAGATGGGGTTTGGGGGGATATTGACAAGGCAAGGGCACAACTTGGGTTAGGGTTGCTTCCTTCTCCTAGGGGATGTGACTTGTCTCTAAGTCATCACCATTGCCTTCAAAGCAATGCCCTTCATGAATGAGTGACGCTGACCCAAATTGCTAGGCCAATTTGGTTACACAACATCATGCATTTGCCACCCCTTTTTCTCTTCACCTCAAATAGTCCATGCAATGAAATTATTGTAGTTATTTTATTAATTTCAATCAAGATATTAAAAATCAATTTGTTTTCTTTTGATATTTAATTATTAGGTATTTATTCGATGCACCATCAGTAAAAAAATTCACAAGCGGGCTTCTAAAACTGTCAGGTGTCCCTTTAAGGAATCTAAACTCTAAACTCTAAACCATAAAATCTATTCACAAACCTTAAAAATAGATCCACAAACACTAAATTTCTAACTATAAACCTTAAAAATAGGCACTTGTAGGAAATAAGTTTTTCACCGTCAGTGCATAGAATATTTTTCCTTCATCATCATATGCTTTGGTCAACGACTTTGATAAAATTGAAAAAAAAAGAACCTAACAAGTGATCCAAATGAAAAAAAACTGATGATGTTCAATGTTCATCGTAGAAGACTTTAATTCGAATATCTTTGTCTGCAAAATATTTATACCTTATCAAAAAGGTAAAAAATATGAACAGATACTATTGTACAATCATTTTAAAAACTATTTAAAAAAACTAAGAAATAAAAAATGGTATTTTGTTTTCATTAAAAGGACAAGTTTTGCAGCTATGTGTCATTAATTGTTATCCCAAAGGGTAGGCAAGTGGCCAAGGGTCAAATCATGAAAGTTGTCCTAGAGCTGCATTTGATCCAAATTTGATTTTTCCTTGGCATTTTTCGCAGTTGTTTTGGTCAATAATTAATACTCTTTTAGTAGGATTGTAGGGTTTATGAGGATTTATTCTTTTACATTTTGTATTCGTATTTTTAATAATAATATTATTAATATTATTTGAATTTTATTATTCATTTCGAATGTAATATGTCTTACTATTTTTATATATTAATTGTGATATATTTGTACCATATTTTTAAGATAAACTTATATAAGTATTTAATAAAATTGAGAGTCTCATTGCATGGGATGAATTATTGGTTCATGTGAGATTGTACATGACAGGAAGGTTCTTACAACTATATTTTCTTTAAATATATATTAACATTTTTATTTTAATTATACACTAGCATAATTAATTAAATTGGGCCTTTCATAATTATATGCCTCTTCCAACACATTAAAAAAAAAAACTTTACAACTATTCAAGAAAGAACTCAACAAGTGGTCGCAGTGAAAAATGGGTAATGTTCATCTTAATAGACTCATGTTTAAATTACTTTATTTACAATATGTGTGTATTGTCAAAGAGTTAAAGAATATCTATAAACAAATACTAGATTGAAAAAAAAAAACTTTCTTAAATGCATTTGATTTGTTAAACCTTTGTGACTTCTCATTATACCTACAATATGATAGTGTTCAATTTGGAAAGCTTTATCAAAAAATTAATGAGTATATGATCATTATTAGATTATGTAATCATTGTTGTTCAAAAATTTTATTTGAATTTGTATATATATTAAGTGTAGAAAAATACGGGAAAGGGGAAATGCCCAACAATATACTATAATGAGTTTAAGACTGTAACAGTTGGTAGTCGCAACTCAAACATTTAGAGGTTTAGTATAATTTATTAAAATGAGGCCATTAAATTAAAATCAAATAAATAAATATTTTTATTTGTTGTATTTGATAAGCTGATTTCTAAATAAACATTAAAAATGACATGACTCAAAAAATATGAAGTACACCATTTCATTTTTTGGTATACTTTATCACGAGTTCACAAGTAATCTTTTATTTTTGCATAAAATTATTTAATTGAACTCTTTTTAAATCTTCTTTTTTCTGAGAACGTGTACGATCACTCTAATTGCACCTATTCAAAATCACTCATGATGGTAGGTCTGAAAATATTATTGAGTGATTAAGTTTCATTAAAAGTAATCGATCATGAATAATCATGTGGTCGGTTTGAAAAGTTTTTAAACTCTTAATTTTAGGGATTAGAAGTTGAATCTTGATAGTGGAAAAAAATCAAGTAACCATTGTTGTAGGGATAAATGACTTATGTTGTTTAAATCATTGTTTTTTGTCATCTTCAGATGAAAATCTTCAAAGTTATACCATTCGTATTGAAAAAGTTAAAAATAAACCGTAATCAAACTAATAATCGAAATACGTCTTAGAAGGATTAACACATGGTAAATACTCAGAAACTCGAAACCTCTGTCTTTGTTAACTCTATTAAAATGATGCCATTGACATATCCGTACAATGTAATTAACTAAACTAGGAATTGTTAGATAAATTAAAAAATAAAAAATAAACCCACTTTTCTCATTTGCTCTGCACCGGTTACTAAATTTTTTTTTTAAGTTCTTTAAGTATTTTCCTCATCGTTGTATTTCTTCTTTGCTGGCAAGAGCCTTTGACTATTTTACTGATTTTGTATATAAATAAAATTTATTTTTGCTGATGAATATTTTATTTTTAAGTTTTCTCAGTTTTGTTGAATTTTAGAGAGTATAATGTTGGGAATAATTTCTTCAGCTTTCATTGAAAATAAATGAATACATTACAAGGATATTTATACACCAATGATTCAGCTGACTAACTAACTTTCTAATGTAACTACCCTGTAACAAACAATTAACCGACTAACTATATTACAATCATAACACTCCCCCTCAAGTTGGAGGGTGAAAAACATCTTTTACCCCCAACTTGGATACAATATAATCATGTTGATGTTTCGGAAGTCCTTTCGTCATAACATCTGCTAATTGCTCATTTGTAGGAACAAACTCTGTTTCAATCAACTTATTTTGTACTTGTTCACGAACAAAATGGCAATTGATTTCGATATGTTTAGTTCTTTCGTGGTAAACAGGGTTGGCTGCAATTTGTAGAGCAGCTTTGCTATCACAAAAGAGTTTAGCTGGTGAATTTGTAGCCAAACCAAGTTCTTTCAGCAACCCCCTTAACCACACTATTTCTGATGTAGTAACAGCCATGCTTCTGTACTCGGCTTCTGCTGACGATCGAGCAACTGTAGCTTGCTTCTTTGATTTCCATGAGATTAATGAGTCACCCAATTTCACACAGTAGCCTGTTACAGATCGTCGAGTCATAGGGCATGCAGCCCAATCAGAATCACAATACGCAAGGAGCTGACAGTCACTCTTTGCACTTAACAATATTCCCTGACCTGGATTTTTTTTGATATACCGCACCACTCGCAAAGCAGCATCAAAATGAGTCTTGGGTTGATGCATGAACTGACTCAAATGTTGAATTGAGAAAGAAATGTTCGGCCTCGTATGTGTTAAGTAGAGTAACCTGCCAATGAGACGTTGATATTGTGTTGTATCAACCAGCAAATCTTCATCAGTACTCTGCTGTGTCACCATATCATACTCAATTGAAGTCAACTTTTGATTTGATTCCAATAGCGTTACTGCTGGTTTAGCACCCCCTAAACCAGTGCTTTCAATCAGTTCAAGAGCATACTTACGCTGATTGAGAACAATTCCTTTTGTTGACCTCAAGATTTCAAGCCCAAGGAAGTATTTCAACTCCCCTAGATCCTTCATTTTGAAGTTCATGTGCAAAATATTCTTCAAATCCTTTATCATCCCCTGATCATTTCCCGTGATTAATAAATCGTCCACATAAACCAAGAGAATAACTATCTTCGAATCTTTTTTTTTTTTTGTAAACAATGAGTAGTCATGTTTACTTTGACAATAACCAGCAGTCACTAAAGCCTCTGTTAGCTTTGCATTCCATTGCCGAGATGCCTGTTTTAACCCATACAACGATTTTTGCAGCCTGCATACCATACGCTCCCCCTGGCTGCAAAAACCAGCAGGCAGATCCATGTAGACTTCCTCAACAAGATCACCTTGAAGGAAAGCGTTGTAGACATCCATTTGAAATAAAGGCCAAGCAAAAACAGCAGCAAGGGCAAAAACAAGACGAACAGTAGTCATCTTAGCCATAGGAGAGAAGGTATCTACAAAATCCACACCCTCTCGTTGATTATAGCCCTTAGCCACTAAACGAGCCTTGTATCTTTCCACAGCATCCGAAGGCTGATACTTGACCTTATAGACCCACTTGCATCCAATAGGCACCTTCCCAGTAGGTAAAGGCACAACCGACCATGTTTTGTTAGACTCAAGAGCTTGAATCTCCTCATTCATTGCTCGAACCCACAAAGGATTTTGGGCAGCTTCATGATAAGTGAGAGGCTCAGGAATATGAGAAGTAGAAACAAGAAAAGCTTGGGTATGAGAAGGCAAATGACAGTAGGAAATAAAAGAAGAAAGAGGATACTGACCAGTCAAAGGAGGAGAGGAAGAATGGTAAGTTTGCACATAATCATGGAGCCAATTGGGTGAACGAGAAATACGAGATGAACGACGAACAACAGGATGCGAAAGGTGATCAGAATGAGCAGGGTCAGGTTGTATTTGGGTATGAGTTTCAGGTTCTAAAAGTGAAGTAGGTACAGAAGGTGCAGGAGGTTCAGGAGGTAAATGAACAAGAGGTTCAGGAGGTTCAGGAGGTTCAAAAGGTTCAACAGGTTCAGGGGATACATGAGGTTCAGGGGATACATGAGGTTCAAGAGGTGCAGGATTTACAGGTGCAGTAGTAGGAGAATGAGAAGTTTGAAGAGGGTCAAGAATAAGAAAATCAGCATCTGAAATAAATGGATGAGGAGGGAAAAAAGAAGTAGAAGAAGGATGGGGAAAAGAAAAAGGAAAAATAGTTTCATGGAATATGACATCTCTGTTAATAAAGAAAGATTTAGAGACAAGATTGAACAACAAATAATCCTTTTTGGTACTAGAATACCCAAGAAAAACAGAAGGCACAGCCTTAGGTGAAAACTTATCAGAATGATTTGGAGTAGTGGCATAAGCTAGACAGCCAAAAACTCTGAAATGAGACAAATTTGGAACCTTATGATACAAAACCTCAAAAGGAGACTTCCAATTAAGAACAGATGAAGGCAATCTATTTATGATGTAACAAGCAGTGGAAACACACTCACCCCAGAATTTTAAAGGAACTTTTGACTGAAAATGAAGAGCCCTAGCAACCTCTAGGATGTGTCTATGCTTCCTTTCAGCAATCCCGTTTTGCTGAGGAGTATAGACACAAGAGCTTTGGTGAACAACACCCAAAGAAGAAAAGAAAGAGGAACACTCAGTATTGAAAAACTCAGAACCATTGTCACTCCTCACAATTTTAATAACAGCTGAAAATTGGGTTTGAACAAGAACAAAGAACTGTTTAAGAGCCAAAACAGTGTCACTCTTAAGTCTAAGCAGAAAAATCCAACTCATACGAGTATGATCATCAACCACAGTGAGAAAAAACCTATGGCCACTATGAGTGGACACCCTATAGGGCCCCCACAAATCAACATGTATAAGGTCAAAAGGCTTAGCAGAAACAGAGTGACTAAGAGGAAAAGGAATTCTAGTTTGCTTAGCTAAGGGGCAAACAGGGCAAGTTGAAGTAATCTTAGCCTTATCAAAGTCAACAGTAGTTAAAGGGGAAATCTTATTCATGGTAGAGATAGAAGCATGACCAAGTCGAGTATGCCAAACACAAAAATCTTTATTAACAGTAGATGTCATACAACGAGTAAAAGTGGCATCACAAGGCAAAGAAGTGCAATTAGAGGCTTTAGACAAACCAGAAGCAACAGCTGAAAAAAAAGTAGAGGCCACCACGTTCCTTACCAATCTCCCTCGTCACTCTATTTGAGAGATCCTGTAAGACACAACAATTGGGATAAAAAGTGAGGGAACAATTTAGATCATTTGTAAGAAGAGAAACATAAAGAAGATTCTGATTAAATTGAGGTACAAACAACACATTTGAAAGAGAGAGGTCAGAGGTAAGAGGGAATGAACCAGTGTGGGTTATGGGAACAGTTTTACCATTGGGTAAATGAACTAGGCGTGAGTTAGAAGCACATGATTGAGGAGAACACAAACCCTTGAAATCGGACAAAATATGATCGGTAGCACCTATATCTAAAATCCAAGAAGGAGACTTATCAGTAATGGATGAAAAACTTAAGGAAATACCTGCAGAATTTACCACAGCATCATTCGCAGGAAGCTTCTGAAGCAAGCTTAATATCTGAGAATATTGATCTCGAGTGAAAGTGGGAGCACTGGGAGAAGCGTCAGGACCAGCATCAGGTAACAGGTCAGAAGGAGTCTGAGAATTAACAAGGGCAGCCTGAGAAGGCCTCTTCTTAGTAAATTTGTACTCCGGAGGAAATCCAATCAAACGGTAGCAACTCTCCTTCTTGTGACCTTTGAGTTTACAATGGTCACAGATACCATTGAATCGACGACGCGCTGGACCACCAAGAGACTGAGAATACATAACAGTCAAATCGGAAAGAGGTGAAATACCATTGAGATGCTTCCGCTGGGACTCCTCTTGAACAATCATAGCATATGCTTGATTCACCGTCGGCAGAGGTTGTTTGAGCAGGATTTGGCTCCGAATGGCAGAGTATGTCTCGTTCAAGCCCATGAGAAACTGGAAAAGCTTCTGTTGAACCAAAATCTGAAGGTTTTTCTGTGAAGCCTCACAATTGCACGCAGAGAACGGGACAAGCGAATTATACTCGTCCCAAAGAAGTTTGAGACGAGTATAATACGCAGAGACAGTGGAATCGCCTTGAGTTAGCGCAGCAATCTCTCGGTGTAGAAAAAAAATTCGTGACCCATCTATCTTATCAAAACGCTCCCGTAAATCTTCCCATACAAGAGAAGCACTTGAATTAAAAACGATACCAGCAGACAATTCGCGACTTACAGTGTTCAGAATTCAGGAGAGGACGATAGCATTGCAACGCTCCCATTGCGACTGCAAAGCCTCATCATAAGCTTCCTTCTTGCAATCTCCATCGACGAACCCAAGCTTGTTCTTCGCCAGAAGAGCAATCCTCATCGAGCGGCTCCAAACGTTGTAATTCTCCGGACCGGAGAGCTGATGCGACACCAATAAAGTCCCCGGCGTATCAGAAGGGTGCAGGAACAACGGATGATGAAAATCCACCACAGTTACCTCCGACGCGGACGACATGTCGTGAAATCAACAGGGAAAACAAGGAAAAACCTAGAAATTGGAGAAAAACGAGAGGCAAAAAACAAAGAAAACCCGCTATACAAAACTGAATTCGGGAAAGAAAATGGGCCACGCTCAAAAAAGAAGCCCAAAACGTGAAAACTGAAGAAAGAATGGGCTCATGATACCATGTTGAATTTTAGAGAGTATAATATTGGGAATAATTTCTTCAGCTTTCATTGAAAATAAATCAATACATTACAAGGATATTTATACACCAATGATTCAGCTGACTAACTAACTTTCTAATGTAACTACCTTGTAACAAACAATTAACCGACTAACTATATTACAATCATAACAAGTTTCTTTTTTACTTTGTGAGTTTTATATCACATCTGTTTTTATAGCAGTCTTTTTGTATGCTTTAATTACATTTTTTTCGTATGATTTTATAGTATGTCTTTGTGACAGTTGTCTGTCTTTTTACAGTTTCGGGTGACGAGTATCAACGAATGTTTTTGTTAGCGAAGGAGGCCGATCTATATGTACTTATGATTCTCTTTTGTGGTTATGCCGATATGTCAGGAAACAAGTAGCGGAAGCATTTACTTTCTTTATAGAGCACTTTGGTCAAAGTAATTGTTTGCTGGATTTCATTCAGGCGTTTATTCAAGTCCTTTTGAAAGTGATAAGTTTTATATTTTAATGTATTTCACACTCTCAAAATTTTATTGTATTTATTTTTACGCATTTAACTTGCAATGTTTGCAATGTAATACCTTTATAATCCTATCACTTTAAATATAATCTAGTATATATATATATATATATATATATATATATATATATATATATATATATATATATATATATATATATATATATATATATATATATATTCTTTTAAAAAATCCCACGTCATTACCTATGTTGCATAACAACAATATTACTTCACTCTAAATAAATCTGTTTAAAAATTGAATCACTTTGGTTAAAGATCCAACGTCCCATCTCTCTCCACGTGTTGACAAACCATGGATGATGATGATGATGATGTGACATACACATGCAGCCATACAAACATCACCCCCACAGTCTTTTATATCATTTCAGGGTTTCTCTCTTTTCTTAATTTCTCTCACCTTTCTCTCTCTCTATTTCTTTAACAAACATAAGAATAAGCTTAAGATAGTCACCAAAAAAACGCCAACATGCAAGGAACTGAGCGTGATTTGAACTACAAAGAGACGGAGCTGTGTCTCGGGTTGCCCGGTGTAGGTGGTGGTGGAGGAGGAGCCTCCGCTGGCGCTGGTGGTGGTGAAAATGAAGTGGAAAGTTCTCCAAAAACCACAGGGAAAAGAGGCTTCTCCGAGACTGTTGATTTGAAGCTTAATCTTCAATCTAAGGAAGCCGGTATGGATCTGAACCAGAACCTAGAAAACGGTTCAAAGGAAACAGCATGCACCAAAGATCCTGCAAAACCACCAGCCAAGTATGTCAAAACTACCCCCACTTCATTACATTATCATATGTTGTTTCTGTATGTTTATGTATTGTGGTTGGTTTTATTTAGGGCAAAAGTATTGGGTTGGCCACCAGTTCGATCTTACAGGAAGAACATGATGGCAAACCAGAAGAACAAGAGCGAGGAATGTGAGAAAGCTGCGTTTGTGAAGGTTAGCATGGATGGTGCACCCTATTTGCGCAAGGTGGATCTGAAGATGTACAACAGCTACCAAAAGTTATGTGATGCCTTGGCTAAGATGTTCAGTTCCTTCACCATGGGTAAGCTCACATCACATACATTCCAATATTCGATAACGATTATTGTATTTTTAAGGTCGTCTTATCCTCTGATTCACCGACATGTAAATGGGAAAAATGAGTTGTTTTGGTTTTGTTTTTTTTTAGAAGGGAATTATGGATCTCAAGGCATGATAGACTTTATGAACGAGAGCAAGTTGATGGATCTTCTCAACAGTTCTGATTATGTGCCAACCTATGAAGATAAGGATGGCGACTGGATGCTCGTGGGCGATGTCCCATGGGAGTATGTTTTTATATATATATATTCTTCCATATTCATGCATCATGCAAGTACATCTTTTAGCAGCTCACCTCAACTTGGGCCCTATATATATATATATATATATATATATATATATATATATATATATATCATGTTAAGTTGTTGATTAAGGTTTAAACTCTAATTTTAATCTGATTTTTCACAGGATGTTTGTTAACTCATGCAAGCGCTTGCGAATAATGAAGGGATCTGAAGCAATCGGGCTTGGTATGTTGTTTTTTTCATTCACTTATTTACTTGTATGGATTCAATTAATGTATTTTTTTTTATTTCAGCTCCAAGAGCAATGGAGAAATGTAAGAGCAGAGGCTAAAGCATTGAAGATCCTGGAAATAGAGTGTCTTTGTATTTTATGTAATATTTTCATATGGGACATTTGTAATGGACAAGAAGCAATGAACTTAAATCCGATTGTCTGCCTTTTGTTTACTGCTAATGTTGGGGGAGAGAATTTGTTTAATGATTAATCACATGTTTTTTTTGTCATAGTTTGTTGTCTATGTGCTTTATCCCCCCCCCCCCCTAGTTTCAATGGTAATAGTGATTTTTTTGTATATTTTTTGAATTATTTTTATGACTTCTCTAAAATATTATATTTTTTTAATATATGATAAAGATATTTAACACAGTTAAAACTTATAATCTTCTTATTATTATAACAATAACGATTCTACTTGAATTGACATTTAATTATAATATTTGAAAATAAATTTATTAGAATTATTCCTGATTTTTCTTTTTATGTGTTGAAATTTATTGAAATTTTAGGACCCCATGAGAGATTGGGGAACAATACCATGTGCATGCTGATGGGGCATTTCATTCATTGCCATTAATGCAGTTTTTTTTTTTTTTTTTTTTTTTTTGGGGGGGGGGGGGGATTGTGTATGAGCAATTTTGGGAAATTTAATTGGTGAATGTAAGGTTATGTAAATAAATAGAAGTTTGGTAGATTTAGTATAATTTGATTGATATTTTTTAATATTTTCTGATTTATAAGTAACGATAGATTTTAGATATATTGGTATTGTACACCGAGTTTTCAAAATGATAATAATAAAGGTTTGATTTGATAAAAGTTCATAAATAGCTTAATTTTAGTTAAAATAATTACAGTCCTAACCAATCATTATAAATATTGAATTGAATAAAATAATATTTATTTTTTTATTATTTGAGAGGGGGGCTTGTAGCGCCACCAGCCTGTCTAGTTAGTTGTTTATTTTAAAGCAAAGGGTCTCTACAATGACCTCAATTTTGGTATACAATTCTACTTAAAACTAAACACTAAATAATATTAGATACGAATATGATTATACTTACGAAAAAATAATTAAAATACGAATATGGCAAAGGATGTGTCGAAAAAAGATCGTATTGAGCAAGTTGAGTTCAAGTATCTGATTCGCTAACTTAATCGAGTTGGTTCAGTCTAAGTTGAGAATGGACATCATGCTAGCCTTTTGCAGGTAAACAATTCCATCGAACAAGTCGTCGACCGAATATACAACTATTTCATCAGATAATTTGTTGGAGACATAAGATGTTAGGTTCTACTATGCAAATTGGCACCGTAGAACCTAGCATAATATCAGAGCACTGGAGAAGTTAAATTAATTTGTAATTCCTAAATGGCCTGCAAATCGGCATGGATGAACAAGCAGCAGTTCGCATTTTGATCTCGAGCCAGGAGTAGGAGAAAGCCAAGACTAAGTAGCAATACCCTGGTAGGAGATAGCCAAGACTAAGTAGCAATACCTTCTTATTTACTGTATTTGATTTTGAGGCAGAGAAAAGAACTCCTTGGCATTACGTGCCACCTCGGCCTCCACCACTGCTTCCAACACAAGGTCCGATCCTTTTACGATTTCTGCCAACACAATTAATCGCTACTCATATGAGTACATGAACTTAACAAGCATCAGCAATAAGTACTAAAATATTATGTTTCAAATGATTGTGCATGCATATCAGGTGACTATAAAAAGAAGTAAATATCATCTGGTATATGTACTAAACATGCAGGGACAGAGTCGGGATTTGGGGGTGAGGGGGGGCAAATTCATAATTAATCCAATTTTTCAAAAAAAAATTATAAAGAAACAAAGGTAAAAAAAATTCCCTGCCTTGGGGACAAGAGCCCTCCCATTGTCCATTTAGTTCCGTCCCTGTAAACAGGCATCAGCAACAAGTACTAGAATATCATGTTCAAAATGATGTTGCATGCAAATACACATTCAATGCCGGAACACTCGGACTTTCATCCTCATATACACATTCATGTATGAACATCCCAAGATGAACATTTTATGTAAAAGCACAATACTTATTAAGGATTCAGTTGCAAGAGAATTTACAAGAGAACACTTAATAAAAGAAGCAAAAGAACATCTAAGAAATGATTCTAAGAAATCTTACAACCTTTTCGTTCCGGAAGGAGTTTAGCACTTTCAGCTGAAACCGGAAGAACGGGGAAATCACCGAATTCGTAATTAAGATTTTCTTCTTTCACACCACATCCCACTGAACCAGTTTTAACAGCTTCAGATTCAGCCAATCTTGCATAGGCAGTTGCTTGGCTATGCAAATCAGTTGAAGCCAAAGGCTTTAAATTATAATCCTGAGAAGGATGCATGTGAAAGAACAATGAACAAACAAAAACATACAAACTAACCAAAAAACAAGGTATAAACAATAGTAATTAGATGCTAAACCTTCTTCGCAGTATCGGCTGAACTCTTCTCTTCTTCACATTTCTCAGGTGGAACCGTAACTAGAAAAGAAAAGATGGCGGGAGCAAGTTAAGAAACGCGAAGTAGAACAACATAGCAACGCAATGGGGTGGTGCATATGATTAAACTAAGACTAATACCATTACTATCAGAAGCAGGCTCTGGAGGATTTTCCATCAGTCTTCTAGTCATAGGGCCAGGATTCACAAGAGATAAACTGCGGATTTCATGCCGGATAGCATCTAGTTGCGCCATTGTATCTTGAAGCTCTTTGTGAACCTAAAAACACCCGACTACAATCTATATAACATGCTAGATAGGATACAGAATTTTACTCTCAATGGACACTAAAACACTTCCAAAATTCTTGGCAGGAAGAACAACAAGAACATAAAAGTACCTGACGTGCTTGAGATTGTTGCATAACATTATCGAACTGGCCACGAGCTAATTGAACATATCCGATTGATCGACCGGCTAATCTTCCAGCTACTCTAGAAATTCTAGGCAGATCCTTTGGTCCTGTAAACGATAATACGGTAAACCCATTTCAGGTTTTGACTCAAAAAAGTTTTTTTGAATGTATTCCTTCAAATCCCATAATCCCAATTAACCCAGAAATCTAAAAGGAACGAGAAATATAAAAGTAAGCATATTTGGAGGGGAAGAAGAATTACCAACAAGAGCAGCGGTGGCTCCAATCAAAAGAAAGAGCTCTCCGTATGAAATACCAAACATTTCGAATCACCTCAAAGCAAAACGTATTTCTTTCTTCGGCGCGCGCTCTATTAACAACCGAAGAGCGAAAGGGAAAAAAACAAAAAGGCTAGCTGCAGGTGATCAATCAAAGTGCCTCGAAACTGGTAGTTCTGAGATGGTTTAAGCTTTGAAGTTGCGAGATTTGGTCTCTAATGGACTGGGTTGTAATGCAAGCATCTATTAGAAACTGCAGCCTATGTGTTTGTTTAATTGTCCAAATGAAAACTTCTTCTCTAGAGGTAAAAAACTCTTAAGTAATTATTATATGCACGACCGATTTAATTTTAGGAATTAAGACTTCGTTTAAAGTTTAGGGTTCATGTGTTTAAAAGTAGCAGTGTTAAAATTAGGGACTATTAATAGAATTTTTAGTTTATAGTTAAAATTTAAGATTTATAAGTTAAAATTAAATCTTTAATCATATTATCCTAAAACATAAACTCTAATCCTAAACTTTGAATTCGAACGATAAACCACTACACTAAAAACCTTAAAACATTAAAATATGTTTATAAGTGTATTTTTACTTTTTTTTCGTGTAATCTTTTAATAAAATGATTAATTTTTTTTTGTTTGAGAATCGAACATGAAATTGGTGAAATTGTATACAAACATTATATATAATCATTTATTAATTTAATTTTTTTTCAAAAATATATTTTTTATGTGAAATATTTTTGTTCATACTTGTGCGCAAAGACGAAAATATAAAATTTTGGGAGGGGAGTCTAAAATAAATTATAAATCTAATATAATTTTATTATTGATTTAGGTTATAAGTTTATAGTTTATTGAAATTTTATCATTTTAAGAGTGGCTGGAATAACTTTTACGATAATAGAAAATTAAAACTTTAAAATAGAAAGGAGTAAAACTGTATTTTTACCATTTTATTGGGCATGGCCAATTCTTGTGGGCTGAAGTAGGAGTTGACAAAAGAGACTATTGGAGTCAAAGCCTTTGAAATCGAAACAAAAAAAATGAAGAAAGTTTGACCAAGCCGTCATGGACTCAAGAATGGATCATCCTATTCCTATATAAACGTTTTAAAATCGAAGCGAAACGAAACCAAAGGCCATGGATCAGTTGATAATGCAACTTTTACATGGTGAAAATGAAAGCTTTTGGTACGAAACAATCCCTGTTACTCCAAGTGCTTTTCAGCCATATCCAACAACACCCGCTGCTGCTGCTTGTAATCATGGAGTGAAGTCTGGGAACATGAACAAGAGGATGATCGAGTTCTTGAGGAAGATCGGAAACCAGAGGGGGTTTAAGCACAAGATGAATGAGAGAACGAGGAGAGAAAAGGAGAAAAAATGCTACTTCACCTTGTACTCCATGCTTCCTCCTGGAACCAAGGTTGGTTTTCTTTATCATTGGAGGATATCGATTGGTTTTTGTTTTTGAGCAGTTTCTTTGGTCTCATTTTTTTTTAAATTTCATGGCAGAACGATAAGAACTCGATAGTTCAGATGGCAACTAAGAGAGTTCAAGAGCTGCAGCTGGTGAAGAAGGATTTGGAGGAGAGGAACAAGGAATTGCAGGCAGATAATGAAGGAAACAAGATCAGGGTAAGGATAGGCAATCCAACGTGTGGGGTTGATTCCATGTTAGAAGCTTTGAAATGCTTGAAGATGTTGGATTCAAAACCCAGAACGATTCGGTGCAGTTTTACAGATCAAGAATTCCTTGCAGTTTTCGATACTGCAACTCAGGTTTGTCCTGTTATTTGTATTCCACGTGTATATATCTGCACATACGAATTCATTTTGTCTACTCATTTTGACAGACCAAGGCTGCCGATGTAGAAAAGGCTGTAACTACAGCATTGCAAGAAGCCGAGAGAAAGCTCAAGCAACAACATGAATCATACAGACATGGAAGAGAAAAACGATTGTTATCCTGAGTAATTTGCAAACTAGCTATGTTTCAATATGTTTTTGTTAGAACAATTCAACTAAATTTATTTATTTATTTGAGTCAACATTAAATGAATTGCAACGATTTTGTTTGTAAAATTCCTATTCTGACATTGAATTTATTTATTTTTTAGAATCCTAAAACACAAGATCTCCAATCTCAATTTTGTTTGTAAACACCCTTTAAATTAGCAAACATAATCATAAATTTTAAAGAGCAACCAAAACATTGATGTCTTCAACTACAATAAAACTTGGAACAAACATCCAAGGCAACTCAAGTCACATTTATCTAAAAGTGCAACCAAAAGAGTATGACAATTTCATTACTAAAAGTAGCAACATAATTTAACCCCAAATTGAGCATCCAAGCTTGAAGGAAAGGACTTCACTTGAGAGGAATGAACCTTGAAGAGTGAGTAGCACCAATACCAGGTCTACCGTGCTTAACTGGCTTGTACGAAATAGAGAACTCAGCAAGGTAATGACTTATCATTTCAGGCTTGATTTCAACCTGGTTGAATGTCTTTCCGTTGTAGACACCGATGATGCTACCGATCATTTCAGGTACAATGATCATATTTCGAAGGTGGGTTCTCACTGGTTCTGGCTTCTCACCAGGAGGAGCCTCCCTTTTCTGGTTTCAGACATCAGAACAACAATTACATTAGTATAATAGCTAAACTTAAAGATAACAATTAAACACAAATGAGTTATTCTCAAAAAACGCAGCTTTGGGACCTGAATCACACTAATATTGGACGGTTGCCCTTAACCATCCAACAATGAACCTGGAAATAAAAAATTAAAAGGACAACATGCTAAGAAAAAGCAGAAAACGGTGTAGAATGCCAATGATTATAGCCATTTTCGTAAAAATATATCAAGAGCTTATTCTATATGAACATTTCAAGTATTGGCTCATACAAAGAATGCAATCTACTGAAGTAGAAGCATAAACATGAGACTCAATTTCAACTACTAGAATTCGGCATAAAACAAATTTCCGATTAAAAATCGATAATCTCCATCAAAATGGGTAAACGGTAACGGCAAATTTTGGGATATTTAACAAATAATATTGGCATAATAAAGTTTATCACTTATTAAATAATCATGAGTATCAGTTTCCAAATCCAACTCTAGATCTAAAGACAAATGCATATATAAATATATGAAAATAAGAAATGAAAGAGAAAAGAAAAGAACAAATTACCGCCTTGCGAAGCTTCTTAATCAAAGCCATGGGCTTCCTCTTGAGTCCCCTCTGGAACCTACAATCACATAACAGAAACAATAAAAATGGCAAAACCATTTCAGAATTTTTGAGTAAAAACAAGGGTAATTTGCAAAAAAATGAATCCCCCCTCCTTTTTCTCATTACCTTCTGCGAGCACGAGCAGGGAAGAGCTTGTCGAGCTCATCGGTGGACATATCGAGGAGAGCATCCAAATCAACACCCCTGAAGCTGAACTTCTTGAACGTTCTCTTCTTGGGCACTCCGGCCGCCGCCACCTCCGTTTCAACATCCGCCTGCCAGGAAAAAGAAACCATTTCCCCAACCGTAAGAACAACGAAGAAGATAGTGAAGAAGAAGAAAGAAGAGGTAACTAACTTACCATGGTCGAAAGGCTTGATTTCTGAAGGTGTGGACTTTAGGGTTTGTTTGTGGAGGCGAAACTAGAGGGCATAATATTAAGTTGGTTATATATAAAGGCTGAAACCCTAAAATAAGTAGCAACTGTTAGTTGGACTGGGCCTTTAATATGATTTAAGAGGTTAATTGGGTATCAGCCTAGTTGAAAAATGATTAAAATACTCTTACTTCAAATTATAATGAATATGATTATAAAAATGTTTTGAACTTTTATATTTTCACAAAATATTTAAATAAAAAAACTAAAAAATATTTTATCGAACATTTGAACTCGTATCTATTGATATTTGTATATATATATATTTTATTTATTATTTATAATAAGAGACTATCTGAAGTAGGTCTTGATAGGTCACTTGACCTACCATAAAAAAATAAAATTTAAAATTATTATAGGATGATTTTGATTCTTTAAAGGACTTCTTATATCGTTAAAGCATGTGTCACTTATTTTATCTGGCTTATCTTTATTTGGTTTTTTGTTGTGTAGATTAGAGCCTAAAAAATTAAGACTAAAAAGAAGAAAAATGTGTGAAGCCCCAAAAAACAATGACAAATAATCTAATTTATTACAAGGGAAGCCCAAACAATACATGCCAAAATCGGCTACAAAAAAACCCTGAGGGATAATCCTTGAGTGCACTGCCAGCTCCAGATGGTCGTTGAATCGTTCCTTGTTCCAACGGTCCAGATATGCGTCCGAAAAACCCTAGCCTTTAAGCCCTGCGTCGCATGCGTCGTAGTTGTTCGATTCATAAGAGATCAACGGCACAGATCAATGCGGAGGAGCTCCACTCGGATCACCAATCGTGCGTGGCCATCATGCACCCGATGCCTCAGCTCCCATTTGACGGTTCATCTTTTCTGTTCGACGCCGGCAACCGTTCCACCGTCGTCACCGTGTGTCATGCAAGCAAAAAAGAGAATCAAAGTTTGATTCGAACGAAAATGACAAGATATCAAGGATAAAGACTCGAATCAAAGCAAAAAGAGGGAAAACATATTGCAATCAAACATATATAGGAAGAAATCAATCAAACATGGTGAAAATCTGATCAAATCAGATCAAGCAATATCCGGCAAGAATCTAAGCAAATCGGTAGAATCAAATCCCTTGGATGCTAGGGTTTTTAATTCCTTATTTATACACTTTGTAATGGCGGATTCATTCATGTAAAGGACACGGTTTTACACAAGCAATTTTCAGTCGAAATTCTTGAGGTATTACACCCAAGTTCATTTTCTTTTTTCTATATTTTGTGCATTTGTTCGAATCAAAAGAGAGGGACACAGGTGCTACCATCCGTAAGAGGAGTCGAGGAGAGCTACCGTTATCACTGTTGAAAGCGGAGGCCAAAATCATGAGGAGCAGGGACTGACGAACCATCACCGACATTGATCCATGCCATGGTGGTCGGTGCCGTGGCGAACGGCTGTGCGCAACCTTCTCTTGGGCAATGGTCGCGCCCTTCTTTCAGCCGTCTCCCATATTTGCCCTACTGTTTGTAATTTATACACTCTAGTCCTTTTTATTTTTTATTCAGCTCTTGTTTTTCACTTTCATGCAATTTAATCCCTTTGTTATTTTATTTGTATCTAATTTGTTACTTGTTTTAATTATCAAACACCCATAAAAGGGTAGGTTAAAGGGACTTCATTTTAATTAATAACATGTTTTTTGTAATTAAAATTTTATATAATATTTAAAAAACACACTTTAGATTACGCTATCTAAATATGTATAAATATATATGGTAACTTTAATTTAACAAATATTAATAATGTATAGCAACTAGCCTCAATGGGTTTAGGTTGTTTTAGATAATTTGTTCTCCTAACTAATTTAGATATCTTGTAAATAGAAAAACTAAATACAAAGTTAGGTTTTAAAATTTGTAAAATTGAACCTTTTGGGATTAATTTCTTAAACACTAAATAATTCACATTTCTATGGTTAAAAAAATAAAAGGATGAAAAAGACATTGCCGCGACTGTTTTTAAAATCATTTGTGGAAAAATAGCTTGACAATTAGGGTTTTGGAAATAAGGGTTTTTTATTTTAATTTGATCTTGAAATTAGGGGTTTTTTCATTTTAATTCAAATTTCCTTTATTTATTCTTAAAAATTATTTTGGAGTCGTCACCACTCATTTTGGTAGACCGGACACCATAAAAAATGTACCATAGATTCTTTTAGTAAAATTCGGGTTCGGGAGTTGGTTACGTGTAGGGAAGGGTTAGCACCCCCTACAACGCTCGCTATCGGTACCTTATTAATTCCACGTGGCATTTATGCATTTCGAACATTAATATGAATTTAATTAAATCTTTAATCATTAAATGGATTCCATTTCGAATGTGAATATCATTTTGTAAGAAAATACATTTTGGACGAATATTAGTTTTGAAACGTCCAAATATATTCAAAATGTATCTCAACAGAAAAGGTTTAATGCATATCCGATTATTTTGTTGTTCATTTTAAATAAACTCTAATTTAAGCTCTATTAATTTAATTAATTAGGATTCTATGAATATTATTAATTTTTAGGCTTTAATGGTAACAACCAAATAATTTGGACACTGCCCATATTAGGCCCAGAAGTAACAATATTCCTAGCTTTAGTGATGCTAATTGTTCAACCCTTTTTAATTTTATTTAAATTGACTATGTGCAATTTTTATTTTCTAAGTTTAAATGAAACGTTGAATCCACTACTTAAATATTCCCTTAATTAACACCACGTTACAATATGGTACTAATTAACTTAGAATATTTGAACTTTATTCAACATCCATTTATTTGTCTACAATGTTCTTTCCTATCAAATTATTTGATTTAGGTAGAGAATCTAATTTTAAAGGCTCTAACCCTAATTACTAGATGTATTAAATTATCTAATCATACATATTGCATGGTTATTTAAAATCATGCATATAAGATAATTTAAACAAATTAAATTAAAACTAGTATATGAATTTTGGACGAAATTGGAAAAATGTAAACTCTAGAGATCAATTTCATTGAATTGTCGATTGAATTGAAATCAATAACATATTCGAAGCCCAAACAATGAGATCTGGAAAATAGGGCGCGGATCTCCCTTGCCTGACCCGGCTGAAGCGCGCGGACCCCCTTGACCTGGTGCAATACGTTGCCGTTTTAGGACGCCCATATAGGGCCCGAATCAGATCTGTCTCGGTCATTTGACCGAGTTGCCCTCACTCTCTCTTTTTCTCTCACCTATAAACATGATCTGCCCAGGATTCAAAGATCCAAATGGATCAAACTAACATTTTTCAACAAAACTCATCACTGGTTCATCAAATTCCCTTCATTTGATCTTATACAAACATCAAACTATCCCCTTTTCTTGTTTCTTTAGATCAAAACCCTTAATTCAACCAAAAATTGAACCTTGTTCTTCCATCTTTTCACTTTTGATCTTTCATCACTGCTTTCGATCAACTGTGGCCTGTTTATCAGCCACCGGAGGCGACGCCAACCACTGCTGGTTGTTGCCTCCAGTCATCTCCCTCACTTTTCTAATCACCGCTACGACTCAGACCAACCTTCGGTCGTCACCACTGCAACTCTGACCGTCGTTACCCGTTCTCCGATCATCGTGCGCTACTGCAAAGTGATTTTCGGCTGCCATGTCGGAAACCCAAAAAATCCATTTCTAACCTAAATTCTAATCTAGTGCCTGATTCGACCGAATCACCCATCTTCCCCATACTAGAACTATCTACCCGAAACCCTATGTCACCCATTTTTGACTCCAATCGTCCCAAAACTACACCAGCCGCCGTTATATTCTTTTTCTGACCTAATCACCACTATTTTGCTTTCAGTTTTCACATGAACAGAACTAACATTTTCATTTATTTTTCTAGGAAAATTGGAGCAAAAAAATAGAAGTTACCTTCTCGATGATCACCCGACGATTCCGACAATTTTTCGGCGCCTGATTGTCTTCCCCGACAGTGGCTCATAGCTCCAGCATCCCCTCAACTACCCAGATGTTTCAGCTTCCCGAGGTAAATTTCTTTCTCTCTCTCTCTCTCTTTATTATTTAATTATTATTATTATTATTGTTGTTGTTTTTAATAATCCCTTATTAATGCTCTAACTTTCTCTCTCTTTCCTTTTATAGGAATCTAACTTGTTGGCGCCATGATGATGTCAGCGTGTTCCAAATGTAACCCCCTCGTCCCGGTCCGGATGCTTGACTGGTCCGAGTGGGCCACACGGGGAAAACTGAAGCGAAACCCGTTAAGGTTCCTCCTCGGTTAACGACTCAAAAAATTTCTTTTTAATTTAATCTTTTCTAAAGGCTCATTCGAATCCTATGTGATCATAACAACAGAAAGACAAGCATTCATAAAACAATAACTCGATCAACCTATGCAAAACAGTCCATTTTTAAATTATTAAGCAGGCCGTTTCGAAACACCCTCAAGGGGTATCGAAACGCCTTGACCTGGTCAACGGTTCTAAGCCTACACGAATAGGCCGTATCGGAACGGAGGTCAACTGTTTCGAAACACCCTCAACGGTCAACTTCTCGTGGTCAACGAGATTTTGACCGTTTCAAAACCCTTAGACCTGTTTCGAAACACTTTCATCTCGTCATTTTCTCAGAATTCCAGTAGCCAAAACGTTCCGATACCCGTTTCGGAACAGGGGTTTCACAGGCCAAACCGTATCGTAACGCGTTCCGATACGGGGTCCCTGAAGCCTTACCCGTTTCGAAACGCGGGCTGTCTGCAACCTTCGAAAATCAGACTTAGGCATTTCTTAACACTTCTAAGGGCCCTAGACGACCCCAAAAAAACACTCATCATAAACATACATGATCTAGAGGCATTGATCCTAAGACAACCATGCTCAAACACCCAAAACATATAAAGAAACGTCCAATCAAGGCATTTCCAAAAGCATCTTCGACAATTTAAGGTAAGCAAACTACCAACATGGTTACAAGCATGACATACATCCCGAAAGCCAATTTAACAAACACATACAAGGAGCCTAACATGCTCCTAAACAACAACAACAACAACATATTTCAAAGGCTCAAACAACGACACCTATCCCATTGCTTTACTATTACAATCTTTAAATTTAAATATCATACTTGAGCTAACCGTAAGCAACACTTGGAGACCTTTCCTTGCCCTTGCCACCCACAAGCTACTGATCTGCATTGTCGAACAAAAAGGAGCGTAAGCATAAAAGCTTAGTGAGGGTAAGCTCATAAAACAAACCTCGACAATGCAGGGTCCAAGCACGAGCTTACAACCAAGGTATATGCATGATCTTACCTTTGATCCACATAAACCAATCTACACATGATGCATGAACATATATTCAATATCATGCCATGCCCAACATGTTTAAATCCATAACATATGTAATCACACATATTAAACCATGTTAGCAACACATCCTAAATCACATTGGCTCACAAGTAATCACATATGGGCAACATAAACCAGAATCCGTATTGGCACCTAGCTATGACTCGAATACGCGGATAATCGTTGGAACTCACATCCAACAACACAACCATTACCTGGCGGTGGGATTAAACTCATCACCGTTCATGCGGAGGGGATTCCACTCAACCTCACGCGGAGGGGATTCCACTCATCCTCACGCCTCGTTTCACGCGGAGGAGATTCCACTCATCCTCACGCCCGTCGATGGGATTCCACTCATCACCGACTATTATATATAAGAAGATTTCCGGGCTAACCCGTACTTCATCTTGATGACTACCATCATCAAGACCGCGCGCGCATTTTGACTCACGTGTGCACACTAAACATCCTAATGATCGATCATTTGTACCCAAGCATACTAGTGCCAATACTACATATTTCATTAATCTTTCACAATATCATTTCATAACAACTTCCGTGCTTAGCACGTACTCACCATGACTCACCGTCATACACAAACCACATTTCCATGTCTAGCATGTACTCACCATGATCCTCGGATCATACAATCACCTCATAATATCATTTCACATGTCAACACCACAATATATCATTAACACAATATCACATCATATTTCATGCATATGTATATCTCCATCATGTTTATCATCTACATGCATATAACAATGCATCAAACATGCCTCAACATATATGTATACAACATATACATAACCAACACTATCACAATTTAACACGAGGCATAAACAACCATTAAAGAGTGCAACCAAAGTCTCTAATCAAAGCTTGGGATTAGACTACCACTCTAATCCCAACTCTAGGTAGGTTTACCAAGCCCATCCTAGGTTCACATGCTTGAACCAAATACTCAAAACCATTTTAAAAATAGTTAACCACTCACCTCCACCTCCAAGCTCAATTATCAAGCAACCAAAGTCTTCAAGTTTCCGGATTTGTTCTCAAGGCTTCACCAACACATAATCTCGCTTCTAATCACCTCAACACAATCAAAATAGCCTCAAATCAGTCCACACAACAATGTAACAACCCGGAACACTAATCAAGCAATAAACACATGAATTTAAGCCATGAACAGTCCCCAAAATCACCAAACCCGAGCAGCCCTTATACCCAATCCAAAACTTGTGATTTCAACTCATTTAACACTTCCAAATGCTTCCAAAACAACCCCTAACCATTACCCTAACATCAACCCTCAATTTCCAACACAAACCACACCCAAAACTCAACTAAAAACCCTCCTAAAAACCCACCAAAACCCAAATTCGGGAATATGTATAAAATCATGTAAAAATCATCTATGTTGGACCTTATGGGTAGCAAACAACATATCTAACCATAATAAATCAAAAGCTTTGATAAATAATCATAAAACTTCAACCTTTGACCTAAAACTTTGAAAAACCCAAATGCAAAATACATAGTTTTTATGAAATCTATTGGTACCAAAATGTAAAGGAAACCAAGGCCAAGTCAAAAACATATTTACCTTTCAAAACCGAGTTGAAACGAAGGAGGAAAGAAATGGAATAGTAGCATGGAGAAGCTCTCCCTTTTTTGTCGTTGGTTTTGAAAACTTGGAAGTGAGGAAGAAGATGAGCACATGCTCATCTTTTGTTTTATTTTTAAATCACCCAAAAATAATATTTACAACTATGCCATTAATGAATGGCCAAAACCCACCTCTCTTAAAGTCCATGGATTTTGGACCCAAGAGATAGGCCCAACATAGCCTTAACCATTTTGAAATCCCGAGGCGCATGAAAATATTTTTATTATTTAAATTATAAAACCGAACCTGAAATAATATTATAATATTATTTTCACCCGACCCCTAAACTTGGGTGTTACAACTCTCCCCTACTTAAGGAAATTTCGTCCCCGAAATTCATCGAACATGAAAAGCCACGAAATCTACTCCTCCACACTTACCTTCTCACCACAACATACTACGAACTCGGTAGTCTTACTACACAACATTAGCTATCTGATGCTAAGATCTCAACGGTTCCTTTAAGGCATGTCAATTTTAAACTCAACTCAATCTCTTCTACATTATAGCACGGAACAGACCTGATTCACACTTCCGAATCGCAGATACACGATACACATCACGAATCCCCTTTCTAGCTCTGGTGGTAACCGCAACAGATAAACAACAAAACTAGTCTGATTCACAATCTCAAACAGCATTGTTTAAAACTTGACTCAAAGTAGGCTTAACATGAAACTCGGCCACAAAACTACTATCATTTGGTAAACTGAATTCAACAAGTACATCTCGCAACCCAACTACTAATCTAACAACAAATACAACTCGGAACATCGGTTACTACGTTAACTCTCTTCGGATGATACACAATCTTGAGACCACAGTCTTCCAGCAGTTCTAACAACATATGATGTTCAAGTTTCAACCCTTCCTAAGTCTCTAATATTTCAAGTTCTGATGATATGTGTATACACTGTGCATTTCTTACTATACAAGCCTTGTCTCTAAGTCTTCGAAGCAAATACAATTGTAATTAACTCTATGTCTCATGTCGGATAACTCTTCTCTCGGTCTTTCAACTGTCTCGCCGAATAAGCCACAATCTTCTGTCTTGCATAAGCACATAACCTAACTCTACATGTAACACATCACTATGATTCACAAATTCTTTTTCTGATATAGGCTAAATAAAGGTCGAAGCTCTCTTCAAAGTTTCTTTCGGTTTCCCAAGGGCTCATTGTCTCGCACCTAACCACACAACTGAACATTCTTCTGTAGCAATCTGTCAAAGGAGCAGCTGTCTTCGAAAGATCATCCACAACCCTCCGATAGTAACAATACTAGACCTAGGAATTATAGATACATGTCACTGTCTTCGGTTTCCTCCAACTCACATCTTCTTCTGCCTACTTAGGATTTACTCTAATACACTCGGCTAATCTACATGTCCTAGGAGAACATCTTCCTTAACTTGGAGTTCACGTTTGCTCAACTTTGCATACAACTGATTCTCTAAAAGGATCTACAACCCTAACTTCAAGCTTGTCACGGCCTTCTTCGGTACTTGAGTATACCCATGTATCATCTATGAGAACTACTACAAACAGATCAAGGAGCTCAGGAAATATTCTACTCAACATCTCTTACAAAAGTAACTAATATACTAGTCAAACAAAGCGGCATCATTCAGAATTCAAAGCGATCACATCTTGCCTCAAAAGCTGTCTTCTGTACTTCAACTTTTCTCACTTTCAACTGGTAATAATTCAAATCTCAAATTAATCTTCGAAAAGGCAGAGGCACTCCCTAACTGATCAACAAATCATTGACGCTCGAAAATGGATACTAACTATTCACTGTCAATTGTTTCGACTGTATGTAAGCTGAACACCTTCTCAAATTGTCTTCTCTCTTCTCCACAAATTGCACTATCACACTCTAAGGTGATGCACTAGGCCTAATGAATCTAAGGTCTAACGAATCTCATAACTGATTTTTCAACACTCTCAATTCTTTCGGGAGTCTTAAGATACAGAGCAAACAAAACAGAAGCGAACTCGGAGACGGTCTCAATAATAAACTCTTCTTCCCTAACAAGAGACAAACCGGGCAAATCTTTCAAGCAATTCTAGGAAAACACAAACTATTCTAGCATTATGTGGTCTAATCTTCATTCAAGATCAAATCCATCACAATTGCTAAGCAAGCCTGCCAACTAAACTCAATCAATCTTCGACCTTTAAAGTTGGATCAACATTCAATAAGAAGTTCACATCCTCACCTACCACTACAGTCTCACAGAAATCTGCAACTTCAAGGTAACTCTCCCTTTGTCTCAACGTACACCCTAACTCGGTGTTCTACAAGCTAAACCATGCCCAAAAGTTACATCAAAACCGTAAAAAGATAATTACTGCACATCTACTGGAGGCACGTAACCCAGAACCATCAGAAAACATCTTCTGTACATTTTATGACCACCACTATCTCACCACAAAGGACTAGTCACATGTGTCCCTACGTCTAAAATCTCAACAGAGATAGTCTTCGGTCCTCTTGTTTTTCAAGCTGGTTCTTCAACAAAATCTGACTCTTCTAAATTGTTCTTAGAGCATCTCGAAACTTCAAAATTTAGTTCTGATCACACCCTAACAATCATGCTTGAACTCGTTCTATAACATCAGTCCGACGACTCAAAACATCCCACTACCAAACAATCTGAAGTCAAAGCTCAAGACTTCCTTCTCGGCTCGACTATAACAGAAGTGACTTCATCTCTCCTTCTTGCTGGAAGACAACTCAGACATACACTGGCCCAATCACACAAATCGATTCCCACTCACGGATACTGACCGACTGTCTTGTACTAAAACCATAGACTGAACTCCAACGATCACCAACTAACACTTCTGAGTTTCAGATTACTCACACAAGACCCTTACCCTGATCTCACCAAAAGAACTAAGGTACTCGTACCTACCTCTAACACTTCACCGGGCACAATCAAACTTTGCATGCTTGCTAACAACATACAGAAGTACGAATTTAAAATCAACCGGAGGGAACAAACTCAAAACTGTACCAAGGGCTTATCTACTTGTAACATCGATACTACTCTGAACCTCACTCACATGTCTTCATTTCTCTTTTTACCAACTAATACCAGAAACGATCACATTGTCCCTCATCCACAGGTATCAACTCACATACACACTGACTCAGACAAACAGATTGTACCTCAACTCCGGTACAACCACACTTCCTTGACTATAGCAATAATCTCCCTCAACATCATCCACATTCTCAGAAACCACAACTTCTACTTAACGATTTACGGCCCACACCTTGGCCTCAAACTTGAAGGATTTAACATCATGCCCGAAGGACTTATTGATGATCTGAAGGATTTAGGATTGTAATGCATTATCTGTCTTGTACATACAATCAGAAAATCTTGCTAAAACTCGTCTCTGTAAACGGAATAATTGAGATCCATCTCTGTAAACGGACTATCCACATCTGTTAATGGATTATTTTGGGATCCACCTCTGTAAATGGGGTACTTGGAGAAATTCGCCTCTACAAACTAAATATCTTGAGATTCGCCTCTGTAAACAAAGTGTCTTGAAATCCGCCTCTATAAACGGAGTGTAAACTTTGTTGAAATTCGTTCCTACAAACGAGTTGATGTATTTGCAATTCCTTATTGGATCCTCTTCCCAAAGCTTGATGCTGTGAACCTAGCTCATTTCTTGCTGATTCCTGTAAATTCTTGGATAGGCTTTAATCCTCTTTGTTTCCTCGTTGAGTTTCTTCTTCTTTTGCATTATGTACTCTAATCTATTTTTTTGCGTTTTCATTAAATTTCCTGCCTTTGTTGTTGCAGCATCTCATCTTCTTGAATTGTTTTTGCCAGGTCTTGCTTAGCTTAACCTTCTTGTGATTTGCTTTTGTATCTCATATATAGAGGTTCTTCTTGTCAAATCTTGCGTAACTTGATCTTCTTACATTTCGTCTTGAGCTTTTATTGTCTTCATGTTGTAACAAACCATGCTTCAGGGTTTTATTGTTGGGTTTTTTTTTCTTCTTGAACAGTTTTTAACTTCTTTAGTAATTAAATTCTTTCAGGCTCTGTATTCTCTCTTGTCTATTCTGACTTGAACTCTTATGCACCATGATGCCCTAATGACGTCTTCGTTTCTTGCCCCGTCATGTAGAATTTGCCCCTCTTTCATCATTTAAGGCGAACAAATGCCTCAAGTCCCTAAATTTTTTCAGGTTTCTTCTTTAATTTTTCAAGGTCAACCAAATCTTCGTGGTAGAAACTTGTTTTAGGTCTATGGTCTTTCTTCAAATCCCCAAACTTTCTTCGTATACATTTATTTTCTTAATATGTTGATGAAGACTGGAGAATCTACGAGCTTCCTTCTTCTATAATATCAATCCACCCTTCTGTAAAGATATTTGAGTAATCAAATTCCTCTCGTTAAGAACTTGAATAAACTCCTCTAGGGGAAGACTAAATTTGGAAAAAAGAAATATCAACAATTAATATACGTTCTTCTTGTGAAATATCTTCAAGAGTCGCAACTCATTATGCTTAAAGTATTTGGATCTTTTAGTTTGAGACTCGTATTAGGTCTCTTGTTTATCCTCTTTGATTGCTCGACCCCTTCTATGCTTAGAACATATTTACTTGGTCTACTCCTCAAGTCTTGAAGCTCTAAGTTGAAATTCTTCTTATTTCTTGCCGGTCTTGGAAGATTCCTGCCAAAAATATATATGTAAAAATGCTCTGAATGTATGAGTTAGCATGCTCATATCTTATGGATGTCTAACTATATATGATGCATGAATGATGTCAATTGAGGGCTACTTGGTTGAGCTTTCATCTTTAGGGAAGCTCAAAATTTTTTTGCTTTATTTTTTCAAAAACTCTTTTTTTGCAAAAGTAACCCATCTCACACTAAGGTTTAATCCTCAGGATCTATGCATCTTTTTCTCTAAAGTGCCTTTTTAGGTTTTCACTTTAGATTGTTTTTCTCAAAACGCTCTTTCAGGTTTTCACTTTGGGATTTTTTCCTCTCTTTTTCTCAAGGCGCCCTTTTAGGTTTTCACCTTGGTTTTTTTCTCTTTTTTCTTTTTCTTTTTCTTTTTTTTTTCTTTTCCTTATCAAGCTGATCATATTAGTGGCCTGACGACAACAATTCAAATTTCTTTTCTCAATAGAAGAACATGGAGATGCAAACATTCTCGTTCAATATGGGAAGCTAACAAACAACAATGGTTCCAGGTGCAGTAATACTACTGTGGCTCGACGATGTCTCAAAAGTATTTCCAAACTTCATAAACTGTCCCAACTGAGATATTTCCATGTGAGCATAACAAATAGGAGCAACAACAGAGACGACAATGGTGCTCTTTTGATACACATAGGATAGAGAATAGACAAATTCCTACAAATCATCTATCGAAAAACAACCTGATCCAAGAGTCCATGATAATGTGTTGGTCCTGTGGTTCCAAACATCCCTGCATGGGCACAGAGATAAAAATCATTAATCTTCGGCTAGCATACTTTGTTGTCAATAACAGTTCCTGGTTGTACATTGTTCGGAGATCCCTGTTTGGAAAAAAACTTAGTATAATGACCTTTTTTGCGCAACAGCCACCACAAACCTTGGGTTCCAACTCTCATCGAGGAACTTGCAAGCCTCTATAGCTTGATTTAATGCTTCATCATTCTTTCATTCCTGTGTAATTGCTGGCGTGAGATTCAACATTATCTTCACCCTTTTCACTCCCCTTTAATATTCATGGGTCATGGTTCTAAAAGAGTTCACCATCTTTGGGACGACATACATTCTTCTGTAATGTTCTCTGTAGTATTGCCCCACTCTTGAATTCAACCATCATCTTTGACCCCTCTAACATTCACAAAGCTTTCTTGTCTCGCAATGCCTCAGAAGTAATAGTCTCCAAAATAAATAACCCTTGCTTTTGAATAGGATAAACCTTTAATAGATCGATCGTGTTGCAGATTTTGCCCCCAATAGATGGCCCATGTTCTCCCTTTGCCCCAGGGTTGTCTGTGTCACTTTCTTGCAGATTTGTGTAAATGTTTCCAATACTCAGAGTTGCGTCATTTTCTCGTCAAACTTTTCATCATTAACCAAGTACCGAGGCTACCTCATGTTTTGTATGCGCTTAAAGGATTAGTACATCATAATAATACCCACGAAATCCTTTGCTTTTCTTTAATCAATTTATATACAAGATGCGCTTAAAGGATTAGTACCTCATGTGCTGAAGCCCGTTTCGAAACAATTTGCCATTGTCAAAACCTGTATTGAAACGACTTAGAAGCGTTTCGATGCGCCTTAACTATATCTTTAAAATCAGTTATAAAACTTCAACGACCATATTTTGAAACCAAGTTTGAAATTCGTTTCGAAAGGTTTGAGGTCGTTTCAATACCGCTGTATCGAAACGGTTCAAACCGTTTCGTTGTTTGTTGCGTGTAAAATAGTCTATCGCAATTATAGTGCAAGTATACACGACGCAAGTAGTAAAGTGATACGAAGTATCGGATATCGTCTCCATAGGGATTGGGCTAATGACTTCACCATATTTCACTGCACGAAGTAAAAGAAATAGTTGAGAAAATTGTCACGAAAATAATAAGGAAAACGCAAATAAAAGAAGTAAGATATCAAGATAAAGAGAATGGGCTGGTATTGAGTTACTCGGTAGTGCAGGTATTGAATTGCTTAGGATCTCCAGTTCTGTCGTCGCACCCGTCGCCGACAGCACCTGTCGCGGCGTCTGTCCGTTAGCTGTCGCGGCAGCGAACACTAACTCCGTACTTCAAGCTTGGCAAGAATCCCAGATCTGCCTTGCCCTATCCCTAGGCACAAGTCTGTCGATGATCACGTCTTTGATGATACCTTCCGACGTGAATCGAAGGATGAACACCGATGTGTATGAATTCTTCTTTAGCCACTTAACCTCGCCCTATCCCTAGGCACGAGATGGTTCAACTATAAACTAGAGAACGCGCTCTTATCTCTTTCGTATACTTAACTCTCCCGATGCTAAGTAAATGGATAACCTCACAATGCTCTCCCGATGCTCTTGCAAGATATTAAAACCAAGATAAAAGAACTTGAAGTTTATTTTATTGAACTTGGAAAATCCTAAAACAAAGCAACCCTTGCAACTACTTTACAAAACAACCCGTAACCCTAGGGGGTTTTTAGAACATGTCGGTGACAGGTAAACGGCAGGGTTTAGGTTTCGGTTATGGGGTGATCGGTTGTGCTCCTAGGTTAAATCTATGCCCTTATATAAGCTTTGGGCTCAAGTTATCTAAGGTAACAAGGATTACAACTTTAATTAAAAGTAAGATTCTAATAAAGACTAAATCTCTAAAGTCTCCTACTTTACAGCCGCATCCTTATTTTGTGGGAATTCCTTTCCTTGAGCTTTGGCTTGACATATCTTTTGATCCGGGGCTTGGAAAAATATTTGGCTTTCACACGACAGACGAGCAGATTTTTCTCTATCTATCGAGGTCCACTTTACTTTTCCTCTTCATAAGTCTGCTGTCACCATGCTGTCACGACAGGTCCATGATAGGTTCGTCTTCTTCGGCTGCTTGTCCAGTTCAGCTTTCCTGCTTATCTGCCCTGCGCCTGCCTTCAACATCTACTATGACAGATACCTGCAAAAATAGCCATCTTTCAGTAGAATCTGTGCCTTTTATATAATTGTGATGTTTTATTGAAAACTAACCTAAATGCAATGCAATGATGCTTGAATGCAGCAGAAATATGGGTTAAAAAGGGTGTAAATAATAGAACTTTTACACACTCAACACACCCCCAAACTCAAGTTTTTGCTTGCCCTCAAGCAATGAAGACTTAAAAGAAAACTGAAAATTTTTGTGTTGGCCTTCAAACAGTGAACTGTCCCTTACCTGTCGCTCATTCTCTATGGCGGCAGCATCCTGTCAGAAAAGTTAGGATCTGTCCGGAATCTCCCTATAGCTCTCGTGCAGTGTGTGCATGCTTGTGAACAGTTATATGCTAAGACTCTCTTAGTTTCACTAGAATATTCAACTTCTTAACTTGAATTTTTATGCCAAAGTTTATTTTTTTAGAAGGCACATTTTCATGCTTCTTTTTCTTCTATTTTCAAGCTAAGTTTTTCTAGAGCCAGTTTTGGGCACCTCTAGTTAGCTTCCTAGAGCCGGTTTCGGGCACCTCTAGGTTTTTGATTTTCTTTTGCTAAACTTCTTTCCTAGAGCCAGTGTTAGGCACCTCTATGGGCTATCCAAGTTCTAAGCTTCCTATTCTAGTTTGGCTAAAAGAAATCTAAGCAATATAACAGTCACAAAAGTGTTTAAGTTTTCAGAACTATAGAAAGGCTCTAAACTTTTCCTTAACCTGTCCTAAAGATGCTGCCACGACAGAGCCGTCATGACAGGTAAGTTAACTTCACAGTTTTTAAGCCAACAATTTAAATTTTCTGAATTTTTTTTAAAGAACTTAAATAAATAATAAGACACAACAAATAATAAAGAGATGTGCTAAAGACTCCATTGATGATGGAGGGTTGCCACCCCCAAACTCAAGGGTTGCATTGCCCTCAATGCAAAATGACATGAAAAATAAAGAAAAACAAGATAAATAAAAGTACATCACAAAAGATAAGGCAGGCAGCATTAAAGGAAAAATAAAAACTTAAATTTTCACTCGCTGTCCTCGCTGCTGCTGACGCGGATCTGATGGCGGCGTCTGCGTTGTGGAGGGGGCTGGGCAGGTTCAGGAGCAGGTGCATCGGCAGGTTCATCGGCCGGTGGAGGGGCAGGGTGCTCAGCAGGTTCATCAGCGGGTGGAGGGGCAGGGTGCTCCACTAGCCGGACGTCGGAACTGCTACCGCTGTCCCACGAGCTGCTGGTGGTGATAGCTTTGGACAGCTTTCTCTTGTTTGCCACGTGCTTAATTCGTTTTACCCGCGTAAAGTCGCTCTCCAAATTCCTCCGGATAAGAGGGCTTTCCGCAGTGGCAGGTCTTTTGGTTCCTCGAGGGGAGGTGTCTGCCGGTGGGCTGCCTTCCGCCGTTGGGGCAGGGGTTGGTGTGGGAGTAGCAGAATGCATATGGGGAGAGACAGGTGGTGTGGGAGTAGGGGAGGGGATATGGAAATAATGGGCGGGGAAGGTGGGGAAGACGACATCCGAATAATGTAAAGTATTAGTAATGAAATTTACCATTGCATTTGAGAAGTCACAGATAAAAGTCATCAAACCCATTTGGCGCTCCTCTATCCTTAGGATGGCAGCAAGGATGTGTGCAGACTGATCTGTCTGAGCGGTGTCGGCGGCAGCATCTGGGGCAGGTTCGGTGGCAGGTTCATCATCGGAATCAGCAGGAGGGGCATTTGGGTCGAAGGCGTTGATGGGTGATACGACTATGACCTCCATGAGGCTGGAGATGTTGTTGTCAGTCCAGCCGCTGCCCTTTTTGATTTTGTCGGAGGGTTCCTCTGGTACAGCAACACAGCGGCAGAGGGCGGTGATGGTGAACGGCAGGCATAGTCGTGAGTCCGAGCGGAAGGCACAATCGAGGATGCTATCCCTCATGTACCTGCCCACATTGATGGGCCTGTCATGCATAATAGAGTGAATGAGAGCCAACCGCTGTCTGTTGACTGTCGTATGGTGGGACGAGGGCAGGATACGTTTTTTGATAAAAGCGTTCCACAATTTTGCTTCGGGGAGGAGCTGCCCCCTATTGACGGAGTAGGGGTTCTTCTTGCTGGTGGTCCATGTCGTACCAGCCTCTGTCAGCTCCACCATGACAGCATCATGGGCAGCAGCGTCGAGGGTGTCCCAAAATTGTTGGTGAGCATCATCATTGGGGCCAAAGAAGAGGCCGAACGTGTGGTTGATGCTGTTGGCGGTGAAGGGTACTGCCACTCCTCGGACGGTGACAGATGTCGCCGTTTTGCTGTCGATGGCCTCGTAAAATTCTCGAACCAAAGTGTCATTTAACTCTGCCGGCTACTCGGCGAAGTCCTCCCATAGCTGTGCCGTTATGGCCTTCATAATGAACGGCCGCAGTCCCATATGAGGGGCATCTCTGTTGTATATAAAGCCACGCTCCTCCCATAGTTCCTTGTTGGCGAATGGTGATGCTGCTGCTGAAGAAGAAGCGGCAGCGGTGTTACGACGGGTTTGTCTCGACGACATTTTGGTTGCAAGGGCTGTGAAAGAGAGAAAACAAATAAAACTAGAGGAGAATAACAAGAGAGAAAAATCAGAAGTGATGAAAAATGAAAATGGGAAGGGGTTTATATAGCGGTCGAGTAGCTGCCCATTTAATGCCGCAACGGCAGGCGGGAATAACGGGGCGGCAGATTGAATGTAGCGTGTCTGACACGTCTGACACGCATTTATGCGTCTGCTATGCGTCTGCCGCACGCTTCTGCGTCTGCCGTGTCAGTCTGTTGACAGCCTATCATATCCGTCCGCGGCGGCAGCTGAAACGACAGGTTTCCATAAATGGGCTTTATTGGGCTGATGGATGGGCGGTGGGCCTGGGTCACTTCTCCTTTTCTTCTTGACTCCTTTATTTCCTAAAAACTGAAATTAGAAAAACAAAACATTATTCGAATAAATTAAACCTAATTTCCTAATAATAATAAAATAAAATAATTAAAAATAAAAATTAGGTTAAATTAGGGATGCCTTGTGGGGCATCACCTAAAGTAACCACTTCCTGTATTCCTGGGGCTTTAGTCCCCTGATAATGCTTGAGGCGTTGTCCATTGACTTTGAATTGGTGCCCGTCCTTTAATGATTGAATTGTAATGGCACCATGGGGAAAAACTTGAACCACTTGGAATGGGCCAGACCATCTAGATTTGAGCTTCCCTGGAAAGAGTTTCAACCTAGAATTAAACAACAACACAAGCTGCCCTGGGCAGAACTGTCGTGGCAGCAGCTTCTTGTCATGCCACTTCTTAGTCTTTTCCTTGTAAATTCTTGCATTGTCGTAGGCCATTGTCCGTATTTCATCGATCTCATTCAAATCTAACAGCCTTTTCTGGCCTGCCTTGTCCAAGTCCATGTTTACTGCCTTGATTGCCCAATACGCCTTGTGCTCTATCTCGACAGGCAAGTGACAGGTTTTCCCATAAATCAGTCGAAAGGGAGACATGCCCAATGGAGTCTTGAAAGCTGTCCTGTATGCCCATAATGCATCATTCAGAAGTAGAGACCAATCTTTCCTAGTTGGTTTAACCATCTTTTCAAGAATGTTCTTCACTTCCCTGTTGGAAATCTCAGCCTGTCCATTGGTCTGTGGGTGGTATGCTGTCGCGATCCTATACTTAACACCATATTTCTTCAAGGCGGCAGCAATTACCCTATTATCGAAATGTCTCCCTTCATCACTGATAATCGCCTTAGGGATGCCAAATCTAGAAAAGATGTTTTTGTGCAAAAACTTTTGGACCGTTTTGGCATCATTCTTTTGAGTTGCGATTGCTTCTACCCACTTGGAGACATAATCCACTGCTAGGAGAATGTAAAGATTTCCACATGAAGATGGAAAAGGTCCCATAAAATCAATCCCCCAAACGTCGAAAATCTCGACTTCTAGAATGTTCTGCAGTGGCATCTCGTTTCTCCTCGAGATGTTACCTGTCCGCTGGCACCTGTCACAGTTCTTGTAAAAGTCCTGTGCATCCTTATACAGTGTCGGCCAGTAGAACCCTGACTGCAGCACCTTGGCAGCAGTTTTATTGCCTCATAAGTGTCCTCCATATTGTGAAGCATGACAGTGATGGAGAATGTCTTCTTGCTCTTCTTGTGGTACACACCTCCTTATAACCTGATCTGCGCACATTTTGAAAAGAAGAGGTTCGTCCCAATAATAATGCTTAACATCATTTTGGAACCTCTTCCTGGCTTGATAATTAAGATCAGAAGGTAATATTCCGCTAACTATAAAATTAACGAAATCAGCATACCAGGGAAGGTTAGAAGACTTACCTGCCGCCAATGGCTGTCGCGACAGCGATTGCGGCAGCAAAGAGCTGCTCATCTGGGAAGGTCTCTAGTATGTGTGTCTCATCGAACGGTAGACTCTGTCCCTTCTCCAACCTTGACAAGTGGTCTGCCACCTGATTTTCTGTCCCCTTTTTGTCTTTGATTTCAAGGTCGAACTCTTGTAATAGCAAGATCCATCGTATCAACCTAGGCTTTGCATCCTTCTTTGCGAACAAATACTTGAGGGCAGAATGATCTGTGTGCACTATTACTTTCGTCCCAAGTATATAAGAACGAAATTTGTCGATGGAGAACACCACAGCTAACAGCTCCTTTTCTGTGGTGGTGTAGTTCACTTGGGCGTCATTTAAAGTTTTGCTGGCATAGTATATGACGTGAAACAGCCTGTCCTTGCGCTGCCCAAGTGCTGCCCCGACAGCATAGTCACTGGCATCACACATGATCTCAAATGGTTGTGTCCAGTCTGGTGGCTGTACTATGGGGGCTGTCACTAGCTTTTCCTTCAGAACCTTGAATGCTTCAGTACATTCTTCATTAAAGTCGAAGGGTCGGTTCTGCTCTAATAGATGACATAGGGGCTTCGTGATTTTTGAGAAATTCGCAATAAATCTCCTGTAAAAACCAGCATGCCCTAGGAAACTCCTAATGCCCTTGACAGTGGTTGGCGGCGGCAGCTTCTCAATTACCTCTATTTTGGCCCTGTCGACTTCTATCCCACGACAGCTAATCTTATGGCCAAGAACTATCCCCTCATCCACCATAAAGTGGCATTTTTCCCAATTTAAAACAAGATTAGCTTTTTCACATCTTTCAAGTACCTTTTGTAAGTTGCCGAGGCAGCTCTCAAAATCGTCTCCAAAGACGGAAAAATCATCCATGAAAATCTCAAGGAAGTCCTCTACCATGTCGGAGAATATGGCCATCATGCACCTTTGGAAGGTGGCAGGTGCATTACAGAGTCCAAACGGCATCCTCCTAAACGCGTATGTACCGTAGGGGCATGTGAACGTCGTTTTCTCTTGATCCTCTGGTGCAATAGCAATTTGGTTATAACCTGAGTAACCATCAAGAAAACAATAGTAAGGTTTATCCGCTAATCTATCAAGCATTTGATCAATAAAGGGTAAAGGAAAATGGTCTTTTCGGGTAGCTTTATTAAGCTTCCGATAGTCCATACAAACCCTCCAACCGGTCACAGTCCTGGTTGGGATTAACTCGTTGTTTTCATTGGTTATCACGGTCATGCCTCCTTTCTTGGGAACGCATTGCACCGGGCTTACCCATTTGCTATCGGAGATGGCGTAAATAATACCAGCATCTAACCATTTAATGATCTCCTTACGCACTACCTCCTTCATTGCATGGTTTAACCGCCTTTGGGCATCTATAGTCGGCTTATGATCTTCCTTAAGGAGGATTTTGTGCATGCATAATGCCGGACTAATGCCTTGAATGTCTGCTATCGTCCATCCAATCGCCTTCTTGTGCTGCCTTAACATGTCGATCAGCTGTCGTTCCTGTTCCTGCGGCAGCTTAGCAGAGATGATTACGGGCAGTGTGTCATCACAACCAAGATAAGCATATTTAAGCTGCCCTGGCAGGGGCTTAAGTTCTAAGACAGGTGGTTCAACAGTAGATGGCTTTTGGATTAAATGGTTATCCGAAGTGTAATTCAAGGGTTCGAATAACTTACCTGGACGATGGTCTAACCAGTCTACCTCCTCATGACCTTCAGTATCAGATGTATCAGATTCAGAGGAGTCGCTGTCGTTGGTGCTGTCGTGACAGGCCTGTAGGTGGCTGTCGCAGCAGTGACCAAAATTTATATCACGGCAGCCCGTCCTGATGCAGGGTTGATCAAAGGTCACCTCAATGATGGCCTTACATTCTTCATCAACATCAGCATGTTTCATTGCTTGGAGAACATTCAACTTAATTTCTTGATCGTTCACGCGCATGGTGAGTTCTCCTTTCTCCACATCAATCAATGATCTTCCCGTGGCTAAGAAGGGTCGCCCAAGGATGACTGGTGCGTTCTCATCTGCCTCACAATCTAAAATAAGAAAGTCAGCAGGAAAAATAAGCTTATCCACTCTTACCAAAATATCTTCAATTTTTCCCTCGGGGTGAACGTAAGAGCGGTCGACTAGCTGTAGGGTAACTGTCGTGGGCCGCGCCTTGCCAATACCTAGTTTCTGAAAAACAGATTTGGGCATTAGATTAACACTAGCACCAAGATCACATAATGCCTTACCCACAAATCTGTCGCCGATTACACAAGGTATGATGAAGCTCCCTGGATCCTTCTTTTTCTAGGGTGGCTGCCTATGAAGAATACTCATGCAACCTTCTGTCATTTTTACCGTTTCAAATTCCCCAAGTTTTGATTTTTTCGACATAACATCCTTAAGAAATTTAGCATAACCGGGCATCTCCCTAACAGCATCTAACAACGGAATATTAATATGAACCTGTTTAAAAATATCATAAATCTTTTTAAGTTGAGATTCATGCTTAGCTTGCTGTATCCGTTGCGGAAAAGGTGGTGGAGGACGATAATCAGCAATGCGTCCTTCCCACTGCATGCGAATCTGAGGACGATAATCTTCTTTTTTCTCCTCTGTCACTTCTGCTGTCGTGACAGGCTCATCGGCAGCAGTCTGTTTATCACCTGTCGGGGCAGCTTCCTCGGCAGGTTTATCCAAGGCAGGTTCCTTTTCTGTTTCATCTTCTTTTTCCGGCCCTGGTAACTTTTTCCCACTCCTAGTAGTAATCGCCTTACATTGCTCATGTGGGGGCGGTCTAGCATTTTCAGTATTGCTAGGGAATCCTCCATTCTGCCGTGGCTTAATATGCTGCGACACCTGACCCATTTGTGTCTCTAGAGATTTCAAGGTAGCCTCATGATTTGTCATTCTCATCTTGGTTTCATCCATAAAGTTTTCCGTCTTCTTGACAAACTGATTAATATTCTCCATATACGTACCAGTCTGAGACATAAAGGTGGCCAGAGTCTGCTCCAATATACTACTCGTGGCAGGTGGTGGCTGCTGTTGCTGCTGAGGCGGCAGGTTCTGCGGCAGATGCTGTCGCGTCAACAATCTAGGACCCCCCTGATTCTGATTATGCGCTTGTGGATTCAGGGCGTTGTTGGGGTTACTCTAGGAAAATTTGGGATCCTTCCTCCAATTAGGGTTGTAGTTGTTGGAGTTATAATTCGGCTTGTAATTTCCAACATACTTTCCCTCCTCTAAATTTATTGGGCAATCATCCCTACTATGATTTCCCTCACAAGTAGCACAAACTTCCTCGACAGCAAATCCTTGTAATTCATCATCATTCAATAACTTTTTCATTGCTTTAGTAAGGAATGCTACCTGTTATTTCATAGTGCTGTCGGCCTCATAGTCCTTGACAGCAAGTACTCGTTTACCCCCTCTTCTTGCGGTTGGAAACTGCTCCTCATTCTTAGCCAGATGTTTCAAAACTTGCAGGGCCTCGTCCGGATCTTTATCCAATAATAGTCCATTCGCTGCAGAATCAATTCGAATGCGAGTTTGTAAGTTAGCAGCATTATAAAACTTAGTTACCTGATTCCAGACGGGAAATCCATGCATTGGGCAGTTTCGAAGAAGAGTTGTAAATCTGTCCCAGGCCTCGTGCATTGGCTCGTCATCTTCCTGTTGAAAAGTAGCGATTTCGTTACGTAATCGCTCAGCTAAATGTGAAGGATTAAAACGAGACAAAAATTCACGAGTTAAATCTGCCCAGGTCATAATAGAACCTGACGTAAGTTTATTCCATCAAGTTTTAGCTCTGTCCCTCAATAAATGGGGGAATAATCGAAGCCTCAGTATCTCCGGACTAACTCCTGGCAGTCTAAACGAACCACAGATCTCTTGGAACGTTTTGAGATGCTCTCTAGCATCTTCTGTCGCAGAACCACTGAACTGCCCGGTGTTGTTGATCATACTAAACATGACAAGTTTAAGCTCGAAGTTGTCAACATCAATATCCAGCAGCGTGGTCTCCAGCTCTACATGATCGTTCAGCATGTAGTCACGACATGACCGTCGTCTATCTGCCGCGGGCGGGTCGCCGACAGGCGGTATAATTCCATCACCGGCAGGCTGATTACGGGCCATCTGCTCTAGCTTTTCCTCAAGGTATTCGTTCCGGTCTAAGAGGTGGCGAATCTGTTTCTTGAGATTGAAGGAACGTTTGATCTCCGGATCTAATTTATACTCAGGATCTTCACCTCTTTTCGATCTGCGCATAAACAAGAAAACCTCGTGAAAAGCAAGAGTTTAAAACACAGAAGAAAAATTAAAGAAAATTTAAATAAAAATAAAAAACGAAAACAAAAATAAAAAGTGCAAGGAAAGAAAGGTGTAGTTATGTTGCCAATCCCCGGCAACGGCGCCAAAAACTTGTTGCGTGTAAAATAGTCTATCGCAATTATAGTGCAAGTATACACGACGCAAGTAGTAAAGTGATACGAAGTATCGGATATCGTCTCCACAGGGATTGGGCTAATGACTTCACCGTATTTCACTGCACGAAGTAAAAGAAATAGTTGAGAAAATTGTCACGAAAATAATAAGGAAAACGCAAATAAAAGAAGTAAGATATCAAGATAAAGAGAATGGGCTGGTATTGAGTTGCTCGGTAGTGCAGGTATTGAATTGCTTAGGATCTCCAGTTCTGTCGTCGCACCCGTCGCCGACAGCACCTGTCGCGGCGTCTGTCCGTTAGCTGTCGCGGCAGCGAACACTAACTCCGTACTTCAAGCTTGGCAAGAATCCCAGATCTGCCTTGCCCTATCCCTAGGCACAAGTCTGTCGATGATCACGTCTTTGATGATACCTCCCGGCGTGAATCGAAGGATGAACACCGATGTGTATGAATTCTTCTTTAGCCACTTAACCTCGCCCTATCCCTAGGCACGAGATGGTTCAACTATAAACTAGAGAACGCGCTCTTATCTCTTTCGTATACTTAACTCTCCCGATGCTAAGTAAATGGATAACCTCACAATGCTCTCCCGATGCTCTTGCAAGATATTAAAACCAAGATAAAAGAATTTGAAGTTTATTTTATTGAACTTGGAAAATCCTAAAACAAAGCAACCCTTGCAACTACTTTACAAAACAACCCGTAACCCTAGGGGGTTTTTAGAACATGTCAGTGACAGGTAAACGGCAGGGTTTAGGTTTCGGTTATGGGGTGATCGGTTGTGCTCCTAGGTTAAATCTATGCCCTTATATAAGCTTTGGGCTCAAGTTATCTAAGGTAACAAGGATTACAACTTTAATTAAAAGTAAGATTCTAATAAAGACTAAATCTCTAAAGTCTCCTACTTTACAGCCGCATCCTTATTCTGTGGGAATTCCTTTCCTTGAGCTTTGGCTTGACATATCTTTTGATCCGGGGCTTGGAAAAATATTTGGCTTTCACACGACAGACGAGCAGATTTTTCTCTATCTATCGAGGTCCACTTTACTTTTCCTCTTCATAAGTCTGCTGTCACCATGCTGTCACGACAGGTCCATGACAGGTTCGTCTTCTTCGGCTGCTTGTCCAGTTCAGCTTTCCTGCTTATCTGCCCTGCGCCTGCCTTCAACATCTACTATGACAGATACATGCAAAAATAGCCATCTTTCAGTAGAATCCGTGCCTTTTATATAATTGTGATGTTTTATTGAAAACTAACCTAAATGCAATGCAATGATGCTTGAATGCAGCAGAAATATGGGTTAAAAAGGGTGTAAATAATAGAACTTTTACACACTCAACATTGTTCTTCATCCGTTTCGAAACACAAATAGTTGTTTCGATACACCCATATTGAAATGGGAAAGCTAGTTCCGAAACAGAGGTTAACAGTTTCAAAATGTTCTGAAACGCCCAAAGGCCGTTCCGAAACGGTGACTCAAAAATCACTGTTTTGGTTTGTTAAACACTTAGAAAATTTTAGATAAGTTAAAGTTTTGATTTTAACATTTTTCTTTAAACACATAGAGAGGTTTTGAGGACTTAAAAATTCATTTTTTCTTTTTCAATTTAGTCCTTAAATCCTTTGTTATATCAAAATCAATTTATTAGTTTCACACGATCTCTGGCGTGAAGGGGGTGCTAATCATTCCCCACACATAACCGTGCCTCCGAACCCTCGATCTAATTAATTTTTAGGTTTCTGGCCCGTCTAATATAATAAAAGAGACCAGTGGTGACTCCGTTGTTACAAGGGGAAACGCTTTTTTTTTTACCTTTGACTCTATAATTTTTTCTGAAAATTGAAATAGTTATGAATTTTCTCTCTCGGTCTTTCAAAATTTATGTTTTGCCCCACCTTTAAATTATGATTTTCGTCTCTGATCCCAACCATAAAAAATCACTTGCATTACTCATTTTTCAATGTCATTATTTTACATGTGAATTTATACATGTTTTTTTCACACTTTTTTGAAAAAACTGTTACTTGAAAGTTTTAATTTGTATGGATGAATGATATAGTGAAAAATTATGATGTGGGTGTTTTTTAGTTGTTGTACGCTGACGCAGTGAGAAGGTTCATAGAATAATTTCTTCTTCTTTTATTTTATCTTGCACTATATACTTACTCCTATGTGCTTCATTTTTCGTGCGTCTTTTTTATTCTATTATATGACACGTTGCATTCTTTTATTTCTTTTAGTTTTGAGTTAAATATTTTAATAAATAAAATTTTAATTTGGTCATTTGGTGTCAATAAATCAAATTCTTGTAACGCATTTTTTAAAAAGAGATTTACAAAAAAATATAGTAATTTTTAAATGGATATAATATCTTATTATTTTCGTCTATCGCGTACTTGTAAAAAGAGTGAAAACCATTTTAATCAATGAAGATCAAAATTTTTGTTGTTAATTTACTTGTAAAGAATGATTGTTATACAATACAAAAGGTAAAAGTGAGAGTTTTCTTAGACATTAATTGTAAAATAATAATAAATTGATAAAAATTTAATGGGAGAGATTAGTGATCATTCATATAGAGTTGTTCAAAAGTTATTTCAGATAGTTTTGTGCTTTGATAAAAAAATAATATAAAAAAATATCATCTTTATAATTTTAGACGAGAGCTTACATATTTTTCCGGTAATGTAAGAAAAAATACACTAGTATTGTATCAAATATTTTTTTTACAATATGAATTCAAATATATTAATAGTGAAAAAGATAGTATGAGCCGTGTTTCCTAGTTCATGCCCGGCCCTGGGCAAGGGCAATAAAGGCACCCGCCGGGGCCTATAACTCATGTGAACTAAAATATTTGTATTTTCTCGAATTATATTTATTATTAATGATTTAGTTTTTTTTAATACTTGTTATTATAGATCTATTTTTTAATACTTGTTAATAGGGGCTAAGTTTTTGCCAATATTTATTATTGAGAATCTACTATTAATATTCATTTTTTCTAATAATTATTATTAGGAGCCAATTTTTTTTTTTCAATATTTGTTATTATGGATATAGTTTTAAAATTCAAATTTTCATTATTTGTTATTAGAGACTAGAATTTTGCAATACTTGTTACTATGGACTTACTCTTAAAATTTTTATTTTTTATTATTTGATATTAGGGACATAGATTTAAATAGCGGTATGCAACCACAACAACAACATTTATATGAAGGTAGTGACACCATCTGAAACAACGATATCTACAATTGTTATGTCCACAATAGCGTAAGTTATTGAAAACTTCCACATCAGCGATACTCGCAATAACCGAAATAACATCGGTTAAGTCCGCAACGCAATACAACCGAAAATACGACTGCAACTATAATTATAATTCAAATCCCTAATATACGGTCCAATATTTAAGTTCGCCTTGGGCCCTGTCCTAGTTAATGAGTAAATTTCATTTTCAGTCCCTCCCTAATATCAAAATTTTTGTTTAAACCTTTTATTCCTTTAACAAAATGAAAATTTTCACTTTTGGCCTCGGTTAAAAATTAATTATTTAGTATAAGTTTTTCGAACTTGTTCGATAGGCTCATGTAAATCTAACGTGTTTTACATGTTAGTCTCTTCGGTCAGTGACCAACACCACGAATGGACACGTGGCAGTTAACCATTGGATATTACCCTTGTAACTTCCCTTATATAATCCATGTTCACAGATCGCAAAGCAACAACTTTCTCTCCTTAACCGAATAACCGACCTTTTCCCGCCAAATTCAACAAAAAGGGCGAAACGAGTTGAATCAATGGAGTCCAACATTGCAGTTGAATCGGAGTGCCCAAAGGCCGAAGAAGAAGTCAAGAACGAGGAGACCATCGTCGCCGGCGAAGACTCCAACTTCGAGAACGGCAAGAACCCAGTTACCGTTGCTGTAGTTGCCGCTGCCGAGCACCATGCGGAGGTTGCTTCCATCATTTCTCCGGCGGAAACTGTCGAGTCATCCCAGGAGACCAAGAATACGAAGAACGATAAGAAGAAGAAACAGAAGAAGGAGGTTCAAGTTTCCAACACCAAGAAACCCTTCATCTTCTATCTGAATCGTGCCAAGGTAATAAAAAAACCATTTTTTCTCATTTCTGGGTTAATAAACTGCAAATCTTCTTTCTTTATGGGGTTTGGCTCCAATCTGATCCGATGTTGCTTTGTTGCAGAGGTACATCAACGAGTTCAATGAGGTTGAACTTTGCGGCTTAGGAATGGGTAAAATTTCTTTGATTCTTTACTTTAATCTTGTTGCAATCAAATAGGATCATCAACCTTGTTTATTACCTAAATGCTTCTATTTATGTATGTATGGCATTGGAATCTTTGCTGATACTTGTTGTTTACCCCAGCTATTCCTACTGTTGTCACTATAGCTGAGATTCTGAAGCGAAATGGATTGGCAATCCAGAAAGGTAAGAGAACCGTAGCATCACATCCAGACTGTTGTTTTAAATCCCTTGCTCTGTATTGGTCCCTGATTCCGGTTGTTTCGAAACGCAACAGGGATAACGACATCAACTGTTCTCAGCACCCATGAGGATCGAAAGGGTCGTCAGATCGAGAAAGCTAAGGTTCATTACTGGCTGGTTTTGCATAATTTAGCATCCTAATTAACATGTCTTGCTTGTTCATGAATGATATATATGCCTAACTCTCAGTATGTGTTTGTCCTTGTTTTTTTTGAAGATTGAGATTGTGCTGGGAAAAGCTGAGAAAATTGATGCAATCAATGGAGTTGTGTAACCCCCAATGAAAGCAATGGCATTGGAAATTCACTTGTATGTAGCATCATGGATGATCTTTTCATGTAATAGCAGATAGTGGGAGCTGGACTTTTCTGTCTGTGTTTTTCCTTTTATCATGTTTTGTAATGTTTGAGTATCAATCTACTGTACAGTTTGCACTGAAAGTTTGAAAAAAATGTATTTTGTGAGTATCATTCTCAAATCTCAATACTACATTCTGAGTCATGTTCATACAGAAGCCGGAAATCGATAAAATATTGCAAATATAATCAACTAGGGGTGGGGGGACAATAGTTTTTCTCAGATAACATCTGGAAGGGACTCGAGAGTTGCACGGCATTGTTCATCCTTGACGGCAAGGCGTAGCAGCATTGAAGTGACTCCATCATCTGCTGAGAAGTTCCTTTTGCGCATTTGTTCCAAACGATTCATTGCCTTTTCAACCTCCTTTTCCCGTAAAAGTCCATGGATGACGACATTATATGAGATGGAGTCGGGTAAGCGGCCATTTTCTTCCATTTCCGTGAGCAATTTATCAGCCACCAGTGACATATGGTTCTTGCAGAGGCCGCTGAGCATTATGTTATATGTTACAACATCAGGAGACAACCCTCTCTCGGAGATTTGATTAAACATTTTCCTAGCTTCTTCCAATCTTCCAGCTTTCCACAATCCATCAATAAGTATGCTAAAAGGCTCAATACTAGGTTTGTGATTGGTACTTTCAAGGGAACGAAAAAGATCGAGAGCCTCCTCTATATGGCCATGCTTGCATAGCCCATCCAACATGACAGTATACGTAGATAATAATGGAGAGTTACCATAAACATGCATCTCGTCGAACATCTTCCGTGCAGTGCTCACTTGTCCTGATTGAAAAAGCATTCCTATGAGCGTGTTGTAAGTAGCTGCAGTGGGCTTAATTCCATCGTCATGCATTTTCTGAAAGAGTTGAAAAGCTTCATCAATCTTCCAACTCTTGCAATAGCCACTAATCATTATATTGTAGCTAAAAGCATCAAACTCAAGACCTTTATCAACAATCAAACCAAAAAGTTTGGTTGCCTCATCTAACTGACTGTTTAAACACAATCCATTCAAGAGTGAATTATAAGTTCGTATGTCTGGCTTTGCCCCCTGTTGAATCATCAGATCGAATATCCTCTGAGCTTCTCCCGTCTTTCCCTCTTTGCATAGAGAATCTATCAAACTTGTGAAGGTTACTACATCAGGAGAAATCCCCTTTCCAACCATCCGATTGAAAATTTTCATAGCTTCTTCCCACATCCCTACTTGACAGAAACCATGAATCAAAGTGTTATACATGACCAAATCCGGAGTGAGTCCTTGACTAACCATTTCGTCGAAAACATTAACAGCTTCTTTCAACCTACCTAAACGACAAAATCCATTGATCAAAGAACCATAAACAACAGCATCAGGACTAATTTGTTTCGAAACCATTACCGAAAACAAACTCACTGCCTCATCGACCATTCCATCTTTACAAAAAGCATCAATAACCATACTGAATGTCATCAAAGTCCCTCGAAAACCACTCTTTTCCATCTTTCTAAGCAATTCAAGAGCCATAGCCGGATGGCCAATGGAACAAAGCCCATTAATCAGAATCCCATATATAACACCATCCCCTTGAAACCCTCTTTCAGACATTTTATCAAAAACCTGAACTGCATCCAAAACCTTACCATCCCCACACATACCCTTCAACAAAATACTAACGGTAACCAAATCAGGCTCGAATCCCCTCTTTATAACTTCACCAAAAACACAAAACCCAGAACTCATCTGCTTCAACTGACAGCAACAGTTCAACAAAATGCTTAAAGTATACAAATTCGGCTTAATTCCTTCAACATTCAACTTCCTATACATGGAAAACACATCTGGATTGCATTTAAGCTTTGAGGCCGAACCCAATACGAAGTTAAAGGTTTGAATCAACGGGGAAGGTTGAGTTGCTATTAGCTTGTCAAAATAAGTGAGTGCGTCGTTGAGGGTGAGTTTACCTGATTTACATTGATGCCTGACGAAATACTCGAAGTCTTTGGGACCGAAAAGGTGGGGGTTTTGTGGGTTTTGGAATCTGGGTTTGTTGTTGGGAATTGCTGAAGAGTTTTGAAGAGGGCGTTTGGTGAATAGAGAGGAGAGGGAACTGAGGGCTCTGGTGGTTCCTTGAACTGCATGGTTCGAATCATTTTTGATATTCAACAACATGAGAGAAAGAGTTGTACTGTGTATAACAAAAACCAGGAAAGGAAGGCGAATTAACTCTTCACTGGAGTCGATTCGAGTTGAAAATTGGAAGAAGAAAACGAACTTCCTTCAAGAAATTTTACTTTGAAAAGTTCTCCTTCCGGCTTGGGTATGGAGCTTCCCCGAGTTGAGGTTTGATGGGTCGGTCGCGGTCTTGAGAATTTTTTTAAAGGGTAAACTACATATATGCTATGTATTTAGATTCGATTTGATCATTATCCTTCTAATTGCAGTAATTAAATCACTGAGCTATTAAATTGGGCTCAATGTGACCACCAGCTGTTAGAGGCTAACGGAAGGAGTGACGTGGCACTTAGTAAAAATGTGTATAATTACACATTTGATCCTCATTACTTGTACATTATATCAATTTAATCTTCATTACAAAGGCATTGTTGGCTCAATGGTAGACACGCAGCTCTCCCAACCAGGCAACGTGGATGTGATTCCCACTAGAGGTAAAATGCTCATTTCTTTTATTTTTTTTCTTCTAATCTGGTGACACGTGTCACCAAATGATTGGGGAGAAAAATAAAATTATTAAATCAAATATAAATAATTAAAGTCCTCAAACGTAAAATTAATGATTTGAAGTTACTTTTAACTAAGAAATATTTGAATGTAACTGGAAAAATGGAGAGACTAGGGAGGAAGGAGAGACTAGAGAGACTTGGAAGGCCGGAGAAACAAGGGAGACTAGGAAGGCAAGGGTCAAACGGAAGGCCGGTGAGCAAGGGCTGTCATAGACGACCAGAATGCACAGTGTTTGTCGATAACGTCAGCAAGAGGATCCATTGGAGTGCCCTTAGAGAAGCTTTCAAGGTCTATGGCCAGGTAACAGATTGTTTTGTAGCATATTGGAACAAGAAAAGGAAGTTTAGCAAAACTACTTTCGCATTTGTGAGATTTCAAGAGGCTGGAGAAGCCAGAAGAGCAGCAGCCCTAGGAAATCATCGTATTATGGATGGGTTTCATATCAGAGTATTTTGCGACAACAAGAATGTTGAAGGTGAACGTCTCGTCTATGGGCATGTAGAAAGTTGCCTATCGTCTTAAAGATTCTAGGTCTTATAAAGACGTAGTTAACGGGGTCCCGAGGTTCGACCAAGAGAGTGAAAGCTCAGGTAAGGAAAGGAAGATTGGACATGCCTTGAACGTAAGAATTGGCTCGAGATTAGATTTAGCCGTATCCGGAGTGGAAGAAATCGTGGTCCCTCAATCAGAAGTTGAATGGAGGAAAAAGAGCTTAGTGGTCAGGATTAAGGATATGTACAATACGGACGTGGTGCAGGATGCGATGAAATCGGAGGGAATATCAGCCAAAGTGAGCCAGTGGTATGGCCTCCTCGCAGTGGTTCAGTTTGACACACAGGAAGGTTGGTTGAACGTTTGGAATAGGAGATATGATTGGCTGTGGGTTTGGTTTGATGAAATGGAGTTGCTAGAAGGATATGACGGAAAGCGCAAGAGCAAAGTCTGGGTTGTAATGAAGGAGGTTCCCCTGCAAGTGTGGTGCGAAAGATTTTTCAGGGAAGTGGGAAGTAGGTGGGGAGAGGTCCTGAGAATCGAAGAAGATACATTGCACTGGAATAGTTTCGTTGAAGCGAAAATTTTACTCAGTGTCCAAAATCTATCCCTGATCCCTGATAGAATGCCATTTTTTTTTCTGAACGGACGTTCATATGATATCCTTATCAAAACGGAGCCCTTTGACGGCGACTGGCGGTTCATTGACGGTCGCTCCCCTTTCAACGAGGTGGTGGGGAATGAAAAGAATGTGACGTTTGGTAGTCCTGACAAGTACGAGAACATTAATGAGCCGACTTTTAATGATGACCCACTCAACAAACATTTGGATTTGGAGGAGACGGATGTGTCGGGGCAGGTTCCCGAGGAAAGACGAATCGACGGGGTGTCTTCCAACCGGGTGCATGAGCCAATTTCGGACGGGCTGGTCGACGTACCCATCATAGCAGCATCTGGGCCTAGTGGGCCTTTCTTTTCGCCCGAGAGCGGCCCACCAGAAGCATTGGGAGACAAGGCCATTAGTTTTATTGAACCATCGGCTTCCTTTGACTCTAAGTTGGTAGAGGTCCCAATTGAGGATGTGGGCCTGTCTAGCCCAATCGAAGTTGTCGATAGCATTCAAGGGCCAGACTCTCTACCCCCGAACCCCCATGCCAGGATTTCGAGTTTCGTTAACATGAGGATGAGAGGGATGGACAAATGGAACTGGTGGGCAAAGGCGGCAAATGGCCGGGTAAATCAGGCAAAAAACAGGAAAAAAGAGAAGAACAGAAAGAAAACGGCAGAATCTGAGGTGATGAGAGCTCCATCGTCAGAATCCGCAGCATCGCCGTCAGCAATTAGAGTGGAAGAGCCAGGCCCACGATCAGAAGAGGAGGCCACAACAAAGATTGGTTTAGGACTGAAATTAGGGATCGAATTCGACGCTTCTGTTAATAGTGTGGTAAGAAGCCTTCAGTTGTTAGACGAGTAAAGCTTTTAAGTTTAGCTTGGTTGGAGGAGTGGGGAATTGGTCCTTGTGCGAGTTGTAGTTTTGTCTATCATGCTATCGATCATCTCATGGAACGCCAGGGGGCTCGGAAGGGCAGAAAAGCTAAGTTCCGTGTGTCGTACAATTGGCAGAAGTTATGCGAAAATTGTTTTCATTCAGGAAACGAAATTGGGGTCAGTGAATCACGCAACGGCGAAAAGGCTCAAAGGCAGGCGGTTTGACGAGTTGGTGTGGGCGCCTTCTAATGGTGCATCGGGGGGCCTAATTACAATGTGGGATTCAAAGTTTCTGTGTGTTGAAGAATCGGGAATTCAAGACAGATGCATAGTAATTATTGGTAAAGTAATTCAAAAAGATCTAAAGATTGGGTTAATAAATGTCTACGCGCCCAACACAAGAGGGGAAAGGAAAATTCTATTCCAGAACTTGATGAATTTGATCCAAGATGCCAAAATTCCTTTTATCCTAGGAGGCGATTTTAATGAGGTAATGGATAAGGAGGAAATGTATGGGGTGTCCAAGAATCTTCCTGCGAACAAGATGTTAGCGAACTTGGTTTCGACGTGTGAGCTCATTGATCTCCCACTTGAGGGTGGTGCGTTTACGTGGTTCAGAGGTGGTGTAAGGATGGCGGCCAGTAGACTAGATAGATACCTTGTGGCACCGAAAATTTTGATGGCTTTTCCCTTATTAGCACAATGCTCCCTGCCAAGAGGGCTATCGGATCACAACCCAATTGTGCTCCATGAAGTTCAGAAGAAACAGGATGGTCGGCCATTCAAGTGGTTCTCGGGATGGGCAGAGGACGAAAATTACAGAAAGTTTATATGTTCGATTATCGATGGTAGAAGTTGCAAAGATTTAAGGGCAGTTTTGTTGGAGGCGAAAGTGGCAACTAAGAACTGGGCTAAAGAAGCAGAGGTTAAAAACGCCTTATCAATTCCGGAGCTTGAAGCAAAAATTGAAGCATTGGAGAATAACGTGGTAAGGTCTTGTGGTCCAGAAGTAAATTGGGAGGAATTGAGGACGCTTAAAAGCAGTGTGTGGGACAGATATAGAAAAGAGGAACGAGATTGGATGCAGAAATCAAGACTTAAATGGTTCATGGAGGGAGACAACAACACCAGATTTTTCACCTCACAGCGTCGGTTCGAAGGAATCAGAATCGTATTGGTGCGGTTAAAGTGGGAAGTGAAATGGTTGAAGACCCAAGATTAATCTCCAAGGAATTCGAAAAATATTTAGGGAAGTGTATAATACTATAAGCACTGTGCCTGTTAGAAAGTTTGATGTACTCCCAAGACAGCTAAGTGAGGAATCGGCCAGATTTTTAGAAACCAAGTTCACTGAAGAGGAAATTTGGGGAGCAATCAAATCCGCAGATGGGAACAAAGCTCCAGAGCCGGACGGCTTCAACCTCGACTTTTACAAACGTTTTTGGCCAAATTTAAAGACGAAGGTGATGGATTTTTTTGAGAACTTTCACAGGGGAAGTCTGCTGGATGGGTCTGTTAATAGATCCTTCATTGCACTCATTCCGAAGACTGCTAGCCCAGAAAAAATCGAGGATTATAGACCGATTTCACTTGTGGGGAGTATATATAAAATCCTGGCTCGGGTACTTGCAAGGAGACTTGCCAAGGTCATTTCGGAAGTAATAGGAGAGACTCAGTTCGCCTTTGTCGCGGGCAAACAAATTATGGACTGCTCAATGATAGCAAATGAGGTGATTGACGATATAAAGAAGAGGAAGCACAGTGTTGTCATCCTCAAAGCAGACTTCAGGAGAGCCTACGATTCAATTAGTTGGGAATTCCTGGAGTTTACACAGATCAGAATGGGGTTCGGTGAAGTTTGGAGGAAGTGGATTAATTCGTGCATAACCACACCGGTGCTATCGGTTATAGTGAACGATGTCCCTACTAATTATTTCAGCACTAAGCGTGGACTTCGACAGGGTTTCTCACTCTCACCTTTGTTGTTTAATTTAGTTGGCGAAATGTTGAGTGCACTGTTAAGCAAAGCTGTGAGGATGAACTGTATTGAGGGTGTGACGGTGGGCAATAGCAGGTTGAGGATCTCACATTTACAATTTGCTGATGATTTGATAGTCTTCGACGTGGCAAAGGAGGAGAACGTCAGAAACATTATTAGGATTATTAAGCTATTTGGGCTCTGCTCTGGCCTCCAACTTAACCTTACGAAAACAAAAATATATGCCATCAATGTGGAGGATTCAGTGTTGAATAACTGGGCAAATGTTACTAGATGTAGGGCAGATTCCCTTCATTCGACCTACCTCGGGCTTCCACTAGGGCAAGCGAGGAACACTAAGGAGATATGATCACCCATCGTCAATAAGGTGCAGAATCGGTTGGGTGCCTGGAAATTGAACAATATGTCCTTTGGTGGACGCTTGACGATGGTAAATGCAGTTCTCACAAACCTTCCCTTGTATTACCTATCACTGCTTGAAATGCCGAAATCTGTTGCTACTAAAATCAATGGGTTAATTGCGAATTTTTTATGGGGGAAAGTCGGGAAGGAGCATTCACTAGGTTAGTTGGGATGCAGTATGCAAACTGAAATTGTGTGGTAGATTAGGCATTAGGGACATCGGATTGAAAAATAGGGCCCTTTTGAATAAATGGGTATGGCGTTATGGTTGTGAAAAAGATAGTTTGTGGCGTAAAGTCGTCGATGCTAAATATAATTTGGACTCTAGAAAACTGATATTGCAGGCGATGAATGGGAATAATGTCTCATGGGTTTGGAGAAATATATCTAAACGTCTCCTCAATGAGAGCGATGACTTTACCAGAGCATTGAGGGTGCAATGTGGGGATGGCAGGTCGGTAGATTTCTGGAACGATTGGTGGACTGAAGTCAGATCCTTGAAGGAGGCTTTTCCGAGAATGTTTGCAGTAGCCAAGAAGAAGAGTGGGAAAGTAGCGGATTTTGGAACACGTGGAGATGATGGGTGGGAGTGGAATATTGAGTTGAGGCGAAGGCTTTTCGAATGGGAATTAGAAATTTGGAATGAGTTTACCAACGTCATCGACAAAGCAGTGAGCAGGGTAAATGTGGAGGATAGGATTAGATGGATTGGAGATTCAAATGGTATATATTCAGCGAAAAACTATTGCAACTTGGCCCTTTCGAATGTGATACAACATGGAAATGTTTGGAACAGTGTGTGGAAGAGCTGTGCACCGGTTAAAGTGGAAGCGTTTCTCTGGAAAGCAATCCTAGGCCGAATCCCATCTAGAGTTGAACTTGAGAAAAGGGGAGTCGAACTAAATGGTATCCTTTGTTGTCCCCTATGTAAGGATTCGCCAGAAACTGTGATCCATTTACTTTTACATTGCAGGGTGGCCTGGCAGGTTTGGCAGAGGTGGTTCGAACTATGGCAGATCCCTTTCGTTATCCCTGCAGATATACGGTCTTTTGTGCAGGTATGAGATTCTTCTCTCTATCGAACAAACTCAAAAGACATATGGAACATGGCTTTGCGTGGTTTTGTTTGGTCGTTTTGGATATGTCGAAATGCGGTAATCTTTGAAAATAGAGAATGGACGGTAGAAGAGATTTTTGAGAACGCTATATTTAGAACGGGACAATGGTGTAGATGGAAATGGCCTGGGAGCTGTCCGAGTGTCTGCGATTTTGTAAGGTGCCCAACATCGATTTCGGTAGTCCCAGCGGATACACGAGGTGGTTCGAAGAAGGTGTGGGCTGCTCCAGGAGTGGTTGTACTGAAATTTAACGTTGACGCGGCAATGGTGGGTAAAGATAGATTTGCTGGAATTGGCGGAATTTTGAGGAACAGTGCTGGAGACAAACTTGCAGAATTCTCCAAGTGCATAGGTAAATTTGACCCCACTCATGCCGAGTTGATGAGCATGCTGGAAGCATGTAAGATGTTCGAGAAGTCGTGTTGGTGTGAAAACCATCCACTCATCCTAGAATCGGATTGTGAGCTAGCAACTAATTGAACAAGAAATCCACACTTAGCACCATCAGTGTTCGCTTCCTTGGCAAAGGAAATTGGGGAAATTTGCAGACGGTACAAATGGTCCATTGAATTTGTATATAGAGAAGCAAATGCTGCATCACACCAATTGGCCAGGGCGGGTGCAGCGAAGATTCCAGTGTCTACAGTGTGTGAGGCTCGCTGCTGTGCATAGCATACTAAGAAGGAATATGATGATGAAGATTTACACAGATGGTATGCCTTCAGTAGTGCGGAAGTGTGAGGATAAAAACTACTACGAAAGGTAATTTGGGAAGTTGGTTTGTACAACAAGAGACATTTTGTTAGGGTGTGTGAGCAGTCAGGAAAAACCTTGGTAGGGTGTGTGTATTCCCATACATATACGTTTCGCACTCTTTTTCCTCCAATATAGGTTTAGGGAGGTTTTTAATGAGGCAAACGTATATGTTCTTTTCATTGCCATCACAGCAATAAAACAACCTTTCAAAAAAAAATTAAAGTCCTCCATGTCACCACCTAATTAAATAATTAATTTATTATATTAAATTAAAATTAAGACCAAATTGATAGAATGTGCAAGTAATGAGGACCAAATGTATAATTATACACATTTTTACTAACTGCCACGTCACTCTCTCCGTTAGTCTCTAACGGCTAGTGGTCACATTAAGTACAATTTAATAATTCAGTAGTTTAATTGTTACAAATAGAAGTATAGTGGTCAAATTGAATCCAAATCTATAGTATAGTGTCCATTTACGTAGTTTACCCTTTTTAAAATTATTTATCCAACTTACCATTTCAATCTTTTAAGGATAATTACGGGTATTTTGTAATGATAAAAATGTGTCAACAATGTTTTGAAAGTCGTTAAAGATTTTAATGACTATAGACAATTATTTTTAAATTAATTTTTTATATTGTCTATATTTCTTAATGTCTTCTGCGTTTATTGTGTAATTATCTTTAGTTCGTAAAATAAAAAGATACTCACCTTATTTATAGAAGAAAAAACCAACACATTATCTGTGCAATATTCCCGATAATTGCGGTTATAGTAATTGGACTACTAGTGAGATTATATTTTCATCCCACTCAAACAGTCAAACTCAATTTAAAAATTTAAAAATGTCATTTTTTTCGTCATTTTTTTTTGTTACAAAGAGAAAACGAAATGAATTAAGAGATTTTTGGACGATAGACACCACTCATATTGTCATGCCAAGCTTGCAACCGTTCATAAGGAGGAGCTTTAATCACAGCACGAGGATGTTTGTTGATGTTCTTATTCTTAAATATGCTTACAACTTTTATCTCATTTCCCATTTATATGTTTGTTTTTAACTTGTTCCTTTATGATTAAGCTTATTTATAAATTATAATCATCAAACCTATGAATTAAAAGCAATTGCATATGAATTTACAACCTTCAAAATATATATAGTATCAAATGATTAAAAATTCAAACAACAAATAATACAATAAGTATCCAATAGAAGACAACTTGAGAGAAAATAACAACTTGAATGGATATCACAATTAACTTAGCAACTTACTCAACAAGGGTCCAAAAACAAATCCCACAAAGAAGAAGACATCCAATAGAGTGGGTTGTCTGATAAGATTGCAGACATGTTTGTTTCTTATGGGCTGGTCTAGGGGCGGAACTAAAAATTTATAAAGGGGTCAAAATGAAGTTAAACAAATTAGAAATTTATAAAAGGGCTAAAATGAAATTAAATTTTTTGAAGGGTCATACTAAGATTTTACAAATTTTAAAGGGGTTATAGAGGTAATTTTATCTTTTTTCTAAAAAAAATATATTCCACTCTTCTAATGAAGAAAATTTAACGGGGACCAAACCCCTTTTTTTCCTTTATGTTCCACCCTGCTCAATCAATGTCAGACCCAAAAATTTAAGAATGAAAGTTTTAAAAAATATATTTTTTGAATTCTTAAAAAAATTATTTCTTTCACAAATATGTATGCAAAAAAAAATTCCTTTACACATTAAACTGAAAATTTCACAAAAAGAAAAGTAACAATAAATTAAATATATTTTTATTAATAATGGAGATGTAGATGACCCATCAAGACTCACGACATCTAACCCAACACCATAAATTTCACCACCTTTATACTTCATACAATGTATCCTCTCCTTCATGGCTATGACTCTTATATGTTTCTTTTAGATGAGATGATTCTACAAATATAAATTAACATTTTGTGTGTTAGTTTAATATATAAGATTTATAAATTGAAAACATGATTATATAATTAATAAATTATTTTAGTAAAACATTATAACTCTTTCATGTCAGATTTTTAAAATAAAAATTATTTTAAATTTTATGTTTTTATAGAATATATACAATTATTTTTTTATATAAAAAAGAGGCTATTATCATAAGCCTCGTTAAAAATTTTATTTTTATTTTTTATGAAAAAGGGCATCATGTACCACCCACAATTCTGTTACAATGATCGAGCACGAACCTAAGCTCCGGGCAAAACCAAACAACCAATCTCCCCCATTATCACAGAAAACACCCTTACAGCTGCCATATGCAGGCTCCCACGAACAGCCTCATCAGCTTTCACTTTCACCCATCCCTATGTCATTCGCTTCCATCTCACTCTCGGCACCACAGCTCCCCCCACCACAACACTGGAATGACCAGCCTCAACTAATGTTAGTAATGCAAAAGAAAGAATCCCACATTGAGTGGGAAACTAACATGTGAAGGGTTAGTCTCGCGCGCCACCGCCGCCGCCGTCCGTCTCGGGCACGTGATAACAGCTGATTGATGGTAATAAAAATACCATAATTTGGATTAAAAATTATGGTTGTTGAGATAATGAATGGACAATTTTGTCCTTCATTTTTAGCCTATAAATAGCATGCTTTGCATGCTTCATAATCATCCAATTCCAGAAACAGTAATACAAACACACTCTCACAACTTTCTTCTTGTTTTCCACCATCGTCCACTTCGAGTTCGGGTGTACGAACTTCGAAGAGACCGTGTTAACCTCAGGGGACGTATTCACCCGTAGCAGTGATTACACACATCAGGGCAAATTTGTTTCTAAGGCAGTGGCAGCTTCCACGACACGGTTCAGCTTGTTCTTCTGTTTTTGTTTTTTTCCAGTCAATGCTATCGTCCTGTTTTACAGCTCATATTTCCAACAATTTAGAAACGAATTTCAATCTGCAAACATGCCGCCCCTCTCAGCAAGCTGATTCCTGATCTGTCCAAACTTGATGCACTTGATGGCAACAACTACCGCATGTGGTCCCATCGAATTCTCATCTTCTTCGAGCAACTCGACCTCGACTATGTTCTGCCTGAGCAACCACCTTTCATGCCACCATCAGCCAGTGCAACCTTTACTAACGATGTTGGTGATGATACCACCGAGCAAGTCTCCGATGAAGCAGTCGCCATTGTTGAGTGGATCGAAAGATCGATATTTACCAAGAGGGGGGGTGAATTGGAAATTTTAAGGATTGTAGTGGAAATTGGCAAATTAAAATTGAAGGACAAGGAATTTAGAGTGGTTCAAGTTCCAAATGAACTCTACATCCACTACCTTAGTCTCACTAAGGATTTGCAACAATTTCACTAAATTGATCTTCCCCTTTTCTAGGACAAGGAGGCAACCCTTTACAATATCGGTTGATTTTTCTACCCAAAAATCAACCCAACCCTCACACAAGAGAACAAAGGAATTTGTAGGCTAAATAGGTATCTCTCAATACAAATGATAGCCCCAATACAAGCACTCAACCCAATTTTACAAAATATGAATGAAGAACACAAATTGGGATTTTACACAAATTTGGGATTTTTGCTCTAATGCTTGAATTTGATGTTTGGATGTTTGCTTGAAGTTCAATAGTTGTTGCTGATGCTTTTGGATGTCCCTTTTATACCTTCTCATTGATTTCTAGCCGTTTGAGTGGTTGGAGAAGTAATTGGAGCCGTTGGAACCCTCTCTTACCACCATAAATGCTGTCTGCACCAACCCGTTTCGGAACACGGGAAACCTGTTTCGGAACGGACTAAAATAGAAAGAGCCGTTGGGGTGCATTTAAGAGCCCGTTTCGAAACGCCTTAGGGCCGTTTCGGAACGGTTTTGCCACTGTAAAAGGGACGTTTCGGAACGGTCCTAGACCGTTTCGAAACGCCTTAACGGTTTTGATAAAATCAGTTAAGACATACAACGGTCATATTTTTCAAACTGAAACCTAGCCCCTGTTTCGGAACGGTATTGATCCATTTCGAAACGGAATGGCTACTGTCAAAGGGTCGTTTCGGAACGGGCCTTAGCCGTTTCGAAACACCCCTTAAATATTAAAAAAATCTGAAATATTTGAATTAATTTAACCTTTTTTTTTAATCCAACATGAAGAACAGTTTCGAAACGAGGTGAGCCGTTTCGAAACGCTTCCAGGTGTTTCGATACCCGTATCGGAACGGTGGTCGACAGTGGTGAAACTGTTTCGAAACGCCTTGAGGCCGTTTCGGAACGGGTACATGGAAACCACTGTTTTGACTTGAAACACTTAGAAAAATAATTGGAAAAGTATGTTTTTAACTTAGGCATATTATAAAAATTATATGGGGATATTTTTAGGACTTAAAATTCGTTTAGACTTTTAATTTAGTCCTTAGGTTTTTAGTTATATCAAAATTAAAATATTTGTTTCACAATCTCCCCCTTTTTGATATAACAAAACCAAAGTTAGAATTTTTGAGAATTTGGAAAGTTTTGAACATATTCTAACTCCCCCTTAATTTAAGATAGGTTTTTTAAAAAATTTTGATTTGAAGTTTAAACCTTTTAAAAATTAAAAACGAATTTTAGTGTTGTGGCTCTTAAATTTCTTCTCCCCCTTTTTGTTAGATCAAAAAAATAACATAAGCTCATAGAGAAGATAAAAGATTAGTACCAATAAGCAATAATAAGCAACCATAAATTCATAACCAAAATATCCAAAACATAATGCAAAACGTTAAGTTCAATATAATTCAAACAACAAAATCCCAAAATAAAATAGCCATAAGCATAGGTCTTAAAACATGATAAAAACATAAGATGCAATCTAAATCCTAAAAAGCATAAATAATATGATATGAAATGAAGATCCTAAGCCTCGTCATCATCATCCTCGTCATCCTCATCGTCATCGTCCTTGGCTTGAGAACGTTGAAACTTCGTCCATTGCCCATAGAGAGTGGAGAAGGAGAGATCCAAATTGGAATGAGAAGTTTCAAGAGAACTAAGACGATTCTCGACATTCGACAAACGATTGCCCATTGTTTCAAAGCCCAAAGTAATGCGAGTGTCCAAAGCATCGAACCGAGAGTCCAAGGCATTGAAACGCTCGGTAAGGAAAGCCGTGAGGGCATCATTGTTCGCGGCTTGAACTTGCGGTGGAGGAGCAACAAGAGGAGGATCCGCTTCTCTATCAACTCTTTCCCAAATACCATTCACATAATGGAACCCGGACTTGCGAAGGGAAGATTCACCTATCTTGGTCTTGCGAGGTTCCGGAGAGTCGTAGGTACAATCAATACCGAGATGGTGAAATAGGGCGCTCAAGACAATGCCATAAGTGAAGGATGTCAACTCATTTGTGTCAATAAGCTTGATGTTATTGACAATCTCGGCAAAGATGATCTTAGGGACATTTGGGCGCTCACCCCTACGGAAACACTCTAACCAAAAATAATCTCGTTGACGGATATGGGAATATTTACCGCCGGAAGGGCGAATAAACCAAGAGACCATTAAGTGAAGGACACGATCATGCACATCAAGGTTAAGAGCTTTCCCGGTAAAAGTGCCAAAGTGGCGTTCATCCTCAAGACCCTCATTTTTCAGTTGAAGAGCAGACTCTAAAAGTTTAACATTTATAACAACCTTTTTGCCTAGCAAGGATGACTCAATCCCTATGATCTCGGTTTTGGACTCATCATAAAGAAAGTGAGCATTGGAGTAAAAGATGAGTACCATATTTTTGTAGCAAACATCCGGAAGGCTCAAGAAATCCATGAGATTCCACTCATCCAAACGAGGAAGATAACGAAAAAGGAATCGCTCGGAATTGAGGAATTCAAGATCGATAACACGTTCCTTACGAACCGCGAAATCCTTGACATAAGCAAAGCGAGCACGTGCTTCCGAAGTTTTGAAGGATTTCTGAAAAAGCTGAGTGAGATTCGGACGAATGCTCGATTCACCGGATTGAACGGCCTTGCGCTTTTTGTTCGATTGATCCGCCATCTAAAAACATTAAGCAAGTGTTTTAAAATTGAGTGTATGCATTGATAATTAAAATCAATCCAATAAGAAATCCCACTTAGGTTTTTGAAAACAAAATTAAAATAAAACAGTGTTTAAAAAAAAGACGATTGAAAAATTTTATATTCGAATCAAAAATTTTGGGATTTGAAAAAATTTTCACAAGATTTTGAAAACCCACAACAAAAACGTATAATTTATACAAAAATAAGATTTTCTATCCTATGATTCGAACATGAATTGAAAGAAAAGAGAAAATTGAAAAATTACCTTAGTTTGGGATTTTGGATGATTTTGAAGAAATCCTTGCACAAAATTGATGAAACTTGCTTAGACTTGAGTTGAAGATTAAAACCCCTCACAATTTGGTGAAAATCAAGGAGTTTGAGAGGGTATTTATAGAGAGGGAGGCGGTTTAGGGTTTTAGAGTTTGATAAAAAGTAAATTTGTATCATTAAAAGCCCTAGATATAGCAATCCGCGATGCCGTTTCGGAACGGTCAACACCGTTTCGGAACGGGCGGCTAGGGTTTTGACCATTTTAAAACCATAAGCAGAACGTTTCGATACGCAGTTGACCGTATCGAAACACCCTTTGACCCGTATCGGAACGCGTTCCGATACACCCCCTTGGCAGAATCAAAAACGTTTCGGAACGCTATTAGGCGTTTCGAAACGCCCTCTTCTCAGAACGTGATTTAAGGTACCCGTATCGAAACGGGTTCACCTGTTTCGATACACCTGGGCCTGGAAGTGCAGATGAGGCTCTAAAAATGCAGAAAAATGATCTTATAAGAGGCCTAACATGCATAAATGTCATGAATGAGCAGGAAAAACATATGTAGGCATAAACATACTCCCCCTAACTATAAGCATGGATGAAATTAGGAGTTTAAACACATCAACATGGCATTTCACAAAATCAAGCGTATTTAAACACAAAAGAGGTCCTAAAAGGTCAAGATAGGCTAGCTAGACCTAACTCTCTCCTAAGGGACCAAAAACGCTCTTTGTCTAAAGGTTTTGTAAAAATGTCCGCTAATTGATTCAAGGTGTCTACATACTCTATAACCACATCTTCCTTAAGGACATGATCTCTAATGAAATGATGCCTTATTTCTATATGTTTGGTTCTAGAGTGTTGGATGGGATTTTTAGTTAAGCAGATTGCACTAGTGTTGTCACATTTTAGGGGTATGGTTCCAACTTTAATTCCATAATCTAAGAGTTGTTGCTTCATCCAAAGGACTTGAGCACAACAACTCCCTAAGGATATGTACTCGGCTTCGGTGGTAGATAAGGCTACACTATTTTGTTTCTTAGAGAACCAAGATATGAGCATACTACCTAAGAATTGGCAAGTTCCCGAAGTACTTTTCCTATCAATTTTGCAACCCCCATAATCCGCATCCGAATAAGCATGTAGGTTGAAGGTAGAGTCTCTAGGATACCAAAGGCCTAAACAAGGAGTGTCTCTAAGGTATCTAAAGATTCTCTTAACGGCTATAAGGTGAGACTCTCTAGGACTAGCTTGAAACCTAGCACACAAGCAAACACTAAACAAAATATCCGGTCTACTTGCGGTAAGGTAAAGCAAGGATCCAATCATAGAACGATAAAGTTTAGAGTCAACACACTTACCTCCTTCATCTTTGTCAAGCTTTGTAGATGAGCTCATAGGAGTGGCTTGAGGCTTTGCATTCTCCAAGCCAAATTTCTTGAGCATATCCTTTATGTATTTTGCTTGGTTGATGAAGGTGCCATCCTTCTTTTGCTTGATTTGGAGTCCCAAAAAGAATGAGAGCTCCCCCATCATGCTCATCTCAAATTCACCTTGCATTAGCTTAGCAAACTCTTGACAATGACATTCATTAGTAGAACCAAAAATTATATCATCAACATAAATTTGAACTACTAAAATGTCATTTTTATACATTTTTATGAAAAGTGTAGTGTCCACCTTACCTTTTTCAAAACCTTTTTCAATTAAAAAGTTTGAAAGCCTTTCATACCAAGCTCTAGGAGCTTGTTTTAAACCATAAAGAGCTTTGGTAAGTTTGAAAACATGATTTGGAAATTTTGAATCTTCAAAACCCGGTGGTTGTTCCACATACACTTCTTCATTTATAAAACCATTTAAAAATGCGCTTTTAACATCCATTTGAAAAAGCTTGAAATTATGATAACATGCATATGCAAGCAACATCCTAATGGCTTCCATTCTAGCTACGGGTGCATAGGTTTCATCAAAATCTATTCCCTCTTCTTGAGTGTAACCTTGTGCTACAAGTCTAGCTTTATTTCTCACAATGTTACCACTCTCATCTAGTTTGTTCCTAAAGACCCATTTAGTTCCTATTGTAGATTGATTACTAGGCCTATCAACTAATGTCCATACATTACTTCTCTCAAATTGATTTAACTCTTCTTGCATAGCCATAATCCAAAAGTCATCTTTCAATGCTTCTTTTATGTTTTTAGGCTCTATGCATGAGATAAATGCAACATGGTTCATTAATTTAAGAGAAGAACGAGTGGTTACCCCCTTGGATGGATCACCCAAGATTTCACCATCTTTGACATAGTTCAACTCCCTTGGGTAGCTCACTTCCTTTTCCTCAATAGCCAAGTCCTTCAAGGCTTCAAGAGGTGGATCTTGTGTGTCTTCTTCTTTTGGTTGAATCTCATCCTCCTTTGAAGTTTGACCTCCATCAAAGGCATTTATGATTCCTACATCATCATCATCACAAGAATCCTTCCTAGGAAGGAGGTTATCATCGAATACAACATGAATGGATTCTTCTACTACTAAAGTTCTTTTGTTAAATACTCGATAGGCTTTAGAGGTTAAAGAGTAACCTATAAAAATAGCTTCATCACTTTTTGCATCAAATTTACCTAAGTTATCTTTTCCATTATTTAAAACAAAACACTTACACCCAAAAGGGTGAAAATAGCTAATGTTAGGCTTTTTAGATTTTAAAATCTCATAAGGTGTTTTCTTTAAAATTGGCCTAATCATTACTCGATTTACAATATAACAAGCGGTGTTTGTGGCTTCCGCCCAAAAATATTTAGGTAAATTATTTTCACAAAGCATAGTTCTAGCCATTTCTTGTAAAGTTCTATTTTTCCTCTCAACTACCCCATTTTGTTGAGGAGTTCGAGGAGCCGAAAAATTATGGCTAATACCATTTTCATTCAAAAATTCTTCAAACCCTAAATTTTGAAACTCGGTTCCATGATCACTTCTAATGTGTGAAATTCTAAGTTCAAGATCATTTTGGGTTAATTTTGAAAATGTGATGAATTTTTCCAAAGCCTCATCTTTAGTACTTAAAAAGAGAACCCAAGTAAATCTAGAAAAATCATCAACTAACACGAATGCATAAGATTTACCACCCAAGCTCATAGTCCTAATTGGCCCAAATAAATCCATGTGAATTAATTGTAAGCATCTACTAGTAGAAACATCATTAATGGATTTAAAGGAAGACTTATGTTGTTTACCCTTAGAGCATGCATCACAAATTTTGTCATTTGAAAATTTAATTTTGGGCAAACCTCTAACTAGATTTAGAGAGACTAGTTTTTCCAAAACACTAATGCTAGCATGTCCTAGCTTCCTATGCCACAACCATGCATCATTTTCATTTTGAGCAACTAAACATGCATGAGATGTATGTATGTCATCTAAATGCACCATGTATATATTTCCTATGCGATGACCTATGAGCATAATACTATTTGATTTAATGTCTACAATTTTACATCCATTTTTATCAAAAAGAACATTAAATCCTTTATCACACAATTGACTTATGCTCAATAAATTATGTTTAAGACCATCAACATACAAGACATTTTCAATGAGAATGGTAGAGTGATTACCTATGGAGCCAATACCTTTAATGTGGCCTTTGGAGTTGTCACCAAATGTTACAACTCCTCCACTTTTTGGCTTTAAATCCATGAATCGACTCTTGTCTCCGGTCATGTGTCTCGAGCATCCACTATCAAGGTACCATGAGTTTTGACTTTGTGCTTTGGCCTTGTAGCAATGCTCCCCCTACAAACAAAGATATTAAACCTTGATTTTTGGTACCCAAATCATTTTGGGTCCATGAGTGTTAGCTCCCAAAACCTTGGTTCCCTTAGGAATCCAAGATGACATAGCAATAATATTATTAGATTTTACAAGTTCCTTAGGAACCCATACACTTCTAATTCTTTTAGCTCTACTATGTCTAGGGTAGCTACCTTGTTTGTAGTAATTAGTCCTTTTCTTAGGTTGGTGTGTTCTAGAGGATTCTCCTACTTCATGTTTGACACTACCAACATTTTTTAAGGACTTTTTGAGCTCATTTAGCTCACCTAACACCTTTTGGTGTTCACTATTGCATTGAGACAAAAGATTATTAAGATCAACATTTTCATCTTGAAAGAATTTAAGTTCATCTTTTAATCCTAAAATCTTTTTCTCAAATTTAGAATTAGCTTGAGTGAGTGAGTCATTTTTCTCATTTAGCTCTAAAATGATTTTCTTGTTTTTAATGACCGACTCTTTAAATTTCTCAACTAATTCATCATATACCTCTTGCAACTCATCATATGCATCATTTAATTCTTCATATGAAAAATCTAAAGTAGATGAGTTAGAGGTTACCAAGGAGGAATCTTCCTCAAGTGCCATGAGACAAAGGTTGGCCACTTCTTGTTCGTCATCCTCCGATGACTCCTCATCACTCCAAGTAGCAAGTTTGGCTTTGAGTTTCTTCTTCTTCTCAAAGCTCTTCTTCTTGAGTTGAGGGCACTCCGAACGGATGTGACCGGATTGTTTGCACTCATAGCAAATGATGGGATCCTTCCCTTCTTCTTTGTTCCTTCCTTTGAAGTCCATCTTTCTTTGGATTTTTCTTCCCCGGTTGGACCTCATGAAGCGTGAGAATCGTTTGGCTATCATAGCCAATTCTTCAAGTTCATCCTCCTCACAAGATGAGCTCTCATCATGTTGTGAAGCTTTTGCCTTGAGAGCTATTCCCATCTTCTTCTTCTTTTCGACTTCAAGCTTCTCTACTCTTTTCTCTTCTTTCTTTTTCTCATCTTCCCTTCCTTGCTTCATGATCTCATGAGTAAGGAGAGAACCCACAAGCTCATCAAGCTTTAATGTTTTCAAGTTCTTTGCTTCTATGATGGCAGTTCTCTTTCCATCCCAAGCTTCGGGAAGTGAATAGAGTAGCTTCCGGACAAGCTTGTCTTCCGGTATGATCTCTCCATAGCCCTTTAGCCCGTTGACAATTGTGGAGAATCGATCAAACATCTTTGACACCGTCTCATCGGGCTCCATCTTGAAATTTTCATAACTAAGATTGAGAAGACCAATCTTAGTTTCCTTGACATCATTGGTGCCTTCATAAGTAGTCTCAAGTGTGTCCCACACTTCTTTGGCATTTTCAATGGAAGAGACCTTTGAATAGATGTCCGGACCGAAAGCACAAAAAAGCATGTGGAGAGCTTTATCGTTGACTTGAATCTTCTTCCTCTCCTCTTCACTCATTTCGGCTTTCTTCTTCAACACCATCTTGCCTTCACCATCTTGCTTCAATGGAATGTATGGCCCATCCTCAATGACATCCCATACAAGGTAGTCACTTGACTTGATGAATAGCCTCATTTTGTTCTTCCAAAAGGAGTAGTTGTCACCATTGAAGAAAGGAGGCTTGGTGGTTGATTGTGACTCGTACATGCCGGAACCGGAGGTTGAAGCCATCTCTTGATATTTTGATGATCACACTCTTCCAAGGATCTCCTCTTGTGGTTGTTAATCCTCAAAGAGTTAAGCTCTGATACCAATTGTTGAGTGGATCGAAAGATCGATATTTACCAAGAGGGGGGTGAATTGGAAATTTTAAGGATTGTAGTGGAAATTGGCAAATTAAAATTGAAGGACAAGGAATTTAGAGTGGTTCAAGTTCCAAATGAACTCTACATCCACTACCTTAGTCTCACTAAGGATTTGCAACAATTTCACTAAATTGATCTTCCCCTTTTCTAGGACAAGGAGGCAACCCTTTACAATATCGGTTGATTTTTCTACCCAAAAATCAACCCAACCCTCACACAAGAGAACAAAGGAATTTGTAGGCTAAATAGGTATCTCTCAATACAAATGATAGCCCCAATACAAGCACTCAACCCAATTTTACAAAATATGAATGAAGAACACAAATTGGGATTTTACACAAATTTGGGATTTTTGCTCTAATGCTTGAATTTGATGTTTGGATGTTTGCTTGAAGTTCAATAGTTGTTGCTGATGCTTTTGGATGTCCCTTTTATACCTTCTCATTGATTTCTAGCCGTTTGAGTGGTTGGAGAAGTAATTGGAGCCGTTGGAACCCTCTCTTACCACCATAAATGCTGTCTGCACCAACCCGTTTCGGAACACGGGAAACCTGTTTCGGAACGGACTAAAATAGAAAGAGCCGTTGGGGTGCATTTAAGAGCCCGTTTCGAAACGCCTTAGGGCCGTTTCGGAACGGTTTTGCCACTGTAAAAGGGACGTTTCGGAACGGTCCTAGACCGTTTCGAAACGCCTTAACGGTTTTGATAAAATCAGTTAAGACATACAACAGTCATATTTTTCAAACTGAAACCTAGCCCCTGTTTCGGAACGGTATTGATCCGTTTCGAAACGGAATGGCTACTGTCAAAGGGTCGTTTCGGAACGGGCCTTAGCCGTTTCGAAACACCCCTTAAATATTAAAAAAATCTGAAATATTTGAATTAATTTAACCCTTTTTTTTTAATCCAACATGAAGAACAGTTTCGAAACGAGGTGAGCCGTTTCGAAACGCTTCCAGGTGTTTCGATACCCGTATCGGAACGGTGGTCGACAGTGGTGAAACTGTTTCGAAACGCCTTGAGGCCGTTTCGGAACGGGTACATGGAAACCACTGTTTTGACTTGAAACACTTAGAAAAATAATTGGAAAAGTATGTTTTTAACTTAGGCATATTATAAAAATTATATGGGGATATTTTTAGGACTTAAAATTCGTTTAGACTTTTAATTTAGTCCTTAGGTTTTTAGTTATATCAAAATTAAAATATTTGTTTCACAGCCATCCTTCGCAAGTACGAGAAGGATAACAAGACCGTTCGTGGCCGTCTCCTTAGTCACATGTCCAACAAGTTATTCGACGTGTATCTTAAGGAGAGGAGTGCAAAGGTGATTTGGGACTCGTTGGAAAAGAAGTATGGTTCTGACGACGCGAGTATCAAGAAATACGTGGTGGGCGAGTGGTTAAAATTCCAGATGATCGATGCCAAGCCGATCATGGATCAAGTGCACTACGAGAACCTTGTGTCCGATATTATAGCCGAATGGATGCAAATGTGTGAAGTTTTGCAAGAAAACGTCCTAATTGAAAAACTTCCAAAGTCTTGGTCCGACTACCGAAATTTTCTCAAGCACAGAAAGAGAGACATTTCACTTCAAGAGTTGGTGGGGCACATGAAAATTGAATAGGCCAACCGATTGAAAGATAAGGTTACTAATAACTTTAGTCAATTATCTTTTAATTCTAACTTGGTTGAATCTAGTGGTGCTTCAGGGCCTAAATTCAAAAAGACCGTGAAAAAGGGTGTTCAAAATCAAAAGACGAGACCTCAAAAAAGCACCAACTTCAAGAAGCCACCAAAAATCAAGCCGGACAAAAAATCCCTCAAGTGCTATGTATGTGGGCAAGTTGGTCACAAAGCGTACCAGTGCCTACACCGCTTAGACCGCCGGAATGAGCATAAACCACATCTACACGTGGCCGAGGACATGAATGATGATATCATTGCCGCGGTGGTTTTCGAAACAAATTTGGTGGAAAATGATTCTGAATGGGTGGTGGACACTAGTGCATCCCGACATTTCTGTGCAAGGAAGGAGTTTTTTACCGAGTTCGAGGATGGGAGCAGCGGTGAACGTGTGTACATGGGGAACTCTAGCATCTCTCAAGTGCTAGGCAAAGGCAAGGTTTTACTCAAATTGACATCCGATAAAACTTTAGCTTTGAATAATGTTCTGTATGTACCTACCTTGCGTAGAAATTTGATAAGTGGTGGGCTTCTGAATAAGGCATGCATTAAGTTAGTTTTGAGGCAGATAAACTTGTACTTTCCCAAAATAGTGATTATGTTGGGAAATGGTTTTTTAATGAGGGTTTATTTGTCATAGAAACTCAACTTAATGAGAATAAAGCTACCACTTCCGCTTATATTGTTGAATATGTTGATATGTGACATGCTAAATTAGGACACGTAAATATTTAATCTTTAAAGAAAATGATGAATATGAACATTTTGCCTAAACTAGACATAACAAACTTTAAAAAATGTGAAGTTTGTGTAGAAGCAAAGCATGCTAAACCTACCTTTAAAACTGTTTCTAAGAAAAAGACTGAACTGTTAGAACTTATACATATTGATCTAGCAGATTTTAGAAACTCTGAAAGTAAAGCAGGAAAATACTACTACATAACTTTTATAGATGATTACTCTAAATATACAAAAATTTATCTCCTAAGAACTAAAGATGAAGCTGAAAACTTCTTCCTTATTTATAAGGCAGAAGTAGAAAATCTCAATCATAGAGTTAGCTACTTAATTTTTTCTCTGTAGCATTGAGTGATTTAAACATCTCAATCTCTACCTAACCTCTCTTTCACTGCTTTAATCACAGCACGAGGATGTTTGTTAATGTTCTTATTCTTGAATAGGCTTACAACTTTCATCTTATCCCCCATCTCATTTTCCATTTATATGTTTGTTTTTAACTTGTTCCTTTATGATTAAGCTTATTTATAATCATCAAACCTATGAATTAAAAGCAATTGCATTTGAATTTACAACCTTGAAAATATATATAGTATCAATTGATTAAAGATTCAAACAACAAATGATACACTAAGTATCTAATGGAAGACAACTTGAGAGAAAATAACAACTTGAATGGATATCACAATAACTTAGCAACTTCACTCAACAAGGGTTCAAAAAATAAATCCCACAAAGAAGAAGACACCCAATAGAGTGGGTTGTCTATTCTAGTCCAGGGGCGGAACTAGAAATTAATAAAGGGGGCTAGAATAAAATTAAAAAAATTAGAAATTTATAAAGAGGCCAAAATGAAATTAAAATTTTTGAAGGATCATACTAAGATTTTACAAATTTTGAAGGGATTATAGAGGCTTTCCTTTTCTAATGAAATTTTTTTTAGCAGGGACCAAATCCTTTTTTCCCCTTATATTCCACCCCTGCTTAATCAATGTACCCAAAAATTTAAGAATGAAAGTTAAATAAAAATTGAATTCTTAAAAAAATTTATTTCACAAATATGCATGCAAAAAAAATCTCCTTTACACATTAAACTGAAAATTTCACAAAAAAATTATTATTAGATTAAATATATTTTTATTAATAATGGAGATGCAATGCCCCATCAAAACACATGACATCTAACCCAACACCATAAAATTCACCACCTTTATACTTTATACTATGTATCCCCGCCTTCATGGCTATGACTCTTATATGTTTCTTTTAGATGAAATGATTCTACAAATATAAATTAACATTTTGTGTGTTAGTTTGATATATAAGATTTATAAATTGAAAACATGATTATATAATTAATAAATTATTTTAGTAAAACGTTATACCTCTTTCATGTCAAATTTCCAAAATAAAAATTATTTTAAATTTTATGTTCTTATAGAATATATACAATTATTATTTTTATGAAAAGGAGGCTATTACCATAAGCCTCGTTAAAAATTTTATTTTTATTTTTGATAAAAAAGGCATCATGTACGGCCCACAATTCCGTTACGATGATCGAGCACGAACCTAAGCTCTGGGCAAAACTAAACAACCAATCTCTCCTATTATTACGGAAAACACCCTTACAGTTGCCATATGCAGGCTCCCACCAACAGCCTCATCAGCGTTCACCTTCACCCATCCCTATATCGTTCGCTTCCATCTCACTCTCGGCACCACAGCTCCCCCCACCACAGCACTGGAACGAGCAGCCTCAACTAATTCATCACACATTCGACGACAACAGCTAGCCACATCGCCATACAACTCTCGACCATTATTAAACACGAAACAACACCTACGCTTTCACAACGCCCAACACGTAACCGCGAACAGAATGTTCCACTCACTCCCTGTTGGTTGGCCGTGTCTAATACCTCTCAAATTACCATTAAACTAAGTCTCAAAAGGACTAGCAAAAAATAGATGCAGACGGCTAAGCTAGAAAAGTCAAGACCAAACCTGCTGAGCACGGGCACAGTTAAAAGATGTAATTCATACAATATTTTTATGATAATATATATTGATGTTAATCATAATATATTTTAAGATTAAAGAACTTATACATATATTAAAATTAAAATATCCATGGTTATAATGTTCATTTATTCAGGGACAAACAAAGAATTTCATGTTAGGGTCGAACTTATAAAATTTTAAAAAGTTAAAAATAAATTTTGAATAGAAAATACATAAAAAATTTCTTAAATTTTTTTAAATTATATACAAATTTCAAATTTTTAGAGGAACAACTGCCCCTCCACCCCCACAGTCCTGCATTCATCCCTTCAAAAACATTCCTTAGTAATACTAAACACTCAAATATATAGTATAAAAATTATATTTTATTGCACTTTTCAAAAACAATCCTAACTAATCAGTGGCAGGTCCAAAAATATTTTTGAGGGTGAGCACATATATATTAACATTATATTCAAATTCGGTTCATTCATTATTTACTGCATTCAAGCTTGATTCTTCTAGTTTTCGTGAATATTTTTATTTTGCGTTTGTGAAAATGTTCGTTTAACATTTGCGAACATAAACAATTAGGTGTAAATAAGTTAACAATGCTTATTGCGAGCGTATATAATTTAAGGTTTGTTTAAAAAGTAGAAAATAATGTATTATGTTACAATTAACAAAGACAAACATAAATAACATCTTTATGACGTGAACAATTTATGCAAACATTTGCTTTCCCCATGTCATGGGGACTAAGTACAATCTTACATAACAAAAGGAGAAAAATATACAATTCATGCTAACCATAAAAATACATTAGTGAATCAAAAATGTCCGAATTATAGTTTACAAAGCAATATGATACATAAATATATATCTACAAGGCTATAATAAAATTTAGGGTAAACTACCTAAAATACCACTCAACTTTAATGTGTGACTCTAATATGCCACTGAACTAAAATTCGATACTATAATACCATTGAACTTCACTGTGTGATTCAAAGTTAGCACTCCATCGTTACTCCCATTACGGAATTCTGACGTGGACTCTAACTCCCGTTACAGGGATGACGTGGCCGATAAAAAAATAATATCTTTTTCCAGATATGATCCACCTCATTATATTTTATGTTTTATTTTTATTGTAAAACGACGTAGTTTTGTTAAAGACTCTTTATCTCCTCAAAATTAGGTTAATGAAATTTCAAACTTCAGAAATCACTCTGAAATTAGACGCAAAAAAAATCAGTGGGTTTTCTATGGATTGTTATTGATTATTCAAGTGGGTTTCTATGGGTTTTCTCTGAAAGAAGATTGTAGTGATCGATTGTTAGATAGAAATCAAATGGAAAAACGTGGGTTTCTCTGGGTTTTCTCTGAAAGAAGATTGTAGATGATGTTGTAGAAGAGACTGGAGATGATGATGTAGAAGAGGATGATGATTATGTAGAGGATGAGATTGAACAAACTGATAGTGATAGTGGATATGAAAATAGTGATGATGCCTTAAATGATGAAGCTCGAGAAGAAGAGGTGGATCTGATGGATTTGGAGTTTGGTAATGAGACACATTTGAATGGATATGTTAGTGATGGATCAGATTCATTGCATAGTGTTAGTGCAAATGAATCTGATGAAGATGATCGAAAGAAAAACCCCAAATGTCCTGTATTTAATGCTGAGGTGGAGATGGAAAATCCGAGATTTAAAAAGGGGATGAAATTTAGTGATAAAGAGATTCTGAAAAAAGCTATAAGGGAGTATGGGATTAAGACCAGACATGATATCAAATTCAAAAGGGTTGACAAAGGTAGGATACATGTAATTTGCAAGGAAAATTGTCCTTGGTATATTTGGGCATCAAAGGTTGACCCTAAAGATCTTATGAACAACACATGACAAATTAAGTCTTATATTGAAGAGCACAACTGTCTCAAAGATTTTAGAAATAAAAATGTTACTTACAAGTGGTTGGCTAAAAAATATTTGGAACAATGGAAGGCTGATCCTACCTTTTCAATTAGTTAGTTGTATTTTTTTTATTCTTTCTTTAAGTCTTATACCGGTATAAGTTGTATTTCTTTTATTCTTTCTTTAAGTCTTATACCGGTATAAGTTGTATTTACACTCCCCTTAGTGCATTAAGTACCACAGTAGTACAATACTGATAATCAAAACAAAAATCCAAACAAATCTCTCATTCCTTCTTTGGATGTTATTCGTCTTGATTTTGTTTAGCAGTCCGACGAGAACAACTCTTGCACGTGGGCTCATTGGAGGATCAAACCAACAAAAAAATCTACAATATTTATGAAGAAATCAGCTTCAAAATCTATGCTGGAAAATAGAAAATAGGAAATTAGGGTTTTGTTTTCAGCCAAAAGAGATTTTATAGTAAAAATAAAACATAAAATATAATGAAGTGGATCATATCTGGAAAAAAGATATTATTTTTTTATCGGTCACGTCATCCCTGTAACGAGAGTTAGAGTCCACGTCAGAATTCCGTAATGGGAGTAACGGTGGAATGCTAACTTTGAATCACACAGTGAAGTTCAATGGTATTATAGTATCGAATTTTAGTTCAGTGGCATATTAGAGTCACACATTCAAGTTGAGTGGTATTTCAGGTAGTTTACCCTAAAATTTAAAACAACTCAATTTGTGCCTATTACCAATTTATATTCAATCAATAAAAAGCAAGAAAAAAAATAAATGCATTTGCTAAATTGATTTCACAAAATTAGTATAAAATTCATTAAATCTTAAAGTCATATTTTTACTTTTACTCTCAGTTAATTTTATTTTTAACTTAAAATTTAAAATTAAAAAAAGGAAAAGGTAAACATAAATTAACTAAATATTTATTTATTTTATCCCTATTTGTAGACTCTTAAAAAAGAATTAAGCTACTACTTATAGATATTTTTAGTTAATATTTTATTATAATTTATAAGTGAATGAGAACAAATCAATGTTCAGGGTAGACACAAAAATTTTCACAAAAATTTCAGAATTTTAGGATGAATACTATCAATAAAATAAATAGATAGTAGAAAAAATTCAAATTTCAACGTTGGGAATAGTGTGATTCGACAGTGTAAGTAACCGTATATCAATTTTAAATTCACTTAAAGTTCAAACCTATACAGATTTAAGATAAAAACTAATCGAAATAACCTTCCTTTAGATCCATTTATAAACAAATTCAACTCACATAATTCTTTAAGAACAATGCATAAAAAGCATTTATTCAAATTGTTAACAAGATGTGATTGCATTCCAATGAAAATGCTGGAAAGTTAGAATCCAAAGCAGCAAAAGAACGTGTTTCACCATTGTCGCAGGAATAAAGATCTGAAAGAAAAAAAAACAAAAAAAATTTAACTTAGCCACGGTTATCGTTTCCATGGACTGAAAATCCAGTTTTCTTCAAAAAATCGGAGACGATCCAAAGCATCTGTTTGTACAGAGTAACACGGTAGATTAAACGAGAATCTGTTGCGAAACTCGAACAGAATCGAGAGAATTAATCGACCGTGATTACTCTGTCCAAGCAAATGAACCGGATCTGAAACATGAATTCTTCGCCGCCCAGAGAATTGAAAAAACGGAGGAGAACGGAGAGAGACGACGAAGGTGGGGGAGGTTTACGTGTTGCTTGTGTTTATATATGAAATGAACAGCTGGTGGAGAGAAACCCTATCTTTTAAAAGAAATGATCCGACGGATGAAAATGGCTTTTCCCTTCTTTGGTGAGATAGGGTTTATGCTGTTCCTGACCGTTAGATTAATCGAACTTTATCCGTCTATTTACGAAAATTAGTGCTAATTACACCATAAGTCTCTGAACTATTACTCTTATTCTAAATTAGTTCTTAAACTTTTGAATATTTCAATTTTATCTTCAAACTATGATCCTCATTTAAATTGGTCCATAAACTTTTGAACATTATAATTTTATCTCCAAATTATCAGTCATATCACATGTTAATAAAACTATTATAGGATTGTTGTTATTCAAACAATTGAACTTAATTTTTTTTGGTAAAAACAATGGAACTTAATATTTTTTGGTAAAAACAATGGAACTTAATTAGATATATTATGGGGAAATTCATTGTTAATCTTGTCTAACTAATTTTCTACTTCAATCTAATTTTCTTTCCGACAGAAAAATTCATTTCCTTTTATATTTCATTTGACATATTTTATTATTTTTATATTATTGTATTTGTTTAAGTATCATTAGTTGATCTATTATGGGGGAAATTCATTGTCATATGCCAAACGGGTTGTTCAATTCGGTTTCGGTTCAAGTTATTTCGGGTCTGACTACATTCAGTTTCGGTTTGGGTCTGTTTCGATTTTAGTCCAGATCTATGGTGATTCAGGTCATATTGAGTCGGTTAATATCGGTTCGATTATTTTTCGGGTCAGTTAATTTCGATTCTGATCAATATCAGGCCAATAAGAGATCGATCAATTTAGACTTATTGCTAGACTTATCGTTGAGTCTGACTCCCAGGTGGTATTAAATTGGATCTACAATTATTTGCTTCGGCCGTGGAGATGGTGGTCAACCAATTTGAAGAGTTAGACCGGCTGCGGAGTACTATAGGCTTGGTGCAAAGTTCGTATGTACAGAGAGAAAGAAACGCTATGGCGGACAATCTCGCGGAATCATGTTTGAAAAGGGAAAAATTATTCAAAGCTTGGTGCATATTAAAGCTTCTTGTTGAATCATGCAATTTGAAGGTTATTACTGGGTTGTGCCCTTGCTTTACTTGTTTTGTTTTTGTAAGCTGCAATGTAGCGCTACGACACTTTTAGTTTGGCTCTTTGAGATTAGGCGATCTTACTTTGTTTGATGTGTAATTTAGTTGTTTTTTTTTTGTTTTTATTACGATTGTGTTGTACTCTTTTACTCTATTTAATTTTTAATAAAATTGTTTTTATTATTATATCTTTTCAACACAAGTTTTTGATCACAATTCAATTTTTAAGTGTAAATATGTATTAATTCATCTTCATATCATGACAAGTTATTCTTTATCCTCTATATTCATTTTTATGGCCATGATTAAAATCTATGACTATCTCAAGAAACAATATATCTTTCAGATTAGAATTAAAGTTCACTACTTGCTTTGGTACTACCCGCAATATTTCTTGGCACGGGAAACTATAATAATATTTATATAATAAGTTAAGAGAGGAAAGCCTGCAACTAAATTTAATAGTGGAACACAAAGAAGAGAAGAAACACATTTCCAGGATAAAAAACGATTCCTTTAAATTCGTTTCCGACCTTGTTTTCTTTTCAGTTCTAAAATGTATTTTTTTAACGTTTTTTATTGCTTTGGCACGCGGGTGCACGGGGGACCGGCCACAAGAGTTGCACTGGATCTATTAATACTGCATGTCACTTAATTAAAATACTATTTACAAACAAATTATTCATCAATAAAATTAAAACGAATGTTTAATGTGGTCTGTTACAATAATAAATTTTGTCCCTAAAATTTATATATTCTATTATTTATCGACCAACGACTTATTTTGTAACAATATTTAAATTAACTTGTTTGTGAACAAAAATTTTATGCCCTTTTTTGTGCTACAACACTAAAAAATAAATCTTAAGTCCTAATCTTAATTTCTAAATCCTTCACACTAAATAATACACCCTACAAGTAATACTATAAACATGAACCTTAAGCCCTAACCTTAAACCCCAATCCTAATTCCTAAACTTAATTTTTTTAAATGATGAGGCATAAGTAAATGCATAAAAAACGATAGATGATTTTTACTTGATTGTACCTTCGAAAATAAATATAACTTCTTTGTTACTAAACTCATAATTATATGACATAGAGTGATATAGTATAATTTACCCATGATTTTAATTTTAATTTTTAAGATACGGGGAGTAGATTTAAAAATTAAAATTAGATATACCAACTTTTTAATTTTCGGAACAATGATTAAATACACAATTAGATAATAAAGGTTAAACTATAGTGGTAGTCACTGAACTTTTAGAACATTTTAACTTTGGTCATAAAATTATAAAACTCTCTTTACAATTACTAATTTGATTTTATTAGAAACACTAAACTTTTAATTCACTTTCATTATGGTTACCGTCGTTAAAAAATATCAATGTGACACCTTAAAGTCTTTTTTCCCAACCCCCTTGAAATTTCCATACCACAACCGCCACCAAAACCAAAATTTCATTGAAAGGAGCCGTCACCGATCAGTCCCAACGGTGAGAAGGATTTGCTTGGCTAGAAAGTTAATATAGTTTGATTTCAAGTTGATGTGATAGTTAACAATGAATTATAGAAAAGTTACAGATATGTCACTACGATCGGAGCCAGAAATTAAAATCAGGGGCAAAGTACAATTAACCATAGAAAGGGGGAATCTAAATAAATTGAAAATTAGGGTTCTAATAGGTAATTTAAAAGCAAGTGGTGCCGTTTCTGACTTTCTTTTCTTTTTGGGTTCTAAGATATATGTTTTCACGTCTTTATTACATTCCCATTCGAAAGAAATAAATAATAGGGTGGCAAATGTGAATTAGAGGTCCCAGATGGCTTGTGCTATAAATGGGAGCGTAATTGGCCTGCAAATGCAAATTAATCTAAAATGGCCTACGTATTTGGTAATGTTATTACAGATGCAATTCTACAGGCAATGCCAGAGTTCCAGGGCAAGAAAATAACACTCCAAGACAAATCTCGTGTGCCTCTGAGGCTGAAACATGCAGAGAACAAAGATGTTATGATTCGTCAACAAGTTGAGAAACTTCTGGAGAAAGCCGTCGATGGCGGAGCAACCACAACAATTTACCTCATTTATAATGCCACCGGAGACACCTTAAAGTCGATAACTTAACAACATTGGCCCAGCCATGCCCATGTTGAATTCACCCCATACCCACCACACATTGAAAATGGGCAGTGGGGTGTGTTCGTGCACATCGAAATTCAAACCTCGTCTAATTTCTCAACTGGAGCTGTCGTTTATCGTGGCAAAAACAAGGAAGGTGAAGACCGTGACTGGATGCAAGCCTGGACTAATAATACCCAAGATAACAAGGTATATGTGTGTTGGTAATTTGTTCATGATATTAATTTGTTTTTGCCTTGAACCAAATTTCTGATCAATTGCAGGCTTATTATGAAGTCCATGAAGTTGGGCACTGGAAATCTGTTGAGATCCTCTTTGGGGCACTATCCTCACTAAAATGAATAAGTCCAACTTAATGAACATTGAAGACAATGACGGAGGCTACTCCATTGTGGTCATTGGCGATGCTCCTACCTCAGTCTTTGAGGTTGTTCTCACTCATCCCATATGAGTTCTTGTGCTTGGTCTACACCAGTCAGACATCCGTTCCAAATCAGCAAGTCAAAACTCACAAATTAATTATGCTATGAAATAAATAAATGTCGTGTGGTGTACCAAGACGTGCAGTACGTTAGTTGTAACCTCCTCGACCCGGCCTAGCCAGTAGACCGAATCGAACAGGTCACACGAGGAATATTGGAGTAAACTGGGAAAATTTACCTCAATAAAAAACTTTAATTTTTTCCCTTTATCTTGTCTAGATGCAAATTAGGTTCCTATGTGTTTATCATTGCAGCGGATCATTCACAACTGAAGCATAGATCAATTTCATCCAATTACGACTTTTAGGGACCATTTTATAATTTTCCCGATTCGCAGGGTCTTAAGTCAAATTCGTGTTACCAACCTTTAATTAGTCTCATTACATGCACCCCTGTCAAATCACAACTCAAAATAATCATTCATGCTCATCGAATAGCATCCACAACATTCAGGGACTAAAACACAAAGAATCAGAACTTCAGGACATGCCATTAACCAACTTAGCTGCCACATGTTTCGGAACACTAAGGCTCTGTTCTGAAACATAACACATTCCATTAACTAACATAACTGTCACTTGTTCCGAAACACTAAGCTGTGTTTCGAAACATGGGCTCGTACGGAAACACCTTTGAAGTGTTTCGAAACCATGGTTTCCAATAGCAAATCGTACCGGAACAGACCCTACTCGTTTCGATACTCCAAGGCCATTTCAGACACCCCGTTTCGATACATGATCGAGTGTTTCGAAACACATGGGCCTGTAATGACAGATTTTGCTGGTTTCTTGCCCAAAACTCCAACTTAAACCAATCCAACATATTTTTAACGTATATACATCAATTATCAACATTATTCCTCAAGCATATGCAGTATATTAAGCACCAAAACATGACCAATTGCATCAATGGAAATCTAAAGGCATGCAACCTAGCAAATAAGCCACTCAAGAGTCAAATCTCAAACCAAAACTTCAAACACCAATTAAAGGTCTTTTACAAGTATAAAAGCATATATCAAACATGCTCAAAGGGTGTTTATACACACAATCCAAACAAAACTTGAAATCTCCCATTGCCCTTATTACTCTAGTTCATAACCGAAACATACTTTCGAAGTGAAGTCTTCTTAGATCCCCTTGCAAGCTGCTGCCTCCAAACACTTAATTATCTGCATTGATGAACAAATGAGAGCATAAGCTAATAGCTTAGTGAAGAATGCTCAAAAACAAAAAACACCATTAATGCTTAAAACCATTTTCACATTTTCGAAAACCATCATGCCCTCTTTGAAAACCATACACTTCATCACTAAAATCAGCATGTTAAATACCATGCAACAAGTATCAAATACTTCACAGAAACATAACCATTGTTATATTTAAATCAAGCCTTCCATGCATATCCACCGATATGCAAAGCTTTAAGGTAAAACATGCATTTTCCATAATATGCATCATAAACATTCCCATAACAATTTAATCAATTATATTGGCTTACAAGTGATCAACAACATTCTCATTCTTCAAAAAGCATATCGGATACACGGATTACCAAGTGTTGTCCCAAACACTTCATACACTCTACCGACACCTCAAGGCTCACACACGGAAGCTACCCTCCACTGTTGTGACACCCGTGGTAGAGTATTCGATACAATCACAACCCCTTAACACCACCCATCGGTAGATGTATAACCCACTAACGAGAAACGAGACACCTTACAAGGTTCGTACACGGGAGCTACTCTCCACCGTTGCAACATCGTAAATATTCCTCGGTCGTTAGGGTACTTGGATGGAGTTTTCGGTACAATCACAACCCCTCAACATCCAAGGCGACTTGTTTATAGTGCACTCAATCCTATAGCCAGCTAACTATATCCAATTTCATTTGCAAAACACTTTACACAACATCACTTGCCAATATAATTCACTTTTAATGCAAACCTCACTCTTTTCCAAAGCATTCACAATAAGCCATATTCCAAGCATTAAACCATGCTTCAAAAACTATGTATAAACACATGCATACAAGGATCACTTACCTAGTACATCCTTAAACCATATGGCATCATCAACAATATATCATATACTCAAATCATGCTTTAAAACAGTAGGTAAACACATTTAAAAACAAGTGCATCCATAAGCTCATAATAGCACAATCCAAGGGAGAAAATCACTTTACTTACTTCCGAACTTAGTAAAGCGTTTCAAGCTTACACAAAGTTCCTAAAACCTCTTTTAAGACGTTTCAAAGCTGGAAATCCCATTTCCACTCACCGACTTGCGAAACCTCCATTGTCGACGCGAAAATCAAACGTTCGATGTCCCCGGAACTTCGTCGAAAGCTTCCAAAGAATCCTCCCTTGTTTATTCCAAATAAGAACATAGGATTAATGCATCTCTATGCATTAAAACCACCAGCAAACACTAAAATCCCCCAGCTCTGCCCAAAGGCACCAAAATACCCATCCGACACAACCAAAATCACATTCGATTGATCACCAAACTTAACTCAGCCATCAACAAACACTTCCAACCCATTTTAACCATAAATAAACATCCAAAAACATCCTAATATCATCCTTATACCTCCAGCAACTCAGATTTCACACTTCCAAACCAAAAACCCAAAACTAACAACTTAGACAATTAGAGATCTCATTGATTTCGGGATTCTTATGATCAAAGCTCATTATTAACATCATTTAACATCCAAATAAACCTTAAAATCATTCTTAAATCAATCAAAATAGTGCCCAAACAAAAATCACATTCAATCTCATCTTTTAGCAAGATTTCAACATTTTCATCAAATCAACATTAAAACCTTAATTTAAAACATAAATCAAGAGTCAAATACTTTGAAATTTCATTAAAGAACCTTGATTAGAGGAGTAGCACGAAATTACCTCCAACCCTTGCTTTTCTTCTAACTTGGCAAGTTTTCACTTCAAGAAGCTTGAGGAAAATCAAGAGAAATCTTAAGGAAAGAGTTGGAAATCAAGTGAGAAAAAGAAAGAGGAAGAAATATGGAAATTGAGAGAAAAGAGAGAGTGATTGGCTGAAGAGAAATGAGAAATGAAAGAGTTACGTAAAATTTTGTTTAACAAAATAACCACCTCTCTTTTAATTAATAAATCCACTCTTTAATCTTTAATTAAACATTTAAAACACATACCAAATTAGAGAAAAAGCTTAATTTCCATAAAGATCCCTAAAGATTCTAAGAATTTGACTCTTCCTAAAAATCACACTTTTCACAGTTTTAAAACTTTGCATTTTGGTCACTGCCCGCAATGTACACTTTACGAAACCCATTTTGCAAAATTGATTTAACCATTCTCATATATATGGTATAGATGGTTTTAGAAATTTTACCCATATTTTTACCTTATCCCGAACCATGATTTCCCTGAACCGTCCTTAAATACTCGAATCTCCAACTCTAGGTTCGACCAACTTAAACGATGCCTAAAACATCTAGGCCCAAAACCGGGGTGTTACAACTCTCCCCCACTTAGGAAATTTCGTCCTCAAAATTTTACATGATGGAAAGAGATGTAGAAATTGCTTCAACATGTCGGCTGATAACTACATAAATATCCTTGTTTTCATACTCTTTTGCTATAGCATTTGCCTGTTCTTGAGTTCATATCATAGCATTTAGACTGCATTTAGGTTGCATTTTCTTATTCTGGGTGCATATTTATCTTTGCTGGTTATTGGTCCATATCGAGGGGTACTGCTCGGAAGGTTGATTTTGTTGGTGCGCAGGAAATGAGTCAAGAGAAAGCCGGTGCCAGGAATTGCTATAGCATGATGGAAGTGGACATTGGTCAGCACATGAGATACACGTGAGCTGCAGAAACATGTGAACATGCAGAAAAGGACGATCTGACATGTGTAGCAGCCGGTGTCCACCTGTAGACTGTCCCCCTTGTCCCCTCGTGGTAGACCTTGTCGGTGGATATTCCTTGGGATTATCAAGGTATCTTAAGGGCACCAAACCCTAGAAGCCTCCACTATATAAAGGGGAGAGAAGCTTGGAGCAAAGTTTGGTATTTTGAGTGTTGCAAAAAGAGAGACGGAAGAGAGAGAAAAGGAGAGGGAAGTTTCTACCTTCATATTCTCCAGCTTGGTGTCCTCCATCGTTGAAGCTCCAAGGAGTGGCCTCACCGGCCTCGAGAGAGGCGGTGGGCCTAAGACAGTCGGGCAGTCCATGGCGAAGAGGGAGTTCACCTTTCTTTCTGCCGCTATAGCAATTTCTTGTCATATATTTATATTTGGTGATGTTATCGCAATGATACGTTGGATGATATTGCCCAGCCATGAACTGTTTTAGGTAGCTTGGGTTTGATGGATGATTTTATTTTGAGTACTTTTTAATGCATGCTATGGATTTTTCAGTGTTTATCATGATTCTATACTTTGCTTATGCATTTATCATTTCCTTAAAGTTGTAAGAGCTTAGGTTTGTAAGTGCTTTGAGAGATAGGCCCTACCTTAAGCGCCTTCGAGAGTTGGCCGTTCTTTAAGTGTATGTTGGGGTTAGTAATCGAGAGACCTAGCCCTAGAACCCTCATAAGCAATGGAGTAACTATTGAGAGGCAGACTCTAACCTACCTTAGAGATAAGTGATAGGTTTCAAGGGCTAAAAAGGATAGTACATGAAGGGTATGGGAGTGTTAAGAGTTTACGCCGAGAGGTATGGCTGTAGCATTTATGACTCCCAGTTTCCTGGCTAGAGATAGTTTAGGAGCACTCTTAGTAAATCCTGCCTAGCATAGAAGATAGATGAAGAGCCTTAGTATCGTTTAGAAGCTTGAGTTAGGTTGTCCATCACTCCTAGCCGAAAGGGGACCTGTCTATCATATTGTTATCTCATCTTTCTCTGCACTGTTTTGCTTCAGCATTATTATACCTCATTTCCTTTACTATAGCATTGTCATCTGCAAAAAGTTCAAACTTTATTGTTACAGCAACCGTGAATACCTCCAATCCCTGTGGAGACGATACTCACTCATCACTTTATTACTCGTTCGACGTGTATACTTGCACCATTTGCGTATCATTTATAGTCACTACACGAACGCAACAAGTTTTTTGCACCGTTGCCGGGGATTGACAATTGGTTGTTTACGGTTTTTGTTTTCTTTATCGTTTGCTCTTTTTGTTTTTGTATAAATTTATTTTAGGTTTTTCATTTTTCTTTTCAGGTGTCTTGTTAGTGTATGACCAGAAGGCGACCTAGAGGACCCCTGCAATCACCTATTTTTGAGATCGAGCATTTCTTGAGACTTAGGAGACGTGTTCGACGAGAAGAGACTAGAAACATGAGCGAAGAAATACCACCACCTCAAGGTAACGGAGATGTTATGGCAAATGGCCAGGGAGTAGCAGCTCAACCACGAGCTATTAGGGATCATTTAGCTTCTATCTTGACGATCTCTATCCTGGAATAGTAGCTCCAGAAATTCAGGCAGCCTAATTTTAGCTTAAACCTATTATGTTCAACATGTTGAACATTATTGGTCAATTTGGAGGTATGCCCTACGAAGATGCAAGACAATATATCCATGCTTTCTTGGAAGTGTGTGACTCATTTAGACAACAAGGAGTGCACGAGGATGTGTTAAAGCTTAAATTGTTTCCATATTCTTTACGTGATCGTGCTAGAGCATGGCTAAGTGGAGTGCCAGCTGGATCAATGGAGACTTGGACAGATCTACGCAAAATTTTTCTGCTACGGTATAATCCACCGAATAGAAACACTCAGTTGAGAAATGATATAGCTTCTTTTCGTCAAGCTGATGACGAATCCATGTATGAGTGTTGGGATCGATTCAAGGGATTATTGAGGAAGTGCACAAATCATGGTTTTCATGATTGGACCCAAGTGGTTATGTTCTATAATGGGGTAAATGCTCCTACAAGAATGATGCTAGATGCTTCAGCAAATGGGACCTTGTTAGACAAATCACCGGAGGAAGCATTTGACATTTTGGATAGAGTAGCCAACAATGATTACCAGTTTCCAACCACAAGGCTTGGAACGGGGAGGAGAACCCAAGTAGCTCGAGATAGTGAAGCTGATGACTCGGTAGCCACCCAGTTAGCTACTATCACAAATATGCTAAAGAACCTCCAACGTCCCAACGAAGTCAAGGAAGTGAAATCTACAACCTCATATCTCAGATGCAATGGCAATCACCATCTGAGTGAAAGCCCTGACAATCAAGAGTTAGCCAACTATGTGGGGAATTATAACCGCAACAACAATCCATACCCCAATACCTACAACCCAGGATGGCGTCATCATCCAAATTTCAGTTGGGGTAATCAAGGGCACAGTAATTCTGCACAGCCAGCGCCACAACAAAATCTGATCGAAGCACCATCTTCTAACCAGATGATGCCATGGCAAGGTCACAAGGGAGCAGGATCTTCATCGAACAGTTCATTGGAGACTACATTCAAAGAATTTATGGCTATGAAAAAAGATTTCATGGGAACCATGAAAGTTTTGCTACAGGATCATGCAGCAAACATCAAAAATCAAGGAGTCTTATTGCAAAGCCATAGTTCATCCCTCCGAGTCTTAGAAACACAAGTTGGCCAGATAGCTCAAACCTTGCACGTGCGACCACAAGGAAGTCTGCCTAGTGACACTGAAGCCACTAAGCACCATAGCAAGGAACAATGCAGCGCACTCACATTAAGGAGTGGCAAGGAAATTAGCAAAGAAGACAAGTTCGGGAGAAAAGAGAAGGATGACTCTCAGCTCAACTTGCCTCGGGAAGAAGATAACTTACAAGATCCTCCAGTTGAAGAGAAGGGTGAGGATGCCATAGCAAAAGAAACACCGGAGGAGGAGCCTGCTTTTGCTACAACAAAAGATGTAACTCCACTAGTTCAGACAGATGAAGTTAGACCCCTACCTTTTTTCCTCAACGATTCAAGAAGCAGAAAGAATACCTCCAGTTCCAAAAATTTGTAGATATCCTGGACAAACTACATATCAATGTCCCATTTCTTGAGGTCATTGATCAGATGCCAACATATGCTAAGTTCCTCAAGGATATAGTCACGAAAAAGAGGAAGGTCGAGAAGCAAGAGACTGTCGCTATAGCAGGAGAATGTTATTCTATGTGGAGCAAGCTACCATCTAAGAGGAAGGACCCAGGTAGTTTTGCTATCCCATGTTCTATTGGCGACAAGTTTGCTGGAAGAGCACTTTGTGATTTGGGATCAAGTGTTAACTTAATGCCCAAGTCGATTTTTCTGAAACTGGGAATTCGAGAGGCACAACCCACCAAGGTTGTGTTACAGCTAGCCGATCATTCTCATGTTCGTCCAGAAGGAAGAATTGAAGATGTTGTGGTAAAAGTGGACATATTTATCTTTCCAGTCGACTGCTTAATTCTTGATTGTGAAGCTGATAGCAACACACCAATTATCTTGGGAAGGCCATTTTTAGCCACCGGGCGAGCTTTGATCGATTGTGAGAAAGGTGAATTCACGATGCGAGTGGCTGATCAGATGATCACGATCAATATTCATGACACCCTCAAGTATGTAGACAACCCATGAGTATGCCAATATGTAGATGCTACAACACAAAATATGATTGATGAGTTTTGCTGTAGCAATGAGATGCAAATGGAAGAATTTGAAGCACTCTGCAAAGATGATGATTTAGACCAAGAAGAGCTCTCAAGGGAACTAGAGCAGTCTAGTCGACTCGAGGCTAGACCAGGTACGCACTTTGAACCTCTTGATTTTTCAGAATTTATACCTTCTAAACCTTCCCTTGAGCATGCACCTTCTTTAGAACCGAAACATTTGCCATCACAGCTTAAATATGTTTACTTAGGGAGCAATGAAACTTTTCTTGTGATAATCTCATCTAGTCTCACACCTAAGCAAGAAACTAGTTTAGTGAATATGTTGTTACAACATAAAAAATCAACAGGGTGGACTATGGCTGATTTGAAGGGTATAAGCCCTGCTATGTGTATGCACAAAATTTTGCTTGATGATTGTCACAACAATTCAGTAGAGCCTCAAAGGAGACTAAACCCAATTATGAAGAAAGTGGTGATGAAAGAGATAATCAAGTGGCGGGATGCTGGAGTAATCTACCCGATATCCGATAGCTCATGGGTCAGCCCGGTGCAATGTGTACCGAAGAAGGGAGGCGTGACCGTGGTAAGCAACGAGGAGAATGATCTATTGCCTACTAGAACCGTCACGGGGTGGAGGATTTGCATGGACTATAGGAAGCTCAACAAGGCGACCAAGAAGGACCATTTTCCCCTCCCATTCATTGATCAGATGCTAGATCGACTAGCGGGCAAGGCATTCTACTGTTTCCTCGATGGGTATTCTGGGTACAATCAGATTGCTATAGCACCCGAAGACCAAGAAAAGACGACTTTCACATGCCCTTATGGAACTTATGCTTTTCGGAGAATGCCCTTTGGTCTCTGCAATGCTCTAGCAACCTTTCAGAGATGTATGATGGCTATCTTTTCAGACATGGTCGAGGATTTTTTAGAAATTTTCATGGATGACTTCTCGGTCTCTGGAGATAACTTCGACAATGCTTGGGAAATCTCGCCAAGGTCCTAAAGAGGCGTGAGGAAGCTGACTTGGTACTCAATTGGGAAAATTTCCATTTCATGGTAACGGAAGGAACAGTCTTGGGCCACAAGATTTCAAAGCAAGGGATAGAAGTTGACAAAGCAAAGGTTGAGGTCAATGAAAAACTACCTCCCCCCACTACCATCAAGGGAGTAAGAAGCTTCATAGGGCATGTTGGCTTCTATCGGAGATTCATCAAAGATTTCTCGAAGATCTCAAAGACACTATGTAGTTTGCTAGAGCAAAATCAACCATTTGTGTTTGACAAAGATTGCCATAGCGCATTTCAAGAACTGAAGGAGAAGCTTATCTCAGCACTAGTTGTCATTCCACCTGATTGGAACGAGCCGTTTGAGCTGATGTGTGATGCAAGTGACTACGCTGTCGGTGCAGCACTTGGACAACGTCGAGGTAAACTCTTTCATGTTATTTATTATGCCAGTCGCACTTTGAATGATGCACAAATCAATTACACCACTACTGAAAAAGAATTGCTTCCTGTAGTATTTGCATTCGATAAGTTTAGGTCATACTTGATAGGCACTAAGGTCATAGTTCATACCGATCATTCAACCATTAAGTACTTAGTGACTAAAAAGGATGCTAAACCTAGACTTATTAGGTGGATACTCTTGCTTTAGGAATTTGACTTAGAAGTTAGAGATAGGAAATGATGTGAGAACCAGGTAGCTGGCCATTTATCTAGGCTAGAAAATTCTATCACACAAGGTAGTGAAACTGAAATTAAGGAGGAATTCCCTGGCTGCTACAACAATTTCGTGGTATGCTGATATTGTTAATTATCTTGTTAGTGGTATTTGCCTCCTGATTTATCTAGTCAGGGACTCAAGAAATTCAGACATGATGCAAGATTCTACTATTGGGATGAACCCTACTTGTTCAAGCAATGTCCTGATCAGATCATAAGGAGATGTGTTCTAGAGGAAGAATACCATAGCATTTTGTACCACTGTCATTCATCACCATGTGGAGGGCATTTTGGTGGTGCTAGAACTACTGCAAAAGTTCTTCAAGCAGGATTCTATTGGCCTACACTTTTTAAGGATGCACATCAGTTCTACAAGACTTGTGACAGATGCCAAAGAATGGGGAACATCTCTAGGCAGAATGAAATGTCGTTGCAAAATATTTTGGAGCTTGAAATCTTTAACGTGTGGGGAATTGACTTCATGGGTCTGTTTCCTGCATCGTATGGAGATCTATATATTTTGCTAGCAGTCGACTACGTGTCAAAATGGGTGGAGGCTGTTGCCACCCCAAGGAACGACTCCAAGACAGTCATGAAGTTTCTTCACAAGAACATCTTCACTAGGTTTGGAGCACCCCGAGCCATCATAAGTGATGAAGGAACTCACTTTGACAACAAGCTCATTGTTAAAGCATTGCATCACTATTGAGTCAGGCACAAGATTGCTACAACATATCATCCGCAAACAAACGGACATGCTGAAGTTTCCAACCAAGAAATCAAGCAAATCTTGGAGAAGGCGGTTAATCCTAAGAGAAAAGACTGGTCCCCCAAGTTGGATGAAGCACTTTGGGCATATAGGACAGCCTTCAAGACGCCTTTAGGCATGTCACCCTTTAAGCTTGTATTTGACAAGGAGTGCCACTTACCCGTGGAGCTTGAGCACAAGGCTTATTGGGCAATCAAGAAACTCAAAATGGATGTCGAACTTGCTGGTGAAAGGGGATTGTTAGAGCTTAACGATTGGAGGAATTCAGAGCCCAAGCATATGAGAATGCTTGCATTTACGAGGAGAAGACCAAGAAGTGGCATGCCAAACACATTTTGCCAAGGCATTTCTCAGAAGGACAACAAGTGCTTCTATACAATTCCAGGCTAAAGCTTTTTCCTGGAAAGCTGAAATCGAGGTGGTTAGGGCCATTCATCATGCATAAGGTGTACCCTCATGGCGCAGTGGATATCAAGAAGTTGGACGACGATGAAGTCTTCAAGGTCAATGGCCAATGCTTGAAGGTGTACAGTGGAGCCCCTATCCTCAGAGACAAGTCATACTTGGATCTTCACGATCCTTGAAAGTTTGCATCTCCAACCCTATATTTTATGCTATAGCATGTCCATAAATAATGCTTTTTAGTCTAGTTTTATGTTATCTTTGCTTTTAATTTTCATATCTTTTCATGTGACCCCGTACAAAGCTTTCTCTTTCCTAGTACAATGTCAGGCACAAAGGCAGGGGAGCATGCCGTCTGCAGGGTTGGTAGCAAAGGGAGAAGGACATGGAGTTTGTTTTTATCCAATTTTGGAGGGACGAAAGAAAATGGGAAAGAAAAAGATAATGAGGTTTTATTCGAAAAGTGGGGGAGTTGAATTAAAAGAGAGAGAGAGAGAGAAAAACAAAAAGCATGAGAGAGAATATTCATATATTTAATGAGAAGAAACCCTAGCCACATAAACCCATATTCTCTCTCTAGCCTTCTACCATTGCATTAACTCCAGAAATTTTTCTCTCTCCCTTAAAGCCGACACACGTCCCCATCACCTCCCCTCTCCCATTAATTCGTCAGTTTCCCCCACCTTTTTCAACTCCCAATATTTTCTTCATCATCCGTCGCCTCACCTTCTTCATCTTCTTCAAACACTCAAAAACTTCCCCTCCAACTTTTTGATTTTCTCCCCAAACACAGAACACCTTCACCATTTTTCTTACCATTGCATATCTACTTCTCCCCATTTTCAGCAAAAACTCCATGGCTCGTTGCAAAAACGCCCCTGAGACTTCTGACCATCCCACAAAACGTCCAATCCTAGAAATTCCCAAATTTCTTGACGAGGCAGCAAAGGAGAGATGGGAAAAGCTCAAGGACAGAAGCGTTCTTCTAGAACTAGGGTTCAAATACCCTCAAGAGGAAGAAGATCAGTTTGACCAGTCTATAATGGACGTCATTGGCACCCATGGATGGAAAAACTTCGCTGCCCATCCTGAGGAAATTTGCACATCACTTGTAAAGGAGTTTTATGATCACCTAACGAGTCCAACCCAGTCCACAGTTCACGTGCGCGGAGAGCAGATAAAGTTTACTGCTGCAGCAATCAACAAGTTCTACGGGCTGAAACATACTGTGGACCGTCACATTTCTTTTGTGATGACAATGGACGCGCAAACTTAACATGAGGTGTTGGAGGACATCTGTTTTCAGGGAACAGTGCTGGATAATAACAAGTTAGTTGAGAGAGGATGCCTCAAACATGAGGCTAAGGTATGGAATCACTTTGTGAGACATAAGCTTATGCCCACACTCCACACTGCCACCGTCCATATCTCTCGACTTTTTCTCATTCATTCCATAATACATGGTAGACAAATTAACATAGGAAAGATAATAGTGGATGGAGTATATGCTTGTTTGAAACGGCCCCGTAGCCCCCTTGTTTTTCCTAATCTGATTACTGCCTTGTGCAAAAGGGAAGACGTCTTAATAGACAATCTTGTAGATACATCTATTTCAGGAAAGACATGTTTGACCCCAGCCCTTCTTACGAAACTCCGGGGGTTTAACGAAGACATGCCTCAGCAAGCATTGGAGGGTGGAGCTAAAAGTTTTACTGCAGCATTGGTGGCAACGACAAAGGAATTGAGCTCTAAGCTCAACCTGATGAAGGCACATCAGCGGGCATACTTCAAATATGCCCAACACCGCGATAGTGTCATAGCATCTTGCTTGAGCAAACTCCTGCCGGACCAGAATGTCTCTTTTCTAGTATTTCCTATAGAGTTATTGCAAGCCCTCACCACTGCTACAACACACACAATGTCTCCTAGTGAACCCAGCTCCGTCCCACCTGCTGCAAAGAAAAAGACCCCACGAAAGAAAGCACCAGCAACTCCAACTACCCAGTCAGAATAAGAAACTCCCTCTGCTCAGCCTACTATCGAAGAAACCGACCCAGCAACCTCTCTGGCCAAGAAGAGAAAACGCACCAGAAAGGCAACCAATCCTAAACCTTCAAGACCAGAAAACCCACTTCTAGAGCCAGAGCACGTAGCAAATGATCCTGAGGAAACCCCTCAGAAGGAAACTGCTACAGCACAAGCAACTGAGCCTACACCAGCGCAATTTGAGGATGCTACAGCATCCAGACCGAAAACTCACATCAAACATACTGTTGGCTGTGTCAGACCCTCGTCGAGTGCTCAATCAGTCTCATCAGAAAGTGTGGACGATGTGGCTGACCCACACCACTACTCCTCCGAGACATCGATGGACAACACCAGCAGCACCAGATAGCCTCTGCACCCAAGAGGTACTAACCTTTTTCTTTTCAATTTTTCATTTTTTTCATGGCATATAATGTAGATTAGTTTATGCATTGCGGACACTGCATTTCTCAAGTTTGGGGGTGTTAGTGTTCATAGTTAACATTTTGCTTTAGCATATGCATTATAGGATAGAACAAAATTTTACTATGGCATTTGGTTTAGTCTAGAGACAGCCTATGAACATATTTATGATGTCTGACGACGAATTTTCTAAGGCCTGAATTAAAGTAGAAAAAACACAACTAGTTGAGATCTGTAGAACTGACTTTAGGATCTAGTTGTTAAAAAAAATTTTGCTACACATCTGCTCTCCTTCTATAAGTAAGTTTGTTAGAAAATTTTTTCAGAAAGAACCTTAGTAAACTCTGATATGTAAACTCTAGAGAACTTAAAAGAAAAACTAGACGACCCTGTGCTAAAACAAATGAATAAATGCTACTGCATATCTGTAGAAGGACACTCCGCTTTGCTATAGCTTTTTCAGTGTTTAAAAAAACAAACAAACAAGGAGAAAAATAAAGCCTTGCTATAGCATATGAGTGAATGAAAGTTGTCACGGGATGACTCTGCCTACTAGCTCGGGGGTGAGAGGTTTGCTCACTGCTCATCTAGAGTTAAGGACAGTAGGTGTGATGAGCTGACACCCTTCGTAGCAGAAAATTGGTACCTTTGGGAGTCTAAAAATTGGAAAAGAACTAGAGAACATAGTTAGGGTATAACTAGGGAGCTTCCTTGAAAATTTGTCTCACCAGCTTAAGTATAGGAGGAAGGCAGCCACACACACTCACACACAGCTTAGTCCTAAGGAAAGTTCTTAAGGATCTCATGTATGGTTGTGTATATTTATTTGCCTAAGTTATTTCTGAGGACTGAAATATTGCCATAGCAATCCTCTAGGTTAAATCTTTGCCATAGTAGTTCTTTTGTTCTGTTCTATTCATTGCTTGAAAACAAGCAATAGCTTAAGTTTGGGGGTGTGATAATTGTATAAATATCCTTGCTTTCATACCTTTTTGCTATAGCATTTGCCTGTTCTTGAGTTCATACCATAGCATTTAGACTGCATTTAGGTTGCATTTTCTTCTTATGGGTGCATATTTATCTTTTCCGGTTATTGGTCTATATCGAGGGGTACTGCTCGGAAGTTTGGTTTTGGTTTTGTTGGTGCGCAGGAAATGAGTCAAGAGAAAGCTGGTTCCGGGAATTGCTATAGCATGATGGAAATGGACATTGGTCAGCACGCGAGATACACGTGAGCTGCAGAAACATGTGAACATGCAGAAAAGGACGATCTGACGTGTGCAGCAGCCGGTGTCCACCTGCAGACTGTCCCCCTTGTCCCCTCGTGGAAGACCTTGTCGGTAGATATTCCTTGGGATTATCAAGGCATCTTTAGGGCACCAAACCCTAGAAGCCTCCACTATATAAAGGGGAAAGAAGCTTGGAGAAAAGTGTGGTATTTTGAGTGTTGCAAAAAGAGAGGCCAAAGAGAGAGAAAAGGAGAGGGAAGTTTCCACCTACATCTTCTCCAGCTTGGTGTCCTCCATCGTTGAAGCTCCAAGGAGTGGCCTCACCAGCCCCGAGAGAGGCGGTGGGCCTAAGAAAGTCGGGCAGTCTATGGCGGAGAGGGAGTTCACCTTTCTTTCTGTCGCTATAGCAATTTCTTGTCATGATGTTATCGCAATGATACGTTGGATGATATTGCCCTGCCACAAACTGTTTTAGGTGGCTTGGGTTTGATGGATGATTTTATTTTGAGTACTTTTTAATGCATGCTATGGCTTTTTCAGTGTTTATCATGATTATATGCTTTGCTTATGTATTTATCATTTCCTTAAAGTTGTAAGAGCTAAGGGTTGTAAGTGCTTTGAGAGATAGGATCTACCTTAAGCGCCTTCGAGAGTTGGTCGTTCTTTAAGTGTATGTTGGGGTTAGTAATCGAGAGAGCTAGCTCTAGAACCCTTATAAGCAATGAAGTGACTGTTGAGAGGTAGACTCTAACCTACCTTAGAGATAAGTGATATGTTTCAAGGGCTAAAAATGATAGTACGTGAAGGGTAGGGAAGTGTTAAGAGTTTACGCCGAGAGGTGTGGCTGTAGCATTTCTGACTCCCAGTTTCCTGGCTAGAGATAGTTTAGGAGCACTCTTAGTAAATCCCGCCTAGCATAGAAGATAGCTAAAGAGCCTTATTATCGTTAAGAAGCTTGAGTTATGTTGTCCATCATTCCCAGCCAGTCATTCTGTAGTGAGTTTCGCATACGAAAGGGGGCATGTCTATCATATTGTTATCTCATCTTTCTCTGCACTGTTTTGCTTCAGCATTATTATACCTCATTTCCTTTACTATAGCATTGTCATCTACAAAAAGTTCAAACTTTATTGTTACAGCAACCGTACGTGAATACCTCCAATCCCTGTGGAGATGATACTCACTCATCACTTTATTACTCGTTTGACGTGTATACTTGCACCATTTGCGTATCATTTATAGTCATTGCACGAACGCAACATCAGTCTTGCTCTCCCACGTGGCCTCCTCAACTCCTCGATGTCGCCACAACACCTTCACAAGTTCAATCGTCTTACTGCGAAGAACTTTACTACTAGTATCAAGGGTCCTCACTGGTTCCTCATCATAGGATAAATCTGGATTCAACTCAATCTCCTCAATAAGCATCACATGAGATGGATCCGATCTATACCTTCGCAATATTGAAACATGAAACAAATCATGAATTTTCTCCAACTCGGGAGGCAACCTCATGAGGTCCAATATACCTTGGACTAAGCTTCCCCTTACGTCCAAATCTTATCACCTTCTTCCAAGGTGATACTTTCAAGAATACACGATCTTCGATCGTAAACTCAATCTCCTTGTGCTTTAAATCAATGACACACCTAGTTCAATCTATTACAGGATTATCAAATCCTTTCATATCAACAACATAAGAGAGCATGACAATCACATGATTATCAAAGCAATTCAAGGTATGATTCTAACACGTAATCAACTAATGAATAATCCTAGACAACATCTAAGACATGTATCCAGCATTCAAGACATATAAACATCACCATAGCAACCAACCATATTCATCTCATATAGTCATAAGATATCGAGATCAACTTGGCTATCGAACGAGCCAGAATAATGAGTTATACAAGCCATATTATATCAAATATATACAAAGCCATTCATAGGCTCAAAATGCATGAACATATATCCAATTACAAAGCTAAGGCCACCATCTAGGAGTTTACAAAAGGGTGAGTTCATGCTTAGAGCTATAGCTTGTCTCGCCTGCCTCCAATCGAGCTAGTTTGCAATCTACGAACCTATAGTTTGGGAAGAATAAAACGAGAGTGGTCAGTACGGTTAAGTACTTAGTGAGGTAGCAACCTAGGCTAGGCTAGTATATTCATTTAACATGTGTATTTTAGATTAAGGAAGGCCTAGCTCGGTTCATAAGAGTCATGCTTGTACAAGGCTTGTATTCAATTGATCATATTTAGACATATTTTCATATCATTTCATTTAAGTTATTCTAACCTTTAAACATGGAAAATCAAGGTCACATGAGTACATATATTGATCTGATTTTTCAACCAATCAACTACATGTTATCAATAAGAAGTCAAATGTATAACAATCAATCAAGTTTCATAGAATAGGATATCATGTAAGCAAACATAACAAGATCAATTTCAATTCATGTAAACACAATTTCGTATCAGCAAGCTTTCTTATTCAATTTTAAGTTTAAGCCTTGGTTTATAGTCGACTCTAGGTAATCGAGTCGCCAACCAACTGTCGCCAAAACAAATATCTGGTCATACCTCTCCTACTGTCGCCAAAGACCATAACACACATCCCTCATACTGTCGCCAAAACAAAGGGTCTTAGCCCGGTCCGTAGACCACCCAACACAAATGAGCTCAAGACTCTATTGCATGCCATCCTACCTATGACCAACTAGTTACCAAGGCATTATTTAACCATGTGATCAAGAATCTAGGATCACATAACGAGCTAGACAAGAATCATGTCATATTCAATTGATCAATATTCATGTATCAAGATCAAGAGCCCTTAGGCTAATAAACCATAGTTTAATTTCAAGAGAGATCATTTCATGTCATGTTTCATCAACGAAAAATCAAAACGATCAAGGCTGCAAGCAAGTTCATGTTCAAACTCATTATAGTACAAGTAACACATCAATTCACTTATTTTATCACATGTTACCATTTGTAATTAATATCATTCTTCCCTTATATGTTTACCAAGTATACTTTAAAGTCAATTTCATAGCATCATTCAAGAACATTATAAACATAAATAACTTGGTTAGGACCTAAGTCCTAACCCTAAGCTACACTCACAACTCCAAGCAAGTCTTGTTCTTTGATAGCAATGCTCTTGTTCTTCCTATTTTGTTGCCCAGCCCTTGATTCCTCCAAAATCTCTTCAAGTTCTTGATCTTTTTATTCACATACAAACATATATGAAACATATTAGAAGTAAATTCAAATAGATAAGCTCATTTACACAAATGCCAACATTAACATTCAAAATCGTTTTTCTTATTGGCAGATTGAGTACTTGTTACTAATCTGGGCATATCTTTTTACACATATATCCAAATTTCGATTACTTTACCACTCTAGAAATCTTATTTACACAGATTTACAACCATGTATGGTACATATTTTTCTCATTTCTCAATCAATACAGTTTATTATTTAAACATAGGCCATTTTGCAATTCTAGACAGTTTGTAGCACCTCTACAATTTTGGATCCAGATTTTTCTATAGAGATCAAATTTTAGTGTCGTTTGTTTCTAGTTAAACTAGACATATCCAATTATTTTCTATCAAAATTGCATGTCTAAATTCTATGTATTTTTATTTTTGGTGAATTTTTAAAGGTCAATGTCCATAATAGGGCAATGCTGGGCAAATTACACTAATTTCTAACTTAAGCTGCTTACAACTTATATTCTTAGCTTCATCACCTAATCTTATTTTACCAGCTACTTCTAAATTTTCTCATAATCATATTTAACACTTTTAAACATAAATTTCCAGATTTATTATGGATCAATTTAGGCTTTACCTTTTCAACTTCTCCAAAACAGTCCCTTAACCATTTTATCTTTGCATGTGACCGCTTATTTGATTCTCATCAAATAACCCAACTAAATACATGTTTCTTATAATCTTACAACAAATTTTAAGAATCGAAATCATCATTTACCACAAGAAAATATAACATTTCAGGTTATACATACAACTCAGCAAGATAATTTGATGAACTAGTTGAGTAGAACACTTACATGACCTCTAGCTTCAATGCTTATGCATAAATGATGAACATGCAAGCATTTCTCTTTAACTTTCCATAGCTAACTAGTTTTTCTTTCCCCCTTAATCTCTCTCTCTCATTCGACTGAGAATGATGATAAAGGAAGGTGTCTAGGCTGAGCATAGTTAGTGGATTAGGTAAGTTACTATTTTGCCCTTTAATCATCCTTTAAGAATTTTTCAGCTAAGGGTACTTAGGGAAAATTAGAAGTTTGGACATGCAAGTCCACCTTTTTCTCACATAATTCAATTTATTCCCATCCCCTTTAATCCTTTAATTTGTTTTCTTCTTTTAATTAAGTTCTTATTAACCGAATATGACTAATAAAAAGGAAATTTTGTTTTAATTTAATTTAATTTAACCTCTTGACCACTTAATTTAAATAAATTTTAGGGTATATTTGAGGGTGTTACAACTCTCCCCTCCTTAAAAGAAAAAATTCGTCCTCAAATTCTTACCTGAACTTAATAGATGAAAAATATTGCTTTCACATCTTATCCTCGGGTTCCCATGTTGCTTCTTCGAACTTATGATTTCTCTAAAGGACTTTTACAAGTGGTACGTTCTTGTTTTGGAGTCTCTTTATTTCCCAATCAAGGATTTGGATAGGCTCTTCTTCATAGGAAATGTCGAGATTCAATTCAACATCTTCAGGCTCGAGTATATGGGACGGATCAGACCGATATCGTCTTAGCATCGAAACGTGAAAGACATTGTGGATTTTATCGAACTCGGGAGGAAGTGCGAGTCGATAAGCCACTATACCTATTCTTTCAATCACTTCGAACGGTCCAATAAAATGAGGACTAAGCTTTCCTTTCTTCCTGAATCTGAAAATTTTCTTATAGGGTGACACTTTGAGAGAGACTTTATCTCCAACGTTATATTGGACGACTCTCCTTTTCAAGCCAGCATACGCCTTTTGTCTATTGAAGGCTTCTTTCAGTCGATTATGAATCAACCGAACTTGTTCTTCCGTCTCCCGTAACAATTGAGGTCCCAAGACTTTGTTTTCACCCAATTTCGACCAACACTAGGGTGTTCTACATCTTCTCCCGTACAAGGCTTCATACGAGGCCATTTGGATCGACGTCTGGTGTAAAGTGCCTAGAAGTCCTATATTTTATGCACATTCCTGCTCATATTATTACTGTTCTCAAGCTCATTTAGTCATATTTAGCTGCATATCATGCATTATACAATATTTTCTCTTCTGCCACGCTTTTATTGAATATTTTACGTTTTGGCTAAGAAAAGATATTGTTTTAGTTAGTTTTCTATTTCAGGTGCTGGTTGCTGATCAGAGGAAGAGAGGACAGGAAAGTAGGGAGTAGAAGGAGTTGTACTGAAGTGGTTCCAGTTGCCGCCAAAGATGCCGCCGCTGTAGAATGCCGCCGCTGTAGAATGCCGCCGCCAAGGACGTCGCTGCCGTAGAATGCCGCCGCCAAGGACGTCGCCGCCGTAGAATGCCGCCCAGACGGTAATACGACGACAATGTAAAGATGGGTCTCGTTTGATAGAGGACATTTTTCTGAGTCCATTGAGCCCAATCTTGCATTTTTCTGAGGCCTGGAGTGGTGAATAGAGCTGTTTGAAGATCGATAAGCAAGGTGGCTTATACTTACTTGCTGAACAAGTAAACATCCAAAGGAGTCCATATTTAGGTCATAATTGAATGAAACATTAAATATTAAAGCTATTTTATCATCAATGAAGACTTCTACTCCAAGGAGAACTTAACCTTAGGCTAAGCCCTATATAAACCCATGTTTGTGAGGGTATAAGGGCATAGAGATCGATAAAGATAGAGAGAGATACAGAGAGGGAGTCAACTATGTTCTAAACTCCTTAGGGTTTAGGTTTTTGCTTGTAAAGTAGTTGTGAGAAACGATTGTATTAGGTTAAGTTGTTTTGCAATAAATATTCCAAGTTTGCTTAATATATGCACTTCATTCTTTCAATTATTCTACACCAGTCAGTTGAGAGAATCCATTTGTCGGGCACGAAAGTGCAAGGCTCACGAAAGGGTTAAGTACGGTCACAATGTGCTGAGGCGCGACTAACTTGGTTCTACACCAGTCCACAAGTTTCAGCGGCTAAGAGGGATTACAAACCGAGTTGACTAGCCTGTGTTAGGTTTACGCTGAGATTGCTAGGTATTGCCTACGTCACGTTAGCTCTCGAGCATCCTTACCTAGAAATAGGAGGGATCAATGTCGACTATCCCGCCGAACTTGGAATATCTTCTAGACTTGCCGCCAGGACTTATTTTCGTTCCACCTGTCGAGATAGCAAAAGTTGCAGATGTAGTGACCCGCTGCGGCCGCGTGACAGGGTCATAGCTGCCACCTGCCATACCCGCTGAGGCAGCATATCGTGGCAACGCAATCCAACCTTAACCTATGCAATGCAGTCTACACACTGATCTCCCCTACTATACCAATCCTCGTGAGATTCAACATCTTTTATACTATAACTTGGCAGGAGTGTGCACTTGCGCTCTCACAAAAAGGGAACACTTACACGCCCTACAAGGTTTTGGGGACGTTACCGAGGATTGGCAATAGCGACTTCGTTTTTTTTTCTGCATTCTTTATTTAATTGCATTTAAATTTCAGGTTTTTAAATTTTTTTCTTTTATATATATATATATATAAATTCAGGTACACTACAAGTCCAAAGGAATCACAATGTTGAGGAAAACTATATGTGAGCTGATGTTTGAACATGAACAGCAGATGCTACAGCAGTAGTTGCCGTCGTGGCAGGAGACAAGACAGCAAACGCCACTACTGCAACAGCAAAAATTTTCATGGTATGATCAAAATTGTCAAAAAAAAAATTACCATAACAATTTTGCTGCAGAAACAAACATGCTAGGGCAAGGTGGTCAACTTCAAGAGCAATCAAAAGAAACCACTCGAGAGCTGATGTTGGAAAATTCTTGCAATTTATGCGAAGGAAATCATGTTTTTTAAAATTGCCCTTTACTTATCAGAGAAGATATATGGGACCAACAGCAAGAGAAGCCACAATAGCAACTGGGACAGTAGATGCACCTGTCTCAGTATCTGCTGCCGCAGCAAAAGTTTTCATGGTATGATCAACAACCTCCAATAGTTTTTTTACCATGACAATTGTGTTTCCGCAGTGGCAGATATACCCTTGCAGTGTAGTCCTCCGCAAGAACAATCACAAACCTTGGAGGACATGCTTCAAGTTTTCATGGCTAGTACTGCATCCTTTATTGAATCCACTTAAAGGCATTCACAGAAAATAGATACAAGGATGGCTCAGTGGGATTCAACCTTTTGGGATATAGCAGATTGATTGAACACATCCACATATGCCATGAACGAAGAAAATGTCCCAGCAACTTCTGCCTTGGCAACCATTGATCACCAACAAGTCAGTCCTAGGGATACTGATGTCCCAAGGCAAGAGGATAAAGAAATATGTGAAGAAAGTTCTCTGATGTGTGAGGAACAACTAGAGGATGAAGAACACTGCCCAACACATGATAAGCCTATGCAAGAAATTGCCCTAGCAAGGATTGAGGAAACTACACAAGGTAGTTTTGCGACAACACCAAATTTTGCGACAACGTTGCACGCCTCAGCAGCATTCTCGGTACATGTGCCCGCCTCGGCAGAAATCTTGGTAACTATGGAATATGTATATCAAGAGGAGCCAATGCTGGCAGATCTAAAGCCATCACAATCTCTACTGATGGAGATGTTCGAGGGGCCTGAAGAACACAGTGTTATGGATGATGAAGCCCTTCGATGTGCCGAGTTTTTCCTCGACCTAAACCACATTATGACAGACTACTGCCCCGACAGTTGGCCACCTGAACAGCTGCCTTGGCAGAAAAAAGCCATCCTCTACCATAACAAATCAAGACAAAGATAAGGTAAGTGCATGGTTTGATAGTGGTATAATTTTTACTAATCACGAGTTCATGCCTTCAGAAAAAGAAACAAGGTGGAGGATTCGCATGGATTACAAGGGAACGAGGAAGAAAGACTTCCCCATAAGAATAGTCACTCGGTGGAGGGTGTGAGTGGACTATAAGAAGTATCAGAAACGAACCCACTGTAACATAATTTTAGTTTTTCCACATCTTTAACGTTTTCTTGAGGAATATATCTTAATAAGCTTAAGACCATATTTTATTTTTAGTTATATTATTTTTATTTAGTCCGTCTCACAACTACTTATCTAGATTCATACCTTACTATAAAAGGCAAGCCGCCAAGATAGATGAGAGGCAGAGACGACAGTAAAAGAGACAGCCCGGGCCACATATTCCCTTGATGAGGAGGTGTCTGATACCTTCGATGATGTAGAGCCAATCGAGGTAACAAAGAAAAGAAAAGAGGCACGTGATAGCGACCGAACCAGAGGATTAAAGGCCAGAGACCGAGCTGGAGCAGCAACCAAAGAGACCCACTCTCATCAGTGTCCAGTCAGCTCGCGGCCAGAAGTAGAGCCTCGCCGCCAAATCACCCGCCACCCGCCGCCTAGTCCTCTCATCTTCCTCCAAGTCCACCGAGGTAAAAGACAACTCGGTCAGCTTCTAGCACCATTATTTTCTTTTTTCTTTTTTTTTTGTTTTATTTTATGTTTTTCTGTTTAGATTTTATTTTGCCTAAGGCATTGAGGGCAATGCCCGCCTTGAGTTTGGGGGGGGGGGGGGTTAATCCTCATGTTATTATGTTAAGCATGTAGTTGCATATAGTTGCATTGTAAATCCTGCCTAGTACTTAATGAAAATTGGAAATCTGGGTTAAATAACTTGTGCCTATGATAGTTAGCCGATTCTATTTTCGCACCACACTTCAAATTGAACTTAATCTTGGGAAGAAGCATGAAAAATACCTTAGAAATTTTTTTAGTTGCCAAACTTTTATTACACTTCTGTTAAGTGCTAAATATTGTTCGAGTTCTAAGTGTACATAACCTGCTTAAACTTAAAGAAAATTCTTATATTGAATGCAGGTATGTCGTCATGGCAGCACAGGGCAGCAAAGTAAAATAAAAAGCAATGTTGCCACGACCGCAAAACAAAGAAAAGGTTGAATGACCTAGAGGTGCCGAAATAGGCTCTAGGAAGGATCATGAGCAAGGACACTTCGCTGCTATCAAAGTCCATGTATCTGAAATTCTTTGAAGTGATGGAAAAATTAGCATGACTGAATGAAAACCTTCACCGAATTACTCTGCTCAAAGGGTTTGGAGTTTCGTAGTATGCTCTTATCTTAGCTTCAGACCTAGAGAGTAGTTGTGATGAGCTGAAGCCCTTAAAAGCCATGATCGGAAAAAGGAAGAAAATAAGTGCTTAACTGTGCTACCAAAGCAGCAACTCTATATCCTTTTTCTTTAACTTTCACATCATTCTTTGTTTACTTAGTATACTTAGCATATTCAGCATGTACACAGACCTGCACACACCACACTGGCACTAGAATTAAAATTCTAAGTTATTTCATGTTATTCCCTCTCACTAAACTAATAAAGGTGCCACGGCCTTGAGGTATGAAACCAAGTTAAAAACTAGGTTTTCTTTTTGATTTATGTACAAGGACATGTTTACTAGTATAGGTTGCATTGCTTGAGGACAAGCAATAGTTCGAGTTTTGGGGTGTGTAGAGTGTCTAGAAGTCCTATATTTTATGCACATTCCTGCTCATATTATTACTGTTCTCAATCTCATTTAGTCATATTTAGCTGCATATCATGCATTATACAGTATTTTCTCTTCTTTCACGCTTTTATTGAATATTTTACGTTTTGGCTAAGAAAAGATAATGTTTTAGTTAGTTTTCTATTTTAGGTGTTGGTTGCTGATCAGAGGAAGAGAGGAATGGAAAGTAGGGAGCAGAAGGAGCTGTACTGAAGCAGTTCCAGTTGCCGCCAAAGACGTTGCCGCTACAGGATGCCGCCACCAAGGACGCTGCCGCCGTAGAATGCCACCTAGACGGTAATACGCTGACATAGTCAAGATGGGTCTCGTTTGATAGAGGACATTTTTTGAGTCCATTGAGCCCAATCTTGCATTTTTCTGAGGATTGAAGTGGTGTATAGAGCTTATTGAAGATCGATAAGCAAGGTGGCTTATACTTACTTGTTGAACAAGTAAGCATACAAAGGAGTCCATATTTAAGTCAGAATTGAATGAAGCATTAAATATTAAAGCTATTTTATCATCAATGAAGACTTCTACTCCAAGGAGGACTTAACCTTAGGCCAAGCCCTATATATACTCATGTATGTGAGGGTATAAGGGCATAGAGATCGATAGAGATAGAGAGAGAGAGTCAACTATGTTCTAAACTCTTTAGGGTTTAGGTTTTTGCTTGTAAAGTAGTTGTGAGAAGCGGTTGTATTAGGTTAAGTTGTTTTGCAATGAATATTCCAAGTTTGCTTAATCTATGCACTTCATTCTTTCAATTATTCTACACCAGTCAGTTGAGAGAATCCATTTGTCGGGCACAGAAGTGCAAGGCTCACGAAAGGGTTAAGTACGGTCACAACGTGTTGAGGCGTGACTAACTTGGTTTTACACCAGTCCACAAGTTTCAGTGGCTAAGAGGGATTACAAACCGAGTTGACTAGCCTGTGTTAGGTTTACGCTGAGATTGCTAGGTATTGCCTATGTCACGTTAGCTCTCGAGCATCCTTACATAGAAATAGGAGGGATCATTGTCGACTATCCCACCGAACTTGGAATGTCTTCCAGACTTGCTGACAGGACTTATTTTCGTTCCACCTGTCAAGACAACGAAAGTTGCAGGGGCAGTGACCCGCTACGGCCGCGTGATAGGGTCATAGTTGTCGCCTGCCATACCCGCTGAGGCAGTATATCGTGGCAGTGCAATCCAACCTTAACCTATGCAATGTAGTCTACACACTACTAATCAACAATTACTTGGCCCATTCTATCACACTAATCTCCCCTACTTTAATTAAATGTGTTTTTAGTTTTATTCCTTTAAACAAACTTGAAATTAATTGTGCATTCAAATTTCTTGTGTAGATATACACTCGAAGGAACTATACCAATCCTCGTGGGATTCAACATCTTTTATACTATAACTTGGCAGGAGTGTGCACTTGCGCTCTCACAAAAAGGGAACACCTACACGCCCTACATTTGGTAACTATTATTGTAGGCAAACTCTACGAGTGGTAAAGATTTCTCCCAATTCTTTCCGAGGTCAATTACACTAACATGAAACATATCTTCGAGTACCCGTATCACCCTTTCCGATTTTCCATCGGTTTGTGGATGAAATGTCGTGCTCAAGTTCAATTTGTTTCTGAGAGCTCGTTGTAAAGATCTCCAAAACCGGGATGAAAATCTAGGATCTCTATCGGAGATTATTGAGGTTGGTACACTATGTAGCCGAATCACTTCTTAGATATACAACTCAGCTAGACTATCTAAAGTCAAGTTCATTCGGACAAGGAGAAAATGATCCAATTTCGTGAATCTTACAACGATCACCCACACGGCATCATTCTTTCTTGGAGTACAAGGAAGACTTGTTACGAAATCTATAGTGATCTGATCCCACTTCCATTGCGGTAGTTCGATCGGTTGAAGAAATCTCATAGGGACTTTATGCTCGGCTTTGACTCGTTTGCACGTTAAACACTTGGACACAAATTCAGTGATAGCCGACTTCATGCCTGACCATCAGTATAAGGATTTCATGTCTTTATAAATTTTGACCGAACCCGTGTGTATCGAGAACGGACTTTGATGAGCTTCTTGTAACATCTCTCGTTTCAGATCGTCGTTATCATGAATACATACTCTATCTCGGAAATATTGGAGTCCATTTAAAGTCAGGGTTAGGCACGGAATCAAGCTTCGAAATGATCTTTTGAAGATCATGATCAACTTGTTGCAATTCCTTAATTCTTGGAGTTAAGCTAGATTGCACTTGTAGTTCGGATAAGAATCCTCGTTTCTTAATTATACGAAAATGCGCATTGATAGCCATGAAAGCTACAAAGGTGCGAACAAGGTTATTTAGTGATGTTCGAATGATTACTTGTGTTTCAAGGAAAATCTAATTCGAAGGAATTCACTAAGATTTAATTTTGAAGAGTTACCCGAGTATGATTTTCGACTAAGGGCGTCAACAACCATGTTTGCTTTACCGGATGGTAGTCGATAATCAAATCATAATCTTTGAGTAGTTCAAGCCATCTTCTTTGTTTCAAATTCAAGTCTTTTTGAGCCGGGATGTATTTGAGACTTTTATGATTGGTAAACAATTTGCACCTTTCACTGTACAAGCAGTGTCTCCAAATTTTGAGCGCGAATACATTGGTCGCTAATTCGAGATCATGTGTAGGATAATTCAGTTCACGAGGCTTCAATTGCCTAGATGCATATGTGATCGCTTTTCCTTCTTGCATCAAGACACACCCGAGGCTCGAATGTGATGCATCACTATTCACAGTGAATTATTTTCTCGATTCTGGTTGGACGAGAACCGGGGCATGAGTCATGGCTTGTTTGAGTTGATCAAAACTTTGTTGCTGCTTTTCCGACCACTCACATGCTACATCTTTTTTAAGAAGATTGGTTAACGGTGCTGCAATCACCGAGAACCCTTTCACAAATCTTCGGTAGTACCCGAGTAGACCGAGGAAACTTCAAAACTCACTCACATTTCTCGGAGGTCTCCAGTCGAGAATAGTTTGAATTTTCTTGGAGTCAACTTTAATTCCATTGGCTGAAATAACATGTCAGAGGAAGGAAACTTTTGATAGCCAAAATTCGCACTTGGTAAACAATTGACGTTCTCAGAGTTATTAGAGTACGATTCGGGGGTGTTCAACATGTTTCTCCTTGTTCGGGGAATAGAAAAGAATATCATCTATAAAGACAACCACAAACCTGTCAAGATATGGTTTGAACACTCGATTCATCAGATCCATGAACGCAGCAGGGGCATTCGTTAACCCGAATGGCATGACAAGAAACTCGCAATGGCCGTAACGAGTTCGAAAGGTTGTTTTGGGTACATCTCCATCTTTCACCCTTATTTGATAATAACCCGATCGAAGGTCGATCTTGGAAAACATGGAAACATTCTTGAGTATATCGAACAAGTCTTCAATCCTAGGCAAAGGATACTTGTTTTTTATCGTTACTTTGGTCAATTGTCGGTAATCGATGCAAAGTCGCATTGTACCGTCTTTCTTTTTCACGAACAAGAACAGAGCACCCCAGGAGGATGTTCTAGGTTGGATGAATCCTTTATCCTCTAATTCTTGAATCCACTTCTTGATTTCTTTCAATTCTACGGGTGTCGTATGATAAGGTGTAATGGACAACAGATTTGTTCCAGGTTGAACTTCAATTCCAAATTCCACTTCTCGAGTTGGAGGAAGGCCAGGGAGTTCCTTGGGAAAAACATCAATGTATTCATTAACAACAGGAACATTAGGTAAGCCGAAATCAATTTCATCTTGTAAAGCCATAGCGTCGAAGATAGATGTCGGTTTCTTGTCTATTAACAGGATTGATTCTTTTCCTAAACCCCGTAAGTATAATCTTCTATTTTGGCAATATAACCAGGCTTCATGTTTTCCCAACCAGTCTAACCCCAGTACTAGATCAAATTCACAGTTTGGTAGCACATAGAGATCAATAGGGAAAGGTATATTTTGTATAGTAATATGGGTGTCTTTACAAACAAAGTTTATATTCATTAAGCATCCTATTGGGTTCGATACTACCAAAAGATTTTCAACAGTTTTAGGCTTCAAACTTGACACTATCAACAGTTACTACGGGATCACTAATGAGGCACATGACCATGCCGACTTTGAAGCTGCCCTCACCGCCGCCGACTACGATCGCCTGAAGAATGAGTATTGTGTGCCCGACACCACTTGGAATACGGGTAAACACACAGGATCAGTTCCCCGTCGAGAACTGTTACTAAACACCAAACTTTGGAACACGTTTATTAAACATCGTATGCTGCCCACTTCTCACAATTCCATCGTTGACCGCCCACGCCTGGCAATGGTTGATTCTATTCTGAAGCGGCGGAAAATCAATGTGGGAGCCGTCATTTGTCAAGAAATCTATGCCTGCCATCCAAGGCCCAAGGGCCGCCTTTTCTTTCCAAACCTCATCAGCAGACTATGCACAAACTTCAAGGTGCCTACAGACGAAGCAGGCGTGATGACACCCAACAGGCAGGGGTGGACAAAGGAATTCATATACAAGATGATGGAGCAGACAGAAGCTGCGGCAGAAAATGAATATGTTCCAACTGCCGCGGTGGCAGGTACTTCAGCCCAGGGCAGGCACAGAGATCAGCCTTTCATCAACCCTACCAGGATGCTCCAGGATATCTATAGGAAGTTACAATGGATCGAGCACGGGAACTTGAAATTTATGGAGTATGTGCGGAACTACAACACAGGGTTTGAGCTATTTCTCAAAGAGAAATTCCTAGGGGATGACCTCTATTTTCCTACCTTCCCTGCTGAAATCACGGAAGCCGCCATGGCGAGCCACCCTATCCCGAACTCCCCCACCGCGACATCACTTGCAGCCGCTAGGGCATCCCATCAAGGTTCCTCATCATTGGCCAACACCCCACCTGTCTCCCCAACAAATCCGCAAGGCCACCGCTCTTCGTCTCACAACTCCTTCGATGATTCTGATGACGACTCCCCACCCGTCACGACAGTACCACCCACGGCGGTGGAAACATCCAGGAAATGGAAGTATCATTGCATCTCGGCTGATTCTGGTGAGGAAGAATCCGATGATATTGTTCCAGTCACTAGAAACACGCCGCTCTCCAGAATCCAACCACAAAGGACTTAAAAGCTTGTCCAACAATATACTTTACAAAGGCGGAGGCTGGACCTATCCAATGATGAAGACGAAGTGGCCCAAAATTCATCCTCTTCTTTTTAAATGTAACATGTTTTTTCCTTTTATTTTTAGGTTTTCTTTTTTTATTTTCATGTTATGTATTTTTATTTTATGTTGCATTGAGGGCAATGCCCGCCTCGAGTTTGGGGGAGGGACAGTCCACCTTATTGAAGTTCATATGTAGTTGCATATTAGTTAACCATATTAGTTGCATTGTACTTATCTCTTCTTTAATGAAAAAGAACTTGTTAAACAACTTGTGCCTATGATAGAATAGCCGAGAACTCGCATCATTAAAAAGTACCTTTAATTTTTGGGTAGCATGAAGATGACTTAGAAATCTACTATAGTGATATGTATCCTTAACACAATTGTCGCAGGTTGATTGATAGAATGAAGCAATGAACATAGATTGTTTAATTATTTGGTATTTTTAATTCACGTGCATTACAGGACGCCGCCTCGGCAACTGAAGTTGTCAATAGTGCAAGGAAGGTTGTCGCGGCAGGTAAGTAAAAATGCAATTCTAGAGGTGCCCGAAATAGGCTCTAGGCAGCTGGAGGTGTCCGAAATTGGATCTAGTCGTGAAAAAAATTATTGTTATGTTGCTTAGAGGTACCTGAAATTAGCTAAGTCTTTTGTTCACTTAAAAAGTTCTTGAAGATCAACTTGTACACAATTCAACACACACTTAATCACAAGCATTATAGTTTGTTTCTCAGAAAATTCATGTTATCCTACACACTAAAATGATATAGGTGCCACGGCCTTGAGGCATGAAATCAAGTAAAAGACAAGTTCCTTTTGTTGAAGTAAAGGTAAGTACTTATTAGGTTTTGCATCACTTGAGGACAAGCAATAGTTCGAGTTTGGGGGTGTGTAAAGTGCTTAAAAGTCTTATAGTTTATGCCCAGTTTAGCTCATATTGTCAATGTTCTTAAGCCCATTTTAGTGCATACTTAGGTTTCCATGCATATTTTATGGTATCTTTCATTCACTCAGCTTATTACAGTATTTACGATTATATATGGAGAAAAGACAATGTTTTCTGGTTGCATTTGCATTACAGGTTACAGGAGACTGCCGTCGGCACCCGCTACGGCAGCAGAGCAGAAGAATGATCGAAGAGGATGAGGAAACAGAATGATCACATCCAGTCACACAAGACGAATCATCGTTGCAGAGAAGAACTATAATGATGCAATTCAAAGAATAGGTTGCCGAGATAGACTACCGCCAGCACTACCGTTGCGGCGTCACATTGAAGATTGGCCAAAAGAGAGTGCGATATGAAGAGGGAAATTTCCTAAATCAGCAGAACCAAGCCACATGACGGATAAAGCCTAGAAGCACCCAGAGATAACGTGAGAATACCCAAACAAGGAAGAAGCTTGTAGCCCAAGAAATCCCAAAAGAGGAGTTATTTTCGGAATAAAATACTCAAACATTTAATTCCAACTCAACTTCCTCCCAAAGAGAGACTTCTTCCCCAAATAGGGTTTTCACATGTAACCACCTATAATAAGGAAGGTTTGACTGATTAGAAGACAAGAATGAGAGATTAGGTTTTAGAATTTATTGTTTTCTTAATTACATTATGTTCTAAACTTTCCTTAGGGTTAAGATTGTTTTGTTTAGCAGTTGTGAGTACGGTTGTAATTAGTTGAAGTTTTTATGCAATTCAATTCAAGGTTTGTTTATCATATGTTCTTCATTTTTGTTTGCAATAGAATCGAGAGATCTTTGTGAGCATATCTATTTGTTTCAATTCAAGAGAGTTAAAACTCAAGAAAGGGATAAACATGATTCCCTCCAATTAAGGTGTGAATCAACTTAGCTTAGAGATAAGTCTAGGTTTAAGGCGGCTAAAAATGAATGTGGGAAAGTTGTTGTTCAACCTAGGTTTACGCCGAGAGGTATTGTCAAAGAGTGGGCATCAACAGTATTCAAACTTAGAGATAAGTTGGAATCAGATCAGGACGTTTGCCGAACCTTGAAGGCCCGTCGAGTTCCCCGTCGTGGCAGTGTTCTATCTGTCACCCGCCGCGGCAGAGATATCGATTTTGCGGTACAAGACTTTTTACGAGTTCAACACAGTTTCACACTAAGACGCAGCTCAATCTGACCCATCTTCTTATTCTAATTACTCAATCTTTTTATTATTTTTTTACTTTAAGTTTATGAAACTTTATCAAACCAGTCCAAATCAATTGTGTTTTTACTTTTCCTTGTGCAGGATTTTAATCTTGAAGTAGCTATTCAGTCCCTGAGGAGACGATAATCTTTTATATTACAGCTAGGCATCAGTGTACACTTGCACTCAAATTAGAGGACACATTTACGCTCTACAGCGAGAAATCAAACCCATTTCATCTCATTTCATGGCATTTAGATGCACTTAGTTCATGTAGTTGCATTTGGTGTTGTTGGTTTTGTTATTTGTGTTTATTTGCAAGAACGGTGATGTTGTGAAGGGTTTTTGTTTGGTATAGTGATGTGCAGGGAAATGGGGAGCTATGTAGGGAAAATGCCATAGCATTTTGGATAGCATTTATGGGCGCGCTAGAGGACAAAGAGCTGAGGATATTTTGCAGCCCCACACGTGAACCTATCAGCCAGCTGTGAGCCCACATGTGAATGGAATATTCTCTTGGAATTTAGGGCATAAAACCCTAAGAGCCCCCGCTATATAAAGGACAAGACACCCACATTTAAGGGATAGTCAAAAAAGAGGATATTTTGTGAGTTAAGAAAGAGGGAGAAAGGCGACTGCCTTCTTTCATATTCTTCATCGTGGTGTCCTCTTAGGGGTGTTCTCGTTGGCCTTTAAGAGAAGCAGCGGGCTTAGAGTGGTTTACGACAGTCTACGACAGCTTTGGAGTTTTCCCTTCCTTTAGTTGCTTTGTTGTTTCATTTCCTTTATTTGGATGGGTTGTTTTGAACGAATGATGATGGATGGTATTTTCCCAGCCATTAACTTATTTTAAGTGGCTTGGGCTTGTTTTGGTTTTTATGTTTTAAACTTAATCGAATGTTTAAGTTACTTTCTTGTTCATTTCATGCTTTGTCTATCTTTCTTTTATGCCCTAGGCTTGTAAGAGCTTTCAAGAGTTAGCCTTAGCTTAGGTGTTTGATAGCTTAATATTCGAGAGAGTTGGGCTTAGATCCACGTGGACAATGGGGTTTGATGCTGAGAGGTAAAACCCTAACTCACCTTAGAGATAAGGATAGAGTTTTAACGACTAAAAGGAGTAGAACTTCATCGGTAAGTAGCTTGCTAGGGTTCACGCTGAGAGATATTGTAATAGCATTCTGGCTGTCATGTTTCTCGCTAGAGATAGTTTAGGAAAACCTTAGTAAACTCTTTCGAGCTTGTTGTGGGCAAGTTATCTTGATATATTCTTTTGGTTTAGACATAGAAGTCCTTAGCAAGCCCAGCCTATCATTCCATTAGAGAGCTTCGTACACGTGAGAGGACGTTTGAAGTATCATTGTTTTAATTCAGCTTTATTTTTGTTGTTTGCTATCGCATTTCTTCACCTGTTTCCACTTGTTATTTCATTTACATTTTAGTCTTTGTTTTGGGTGCTTGAATTAGACTTAATTTACCTCCAATCCCTGTAGAGACGATACTCACTCATCACTTTACTACTTGTTCGATGTGTATACTTGCACTATTTGCGTATCATTTATAGTACACCTCTACACACAACACTACGTTATGAATCGTGTCTTACTATTTGTAACTGAATGGTGGATTAATTATGGATGTTTTGCACCTCAACTTCAACGCATTGCTGTCAAAGTTTTGAGCCAAACAACTTCATCTTCAAATTGTAAGCGCAATTGGAGTGCATTTAGTTTGATCCATACAAAGAAGAGAAACAGACTCAAGCATAAAAAGCTTCAAAAATTAGTTTATGTTCATTATAATATGAGGTTGAAGCTAAGACATATACGAAGAAAAAGTGCACAAGAATTGGAAATGAGTTTTAATCCAATCAATCTTGATAATATTTTTGAAAAGGATGATCCATTAAGTGCATGGATCGAAGAAAGAGAGGATCCTATGCTTGACGGTGAACATAATTTCTCATGGTTGCCTAAAGAGTTGCTTAATGAAACCGATGAAGATACTTAGGGTGAATATATAGATGATAGTTGGCATAATCCATATAATGAGAAAAGTATTCAACTATCAACATCAAGTAGTGATGAAGGTTATGGTGACGGTGACGGTAATGGTGATGGTGAGGGTGATGATGATGGTGGTGGTGAGGGTGATGGTGATGGAGATGATCCTGATGGCAATAATGAAGTGTCCAAATATCCTCATGTTGTGATCCATGTTTGTTTGGAACAAATACACCTTTTAGTTTACAAAATAGAATGGATGGTGGTGATAAAACTCATAGGAGGATGAGAGAAAACTGTCATGATTCATTTGCAGTTTCATCATCGCATAGTCTAGCTACAAATGATAATGAAATTAGTGAATCATCTCAAGGTTCTCATTCCTACCAACCAAATGTATATTATCCACCTTACCTTGAACAAAATCTAAACTATGGGTTGTCTGATTACAATTTACCATATCAGATATTTCCTCGTAATGATGCTTCTTATAATGCACACAATATGATGTCTTTTTCATGGGGAATGAAAAATGATCAAAATCAAGGCTGTGACGGAACTGGAGATGCTTTAGATCCTCCACGCCATTTATTTTGGTGGTGAATTGTCAAAAGTAGAGATTTTATATTTGTGTGCATGTATTTAATATCTGATATGGTTATTACCTTGAACTGGAGATGCTTCTTATAGTTATGTAAAACAAATTTTCATATTGAAATATGACAATATTTAATATTTATATGATTTTTAGCATGCTTTTATTTACATGTTATTCATTAAAATTATGGTTATAATATATATATATATTGTATTTTTAATAGTATTTTATCTATAAATTAGAATTTTATTTTTACAAATTAAATAAAACACATAAAATAATATATTAATATTAAAATATGGTTGCAAATGTACATATATATAATTTTAGAAAAATTGTGATTTTTAAAAAAATCACGACCGCAATAGCCGTTACACGTTACGTAACGTCCGCATCGTCCGCGACAGAAAGCGCAACTGCAATTTAATACTATGATAAGGAGACATTCTCGCGCTGTTGTCGACCTAGATATTGGATGGGTGTCTCGTGGTCGGGTAGCAGTTGCTACACCTATTAATATAGGTGTTGTTGATGAAGCAGAACTATTCTGATTTAAAGGGGATCATTCTGATGAAGAGCCACTTAGGGAGGTTGGTTCCAATGGTGAGGAGATCAGTTTATTCTATGATAAACTAGCAGACCTTGATGAGCCACTACTTGCGGAGGATGATGAATGAGCTGCACCATGCAACTTAACAATAGCAGACAACAACTCAACTTACATTACTTATTACCAACCGCCATCCCACTTCACAACAATTGATATCGAAGGGTTCAACACTCCGGAATTTCCAAAATTCCCACAGGTAGAGCAATACATGCAACGCAATGATGGTGAACTGCATGAGGGAATGGTCTTTGCGACAAACAAACTTGCAGAGGTTGCGATTAAAAATTACAACATACACCGCTCATTTACATCGACAGTAAGAAAAATTGAAGCAGACAAATACATTGCTCAATGTGTCCATATGGAGCAAGGATGTAAATGCACGATTTGTGTATCACGGTTGAAGAGGTTGAACAACCTATGGAAGATAACAAAATACGCCAGACTTTATACATGCTCTGTGGGCAGACTGAGTCAGGATCATCGTAATTTGGATGTCCACGTGCTTTGTGATGCTATGATTCCACTCATCAAAGCATGTCCATGTGTAATTGTTCCCACATGTATAGCTGCAGTTAATTCTCAATACGGGTACATGATTCTGTACCATAAAGGATGGTATGCAAGTGTCATACAAGAATTGTATAGCCAATGGGATGAGTCATACAATGAGTTGCGAGTGTGGCTAAAGAGGATGGAGAAATACATATCAGGAACGGTGGTGAAACTTGAAACAGTGTCGGTATACTGAAATGGCCGTGTCGTACCATGTGTATTAATTCTATCGTCTTTTTTAGACATTTTCGCATTGTGATAATGTTTTCTGTCACTGTAAGCCGATGGTCCAGATCGACAGCACATGATTGTACAAAAGATACACGCAAGTCTTATTATTGGCGGTTGCACAAGACAGGAATGGTAAAACTATTCTTGTTGCCTTTGCAATAGTTTGAAGGTGAAGATATAGACTCTTGGGAATTTTTCTTCAACAACCTACGCAGACATGTCCTACTTCCTATTCTACGTGCCAGAGATGATAGGATATGTGTTATTTCAGATAGAGAAAATGAGAATAAATATGCAATCGAGCGTTTAGGCCCGTCTTGGAAACTTTCCTATATACATCATTGATTCTATTTACGACACATTGTTGCCAATTACTATAAGAAGTACAAGACTGAAGATCAATGCATAATGGTTTTTCACATAAGTACACCTTTCACTCTTTACAATATTAATCATCAACACATTTCTGATTTATTAATAACTACTCTATCTTTTATTGAATAGGCTACGCGCAGCAAGCAGAATATGTTGAGGAGCCACTTGAAGGATCGAGAGTGAAGAATTTAGAAGGCTACGATTACCTTGTTGATATCTCAAGTGAGAAATGACTTCGACCATTTGTTGGGGTCGTGGATATGGGCATATGAAAATGAACTTGGCTGAGGCAATCAATTCATCTCTAAAGGGAACACGTCATTTGCATATCACGTCCGTTGTCAAAGCTACATATTATCGATTGGCTACCCTTTTTGCAACCCTAGGAAAACAAGCTGTCGACTGGATGGCAGGCGGCCATCAAGTAAATCCAGACTTCCTCGAAAAATTACAAGGTCATGTGGTGTATGCAAACTCGATGGGTTTGACATGCTTTTCTCGTCGACGACATTTATTTCGCGTTACAGAATTTTCAAGACCGATGGAAGGCATAGAGCAAAATGTATTCATGGTTAATATAGCGCAAAGATCAAGCAATTGTGGAATCTTCCAAACTTCCAAATGGATGAAAATCGTCTACCCCCTAACTATGCCCCCATTGGTGCCTCCATTTTAAAATAGTGAGGTTAGGGTTTATGGTTTGGGGTTTAAGGTTGGAGCTTAGGGTTAGTGTATAGGGAATTAGGGGTAGGGTGTATTTTTTAGGGTTTAGGGTTTAGGATATAAAAATTAGGGTTAGGGCTTAGAATTTAGTTTTTAGGTATTTTTTAGTAAGGGGCATATAAGGAAGCATGGTTAGGGGGCAGAAGATTTTTACTCCTTTCAAATACACATGTGCTCACGTCATCGCCACATGTTCATCTGTTCAGGTTGATTGGATGACACTCGTTGATCTGGTATACAAACTTGAAAATTTATTCAAGGTTTATGAATAGGAGTTCCCTCCGATCGAAAATGAACGTGATCATGATGTACTTGACGATGAGCCTAAAACAATGTCGAATTTTGCACTTTGACGCGAGAAAAAAAAGGTTGTTCAAATTCAAAACGAAATTTTTGTGACGATGATATGGTTCCTCGAGAAAGGACCTCAGGATATGATTCCGCGAGTAAATGTAGGAACCTAGGACACACCAAGAACAAATATCCTAATAGGTCAGCTCCTCACATATGATTATTGTAGTTTTCGTTGTATTGTTATATTTGTATTAAGAAAGACATGAGATTCAATTTTTTGATTCTCAAGCTTTTTTCTCATGGAAAATATCATTTTTGGTATCATTTTAGCGCGATTTCTACATCATTTATATTGCCCAATATATGACAATATCTATCTCATTTTAAAGATAAATTTCACGATGACGAAAAAAACTTTTCAAACTCGAAAAAATTCCCTTCAAAATCCCAAAAAAAATGCTTCAAACATCTTTATAAAATCATGATATTTACTTGTTTGTCATGGAAAAACCATGGGTATGTATCATTTTTGTCGCGATTTTCACATAGTTTCTAATGTTGTATACATACCAATATCTACGTCATTTGAAAGGTATGTTTCAGTACTACGACATAAAAGTTTAAAAAATCAAATAAAATTTCATCCAACATCTCGTAAAATTCCCTCAAACATGCCTATCGAACCATGCTTCAACCTATGAAATGTATCGAACTCGCGCTTAGCTAAGCGCGGGTCCAATTTAACATGTTTCAATTGTTAATGTTATTTCTACTGGCCGTTATAATTGATACTCGCGCTTATCTAAGCGCGAGTTTTATTTGAATTTAAAAAAAATTAAAGTCAAAATATCGTGCGTCGACTCAATTTCTCACCAATCTCACATTTGGCTAAGCGTGAATCTCTATTTTCTAATATTATATTCTATTATCCGAATTTTGGTGCCACATCGAATGAAATACGCGTTTAACTAAGCGCGAAAATAAAACTCGCGCCTACCTAAACGCGAGTACGCCTCGCGTGGATAAAATATTTTTCTATATAATCTACTTTGGGGTACCTTTTCAATTAATTTTCAAGCAAAGAATATTCCTTTAAATTAGCATTTTTGTGCTTTATTTAATTGCTAAGCCTCTCTTTAGTTGCTTTATTTAATTTTATTTTTTACGTACTTTGTGTGTTCTCAGCGCTACATTTCTCTCTCCCTCAATTAATACATTGACTTAGCAAAAAAAATAATTATGATAAAGTATTTTTGATATGGTTGAACTTTGTATTGTTTATATTATCAAACTTTCAATTGCTTTAATCATAGCATAAACTTGTATTTTGTTTCAATTGTATCACTATACTATTAAAATTTAAACGGTATGACGTGGACAAATCTAAGATTTACGTACCTAACATTAGGTACAAATACATAATCTTGTTAAGCTCAAAATAAAAGAGATCCCAATGACAAGAAAATCAAACATAACACAATGGATAAGACACAAACATGTGAAGGAATGCGACCCTTGTAATTCCTCATAACCATCCCTTCAATCACTGCACAATTCATGACAATTATGTAACCCGACAGCAAAACTTGTCCCAACATTTTCTTCCAATCACCTCCCATGAACATCATTCTGGAAACTCCACCGGCAACGCATGTCGAATTCAACAACATTATCGTTACCAATGGTTGGATAAAGATGGTCGATGCACGGAAGTCGAATTTACCTTCCCGGTATAGCTCGATTTGTTCGTCGTCGGCGACTTTATTGGTGGTCAAAAAACTGGCTTCCCTCAAGCCGAATTTTTTCAATATGGCATCCAAGCTTCCGTATGTGTGGCATGTGACGGATTTTATCATCCATATCCGTTGTTCGTTTATCCATTTGCGAATTGGCCTTCCGGTTGCGAGAACCTCGTGTAGATGCTTAGATAGGGCTGATAGGAAGATGAACAAGAATACACTAAAATACGGATCCGAAACCTGTAATATGAATATACGACGTCATAAACATGATATGAATGCACAAACATATTGAAATCTATATGATGCGAATTGTTAACCTTGGGATATAAAGGGATGCCGTTGAGGAGACAAAGAGGAGGGATGGTGGCAAAGCACCAAAGAGGTAGGCAATAAAGAAGAGGGAACAATGAAAGCTCGGCATAGCCCATCAAATGAAGGAACGATGTCCTCGGTGGTCCGTACAAGAGTGGACTATACCTCGAGATTGCGACATCGACCAACCCCGACCCCCATCTTATTCCTTGAGTCAATAGGTCATTCAAATTCGTGGTCGAAGTTCCCAAGAATGGGGGCTTTGTCGTCGATGAAGGAGCAACATAGGCCGATGTCCAGCCTTTGCATTGCATAACGAACCCAGTGAGGTAATCTTCCGCTACCGCATCATATAGAAAACCTACCTGCAACATACGAAATTTTATCTCATGTCATTGTCATAAGAATTCAACCGTGATTGCGGATTGTGACACTCAATATTCTTATATCAGAAAACTCTGAGGATACGTCATGATATATATGTAGATACTTTAAGTCTCCTACTTGTGGGATTCGATTCGAACTTGTTGAATGCGATGTCATAAAGGTAGCTGCATGATATATTATTTACTTGCCTCTTTACCCCATTTTGTGTGATCTTCATAGGAAGAAGAAGCTAAAACTTTGGCCTCTTCTAGCAACATGTTTGAATCTTCTCCATCATCGTTGAAATCCGGCCTATTGTAGTCTCGTCGAAGCGATTTGATGAACTCGTTGGAGGGGCCAAAGGAATCCTTAAGTTCTCGAAGCTCAATATCTGTTCATTTTGCACAAAAGATGTACTCTGAACATAAATATGAATAATATACCAAAAAAATTGATCGATCCCATACCTTTTCGAATAGAATGGCAACATAAAGCCTCCCTTTTAATGTAGAAATTTGTACCAGAAAGTACTGGTCCTTTCAGTCCATCCAAGCCAGGCCATGCAATCTGCAACATTTCGATTCCACATCCATCATTTAAGTTCAATTACGATTTTGTAAACATCCAAAGTTTTCGACTTCCATACCGTGTATGCCGATCGAACTTCGCTGTCGTAGATATCGTTTTTGCTAATGTCATGGAATGCCTGAGGGAACTGCACAAATGCAAGAGAAGGAGACATGTGAGGATCAAAGTGGAAGCACATTGCTTGCCTAGCCGAGGTTGGGTCATTGCAGTACATGTCGCAATCGAGCATTAGAATGTATGGAGAGTTGCTCAACACCGCCGAGACCCGAAGCTGCATGTTAAGAAACAAGTCATTCGTCGATTTGCATGCATATTCGAACAATGGTATGTATATGAGTGAGAAACAGAGTAATACAAGGGCATTGACGGCTCCAGCCTTGAAGTGGTGGAAGTGAGAAGTCCTTTTCTCACGAGAAACATAGACAAGGAGAGGCATCTCAATTATTTGATCTTCCACCAATCCCTCTATTACCTGCAAAAAAATTCACAACAGTTGCTATAATTTTATTTTAATTTAAAATAGTTGAATCTGTAGATAAACTAAATTGATTCGTATAATCAATCATCCTTAAAAGATAACACCATCCAAGTGCAATACAGTATTGCAGCCACAAATGAATGTACCTGCCTGAATCACTGTCATTTTCATATTTTGCTTAAAAGTCATACAATGTTCAATCATTAATCTCAATCATATTCATGCCCATGTATGTATGTATATATGTATGTATGCATGTATGTATGTATGTATGTATGTATGTATGTATGTATGTATGTATGTATGTATGTATGTATGTATGTATGTATGTATGTATGTATGTATGTATGTACAGTACCTCAATGCAAGATGGGTGATTGCTTGTACTGTGAACACCATTGTCTTTGAATTTACATTCTTCTCCGGCTCTCCTCACACGTTCCTTGAACAATTCATACTGTTCCTGCAATATTACATCTGCTGTTAATATTTAATCCTAATGGATCACGATAACATTTGTTACATTCACAAGTTACAACAACAAACCTTTGTTTTTCGCCTTTCGTCCATAAAGTCTGAATTTTTCGAGTCCTCGGTTCTTGAAAAATAAACCTCGGGACACCTAGTCTTGATATCGAACCTCCTGCAAAATGGAAGCCAAAACATGGCGAATCTCCTGGCTTCCCTCATAGCATACAACGTTATAGCATAGCCACCATCATCGGAAAGATAAACACAAAGCTTATCCGGTGGATAATCGAGCGCCATAGCCGATAACAGAGTATTCATCACGCCGATCGTCGGCTCCTTATTAGGATCCGTGGTGCAAATGAAGACATCAATTGCCGGAAGCTTTTCGTCACTCGGCAACCTCTCGGGGAACACAGTCCGATAAACGGGGCTCCAAACGTATGCTCGGCCGAGGAACCATATGAAAGAAAGAAGCAATTCGGAGGCGAAAACGAAAACCAATGGTGCAATAGGTGTTGTTCTGGTTTGGTGGTCTTGGAAAAACAGGGATACCCTATAGTGGATCAAGAAAGCTATGGCGATGGAATGGAGGACCGCATGTGACCGATTGATGAACGTTGTGAGCTTGTTGCCATGGCTGAGATGGAGCGGGAGAGAGCTTGAGGTTGCCATGGGTGTTGGTTTTTAGTTTCCAATAAGGAGAAATCCAGTTGATTTATAGGTAAGATATGCGTGAGGAGAAAGTTGAGCAGTGAAGAAATTTCTTACACAACATAAACTGAAGCATGGTGGCGTGCTGACTTGACTCCACGGAAAGGGACAACGAAGCAGATGACGAAATTACGTAAGGCCTTTTCTCAACCACAAAATATTGTTATCTCTTGTGCTGTCTTATTTCTCAACCCCGGACATTTTTGCCAATACAATCTTTTTGAAATTAGAGATATTTTTTAATTATTTAATAAAAAAATAAATTTAATACGTAAATTAAGTGTAATTATTCTATACATCAGCGATGTTAAAAATCACAAACGCTTTAATTTTAGAATTTAAAAAACCAATTTAAGAATTAAGGTTTAGGGTTTAGGGGTTTAGAATTTAAGTGTTATAGTTATAATTTAGGTTTTATATGTTAAAACTTAAAGTCCTAACTATATTACTTAAACCCTAAATTCTAAATGTGACCAAATCTTTAAATTTAAATTACTAAACTCTAAAGCCTAAAACTAAACCGTTTGTGAAAATTTTTCTTTTCTACCGTAAGTGTATTGAATATAAATCTATAAAATAAAGGTAAAAAGGTTATGTACGATGTAGGGGTTACAATTCCTCTCACCCCTAATGTATGTTTATTCCTGCTCCCAATCCAATTTGCTTTATTTATAAGGTTAGAATTTAAACTTTTTATGTTGTTTAAGAAACTTTATATCTTATCTTACTAAATCAACTAGTACTCTGGTAGTTGGTTTACTAGAAAGAATGTTGATATTAAATAAAGGATTATTATAAGAGAAAACTTTGATACACAAGTTGTATAAAGTTTATACAAGCTTGTTATATTTAGGGCATGGGGTTTATAATTTTAAATCCATAACTAGAGTTTAGAGTTTATGATTTAGTGTTTTAAAGTTTAGTTTTAGATTTTATAGTTTAAATAGAAAGGGTTGTGTAATTTTTTGTAAACTTGTTAAATTTAGATTTTATGGTGTTAGTTTAGGGGTTTAGATTAAATGATTTATGATTTAAGGTTCAAGGTTAGAGATTTAGATTATATATTTTAAGGGTTGTATAATTTTTATACATATTGTGCATCAAAATATAACTCTAAATAAAATGTGTATTCGATTAAATGAGGGTAAAATTTAATCATATAATAAAATATAATAATTGACACATGTAGAGGGATCAAATTTCTTGAAACATAAATATAGCAAAAAAAATCTATTGGAATGGATCAAAGTTCATAGAATACAAATATTCTGATAATCAATATGAAAAAATACATTTACATAATGTGCACTTTGCGACCTCTCAGGGTTCATGAAATAACAACCATGTTTTCAAGGATTGCAATGCTAATTCTCTAGGTTAAATTTTTACAAATTCTTGAAGGATTTAAATTTTAAAGCACCCCCCTAGATTGTCAACCAAATTCGACCTAAACTTCAAGTTGTAATGAACTTTTGGTTAGCAAATTTGTAGTTCGAATGTGGAGCAGTTACCAGAATAGTCTATTGATTAGGCTCGATGAACCCGGTCTGGCAGAAGAATTCTGGGACAATTTCATCGGATCCAATCTTCCGAATGACGGTAACAGAGCCGCATAACACTTCCAAGAATTCTGAATAATAACAACAAACAAAAAGAAGAGAACTTGTGAGATGATATGACAAATCCAAAGTAATCAGTAAATGTAGCAGCAAACATAAAAGAATGATACATCCAATTTTCATCTAGCAGGATATGGAATTCGAGTTACCAAGAAGACAAGACGTTGTTAATTGTTATAGTGGAAAGCTCAGCTGATTTGAGGATCCATTAATTAACTTTTAAATACTAAAGATTGTCAAGAAATATGTTGAGGAAGACTTAAGGTTTTCTCATTTTCGGGTAATAGGGGTGAGAGTTGCAAATATTGGGATTCGAATACCGAATATCACCCTTTAAGAGTGGCTTAGATATCTTAAAGAAGAAAATCACCTTGATTCACACAAATTTGTAGGTTAACCACTCACTGGATTCTCAATAAACATCAAATTACAAAGCATAACATAAAACTAAATCGCTCTTTAGAGCTTATTACCATAACGATATATCTTAAGCTTATAATTCATATTCATAAACACTAATACACAAATACTTATTGCCCCTTCACTCAGGCAAAGACTTTCTTTATGACTTGTGTCTAAGGCAATACAAGGATTCTAAGGCCTAAAATGCACCTTGTGCCTTTAATTACAGACTCTTAATTCTCTTAATCTATCAAAGTTCCTCAATAAACCAATATCTAACAAAACCATCCGGATGATATTTCTGTTAGTTCATTAAGCCTCTGATCCTAGAATACAAAAGCACAGATCTTTCAGAATCATATTAAAGTTTCCTACTTTTAGAAATCCATGCAGCAGAAGCATAAACATTAGAGATCATACCAAAAATACATATCAGCAACAGGATTGAAACTTCATCAGAAAACAATTAAGTCACTAATTACTACACAACAAAGTGCTTGATACCTACCTCTGAGCCTAACCCACAGCAGCTTTATGCTTCTCCTTCTGCTCCACCATATACGCCTGAACCCTCTCAGCTTTCTTCTTCATACCCTCGATCATCTCCTCCGTCGCCTCGGTTATCTGCTTCGGCAAATGAACCTCCAAGTAATCGAACCACTCCAATAATGTCATCTTCTCCAAATCCAGTTCTACTCTTTCATCACAGCTCTCCTTAACTTTATTCTTCATTTCATCACAGCTCTCCTTAACCTCAGTTTTAGAACACTCTACTTTGTCTTCATCTTTTCTTACTTGAATTTCTTCGTTTTGCAACCGATTCAGCTCATTTTCCTTATCCACGTCATTTTTTCTTGCATCTTCCTTTTGCAATGGATTCAATGCCCCCTCCTTGTCCACTTCATCTTTTCTTACTTCACTTTCTTCGTTTTGCAATGGATTCAGCGCCTCCTCCTTATCCACTTCATCTTTTCTTACTTCAATTTCTTCGTTTTGCAATGGACTCAGAGCATTCTCCTTATCCACTTCATCTTTTCTTACTTCAATTTCTTTGTTTTGCAATGGATTCAGAGCATTCTCCTTATCCATTTCATCTTTTCTTACTTCAATTTCTTCGTTTTGCAATGGATTCAGAGCATTCTCCTTATCCATTTCATCTTTCCTTACTTCAATTTCTTCATTTTGCAAGGGATTTAGCGCCTCCTCCTTATCCACTTCATCTTTTCTTACTTCAATTTCTTCGTTTTGCAATGGATTCAGCGACTCCTTACCCACTTCATCTATTTCTATCAAAGTTGTTTCTTTTTCCTCTAATTTAGCTTCCTGCTCGTTCTTTTTCCTCCCCCGAGGGCGGCCTTTCCCTCGTTTTGCAGCGGCTTCCTGAGTTTCAGTAGCCCTAATATTTTGGGAATCCGCATTCTTCCTACTCCTAGTAACCCTAATATTTTCTTTCTTTTCTACTTTTAAATTCTCTAATTCTTTACTAAAACCCTCTGTTTCGTTCTTCAAAGCCTTACCTCTCCTCGGCGGATTCTTCTTCCGGCTCTCCACTACCACCGGTACCTCCTCTGCGCTACCTCCGCCGCCTTCGATATTGATCAAGATCGACGTAGTCTCTCCCAGCTTCACCGTGTCGCCGTCTTTGAGATCAAATGGAGTATCGGCGGGAAGCAAATCGGAATTAAGAGTCGTGCCGTTAGAGGATCCGAGATCTCGAATGATCCATTTACCAGATCCGGATTCGATGGTGATGTGCTTAGAAGAAATTCCGACGTCTTTGATCGGGAGGTTGTTGCCACGCACTACTCGCCCGATCCGGATAGCAGTTCCGGGTCGGTATATGATAGTTTCGCCTTTTCGTGGACCTTGAACCATCACTAGAGTAATCGGCGGTAGATCCATTTGTCAGGCTCCGGCCAGAAAGAAAGAGAGAACGAGAAAGTGAAGTACTTTTGAAAGAATTTGAATTGAGTTATGGCGGTCTAACTTTTTTAATTTCCTTCTCCATGTTATCCGGTTTGGATCTGGAATCTGACCCCGGCTCAGACTAGGGTGTTAAAATTATCCCAACTCGATGGGTTCAACCCGATATAATCGTATAAAATTCTTTTAAAAAATTATATTTAAATCAGATTAAATTTTGTGAAAAATTAATTCGGATTGAGTTTAAGGTAAAAAAATCTCCGGTCTGACTTAGAATAATAGTATAAAATTTTTGGTTCCACATATAATCTTCGGTCCAGACTCATTTCTATATATATTTTTTCAATTATTCTCTGTTTGGAATGATAAAAATAACATTTTCTTCATTTGTGTCTGGTTAGTTCAATCGTCAACGAATTTTTATTTTAAAATTTAGATCATGTCCTAGTGAAACATCTTTAAATGCTGGGTCGGGTCAAGTTAAGATGAAATTAAAAGTATATGTCGGACGACCAAAAATTCGACGGACTCATAACCATTTGTAACTAAGATGCTTGTTTAATGGTTAATTTTTTAAATCATGAGATGTAGTGTGGTGGTTGCTTACCTCGTCCCTTGATCATAAGGTCGAGATTTGATCCTTATCAATGAGAATGAAGTGCATTTCATGCTTAGCATTACATCTCTTAGTGAGAGCACATGTGACGAAAGAATTAATTACTGTTGTCGATAATAGATAGCTTGACTCTTACAAAAAAAATTAAATTTTGATTTATTGTCCTTGTACTTTATCAAGATTGGGATATAAGTTTTTTTTAGTTTATATTTAATGGTCAAAACTATTTTGTCCATTTGATGTAAGATTTGTTTACGTAATTCCGTTTGTTTTTGCATGATTCATTTCCTCTTTTTCTTTTGTGAGTTTTATAATTATTATTATCCATGAGTGTGAAATCTATGGCATGTTTGGTAAAGAAAGGTTTGATGCATAATTAAAGGTTTGACTAGTCAAATCTGTTAATATTGTTGTTTGGTAAATAGTGAATTGAGGTGAAACCGCTAATTTTGAAAAAACTCATAATAGGAGCTTTTTGATATTAGAAGTTTGATATTAGAGTTGTAAAGACTCTATTACCATTACCAGTTACTAAAAATCTCAAAATAACCTAAATTAAATATTTTCTCACCCTATTTATATATTTTTTATTATCACATATTTATATGTGTATTTAAATTTATTAATTAATTATATTATATTAAAATAATTATATAAATAATAAATTAATATATAAACCATTTGAATATGTTTAGAAAAATTATATTAAAAATAATTTTATAGATCTAATTAATAATAATTAGATACAAAATATTGATAACTAATAAACTATTCAAACAAGTGTTGAATATAATCATGTCCTTATATGTCATTTTGCTTGTTTAAATAATCTAACAGCTATCACCTATCAGTTAACTTTACCAAACACTTTTATACAATCAGCTAATACAATCCGCTAGTCAAATCAGCTAATGCAATCAGCTATCCGCTAATGCAATCAGCTATCAGCTAATGTAATTCGTTATCCGCTATCAGCTATCCGCTAATTGCCAAACAGGGCCTATATCTATAAATTTAAAAATTCGAATGATCAAATTTACAACCAGTTATAAGAATCGAAATGTCTTCAAATCGTACGTTTGAAAGAAAAAAGTTCATTATAAATTTTATTATCAAATTGAATAGGCCACATCATTAATTAACAGAATAAAAAATTCAGATTACATGTCATTTATAAGATATCAAGCATTCGATTGGAACCATCCATGACACATGCAATGTAACCAGAGCATATATTCTGCAGTTGACACCCAATTAATGGATTTTCAATTTATAGGGTATAATCTCTTACGTGAACTTTTGGATCAATTTATCATTTATTTTTAGAGATAAATATTAAAAGGGTAATTATTTAATAAACTGGTGGAAATTAAAAATTTCTATAAGTGTTTTAGTTTTAGGGTTTAGGGATTTAGTTTAGAGTGTATGATTTAGAGGTTTAGGTGTATGAGTTTTGAATTTAGGGATAGTGTTTGAAATTTATAGTTTAGAGTTATAATTTAAGGTTTATAGATTAAAACATAAAACCTCCCCATACTATCTAAAAACTAAATTATAACCTCAAAACCCTAAATTTTAACAAAATAAAAATTTATTGGTTACAAATTTATAGTTTAAGTTTACGTATTGTATACACAAATAATTATATTTATTCAATATGAAAATAAATGGATGAATTAATTTTAAAGATGTGCATAATTGAACCAATTAGAGTTTTATATATAAACCAAAATCAAAATTTTATGTGTATAGTTGCACAAAATCAAAGTTCATGTATCACATTTAACCAAAGTTCATGTGTAGTTTTGTTATATGGTTTTTGGTTATCTTGCTAGGCTATCCTTATTTTGGATTTTAACTCGATTCTCTCATGTTAATAAGTGCTTTTAATCACCTCAAATATATTGTGTCTGAGTTGTACAATTTTTATGCTATATCATTTATACACAAATTAAACCAACTTTCTGAAATAGTAACAGATCTATTAAGTTGACGACAATTTTTTTTTCATAGTTGGTTCAGTTTGACAAAAAAAATGGCTACAAGAAACAAAAAATGCCATTTGTCAATTTTTTATTCGATCTTTGTATAACTAGGAATGGGCATGAGATCCAAACTCGACGGGTTCTAACATGGTCTTATAAGAGTAATTATATTATGGATCATTCTTGCCACGTCATCTATGATACTAACTAATAAAAATCATTCATTTCATTATTTTTTCCATGTCATATTTTTACCAAGTGAATTTTCACTCATATTTACTGTAAATCAATTTTAACAACCGATGATGCCCTCAATGAGGGGAGGTAACTTCTAACTCATCCATTTCAAATTCTTATACTCTTGATGAGTTACAAGAAGCCTATGATGAATTGGTTTTCGAATTCAAGGCTTCATTTTCAAAAAAACAAAAAGTTAATTTCAAAGTTGAAAAACTAAAATGATTTACTTTTGAAAACCAATTTGATTTTGAAGCAAAATTAAAGGATTTTGAGCAACAAGTTTCTAGTTTACAAAATTTGCTTCAAACAATGGAAAATGATCATCAAAAAGAAGTTGATGATCTTAAGAAAGAAAATATCTCGATTTCCAAGGAACTAGAAAAGAAAAATAATTTTGGAAAATCAAAATTTTACCAAAGACAATCTAGTGCCCCTAGATTTTTAAATGAAAAATGTTTTAGAAGTGTTTGGGTTCCAAAATAACTAATCACTTCACATAAAAATGATGAAATTGAAAAACAGATTCCTAAGGGGACTAAATTTTGTGCAACTAACGTTTATGGATCCAAAGCAATTTGGATACCAAAAATTGTATGATTGTCTTGATTAGGTGTGATGGAGGTGTTCAACAAGTCCAATCAATGAGGGGGAGCTCAATGCACATAAAGAAAGCCACTTGAAGAGGAAGGCTTCACATCCTCCATTGGATTCAAGTGTTGGTAAAATTAGTTGAATTCTTTTTATTTAGTTTTATTTCTTTTAATTCAACTAGTTTAATCATACATGTTGGACTAACATTGATGATGCTTTGAGTAAGGGAAAACCAATTTTAAAAAATACTTGTGTCAATTTTTTTTGAACATAAAGTTATCTAAATTCTTTTTGATATAACAAAAAGTGGAGAGTTTGGTTTGAAAAATTGCATTTTCAAATGAATAAAGGGGAGCTTTAATTAATTGTCTATTTTGAAATCTCTTATTTAAAATTTTAAACTTAAAGGGGGAGAATTTCAAACAATTTTTCAAGTTAGTTTTATTATATCAAAAAGGGGGAGATTGAAGAACTAAAGTTTTGATATAATGATTGAAAAATAGTTTTGGACTAAATTGAAAAGATTTCAAAAGTGCCTTTAAGTCCAAACAAGTTTGTGGATGTTTATAAATGGTTTTGGAAAGGTTTAAAATGTTTGTAAGTAACCAAACTAGAGTTATTCAAGGTACCTATTTCGAAACAGGGGGACATGTATCGAAATATTTTGAAACTACCAAAACTCGTACCGAAACAGTGCTTGCCTGTTTCGATATGGAGGGTCTTCGTTTCAAAACAACCTTTGGTGTTTCGATATGCTCATTGGTCAAAACCTTCTCAACGGCTATTTTCCCAACGGTAATTTAAATTGCGGCTTAACTATCACTCGTACCGAAACAGGTTGTAACCGTTTCGATACGACTTGAAGGATTTTGAAACAGCCAGAGGCGTTTCGATACGGCCTGCTGCATCAGACTTCAACGGCTAGTTCTGAAGAAGGGTGTTCCGAAACGGGTTCTATTGTTTCGAAACGAACGTCTATAGAATAACATTTATGGTGGGAAATAAAGTCTCCAACAGCTCCAAAACAACCCCAACGGTCCTCAACGGCTACAAACTCAATTAATAGTATAAAAGGAACCTCCAAGCATCAAGAGAAGACTAATGCTTCAATTGTCAACAACATTATGATAAGAAAATTGTCTTAGGGCTTTATTGTTCAATTTCTTATATAGACAACACTTGTGAGCCTAATTGTCAAATTTGTTCAAGTTTTTAGGTTTTGGGCGAGAGCTTTAATTGTGCAAACATATACCTTCTAAAGGGATTTCTAGTTTGCTAAGTCTTTCTTGTGTAAGAGAGTGTAACACCCCTCACCCGGTTAAGAACGAGAGATGTCACATTCGAACAATAAGAAACATATAACAAAATACACATGTTTGGCAAACATATCAACCAATCCACTATATGATTTTCAACAAGTGATCATACAACCAAGTAATCAAAACATATACACAAAATCATTTAAACAAAAGTGGGTTATTTTAAACTTTTCTTATCATAAAACTTAGCTTCTTAACTTAACATATAACATGACTTATTACATAACTCAACCGTGTATACATTTAAACAATCAAGAACAAACAATCAATCGATTATATGTTTGTATACATTCAACTACACTTAAATAGAACCTAATTATATGCTTATATCTCACATATGAACTAAAACAACCTAACCAATCTCATTTAAACATTCGACTAGTAATCTTATATACATGTGATCCATTCGAAATACAACTTATATATATAAACATAATTATCATTTTATCCTAATTATGTATACATACATTGATGCTATCAACCTTACCATTTGAATTATAACAAGAAACAAAACAGACATATATGCAAGCTCCTAATCAAACATAGAACTCAACTTACTCATGCTAATTCATCCGAATTCATCATGCCTATATATATATATATATATATATATATATATATATATCATTTAGTATATTCAAGCTTAATATCAATTCAATACTCAAACATTCAAATCCTACAAACACATGAACTCCTTAAATTATTCAAATTCAAACTAAGCTTAGTTAACTTTAAACATAGATCATTCATCTCATCAAATCCATATTTACATAAACATTCATCAAGTCATTATATAATATAACATGTCTTAGTCTTATACAAACCAAACTTATCAATTACATATTCCATAATGCATGACAAACTAACTTAGACTATGTCACCAACTAGGAGACTAAGTAAGATTATATCATACTTGTTCTTGGCATGCGAAGCTCTCGGAACAAAACAGATGACTTTTGGATATCAACGGACCTGTTATTTGAAAGAATGAAACAATAGAGTGATAAGTACACTTAATGTACTTAGTGTGGCAGCCCTAAACATTACTAGTTTCAATCTTTTAAAGTCTTATTCAATCTTTAAGGTTACTTAGCTAGGCTTAGCACGTATTGGAATACCTAGCTAGTCTATCAAAACCAAGTTAACATAGTTATTTTTATGTACTAACCAATAGGGCAGCAAGCATTTGTATGAAACATATCAATTTGGACCACAACCAAATCACATAATTCACTCCAATTTGGGTAGTAAGCAACTTATACAATTCATGTCAAATTGGGCAGCAAGCAATGTTCATAGTTATATAAAAATTGGCCATCAACCAATACATGTAATTCATACTAAACTTGGTAGTAAGCAACTCATATAAACATTTTCATCTTGGCAGCAAGTAGCACATATAAATCAAGTCATATTAGCAACAAACAATGCACATGATTCATGTCAATTCTTTAAGGTCATTATTTAACTTATTCATTTACACAATATCATTGATTTATTCATGTTTTTCCTTGGATGATTAATGAAATAGATAATCAAGTCTTCATGTATCATGTAACTTTAGATACTCAAAGTATCAATTTCTCATTTCAACTTATAACAGAGGATGCATAAGCATCAATGGTGACTTACCTCCATTCAATTATCAAGGTGACTAACCATCTTATCAGGTTTATAGGTGACTAACCACCATCCTGTAACAAAGATCAGAGGAGCTCAATGACTCTAAGGCATGATGCCCTTCTACCTATAGACACTAATCAACCAAGGACTTTAACTTATCTTTTATTTCTAACAAGTTCATTTTACTTGTTTATCAAACACATAAAACAAAGTCATGTACATATTCAATCATGTTTACATTGTGCACATTCAAGCCATGCTCAATCAAATTTCCAGCAAACATTTAGCATCATTTTAAGCATATAATCATCTTCAAACAGTAGCTAAATCATCCATTAATTCAATTCAAGTGGCTCAAACAGCTCATGTCACAAAGCAACACATGTAGACATCAACTAGCATATCTAGATAGCATCATACACCTAGTTCATAGTTATTTCATTTAGTCCTTCTTCCTTAGCATTTAAATTTACCAATCTATTATTAAGTTCATTACATGCTTCATTTTAAATCATCCAAGAAACATAAACACATTGGTTGAGACACTAATCTCAACCCTAACTAGCTACACTCACAAATACTTCCAAGCTTAGTTGTTATCCTTGATGATGATTCCTTTTCCCCTTCTCTTTGCTTGATCACTCCTTGAATATTCTTGAAATTCTTCACCAATGTGATCTTAAATCATAAAATATCATATACAATATCCATTAGTAATTAATTCAAACATATAAATTTATTTACTTAAGCATAATCACCTAGACAAGTGAATCTGCCCCCTAAACTGGCAGTTTGAGTAATCTCTACTAAACTTGCCATATCTTTTTACTCACAACTCCAAATAAGAATTTCTTTATCATTCTATAAATGTTATAAACACACCTTTAAAACCATGTATGACATATAATTTTATCATTTTCCTATCAATACAGTTTATTACTTGAACATAGGGCATTTTCAGAAATCTACTATGTCTATGCTTAATTTGTAACTTTAGTGCATTTATAACTTATGTTTCACTACACCATTAATCTTGAGCTTTTAACTACATTTACCCACATCTATTAACATAATAATGATGTTCCAGCAACCACAAAAACAGGGCATGTAAGTCCTCAAATTATCAATCCTTACAAACTAGTCCATTTTGACCCTCTATGTGTTCTAATGATATTTAAACTATCAATTGATATATAATTCAAGCTAAACCATTTATTTTTCATTCCTACAATACCTCCCCTGTTTCTAACAAATTTTCCAAAATTTATTGACATCAATTAAACCCCTAAACATTTTTAAAATTACAATTTAACCTAAGTAGTTTCCAGATTCATTCAATTCTGAGCAGTCTTTTTGTAATTCAATTTCCAGCCACTTCTTATGTCGTTTTCATACCCAAGAGGACATTTTCTTATAGTACTCATTCAGCTCTACAACTTTTATTTGTAAAAGTTTTCCTAATTCGAACCCTAACCTATTCGAATTTTCAATTTAAAACAGGGCAGTGTAATGAACCTAATCTGGACAGATTCAAGACTAAGTTCATGTTCATGCTTTAATTTCCAGAAATTCAACCACAAATTCATAAACCCAGAATTTTAACAACATCATAACTTAATTCTAAGCCTATTTCCAGCAACCATTCATAATTAAACCTTAAATCTCAAGAACAACATCAAATGACTAACAAACACTTACTTGAGTTATGGAATCAACATGCATGTATCCCTAATGAATTCCCAGCCCAAACTTATGTGTATGTTCTTCAAACTTTCACCACTCTCTCTCTCACTCTATGGTTCGGTGGTGAATAGAAAAGATGATGAAGAAAATGCATGTATTTTTTTTGGGTTTAATCTCATTGTTGGCCGAGTGTCCTAATTGTAAGGCTGAGTGGGACATATGTTTCCTTCTCTTCCATATGTTTTAAGCCATAAGATCCCACTAACATATTTTACATATATATATATATATCATATTAGTTTAAAACTTAATCTAGTATAATTTCCACCATCTTATGTTATATACTACGATATTAATTCCCACTAATGTATGTATAATCTATGTATTATAATATCAATTTACATGTTAACTTCCACTAACTTAGGTTATATTATAATAACATTAATCCTATTAATTCTAATTATCATTTATACATATATTTACATTGCCTTTCATTTTCCATTTCACCTGTTACATATATACATTATTCACTTATTTTATAATTATACATTTTTAATTCTTTAAACCTCGAAATTCATATTAGATTTGGAAAGTGTTTACACTTTCCTTTCTAATTTATTAGGATTTTAACTAGGGTGTTTTTAGGGTGTTACAGAGAGTGTTTGATCAAGCTTTGGGTAGAAAGCTTGATCGGTGTAACGGTTTCCTCCTAAGCCGAGAAAAGTGGATGAAATTCTTAGTGAATTTGTTTGGAAATCCTTAGTAGGAAGATAAGGTAGTGGATGTAGGATTTGGGTTAGAAAGCCGAACCACTATAAACCCTTGTGTTTATCTCTTATTTTCAGCTTCCATCAAATCACCCAAAAATTCAATCTTCTCCGAACTTGGCAAATACATGGGTTGAAGGAAATCGAGCGTGCGACAAGCCCAACAGATGTTAATAGAGATAATTAATGTACTATTTCATAATGTATTAACAAGTTGGTAAACTTAAATGTGTAGCTTGATAGTTGATAGAAACTATATGAGATCCTTGGTGGATCGAGTGATGTTATGTGTCATATTGTAGTCGTGTCTATGTTGTGTGTTGTTTGGACACTTGGATGGTTGAATCACCTTTGGTTGATGAGATCCGAATATTTAGTGAGTGTGTTACAACGTCGTGGTAAGTGGCTTGAATGAGCGATCCGATGCTATGTGACTATTGATCTTATTTGTTGATACTCGATGATAGATTTCGAGTATGGGTGCTTGATCTGAGGCTATGTGATACCAGGTCTCACCCCATGATTCTAAGGCTATGTGACACCGGACATCACTCAGAGTGTACGTCCTTGAGGCTATGTGACATCGGGCATCACTTCAGGTTGGTGGTATGACTTTGTGTATTTTGCTCGAACGATCTGGTGAGGTCCCGAGTATGGTTGGGCCTTGAATGCCATGTATGATGTTTTGCTATGATGAGAGCATGTGTTTAGGCGACTAGTGGTAACGCCACATGTTTATTTATCTCTTCTCATTGCTCGTATTAGCTTGCATGTTTATGTTAATATTTAACATGAAGTATAGTAGAGTAGATGTGTACCACTGAGCTTTGTAAGCTCAGGCTCGAACTCGTTGTTTTCGTGTGGAGGTTGATCGTGGGATCGAGAAGCACTATCAATACGAGACTCCAACATGTGGCTCTTTTGGAGTACAATACTTGTGTTTAGTGGGTGTGTGTATTCATAGGACCTTACGTGGTGGAGTCTGTAATCCTTATTTTTGAAATTTTATTAATCAAATCGAATATTCAAATGTTTTAAATTAAATTGGAGCTCATTTGTAAAGTTTTAATCACATTTTCAACCGTTGGCTTTAAATGTTTTTGGAAAGTATTTTATTTGGGCTAAACTAGGTTGAGAAATTTTATGGTAACATGTTGAGCTTAAGGCCCAAATGTGACATCTGAGTTTAGGGGGTTACAATACTTATATAAGAAATAAAATAAAACCCAATTAAAATACCCACATGAACAAAAAACATATTTAAAATAATAAATTTAAACTATTGATCGTCAGGATCATATATGTTAAAACTTGAACAACATCTAACAAAAATTTACAATAAACACAAACTAAAAAAATAGCTTAAACCCTTAAAAGTATTTATATATAGTGGTATTTTCATAAATATGTTATAGATATATATGTACATATATAATTAAAAATATACCGGGCGGGGTGGGTGGGGAATTTCCATCTCATACCCGAACTCTCCCCGTCTCGACTATAACACTCCCTTCTCGGTCTGGTCGAGAATCGGGTCGGAAGGTGATATCGATGAACAATACAATGAACAGTACAATAAAATTTCGTTTTTATACTTAACATTTTAAACAATAGCATACAATAACGGATTAGCATAATGCATCTTAGTCCAGTTAATCATTATGAAGCAATAATTAATCACTTAGGACTAATTTTAAACTATTACAAATTTTAGGAACCAAGCTATAAATTCGATAAATTGTAGGTCCTTCGATGCAATTGATTATACTACAATAAAATTCAATACATTATTAACAGGCTTGCAAAGTTTCATACAATTTGGAGTTCATTTACCCATTCAATTTAATCATTCAAGTTTAGTGACCAAACTGTGAATATTGCAACCTTCTGTTTCAGCCCTTTTTACTAACATAACTAACCCTGTACCGAAACACCTTAAGGCCGTTTCGAAATAGGTGAACGATGGTCAACATAAGTTGACTTGTCCTTTAAACCGTTTCGATACAACAACCCCTATATCGGTACGGGTTGACTCCCTTTGACTTTAACCCGTTTCGGTACACTAATGACCCGTATCGAAATAGTAAATTTCAGTAGCAAAATGTTCCGATACTGCCTCTAACCGTATCAAAACACTATGTTCTTAGAGTGCAATTATGCCTAATCGTTTCGATACGCCATCACCTGTATGGATACGGCCTGACCTATAATGACAAATTTTTACTGGTTTTTAATCGAATTGACCTGCCAAATGGTGTTCAAATGCAACGAAACTTTACACACAAATTTCAAATGCCATAAACTACCGGCATGACAAATTTCATCAACAAATAAATACATTTATTAGATTTTAACCTTTATGAGCCAAATATGTCATTTTTACCAAATTATAGCTAAACCAAAAGTCATATTTAGGCCCTTAACCACTTTTCGTCTCTTACACATATTAGGCATAACAAGACGGGCATATAAGATTAGTTCAACTATTTTACCACCTTACTAGGAGTTCTTAAGGTCAAATTATATTACTGGGCTTGTAGTGACTTGTCTTGCTACGACTTGTCCGATCTTCAAAAGGGGTCGATTCTTCAACCTGAAATGCATGAGATGAGACACGTTAGGCATACATTGCCTAGTGAGGTAGTCACAACAATATGAATAACAATGTATGAAGTTTTTACACAATCTCATGATCATCAATGTCAATGCAATGTCTCGATATACAATGTTTAACATATCAAATTTCTTATTAATCCTTGGATTGAATCAAGATAGTGGATACGCGAATCCCTACGCCTCGCCAAATCAATGAATGGACCAATCCTTCCGCCTCGCTAATATGACCAATACCAATATACATCCCTTCGCCTCGCCAAATCAATATAAGACGTAGCCTTAGGACCGTAGTCCACCCGTACAATGAGCTCATGAATTCTATGGCATACCAATTGTATCCATTGTCCATTCAAATCAAAGGTTTTAATATCAATAACCATGTTCAATATTCAAGTATAGTTTCGATGTCCAATGACTTCAATAATATTAATAGTGAACACATATCCTCAACAATATGTCATGGTTTCAATGTCAGTGACAATATCAATATTCGATGATTCATTTACAATGTTTCGATAACAATAGCTATAACCATAACAATGCATGATGACGATGCCGATGTCTATATCCAATGGTCATAAACAACTTACCAACATTTACCAATGAATCCGATTAACAATTCAATGCAACTTCTTCAATGGTATTATTAGCAATATGATTGAAAACAACAAAAAGAGATTCGGGAAGGCTTCTCGCCTAATCCCGAGACTCTGACTACACTTACCTTAGAATTCGATGCTCCTACGACTCTCGGATGACAACTCCCTTATTCCCAGCCTTTAGTGAATTTGATGGATGTTCATTTTTGTTGTCTTGAGCTAGAAAATCAATATGGAGACTATTAGGTTCGATAATACTATATCAAAATCAATACAATGATATCTAAATCGATATCCAAATTTAATATCAGCATCAATGATGAATTATCCATGGGTGGCTAAAGCACTAGCTTGAGATTAAGCTTAACATATCCATGGAATTCAACGATTGTTTGAGGATTAATGCTTACCCAAACGATAACAACGATTCGATAACAATAACTAGAAAAAAATTAAACTCAAACCCTAGCTTTAATGAAGGTGTGTGCTTCCAAAAAGAAGTAGATGATAGAAGGGTGGTGTTTGCTTAACTTGAAATCGGTAAGTCTTTACTATCTCTTTTTCTTTCTTTTATTTTCTCAAATTATTAAGCTTTCCTTTATGTAGAGCTACTTCACCAAATTGTCTCACGTTGGATTGTTAAAAATTGAGGAGGGACTGATCGCAAGGTTAGTCTTTCAACTCTCTATTCTCTATGGTTTTGGCATTCAGCTTGCATTTTTTCAATTTAGTCACGAATTAAGTTTCGATATTATTCAATAGGGTCCAATAACAATGATTTAACTCAATTAGAGTCCAATATTAATGATTAACTAGCCAATATTATATTTAGACCTTATCGATGTGAAATTTCCAATCACCAGAACCTAATTTCCGACTAGACCGGATTTTGGGGTGTTACACTGACTCTATACTTTTCAATAACCTCCCGCCCCGATCCCTGAAATTTAAGAGGAAAAACATGATCGGGTCAGGTCGGAGCACACCGGATCGGGTAATTTTTCCATCCCTGCCAAAACTTGTAATTGAGTGACTTGTTTATTACAATTAGAAGAAGGGTGACCAATTTGTTACTAAACATATAACTAAGTGACCCCTAATGCATTTTACCCAATAAAATAACATTTTTCGTCCTCAAAATTTCATAAAATTAACGGAATGACGAAATTAATAAAAAGAAGAGAAATGACGAAATGTTAAAATAAGAAAGAAAGTCAGTGTTCTCTCTTTCTTTGCTCTATTCTCTCTTTTGCTGTTTTTTTCTTTGTATCTGTTTCGTTCTCTCACTACAGCTGCCATAGCCTCTATTTGAATCCAAAGGAACATTTCTATCCATTTTTTATATTTCCAGGTTCGATTTCACCATTCGATCTTCACGACGACGCCCGTGTCGTTTTCGTTTTTATTCAATCTGTTGAGAGTTTTCTTTTAGGGTTTGATTTTGACCGTGGTTTCGGGGGGGGGGGGGGGGGTTCAATCTGCTGATCTTTGTTTTTTTATTATTTAAGGGATTAATTTGGTCTTATTTAGATAGTTTTATCAATTTGGGTCGTATGGGTTGATTCATTAGATTCCGTTTGGTGCATTTTCGAGCAAAGATTATTGATTTTCTTAAGATTTTTCATCTGGGTTTTACTGATTTTGTTTTTTAATTTGTCTGATTGTATTCGTCGATTTTGGGTAATTAAATTAGTTGTTTTTTTTTGAAATTTGGAAACTTTGGTATCTATATAATATGAACCTAAAAATCGTGTTTGTATCAGTTGGTTTTCCTGTAATTTTAATTGTAAACGGACGTGGAAGGTTTTGATATAATTGTAGTTTTACTTTCGTATTTTATGATGCTTAGGTTAGAAAATTGGATGGTGGGCTTTGGCCTATAAGGAAGTGGTGTTTACATTAATGATAAAAAAGGAAATGGTGTTTCTAATGATTTTATATTTCTAACTTTGGTTCAAGGCTTACTTATTTTGATTGGTTTTGACTGTAGCGAGTGGCGCTTCAAGGAGTGTGGGAAGGAGTTTTAAAGGACCAAAATGGCTGGTGTTTCAAGTGAGGAGTCTGGAGTGGGAAGGTCTGCGGAGGGGGTTTCAAGATCAGGGGAAATGTTGGTGGAGTGGCGATCTTCTGAGCAGGTCGAAAACGGAACACCTTCGACCTCACCTCCTTACTGGGATTCTGATGATGATGATGGTGGTGGTATGCAGTTTAGAACCCTTTCATGTTCTGTTGATTTCTATTTATTATTTTGAACATGTTTTGTTATCAGCCGTTATAAAATCTATTGACTTGTCTTAGATTGGAACTTGAAACTTCTATATAAAAATTCAGTAATTTAAAATCTTGGAATGACATGGTTTAAAAATTGTCTTGCATTCAGTTTTAGATAGTCCTTTGCATACGTCTTTGTCTGCATTCTAATGTTTATAAATTACTTATATCATACTTACAATTGGTGGATTAGGTTGTTGAAGTGTGTAATTAATTTTACCACAGATGGTTTTGACTTGTTCATTGTCGTTTTCATGCGAGTTTATGTTTTTCAAGTTCTAACTTGTTGACTGATGGTTGGTTATAGAACGCTAGGTACCGAAGCCTGGTTCTCATGACACGTAGCCTCTTAAAAGATAGATTGAGAAGATATTTCTCTAACCATCGCTTTTTTCTTTTCCCCCTAGTTTTTATCTCCGGTAGCCTTAGATATTCAAGTTGACAAGATAGTAAGGAGGGATTTTGAATTTTTGCCCCCAAACTCAAATTGAAGGACTAACTATATCTATTGCAATTGGCTCTTAGGGGCTATAAATTATTTACTTGGATTTTTTTGCTTTATATTTTCCTTTTCTCTTTTAGATGTCATCTGGGGTTCTAGGAGGCACTATTGACTAGAAACTGTTTCTTCCTGATGCATAATACTTGAAGTATTGTGCTTGTTGGGGACTTTTTGATTGTACTAAAAGCTCAATTAAATTTAGAATGGAATATTTAAAGAAGTATTTTTAACCACTACTTTTTTGTATTGCCATTTTAAGCATGGACTATTTGGAATATATTCTTGTTTTCTTCCTTTCTTTTTATGATCAAAACTTCTAAAGCTGAGTTCACATCTTTTATAGGGCCAAAACCTCCTGATTTATATGGAAAGTATACGTGGAAGATAGAGAAATTTTCACAGATTAACAAAAGAGAACTTCGCAGTAATGCGTTTGAAGTTGGTGGCTACAAGTGGTATGAGGTTTCAAATAACTTTGATTGTTATGTTTCTACTTTGTTTTCTCTATTTCATAATTGTCATTCTGGAATTCCTAGTCTTTCCCATCATAGTGGAATTTAATGTGGATTATATGTTGTACACTCAAATGTTTAAATCTTGTAAGCTTAATATTTGTCATAAAAACGTCTTTTTGTCAGGGCATATTGTCTAGTTTTGTTTTGAGCCGTTTGTCGTGGTTTACAGGTACATTTTAATTTATCCACAAGGCTGTGATGTTTGCAATCATCTCTCTCTGTTTCTCTGTGTTGCTAATCATGACAAACTGCTTCCAGGTTTGATGTTTTCCATAAACTACACATTGGATTTATTATCATTACTCTTCTCTTAAGTTGTTGTACTTAATAGGGTTCCTTGCCTATGTTCCGAGACAGGTTGGAGTCATTTTGCACAGTTTACAATAGCTGTCGTGAATAAAGATCCAAAGAAATCAAAATATTCGGGTTGGTTGGCTCAAATTTAGTTTAATAGCTCTAATAGAAATTATGAGTTATGAGTAACTTGCAATTGGTTTGCAGATACTTTACATCGATTCTGGAAGAAGGAGCATGATTGGGGATGGAAAAAGTTTATGGAGCTGTCAAAAGTTTATGATGGATTCATAGAATCTGACACACTTATCATAAAAGCTCAAGTTCAAGTCATCAAGTAATCAGTAATTTATGACTATGTTGCTTTGACTCCAATTTTTTTTGGCAGGCCCTTGTCTGGCACCAGTATTTGACACATTCATACATTGATATGGAGATATAACTCTACAAGTGCCCTCCAAATTCATGGAAAACTTTGAAAAATTAAACATAACTGCATTAGACACATACCTATATCTGACACTCACACCCAAGTTTGAGTAGCATAGATTTATGATAAGCAAACTCCAGCCTATGTTGCAATCAAGTTGATGTGTTGTGTTATTGTTACACCTGATTTATTTTTTCTCCTTGACGATCAAATTCATGTTTTATTTTGTATTTGTAGGGAGAAAGCAGACCGTCCTTTCCGCTGCCTTGATTGTCAGTATCGGAGAGAACTTGTCAGAGTATATTTGACAAATGTAGAGCAAATCTGTCGCCGTTTTTTGGATGAGAGGCGACAAATGCTAGGGAAGTTGATAGAGGACAAAGCTAGGTGGTCAAGGTAAGTACTTTTACACTTTGTACTTTTAATGATATATTACTCGTGCATAACACCGAGTATAAGTTTTTACTGTTTCTTGGAACATATGTTTGAATGCTTTCCTTTTACAGGGTTTTCTAATGAATTGGTTGCTTCCTATTACCATTGCCTGATTTTCTGCTTAAATTTTCATGTTTGTTCTTTATGCATCAAATCAACTTCCTTCTTTCCTTGACATTATGCATCAAATCAACTCCCTTCTTTCCTTGACATTATGCATCAAAGGTGGTCTCAATTATTTTTAACTTAGTGATTTTTCTTTTTTAAGGGCATGTATTTGGTGATTTTGTTTCTCATTGGGTTACTCACCTGATATCTTTTTGTTGCCTTTTTTGTGCAACTAATTGTTTGCAATTATTGCAGCTTCTGTGCTTTCTGGTTGGGGATTGACCAAAATGCCCGGCATCGAATGTCCAGGGAGAAAACTGATGTTATTTTGAAAGTAGTTGTGAAGCACTTTTTTATAGAGAAAGAAGTAACATCTACATTGGTAATGGATTCACTTCATAGTGGGTTGAAGGCTCTAGAAGGCCAGAGCAAGAGCAAGAAAGCAAAGTCAAAATTATTGGATGCTGAAGAAATGCCAGCTCCAATTGTTCATGTGGAAAAAGATATGTTTTTGTTAGTTGATGATGTGCTACTACTCCTAGAAAGGGCTGCTTTGGAGCCGCTACCTCCAAAAGATGAGAAAGGTCCTCAGAACCGAACAAAGGTAAGTTTCTGTATTGATGATAGGTTATAATAAGTTAGAACATTACACAGATTCCATTTTAAACCTATTTTAGATTGGTGAAAAGCATATTTGGTGGATATTTTTACTTCTATTTCACATACATGATTTCTCTCTTGCTGTTGATGAGATTTGATGCTTTTGCTTCCCTAGGAGCTAATACTGTTCAGTGTATCTCTGTGAAAGATGCTTCAAGGCATATATATATATTGGTTTTGTATTGTTTTTCTTTTTTCTTTTTACAGTAACAATAAACAAAGTATTTCCCTGTACATTAATTTGTTTTTGGTTTTTGAGTATGGAATTTGCATTTCAGCTTTTCCCTTTTTCACGTAGTCTTTTCATTTTATGTAGGATGGAAATTCTGGAGAGGATCTGAACAAGGATTCAATTGAGCGTGATGAAAGGCGTCTTACAGAATTAGGTCGCAGGACAGTGGAAATATTTATTCTCGCTCATATTTTCAGGTACCATATTCTTTGACTTTGCATTCAGCAAATACCGGCATGTTTCCTTATAACTGGGATTGACACACACACACACATATAAATGATGATTCATGCACGAGGATTTAACATTTTCCTGTTTTTCATATCATCAGAGAAAAGGATATAATTGTTTACGTGCTTGAATATTTTTGAATGTACCTCAACCTTTTCTTTTGGAATGCCAGCTTTCAGAGAAGCAAATGGAGGGTCAATATTTGATAAGAGCTGCAGTATAACTTCAATGGATCTTTTTCTCGACTATTTTTCTCGAGACAACTTTTTCTGTGAATTGCAAATTTTAAATGCGTTTTTTTAATATATATATATATATATATATATATATATATATATATATATATATATATATATAGAGAGAGAGAGAGAGAGAGAGAGAGAGAGAGAGAGAGAGAGAGAGAGAGAGAGAGAGAGAGAGAGAGAGAGAGAGAGAGAGAGAGAGAGAGAGAGAGAGAAGGGTTAATATGTAAACTGGCCCTCGAGGTATACTGATTTTCATGGTTTGGTACCTAAAAAAAATTAGGATTAGGTACTTGAATTTGTGTTCCGTCAACTATAAGTTACTCAGGTGGCTAATGTTGTCACATAGATGCTTATATTGGCTGATCTACCAATAGTAAGTTGTCAAAGTTAATGCCATATTAGCACTTTGTTTTTTAATTTCTTAAAATAAAATATATATCAATTAAAAATTTAATAGATAATAAAAAATCTGGAAAAAAGGAAAAGAGGGAAGAGAGGAGAAAGGAATAAGAGAAAGGATTAGCCAGACGTCTGGATACAGGTTGGCAAGATCAGTGGAAGGGCAGGGAGGAAAATAGAAATTTCCTGAAAAGGTGAAAAGAGAAAGAGAGGGTGAAGAGTGGCATGAGGAGGGGAAGAAGGGCCGGTCAACCGCCGGCCTTCCTGGGGCTTTTGGTGCCTTCTGAGCACTAGACTCATGTGGTTGATTGAAGTATAGCTTGGGTGCCTAATTTTACATTTTTTTCTCTATAGGTTGCAAACCATGAAAAGGGGTATAGTCTTGGTCAATTTGTATATTAACCCATAATAGAAATCAACCTGTGATAGCAAGACCTATTGTTTCTAGTAAACTTATTCTGAGCAGTTCTGAAGTTGTGCTTAGATTTTTTCTTAATGCTGCAAAAATGCATCATGGATCCAATTTTGTTTTTATCAGTTGTTGCTTTAAAATTTAGTTTAGCATGGACTTCTCTTGCGAAAATCATTGCTATAACTTACTCATTGGGACTTGGAATTTTGCATTCTGTTACACAAGGCATCCCTATATGGCTATTTCTGCATGATGAGTCTGGTTACATGGTGATTGCACTAGTACAAAAGTGGATTCTCTTTCAATGGGAGAGGGCAATATATTATATCTTATAAAGTTATCATCTCTCTCTCTAGAAATAGGGCATTGTCTTATGTTTCTGATGTTTTATGTGCACACATTTAGGTGGTGGTGCAGTTGGTCATGAATTTATAAACCTTTTTTGTGAGCTTAATGTAAAGATTGTATTCTTAATTTCCACGTTTCAAACTTCTGTTCTGCAATCGCCACTGATACTTCCTTTTTTCTTCCCTTATATGCTCTATTTTTGGCTCATTATATACAGCAACAAAATAGAAGTTGCCTATCAAGAGGCAATTGCTTTGAAAAGGCAAGAAGAACTCATCCGTGAAGAAGCTGCTTGGCTGGCTGAAAGTGAGCAGAAGGCTAAACATGGAGCATCTGAGAAGGAGAAAAAGTCGAAGAAAAAACAGGTATAATCCTTTTTGTTCTCATATTATTTTATCTTTCGGGAGCATGTTGAAGCAGACATCAGAATAAACATGCTATCCTTTGACCACCTGAGCCAAACAAAATGATAAAATATGGTTGGCATATTCCAGGCTAATTTTACTCTGTTTTATTTTTTTCTGGTGATTATCAGAATGATCCTCTAATTTACTTTTGGAAGCAATTTCAAGCGTGTGTATATGTTTTCCCTTTCATTAGGGTGGAGAATAAATTGTGAAGCTTTTCTTCTGTTCTGAATGCATCAAAATTTCTGATGCTTACATACTGCAGGCTAAGCAAAAGCGTAATAATCGAAAAAGCAAAGATAAGGGAAGGGAGGAGAAGGCTATTGTGGCAGCACAGGAAAAGCACCAAGAAGGCCAACCTGATGATGAAAAGGAAGGCTCTATGATGGTGGAGCTTCCAGTGCCTGAAAAGGCTGATGTTCTGGGTGATGTTTCTGACGTTTCAGACTCAGTTGATGGTGCCACTGAAGTTCTTCAGCCTGACTCAGAAGACAAAGATTCCAGTCCTGTTAATTGTGATACAGATACATCAGAAATTCATCTACCTTCAGAATCCAGTGGCATAAGTGAAGTATCATGTGTACAAAATGAAGTAACTGATAAAAGGAGCCCATCTATGACGGATGATAGTTCATCAACACGTTTAACAGACTCGATACCACCAGTGGTAATGAATGGGCCCTCTAAAGGGAGCCCATTTTCAAACAATCACAATAAAAAATCACTGAGCAGGTAAAGTGTTGCGTAGGTTTCTTTCCATGCTTAAAATGATTAGATAAGGTATTTCTCTCATCTGGCTCTTCAAATTTGTAGAGGAAAGAACCAGCGAAGTAAAACATCAAGTGGCAGCAATAATCAGATTACAGAATCTGGTAATCAGTCTTCTTGCCCTGCATTAGATGCCGGGGACCAAAACGAAGTTTCTGAAAGTTGTAAGACTGGTGAATCTAAGTCCGAGGCTGCTGTTCCTTCATTATCAGATCAGACAAAGTGGGTTGAGCAGGATACTGTTAAGAAGGTGGTGTATTCATATATTTATGTTCTCATTTTTGTTTACAATTGTACTACTTTTCCAGCTTTATGAACGATTGATGTTTATCTTGTCAATGTAATAGGAAGAAGTTGTTTTGCCACAAAAGAAACGGAGCATCCCTGATGCAGTTGATTTCGAAAGACCTAAAGAGAAGACGGCTGCTAAACCATCCTCTCCAAAAAGCCCTCCCAGAAATCCGCCACCTACTGCTCAGTTCAGGTCCGAGTACAGGAGTACTAGCAGTGTATGTTCTATTCCAGTTAAGAAGATATCGTCAAACAACCTGCAACAGAGTGAGCAACCTGCATCTTTGACTACATTCCAAATGAATGGTACATTGAAACCTGAGACTCAGAGGGCTGCAGCATTGAGACCAACCGAAAAACCTATGACCCCACAAGAGTCTGTGATGCCAAGGCCGTCGGGTGTTCTAATTCCAGGTCTTAGATCAGCTGTTCCTGTTGTTTCTATGGTTCAAACAACTCCTTTTCTAGCTCGTTCAGCAAGTGCAGCTGGCCCTTTAGGTCCCGACTCTCATGAGCCATCTGCAGCTACTAGTTATGTTCCTCAATCTTACAGAAATGCCATGATGGGTAATCATGGTACTTCCAGTTCATCTGGTTTTACTCACCCCATCTCCCCTAGATCTGGAGTTAACGCATTGCCAGTATACTCACAATCACCTGCCTCGGTATCTGCACCAGTGTATATGCCCCGGAGCCCTGAAAGGATGGAGCCAAGTTCTGTCCAATCAGGCTTTCCTTTTGGCATGGTTGATCGGGATATCCTGCCGAATGCACCCCCGTGGATGGACAATTCTCAAAGGAATGGTGGTAGAAGCATGCACCCTGATCCTTCTTCGTTGATTAGTGAGATCCAAAATATTGACTTGTATAAGTCCATGTATAACGGATCCCGGGAACACTTCTCAAATGAGTTTCTGGTTGGTACATCTGGACGCCAGACCCAAGGTGTCTTGGCAGACGAGTTTCCACACCTTGACATCATCAACGACTTACTTGATGACGAGCACAATGTTGGGAGCACTGGTAGGGCAGGAACAGGCTTCCATGCTCTTGACAACGGGTCACATTTATTAACTCGCCATTTTTCTTTTCCATCCAGTTTGGGCATGTCAGGTGAGATGGGATCCTCATGTGGCTCATGCAGGTTTGAGCGAGCACAGAGTTACCATGACGATGCGTTCCAAAGAAGTATCAGTGGCTCATCCAGCAACCATTTCGATACACTGAGGGAATATACTCCACAATCAAACCACCAACCTTACGCCAATGGACAATGTGATGGAACGGTCCAAACTCAATGGCCGATGGCTTCTTCCGACCTATCTTTACTTCAGACGAGGAACGCAGAAGGCGATGGTTACCCATACTATTCAAATCTGTCAAGCGGTGTCAATGGGTATACATCGGTATTCCGACCTTCAAATGGACACTGAAAAAGGTAATCGATACGGAGTTCAACAGCAAATTCGATAGTTACCTATCCGATGTAATAATGTGTTAGTTGCGTCATAGATTTGGAGTGAGTTTGTAATCTTTTTTCATAAGAAAAAACATCGTGTAAAGAGTGTTATTGCTCTCTTTGCATCAAGCATTTCTAGTTTTATTAGAAATGAAGCTTTGGCTCAGATTTTTTTTTTGGTTTCTGCTTCACATTCCTACTAAGCATCAATTTAATGTTAAAATGATTTGACTGTGTTCTTATGTGTAGTGTTATTCCAGAAATTATACTCCGGGTCATAAAGGTTAAAATATCTCATCTTTGTACTCTGGTAAATGGTAATAGTTCAAGATTTAGGTTAAAATGACTTGACTGTGTTCTTATTTGCTCAACTTTTGTTGGTTTTGATCCTTAGTTAACATGGAATCAATCTCATCATATGTAAATACTTACATTTATACGTTGCATGTATTTTGCACGTTTTGAAATGAAAAAAAAACATGTTATTCTTATTTTTCTATTGAACTTTCTCTGGTGTTGTTAGAATTATTGTTTGATTCTGGGTGGAAAATCAATACTGCGAGCTAATTTGAAGGTTGACTGCCTTCAACCCCATTCTTTCATAAGCTTTTTGGAGAACAAAAGCATTGAATATTTAATTTCCAATATATTGGTTTGTTTGAATTTTCTTTTTATTTTCTTAATTTTTCTTACTTAATCCGAAACAAACTATCTGTTGGCTTAGTTGGATGAGGCGTTGGGTCCCTTAAGAAAAAAAATTAAATATTTAAATTCCAACGTTGTGAATGAAACAAATTAAGATCATTTAATAATGGGTCTTTACGGTATTTGATCCGAATTAGTTAATCAATAAATTATATAATCTCACGTGATAGCAAAATCGTAAGATATTCAAGTTTTTGCAGCCTCCTTTCCCATCCCTTTCTTAAAGACGCTATCCAATTTTTTCTCTTTAATTTCCAATTAATAAAATAAACCATGAATTCAACAGTCAAAATCTTTCAACAAATAAATAAGAACACAATTTCCCTTTCTCTCTCTCTTTTTTATATATATATATATGCCAACATGAAATGCTTCATAGTTGAACTTATTTCATATACACACCAAAGAAAACAATGAGAGTTCTCAACATTGCATTGCTATATCTTTTTCTTCTTCTTGTGTTACAAATTCATGCAATTAGTGGTACTAGATTTTTGCATGAAGATATCAAGTTAGTAACTAAGGAGCTCCGGTTACAGTCTCTTCAGAAGGGTACCATACCTCCATCGGAGGGATCCTCGTGCACCAACATTCCCGGTAGTGGCGGACCACCTTGTCCTTTGAACGAAATGCATTACGCCGCCCTTCCTCATCCGATGCTTCAATTCGGTGTTGCCACAGCTCATGCAATTGATCATACAAGATTCAGGACCAAAACGCAAACATTTCAAAACATATAACTATCATGTCAGCCCCCTAACGGTCGACCGTTCCGAAACAGGCTAGCCCTGTTCCGAAACACGGGCCGTTCCGAAACGGGTTCCGGAACATGGCCTCGGCAGAGGCTAAACCGTTTCGAAACGGTGCATACCGTTTCGGACGCCTGGGTTCATGCAAGGCACCCGTTCCGAAACGGTACACCCCTGTTCCGAAACGCCTGCACAAAAACCAGCAAACAAGCATACTAGATCATGCAATTGGACACTCAAACATACTCCAAACATCACCAAACTTTACCAGCATGCAATTAAACATATTTAACACTTATAAGCATCATCAATTCAGCAAAATAACATCTCATGCAAAAAGCCCCAAATCAATGGTCATGCTTCCAACACAAGCTATCTACTCAAGCATCAACTTGCAAAACAAGCATAAAAGGTTCAAACCAAAAACCAGCAACAACAACCACATTCAACATACTTAGGGAGTCATAAACACCTCCCAAAACAAATACATTGGTCCCCCATTGCCAAAACATACAAAAGCTAAAACACTTATAAAACCTTCATACATTGAGCTTTACTTGTACTTGTTTGCTTGCCTCCTCTTGCTGCCCTCAATGCACTCTAATGCTCTGCATTATTGAATTAAGAAAACGAGAGAGCGTAAGCCAAAGCTTAGTGAGGAGTGCTCTTTAAAAAAAACCATTCAATAATGCATTTAAAGCCATTTGTAAATCATGCTTGTAAACAACCTTTACACATGCTCAAAGCATACTTTAAATCAAGCAATATCATGCTTCCACATTTCATTTAAACAAGCATCTCATGCTTCAACATAAACATTAAATCATGCATCTCATGCATCTCATGTACTATACATGTCATATTGGCTCAAGTGATACATTTCATTTATGAAATCAAGTTCAACAACTTTCCCCAAGGACTTTTAAACACCTTGGACCCCAAGGACTTTTAAACACCTTGGCCATGGACTTTTAAACACCATGAATGGACCACACAAGGACTTTTAACCACCTTTGTGTCCGTAGCTTGAATTACCCCAAGGACTTTTAAACACCTTGGCCCCAAGGACTTTTAAACACCTTGGCCCCATGGACTTTTAACCATCATGGAAAGGAGCACCTAAGGACTTTTAACCACCTTAGAGTCCGCAACAAGATTCATCCAAGGACTTTTAACCACCTTGATGATCTTAGATAACAAGGCTCACTCAAGGACTTTTAACCACCTTAGTGACCTTCACTTTTACAAACCATCACTTGCCAATATACACTTTATACATCACATAGTCCACTGTTTTAAAGCATTTAAACCAAGCCATTTCATCATGCATTTCAAAGCATTAAATCATCATTTAACAATGCATAAAAACAAGGTACTCTTACCTAGAGACACCTTCAACACATGGCTTAAATCATCAGCATAAATCATGCTAAAACATCAGCAATTAACATGCTAAAACATGCTTTCCAAAACAGTAGCAAATCATGCAAAATCATCATTTCACATTTCATCAAAACATGGCCACCACTTAAAGAGAGTAATCCGAAAACTTACACTTGAGCTTAGCAAAGTTGTTTAGACTTTAACTAAGCTCCCAAAACCTTGGTTTCAAAGCCGAAAACCATTTTCACAAATCCACTCACCGATTTCCACTTTGCTTCAAGCCAAAGCACCAAATCAAGCCTCCGGATCAACAACTCTTGGATCCAAGGATGCCTCCCCTGTTTCAACACATTAAAGCAGAGGATTAATGCATCATCATGCATTAATTGCTTCAATGAAAGCACCTAAACTCGCTGCTCTCACAAAACCTCCATTTTCGGCCACCAAACACAACCGAAAATGCATCCAAAACACTTCTAAACAAAGCCCAGCCACAAACCAGCAAAACCTCACTTCCATTAACATCATAACACATCTAAAAACAACCTATAAGCATCCTTATACCTCCAGCAACACCAGATCACCAAGATCACCACAAAAGCTACCTTAAAACACAAGCTAAACTTAGGAAATCCAACCTATCCGGGATTGCATCAATCAAGACTCATTTCCACATCAATTTAATGATCATTTAACATCAAAATCACTTCTCAAAACACAGATTTAACAGATCAAACGAAAATCAAGTGAAATCATCAAAATCTTGCATAATTAGCCAAGATCCATAGATCAACCTTAAAACCTTTAATCAATTATCAAATTAGGATTGAAAACTTTAGGAATTTCATTAAAGAACTTGAAGTTCAGAGGAGAAGGACGTTCTTACCTCCAAACTTGAGTTTCTCCTCTTTTTGGAATAGAAAAGCTTGATGAAACTTGAAGCAATTGAAGAGAATTTGAAGACACAATGATTTGCAATCAATTGAGAGTTGAAAGAAGGTTTTTAGGTGAGAAAACCAGAATAAGATCTCTGGAAATTGAGTGTTTGGGTTGAGAGAAAAAGATAGAGAGAAAATAGGTAGTTAAAAGAGAAAATAGCTAAAATTGGATTTTCCCTCCTTTTGATTCTTTTAAAATCAGAATTATGAGTTAAAATATCTTAGAAAAATCTGGAGAAACTCCCTTTGGGTAAATAGCTCCTTAAAGATTCAAAGTTTCAACCCTTTATAAAATAGCCACCAAACTTTCAAAAATTACATTTTGGTCACTAGCCAAAATGTCACATTTCCGAAACTCATTTTCCAAAATTGATTTCACAGTTCACTTAATTATAATAAGAGATGATTTTAGAACATTTTTCCATAATTTTTATGCAACCCGAACTAGGCTTTCCTAAATTAACCTCTTACGATTCGAACAACACTTTGACCAACCGGTCAACGCCCAAGACTTCCAAGCCCAAAACCGGGGCGTTACAACTCTCCCCCCCTTAAGAAATTTCGTCCTCGAAATTTACCTGAAGGAAAGAGATAAGGAAACTGCTTCAGCATATCATCCTTCCGCTCCCACGTGGCTTCCTCAACACCGCGATGCTTCCACAGCACCTTCACCAACTCAATGGTCTTGCCACGAAGAACTTTGCTATCTGAATCCAGAACCTTCACCGGTTCCTCATCATAGGTCAAATCCGGATTCAATTCCACTTCCTCCACAGGCAACACATGCGAAGGATCAGATCTATACCTCCGGAGCATAGAAACATGGAACACATCATGAATCTTCTCCAGCTCCTGAGGTAACCTCAACCGATACGCAACAGGACCAACACGCTCAACAACCTCATACGGTCCAATGTATCTAGGGCTCAGCTTACCCTTCCGCCCAAACCTCATCACCTTCTTCCAAGGCGAAACCTTCAAGAACACGCGATCACCCACCGCAAACTCTATCTCCTTACGCTTCAAATCCGCGTAAGACTTCTGCCGATCAGAAGCAGCCTTCAACCTCTCACATATGAGCTTCACCTTCTCGGTGGTACCTTTCAACAAAGCAGGTATCGTAACCAACTTTTGACCGGTTTCAGCCCAACACAGAGGAGTCCTACACCTCCTCCCATACAGAGCCTCATAAGGTGCCATCTGTATACTCGCCTGAAAACTGTTGTTGTAAGCGAACTCAACCAAGGGCAGATGCTTCTCCCAAGAACCTTGGAACTCTATCACGCAGCATCTCAACATATCCTCCAAAATCTGAATAACACGCTCAGACTGGCCATCCGACTGAGGATGATAGGATGTACTGAAATGCAACCTTGTACCCAGAGCTTGATGCAAACACTGCCAAAATCGCGATGTGAACCTCGGATCCCTATCCGACACAATCGACTTAGGCACACCATGCAACCTCACAACCTCAGCAACGTACAGCTCCGCCAGCTTATCCAAAGAGAACGTAGTATGCACAGGCAAGAAATGTGCACACTTCGTCAGGCGATCCACAATCACCCAAACAGAATTCTTCTTTGACGGAGACAAAGGCAAACCAGATACAAAATCCATGGTAACCCTCTCCCACTTCCATTCAGGGATTTTCAACGGTTGCAACAAACCAGAAGGAACCTGATGTTCAGCCTTAACTCGCTGACACACCAAACACTTGCTTACAAACTCAGCCACATCCTTCTTCAACCCTACCCAATAGTACTCATCACGCAGATCGTGATACATCTTTGTACTACCAGGATGCATAGCAAAAGGACTACTATGACCTTTAGCTAGAATAGCATGCCTCAACTCAGCATCAGCAGGCACTACTATCCGACTACCAAAACATAACACTCCATCCTCATTAAAACAGAAATCCGAAGGCCTACCATCCGCGATATCCTGAACATGAGACACCAAGGAATCATCCAACAACTGCTTATCCTTGATCAACTGAACCAACGATGGTTTCACTTGCAACTCAGCAACAAGACCACCATCCTGCGATATACTCAAGATAGCAAACATAGCTCTCAGCTCAACAGCTACCTTCCTACTCAAGGCATCCGCAACAACATTGGCCTTTCCAGGATGATACTCTATCGTCAGGTCATAATCCTTGAGCAACTCCAACCAACGTCGCTGCCTGAGATTCAATTCCTTCTGAGACATCAGATACCTCAAACTCTTGTGATCCGTGTACACAGTACACTTCTCACCATATAGATAATGCCTCCAGATCTTCAGAGCAAAAACCACTGCAGCCAGCTCAATATCATGCGTAGGATAATTGCGCTCATGCACCTTCAACTGCCGCGACGCATAAGCCACAACCTTACCCTCTTGCATCAGCACACACCCCAAACCAACATAGGATGCATCACTGTAGATTACGAACTCCTTCCCTGATTCAGGTTGAATCAAGATAGGAGCTTGAGTCAAAGCCATCTTCAGCTTCTCAAAAGCTTGCTGCCTCGCTTCTGTCTACTCATACTTAACATCTTTCTGCAGCAACTTCGTCAAAGGAGCAGCAATCTTGGAAAAACCATCTACAAACCTCCGGTAGTATCCTGCCAAACCAAGGAAACTACGGACCTCCTGAACAGACTTAGGAACTTTCCAGTTCATCACCGCTTCAATCTTCTGAGGATCAACACGAATCCCCTCAGCTGAGACCACATGCCCAAGAAAAACAACCTCCCTAAGCCAGAACTCACACTTGCTCAGCTTAGCATAAAGCTGATTCTCCAACAAAGCTTGCAACACAATCCTCAAATGCTCTTCGTGCTCTTCCTCAGTACGCGAGTACACAAGGATATCATCAATGAACACCACAACGAACTTGTCCAGGTATTCATGAAAAACACGATTCATCATGTCCATGAAAGCAGCATGAGCATTTGTCAAACCAAACGACATTACAAGAAACTCATAATGCCCATACCTTGTCCTGAAAGCTGTCTTAGGCACATCCACATCCTTCACCTTCAACTGATAATACCCTGACCTCAAGTCAATCTTAGAGAACACAGCAGCTCCCCGAAATTGATCAAAGAGATCATCAATCCTCGGCAAAGGATACCGATTCTTGATAGTCAACTTGTTCAGCTGACGGTAATCAATGCACATCCTCATCGTGCCATCCTTCTTCTTCACAAACAAGACAGGAGCACCCCAAGGCAAAACACTCGGCCGGATGAAACCACGATCAAGCAGCTCTTGCAACTGCGTCTTCAGCTCCTTCAGCTCCTTAGGTGCCATTCTATAGGGAGTAATGGACACAGGAGTGGTATTCTCATACAGCTCAATACCAAACTCCACCTCACGATTAGGAGGTAAACCAGGCAACTCCTCAGGAAAAACATCAGGAAACTCCTTCACAACCCTGATATCTTGCACCCTCAGCTCCTTCGAACTAGGATTCATCACGAAAGCTAGAAAAGCTTCACAACCTTGCCTCAGCATCCTGCTCGCCTCCAAGGTAGAAACAACATTGGCAAGAAACTTCACATTCTCACCAACTACCACCACTACATAATCATCCGCAAGCTTAAGCGAAACCCGCTTATTCTCACAATCCACAACAGCATGATGCTCAGCAAGCCAATCCATACCAAGGATCACATCAAAACCATAAAAGGGCAACTCCATAAGATCAACATGAAAGACATGCTCTTGAACAACCAAAGGACACCTTCTAAAAAGCTTACGAGTCACAACAGTTTCACCAAAAGAACTAGTGACTCTAACACCAACATCCAAAGACTCAACAGGCAAACCAAGCAACTCAGCATGCTCACGAAGAATGTATGAATGCGTAGATCCAGAATCAATCAAAGAAAGCAATGACAAGGATTGCAAAGTAAAGGTACCTGCAATCACATCAGCATCATTCCTTCCTTCGCGCTGAGCATACACCCTCGCTTGGCCTCCACCCTCAGGTTGAATAGCCACAACATGAGCTACACCACGTCCACCTTCCTCTCGCCTCTGAAAATTACCACGGCCGCGCCCACGACCTCTCTGCGGTGCCGCAACAACAGGAGCACGCTCTTGACCACCAGCCATCCTCGGACAATCACGTCTCAGATGATCAGCTGAACCACAGTTCCAGCACTCATAACCAGCTGCTATCACAGGAGCTTGCACCTCCCTCCCAGCACGAGGACAGTCACGCTTCAAGTGACCACGGGAACCACAAATCCAACAAGCACTAGGGTCAGCTCTAGCATTGCCACCCCTAGCAGATGCACCTCCACCTCTCTTAGACGAAGACTGAAACCTCTGATCGCGTCCCCTCTTGTTCCGACCACCGGAACCATACTCAGCAGCTCTCTTCCCAGAACTAGCTCCAGCACCCTTAGCAGACAAACTCAGGTTCATCTCAATGTCCTTGGACCGACTAACCAACACATCGAAATCATTGTACTCCGCAGCCAACATATAGGTCTTAACCTCCGTCACCAAACCATAACGGAACCTTTCGCACCTCTCACGCTCATCAGGTACCAACTCAGGTGCATACTGGCTAAGACGTACAAACTGTACCTCATACTCAGCCACACTCATGTTCCCTTGGGTCAGAGATATGAATTCACGCTTCTTCTCATCCAGATATCTAACTCCCAGATACCTCCTCTTGAACGCATGCTGAAAGAACGTCCAAGTAACATCAGCATCAGCCATCCCAGAGATTGTGGTCGTCCACCACGTATAAGCATCACCCTGCAGCAGTGACACCACACATCCCAGCTTCTGCACATCAGTGCAACTCATTTGTCCCAAGACACGCTTGGTACTTTCCAGCCATGCTTCTGACCTCTCAGCTGACATACCCCTAAACTCAGTCCCACCAAGACTGCGCAAACGTTCCAAGGGTAGTCTAGCACCAGCATCTCCCTGATGCCCAGCTCCTTGAGCTCCAGCTACTGCTGCTCGAAACGCACCCGCAATAGCTTGTACCAGCACAGACATGTCAGGCATCGCTTGCCCCTGACCAACCTCAGGCCCTGCAGCTCCAGCACCAGCTGCTTCAGCTCCAGCTCTATCCCTCTCCGCACCACCACCACCAGGTGGAGGAGGAGGTAACACAGCACTACCAGTGTGCTCATCATTCACATTCCCCTCCGGGGTCGTAGCTCTCGCGCTACTCCTTAACTCTCTACGTGGTGCCATACTATTACCATGCATAACAATACAAAATAAAACAAGTCAGGACCAGCAAGGTAAGCAAATTCCAAGTATTCAAGCTCAATTTCTTTCAAAAACAACATCATCTCTTTAGCTTTTGTTTGGCAATGGGTACCCTCATCATGCATCATCACAACATGCATCACATATGCATCATCATATCATATCACTGAACATGCTTTCACTCAACAAGCATACAAACCAAACCATGCTTCAATCATGCATACACACATTCCCAATTACTCGAGAACACTGCTCTGATACCACCAAATGTAACCCCCGTAGCCCGGTCTAGACGGTTGACCCGAACTACGAAGATTACACGGGGAAAACCAAAGTCAACCCGAAAGTCAACCTTGATTAACGACCCTTTTTTTTTCTTTTTAATCTTGTCTAGATGCACATTAACCTTAAGTGTGATCATACAAACAACATATCAAAAGATCACAAATATCAGAGATCAAACAGGGACCCAATTGAACAAATTACAACTTTAGGGACCAAATTGTAAATTCTGATAAATTAAGGGACTTAACCCAAATTAAAGTTACCATCTTGAAATTAGTCATGTTTCATGCTTCTCTGTGAAATTTCAGCTCAAAAGGACATCCACAGCTCATGCAATTGATCATACAAGATTCAGGACCAAAACGCAAACATTTCAAAACATATAACTATCATGTCAGCCCCCTAACGGTCGACCGTTCCGAAACAGGCTAGCCCTGTTCCAAAACACGGGCCGTTCCGAAACGGGTTCCGGAACATGGCCTCGGCAGAGGCTAAACCGTTTCGAAACGGTGCATACCGTTTCGGACGCCTGGGTTCATGCAAGGCACCCGTTCCGAAACGGTACACCCCTGTTCCGAAACGCCTGCACAAAAACCAGCAAACAAGCATACTAGATCATGCAATTGGACACTCAAACATACTCCAAACATCACCAAACTTTACCAGCATGCAATTAAACATATTTAACACTTATAAGCATCATCAATTCAGCAAAATAACATCTCATGCAAAAAGCCCCAAATCAATGGTCATGCTTCCAACACAAGCTATCTACTCAAGCATCAACTTGCAAAACAAGCATAAAAGGTTCAAACCAAAAACCAGCAACAACAACCACATTCAACATACTTAGGGAGTCATAAACACCTCCCAAAACAAATACATTGGTCCCCCATTGCCAAAACATACAAAAGCTAAAACACTTATAAAACCTTCATACATTGAGCTTTACTTGTACTTGTTTGCTTGCCTCCTCTTGCTGCCCTCAATGCACTCTAATGCTCTGCATTATTGAATTAAGAAAACGAGAGAGCGTAAGCCAAAGCTTAGTGAGGAGTGCTCTTTAAAAAAAACCATTCAATAATGCATTTAAAGCCATTTGTAAATCATGCTTGTAAACAACCTTTACACATGCTCAAAGCATACTTTAAATCAAGCAATATCATGCTTCCACATTTCATTTAAACAAGCATCTCATGCTTCAACATAAACATTAAATCATGCATCTCATGCATCTCATGTACTATACATGTCATATTGGCTCAAGTGATACATTTCATTTATGAAATCAAGTTCAACAACTTTCCCCAAGGACTTTTAAACACCTTGGACCCCAAGGACTTTTAAACACCTTGGCCATGGACTTTTAAACACCATGAATGGACCACACAAGGACTTTTAACCACCTTTGTGTCCGTAGCTTGAATTACCCCAAGGACTTTTAAACACCTTGGCCCCAAGGACTTTTAAACACCTTGGCCCCATGGACTTTTAACCACCATGGAAAGGAGCACCTAAGGACTTTTAACCACCTTAGAGTCCGCAACAAGATTCATCCAAGGACTTTTAACCACCTTGATGATCTTAGATAACAAGGCTCACTCAAGGACTTTTAACCACCTTAGTGACCTTCACTTTTACAAACCATCACTTGCCAATATACACTTTATACATCACATAGTCCACTGTTTTAAAGCATTTAAACCAAGCCATTTCATCATGCATTTCAAAGCATTAAATCATCATTTAACAATGCATAAAAACAAGGTACTCTTACCTAGAGACACCTTCAACACATGGCTTAAATCATCAGCATAAATCATGCTAAAACATCAGCAATTAACATGCTAAAACATGCTTTCCAAAACAGTAGCAAATCATGCAAAATCATCATTTCACATTTCATCAAAACATGGCCACCACTTAAAGAGAGTAATCCGAAAACTTACACTTGAGCTTAGCAAAGTTGTTTAAACTTTAACTAAGCTCCCAAAACCTTGGTTTCAAAGCCGAAAACCATTTTCACAAATCCACTCACCGATTTCCACTTTGCTTCAAGCCAAAGCACCAAATCAAGCCTCCGGATCAACAACTCTTGGATCCAAGGATGCCTCCCCTGTTTCAACACATTAAAGCAGAGGATTAATGCATCATCATGCATTAATTGCTTCAATGAAAGCACCTAAACTCGCTGCTCTCACAAAACCTCCATTTTCGGCCACCAAACACAACCGAAAATGCATCCAAAACACTTCTAAACAAAGCCTAGCCACAAACCAGCAAAACCTCACTTCCATTAACATCATAACACATCTAAAAACAACCTATAAGCATCCTTATACCTCCAGCAACACCAGATCACCAAGATCACCACAAAAGCTACCTTAAAACACAAGCTAAACTTAGGAAATCCAACCTATCCGGGATTGCATCAATCAAGACTCATTTCCACATCAATTTAATGATCATTTAACATCAAAATCACTTCTCAAAACACAGATTTAACAGATCAAACGAAAATCAAGTGAAATCATCAAAATCTTGCATAATTAGCCAAGATCCATAGATCAACCTTAAAACCTTTAATCAATTATCAAATTAGGATTGAAAACTTTAGGAATTTCATTAAAGAACTTGAAGTTCAGAGGAGAAGGACGTTCTTACCTCCAAACTTGAGTTTCTCCTCTTTTTGGAATAGAAAAGCTTGATGAAACTTGAAGCAATTGAAGAGAATTTGAAGACACAATGATTTGCAATCAATTGAGAGTTGAAAGAAGGTTTTTAGGTGAGAAAACCAGAATAAGATCTCTGGAAATTGAGTGTTTGGGTTGAGAGAAAAAGATAGAGAGAAAATAGGTAGTTAAAAGAGAAAATAGCTAAAATTGGATTTTCCCTCCTTTTGATTCTTTTAAAATCAGAATTATGAGTTAAAATATCTTAGAAAAATCTGGAGAAACTCCCTTTGGGTAAATAGCTCCTTAAAGATTCAAAGTTTCAACCCTTTATAAAATAGCCACCAAACTTTCAAAAATTACATTTTGGTCACTAGCCAAAATGTCACATTTCCGAAACTCATTTTCCAAAATTGATTTCACAGTTCACTTAATTATAATAAAAGATGATTTTAGAACATTTTTCCATAATTTTTATGCAACCCGAACTAGGCTTTCCTAAATTAACCTCTTACGATTCGAACAGCACTTTGACCAACCGGTCAACGCCCAAGACTTCCAAGCCCAAAACCGGGGCGTTACAACTCTCCCCCCCTTAAGAAATTTCGTCCTCGAAATTTACCTGAAGGAAAGAGATAAGGAAACTGCTTCAGCATATCATCCTTCCGCTCCCACGTGGCTTCCTCAACACCGCGATGCTTCCACAGCACCTTCACCAACTCAATGGTCTTGCCACGAAGAACTTTGCTATCTGAATCCAGAACCTTCACCGGTTCCTCATCATAGGTCAAATCCGGATTCAATTCCACTTCCTCCACAGGCAACACATGCGAAGGATCAGATCTATACCTCCGGAGCATAGAAACATGGAACACATCATGAATCTTCTCCAGCTCCTGAGGTAACCTCAACCGATACGCAACAGGACCAACACGCTCAACAACCTCATACGGTCCAATGTATCTAGGGCTCAGCTTACCCTTCCGCCCAAACCTCATCACCTTCTTCCAAGGCGAAACCTTCAAGAACACGCGATCACCCACCGCAAACTCTATCTCCTTACGCTTCAAATCCGCGTAAGACTTCTGCCGATCAGAAGCAGCCTTCAACCTCTCACATATGAGCTTCACCTTCTCGGTGGTACCTTTCAACAAAGCAGGTATCGTAACCAACTTTTGACCGGTTTCAGCCCAACACAGAGGAGTCCTACACCTCCTCCCATACAGAGCCTCATAAGGTGCCATCTGTATACTCGCCTGAAAACTGTTGTTGTAAGCGAACTCAACCAAGGGCAGATGCTTCTCCCAAGAACCTTGGAACTCTATCACGCAGCATCTCAACATATCCTCCAAAATCTGAATAACACGCTCAGACTGGCCATCCGACTGAGGATGATAGGATGTACTGAAATGCAACCTTGTACCCAGAGCTTGATGCAAACACTGCCAAAATCGCGATGTGAACCTCGGATCCCTATCCGACACAATCGACTTAGGCACACCATGCAACCTCACAACCTCAGCAACGTACAGCTCCGCCAGCTTATCCAAAGAGAACGTAGTATGCACAGGCAAGAAATGTGCACACTTCGTCAGGCGATCCACAATCACCCAAACAGAATTCTTCTTTGACGGAGACAAAGGCAAACCAGATACAAAATCCATGGTAACCCTCTCCCACTTCCATTCAGGGATTTTCAACGGTTGCAACAAACCAGAAGGAACCTGATGTTCAGCCTTAACTCGCTGACACACCAAACACTTGCTTACAAACTCAGCCACATCCTTCTTCAACCCTACCCAATAGTACTCATCACGCAGATCGTGATACATCTTTGTACTACCAGGATGCATAGCAAAAGGACTACTATGACCTTTAGCTAGAATAGCATGCCTCAACTCAGCATCAGCAGGCACTACTATCCGACTACCAAAACATAACACTCCATCCTCATTAAAACAGAAATCCGAAGGCCTACCATCCGCGATATCCTGAACATGAGACACCAAGGAATCATCCAACAACTGCTTATCCTTGATCAACTGAACCAACGATGGTTTCACTTGCAACTCAGCAACAAGACCACCATCCTGCGATATACTCAAGCTAGCAAACATAGCTCTCAGCTCAACAGCTACCTTCCTACTCAAGGCATCCGCAACAACATTGGCCTTTCCAGGATGATACTCTATCGTCAGGTCATAATCCTTGAGCAACTCCAACCAACGTCGCTGCCTGAGATTCAATTCCTTCTGAGACATCAGATACCTCAAACTCTTGTGATCCGTGTACACAGTACACTTCTCACCATACAGATAATGCCTCCAGATCTTCAGAGCAAAAACCACTGCAGCCAGCTCAATATCATGCGTAGGATAATTGCGCTCATGCACCTTCAACTGCCGCGACGCATAAGCCACAACCTTACCCTCTTGCATCAGCACACACCCCAAACCAACATAGGATGCATCACTGTAGATTACGAACTCCTTCCCTGATTCAGGTTGAATCAAGATAGGAGCTTGAGTCAAAGCCATCTTCAGCTTCTCAAAAGCTTGCTGCCTCGCTTCTGTCTACTCATACTTAACATCTTTCTGCAGCAACTTCGTCAAAGGAGCAGCAATCTTGGAAAAACCATCTACAAACCTCCGGTAGTATCCTGCCAAACCAAGGAAACTACGGACCTCCTGAACAGACTTAGGAACTTTCCAGTTCATCACCGCTTCAATCTTCTGAGGATCAACACGAATCCCCTCAGCTGAGACCACATGCCCAAGAAAAACAACCTCCCTAAGCCAGAACTCACACTTGCTCAGCTTAGCATAAAGCTGATTCTCCAACAAAGCTTGCAACACAATCCTCAAATGCTCTTCGTGCTCTTCCTCAGTACGCGAGTACACAAGGATATCATCAATGAACACCACAACGAACTTGTCCAGGTATTCATGAAAAACACGATTCATCATGTCCATGAAAGCAGCATGAGCATTTGTCAAACCAAACGACATTACAAGAAACTCATAATGCCCATACCTTGTCCTGAAAGCTGTCTTAGGCACATCCACATCCTTCACCTTCAACTGATAATACCCTGACCTCAAGTCAATCTTAGAGAACACAGCAGCTCCCCGAAATTGATCAAAGAGATCATCAATCCTCGGCAAAGGATACCGATTCTTGATAGTCAACTTGTTCAGCTGACGGTAATCAATGCACATCCTCATCGTGCCATCCTTCTTCTTCACAAACAAGACAGGAGCACCCCAAGGCAAAACACTCGGCCGGATGAAACCACGATCAAGCAGCTCTTGCAACTGCGTCTTCAGCTCCTTCAGCTCCTTAGGTGCCATTCTATAGGGAGTAATGGACACAGGAGTGGTATTCTCATACAGCTCAATACCAAACTCCACCTCACGATTAGGAGGTAAACCAGGCAACTCCTCAGGAAAAACATCAGGAAACTCCTTCACAACCCTGATATCTTGCACCCTCAGCTCCTTCGAACTAGGATTCATCACGAAAGCTAGAAAAGCTTCACAACCTTGCCTCAGCATCCTGCTCGCCTCCAAGGTAGAAACAACATTGGCAAGAAACTTCACATTCTCACCAACTACCACCACTACATAATCATCCGCAAGCTTAAGCGAAACCCGCTTATTCTCACAATCCACAACAGCATGATGCTCAGCAAGCCAATCCATACCAAGGATCACATCAAAACCATAAAAGGGCAACTCCATAAGATCAACATGAAAGACATGCTCTTGAACAACCAAAGGACACCTTCTAAAAAGCTTACGAGTCACAACAGTTTCACCAAAAGAACTAGTGACTCTAACACCAACATCCAAAGACTCAACAGGCAAACCAAGCAACTCAGCATGCTCACGAAGAATGTATGAATGCGTAGATCCAGAATCAATCAAAGAAAGCAATGACAAGGATTGCAAAGTAAAGGTACCTGCAATCACATCAGCATCATTCCTTCCTTCGCGCTGAGCATACACCCTCGCTTGGCCTCCACCCTCAGGTTGAATAGCCACAACATGAGCTACACCACGTCCACCTTCCTCTCGCCTCTGAAAATTACCACGGCCGCGCCCACGACCTCTCTGCGGTGCCGCAACAACAGGAGCACGCTCTTGACCACCAGCCATCCTCGGACAATCACGTCTCAGATGATCAGCTGAACCACAGTTCCAGCACTCATAACCAGCTGCTATCACAGGAGCTTGCACCTCCCTCCCAGCACGAGGACAGTCACGCTTCAAGTGACCACGGGAACCACAAATCCAACAAGCACTAGGGTCAGCTCTAGCATTGCCACCCCTAGCAGATGCACCTCCACCTCTCTTAGACGAAGACTGAAACCTCTGATCGCGTCCCCTCTTGTTCCGACCACCGGAACCATACTCAGCAGCTCTCTTCCCAGAACTAGCTCCAGCACCCTTAGCAGACAAACTCAGGTTCATCTCAATGTCCTTGGACCGACTAACCAACACATCGAAATCATTGTACTCCGCAGCCAACATATAGGTCTTAACCTCCGTCACCAAACCATAACGGAACCTTTCGCACCTCTCACGCTCATCAGGTACCAACTCAGGTGCATACTGGCTAAGACGTACAAACTGTACCTCATACTCAGCCACACTCATGTTCCCTTGGGTCAGAGATATGAATTCACGCTTCTTCTCATCCAGATATCTAACTCCCAGATACCTCCTCTTGAACGCATGCTGAAAGAACGTCCAAGTAACATCAGCATCAGCCATCCCAGAGATTGTGGTCGTCCACCACGTATAAGCATCACCCTGCAGCAGTGACACCACACATCCCAGCTTCTGCACATCAGTGCAACTCATTTGTCCCAAGACACGCTTGGTACTTTCCAGCCATGCTTCTGACCTCTCAGCTGACATACCCCTAAACTCAGTCCCACCAAGACTGCGCAAACGTTCCAAGGGTAGTCTAGCACCAGCATCTCCCTGATGCCCAGCTCCTTGAGCTCCAGCTACTGCTGCTCGAAACGCACCCGCAATAGCTTGTACCAGCACAGACATGTCAGGCATCGCTTGCCCCTGACCAACCTCAGGCCCTGCAGCTCCAGCACCAGCTGCTTCAGCTCCAGCTCTATCCCTCTCCGCACCACCACCACCAGGTGGAGGAGGAGGTAACACAGCACTACCAGTGTGCTCATCATTCACATTCCCCTCCGGGGTCGTAGCTCTCGTGCTACTCCTTAACTCTCTACGTGGTGCCATACTATTACCATGCATAACAATACAAAATAAAACAAGTCAGGACCAGCAAGGTAAGCAAATTCCAAGTATTCAAGCTCAATTTCTTTCAAAAACAACATCATCTCTTTAGCTTTTGTTTGGCAATGGGTACCCTCATCATGCATCATCACAACATGCATCACATATGCATCATCATATCATATCACTGAACATGCTTTCACTCAACAAGCATACAAACCAAACCATGCTTCAATCATGCATACACACATTCCCAATTACTCGAGAACACTGCTCTGATACCACCAAATGTAACCCCCGTAGCCCGGTCTAGACGGTTGACCCGAACTACGAAGATTACACGGGGAAAACCAAAGTCAACCCGAAAGTCAACCTTGATTAACGACCTTTTTTTTTTCTTTTTAATCTTGTCTAGATGCACATTAACCTTAAGTGTGATCATACAAACAACATATCAAAAGATCACAAATATCAGAGATCAAACAGGGACCCAATTGAACAAATTACAACTTTAGGGACCAAATTGTAAATTCTGATAAATTAAGGGACTTAACCCAAATTAAAGTTACCATCTTGAAATTAGTCATGTTTCATGCTTCTCTGTGAAATTTCAGCTCAAAAGGACATCCACAGCTCATGCAATTGATCATACAAGATTCAGGACCAAAACGCAAACATTTCAAAACATATAACTATCATGTCAGCCCCCTAACGGTCGACCGTTCCGAAACAGGCTAGCCCTGTTCCGAAACACGGGCCGTTCCGAAACGGGTTCCGGAACATGGCCTCGGCAGAGGCTAAACCGTTTCGAAACGGTGCATACCGTTTCGGACGCCTGGGTTCATGCAAGGCACCCGTTCCGAAACGGTACACCCCTGTTCCGAAACGCCTGCACAAAAACCAGCAAACAAGCATACTAGATCATGCAATTGGACACTCAAACATACTCCAAACATCACCAAACTTTACCAGCATGCAATTAAACATATTTAACACTTATAAGCATCATCAATTCAGCAAAATAACATCTCATGCAAAAAGCCCCAAATCAATGGTCATGCTTCCAACACAAGCTATCTACTCAAGCATCAACTTGCAAAACAAGCATAAAAGGTTCAAACCAAAAACCAGCAACAACAACCACATTCAACATACTTAGGGAGTCATAAACACCTCCCAAAACAAATACATTGGTCCCCCATTGCCAAAACATACAAAAGCTAAAACACTTATAAAACCTTCATACATTGAGCTTTACTTGTACTTGTTTGCTTGCCTCCTCTTGCCGCCCTCAATGCACTCTAATGCTCTGCATTATTGAATTAAGAAAACGAGAGAGCGTAAGCCAAAGCTTAGTGAGGAGTGCTCTTTAAAAAAAACCATTCAATAATGCATTTAAAGCCATTTGTAAATCATGCTTGTAAACAACCTTTACACATGCTCAAAGCATACTTTAAATCAAGCAATATCATGCTTCCACATTTCATTTAAACAAGCATCTCATGCTTCAACATAAACATTAAATCATGCATCTCATGCATCTCATGTACTATACATGTCATATTGGCTCAAGTGATACATTTCATTTATGAAATCAAGTTCAACAACTTTCCCCAAGGACTTTTAAACACCTTGGACCCCAAGGACTTTTAAACACCTTGGCCATGGACTTTTAAACACCATGAATGGACCACACAAGGACTTTTAACCACCTTTGTGTCCGTAGCTTGAATTACCCCAAGGACTTTTAAACACCTTGGCCCCAAGGACTTTTAAACACCTTGGCCCCATGGACTTTTAACCACCATGGAAAGGAGCACCTAAGGACTTTTAACCACCTTAGAGTCCGCAACAAGATTCATCCAAGGACTTTTAACCACCTTGATGATCTTAGATAACAAGGCTCACTCAAGGACTTTTAACCACCTTAGTGACCTTCACTTTTACAAACCATCACTTGCCAATATACACTTTATACATCACATAGTCCACTGTTTTAAAGCATTTAAACCAAGCCATTTCATCATGCATTTCAAAGCATTAAATCATCATTTAACAATGCATAAAAACAAGGTACTCTTACCTAGAGACACCTTCAACACATGGCTTAAATCATCAGCATAAATCATGCTAAAACATCAGCAATTAACATGCTAAAACATGCTTTCCAAAACAGTAGCAAATCATGCAAAATCATCATTTCACATTTCATCAAAACATGGCCACCACTTAAAGAGAGTAATCCGAAAACTTACACTTGAGCTTAGCAAAGTTGTTTAGACTTTAACTAAGCTCCCAAAACCTTGGTTTCAAAGCCGAAAACCATTTTCACAAATCCACTCACCGATTTCCACTTTGCTTCAAGCCAAAGCACCAAATCAAGCCTCCGGATCAACAACTCTTGGATCCAAGGATGCCTCCCCTGTTTCAACACATTAAAGCAGAGGATTAATGCATCATCATGCATTAATTGCTTCAATGAAAGCACCTAAACTCGCTGCTCTCACAAAACCTCCATTTTCGGCCACCAAACACAACCGAAAATGCATCCAAAACACTTCTAAACAAAGCCTAGCCACAAACCAGCAAAACCTCACTTCCATTAACATCATAACACATCTAAAAACAACCTATAAGCATCCTTATACCTCCAGCAACACCAGATCACCAAGATCACCACAAAAGCTACCTTAAAACACAAGCTAAACTTAGGAAATCCAACCTATCCGGGATTGCATCAATCAAGACTCATTTCCACATCAATTTAATGATCATTTAACATCAAAATCACTTCTCAAAACACAGATTTAACAGATCAAACGAAAATCAAGTGAAATCATCAAAATCTTGCATAATTAGCCAAGATCCATAGATCAACCTTAAAACCTTTAATCAATTATCAAATTAGGATTGAAAACTTTAGGAATTTCATTAAAGAACTTGAAGTTCAGAGGAGAAGGACGTTCTTACCTCCAAACTTGAGTTTCTCCTCTTTTTGGAATAGAAAAGCTTGATGAAACTTGAAGCAATTGAAGAGAATTTGAAGACACAATGATTTGCAATCAATTGAGAGTTGAAAGAAGGTTTTTAGGTGAGAAAACCAGAATAAGATCTCTGGAAATTGAGTGTTTGGGTTGAGAGAAAAAGATAGAGAGAAAATAGGTAGTTAAAAGAGAAAATAGCTAAAATTGGATTTTCCCTCCTTTTGATTCTTTTAAAATCAGAATTATGAGTTAAAATATCTTAGAAAAATCTGGAGAAACTCCCTTTGGGTAAATAGCTCCTTAAAGATTCAAAGTTTCAACCCTTTATAAAATAGCCACCAAACTTTCAAAAATTACATTTTGGTCACTAGCCAAAATGTCACATTTCCGAAACTCATTTTCCAAAATTGATTTCACAGTTCACTTAATTATAATAAAAGATGATTTTAGAACATTTTTCCATAATTTTTATGCAACCCGAACTAGGCTTTCCTAAATTAACCTCTTACGATTCGAACAACACTTTGACCAACCGGTCAACGCCCAAGACTTCCAAGCCCAAAACCGGGGCGTTACAGGGATCAAGAAAGGAATCATGCCAAGAAGGGCGTGAGATCGAGAAAAGAGTTGGGGATCTCGAGGGGATAGCTTTGATGAGGACTATGTCCTTGGTTTGGAAGAGATGTTAGAGGACGATGGTGGTCGAGGGGCCAACTATTTCTTCCATTTGCACTAGGCCTTTCATCGAATTGTGAGGGCTATACCCAGGCCTTTAGCTACTCATCGTGAGATACCAATTGAAAAGGTGCGTCGCCAAAGTGCTACGAACTTTCTTGGATCGAGACAAGACAGTTTGGTGAAGGTGGATCAGTGGTTGAGGGACACCCGTTGGATTATGTGTCAAATGAGGTTGAGATATGAGGACAAGCTGACACGTGTCCTTTCCTTATTGAAAGAGAATGCTCATGAATGATGGAAGACAGTAGAGCTGAGTTGGTATTCTAACCAACCTACTTGGGATGAGTTCGAGAAAAAGTATGTGGGTGAAGCCCAAATCGATAGCTTGAGGGATTGGTTCAACCACCTTGTCCAAGGGAACCGATCAGTCTTTGAATGCGAGCAAGAGTTCCTACAGCTAAGTAGTTATGCCCCTGAGTTGGTTGCCACCGAGAAGATAAGGTGCAAGAGGTTTTTGAAGGGCTTGAGGAAGGAAATTCAGACCTACTTAACTGCTGCCCCATCGAAAGTGTTTTTAGAGTTGATTGCTAGTGCCTAGTCGCTCGAGCAAGTGCAATGTTTGACCTATGACCCGTCTAGAGGGAAAGGGAGCTCGTGTGAGAGGACTTAGAACTTCTTTAACAACTTACAGTCTTACTTCAAAAGGAACAGAACCCGTTGGAACCAAGGAAGAGGAGCTTCGAATCGAAGTTCAAGACCAGACCGTAGGTTAGAGTCTGCTAGCCGTAAGAGGCCTTCGTCACCTTCTGCTATGATGAGTCCAAAGGGCTCACAAAAGAGTGCGGGCGCACCGGCATGTGACCAGTGTGGACGTAAGCATAGAGGTGAGTGTTGGGGTTTGGCCATGGTTTGCTTTAAGTGTGGATCACCAGACCACTTTTTGAGGGACTATCCAGTAGCTGCCAACACCACCCATGTTCAGACTCAGAGGACCTCTCAACCAGCTTAGAGGGGTCGAGGCTTTGCTAGAGGAGGAGCGAGTCACATGTCCGGACATCATAGTGAGGGTACGATCCAGTCCACTACTAGGGCACCAGCGAGGCAATACACAGTCAAGGCCCAGGAGGATTGTAAGGCTACCGATGTTATCTCAAGTATGTTTACCTTGTTCTCAGTTTCTATTGATGCTCTTGTGGATTCAGGGTCTATTGATTCTTATATTCGTAGTGGAATGTCCTAGTAGTGGGGTATTCCTGCTAAGGATCTTGAGATAGGGGTCCGTGTGATGAGTCCTTTAGGATATAATGTTTTGGTGGATAAGGTGTATCGGAGGTGTCTAATTGAGATTCAGGGTTTAATCTTTCTGGTCGATTTGATGGTGTTACCTTTCCAAGAGTTTGATGCTATCCTAGGGATGGATTGGTTATTTGAACATGATGCACGCTTGGCTTGTAGAGCAAAGAGTCTTAAGCTTCTTGGGTTGGATGGAGCGAAGTTGGTAGTGAGGAGCGAGAGGAATCCTTGTCTTTCCAATGTAGTGTTGGCCTTGGCGGCACAAAGAATGATGCAATAAGGATACGAGGCCTTCTTAGCTCGTGTGGTTGACACGAGTATTGAAAGTCTGATGCCTAAGAGCCTTCAGACTGTTATAGAGTTTGTCGATGTGTTCCTGGAAGAGTTACTATAACGCCCCAGGTTTAGGGGTCGGATGTTACTCGGGTAAATCGGGTTTGAGTCGTGGGCTCGTTTTAAATTAAATTGGGTTTTGGTTTAATTAAAAGGGTTTGAATTCATTAATGGCATTTTGGTAAATTTTAAAATGAAGGGGAAATAAGATGACAAAAAGGGGGTTTTATTTGAACAAAATGCTCATCTTCTTCATTCCACCATTTTTGAAAACCTAAAACCCCTCTTATCCCCTAAAGCACTATTTCATCAAATCTCTTCATCAATTCAAGGGCTCTCTTCGAGGTAATTGCGTTTTTGAATTCTCCTTATGATTTCCAACATTTCCATAGCTTTAGTTTTCATAGAAATCCTCTTTTTGAGTTTTTGAAGTTTTCAAGTTTGAAGAAAAGCATGAAACTTTAATGGCTTCTTGGGTTGTTTTTGATTAATAGAGTTAAGTTTTGATCTAACCTTGCCCTATGGAACATTATATCTCATTTTGGTTGGGTTTTATAAAGAATCCCGAAATGGGTTTTTAGAGGTATATTTAAAGTGTCAAAATTTGTGTTTTTGGAATGGTTTTGTGAAAAATTGTTGGGCTGATGTTATAGTAATATTGGGTAGGTGTTTTTAGATGTTATTTGATGATTTTTAAGTGGTGATAGTGTTGGTTTGAATGGATTCCCGTAGCTACTGCTGTAAGTGATTTTTAGGAGTGGAAAATGGGAGTTTTTAAGGTGTGTATGTGGGGAAATGAAGGGCTGATGGTTGTACAGCCTTAGGGTGATGTTTTGGAGTGTTTTAAGTGTTTAAATTGAGAGGTAATGGTAGGGTTTTACTGGAGTACGAAAATGGGATTATTTGGGAGGATTTCGTCTTTGAATTGTTGAGAAAATGTTAGGGAATTGAGAGCTGATGTGTAATAGTAAATTTGTGGTTGATTAAGAGGTTAATACATTGTTTTTGATTGGTTAGAAACAACGGATTTGTCCTTGGGAGGTTCGGATGCCGTTCTGGCAAGTTCGGAAGCTTGAAACGACTTTGTGGTTTGCATTGGTGTACGGATGGTGAGTGGAAATGTTTTTAAGCAACGTTTTGGTTCAAAGATGGTTTTGAAAGAGTTTGGATTGAGCTTGAAAGGTCAATCTAAACTCAAGAGTAAGTTGATGTGTAACGCCTCTTTAAATTCCCTTTTTTACCGCTTGTTTTTCATTACTTGTGGTGATATTTTGTTATGTATGAAATTCCAATACTTTGGAAGAAAGTATGTTGTTTGTTATTATGTTGTTGATCATGCATGATGGAATAGATGGTGTTGTTCATATGCCTTGTAAAATATATGTAAGTTGGTGCAGGTTGTGCACTGAAATGGTAAGTAAGACCAATTGCGGTTGGTAAGATTGTAAGTAGTAAGATTGTGCATAATTGTGGATTTTGTTACAAGTTGTTTTGGTTGTGCATGATATAGTGCGTTCATGTCACATGATGGTGATGTGTATATCATGTTGCATGGTTGGTGTTGAACCTCACGTGATGGTTGTCGTTACTACGGTGATGTGTGGTCCCACCGATAGTAACTAGTATAAGACTACGATGATGTGTGGTCCCACCAGTAGTGACTAGCAGAAGAGTACGGTGATGTGTGGTCCCATCGGAAAACTACTAGTCGAACGGTGATGTGTGGTCCCACCGTGTGTGTTTTGGTTATGCTTGTGTATACAATGTATTGTTCATGTTTGTGTCTCACTATATCATTCCCTCTTAATGGTTTTGCTTTAAATCTAGGATTATGCCTTTATGCCTACCATGAGGTGTGATGCCATGACAAATGTCTATATTGTTGACTTGTGGTTGAACTTGTATGTTAGTAAGAGGATTATGTCATTTGATAAATCGTATGTGTTGTCTTTGTGTTAAAGATAACTTTGAACCCTACATTGTCGTTGTTATGTTTTCGAGCTCCGCTCACTAAGATTTATGCTTACGCTCTCCTTTTTCCGACAATGCAGATCTTTAGCTTGGAGTTAGCAAGGAGCAAAGAAAGGGCGTCCAAGTGTGTGGTAGTTGCTCAAGTATGTTTTGGTAAATAATGTAGTAGCTTAGCAATGGGAAATGCTACGTGTTTAGGAGTGTGTATCTGGACTCCTTTGTGTTGGCTTTATGTTGATAATGCTCGTGTTAAGGTATTTGTAAACCATAGTTACTTGATGCATGCTTGTCTTGTGGTTGAAACTTACATCCTTTTTATGAATTGCTATGTGCATGTTTGTCTAAGGCCTTAATCTTGAATGCTATGTATGAATTCTATGTGGTTGTGTTGATCTCTAAATGTATAGTCTTTATGTGTTCGATGTGTGTTAAGCATGTTCGAATAGGATGTCTTGTATCTAGGGTTGATGCTTGTGTGTTGTGTGAGGTTTTAGTTGTGTTTGGGGAAAGCCTTGTGCCTTAAACCATCTAGAACCAATATGCAGACAGAGGGCGTTTCGAAACGGTTGGTCCTGTTTCGATACGGCCTCTCGTTCCAGGCCCGGCGTTTCGATACGCACAGGGGCCGTTTCGGTACAGTTTTGCCACTGGAAATCTGAGAATTTGCTGATAAATTAAGGTATCGAAATGGGTCTTAGTGTTTCAACATGGTCAATATGTCGTTGACCATGAGAAATTGACCGTTGGGGGAGTTTCGGAACGGTTGACCACCGTTTCGATACGATCCTCTCGTGTTGACTTAGGCCCGTTGACCAGGTCAAGGCGTTTTGATACACTTCTTGGGTGTTTCGAAACAACCTGCTTAATAAGCTGAAAATGGACTGTTTTGTAATGATGTTGAGTTGATTGCCTGGTTTGTTGCTTCCGTTGTTGACCCTTCATATAGGATTTAAAAAGGCCATTTAGACAAGATAATAATAAGAAGAACTTTTTATAGGGTTGCTAACCGAAGGGGAGCCTTAGCGGGTTTCACTTCGATTTTCCCCGTGTAGCCTACTCGGACCGGTCAGTCATCCATATCGGGACGAGAGGGTTACATTTGGTGGTATCAGAGCTTGAGGTTTTGAGACCTCGGGTAGGTAAGTGAGGTAAGTTTGAAGTGTTATGTTGTTGCTATGTCTCGGTGAATGTTTTGCCATGTATGCTTGATGTTTGCTTGTTAGTACGGTGTTTGGAAGCATGTGCTAGCATGATGGTTGTGTTGAGGCGTAGAGTCGAGTTCCCATTGCTACTGTTACTTATTTGAAAAGATTTTGTAAAGGAATATACTTGAGCACCTTGGACCCTTGCTCTTGCTAACCCTAAATATTCTTGTTTATGTGTTTTGTTTATTGTTGTATTGCTGTCTTTGGCAAGTATAAGACTGAGACGTGGGCTTGGAATTGGTAATTATGAATCTGGGGTTTCAGAGAATGTGAATGATGAGAGAGTTCATCGCTTTAGTTTAGGGCAGTATGACCGTACCAGAGTTTGAAGTGCAGTTTGTCTATTTGGCTCAGCACAATATGAGTTGGATTCTGTTGAGGAAGAATAATGTGACCGATCCTGATAAGAGTTAGTAAGAGATGTGAAGACCTATGAGTTGGCTTCAGAATGATATCGATGTTATGGTAGGTAATCTCCCGACACAATCATTAAGTTTGTTTCCTCTGATTAATTCTGGATCTACGCATTCGTATATTTTGAGTAGGCATGCGAAGTTGTTGAGTTTACCTTGTGAGGTATTAGAGGTAGGTGTTAGTGTTACTAGCTCCTTCAGGGATACGGTCGTGGTCAGAAAGATGTACAAGGGATGTTTGTTGATGGTTCAGGGTCATGTGTCTCTAGTAGATGTGATGGAATTGCCTTTTTACAGTTTTAATGAGATACTGGGCATGTATTGGCTTGTAGAACATAGAGTTAGGGTAGGCTTTGAGATAAAGAGAGTTTTCTTAAAGCTTGCGGATGACTATGAGATTGTAGTAGTGGGTGAGAATGTGAAGTTCTTATCGAATGTTGTTTCGGCCTGAGAGGCTCAGAGGTTAGTTGAATTGGGTGGTGAGGCGCACTTGGCCTACGTAATGAATCCGAACATGAATGAAGATTAGACCTCAGGATGTTAGAACAATGTGTGATCTTCCGAGTGTGTTTCCAGAAGAGTTCCTTGACTTACCGCATGATAGGGAGGTAGAGTTTGCAATAGAGTGTATACAGATTCAGCTCCTGTTTCGATTGCTCCGTACTGTATGGCACTCAAAGAATTGAAAGAGTTGAAGACTCAGTTGCAAAAGTTGTCAGATGAAAGTTTTATCCGTCCGAGTTCTTCGCCTTGGGGCGCACCTGTACTGTTTGTGAAGAAGGAAAGATGGTAGTACGAGAATGTTTATAGATTACAGACAGTCGAAATCAGTTGACAGTGAAGAACAAGTATCCGTTGCCGAGAATTGATGATTTGTTCGGTCAGCTTAGAAGTGTTTCAATATTTTCTAAGATAGATTTGAGATCCGGGTATTACCAGATGAAGGTAAAAGAGATTGATGTACCGAAGACAACTTTTAGGACTAGATAGGGTCGTTATAAATTCTTGGTTATGCCGTTTGGTTAGTCAAATGCAACAGCTGCTTTTGTGGTATGATGAACATAATTTTCTATCAGTACTTAGATCAGTTTATGATTGTTTTCATAGATGATATTTTGGTGTATTCGCGTACCGAGGAAGACCATGACCAGAAATTGAGGATAGTTTTGCAGATCTTGATAGACAAACAGTTGTATGCAAAGTTGAGTGAGTGCGAGTTCTAGATCCGAGAAGTAGTCCTGGACATGTAGTGTCAGCTGATGGAATTAGAGTTGATCCGAAGAAGATAGAAGCCATTGTTGAGTGGAAGCAACCGAAGCCTGTGACATGGATTCGTAGTTTTCTAGGCTTAGCCGGATACTATAGGAGGTTTGTGAATGATTTCTCGAAGATAGCCAATTCTTTGACAAAGTTACTTTAGAGGAATGTTCAGTTCGAGTGGTCAGATGCGAGACATCAAGCCTTTGAGAAATTGAAAGAAGCTTTGACCTATGCATCGATTTTGATTTAGCCAGAGTCGAGTAAGAACTATGTGGTTTACAGTGATTCTTCATATGTAGAGTTAGGTTGTGTTCTCATGCAAGACAGAAGAGTGGTGACTTATGCCTCGAGACAGTTGAAGACTCGTGAGCGTAACTAACCGACATTTGACATAGAGTTAGCTACAGTTGTGTTTGCTTTGAAGAAGTTTCAGAGGCATTACTTGTATGGTGAGAAATGCATAATGTATATAGATCATCAGAGCTTGAAAGTTTTGAAGACATAGGAAGAGTGGAATCTTAGACAACGTAGGTGGTTAGAATTGCTTAAGGCCTATGGTCTCTAGTTTGAGTAGGGGTGTTCATTTCTGGGTACCCGAAATTCCGGGCACCCGAAATTTTCGGGTACTAAACGGTCGGCCCGATACCCAGTCCATAAGAATCGGGTACCCGCAAACCGGGTACCCGCAAAACCCGGGTACCCGCTAATTCGGGTAATAGGGTACCCATTTTTTTGTTTCTTTCTTTATTTATTTTTTTCTTATTTTTTCTTATTTTTCTCTTATTTTTTAAAAACAAATTAAAAAAAATAAAATCAATATATATTTTTTAAAACCAATTTTACTTTGAATTGTATATGCTTCATTGCTTTGAAAGCATAGTGCAGTAGTGCACTGCACTGCAGTGCTCAGCTCACTGCTCACCCACTCAACTATTTCATTTCTATTTCATTCCTATTATATTCTAATCCTATTTCATTCCTTACGTAAATATTTGCCGAATTACGTGTTTAGATATTATGAATTTATGATCCAACCGAACCCCCTATTTATTTATGTTACGTCCGTCATAAAATTAGTTACTCTATTTTAATACAGTTTATACATACCAAACTTATATGTTGGAATTAGGATAAAAAAACTCTAGACATAAAATAAAATAACAAATATTGTTTTCCACTAAAAGTACCAAACTTGTATTATCATGTAAGCATAAAGAAATTAGTACTTGGATTCCATCCTTAGAAAACAACAAGTGTAGGAACATAATCCAAACAAAATGCAAATATAAAACACATAGTTCATACAAACCAAATTGTGTAGGAAGTAGGAACATAATCCAAACAAAATGCAAATATAAAAGATGATAGAGTCTAAAAATTCAAATTGCATAATTTGAATATAAAACTAAAAAGTTTGAAGAAAATGCAACTAAAGAAATATATTTCATTCTTCCGAAACTTCATTGGTCTCATCAATGATGATTGTTGGTTGCTCGGAAGTTAAATCTTGCATTTCTACATAAAGCATTTCAAATATATGTCAATATCAAATTAACAATAATATAAATAAATAACACAAAAAGAAAATAATAAATTTAAATTCGAAAACTTACCTTCTTTCATATTCTCTAATGCTAGCAAGCTCTCCTCTATCGCAATGGGGTCATGAGAAACACGTATCCAATCTTGAGTACAAATAAGAGCTTCCACCATCTTAGGAGTCAAAGAGGTGCGGAAAGAATCAAGAACGCGCCTTCCGGTGCTAAAAGCGGACTCTGAAGCAACGGTAGAAACCGGAATTGCAAGTACATCACGTGCTATGCTCATAAGAATATGATAGTTATTTGTTTGCACAGACCACCAAGCCAAGATATCAAAATTATCATGTCGCGAACACATTTGTCTCCCAAATATCTTTCTAACTCAGTTGTTGTTTCAGAAGTATCATTCAATTCTATCTCGGTCTCATAGTCCTTTCTCAAATTTGTTCCTTTTAACTTCCTTATTTCTCCCTCACCATCACCATGACCACTAGAATAAGGATTGAAAGAGCATGATCTCATTTGAGTTGACGAAGGATGCGAAGAAGCATAAAAATCAAACAATGATGTCAAAGTACTTTTAATTCGTTGGCACAAGTCATAAGAGTCGCAAGAATCATAAGAACGACGAACGATCCACTCAACATATCGTAACTTATGCCTAGGATCAAGAACTAAAGCAATGAACATCAACACATTCACATTATTAACATTCGTCCAATACTTGTCAAATTTCAACTTCATTTGACGTGTCATACTCTTAATCCCCTCATTCGGGTCATCAACAGAACGGTTAATTGTATACCCAATATCATATATTTCTTCCACAAAAGTATTACCAGTCACATACCTTGATCTAGAGAAACTCAATGTAGTCTCGTAAAAGATCTGAAGAAAAGGCAAAAAGGATGCAACTTTATCTCAATCTTCATCATCAGGTGCACCACCAACCTTTCGAAGCTCCTTTGTGTAAGGAAGATATTTAGTTTTCATGTTTTTGAATGCCTTCCTAAACACCAAAGCACTTTTAAGCATAGAAAATGTAGAATTCCACCTTGTTTCAATGTCCAAGCAAACAAGAGATTTAGAATTTATATTCTCCTCTTCAACACAAGCTTTAAACTTTTGAAGCCTTGCAGGAGACGATCTCACATATTTCACAGTAGCACGAACTCTTATAACGGAGACATCAACATCTTTCAGTCCATCTTTAACAATCAAATTCAAAATATGTGCATCACATCTCATATGTAAAAATTCAGCATTCAACACACAACTATCCCACAAATTAAGAATTTGCTTCAAATACTTGATCGCTAGATCATTAGAACTAGCATTATCAACAGTTATAGTCATTATCCTCTTAAGACCCCATTCTAGTAGACATTTTTCAACAGCCCTGACAATAAGCTCCCCAGAATGACCGGCAATTGGACAAAAGTTGATGATCATTTTACGTAATTTCCAATCATCATCTATAAAATGGGCAGTAAGACACATATATGACAAATTTTGATCAGATGTCCATGTATCAGTGGTAAGACATACCCTAGAAGATAAAGTACTGAAATAGTTCTTCAATTTCTTCCTTTTTTCAATAAACAGAGCATAACAATCTCTAGTAATGGTAGCACACGAAGGAGGAACAAAACTAGGAACTGCAACCTTACAGAAATGACGAAATCCTTCACATTCAACAAAACTAAATGGCAACTCATCAACAATCACCATCTTAGCAAGTGCTTTTCTAATCTCATCTTGATCAAAATGCCATAATCTAGGAACACTAACAGTTTCAATAGTGCCATCAGCATTGCACTTTGTCTTAGACTCAAAATATAAGATTGTTTGTTTTGTATCTACATTAAAAGGAGCTTTCTTACACCGACTAGTGTGACGCTTCATGGCATTAGTTCCATTACTAGATGCACAAGATATCTTTTGAGAACAATAAATACACTCAACATGATATTTATCACCCTCAATTTCTTTAAAGTGATCCCAAACAACATATTTTTTTCCTTTTACCTCTTTCACTCGAAGCTTCAGCAATCTTTTTCCCTTTCCTTTTGTTTTTTGCAATTGTTGGAGTCTCTACCACATTGTCAGCCTCAAGTTCTTTAGGAGACTCATTTGAGGAAGATATTCTCATTAAATCATCATCACAGTTTCCCCCCGTCATTGACATTATCTGAATTTTTTTATCAAATTAGTTTGAAAATTATCACAGCTTCATAGCACTATACATATGAACTTTAAAGAAATTGAGGGTGATAAATATCATGGCGTTCAAAAAAGGGAATAGATGTCCTTATTAAGCTTGAAACTTTACAGTGCTGTGAAAGTGCTATAAAAATTGATCACTGTTCAAAATACACTTCTTTATTTTCCACGGTATCCACATCTAATACACAAATCCGAGTCTGAAAACGAGTCTTACCATAGCAAATTACAAATTGATGCATAATTACAAATTCTAGCATGTAATCAAATACGCACACAATAAACAAGAGCAGAATTTAGCTGCTGTTTTTTGGCATTTCTGCTCACTATTTCTAGCCTAACTCGGACCTAAAGGCACCTAAACAATGTCGGTTTGTTAGGGAAGAAATTCTGGTAATTATTTACAGCTTCTAAAGAGGCTTTTGTTGTGCAAAAATTGCCCCTAAACAGGTCTGGTCTGTTACTACAACCTACTTTTAAGTGCTTATATTTTCTATGAGTTAAACCTTAAACTACCTTTTAACTTTTGGCAAAAATCAAATTACCATTTAACTTCTCAAATCAGTAGATCGACAAGTATTAACAATTAACAATGAATCGTATGAAAGTACAATGGAATAGTAAATAATCTTATTCTGGTATATACTTATCCACCCCTGTTAATTATCCTCGTAAAATTAGATGTCAAACTTCTATAAAAATTAGATGGATTGTTTTACCTTTTGCTTTGGTAAATTTCTACGAGCACCGAGCAGTGGGCAGTGGGGGCACTGTGCTGACGCCTGACGGTCGTACAAAGTGAGAGGAGTGTGGCCGGCGATGGAGGCTGCTGTGCTGATCGATGTAGACGAGGGAGACGGCCGTCACGATAGTGAGAGGAGTGAGCGATGGGAAATTAGGGATTGGTCGATTTGAGGAAATTTGATTTCTCAATTCTGTGAGTGAGGGAGAGGAGACGCGCATCAGGTAAATTTCTCACCTAAAACGGTGAGTTTTAATTAAAATAATAAAAAATAAAAATAATTAAATCGGGTATCGGGTAGTCGGGTACCCGACTTAGAGCTATTTTTTGACCCAGGCCCGACCCGGATACCCGAAAAAAAAACGGGCCGGGTACCCGACCCGAAAATTTGGGTAATTTTTAAAAAAAATACCCGGTAATTTTAAATCGGGTATGTGGGTCAGCGGGTCAGGTCAATCGGGCCGGGTAATTTTGAACACCCCTAAGTTTGAGTATATTCCGGGTGAAGCCAATGTAGTGGCGGATGCTTTGTGTAGAAAGGTAGTCGTTGAGTTGAGAGCCATGTTTGCTAGTTAGAGCTTGTCCGATGATAACGGTCTAATGGTCGAGCTTCAGGATGGATCTACTTTAGGTCAGTTGATTTGAGAGAATCAGTTGTTAGATAGATCTTTGGCACCTCACGTGCAAAATATAGCGGAAGGAAGACATACAGGCTATAGTTTTAGTGTTGGTGGGGTCTTGTGTTTCAGAGATAGGATAGTTGTGCTAGATGACAATGATTTGAGGTATAAGATCTTGATTGAAGCGCACAGTAGTCCGTTTTCTATGCATCCCCGTAGTACAAAGATGAACCGTGGATTGAAAGATGAGTGCTATTGGGTTGGTCTGAATAGAGGTGTTGACGATTTTGTGAGCAACTGTAAGGTTTGTCAGTGTGTTAAGGCAGAATCTCAATTTCTGTCTGGTTTGTTACAGCCGTTGAGAATTTCAAAATGGAAGTGAGAAAATGTTACGATGGACTTCGTATCAGGATTGCCTTTGACTTCCTTTAAGAAGAATTTAGTTAGGGTGATTGTTGACCGTTTCCCAAGGTGTGCTCATTTCATAGTCGTTTATACGTAAGTTAGCCGATTTATACATCAGTGAGTTTGTGAGATTATGTGGTGTGTCGAAGTCGATTGTGTCAGGTAGAAATTCGAGGTTTACATATAGCTTTTGGTAATGTCTGCATGTTGCTTTGGGTACCCGTCTGAATTTCAGTACAACGTATCGCCCTCAGTCCGATGATCAGTCAGAGAGAGATATCCAAATATTAGAGATCGTGTTAAGATGTGTATTATTGACATTCAGTGCTGCGTGGGAGATCTGTCGAGCATGTCAGGGTTAAGTACCGACACAAAGGTGTGGAAGAAACCACTTGCGGTAGAGAAAAGAGGATATGGAAAGACAATTTCCTTATCTCTTTCCTTTAGGTAATTTCGGGGACGAAATTCCTTAAGTGGGGGAGAGTTGTAACACCCCGGGTTTAGGGGTCGGATGTTACTCGGGTAAATCGGGTTTGAGTCGTGGGCTCGTTTTAAATTAAATTGGGTTTTGGTTTAATTAAAAGGGTTTGAATTCATTAATGGCATTTTGGTAAATTTTAAAATGAATGGGAAATAAGATGACAAAAAGGGGGTTTTATTCGAAAAAAATGCCCATCTTCTTCATTCCACCATTTTTGAAAACCTAAAACCCCTCTTATCCCCTAAAGCACTATTTCATCAAATATCCCCAACATTTCCATAGCTTTAGTTTTCATAGAAATCCTCTTTTTGAGTTTTTGAAGTTTTCAAGTTTGAAGAAAAGCATGAAACTTTAATGGCTTCTTGGGTTGTTTTTTATTAATAGAGTTAAGTTTTGATCTAACCTTGCCCTATGGAACATTATATCTCATTTTGGTTGAGTTTTATAAAGAATCCCGAAATGGGTTTTATGGGTATATTTAAAGTGTCAAAATTTGTGTTTTTGGAATGGTTTTGTGAAAAAATTGTTGGCCTGATGTTATAGTAACATTGGGTAGGTGTTTTTAGATGTTATTTGATAGTTTTTAAGTGGTGATAGTGTTGGTTTGAATGGATTCTCGTAGCTACTGCTGTAAGTGATTTTTAGGAGTGAAAAATGGGAGTTTTTAAGGTGTGTATGTGGGGAAATGAAGGGCTGATGGTTGTACAGCCTTAGGGTGATGTTTTGGAGTGTTTTAAGTGTTTAAATTAAGAAGTTAATACATTGTTTTTGATTGGTTAGAAACAACGGATTTAACCTTGGGTGGTTTGGATTTCGTTCCGGCAAGTTCGAAAGCTTAAAACGACTTTGTGGTTTGCATTGATGTGCAGATGGTGAGTGGAAATGTTTTTAAGCAACATTTTGGTTCAAAGATGGTTTTGAAAGAGTTTGGATTGAGCTTGAAAGGTCAATCTAAACTCAAGAGTAAGTTTATGTGTAACGCCTCTTTAAATTCCCCTTTTTACCGTTTGTTTTTCATTACTTGTGGTGATATTTTGTTATGCATGAAATTCCAATACTTTGGAAGGAAGCATGTTGTTTGTTATTATGTTGTTGATCATGCATGATGGAATCGATGGTGTTGTTCATATGCCTTGTAAAATATATGTAAGTTGGTGCAGGTTGTGCACGGAAATGGTAAGTAAGACCAATTGCGGTTGGTAAGATTGTAAGTAGTAAGATTGTGCATAATTGTAGATTTTGTTACAAGTTGTTTTGGTCGTGCATGATATAGTGTGTTCATGTCGCATGATGGTGATGTGTATATCGTGTTGCATGGTTGGTGTCGAACCTCACGTGATGGTTGTCGTTACTACAGTGATGTGTGGTCCCACCGGTAGTGACTAGTATAAGACTACGATGATGTGTGGTCCCACCAGTAGTGACTAGCAGAAGAGTACGGTGATGTGTGGTCCCATCGGAAAACTACTAGTCGAACGGTAATGTGTGGTCCCACCATGTGTGTTTTGGTTATGCTTGTGCATACAATGTATTGTTCATGTTTGTGTCTCACTATATCATTCCCTCTTAATGGTTTTGCTTTAAATCTAGGATTATGCCTTTATGCCTACCATGAGGTGTGATGCCATGACAAATGTCTATATTGTTGACTTGTGGTTGAACTTGTATGTTAGTAAGAGGATTATGTCGTTTGATAAATCGTATGTGTTGGCTTTGTGTTAAAGATAACTTTGAACCCTGCATTGTCGTTGTTATGTTTTCGAGCTCCGCTCACTAAGCTTTATGCTTACGCTCTCCTTTTTCCGACAATGCAGATCTTTAGCTTGGAGTTAGCAAGGAGCAAAGAAAGGGCGTCCAAGTGTGTGGTAGTTGCTCAAGTATGTTTTGGTAAATAATGTAGTAGCTTAGCAATGGGAAATGCTACGTGTTTAGGAGTGTGTATCTGGACTCCTTTGTGTTGGCTTTATGTTGTTAATGCTTGTGTTAAGGTATTTGTAAACCATACTTGATGCATGCTTGTCTTGTGGTTGAAACTTACATCCTTTTTTATGAATTACTATGTGCATGTTTGTCTAAGGCTTGAATCTTGAATGCTATGTATGAATTCTATGTGGTTGTGTTGATCTCTAAATGTATAGTATTTATGTGTTCGATGTGTGTTAAGCATGTTCGAATAGGATATCTTGTATCTAGGGTTGATGCTTGTGTGTTGTGTGAGGTTTTAGTTGTGTTTGGGGAAAGCCTTGTGCCTTAAACCAGCTAGAACCAATATGCAGACAGAGCGCGTTTCGAAATGGTTGGTCCCGTTTCGATACGGCCTCTCGTTCCAGGCCTGGCGTTTCGATACACATAGGGGCCATTTCGGTACAGTTTTGCCACTGGAAATATGAGAATTTGCCGATAAATTGAGGTACCGAAACGGGTCTTGGTGTTTAGAAATGGTCAATATGTCGTTGACCACGAGAAGTTGACCGTTGGGGGAGTTTCGGAACGGTTGACCACCGTTTCGATACGGTCCTCTCATGTTGACTTAGGCCCGTTGACCAGGTCAAGGCGTTTCGATACACTTCTTGGGTGTTTCGAAACGACCTGCTTAATAAGCTAAAAATGGATTGTTTTGTAATGATGTTGAGTTGATTGCCTGGTTTGTTGCTTCCGTTGTTGACCCTTCATATAGGATTTAAAAAGGCCATTTAGACAAGATAATAATAACAAGAACTTTTTATAGGGTTGCTAACTGAAGGGGATCCTTAGCGGGTTTCACTTTGGTTTTCCCCGTGAAGCCTACTCGGACCAGTCAATCATCAAGACCGGGACGAGGGGGTTACAGTTACCTAGGCTTCCTCTAGATCGTGAGTTAGAGTTTCGAATAGATGTGATGTCTGGCAAGACACCTGTATCCATTGCATCGTATCGCGTGAGACTGACAGAATTGAAAGAGTTGAAGAAATAGATCCAAGAGTTGTTAGAAAGAGGTTTCATTCGACCAAGCATCTCACCTTGTGGTGCGTCGATCTTGTTAGTTAAGAAAAATGAAGGGTCCATGAGGATGTGTATTGACTACCGTCAACTCAATAAGGTAATAATGAAGAACTGTTATCCCCTATCGAGGATAGACGACATGTTTTATCAGTTGAGAGGTGCTCGTGTGTTTTTGAAGACCGACTTAAGATCGGGTTACTACCAGTTGAAGGTAGTGGAATAAGATGTTTAGAAAACCGCGTTCAGGACGCGATATAGACATTATGAGTTTTTGGTAATGCCTTTTGGGCTTACCAATGCGCCTGCATCTTTTATGAACTTGACGAACCAGATCTTCCAACCTTATCTAGATAAGTTTGTGGTGATCTCCATTGATGAAATCTTAGTTTATTCAAAATCAGAAGAGGGGTACGACTATCATCTTTGTATTGTTCTTCAGACCTTGAGGGAAATGTAGCTTTTTGCAAAGTTCAGTAAATGTAAGTTTTGGCTCCCCGAGGTGGCGTTTTTGGGCCACATAGTTGTTGCGGATGGGATTCAGGTTGATACACAAAAGATTCAGGCAATGGTAGAGTGGAGACCACTTAGGAATATTGCGAAAGTTCATAGTTTTCTTAGGCTTGATGGATATTATCATCATTTCGTCAAGAATTTTTCATCATAGCGGCACCCATGATCAAGTTATTACAAAAAAACAGTTTCATTTGATTTGAATGAGATGAGGTAACAAAGCTTCAAGCAATTGAAGGCTTATCTTACGGAATCCTTGGTGCTGACACAACCCGAACCGAGAAAGGATTTTGTTGTGTTTAGTGATGCTTCGTTGAATGGGCTTGGTTGTTTCCTTATGGAAGAAGGTAAGGTGGTTGTTTATACTTTGAGACAACTTAAGCCTCATGAACAGAATTACCCTACGCACGATTTGAAGCTGGTCGTGGTTATCTTCACTTTGAAGATTTAAAGGCATTATCTATATGGGGAAATTTGTTATATCTACACTAACCATAAGAGTTTAAAGTACCTCGTCACCCAAATGAGTTGAATTTGAGGCAAAGGCGATGGATTGAGTTGTTGAAAGACTATGATTGCATTATAGAGTATCATTAAGTAAAGCTAATATAGTAGTCGACGCCTTGAGTAGGAAGCCTATGTCAGACTTGAGAGCGATGTTTTCCGGTTGAGGATGACTAAGGATGGTGGGTTGTTAGCTGAGCTTCGTGTAGAGCCCACCTTAGTGCAAGAGATCAAGAGGACACAAGTGTTAGATGAAGAGTTAGTAGTGAAGATTGAAATGGTTCAAAGAGGCGAAACATCCGATTTTGAAGTGCGAGATGGTGGGGTCTTGTACTTTAAGGATCGGTTATGTGTTCCAGCTTTGGAGGATTTGAGAGATCACATTGTGCGAGAGGCACACCGTAGTCTGTTTGCCATGTATCTCAGAAGCAACATTTCCTTTTCAGCAAGTTAAAGCCGAGCACCGAGTTCCTTCGGGTTTGCTACAGCCCATTCAGATTCTACAATGGAAGTGAGACCGGGTGACCATGGATTTTGTAACGGGGTTGTTGTTGACTCAAAAGAAGCATGATGTCATTTGGGTGACTGTGGATCATTTGACCAAGTCTGCTCATTTCATGCTTGTGTGTATGGATTTTACACTCGAGATGTTGGCTCGGTTGTACATCCAAGAGATAGTAAGGTTGCATGGAGTGCCATCATCAACCATATCGAATAGAGATCCACGTTTCATGGCAAGGTTATGGAAGAAGATACACAAGGCTTTCGACACCAAGTTGTATTTCAGTACAACATTTCATCCTTAGACCGATGGTCAGTCTGAGCGAGTTATCCAGGTTTTAGAGGTTATGCTTCGGTGCTGTATCATTGACTTCAAGATGAGTTGGAAGCACAGTTACCACTTTTCGAGTTTACCCACAACAACAACTTTTTGGCGAGTATCAAGATGGCTCAATTTGAGGCCTTGTATGGGCGTAGGTGTAGAACACCCTTGTGTTGGACCGAGCTTAATAAGAGAAGAACCGTGGGGTCAGAATTAATTAGACAAACCGAGGAAAAGGTTTAGATAATCAAGGAAAGATTGCAAGCGGCCTTTGATCGTAAAAAAGCTTATGCGGAATGAAATCGTAAGCACATAGAGTATGGCGTTGGTGATAAGTTATTTCTCAAGGTGTCACCATGGAAAAGAGTAATCCGCTTTGGGTAGAAAGGCAAGTTGAGCCTAAGGTTTATAGGACCGTATGAGATTCTTGAGAGGGTTGGACACGTAGCTTACCAATTAGCTTTACCCCTGGAGATGGTACACATCCACAATGTGTTCCATGTGTTTATGTTGAGACGTTATCGTTTCGACCCATCGCATGTTATCTCACTTGAGGAGATTGAGAACAACACCGATTTGACCTACGAAGAAGAGCCGATAAGAGTGTTAGACAAGGGAGTCAAGAAACTGTGCAACAAGTGTATACCTCTAGTTAAGATGTTGTGGAGAAACCACGGAGTTGAGGAAGCTACATGGGAAGTCAAGAAGGACATGAAGTTACTCTATCCGCATTTGTTTCCGAAAGGTAAATTTCGAGGATAGAATTTTTTTTAAAGATGGGAAAGTTGTAAAGATATGAATTTCGGAATCCAATGGTTGGTTTAACCCGAAGTGAGGGCTTCATTTTTTGGGCAAGAGTTGGGCCTTTGATAGCTAGTGTGGGCTTGTTTTTGGTTGTTGGGATTGAGGCTTTGATTGGGTGATAAGTTAGGAGTATGAAGGATGGGTAATGAAGTAATTACCTCTTTTTAAAGAGAGATGATGGGGCTTCTTTATTTCTCAGCAGAAAAAGCTTGTTGGTGATATCACCATGTCCCATTGTTTTCTCTCTTTATCCATGCTCATCTCTCATCTAAGAAACAAAGTCTAAAGGGGTGATTTTTGCGCTTTGGATTGTGAATCTCGGCTTTTGGGCGTTAGACAAGTTGTTCAGCATCCAATGATCTACATTTCAAGGTAAATATCATCAAGTTTGGAGAAGGATGAGTTTTGGTGTGGGTTTGAGTGCTTGAGCGAGAATGAGAGATTTAAACCCATTTTTTGTTGTGAAGTTCCCCCTTTTATGTTTCTTAACCCTTTAGTAATGTTTTAATCCGTTTTGCAACATCGACTTGTAGTGAAAGAGGTGGGAGAACCCTCCAAGGAGCTTGGGAAGAGGAATGCTTGAGAAGTTTAGCTAGAGGCTTCTTTTTTAGCTTAGGATTAAGGTTAGTACACTACTAACTCCCATGTATTTCTGGAAATCATCAATGTGATTACTTGGTTGCTAGATCGATAGATTGGTTGTTTAAAATGCTTGAGCCTTCATTAATGGAAAATGTTGAAACTAGTGTTAAAGTGGCTTAAAATGGTAGGAAACAACTTAAATTACTTCTCATAACTTCTAGGTTCATTTTGAGGTTTTAACACTGAGTTTTGGGGGTAAGAGATGTGATTTACAAACTCCAGGAAGTAAGTTCCGAGTTCGAGTATCGATACAGGTTGAACGCGTATCGGTACCCCGTATTAAACTTGAAGAACGCATGCAATTCTTGAAGGGCGTATCGGTATACCTTAGGAGGGTACCGATACCCCTTGTTCTACAAGAATTATAGTGGCCAAAAGTAGTACCAGTACGCTTGAGAGAGTATCGATAACGATGGTCGTATCGGTACACGATCCCGTGTATCGGTATAGGACCGTCGGTCAGCCCTGCATGTACATAGCTTGGTTTCGATACGCTTTGTTGGTTATCGGTACCGTAAGGGGTGTATCGATACTCGTAGGAGGGTATCGATACGCTCTGGGCAATTTGCCCAAAAAATACATTTTGAGTTCGAATGGCCTAAAATTTGAGGACTAAGTCCCAATGGGCCTCTAAAGTGGTAAAATGAATAATAAAACTGAGGAATTGAGTTTATAACTCCGTATGAGGCCTAAATGGTTAACAACTTGGTAAATGAAAACAGAAATTGCTTGTATGTACTAGCAACCCTTAGGGATCCTTGGTGGATCATGTATGAACGTGCTAGGTAAGGGCACTTGTGTGGTTGAGTTATGTTGATTTATGGGATTCGGATACCCAAAGAAAGTGTTGCAACACCGTGGTTAGATATTTTCCGATTGTACGTTCTTGAAGATGTGTGGCACCGGGTCTCATTCGAGATGTTCGATGAGAGATTCCGAGCATGGGTGTACATTTCCGAAGCTGTGTGGCACTAGGCCTCACTCCAAGTCTATTGGTATGGTATTGTGTGATGTATATGATTGGTTAATATCTCCCTTTGTCTTGCTATGTGTTTAGGTAGCTAGTGGTAGCGCCAATGTTGATATTTTATGCCATGATGTCTTTCTTTAGCTACTTGCTTATATTTATGATTTGCATGAAACATGGTTGAGTGGAAGTGTATCCACTGACCTTCGCTAGATCAACGTCCGAAATAGTTGTTTCTGTTCGCAGGTTAGTAGGTTGACGTGCATCGTCGGAGCACCATCAGAGTAGGACTTCAGCACCGACTTGTGTCCGAGTACAGTACTTAGATTATTTAGGCTATGTATTCGCAGGACCCTATGTTGTATTGTAACTCTTATTTTGAATTTTAACTTATGTGTCGAATGCTTTTAAATCATGTATTTTTAAATGAAGTTCGCATGTAACGTTTTAAGTTGGTTTATCAACTTGAATATTCAGAATTAATGGATTTTATGAAATAAATGTGTTGGGCTAAATCTAGTTGTAAAATTTCATAGGTTTGAATTTTGAGTTTGAGGCCCAGTTTATGGCATCCGAGCTGGGGATGTTACATAGTTACTCTTAGAATGAACCTTTGTGGTATTTGATCCATATTAATTCACCAATAAAGTTAATATATATGGTTATACCAAAAGTGGATCATAATTTTTGACTAGTCTTTGTTCAAACAAAAGCGATGGTGAACTTGGATTAATGCTTATTTTTCTCGAGGTTTTTAAGCTTGTTTTCTTGACCCCCAAACCATTTGAATTCCATACGGCAAGCATACGAAACATATTGGTTAATGCAGTTTTTTTAATATACACGTGCTCGAATATGTGTTATTAATATAAAAATTATTTTTTTTCATTGAATTCATTCATTGAATTTTGATATATTCGTGCTTGATATTTGATATATATTATATGGATAAGAGTTTACCAAATAAATCTTTTTTTTTTATAAAAAAAAGTGTATTTGTATGCGACATACAATTTAAAAAGAGCAAATTCGGATTTTTTGTTTTAATTTTCATATGTAATGGTGTTTAATATTTGTGTCCGGCACATGTTAAATTCATATATGAGCTCAAGAATATGATCTTTTAAATATATAAAAAGATTAAATACATATTAGATATTACGGTATAATCAATGTTCTAGTTAATAGTTTCCGGCATTTAACCGAATGAAGCTCCGACTCTTTACAAAAGAAATCCAAAAAAATGTGAAGAATCTACTTGCTAAACTATTGCTCCATGGAAACAATACCAGCAATGTTCATAACTTCGATGGTGGGAAAGGCGGCAGCGAGCGAAAGAGATGGCCGTCCGCGTTGATTCCATTCACGACACAATGGCCCGAGCCGCCAGGGATGTTGGTGCAAGGCGAACCAGCAGACGGCGGAACTGGCCCCTTGGGCAACGACTCAAAATAAGGCAGCATTTTCTCGAACAATTGCTCCCTTAACTGCCATGGCCTTATTGCAGCACCAAATTCTGCAGTACACGAAAGGAACTAGATGGTAAGCACAAGTAGTGCTCTTGTTTCTTTGAGGAACCCCATTCGAGTATGAACAACTCTGTTTGCTTTGAAAATTTGTATCTTCGCTTTATATATATATATATATGTTTTACTACATGCAGCCCTAAGTGCTACATATTAAAAACTAGCAAGATTCTTATCATTAATGTTTATTTTACTTTTTAATAGAATCTATTATAATATATTTAATTACATTCTTAAAAGTTATCTTTCATTAAATTATGATGTTTAATGTAATTAATTATCACGTAAAATTATTTTTAAGGTTTAAGGTTTTAAAGTTTGAGATTTATAATTGTATTGTTTGTCTTAGTTTTTAGGAAAATTCTACAACGTGCGACGAACATTGATAAACACCACTAATGATGAACACCGATGAACACCATTAAATTATTTAATAAAGATTTAAAATTTTAAGGACCTATCATACAATTAATAATTATTTTTAAAATTTTAATTAAATTATTTTTTTATATATTAAAATTTTATTTTTTAACAAGGGTAAACTATATATTTAGTACCTCACCTATTTCCGTATTTTTATTTAACCCTCATTATTTAAATATTATTTCAATTTGACCCTATTCTTTATAAAAAAATAATTTAACCCTTAACCTAAAACCCTAAACTATTAAACCTTAAACCCTTAAACTCTTAAACCTATACCCTAAATCATATAAAAACACATTAAAAACAAAAACGATGCATACAAAACGTGATGAATGTGATCGACATACTCTTGACATCATCTTAAGTAACAGAAACTCTACCCAGCTATCTACAAATCAAAAAGGAAAACCATATCTAACATATATGGTGGCAAGCAGCAAGCAGCAAGCATAAACATAAGTTACCAGTAACATAATCTTGGTCACTTTAAACGAACAATGACATATCAGGTAATGCAAAGCCAATATAAAGTGGGAGCTAGAAATGATAGTACCTCCAATTACAGTACATATATTGGTGATGAAGTGCAAAAACGAAATATGTTCCTCCTTAACAGTGACCTGCACAGAGAAAGATGGAAAGCGATGTTATACTGTCTTTTTTTAGATGTTTTTCGAGTTAATATCTAAGCAATTCCAATGGATTGTGTTTCCATCCTTACTTCTCAACACATCTTTAATTACTTGTATCATCATGAAACTATGCTACGGATATCTGATTAAAATAAAAGGAACCAACCTTGATTAGAGAGAAGTCATAAAAGAAGAAAACTCCAGGATGAGAGTTAAAGTATATGGTTGTGAATTGAATTAATCGATGATTGTGAAATCATTTTAAGGGTATATAGTTTAGGGTATAGGTTTAAGAGATTAAGGGTTTAAAGTTTAATAGTTTAGGGTTTTAGGTTGAGGGTTAAATTATTTTTTTATAAAGAATAGAGTCAAATTGAAATAATATTTAAATAATGAGGGTTCAATAGAAATACGGAAATAGGTGAGGTACTAAATATATAGTTTACCCTTATTAAAAAATAAAATTTTAATATATAAAAAAATAATTTAATGAAATTTTTAAAAATAATTATTAATTGTATGATAGGTCTTTGAAATTTTAAATCTTTATTAATTAATTTAATGGTGTTCATCAGTGTTCATCATTAGTGGTGTTCATCAATGTTCGTCGCACGTGGTAGACTCATCCTAGTTTTTAAGGTTAAGGTTTAATGTTGTATGATTTTTATGGTTTTAATTTTTATAGTTTCAAGTTTATTGACTACGCTTTATGATTTTAATGTTTATGATTTATGGTATTTAAGATTTGGGAATTTATTGTTTAGGGATATAATTTTAAGGTTTATAATCTAAGTTTTAGTATGAATTTAAGGTTTATATTTGGGAGTTTAATTACATTAAATACCCTAAACTAATAAAACTTTCTATATATATTAAGAATATAATTAATTTAAGGAATGTAATTAATGGAACTATCTCTCTATATATTAGGAATATAATTAATTAAGGAATGTAATTAATGGAACTCTCTCACTATATATTAGGAATGTAATTTTTTTCTCGGCAAATTAAAGATTTTATTAATAAAATTAGAGTATCACTGAGAAGTAGACTATAAGAAAAAGGGCAAATTACATAAGTGACCATCATACTATGAGTTTAGTCGTGATTTGACTATCATACTTATTTTTGGAGCAATTAAACCATCATATTATTAAATTAGACTTAATGTGGCCACCTTCCGTTAGAATCTAACGAAAAGAGTGATGTGGCAGTTAGTAAAAATTTATGTAATTACACATTTCGTCCTTATTACTTATTCATTCTACTAATTTGGTCCTAATTTTAATTTAGGCTTAAATGCCCATTTGGCCGTTGAAGTTATTAAGTTTGTTTTGATTGGTTGTACAGTTAGGATAGACAGCTAGGATTAGTTACTAATTAGTTTCTTTTCTTTAAGTGTTTCTTTGTTAGTATATATATGTATATTAATCTATTTGTATTTTAATTAAGTTTTGATAAATAAAATAAAGCTTTTCCCCACGTGTTCTTTTCCCTTTGTATCCAAAATTCCCAAATCGTATTTCGTGATTCCCAAATTGTCTACCGAGAGGAAAAACCCAAATCCCTAAATTCATCATGGTATCAGTAGATTTTTCTTCCGATTCTGCTGAATCTGGCCGTCCCTTCAAAAACGATGATCCTGCCGGCGAGTACTACATACATCCCAATGAAAATCCGGCTTTAATCCTTTCTTCTTCTCTTCTCAACGGTAGGAATTACCATGCGTGGGCTAGGTCAATGAAAATGTCATTGATTTTCAAGAACAAGTTCGGTTTTGTGGATGGGTCGATTAAGGAGCCTGTCGAGTCCGATTCTCGTTTCACTTCCTGGGTTAAATGCAATAACCTAGTGCTTTCGTGGTTGCAGACGGCTTTGAGTCCTGACATTACCCAGAGCGTACTCTGGATTGATACGACGTCCGAGTTGTGGAAAGATTTGTTTGACCGGTTCAATCAGGGCGATTTTGTTAGGGTTTCCGATCTGCTTCACGAGTTTTACTCATTGGGGCAAGATAATCTTTCAGTTACTGTTTATTACACCCAATTGAAAATGATTTGGGATGAAATCTCTAATCTTCAACCCCTATCTTCTTGTGAGTGTTCTGCTGTTAAATACCGTAAGCAAGATTTTTTGCTTCGGTTTCTTAGAGGTTTAGGAGGAAACTTTTCTATTCCTAAATCCCAGTTGCTCATGATGAAACATATTCCTTCTGTTAATGAGGCGTTTGCTATTGTTTTACAACATGAACGTTCTTTGGCTTCTAATATTGATTCTCGTATCCTGCTTGCTAGTCGATATGAGTCGAATGTCAAAAATCATGATTCTTCTGTCCGTTCTGAGTCTAAAAATAATGGGCCTAAGAAGTTTTCTGCTAATGTTGCTAATAGTAAACGACCTTTGTGTGTCTTTTGCGGGTTGTATGGGCATACGGTTGATAGGTGTTTTAGGAAACATGGATTTCCTTCTGGTTATAAAAACATGAGTGTTGTTTCTAAGGCAAATAATGTCAATTCTTCTGGGGATTCTTCTGTTAGTCCTGATGTTAAGGATAGTATTTTGGCCCCAACTAGTTTTACTAATGATCAGTATTAGGCTCTTTTAACTCTTTTGCAAGAAAGAAATCAGTCTTCAGTTCAAGAATCCAAGGTTAATGCTTTGACTGCTGCTTTTGACGTTCCTTCTCAAGAAGCATGTATGATCTTTAATTGTTCTTCTATTAAACTTGGTAATTCTTCTTGGATTTTAGACTCTGGTGCAACAGATCACATAGTTAACCATCTTAATTATTTTGTTGATAAACATCCTGTAACTAATAAGTTTGTTAAATTACCTAATGGTCAATTAATTCAAGTGCCTTTTGTTGGAACTGTTAAGCTTCATTTTATGTTAGTGCTATATAATGTGTTTTATATACCTAACTTTGCTTTTAATTTGGTTTCAGATTCTAAATTGGCAACAACTAATATTTCCTTAATTTTTAATGCTGATGTCTGTATTTTGCAGGATGTTGTAGTTTGGAAGATGATTGGTATAGCTAAACAACAACATGGCTTATACCAGTTAGATACTTTTTTTCCTTTTGTTTCTAATTCTGCCATTGATTCTGCTAAGCCTTTTGTTTCTGTTGCTTGTGATTCTCTTTGTAATTCTGTCAGTTTTAAGCTTTGGCATAATAGGTTAGGACATCCCTCATGTATTAGAATGAAATGGTTTGCTGAGCTGAATAAGAATATACCTGTTAGTTCTTCCGATTCTTCTGATCTTAACTGTCATACATGTTATCTTGCTAAACAAAAAAGAATTCCTTTTCCTGTTAGTAATTCCAAAACTGAGTCTTGGTTTGATTTAGTACATTTAGATACTTGGGGTCCTTTTCTTATTAAAAGAGTGTATGGTTTAGTTATTTTCTAACCATTGTTGATGATCACAGTAGATACACATAGATATATCCTTTAAAGTTCAAATCTGATGTTAAAAATGCTATTGGGGAGTTTTATAATATGGTTGAAACCTAATTTTCTAAGAAGATTAAAATTTTCAGAAGTGATGATGCTAAAGAACTCAATATGGTAGATTTTTTTAACAAAAAGGCATAATACACCAAACTTCCTGCACTCACACTCCGCGTCTTTTAGAACTATGGTTCTCAAGTTGGGCATACAAAATCTATATGCTCCAACTTGAGGGGGGTATTAAGTTTGTTTTGATTGGTTGTACAGTTAGGATAGACAGCTAGGATTAGTTACTAATTAGTTTTTTTCTTTAAGTGTTTCTTTGTTAGTTTATATATGTATATTAATCTATTTGTATTTTAATTAAGTTTTGATAAATAAAATAAAGATTTTCCCCACGTGTTCTTTTCCCTTTGTATCCAAAATTCCCAAATCGTCTTTCGTGATTCCCAAATTGTCTACCGAGAGGAAAAGCCCAAATCCCTAAATTCGTCAGAAGTATACAAAAAATACTGAACTGCCCCTTAAAGTATTTTTTGAGACGTTTTTCTCCCTGAACTAAAAATCGTGACCTCATATGCTCATTCCGTTAAAAAAATTCTCAGAGACCAATCAGAACATGCCACATGCCATTTTATTAACAAAAAACAACCTGACTTAAATAAAATGGATGAATTGCACATTAAGTATGCCAATTTTTTTTCATTTTAGTATATTTTAAATTGTCTTACATTTAGATAATAATTCCAGAAAACATACATTCTTTATTTTTCTTATTGCTAGAATTATGAGGCAGAAGGGATAAAATTCCTCTTAAGGTTTTGAATCGCATCTAAATCCTGTTTGGTCATAAGTCCGTGTTGCAGGGTTATGTTCCTTGTAAGAATCCTAGGAGTTACAAATACTTCCAGAATTGTTCCCATAAGCCCATCATAACCGATAACTTCCACTGTCTATACGTAAACACGACAGTTTGCTGCAATAATTGGAGCCGTAACGACCCCTCTTGATGTTATAAAAACTCGATTAATGGTCCAGGTCAATTACCTTTTCCTTCTTATTCGGTGAGAGGCATTAGAGTTCCATTCTACTTCTTCAATTCTATACCTTTTTGGGACTAAAATGAACAAAAAATAAAATTTGGCATACTTAATGTACAATTCACCCATTTTATTTAAGTCATGTTATTTTTTTGTAAATAAAATGATACGCTCGGATTGGTCTGCGAGAATTTTTCTAACGGAACATGCATATGAAGTTACGATTTTTAGTTCAGGGGCAAAACGTCCTAAAAAATACTTTAGGGGGAAGTTCGGTATTTTCTGTATACTTTAAGGGTCAATTGGGCATTTAAGCCTTTAATTTAATAAAATAAATTAAACATTTAATTAGAATTGGAAGAAATTAATTTTCCCATCCAATCAAATAATAAAATGTGTCACCACCTAATGGATGAGGAAAATTAAATAAAGAAAACTGACCCCAACAGAATTCAAACTCGGGTAAGGCACTACACAAGAAGCATGCCTTAGCCACCACACCAAACAAAACTCTATGCTATAAATTACTAATTTTAATATATATCTTATTTCAGACATGGATAAGGAAAATACATGCTCATCAAACCTCATCGCTTCAAGCTGTAAAACAAGTGGGGATTAATTCATCCCTGCAGTTGCTGCTTCATATATCCACATGTCTTATTAGTTAATATGTATCCCCATGTCTTGTTAGTTGGGAAGAAACTGAACAATCGAGACAAAGCGGAAGCACAATCAGTGTTCTTTCTCTCCCTGAAATGCTTGTCGATAATTATGCGAAACACAATAACATTGAATATGTTCTCTATCACTTCTAACCAATCTCAAACATCAACCAAGGCAACCACAACAATAATAAATCGAGACATCGAAATTTTACGTGGAAAATCCCTTTAAATCAAGGGTAAAAACCACGAGACTTTAGAGTCCGATCAAAAGTTCCACTATCAACAAATGTTCAAGTACAAGACTACAATATTCAACCTACAACAAGTATATAACTCCAACAAGGCTAATAACAAGTAGTCTTCAACAAAAGAGAGAAAAATGAGAGAACATCACCAAAATACATCCTGCTAAAAACGGGTATTTTCGACGCTACAAGACCCGGATGAAAAATTCGACCGTACACAATCATGAACACCTTGTCACTTAGCTGTTGTCCAAAAATCAGCTCAATCGAACCACGGATGGACCTCTGATCGAAGAGTTGATCACTGCTGCACCAAACTTGGAATATATGTTTTCTCCTCTATTTTTCTCTCAAAAACGTGAAACCCACTTTTTGAAAAATAACAAATCTAATAACATTTTCCTACTGCCAACACATTTTATCACAAAAGCCAAAGGTAGCTTTTCACCAAAAGTCAAAGGACAAAAAGCAATAAATGCATGGCATAAAACTTGTAACACCCGTGTTTTGGGCCTAGGAGTTAGCCGGGTATTAGTTCGAGTCAAATAAAACTTAATTAAAACATTTCAACTTCAAATAATGGCCTAATTGAGTTTTTGGAAAAAGGGAAGGGACTAGGGTTGTAATTTTACCCAAAAGTTTTGAAAAGCAAGACCACTTTAATAAAAAAGTTGTCTTACTCCCTCTTTCCTCCCTCTTTCACGTTTGAAAGCTCCCCCACCATTTCTAAAACCTTTCAAGCTTTGTCACTATTCCATTGATCTTACTACTTGATTTTCAACACCAATTTAAGAGGTAATTACGTTTTCTTAATCTCCTCTTCAATCTCTATCTATACTTTGTCATAGATTTCAAAGTTATAGAGTTTTGAAAATTAGGGTTTATATTAAAGTTTGAATTTTTAAGGGGTTTTCTAATTGGTTTTGATAAATTGAGTTGGGGTTTTAGTTAACTATGTTATAATGAGTAACATATATCAAATTGGTTGAATTTGGGTGAAAATTCGTAGCTTGTTCTTGAGGTAGATTTTAAAGTATTAAAACTTGAGTTTTTGGTGGGTTTTATGTTGAAATTGAAGGGCTGATGGTCTACCTATGTTAGGAGGGTGATTTAGGATGTTTTGGAAGTCATTTGGATGTTTGGAAATTGAATTTTCAGCAAGCCTTTAGGGGAGCACGAAAATTGGGATTTTAGGAGATTATGTGATTTGAGAAATTGAGGAATTTGGGTTGTGTTAGCAAAGTATGTTGATGGTTGAGTTTAGCATTGAATTGGGAAGTAATGTGTATGTTTTGTTTGGCTAGAAGCAAGTGGAAGCGTGGAAGAGGCTTTGGGACCGAATCCGGGTGCGTAGGAGGAATGTTCGATTTGCTAAGGAAGGGCAGTGAGTGGTTTCAACTTGTTTTAAGTTTGGTTCGAGTATGTGTAGTGGGAGTGTGTGTGAAGTGTGCTTGGTAGGCCACTCATAGTTAATTCAAGTTGTTGATTTAACCATTGATATCCATGAATGCTATTATGCTTGTTTGACTATGCTATTATGATTGTGGTTGATAGATGTGAGTTTATCTTGATATGCATCTATGAGATTGAGCATGAATGTGGTTGATGATATATATATGATGGGGTTATGATAATTGGCACTAAAATAATTACCGGTTGTAAATGATCGATCATTAGGATAGTGTACACACAAATTGAGTCAAAAAGTACGTGGCCTTGATGGCGTTAAGTCATCAAGGAGGAGTACGGTGATGTAACATTCCACCGGAAGCTTTTATTACATTTCTACGAGATGATGAGTGGAATCCCATCCGTAGGGCATGTGGCGATGAGTGGAATCCCGCACATGCAAGGTCCGGTGATGAGTGAAATCCCACCGAGGTAAAGTGCTGTCGAGGTTTAAATCCGCACAATCGGGGTAATTAAAGTGGCCAATTAACTTGTTCATACATTGTGATATGTGATGATGTTATATGTTGATGATATATGGTGTTGCTATATGATGTTGATATTGATATATGAGCTTGGTAGGATCGAGAAACCATATATGCCACTTGAAAGACTAGCTAGGTCTACTTGACTCTTATGCCTATGTTTGATGTATGTAAGACTAGGATTAACATGCTTGAACCCTGCATTGTTGATGTTTTTCGCTTTAGAGCACCCTCACAAAGCTTATAGCTTACGCTCTCTATGTTCAACAATGCAGATCATTAGCGTGGTGTTAGCTCGAGGCAAGGCAAGAAGGGTTTTCCAAGTTGTTGCTCAAGTATGGTTAATTTTGTACTAGTTAAGCAATGTGGCAATAGGGTGTGTTTGTATGAGCCTTGTATGACTCTTTCGAATGATGTTGTTTTGGATTGATGTTTTGGATTGTAAAGCATGTAATGCTATGTTGATTGATGGTGTGTGATGGCATGTCTTAGATGCTTAGGTTGCCTTATGTATGAGTGCAAACCTCTTGTGTTGAATGGTGCCATTTGGGCTCTTGAGCTTCCATGTTTGACCCTAAATGCTGAATTTACTCTTATGTTGGAATGTCATGTTCGAATGCCTTGATTCTTGTTAATTGCTACTTATGGCTCATGTATGATTGCTCAAATGATTGTATGTGCGAGTCTTGTGAGTGTTAATTCATGCCTTTGGTCCTTTTTAAGCTTCTACATATGTCTATGCATGATCTTAGTGTTTTTCATAGTTAGGAAGTCCTTAGGTTGAGCAGTAAGTGATCCCCTGCACTAAGGTTTCGAAACCTTTGCAGAAAATTTGGTTCTAGGGGTCACTGCCAGCCAAAGTTTCGAAACCTTTGGGGTAGGTTTCGAAACTATGGTCAAAGGTTTCGAAACCTTCCCCAAAGTTTCGAAACCTTTGGTGAAAATTTGGTTCCAGGGGTTACTGCCAGCAAAAGTTTCGAAACCTTTGGGGTAGGTTTCGAAACCTTTGCTTAAAACTGCACTGTTTTGACTTGTTGGCCTTTTTAAAGAGAAAAACACATAGGAATTAATGTGCCTTTAGTCAAGATTACAATTTGGGTGTTTGAATGTGGTTTGGGGTTCGATTGTGACAAGATTAAAATGAAAAAAAAAATTTAGGGTTGCTAACCGAGGAGGAACCCTATGGGTTTCGCTTCGGTTTTCCCCGTGTGGCCCACTCGGACCGGTCATCCGGCCAGACCGGGACGAGGGGGTTACAAAACTTCTCCAGCAAAACAAGCAAACTTGTTGTATGGTTGTCATTCAAGTTGCAACCTGTTTTCTCAAGTTGTTTCACATTTTAGGTTGTAACCACTTTTGCATTACATTTCAAGTTACACCACATTTGCACCACATTTTAGGTTGTAACCTACTATCAAGTTGCAACCCGTTTTTAAGGTGATGGGTTCCCCATATAGTGGGACTCACACCCAACAAATCTCCCCCTCCAACTATGTGGGGAATGCCTCCATGCCGGAGGTCAAACAACACGCCTCGAACTTCACTCTTGGTAAGCTTTCGTCAACCTATCAACACCATTATTATCAGCATGAATCTCTTCTCAAGCTCTAACAACTTAGCTTCAAGAACATCTCGTATCCAATGGTACCTCACATCAATATGCTTAGATCTAGTATGAAAAGTTGAATTCTTTCTAAGATGAATCGCGCTCTGGCTATCACAATACAAGACATACCTCTCTTGAGTATAACCGAGTTCCTGCACAAACTTCCTCATCCAAAGCATCTCCTTGCACGCTTAGGTTGTTGCAATGAACTCTGATTCGGTGGTGGACAATGCAATACATTTTTGCAATCTTGATTGTCATGCCATAGCTCCCCCTGCATAAGTGATCAAGTAACATGAAGTAGATCTCCTCGAGTCAATATCTCTGGCCATATTCGAATAGTATATCCAACAAGAATAGGTTTCTCATTGCCGAAACAAAGTTTCATGTTGGAAGTACCACGAAGATATCTCATAATCCACTTCATTGCATTCCAATGTTCTTTGTCTGGATTAGAAAGAAAACGACTAACTGTACCAATAGCGTAAGCCAAGTCAGGTCTAGTGCATACCATCGCATACATCAAACTACCCACGACTGAAGAGTAAGAAACTTTCTACATCTCCTCCTCTTTTTCTGTGGAAGGACTATGCTTGGCACTCAATCTAAAATGCGTAGCAAAGAGAGTATTCACCGCTTTAGCTTTGTCCATACTGAACCTTTGAAGTACCTTCTCAATGTACCTCTCTTGTGATAACCACAATTTCTTGGCTTTTCTATCATGTGTCAACCTTATGCCAAGAATTTGCTTTACTGGTCCCAAATCCTTCATCGCAAAGGATTTACTCAACTCTTGCTTCAACTTGTCAATTCTAGAAGCATTGCGACCAATAATAAGCATATCATCAACATAGAGCAAAAGGATAATAAAATCGTCACCAGAGAATCTCTTGATAAACACAAAATGATCAAAAGTAGTCTTCTTGTATCCTTGCTACTCCATAACAGACTCAAACTTCTTGTACAATTGCCTATAATCTAGGATTAACATGCTTGAACCCTGCATTGTTGATGTATGTAAGACTAAGCTTATAGCTTACGCTCTCTATGTTCAACAATGCAGATCATTAGCGTGGTGTTAGCTCGAGGCAAGGCAAGAAGGGTTTTCCAAGTTGTTGCTCAAGTATGGTTAATTTTGTAGTAGTTAAGCAATGTGGCAATAGGGTGTGTTTGTATGAGCCTTGTATGACTCTTTCGAATGATGTTGTTTTGGATTGATGTTTTGGATTGTAAAGCATGTAATGCTATGTTGATTGATGGTGTGTGATGACATGTCTTAGATGCTTAGGTTGCCTTATGTATGAGTGAAAACCTCTTGTGTTGAATGGTGCCATTTGGGCTCTTGAGCTTCCATGTTTGACCCTAAATGCTGAATTTACTCTTATGTTGGAATGTCATGTTCGAATGTCTTGATTCTTGTTAATTGCTACTTATGGCTCATGTATGATTGCTCAAATGATTGTATGTGCGAGTCTTGTGAGTGTTAATTCATGCCTTTGGTCCTTTTTAAGCTTCTACATATGTCTATGCATGATCTTAGTGTTTTTCATAGTTAGGAAGTCCTTAGGTTGAGCAGTAAGTGATCCCCTGCACTAAGGTTTCGAAACCATGGGTAAGGTTTCGAAACCTTTGCAGAAAATTTGGTTCCCTCGAAACCTTCCCCAAAGTTTCGAAACCTTTGGTGAAAATTTGGTTCCAGGGGTTACTGCCAGCCAAAGTTTCGAAACCTTTGGGGTAGGTTTCGAAACCTTTGCTTAAAACTGCACTGTTTTGACTTGTTGGCCTTTTTAAAGAGAAAAACCTATAGGAATTAATGTGCCTTTAGTCAAGATTACAATTTGGGTGTTTGAATGTGGTTTGGGGTTCGATTGTGACAAGATTAAAATGAAAAAAAAAATTTAGGGTTGCTAACCGAGGAGGAACCCTATGGGTTTCGCTTCGGTTTTCCCCGTGTGGCCCACTCGGACCGGTCATCCGACCAGACCGGGACGAGGGGGTTACATTTGTTGGTATCAGAGCCTGAGGTTACCGAGACCTCGGGCAGGTAAGTGAGGTAAGATTAATGTGTTAAATGCTTGTGTTGTTCAATGCATGATTTGCCATGAATCCTTGATGCTTGATTGATCGTATGATGTTTTGAATGCATGAACTGTCGTGTCTGGTGTAGAGTGAGTGTCCATTGCTACTATTACTTAATTTAAAAAGATTTTTGGAAAGAGGAATACTTGAGCACTATTGGACCCTTGCTTTGACTAACGTAATCCTTATCTGTTTCTTGTTGTAGTTTTACCTTGCTAGTTGAACCATGAGACCACGTGGGAGGCCTAGGATGGTTCAACCGAAACCACGGGCAGAGGCTCCGAGGGTTGAGCCGGTAGTTGGGGTTGGAGCTCAAGTGGGAAAGCATGTGGTTGGAGTTGGAGCTCCTCCACCACCTTCTCCACCAAGAGCGGGAGGTGAGGCCGGGGCCGAAGGTGAGGGACCACAAGGAGGTAAAGGTGGCCAAGGTGGCCAAGGACCGGCCGGAATTGACTTAACTCTGTTGGTTCAGGCGATAGCCGGGGCATTCCAGGCTGCAGTAGCTGGAGGTCAGACAGCTCATCATCAGGGTGAGGGCACCGGATTGCCATTAGAGAGACTTCGGGGCCTTGGGGCCGAAGAGTTTAGAGGTGCTACTCCGGAGAGGTCAGAGATGTGGTTTGAGAAGACCGTCCGTATTCTTGCTCAGATGGGATGTACTGGTGAGCGCAAGTTGGGATGTGTTGAGTCTCTGCTTCAGGGTGATGCCTACACCTAGTGGGTCACCGTTACTTCGGGGATGGATGAGACCGAGATCACTTGGGAGTTCTTTGAGACAGCCTTCCGGAAGAAGTATTTGGGTCCGCGATACCTCGATGAGAGAAGAGAGAGTTTATGGCATTGCTTCAGGGGAGTATGTCCGTGACTGATTATGAGATTCGGTTTGTCAGATTGAGTCAGTATGCACCTGAGCTTGTACCTACTGAGGTGGAGCGTTGTAACCGCTTCCGATATGGGCTGAGTAAGGAGATCAAGACTTATACTCTAGCTTCAGATTACACTGATTTTGATGTCTTGGTCTCGAGGGCCAAGGACTTGGAGCACAGTTTGAGTTTGACCAGGCGGTCAGGTGGATCTAGTTCGGGTAAGAGGTCCAGCAACTTTGATAGAGGTGATGCCAAGAGGCATCGGGACAACCGGCATCAGTTTGATCATAGGCGTGGTGGCGGTAACCACGGTAGGGGCCATCAGGGTCAGAGAGCTGGTGGGAAGTTGCCCACATGTGCTACTTGCGGGAGGAACCACACCGGTGAGTGTTGGGGGAACTACCATTCTTGTTGGAGTTGTGGTGCTAGAGACCACCTTAGGCGTGACTGTCCACATCAGGTGGGACAGGCACCAGCTCAGGCTCCTGCTAGAGCAAATGGCTTTCAGAGAGGCCGCGGGCGCGGTAGAGGTAACTTCCAGCCGAGGAACGATGGTCAGAGGAACATAGCTCATGTTGTTGCAGTCCAGCCGGAGGGCGGAGGACAGGCTAGGGTTTACGCTCAGCGCGGGGAGCAGCATGAAACTGATGTGATCGCAGGTAACTTTTCGATACAGTCTTTGGGTTTGCTTTCTTTGATTGACTCTGGGTCTACACATTCCTACATATTGAGTGAGCATGCACAGTCCTTGAATTTGCCTTGTGAGTTGTTAGAGGTAGGAGTTAGTGTTACTAGTTCCTTTGGGGACACAGTAGTGGTTAGGAAGATGTACCGAAGGTGTCCGTTGATGGTTCAGGGGCATGTGTTTCCAGTGGATATGATGGAGCTTCCCTTCTATGGTTTTGATGTGATTCTGGGTATGGACTGGCTCACGGAGCATAGAGCTAGGATAGATTTTGAAACTAAACGGATTTCTTTGAAGCTCACAGATGATTATGAGATTGTAGTGGTGGGTGAGAACGTGAAGTTCTTGTCCAATGTGGTTTCAGTGTTAGAGGCTAAGAGGTTAGTGGAGTTGGGGTGTGAAGCATACTTAGCGTATGTGATGAACCCTAACATGAGTGAGGTTAGACCTCAGGACATCCGGACAGTATGTGATTTTCCTAGTGTGTTTCTGGAAGAATTGCCAGGGTTACCACCGGACAGAGAGGTAGAGTTCAGCATTGAGACTTATTCTGATTCAGCTCCTGTTTCGATTGCTCCGTATCGTATGGCACCGAAAGAATTGAAAGAGTTGAAGACTCAGTTGCAAGAATTGACAGATAGAGGTTTTATTAGGCCTAGTTCTTCACATTGGGGTGCACCGGTATTGTTTGTGAAGAAGAAAGATGGAAGTATGAGAATGTGCATAGATTATAGACAGTTAAATCAGTTGACAGTGAAGAACAAATATCCGTTGCCTAGAATTGATGACTTGTTTGATCAGTTGAGAGGAGCATCGGTCTTTTCGAAGATTGATTTGAGATCAGGTTACTACCAGCTAAAGGTTAGAGAGGTTGATGTACCGAAGATGACCTTTAGGACTAGGTACGGTCATTATGAGTTCTTAGTCATGCCTTTTGGGTTGACTAATGCACCGGCAGCTTTCATGGACATGATGAATATGATTTTTCATAAGTATTTAGATCAGTTTGTGGTTGTATTTATTGATGACATCTTGGTGTACTCGCGAACTGAAGAAGACCATGACCGACACTTGAGACTTGTTTTGAAGACTTTGCTAGATCATCAGTTGTATGCGAAGCTCAGCAAGTGTGAATTCTGGATCCGAGAAGTAGTCTTCTTAGGACATGTAGTGTCAGCCGATGGGATTAGAGTTGATCCGAAGAAGATTGAAGCCATTGTTGAGTGGAAGCAACCGAAGTCTGTGACAGAAGTACGTAGCTTCCTAGGCTTAGCCGGATACTATAGGAGGTTTGTAGAGGGTTTCTCTAAGTTAGCCACTCCATTGACACAGTTACTTCAGAAGAGTGTTCAGTTTGAGTGGACAGATGCAAGACAGAGAGCCTTTGAGAAATTGAAAGAAGCTTTGACCCAAGCACCGATCTTGATACAGCCTGAGTCCGGGAAGGACTATGTAGTTTACAGTGATGCTTCTTATGTAGGGTTAGGATGTGTTCTGATGCAAGACAAGAGAGTGGTGGCTTATGCCTCAAGACAGTTGAAGACCCATGAGCGCAACTATCCGACCCATGATATAGAGTTAGCTGCAGTTGTGTTTGCTCTGAAGATTTGGAGGCATTATTTGTATGGTGAGAAATGCACAGTGTACACCGATCACAAGAGTTTGAAGTACATTATGACTCAGCGAGATTTGAATCTCAGACAGCGTAGGTGGTTAGAGTTGCTAAAAGACTATGATCTTACTATTGAGTACCATCCGGGTAAGGCCAATGTAGTGGCCGATGCATTGAGTAGGAAGATGGTCGTGGACTTGAGAGCTATGTTTGCTAGATTGAGTTTGTCCGGAGATGGTGGCTTGATAGCCGAGCTTCAGGTTCGACCTACTCTAGGTCAGTTGATTCGAGAGAAACAACTCTTAGATAGATCTTTGGCACCTCACGTGCAAGATATAGCCGATGGTAGATCTTCAGATTACAGCTTCAGCACTGATGGGGTTCTGTGTTTCAAAGATAGAATAGTTGTGCCAGAAGACAGTGACTTGAGACGTACGATCCTGACTGAAGCCCACAGTAGTCCGTTTGCTATGCATCCTGGAAGTACGAAGATGTACCGTGATTTGAAGAATGAGTACTTTTGGGTTGGCTTGAAGAGAGATGTAGCCGACTTTGTGAGTAAGTGCTTAGTGTGTCAGAGAGTGAAGACGGAACATCAGGTTCCCTCAGGTTTGTTACAGCCGTTGAGAATTCCGGAATGGAAATGGGAGAACATCACCATGGATTTTGTTTCGGGTTTGCCTTTGACTCCTACGAAGAAGAACTCAGTTTGGGTGATAGTAGATCGTTTTACGAAGTGTGCTCACTTCTTGGCAGTCAACACTACTTACACCTTAGATAGATTGGCTGATTTGTACGTTGGTGAGATTGTGAGGCTACATGGTGTGCCGAAGTCCATTGTGTCAGATAGAGATCCGCGGTTTACTTCTAGATTTTGGGAATGTGTGCATACAGCTTTGGGTACCCGTTTGAACTTCAGCACTTCTTATCATCCTCAGTCAGATGGTCAGTCAGAGAGGGTTATTCAGATCTTAGAGGATATGCTGCGTTGTTGTATCATAGACTTTCAGGGTACTTGGGAGAAGCATTTGCCTCTAGTAGAGTTTGCGTACAATAACAGTTTTCAGTCGAGCATTCAGATGGCTCCGTATGAGGCCTTGTATGGCAGGAAGTGTAGAACTCCAGTGTGTTGGGCCGAGGTAGGACAGAAACTGTTACCTATGCCGGATTTGCTCAAGGAGACAACCGAAAAGGTAAAATTGATTTGTGATCGCTTGAAGGCTGCTTCGGATAGGCAGAAGTCCTATGCCGATTTGAAGAGGAAGGAAGTTGAGTTCTCAGTGGGTGAGAAGGTATTCTTGAAAGTGTCTCCGTGGAAGAAAGTGATGAGATTTGGCCGAAAAGGGAAATTGAGTCCGAGGTACATAGGACCGTATGAGATTGTGAAGAGGGTTGGTCCGGTTGCTTATCAGTTGCGTTTGCCATCCGAGCTTGAGAAGATACATGATGTGTTCCATGTGTCGATGCTTCGCAAGTATAGGCTCGATCCATCACATGTTATGCCCGTAGAAGAAATTGAATTGAATCCGGATTTGACTTATGAAGAAGAGCCAGTAGAGATCTTAGCTTCTGACAGTAAAGTGTTGAGGGGTAGATCGATTGAGTTAGTAAAGGTGCGGTGGCGACGTAGAGGGGTGGACGAGGCCACTTGGGAAAGGAAGGAGGATATGGAAAGGCAGTTTCCGTATCTCTTTCAGTCAGGTAATTTCGGGGACGAAATTCCTTAAGTGGGAGAGAGTTGTAACACCCGTGTTTTGGGCCTAGAAGTTAGCCGGGTATTAGTTCGAGTCAAATAAAACTTAATTAAAACATTTCAACTTCAAATAATGGCCTAATTGAGTTTTTGGAAAAAGGGAAGGGACTAGGGTTGTAATTTTACCCAAAAGTTTTGAAAAGCAAGACCACTTTAATAAAAAAGTTGTCTTCCTCCCTCTTTCCTCCCTCTTTCACGTTTGAAAGCTCCCCCACCATTTCTAAAACCTTTCAAGCTTTGTCACTATTCCATTGATCTTACTACTTGATTTTCAACACCAATTTAAGAGGTAATTACGTTTTCTTAATCTCCTCTTCAATCTCTATCTATCCTTTGTCATAGATTTCAAAGTTATAGAGTTTTGAAAATTAGGGTTTATATTAAAGTTTGAATTTTTAAGTGGTTTTCTAATTGGTTTTGATAAATTGAGTTGGGGTTTTAGTTAACTATGTTATAATGAGTAACATATATCAAATTGGTTGAATTTGGGTGAAAATTCGTAGCTTGTTCTTGAGGTAGATTTTAAAGTATTAAAACTTGAGTTTTTGGTGGGTTTTATGTTGAAATTGAAGGGCTGATGGTCTACCTATGTTAGGAGGGTGATTTAGGATGTTTTGGAAGTCATTTGGATGTTTGGAAATTGAATTTTCAGCAAGCCTTTAGGGGAGCACGAAAATTGGGATTTTAGAAGATTATGTGATTTGAGAAATTGAGGAATTTGGGTTGTGTTAGCAAAGTATGTTGATGGTTGAGTTTAGCATTGAATTGGGAAGTAATGTGTATGTTTTGTTTGGCTAGAAGCAAGTGGAAGCGTGGAAGAGGCTTTGGGACCGAATCCGGGTGCGTAGGAGGATTATTCGATTTGCTAAGGAAGGGCGGTGAGTGGTTTCAAGTTGTTTTAAGTTTGGTTCGAGTATGTGTAGTGGGAGTGTGTGTGAAGTGTGCTTGGTAGGCCACTCATAGTTAATTCAAGTTGTTGATTTAACCATTGATATCCATGAATGCTATTATGCTTGTTTGACTATGCTATTATGATTGTGGTTGATAGATATGAGTTTATCTTGATATGCATCTATGAGATTGAGCATGAATGTGGTTGATGATATATATATGATGGGGTTATGATAATTGGCACTAAAATAATTACCGGTTGTAAATGATCGATCATTAGGATAGTGTGCACACAAATTGAGTCAAAACGTACGTGGCCTTGATGGCGTTAAGTCATCAAGGAGGAGTACGGTGATGTAACATTCCACCGGAAGCTTTTATTACATTTCTACGGGATGATGAGTGGAATCCCATCCGTAGGGCATGTGGCGATGAGTGGAATCCCGCACATGCAAGGTCCGGTGATGAGTGAAATCCCACCGAGGTAAAGTGTTGCCGAGGTTTAAATCCGCACAATCGGGGTAATTAAAGTGGCCAATTAACTTGTTCATACATTGTGATATGTGATGATGTTATATGTTGATGATATATGGTGTTGCTATATGATGTTGATATTGATATATGAGCTTGGTAGGATCGAGAAACCATATATGCCACTTGAAAGACTAGCTAGGTCTACTTGACTCTTATGCCTATGTTTGATGTATGTAAGACTAGGATTAACATGCTTGAACCCTGCATTGTTGATGTTTTTCGCTTTAGAGCACCCTCACTAAGCTTATAGCTTACGCTCTCTATGTTCAACAATGCAGATCATTAGCGTGGTGTTAGCTCGAGGCAAGGCAAGAAGGGTTTTCCAAGTTGTTGCTCAAGTATGGTTAATTTTGTACTAGTTAAGCAATGTGGCAATAGGGTGTGTTTGTATGAGCCTTGTATGACTCTTTCGAATGATGTTGTTTTGGATTGATGTTTTGGATTGTAAAGCATGTAATGCTATGTTGATTGATGGTGTGTGATGGCATGTCTTAGATGCTTAGGTTACCTTATGTATGAGTGAAAACCTCTTGTGTTGAATGGTGCCATTTGGGCTCTTGAGCTTCCATGTTTGACCCTAAATGCTGAATTTACTCTTATGTTGGAATGTCATGTTCGAATGCCTTGATTCTTGTTAATTGCTACTTATGGCTCATGTATGATTGCTCAAATGATTGTATGTGCGAGTCTTGTGAGTGTTAATTCATGCCTTTGGTCCTTTTTAAGCTTCTACATATGTCTATGCATGATCTTAGTGTTTTTCATAGTTAGGAAGTCCTTAGGTTGAGCAGTAAGTGATCCCCTGCACTAAGGTTTCGAAACCATGGGTAAGGTTTCGAAACCTTTGCAGAAAATTTGGTTCCAGGGGTCACTGCCAGCCAAAGTTTCAAAACCTTTGGGGTAGGTTTCGAAACTATGGTCAAAGGTTTCGAAACCTTCCCCAAAGTTTCGAAACCTTTGGTGAAAATTTGGTTCCAGGGGTTACTGCCAGCAAAAGTTTCGAAACCTTTGGGGTAGGTTTCGAAACCTTTGCTTAAAACTGCACTGTTTTGACTTGTTGGCCTTTTTAAAGAGAAAAACACATAGGAATTAATGTGCCTTTAGTCAAGATTACAATTTGGGTGTTTGAATGTGGTTTGGGGTTCGATTGTGACAAGATTAAAATGAAAAAAAAAAATTTAGGGTTGCTAACCGAGGAGGAACCCTATGGGTTTCGCTTCGGTTTTCCTCGTGTGGCCCACTCGGACCGGTCATTCGGCCAGACCGGGACGAGGGGGTTACAAAACTTCTCCAGCAAAACAAGCAAACTTGTTGTATGGTTGTCATTCAAGTTGCAACCTGTTTTCTCAAGTTGTTTCACATTTTAGGTTGTAACCACTTTTGCATTACATTTCAAGTTACACCACATTTGCACCACATTTTAGGTTGTAACCTACTATCAAGTTGCAACCCGTTTTTAAGGTGATGGGTTCCCCATATAGTGGGACTCACACCCAACAAATCTCCCCCTCCAACTATGTGGGGAATGCCTCCATGCCGGAGGTCAAACAACACGCCTCGAACTTCACTCTTGGTAAGCTTTCGTCAACCTATCAACACCATTATTATCAGCATGAATCTCTTCTCAAGCTCTAACAACTTAGCTTCAAGAACATCTCGTATCCAATGGTACCTCACATCAATATGCTTAGATCTAGTATGAAAAGTTGAATTCTTTCTAAGATGAATCGCGCTTTGGCTATCACAATACAAGACATACCTCTCTTGAGTATAACCGAGTTCCTGCACAAACTTCCTCATCCAAAGCATCTCCTTGCACGCTTAGGTTGTTGCAATGAACTCTGATTCGGTGGTGGACAATGCAATACATTTTTGCAATCTTGATTGTCATGTCATAGCTCCCCCTGCATAAGTGATCAAGTAACATGAAGTAGATCTCCTCGAGTCAATATCTCTGGCCATATTCGAATAGTATATCCAACAAGAATAGGTTTCTCATTGCCGAAACAAAGTTTCATGTTGGAAGTACCACGAAGATATCTCATAATTCACTTCATTGCATTCCAATGTTCTTTGTCTGGATTAGAAAGAAAACGACTAACTGTACCAATAGCGTAAGCCAAGTCAGGTCTAGTGCATACCATCGCATACATCAAACTACCCACGACTGAAGAGTAAGAAACTTTCTACATCTCCTCCTCTTTTTCTGTGGAAGGACTATGCTTGGCACTCAATCTAAAATGCGTAGCAAAGAGAGTATTCACCGCTTTAGCTTTGTCCATACTGAACCTTTGAAGTACCTTCTCAATGTACCTCTCTTGTGATAACCACAATTTCTTGGCTTTTCTATCACGTGTCAACCTTATGCCAAGAATTTGCTTTACTGGTCCCAAATCCTTCATCGCAAAGGATTTACTCAACTCTTGCTTCAACTTGTCAATTCTAGAAGCATTGCGACCAATAATAAGCATATCATCAACATAGAGCAAAATGATAATAAAATCGTCACCAGAGAATCTCTTGATAAACACAAAATGATCAAAAGTAGTCTTCTTGTATCCTTGCTACTCCATAACAGACTCAAACTTCTTGTACAATTGCCTATAAGCTTGCTTCAAACCATACAAGCTCTTCTTCAACCTGCACACATAGTCCTATTTTTCTTGTGCAACAAATCCCTCTGGCTGCTCCATGTAAAGCTCTTCTTTCAAATCACCATGAAGAAAAGCAATTTTCACGTCCATTTGTTCAACCTCTAAGTCATAACAACTTGCCAAACTCATTATAGTTCTAACAGAGGACATCTTCACAACTTGAGAAAATATCTCTTCAATGTCAACCCTCTTTTTCTTAGTATAACCCTTGATAACCAATCTAGCTTTGTATCATAGAGATAAAGACTTCTCTTCTTGCTTCAACCTGTAAACCCACCGATTCTTCAAAGCTCTCTTGCTCTTAGGCAATTTTACCAACTCAAAGGTATGGTTTTCATGCAAGGATTGAAGTTCATCTTTCATCGCTTCAACCCACTGATCTTTGCATTCACTCTCTATAGCCTTTTCATAGCACTTAGGTTTTCCCCCGTCAATCAAAATAACGTACTCATCAGAAGAATACCTGATAGAAGATCGTCAATTTTTGGAAGACCTTTGAAGTGGAACTTCCAGTGGAGCTATAGGTGCATGTTGTTGATCGTTCACAGCATCATCCATGGGAGCATCAAGGTCACCTATATCTTGCTGGTCATCATTAACATCACCATGCATATCACCCTGAATAAGATCTGGTGAAGGGTCTAGGGGAATCGGGATCACATCGATCAACTCATCACTATCTTGTGAATCTGCTTTCTCTGTCTTATCAATGTCATCAGTGATCTGATCTTCAACAAAGATAACATCTCGACTTCTCACGAGCTTCTTCTGAAGTGGATCATAGAGTCTTGGCATCCAACTTGGATCTTTCATCCTTCAGAACATGAACAAATGCTTTACAATCGAATATACGAAGGTGATCATATGACACGTCTTTACCAAACCAAACTCTATCTAGTACATCATCCCGCAAAGGAACACTAGGAGACAAATTAATCACATATGTCACTGTATTTAAAGCTTCAGCCCAAAACGATCTCAGAAGCTACGCATCTGACAACAAACATCTGACTATCTCAATTCATGTTCGGTTCATTCTTTCAGCTAAACCATTCAACTGTTGAGTCTTAAGTGGTGTCCTCTGATGTCCAATTCTCTGTCACAGACAATACTCATGAAAATGGCCATGTGTACTCACCACCATTATTTGTACGAATGCACTTCAACTTCTTCTCTGTTTCTCTTTCAACTGATGCTTGAAACTGTTTAAATACCTCAAATACTTGGTCTTTTGACTTCAAAGTATAGACCCACAAATTTCTTGAACAATCATCAATGAAAGTCACAAAGTAAAGTGCACCGCTATGTGACCTTACCTTTATCGAACCACAAACATATGAATGGATCAACTCTAGCAACTCTGATCTTTTATGAGGAGGACAGCTTCTAAAAGAAACTCTTCTCTACTTTCCCGCTAGACAATGAACACAATTCTTCAGTGTAGCATTCTTCAAACCCGAAAGTTGATTCCTTTTTACTAAACAGTTAAGCCCATTCTCACTCATGTGACTAAGCCGCTTATGCCACAACTCAGTTGAGATGTTATTCACTGTCACATTCATAGTGTCTCTAGAGGTCGAAGCCTGCATCAAGTATAAATTTGAGCTCTTCTTTCCTCGAGCCACAACCAAAGAGCCTTTAGTCAGCTTCCACTGCCCCTCACTAAAAGGTGTTACAAAATCTCTCATCATCAAGCTTTCTTGCAGATATCAAATTCAAACGGATATCCGATGCATGTCTAACATCCTTGAGAGTTAACTTTGTACCATTATTACTCACCAAGCTAACATCTCCCATGCTAATAACCGGAACCAAATTGTCATTATCTATCTTTCATACCCCAAAATCACCGAGAGTATAAGATGTGAAGAAATCTCTCCTCGACGTGACATGAAGTGAAGCACCAGTATCAATCACCCAACTAGTCTCGTCGCATGCTAGGTTGACCAAATTCTTATCACAAATAACTAACAAATCATTATGAGTAGCAGTAGCAACGCGTTCGGATTTTTCATCATCCTTCCGATCGTGTTTATCACCACCACCTTTGTTCTCTTTCTTCAGCTTGAAACAATATTTCTTGATATGGCCTTTCTTGCCACAATGATGGCACTCAAGATTCTTGTATCTCGATCTTGACTTGCTTCGGCTTTTATCTCTACCATTTCCATCTTTGTCTCTATTTCTCGCCTATTCTCGGTAACCAACACCTCAGACTGTGATGTAGAACCATGAGATCATCTTCTAACCTCTTCATTCAACACACCACTCTTAGCCAAATCCAAGGTAATAATACCTTGCGGAGCAGAATTAATGAGTGGGACCCGAAAAGTCTCCTTAGAGTCCGTTAGAGTAGCAAGCAACCGAAGCCCTAAAATCTCATCATCACATTTGACGCCCATACCAAGCAACTGATTCATCACACTCTGAAACTTACTATCATGGTCAGTTGTACACGCCTCTTCTTTGTATTTCAGTGCCATCATCTTCTTAAGCAAAAACAACTTGTTATTGCCCGACCTTGAAGCGTACAAGCTTTCAAGCTTCTCCCACAATGTGCGAGCATGTGTCTCTTGATCAATATAGTTGTAAACATTCTCTTCAACAAATCACCGAATAAAATCACAAACTTGTTGATGCTCAAATTCCCATTCTTCATCACTTTTTGACTCGGGTTTTTGAGTAGCAAAGACCGGAAGATGCAAAGCCTTCATAAATAATAAGTCTTTCATTTTATTTCGCCAAAGTTGATAATTCGTGCCATTTAACATAATCATCTTGATCGTATTAATCTCCATAATTATCTGACACAGTAACCAAGCTCTAATACCAGTTTGTTGGGAAGAAATCAAACAACCGAGACAAAGCGGAAGCACAATCAGTGTTCTTTCTCTCCCTAAAATGCTTATCAATAATTATGTGAAACACAACAACACTGAATATGTTCTCTAGCACTTCTAACCAATCTCAAACATCAACCAAGGCAACCACAACAATAATAAATTGAGACACCGAAATTTTACGTGAAAACCCCCTTTAAATCAAGAGTAAAAACTACGAGACTTTAGAGTCCGATCAAAAGTTTCATTATCAACAATATTCAACCTACCACATTTGCACCACATTTTAGGTTGTAACCTATTATCAAGTTGCAACCTGTATTTAAGGTGATGGGTTCTCACATAGTGGGACCCACACCCAGGCCCGGCCCTGGGCAGGGGCAACAAGGGCGCCCGCCCAAGGCCCACCACTCAAGTGAGTTATATGTTTTTAATTTTATTCGAATTGTATTTATTTTTAATGGTCTTATTTTTTTTAATATTTATAGTAGTGGACTAATTTTTAAGTGAGGTCAAATTTAATATTTCTTATGAAAAAATCTATATTACCTCATTGAAAATCTCGTACACCAACAAATCAAGTGGGGTCAATTGCACCCCCAAATCATATGCTACATCCGCCCATGGTTAGCGGCAGCATCTAAAACCACGATACCCGCAACTGTTATGTCCACAATAACATATGTTATTAAGAGATTTCACAAATGCGATACTTGCAGAGATCGAAATAGCATTTATAAATACGTTCGAAACTACAATTTAAAATTTTAATTTAAGGCTCATTTTTAATATTCGCCCTGGGCCACAAAAAGCCCAAGACCGGCCCTGCCCACACCCAACAGGAACTTAAAGAAAGGGAGAAAATGGACTGACTCAGTATTGGAGCTGAGGCAAGAAGCTGTTAATTCTTATGAACTTGAAGGGATTGCAAATGTTCCAAGCCTGCAGGAAGAAAATGGAACAGGAGCTGATTCGGGATTGCGGTTGAGTACTAGGACTGTTGATTCATCTGAACATGATGGAATTGTGGACGTTGCAAGCTTGCAGGAAGAACATTATTTCCCTAGCCATTTTGGAAAGAAGGTTTATAGTAATTATGCCGAAAAATCCCCTTACAGCATCAACAAATCCAATAATGTTGTTGGTACTAAGAGTTCCAATCGTTCCGAGCGTTTGCCTAAGCTTGAAAGATTCAATATATGCCTACCTCGATTCAGAGATATCAGAACAAAAGAAATCCTAAGGCTTGGAATGGTTTTGTTGAAACATTATATATCCCGTGAACAAGTTTTTTTCCTTGATGCTTAGCTTTAATTCAATTTACATTCTCTTGTGAAAATTGTGTAATCCATCCCTGGTCCAATCTTCAAGTTTCAACATCAAAACGATGGGGTTTGATCGAGCCATGTATTTTCCTTATCCATGGCTGAAATAAGATATATAATAAAGTTAGTGATTTATAGCACTGGCTTGTGCTTAGCGCAGTGACTAAGGCATACCCTTTGTGCTTTATCTGGGTTTGAATCTTGCTGAGGCTAGTTTCTTTTATTTCATTTTTCTCATCCATTAGGTGGTGACATGTGTCATCACCGGATTGGAGTGGAAAAATAAATTAATTTAATTAAATATAAATGATTAAATTCCTCCAATAAGGTGTTGACACATGTCATCACCTAATTAAATGTTTAATTTATTTTATTAAATTAAAATTAGAACCAAATTGATAGAATGTATAAGCAACGATGACCAAATGTGTAATTACACAAATTTTTACTAACTGCCACATTACTCTCTCCGTCGGGTTCTAACGACAGGTGGTTACATTGAGTATAATTTAATAATATAGTGGTCTAATTACTTCAGAAAAAAATATAATGATCAGATCGCGACTAAACTCATAATATAATGGACATTTATATAATTCATTCTAAGAAAAATTACAAGTACCTCAAAGGGCAACCAGCAGCATATAATCTAATGCCTCATACTAGAGCAATCTGAACTCCTTACATACACTTACAAAAACTAAAAAAGCAACACCTTAAAACCACTTAAGCCAACTAGATAACACGATGCAAATATAAAACAGACAACCAACATCTCCAAACTAGAATAACGCAATACACTTTCGAATCCACTTCAAGGCACAAGCACCTCAAAACACCATAAATTAATAAAACTCTAAATTATTCAAATTTAATGTTTTAAGAATGTAATTAATTACATTATAATAAATTTCATATAATATATATATATATATATATATATATATATATATATATATATATAATTGTGGAACTTAATAGTGTTGATTAAGTCGTCAATTGAAGCTGCTAATTATGTTGAATACACTATTGAAAGTGGAGGTTTTCGACGATATTCTCCAACGATAGAGTTAAATAAATAAGGTACAAGATGATTTGAGTGGTCAAGATATTTATATTGTTTTATTTTGTATAGATTTGAATTTTAATATTTATTTTTATATAAAATCTCTTTATTTAATAAAAATATCCTAAGATTTAATTGGATAGTCATTTTGATCACTTTTAAGCACTTTAATCCTCAACTTTTCACTTTATGTCAAAATGGTCCCTCCATAGACGAGAATTGTTAGTTAACTAACGGTAAATGGCTTGAAATGATGCGATAAACCTACATGACAGTGCACTCTGACATAGCAATGTCGTGCACTGTCATGATAAAGGTGCTGACTTGACAGAATGACACGTCAGTAAAAAATAATTTTATAAAATATAAAATTACTTTTTCCTGTTGACGTATCAATTTGACAAGTCTTTTTAAGTTGTTTATCGTTGGCATTTTCACCGAAATATCACCTAAAAATAAGTTACTAAATTGACACTCATTCAAAATTAATTCCTCGGATAGCACCCATACAGTGAACTCGACAGGCAAGTCTAGCGAGTTTTATTTTTGGTAATTTTTTAAAGCAAGTAATGGAGTCTTTAAGCGTTAAAGGAAACAAATTGTAAGGGAACTCGTCATGCAAGTCTGACAAGTTTTATTACAAAATTACCAAAAATAGAACTTGCCATGCAAGTCTGTCGAGTTCTTTAAAAAATTAAAAAAAATAGAACTTGTCATGCATGTCTAGCGAGTTCACTGTAAGGGTGTTATGCAGGGGGAATAATTTGTATGTGTGTCAGAATGGTAAATAATTTTTAAAATGGTGATATTTTAGTGAATACGCCTTTATCATTAGTTGATTAATAATTGTCATCTATGAGTGGCAATTGGGTGAGGAATAACCGAAAATTATTGGGATCCGTACCAACAGATATGGGGAATAACCAAAATCTTCACCCACAAGGAAGGGGACATGGGTAGTTTTATCACCGAAACTCAAATGGGATGGAGACGAGAATTGCTATTTCTGAACTGTGGGGATAATCAAACTGCACTCGTATAAGTTACCGTGGGGATCCCGAAAAATATCTGCAAGGATCTCAATATTTTACAAAGTTGGATGACCATAAGGGTAATTTTCTCATTTTCAAAAAAAATTTTAATCTCATATAAACTAAGTATGGTTGGCTAAAGTAAGTATGAAAATTTTTCGTAAATTTTATAAAAATAATTAAAAAGTAATCTATACATCATTGTAAACGTGATTTAGACTAGTTTTGTTTAAAACAAACTATGATTGATTTCGATATGTATTTTAAAAAATATGAATATTTGATATTGAAAGGTCATAAAAATTTGGTTGCATATTTCTTAGAAACCAGTTTTAGCAGTGGCTTTGAAAATTCACCAAAAATTCTACAACATAAATAAGGAAGCGAGCCTTATATTTCTATAACCATATGAAAGTCTAGATTCGTTTAAAAGAAATGATTCTTAATTTCACGTTATATATTAGAAGTTATTAATTTTTTAGTGAGCAAATGTCAGAAGAAAAGACTGCAGACTGTTTCAAAAAACAACAATGGCAGCGACATCATGAATTCATCATAAATCGTACAAGTAAAATAAGAAAAAAAATAATTTATATGGTTGGATAGATTATCTCTAGTTCCTTTTAGAACAAACGAATCATGATTTGGAACTGTAGATTATTAGTTACATATATTCTTTTAAATGTAGTGCAGACTATTATGTTTCAATAGTTAATATTTTAGTCATGTTTTATAGTTTTGAAATGGTTTGTTTGTTGTTGATGAAATTAAATTTATCATTTATGTTTGTTATTTTGGAGATATAATGTTGAGTGTTCGTTTTAATGTATTAAGTTTTATTTTAGGTACGTAGATTAACCAAAAATCGTAGGGATCTGTAAGGAATAGGTATAGGGACGAAAAAATCCCCGAAACATTTAACGAAAATTCCTCGAAACTGTACCCGCAAGTGTTGAGGACGGAGTGAGAAATGCAAAATTGTTCCCGTCCCGCCCCATTGCCACCCTTACAGGAAGGTCATTTTGACCTAAAATAAAAATATTAAAAGTTAAAGTTCTTCAATAATCAATTCAAAAAAAAGTTATTCAATAAAATTATTAAATTATTATAACATATTCTTTATTATTATAACTGTTGTGCCCAATAGTTATCCTCTTGGTTGACAATATTTTTATTTAACTGAAACGGGAATGTTAAGTCAGAGTCTAAATTATTTAGATTAATTGTTTTTTGTTAGCAACATATTTTCAAATTGTGTATAATCAATTTTTTTCTTTAATGTCCTAATTTATTAGTTTAGTTACATGTTATACTATTTTAAGAATTATTAAAAGTTGATGAACTATTGTTTCAAATAAATAATAAAGGAGATTTTAGAGTTGTGTGAACTTCCGAATTATTTGTGAATTTGGTTAATTTTAGGTGAACCTTTTTATAAAAAAAACAGTTAAATTTTATATTGGTTTATAATAATTTAATATCCACTATACTATTTGAAAGGAATAAAATTATAAAATAAATAGTAATATTTTAGTAGTAATTTTTTTTCACAAGCATGACTAATTTCATTATAAAAATTAAAATCTTATACCAAAGTCTTAAAACCCTAAATCTTAAGCTTTAAACTTAATCCAAAAACTCTAAATTAAAACTATAAATTATAAAGCTTACAGCATCCTAAACCCCCTAAGACCTAAACCTTAAATTAAACCCATTAAACCTAAATTAAACTCAACTATGAAAAGTAAATTTTCCACCATTGCATAGAATATTTTTCTATTTTTATTTACTATTTTCCCTAATCATAATTTAAAAGTAATGTAATTAAATTCAATTCCAATTTAACCTATATCTTATTATAAACAATTACTCCCTCCGTCCCACTAAAACTGTCACATGTTGACATTTTTCTGGTCAAAATTTTTCAACTTTGACTAAAATTTATTTAAATATTTTAATTAATTAAAAATTATAAAAAAATATATTTAAAAACTAGTTGATTCAAGGTTTTTTAAATATATTTTTTCATATTTTTATCAATAATAAATTTTAAATTATAAGAGGTCAAAATTAAAAAATTTTGACCCAAAAAAATTAACATGTGGCAGTTTTAGTGGGACAGAGGGAGTAATATAATTAATTTGAAATTCAGCTTAACGTTGGAGTTTTATAAGGATAATGTCAATCATGAAATGAAGATAACTATTAGGTTAGGTGTAGCGGTTACACAAAGAAACTTTTTTTTGGGTTTAAATCTTAAATCTTATCTTACAAATAAATGTCTCAACTTTCTTTATTTTTTAATCAATCAAAAATTGACAAGAGTCATCATGATCTGATGACATATATTATTAACATAAATTGTTTTTAGAGTATGACGATTAAAATCAAAAAATTTAAAAGTTGAGTGACAGAAGTGGTTCAAAAATTTATAAAGTTTTGTATAATTTATTAAATGGGGTCTTTAATTTATAATATAAAAGAGGCATAATTTTTTTCAAAGAAAATTATCTTAATACAAAAAATGTTAAAAATCTAACATTCACTTTATAAAGAAAGTGTGTACGTTTCCAAGGGTTAAAGAATATATATAAATAGATACTACAATATAATCACCTTAAGACTATTAAAAAAATGTTGTTCTTCTTGCATGTTTTGAACTAACATCATCAATTGGTTTCTGAGAAAGAAGAGAGGTGATGAGCCTCTGCCTGGTACACGATGGGGATATGTTTTCATTTGGGTAATTCTGGAGAATGATCTGCCAAGTTATAATGCATCAACAGGGGCTGTTTCGTAGGTGGATATGCTCTGTTTTTAGTTTCCATTTTGTATTCATCTACTCTCATTGCGTTTCCCATTATTAATACATCACTGCGCTCTTTTTTTCCTATTAGATTTAGACAGTTTTTAATTAGTCTCTATTTCTTTTCAAATATATATACATATTTATATATATATATAGAAAATTTTGTCACGTTCGACGAGTATCGATGAGCACCACTAACGACGAACACCGATGAACACCATTAATTTAAGTTATAAAGATTATAAATATAAATGACTCACTATATAATTATAAATTATTTAAAAATTAAAAGGTAAATTAATTAAAATATATAATTTTTATTTTTATTTTTCTTTTAAACATATATCAAAATACATATTTACCCATAAATTACGGAACTTTAATTTTATTTATTTAAAAATTAAGCCGCCACTGTCGTTGCTTCCATCGTCGCCACTACCTCATATCGTTGTCGTCGTTGCCTTTTGTATCAAATAGTTAACCCGATATTACAACTTTTACCGGACCTGGCATAAAGGTTTATCCTAACCGATTATGATTTATTCTAATCGAACTGCATCAAAATATACACATGGGCATAAATTCTTTTACGCTATTTACAACTTATACCGCACCTGGCATAAAGGTTTATCCTAACAGATTAGGATTTATCACAATTGAACTGTATCAAAATATACACATGGACATAAATTCTTTTACGCTATTTAATTGTTGTTCATCGGCGAGGAACAACGGCTATGTAAGAGGCAACGACGACGACGGCAATAGCAGGAGGCAACAGTAAAGATGGCGACGACTTGAATTTTAAATGAACAATGATTAGGGTTTTGTAATTTAGGGATAGATATGTATTTTGATTTATGTTTAAAAGAGAATTAAAAATAAAATAATATATTTTAATTAATTTACCTTTTAATTTTTAAATAATTTATAATTATACAATGAGTCTTTTAGATTTTTAATCTTTATAAATTGAATTAATGATGTCCATCTATGCTCGTCGTTAGTGGTGCTCATCGATACCCGTCGAGTGTGATAGACTCATTCTATATATATATATATATATATATAGAAAACTCATTTTAGATTTTTTTTCGAAAACTCTATACGGTCGTACCTATTGTACATATCCAGAACCACCTATGTTAAATGATTATCGGTATAATACTTTATCAAATATTTTAATTTTTAATAAATTAATATAATAATGATGTAACAAAATAGTTGCCATATTTTTGTCTAGTCTGTCTGCAACATGCCACGTTTCTCTCAAGTGACGTCATCTTTCAAGTTTCAACCGAGTGGCCGAAGTGTTTTGGTCCACAACTTTTGCTCTTCTTTATTTCACTTTTTATTTCTTTTCGCCAAATTTTATTTACTATTTTTTCACTTTGTCCCACTTTTATTTTAAAAATATTACATGTAATAAAACTGTGGCGGCAATACTAAAATTGGAGTCGAGTATTATGTCGGAGAATGCTTTGGTCATGCGTTTGCGGAAATTTGTTCTCCAGCGGTGGGATTTGTTGGTAAAGTTTGTCTATCGTGAAGCAAACATGGTTGCGGATAAATTAGCAGGATTGGCTCAGAATAGACAGGGAGGTTGTTTTGTTTTTGAATCTCCTCCGCTAGATGTGGCTCAGTTGGTCACAAATGATGTTGGGCGATGATTTGTTTTTGTTTGATTGTATAATCGTTTCGGTAACACCATGTGTACTCTTTTCCCCCATTTAGGATTAGAGGGTTTTTAACGAAGCACGTGGTGTTACGTCGTCATCTTTATTTATCAAAAAAAAAAATTCAAAGCCATAAGAGTTAAACTGAACTTTGGATAAGCAAAATATTATTATTTAATATTATTATTACAAATAATATAAAAATTTCTCATAATAAAGTAAAAGTTACTTTTAACTATTAAGTAAAAGCTTTTACAAATTATTTTTATTTTTATTAAATCTTAGCTGTTTATGCAAGGGCCGAGGCAAGGTTTTTGGCTCCATACGGCAGTTAAATTTTACATTCATCCCAAAATTGTTTTTTTTTTTTTATCAAAGAGAAATTTATATATTAGGAGGAATTACATGGAGATAACGGAACAATAAAAGGTTCATGGCTTCTAAGCCTAATCTTAGCAACCGCATCAGCTACATGATTACAACAGCGTGTGACAAAGGAAAACACAACCGATGAAAACTTTCGGGATAGATGGCGGATATCCTGCTCAATAGCGGAGGAGGTCCAATCATTTGTGAAGCCTGCCTTTAGGCAATTTAACAACAAATTTGCAATCAGACTGCATAATGACCCTGGAAATGCCCGGTTATGGGCCAGAGACAAGTCGAAGCGGATCGCCGCCATTTTCGCTACATCGACTGATGGGGCGAGAAGAGGGGTTGAGTCCCAAAGGATAACAGTGCCCTCACAATCACTGGCGACAGTGGCAAGAATGGCTTTGCCAGAACTATCTTGAAAAGCTGCATCACAGTTGAATTTGATGACTCCTTCCGGCGAAGGGAACTATTTTTTAAGCCCCACCGCGTGAGCTAATTCCTTCTCCTGAGTACCAGGGGCTGCCTGTAGGAATTCCATACGAGCGCTTTCCGCTCTTAACCAAACTTCCTACGGGGAATCGCTCTGTCCTTCGAAGAAGAGCTTGTTCCGAAATTTTCATAAACCCCAGAGGAGAAAAGCAATGAGTGCACCACCATCCTCAAAACCAGCTTCCATTTGTAGAGTGAGAGCTGATTGCCACCAATGTGAGAAGCCCGTGAAACCTATCATTTTCGGGGAGTAGCTGAAGCCGGATGCTCTCCAAACGGTAGTAGAAAAGGGGCAGAAAAATAGGATATGCTCAGCCGACTCCATCCTTTCATCACATCTGGGACAACAAGTCGAGCCCCTAAAAACACCATGAAATCTCGCAGCCATTGCTCCTCTAGTGGGAATTATGTTATGAGTTAGTTTCCAAAGAAATGAGCGAATTTTTGTGGGAACCTTCACACTCTTAGATAGACTTCCACAAGGCTTTGTTATCAACAGGGGTTACTAGACGAAGGTTTAGCCTCACGGGCCGCCAATTGGTCGATGAACCAATACCCAGATTTGGCACAGTAGTAACCGTTTTTTGAGCCCGACCATATGAGATAATCCTTAATCTCAGGACCCCCGATAGGAATCGTGAAGATGGCATCCACAACATCCTTACAGAATAGAGATTCAAGCTTCACTCTGTCCCAAGAGTGCGAGTCAGGGTTTATCAGGCTAGCCACTGTGAGGAAACGCTGAGAGGGCTGATAGTGTGGAGGAATCGTGAACCCTGGAAGCTTCGAAACCCATTTGTCATCCCAAATAGAGATGCTCCTTCCATTACCCACTCTCAAGAGGCTACCTGCCTTTATTATCTTAATCCCTTCATTGATCCCGGTCCAGGCCCACGAGGGGTTTGCATTCCTTGGGGCGTTGAGCAAATCACCATTTGGATAGTAGATACCTCGAAGGGTCCGTGTAAGGAGAGTATCGGGCTGTTTGAGGATTCTCCACGCTAATTTAGCGACAAGTGCTTTGTTGAAGGTTCTGATATCTCTAAAGCCCAGCCCCCCTTTGCTTTTCGGTTTGGAAAGATCTTTCCAGTTAATCCAATGAATCCTTCTTTATTTTAAGTTACAATTATTCCACCAGAACCTGACCATCATAGAGCAGAGCTCGTCACAAATGTGGCCGGGAGAAGGAAGCACTGCATCGCAAAGGAAGGAATGGCTTGAACTACTACTTTAATAAGAATTTATGTTCCTACCTTTCATCCCAAAATTGTTTAAATATTATAGCTCCTTTTGTTTACATCGCAATCTCAATTATAATATATAAATGTGACTTAAACTAATATTTTTAAGCAGCTCTTTTTATCATTTATAAACATATTATTGAATTTTTAATCCGATCAACAAGGTCGTTATTGGAACATATTCTTAGATTTAAGGATTTGAAAATCTTGAGTTAGGATAAAAATACACATCACAATTATACGTTCAGTTATAAACAAATAATTGATGTTTGACATTAAACTTTATTACAATCAAGTAAGTTTGTTAATATTTCCAACGTGACTTGATATAATTACATTTTAGTTTCAAAGCTTATGCACTCTATGAATTTAGTTTTAATTTAAAATAATTCAATAAATTTAATTATTTATATTTAAAAAATATTAATTAGTTTAGTGATTGTGTCTATTAGTAGGTAATGTTGGGGTCACTATATGTCTGTTCTATTAGTATGTCAGTTGTCCAGTAGTGAAATTCTGTTTGAAATAAATTAATTATTATATAATAAGGTGGTGACACATGTCACCACCGAATATAATAATTAATTTATTTTATTAAATTAAAATTAGGACCAAATTGATATATTGTGTAAATAATGGAGACCAAATGTGTAATTATCTCAATTTATTTAACAGCCTCGTTAGTGTCTTCGTTACTTTTTAACGGTTGGTGGTCATATTGGAACCAATTAAATAGTTTAGTGGTATATATGCCCAAATTGAAAGTATAGTGACCATATGTCAACACCAACCCCATAGTTAGGTGATCATTTATGTAGTTTACCTTAAATTCAATCTTAATCTTATCTAGAAATGAAGGAAATGTGAGACTCTAGGGAAGAAAGGGACTGCTATTGTTGGATGTAGACCTCATGACCTAAGGAAATGTGAGGGAACAAAGGTGAGCAACTTAACTTAGAATTTTTAAATATGAATGATTAAATTTTTTTGAATTAAAATCTAATTGATACTTCATCCGTCCCACTTATTTTGTCACTTGTTAACTTTTTACGGAGTTTTAAGAAAAAAAAGTTGTGTGGTATAAAACGATTTAAATGACAAGTTTACTCTTAGAAAGTTAACTTTTTTTTGAGAAAATTAAAAAGACAAAAAAAATCTTATAAAAGTAGTTAAATTTTTTAAAGTGATAATTTTATTGAGACGAAGTGAGTGTAATGTATAAAGTTTAAATATTAAAATTATTATAATAGCATACTATGTTAGACTAAATTATAATTTTTAACAAACGTTTCATATCATTTATAACCAGGCACATAATTGAATGGCTATAATATATTTTTAAATTTTTTTAAAAAATTTTTACATAAAGGAAAAGGAAATTAAAAAAATTACTTCTAATAAGTAATGAACTCATAACTTAAAAAAATTAAGATATTAATTAAAAACTTTTAATCACCTACTCTAGAAATAGTCGATTATTTTTATTTTTTAACCATTATTATATAATCAATCCAAGAGAAGTGTGACAACCTAATAACGGGTTGCCAGCCATCACGCTTTATATACAGTTACGTATACAGAAGCTGATGAGCGAAACATAATTGAGCAGCCACCGGATACTAAATCTAGACCACCGCAGATGGAGGCACCGCCGTACAGTCTTTGCAATCCCATGAAAAAATCAACCGTAATCAACCGTTCTTACGCCATCCTCCAATCCATAGCTATAACTTCCATGATTTTCTACAGACTCTCTTCTTTCCACCATTCAACACCGTCGTTCCCTCTCCTTCTAGTATTCGCCTCCGAGTTAATCCTCTCTTTCCTTTGGCTGCTCGGCCAAGCTTATTTATGGCGACCCTGCACCCGGAAAACGTTCCCCGAAAGATTAATGTTGCGAGAAAAGACCGCCGAGCAACTCCCGGGAATCGACGTGTTCGTATGCACGGCGGACCCGGAGAAGGAGCCGCCGTTGGAGGTGATGAATACGGTGTTGTCGGCAATGGCGATGGATTATCCGACGGAGAAGCTGTCGGTTTATGTGTCGGACGACGGAGGCTGTGCTTTGACTCTGTATGCTATGAGAGAGGCTCGGGAATTCGGTCGGTATTGGCTTCCGTTTTGTAGGAGGTTCGGGATAAAAACCAGATGCCCGAAGCTCTATTTTTCGAGGTACGATGATGATTTTGCCGGACGAGGTTACGAGGAAGAGAAAGAGAACATCAAGGTTTGAATTTTTTTTTTCTAATTATCTTTTTAAAATATAATATTAGAGTATTTATTTTGTTTGTAAAATCTAAAATTTTCACTGACTGAGCTGGCCTAGCTGTGTAATCTTTTCATTTAACAATTAATTAAATGGATTAAGAGTGATTGAGATTTGTGTTAAGAAATAAAACAATTAACGGTGCAGCTAAAATACAAATTACTGGAAGAGCATGTGAAGAAAGCAGAAAGCAGTGGTGAGATCCTCAGGGGAATCAATAGTAAAAATCACCCGCCACATGTTGAGGTAACTTCCAAATTATTTATCTTTGTAAATCTTGTCTGCATTCACTTCGGATTTTATTGTGATTTCAATTTTATTATGTGTGGATTATATTCGAATATATTTCGATTATTAATTTGATTATATTTTACTACATAAATTTCAATTCTAATATATTTTGATATATATTACTTGGGACGGTATATAAGGGGATACGAGATGAGTTTATTCGGATTGAATTTAGGGTAAAAATTTCGTGATCCGACCCGACCAGGTATATTCATAATTATATATGTTTATTATATTTTTATATAGTATATTTAATATTTTTATCAAAAAAATTCGGGACAAGTCAAGTTTAGTCGATTTTTTGTTAATATTTTGGGTCGGGTTATGCTTCTACTATGTCGGATCAGGAAAAATATATTAAATTCAAGGCGGGGCAAGGTCTGGATGGAAATTCTAAATTTCAAGTTGAGGTTGGGGCGGCCAAAAATTCGCCCCCGTTGTCATCCCTAGGTACTTTAATAAAATGTTTAATATAGTACATATACTTTTAAAATCTCCAATAAAATACATGTATTTTGAAAAAAATATTTAATATAGCATTTGTTCTTCGTTAGAATAACGAATGTGGTATTTGCACTATTAGAATGTTCAATGTGATACTTGTATTTTAACGAAACGTTTAATATAGTACTTTAACTATCTTTTTATATATTATAATGATACTTGCAGTTAACACTATTAATAAGTGTCAAGCTAGTGAATAAAAGTTTGATATGTAAAAGAATTTCCTTTAAATCGATTTGAATATTATAGTATTATTTAATCAAAGCATGATTTCAAAAATGATATTATTGTAGAAAAACTACTAGAACCTGTAACTTTATTTTTTTCTTTATATATCCATCAAAATAAATTTAATAATTAATTTTTTACGTTCTGTTGATATATCAATATGAATTCAGTAGCTAATCTTTCACGTTTCGTTGATAATATTAGGGTTTTTTTGGTCAGGTGATACAAGATGAATCCGATAACTCAACCGGCTCTAACGTAGAGAAGATGCCCCGTCTTGTGTACATTTGTCGTGAGAAAACAGCATCAGTCCCTCACCATTTCAAAGCAGGAGCACTGAATGTTCTTGTAATTCCCCCATTACATTCTCAAATCCCCACCTTGAAAGCTTGATCATTTTCCTTTGTCGCTTCCATTGCAGCTCAGGGTCTCCAGCATGATAAGCAACGCCCCATACGTACTGGTTTTAGACTGCGACATGCGCTGCAACGATCCATCATCCGCAAAACAAGCAATGTGTTTCCATTTGGACCCTAATATCTCTCCCAATCTAGCTTTCGTTCAATTCCCTCAGATGTTTCACAATCTCAGCAACATCGACATCTACGATGGGAAGTTGAGATCCGTCTTCTCGGTACGTAAATGCACTCGAACTATATGAACTGATGTTTTTATTTGGTTTTAATGGCGATTCCTTGGATCTGAATGTTAGGTGAAGTGGCCTGGTATGGATGGATTGCAGGGGCCAATGTTATCTGGAACTGGCTTTTACATCAAACGAAAGGCATTATATGGAGATATAGTGCAACAAGGTAGGTATTAAACTCATAATTTAGTTGTATACATGGATAAAAACATGTATTAAGCCCTAAAAATAAAGGTCTCATCAGGCAATATAAATAAGTGAACAAGTACGTTTAGTCGGTTGGTCAAGCTGTTCATCTTTGTTCCCTCGTATTCTCTTTGGTTATGGGTTCTAGACTCACTAGTAGCACTCTCCTTCCTTCTCCTAGAATTTTCTTCCCCCCTCCCTGTAGTTAGGATTAGGATTAAGATTAGATTTATGATTTGTCAAAAAAAAAAAACTTTAAATAATAAGTTTTGAGTGAATTGTATCAAATGTTTTCAAACTATGATTCTAATTCTAAATTGGTCATTAAACTTCTAAATGATCTAATCTCATCCCTAAACTATGGTTTCTATTCTAAATTAATCCCTCAATATTTTAAATGTTCTAGTTTCATCCCCAAACTATAACCCACATTGTAAATTGATCCCTAAATTTTTTAAGTTTCCAATTTTATCCCCAAATTATTGTTTATGTCACATCATAATATACATCAGTGTTTACATAACAATTAATAATTTTTATAACAATTATTAACATGAGATACGATTATCATATACTGATAATTTTTTAAAGAAATAAGCATGTTTAAAAGTTTGGGGACCTGTTTAGAATGAGAGTCATAGTTTAGAGATGAAATTAAAATATTTCAAAAGTTTGAAGACCTATTTAGAATGAGAGTCATAGTTTGAGGATCAAATTGAAATATTTAAAAGTTTAAGGGCCAATTTAAAATAAAATGTATAGTTTAGGGATGTGTAGTGCAATTAACTCATAAGTTTTTTATGAGACAACGTCATTGATTTTTCATTTTGAATTCAGATACCGACTTCACTCTGTTAAAACAATATCTCGGTCCATCAAACGAGTTAGTGAAATCACTTAACTCGTCCAACAACAATAACAACACAGACATTACCAGCAGATTGCTCGAAGAAACCAGACTCTTGGCCTCCTGCAAATACGAGAATGAATCTCAGTGGGGAAAGCAGGCAAGCATTCACTTTTTTTAATATATTTCTTTTAGTTTCCCTCCCGATTTATCCGAACCGACTTGCTTTGGTGTGTGAATCTCCCAGCGGAGATTTTCTGCATACACAAGGCCTCGAACTCGAGACATGCTCAAGCGATACGAAGTTGCTTACCACTTGGACCAACCCCGTTTATTTTTTAATATATTTGTGTGATTACATGATAGCATATATCTATATTTTTTATTAAACCTTTAACAATACATACTTTGCACACACAAGTACTCAAACTTGAATCTCTTAGGATGAACATCATACTCTTTACCACTGGAGTTACTTGTTCTTAACCTTTTAACAGTGCACACACACTTTGCACACATAGATCGATGCTCGAACCCGAGTTTCATAACATGAACATCATACTCTTTCCCACTAGAATTACTGGTTGGATTCACAAGCATTCCCATTTAAGTGTGTGTATATATATAACCATTATTATCATGTGCCATAAATTTTCATTTCTTTTGAAAAACAGGTGGGATTCTTGTACAACTCGGTGATAGAAGATTATCTGACGGGGTTTACTTTGCACTCGAAAGGATGGAAATCCATATTTTACAACCCCCCGAGACCAGCATTCTTGGGAACAGCCACGACCAAGTTGAAGGACACATTGTTGCAAGGTGCAAGATGGAACTGTGGGGCTCTCCAAGTTACGTTCTCGAGGTTGTGTCCTTTGGCTTACAGGTTGACATCGAGGATGTCTGTTCTTCAACGAATGTGTTATGTTTACCTTTCGTTTCAGCCCTTGTATTTCTTCCCCATCTGGTGTTTAGCTACTGTTCCTCAACTTTGCCTCTTGCATGCCATTCCACTATACCCCAAGGTAAGTTTATTTTCAACTACTCTTCTCAGCAAATGTTTCAGATTCATTCATTTTGTCCATTCACTTAAACCTAGGCATGTTGGTTTTGGAATAGAAATCTTTTGTCTTTTTAGATTTAAGATTTAGGGTTTAAGTTATAGGATTTAGGGTTAAAATGAAATAGAAATCATCTATTTTTTTCGGTGCAACTTTTTATGCTCATACTAAAAAATAGATTTAGAGTTTAGCATTAATGTTTAAGGTTAGGCAATGGGGGGTTTTGGACATATGCGAGGTGAGCGGCCGCACAGGACTCTAAAGAAAAGAGGGTCCCAAATGAGTTTGAATTAAATGTTTATAGGAAAAACAAAAGATTTTGGTTTCAAAAATTATAAGAATAAAAATAGAAAATGACTTTTAAGAGAGCCTCATAATATATTTTTAGTTTTTAGTAAGATAAAAATATCTTTTAAAACAATTTTTATATATTTTTGCGATTATAAATTAAAGGGTCTTGTTTTAATAAACTGCATAGGGTACCGTAAACCTTTGAACCACCCCTGAGGTTAGGCTTTAAGGTTATAGTTTAGAGAATTATAGTTAGGGTGTATTTTTTAGAGTTCAGGGTTTATGGTTTAAGATTTAGAATCTAGAGTTATGACTTAGAGTTTAATTTTTTTAATATTGGAGCATAGAAATGGACACCGAATTTGTGTCTGGTTAGAGTGTAGGGTTTTACTTTTTAGTGTTAGAGCATATATATATATATATATTCTATACACAAGCGGTGGAAACTGAAAGTTTCCGCAAGCGCCTTAATTTTAGGGTATAGGGAATTTGTTTAGGGTATAGGGTTTAGGGGTTTTGGTATAGGGGGTTAAAATTTAGGGATAGTTGTTTCAATTTAAGGTTTAGGGTTATAATTTAGAGTTTATAGGTTAAAACCTAAATCCTCACGATATTACCCTAAAAACTAAACCCTAACCTATAAACCCTAAATTATAACCCTAAACCTTAAATTGAAACAACTATCCCTAAATTCTAAACCCCTACACCTAAACCCCTGAACCATATACCCTAAACTAACTCTCTATACCCTAAAATTAAGACGCTTGTGGAAACTTTCAGTTTCCACCGCTAGTGTATAGGATATTAATCTTATATATATAAGGAAATTAAAAAGGATATAGAACTTTTGTTCTTTTGGATTGAGTTAATACACAAGAAATCAATTTGGGTTTTAAAATTTTGTCATTTTAGTTCCAGTTAGTTTTGGAATGAGGTGGTTCCAACTTTGGGTTAGGTTCAGGTTTGATTCGTTTTGGGATTGTAAAGTCATTCGGGTTTGAGGCTCGATTCTCCTGTGAGGACAGAACTATATGCCTATTATTTTTTGGGGGGTCCGATTACTTTTTAGGGTTTTCTTAGTTTTGGAACTAGGAAAAATTAGGCTTCGAATACCATTTTTTCAGTTAAATACTTCTTAAGTCCTGTCAATTTAAAATTAGGCAAATTAAGTCGACCTCCCTTTTTTTGGTTAAATACTTTTTAGGTCCCTATTAAATTCAACATTAGGAAAATCAGACCTTGACTCCTATTCTATCACTACTTATATTGCTCCATGAGGTTTCATCTTGGTTCCATCCTTGATTTTCTAGTCAGGTCTTTACAAGTTTGGACCATTTTGAGTTCTAGTCACTTCAGGTTTGAATAATTTTGAATTGCTTGTTCAAATCATTTTAGGTTTATAATGTTTTATGTTCACATTGCTTCAAGCTCGATTCATTTCAATTGTGAGTACGTTTAAAGTTTGGGTCAATTTAAATTTGGCCTTAGATTGGAAGGATTCACATTATTGATTTTTTTCAAAGTTATTAAGTTTTTATGATTAAATCATAGATTAGGTTCAATTCGTATTTTCGAGCTTAGGTCATAGTTGATGGACATAGTTAAACCCTAAAACGAAATACTGAACTTGCTAAAGTCATGCAAGTTATGATGCAATTTTCTGAAATTTCATCTTTTTGTCTTAATTGAACAGGCTTCAAGTTTATGTTTTATGGTGTTTTCATACATTTTTACAATGTCACAATTGAAACATGTGGAGGAAGTTCTATCAACGGGTGATCCAATTAGGACATGGTGGGATGAACAAAGGATTTGGACGATGAAAGCAATTATATCATATACCATTGGTACTATGAACGTTGTCTTGAAGTGTTTTGGTCTGAAAGAAGCTAACTTTGTGCCAACGAATAAAGTCGCCGACGACGAACAAACCATGTTCTATCAAAAAGGGTTATTCAATTTCCAAGCGTCGACCATTGTTCTCGTCCCATTGGTTACGTTAATCACCTTGAACATTTTTTGTTTCATCGTCGGGGCTGTCAGAACGATTATCGATGGAAGTTTCGACGCAATGTTCGGACAAGTTTTCATCTCGTTTTATGTCTTATCGGTGCATTATCCTCTGATCGATGGGATGATTTTCAGGAAAGACAAAGGACGAGTTCCGACTTCAATCACCATATTGTCTATTGCTATTTCTGTTTCGGTTTTGTACTTTGGATCCTTGATTCACATGTCATAAAATTCTCAAGCATGACGATTTAAACGGATGCTATAACCAACTGAACTATGAAAGCTACAATTTATAACATGTTTGATCATAAATTTTTTTTTAAAGGAAAAGAGAGTCAATTGAGGACAACAAACTGGCATTGGAATGTTAAATACACTCACTATTGCATGGCCACAAAGATCAGGCTCTGCAAGAGAGAATTTTGCTCAGCTCAAGCTTTGGATGGTCACATGAATGTTCACATGAGAGATAGAGCGGGCTAAGACCGTCACCGGCTCCGACGGAATATAGTTGGTCATCATGTCTAACCTTAATCATAATCTTATCCTTAACTTTATTCTCTTTTTTTCATCGTTTTCCTGTGGACTCGAGAAGTTTAAAGACAATGAGAGTAAAAATAAGTCATTGAAAGAAGAAAATTATTGAGTATGAATCTTGAATAACGAATATTAATATCACTTAATCATTAGAATAGTGAGACTATTCGTCATTCATTCTTTTTTTATATTTAACTTAATGAGTGGTCTTAGTAAAAAGATAATATTATTTATTTTAAGAGATTTGGAGTCGAGCAGTTTTATCTACAAGATATATACATTATCAAAAGATAGAAAAAAATAACATATACTATATTGAACATGGACAAATCCTTTTCATGTCCAGAATTATTAATTCAAACGCCAAGATCATATTTGGACCCCAACATATCCGACAAACAAAAGAAATATGTTAAAAACGACAGTAAATAAACAATATTAGCCACAAAGAATTTTCTTTATTTATTTATTTATTCCAACATTGTTTTGGGCCACTAAGGGATTATGGTGGCCTAAAATTCCCATGTCCAATGACGCGAGTGTCTACTGTTAGGGACATGGACCATCATCAATTTTTCACAGCTGAACAAATGCTGGCCCAATGTGGCTCATACCAGGGCAGTCTCGGTTGGGGAGCAATATGAGCGCCCGCTTAGGGCTCCACCTTTTATTTTTATAATTTTAATAATTATCAAGCGGTAATCTTAAAAGTTAGTGGTTGTTTTTTATTGTTTTAGTTGTATATAAGGTGTTTACTGAACAAAATAATAAAAATAATTGTTTATTAATGAAATATTAAATTAATCGTTCAAAGTAATAAAATATGTTTTTGTTTTATATGGACCAATATTTTAGTTTTTGTTCAAGGCCGTAAAAATATTCGAGATGACTGTACTCATACTAGCTATGTGTCTCCTCAACTTTTCGTATTAACGTCCGTACTATATTGATATAAATAGAGGTGGCAATCGGGTCATTCGGTTCGGGTTCGGGTCGGGTCGTTTCGGTTCGGGTCATTTCGGGTCTATCTAGAATCGGTTTAGATTCGGTTCGGGTCGGTTCGGTTCGGGTTCGGGTCTAATTCGGGTCTGTGATGAGTCGGATTCGGTTCGGGTATTGGATCGGGTCAAAATCGGATTGGCTGTTTTCGGGTCGGGTCAATATCGGATCGGTCGCTTTCGGTTCGGGTCAAAATCGGGTCGTTCGGGTCGCTTTCGGTTCGGGTTAAAATCGGGTCACTTTCGGGTCAATTTCGGGTCAGGTCAACATTTAAATTTTCTGGTCAATTTGATTTGAGTTGGATTAAAGGTTTGAGGTTTAGTATTTATGGTTCAGTTTAGAGTTATTGGTGTATGAGATTAATTCTGATTCAACTTGTCAATCTATGCATTTGAATTTGATTAAATATTTAAATCAAAGCTTCATGTATCCATATAATTTTTTTTGTATAATTATATTGAATCAAAGTTTATAATAATAATAATAATAATAATAATAATAATAATAATAATAATAATAATAATAATAATAATAATAATAATAGTAATGTCTGAAATGAATTAATTTATTAAACTTAGGATCTAATTGAACTAACTAAAATCTAAAAGCATAAATTACGGACATAATTAAAATAATTTTAAAACTAAATGTGAAATTTCAATTAAATTAATATATATTGAAACTCAATTAAATCAAGAAAAATAGAAAGACAATTTGTAAAGTAGAGAGGGGGAAAACAAAATTTTGGAGGGAAATAAACCACCAATTTTTTAAGCTAGATTGAAAAAAAGACAATTGGAAAAAATAGAGAGAGAAAAGACAAAATTTTGGAGGGAAATAAGCCACCAATTTTTTAACCTAGAGATTAATTACTTTTTAGGTCATGTTGCATTTAAAATGTTACATTTTAGTCAACTTTAAGTTTTAGTTTAATTTAATTTAGTCACAAGTATTCTCACGGTTTAGACTTCGGATATAAAAATCCCCTCCCCGTAGTGATATTTAGTCTCTAAAAATTTACTTTTAGTTGAAATTGACTAATCTTTATAATTTAGTCTATTAATTTAATATATTGATATTTTTGTTCATTTTAATTTCAAAGATTTAATTTTTAGCCAAAATTGACCCCTATTTATTTATATGGTATAATTACAAAATTGATCATTGGACTCTCAAATTTCTCCACTTTCAAATTGTCAATTTAGTCTACAATTTCAATTTTATGCTATATTTTATGATGAAATTATAAAATTGGTCACCAAGATCTCAAATTTCTATACTTTATTTTATTATTTATTATATTGTTAACAATAGATATTCGGGTTAAAATCGGGTCAAAATCGGGTTAAAATCGGGTTAAAATCGGGTTGATATTCGGTTCAGCTTTCGGTTCAGCTTTCGGTTCGGGTAGCATTCGGTTCGGGTCCATTCGGTTCGGGTCTATTCGGTTCGGGTCTATTTCGGTTCGGGTCCATTTCGGTTCAACAAAAAATTTCGGTTCGGTTCGGTTCGATTCGGTTCGGTTCGGGTTTCGGGTCAACTTCGAATCATCATGTTCGGGTCAAAATCGGGTTTCGGTTCAGGTAATTCGGTTCGGGTTTCGGGTCTCGGGTCAAGTTTGCCAGGTCTAGATATAAATATCAGTTTAATTTTGATTGACATTAAAACTCGAATTCTATTTCAAATAATATCATACCCTCTTCTTATAATATACTTTTGAGCACGAATAGCTATAAGATTTTTAATTGACATGCAAATTATTTATTTCCTTCTATTGTAGATTTTTATAAGGTTTTATGTCTTACTTTACAATAAATTTATGTATAAATATTTATTGTTTTATCAATGAACCTGAAACTTTTCAACATCTCTTCCATGGTATCAAAGTTAATAACTATTAGTGTGATATAGGTTCGGTTCTGGAATTTTATATTATTTTTTACTTTACGTTGATAAAACGAATTTTTTGTATAGTTATGTGATAAATTTTTAAAGTATTTTTACATAAATATTTCTTAAAAGTTAGGGTCTGCTGTGTTCTAGAGAATGAAATTTATTTTTATTCTTATTCTTATTATATTGGAAAATATTGAAAAAACGTTTATGTTGTAATATTAGAAAAAAGTTTTTAAAAAAGAAAAAAATGGTGAAAATTTGAAAACATAAAAAAGAAATTTTCATTTAAAATATCAGGAAAGTAGAAAATATGAAAATAATGTTTTTTTAATATTAATATCATTTTTATACGGGTTCGAATATTTTTAATATCATTTTTTTAAATTTTGATTTATTTAATTATATTTTATTTATTGTTATTATCATAATGTTTTTTAACTATATTTTATTTTAATTTTTAATAATTATTTGTTCATTTTTATTTTAAAAACGTAGATACCAAGCACATCTTCATCGTTTTCATTTTTTAAAATAAGTTTTCATCCCTATTAGCCGATCATGTTTTTTTTATTTTATAGAAAATTAAAAATTAAAAATAAAATTAGAAAAAAGATTATTTTCTAAAACCAAACAACTCGTAAGTTAAAATTTTAAATAAATACAAACAATTAATAATTCTTATATAATATATGCAAGTTATTTTCGTTGTTTAAAATATAAAAAATTTATTCTTCATTATAAAATATAAAAATAATAATTATAAATTAAATGATGTTATGAATATTTATCTATGTGGATGTCTATCATGATTAGAACTTTATCTAAGGAGTTTGATTTATTTATTATTAGGAATATTATCTCTATTAATTAGAGTTTAAAATATTATGTACTTCTTATGCCTATAAATAGATGATTCATTGAAGGCATTGTATAGACAACTCTATATTTGAGAATAATACAAATTTCTCTCTTTCTCTCATCTCTTTATTCTTTTATACTTGTTCGTTGTTCTTCATTATTTTATTCACAACATGTTATCAGCACGGGTTCACTCAGAAGATTTTGGTTAAAGATCAAGTTTCATCTTCCCTTTAATTTGATGCGTAAACATGAATTTGGTGAGAATCATTGGTGTTTTTATAATCATTCCAAATATAAGGGAAGTATATTATGATTCATCGTTTCGTTTATATATTTTATGATTTAAGGTTTGATTTTTTTTTGTTAGTATATTATAATTTTTTTCGTATAGTTATGATTGTATATATAATCGAATTTGGTATGATTATATGTTATCATTTGATTAAAACCTATATATAATGTATTAGTTATTAGTAATGTTGACAGATAAATAAATAATTTTAAGTTTCATGCATTTATCTATTTATTTATTTATGAAATGATTAGATTTGTTACAAAAATAACATACAATTATATCAAATGTCTATTTATTATTGACAATGCCAACATTTTCTTATGAAAAAGAAGTGATGTGTTTTTGGTTGTTTGATGATTGACGTTTATAGTTTGTAACTTAAAGTTTTGTTACATGATAACATATTATTTTATATGTGTGCATTATTAGAGATGCGATCATTAAGTAGTAATATTATTAATTTGTCTAATTTGATCTATATCTCATTTTATGTTTGGTTTATAATTAGGGATTTCAATTTACAAAAAGGGGTCTAATTTCATACTTTAATTGATTAAGACAGATATAGATTTGTTAAGATCTAGCCAAGCAAATTTTGAACATATTTATTTTTGTTGGTTAAATCATTTTTTCTTGTTTCTTATAATTAAAGATCAAATTTTATTTATGTTATTCTATTGATAAAAGTTGGTATTTTTAACCGTGTTTTGAGTTTTACATGTATTTAAATGACTTGTAAAGAGACCGATATAAAGAGATTATGAGAAGTTGTCTTGGTCATTTGCTATGTCTCCATTGTCCTCGGGAGGAAAATCAACATCGGTAAACTCTACTTTTATTTTTATTCTTCAAACTATTATTGTAAAGTGTGATAAATCATAACGATTATGAATCTACAAAAAGACTATTATAAAGTCTATATTTGCTCAAAAGCAATAATTCTCATGTGTCAAAAAATTCGACTATTGACTTCTCTCAAGTTCAAGTTACGAAAATTCGTCTTGATCCAAAAAAGTTTTATGGGAGGCATTCCCTGAAGTGAATGCAAAGCATGATGTTTATTCCATGCGATTATCAATGATGGGGCGATTATCAATGATGGGGCATTCTCTGAAGTGAATGCAAGCATGATGTTTATTCCATGCGATTATTGGAACTGTTTCATTCCCTGAAGTGAATGTGAAATTATATTATGGAAGGAATAAAAACCACATTAGAAGTTGTGGTCGTGGTCGAGGCTATGGATATAGACATAAAAATATGGTCATTTTAAGAATACTTTTACCCACTGGTAGTGAGGTTATAAGGATGACAAGAGCGATAAAGACCATTCCAAGAAAGTGAAAAAAAAATATTACCAATGTGATGTTATAAACCATTGGCTCGTACTTATCGTACGTTGAAAAAAAATCAACAATGATTGAATGATAAAGGAAAGAAAATAAAAGCAAATTCTGTTTGCGAAAAATGACAAATATGATATTGGTCCAACTTATTTGGACATTGTTGGTCCAACTCATTTGGACGTTGTTGATTTCTTTATAACCCTCGAATGGAATAAATCATCTCCTAATTATTCTCATAACTTTGAAGAGAATTAATTATCTTTTTATTTATTTTGCTTTATGTTTATTTACTTTATGCATTAATTATTTACATTTTATATTTATATTCATGTTAATATTTATATGGGTAAACTACTGCAGGGGTCACTTTCGTTTAGCATTTGTACAGAGTTAGTCACCACTTTTGAAAAGTGTCAATTAGTAGTCATCTACGTTTTCGATGTGTAAATACTTGGTCACTCCGACGTTATAGTCCGTTAGTCCCCTAACGGATTGCTGATGTGGCGGCATTAAAATAAGGATAAATTACTGCAATAGCCATTAAAATTTATCTCATGTACATTTTTTCTCCTCAATTTAAAAAAGTAAACATTATAGTCCCTACATATAATTTTTAAACCAAAGTCGGTCGAACTCGCGTTACTCCGACAGGCCTTTATCGGCGTTGATCGGTCGATTGCCCAGTTGGGTTTTGCTCGCCATGGCTCAGAGATGACGATGGCACTGATGGCACGGCGAAAAGACGGTCGAGGCGGCCAGAAAACTCAAAAATCAGAGGTGAGAGGAGGTTTCCGTCGAATCTTTAAATCGATCTCCACGGCAGACGAAGCGTCGGTTCTGCGCATGGTGCTCGGGGTTCGATTCAGGGCACGACGGCGAACAAGGAGGTGACAGCGGTGCATGCCACGACGGGGTGGTGGAGGCGATCGGAGGAGTGGCCGATGGGGTTAGGTGAAGGGTCGGGGAAGGCTTCTCTCTTTTTCTCTTTTTTTTCATATTCGAAAAGAATTAAATGAGCCAGGTTAAGAATTCTTTTAAAATTAAAAATTATATGTAGGGAAGTACAATACTCGACTTGATTCGAAAAAATTAAATTTTTAGGTTTGATGTGAAAATACCCGACTCATAATTTCATAAACTCGATTCAAAAATTCAAAATAAAGTTTGAATTATAAAATAGAAATTCCAATAACTCGACTTGACTCGAAAAAATTAAATTTTTTGGTTTGATGTGAAAATACTCGACTCATAATTTCATAAACTCGACTCAAAAATTCAAAATAAAGTTTGAATTATAATATAGAAATTCTAATAACTCGAATTTTTTAGTAGTTAGTGGACTAAATTTTTAAGTTTGAGTTATTAAATAGGAGCAATTTGGGCACCTAAGTTTCAAAGGGTATACTTTGGGCACCTATTTTTCATCTAAGCATTTATAATATTATTGTGTTAATTGATTGTAAAGTTTTAGGATTGAAAAATGAATTTTTAAAAATTTAAGAGTGAAATTATAAAGAAATATTTTTATTAGTGACTATAATGTTTACTTTTTTAAATTGAGGAGAAAAAAATGTACATGAGATAAATTTTAATGGCTATTGCTTTAATTTATCCTTATTTTAATTCCACCACATCAGCAATCCGTTAGGGGACTAACTGAGTATAACGTCGGAGTGACCAAATATTTACACATCGAAAACGTAGAGGACTACTAATTGGCACTTTTCAAAAGTGGTGACTAACTCTGTACAAACGCTAAACGAGAGTGACCCCTGTAGTAATTTACCCTATTTATATTTATATTTTTTCATATTTATTTATTTTGTTTAACATGATTACTTGTCAAATACAATTTATGGTGACAATTTATGATCAACATAAGCATAAGATATATTTTCCCATTTAAATGCAAGGGAAAAAATGTGAGTACTATATCTCAAAGTACTAAAAGTATTGATGCTACAAATGAGCAATAAGTTCTTGAGAAAAAACACATTATGAAAAGTGCATAATTGCGAATATTGCAATAATTACCGCTAATGGTAATAATATCGTCACCACTAGAAGTGGAAATTTTAAGAGAGCAATATGAGTTCGCAAAATATTCTTTTTGAAATTATAGATAACATATGTTATCAATTAGCATTTGAAATAAGCCAATATAGATATAAGTTATGGTAGCCAAAAAGTCAGTTGAAAGCTCCAAAAGAGCTATATATTGCTACCAAAAGATAATTTCAATTGAAAGCTCCGAAAGAGCTAAATATATTCCTATTTAAAGGAACAATTTTGATGGTCGTACTAGACATGTACGAGTGAGATTGAATTACATGTTATGGTAAACAAGAAGTTCACAAATTTAGAGATATATACACACATATATAGTTGGCATTAGGGGTGTTCATTTCGGATATCCGATCCGACCCGATCCGAAAATTCGGATATCCGGAAAATTCGGATCACCTAAATAGCGATCCGTATCCGATCCGAAAAAACCGTATATCCGAAAATCCGGATATCCGAATTTTCGGATCGGATACTCGGATATCCGAATATCCGAAATTTATGAATTTATTTGATTATTTTTTTAATTTAATGGTTCTATCCATGAAAATTTTAGGTTTTCGAATATAAAAATTAATAAATTATTGAATATAACAATATTTGTATCAAGATATTTCAATTTTTCATATATAACAAGTAAAAATATCGAATATAATAAGATTTATACCTATAAAAAAGTTGAATTTTCGGATATCGGATAATCGGATATCCGATCCGAATGTAAAACCACTATCCGTATCTGATCCGAAATTTTCGGATATCCGATCCGAATTATTTGAAAAATAAAAAACGGATCGGATATCCGAAATTTCGGATCGGATCAACGAATAATCGGATCGGATCAATCAGATCGGATTTTTTTGAACACCCCTAGTTGGCATGATCGGTTAGACCATCCTGATCAATAATGATGCAGAAATTATTGAGATTTACATGCACATGTATTAAAAGAACATGTAGTTCTTGTGGTGCTTATTCTAAAAGGAACTGATTAAATTCTACTTATTAAAGAACATGAAGTTTTTGTGTTGCTTAATGGAATTGATTAAATTCCACCTACTAAAAGAACTTGAAGTTCTTGTGTTGTTTGTTCTCAAAGGATATAGTTGATCCCACTTACCAAAAGAATTAGAACTTGAAGTTCTTGTGCTGAAGTTGAGACTGCATGTCTTGCATATCTGAACGAAATATGGGCCCATATATCCACAAATGTGGAAAGTTTTATATGATTTTAGTAGATGCATCTACATTGTTTTATCAACTTACAACCAGAAGTTTGTGAGATTGATTCTAAAAGGATTCAGATTATGCAATTAGACTATTCGTTTTGCAAAAGCTTGTGGGTTTATATTTTAGGCTATATCGGTTGTTACAAAGCCTATTGATTATGAAAAATACGGTTTAGCAAATTTTTAATTGGATGCCTCCTATTTAATAGCTAAACTGTGAGAACAAAACATTTATTATTTATATGGTATTTCCATATAGCAACACTTATACGCATCAAGCCAACGAGTTATAATAAACTCCCCATTATGATTTAACTTTTGGTCAGAAGTCATATTTCCCATTTTTTAATTTTTGAATGTGCGATATATAGTTGAATTGCTCCACCATAACGCACAAAATGGGCAAGTAAAAAAGGGTTGAGAATATATATTGAGTACGAGTCTCCTTTTATGTTTAAATTCTAAACATTAATTGGAGAATCATTTATTAGATGATTTTTCCTCAACATCAGGGGGAGAGAATTATTTGTTGGATAAAGAAGGAAATGAATTATCACTATCTAGATCCTCGATTATGAACAAAAAGTTCATAAGATAATTCATGTTATTTCATGTCAACTGCCAGACATATTTACTGACCTAATGAGAGTAATTAAGTCTCATATACCAGCTGAAATGCTCTAAGTTTAAATTACATGTTAGAGCAAATGGATGTAAATCATGCTTGAAGCATGATAGTTGAAATGGTTCCAATGATCAAAATTCTCGTAAATGAAAAGTATTATGAGATGGTCATATATTGGAGGCGGGTGCTTCTAAAGAGACCCAAGACATAACTAATAATAAAACTCTTGAAGAGTTTCAAGTACCTGAAATAAAGATTGAAATCTTGAAGAGATCTCGATGAGTTATGTCATTAAGAGAATGGAACTAGAAAATTGGAAAGTTGTCGACAACGATTTTACAAACAATTTTACATAAAATACTTCTATAGAAGTAAAGAAAGAAATCAAGGATCTTGTATAAAATCTATCCAGAATAACAGATATTGAATTGGCCGATGTGGAAAGACGCTTTGAACTTCTAAAATAGAAGTATTTGGACCAGCAGTCCAAACACCTAAAGGTGTAATGCAAGCGAGGCACAAATAAGTAGTCGTAAATACGACTCGAACTATGATTTATGAAAAGTTTTAATTACTTCATGGTGGATGCAAATTACTTTGGTAGTTATGAAAAATTTTACATGCGTCTAATTATTTGTGGATCTATATTTATCTTTGAAGGATTTAAAATGCTAGAAGCATTTGAAATTTTTTGAAGAAATTTATTTAGACATGTCTCGTGAATATTTTGGCGCATTTTGTTTAATCGCCTTAGTGAATACTAATTGAGGAAATACTATAAGAATGATCATATTTCCTTATGTATTTTATAAAAGAGTTTGGATCAAGACTCATTATATCATTGGAACTCTTGAAGAGCTTCAAATTGGAAACTCATGAAGATTTTTCAAAGTATTTAATGAAAGTATTTGAGAAAAAGAATCTTGAGATGTGGTTTTGTCTCGACCTAAAGATCGAGCACTTAAATATGCGTTTTTGTCTATGAATGTACATAAGTTGAAAGAATCTTAAAGAAGATTCAATATGGATTGTTGGATGTGAATAAAGATAATTATATCTTTTCTTGGTTTTGAAGCACCATATATTAGTTGGTCAAGCAATATCCATGGATATACAAAGATCATTACACTTAGATCTTCAAACATCCGTTGATGCCTCCTCAAATGTCGTAGAAATAATTGTTATGCACGAGGCAAGCCAAAAATGTGTTTGGCGAAGACCATTGACCAACATATCCAAAAGATATGTGGATTTACTTTTACAAGATATGATAAAAGCTACCTTGTGTGAAGATAATGCAAGATGTATATCTCAGTTTGAAAGTGGATACATCATGGAACATATTACTCCAAAGTTTCATCCCTCACGATCTTTAGAAAAATAATATTCAAGATTGAATTATGAAGATTCAAAGATCTTCTGTGATGTTTTCATGAGGGGGAGTAAATACGCGTTGCACTCTTTTTCCCTTAACCAAAGTTTTGTCCCAATGGGTTTCCTGGTAAGGTTTTTAATGAGGCAACATGTTATGCGTATTAAAGATGTGTGTACTCTTTTTCCATCACTAATGAATTTTTTCCCACTGAGTTTTTATCTTAGTAAGGTTTTAACGAGGCACATTATCTTCATAGACATCCAAGGGGGAGTGTTATGAATATTTGTCTATGTGGATGTCTATCATGATTAGAACTTTCTCTAAGGAGTTTGATTTATTTATTATTAGGAATATTATCTCTATTAATTAGAGTTTAATGTATTATGTACTTCTTATGCCTATAAATAGATGATTCATTGAAGGCATTGCATAGACAATTCTATATTTGAGAATAATACAAATCTCTCTCTTTCTCTCATCTCTTTATTCTTTTATACTTGTTCGTTGTTCTTCATTATTTTGTTCACAACAAATGAGAAATTAATTCAATTCTATTTGAGTAACCATAGTTCTTTAATTTGTATTACATAAACCGTTTAAACACTTTGAATCGATTTTCTATTCAACCGGTTTCTTTTCACCCTTAAAAACTATAGTCTAATTGTCATTTGTTTTGTTTAAACGATAATCGCAAGATAGATACACTAATTTCATTTCCTATGATTAATTGTCTTTGCAAGTTTTATGATTCATTAATTATAGTGTAACACTCGGGTTTAGGGGTTAGGTGAAAATAATATTTTAATATTGTTTGGGCTCGGTTTTATACTCTAAATAATATTTCGAGTTTGTTTTCAAAATTAATCAATTTGAGTTGACCATGTTTTAAGATTAAACTCCATTTAGCTATGGATTTACCTTCCTTGTAAATGCCCCATTTCATTAAGGGTAAACAAGTCTTTTTAGCGTTAAAAATTTAACACATGTCAAATAAAACACCCACTTTTCTCATCTTCTTCCCCTCCCTCTTTCAAACCTAACGTTTTCTTCTTCTCTCCTTGGGGGATTCACTATTCCATCACCATACACTCACATCATTGGTGATTTTTGAGAGGTAAACATGTTTCTAGCTTGTCCTCATTTCCCTCTACATGCTCATACCCATAGTTTTCATTTAAACTCTTGTTGTTGTATTATGAAGTTTTAGACTTTGAAATTAAAAATGTTAATTTTATTAACTTTAAGTTGAGCTTTTTATTTGATGATGATAGATGAGTCATTTGTTGTTCAAAAGGTCTAATATATCTAATTTTTATAAGGTTTTACAATGATTTCCGGAATTGGGTTTCAAGGGGGTTTTTGGAGGGTTTTAAAGTGGGTTTTGGGGTTGTTTAATGTTGGATTTTGGGGGCTGTTGGTAGTATGATATATGAGGGTCACTTTGGATGTTTTTAATGGTTGTTTGGATGCTTGAAATGGAAGATTTCAGTGGGTTTTAAGGGCAGCTCGAAAATTCTGTTTTGGACTTGTTTTGGGTGTTGAATGCTTGCAAATGTTGATCCGGGTTAGTTCCGATGATGAGATATTGATTGTGAATGTTTTGTTTGTGTTTGAGATTGATTAGAATCGAGTTTGGGCATCGGTGAAGCATCGGAAGTGAATCCGGGAAGTTGAAGGTGGTTGCTTGCTTGGTCTTTGGGCTTGGAAGCTTAGGTGAGTGGTTGATTGTTTTAAATGGTTTTAAAATGGTTGGTTCGAGTATATGGACTAGGTTGGGCTTGGTAACCCACCTAGAGTTAGGATTAGGGTGGTAGCCTAATCTTAAGCTTGATCTAGAGCCTTTGGATGAACTCAATTATGTGGTTGTGTATGTCTCGTATGAAATGTGATATGAATGCTTATGTATATTGTATTATACATGTGAGATGAGATATGACTTGTGATGCTTGAGACATGCATGATAATGGTTGTTGGTGAGTACGTGCTAAGCACGAAAATGATTGGAATGAGTAATGTGAAATGAGTAAATGTTGGCACTAGTATACTTGAATACAAATGATCGATCATTAGGATGTTAGTGTGTACACATGAGTCAAAAGTCGCGCGTGGCCTTGGTGGCGTTGAGTCACCAAGGAGGAGTACGGGTTCGCCCGAAAATTGTATTTACATATAGTCGGTGATGAGTGGAATCCCATCGACGGGGCGTGAGGATGAGTGGAATCCCCTCTGCGAGACCGGTGATGAGTGTAATCCCACCGTGAGGTAATGTGGTTGTTGGATGTGAGTTCCAACGAGTTTATCTGCGTATTCGGGTCATAGCTAGGTGCCAATGTTGGTTGATAAATGTATCAATGTGTTGAGATTAATGATCCTTATTTGGATGTTTAATGTGACTACTTGTGTTGAGGATTTAGAGCTTGTTGATCATGACATTTACTTGTATATTGCTCATGCATCTTATCTTGTGGCTCTTGTGGATCCTTGGTATATTTGTGTAATGCCTTGGCTAGATCGTGCTCGGACTCTGCAATGTTGAGGTTTGTTTTTAAGAGCTCACCCTCACTAAGCATCATTGCTTACGCTCTTTTTGTTCAACATTGCGGATCCTTAGTTCGTGGGTTGCTTGAGCAAGTGGAGGGCCTCCAAGTGTGGTTGTTAGCCTTGAGCACTTCAAGTATGAGTTTTTAATGTTGAACATGTAATAGTGTGAGCAATGGGACGTGTGTTGTTTTGATGGTTAATTGCTAGTTGTTTAGGAGCTTGTTTAGACTCCTTGATATCTTGCTTTTGTATGGTTTGTGTTGCCATGTTGAATTGTAACTCATGCCTAAATTGCTCATTTGGAATGTTAGCCATGTGCCTTAAAGGTTGTCTTTACGTTTGAATGTTATTGTATGAGTGCATGGGTTGTGAAGTCTTACCTTAGCGTTTAGACTCGTCTAAATCTTGTTAAAGCATGCTAGTATTGTTGGGTTACCTTAAGTTTAATTGTTATGGTGTTGTAGGGTGTTTTGGTGGTGTTTTGGGGCACCCTTGTGCCTTAAAACAGCCAAAACGAGTCTGTAGCCAGGGGGCGTTTCGGAACGGGTCACCCTGTTCCGATACGGTCCTTTTGCAAATGGCTTGCCGTTTCGAAACGGATAGGGGTCGTTTCGGAACAATTTTGCTACTGGAATTCTGAGAAATTGGCAAGATAAAGGTGTTCCGAAACGGGCCTTTGAGGTTTCGAAACGGTCAAATCTCATTGACCACGAGAAATTGACCGTCAGGGTCGTTTCGATACGGGTCACCCCTGTTTCGAAACGGTCATCCTATGGTTGACCCTGGCCTGTTGGATAAGTCAAGGCGTTTCGGAACACCCTAGGGGCGTTTCGAAACGGCCTGCTGTAAAGGACTAAAATGAGCTATTTAATTTTTTGGTTGGTCGGAGTATGTTGCATTGTTTGTATTTTCCGCTGCTGTGTCCTACATAGGATTTAATTATGCCTATAGACAAGATAAATAAAAAGGAAATTTTCTGGGTCGTTAACCGAGGGGAAGCCTTAACGGGTTTCGCTTCAGTTTTCCCCGTGTGGCCCACTCGGATCGGTCATCCGACCAGACCGGGACGAGGGGGTTACACTTGTTGGTATCAAAGCCTAAGGTTTCCGAGACCTTGGGCAGGTAAGTGAGGTAAGTTTAAGTTTTTGAATTGAATTGCACGGTGTTTGCTTGTTTTGCAAGAATGATTGCTTGTGTGACAAGTATGTTGATTGTTTTATTTTAAAGCATGTGTGTAAGAGTCCCATTGCTACTATTACATTGGAAAAATGATTTTAAGTGAGGGAATGTACTTGAACACTTGGAAGCCTTACCTTGCTAACCCAGCTTGTATGTTTTGTTGTTGTGGTTGTAGTTGATATCTGTGAGAGCGATGTCTAGACCGAGAGGTAGGCCGAGAGTGGTTCGTTAGGAACCACGGGTTGCGGCTCCTATTGAGCCGGCAGTTGGTGTGGAGGCTCACCTCGAAGGGCCGGTGGCCGCGGGAGTTGGCGCTCCTCCACCACCTCCACCACCACCACCTCCTCCACCCGGAGTTGGGGGCGAGGATGGAGCCAGAGGAGATGGACCTCAAGGTGGCCAAGGTCCAGCTGGAATTGATCTGACTCCGCTAGTGCAAGCGATAGCGGGAGCATTTCAGGCCGCAGTTGCGGGAGCTCAGGCTGCGGCTCAGCCTAGGTGTGACGATGCTAGTCTACCTTTGGAGAGGCTTCGTAGCTTGGGGGCCGAAGAGTTTAGAGGATCTACTCCGGAGAGGTCGGAGTTATGGTTGGAGAAGACAGTTCGTATCTTGGCTCAGATGGGTTGTGCGGGCGCACGTAGGTTGGGTTGTGTGATCTCGTTGCTTCAGGGTGATGCCTACACCTGGTGGGTCACCATTACTACTGGGGTTCCGGAGGCAGAGATAGATTGGGATTTCTTTGAGTCCGCTTTCAGGAAGAGGTACTTGGGACCGAGGTACTTAGATGAGAAGAAGCGAGAGTTCATGGCTCTTACTCAGGGAGATGCTTCTGTGACCGATTATGAGATCCGCTAGTATGCCCCAGAGTTGGTTCCTACTGAAGTGGAACGCTGTAACCTATTCCGCTACGGATTGAATGAAGAGGTTAAGAGGTATACGCTAGCTCCTGACTACTCAGACTTTGATGTACTGGTCGCGAGGGCCAAGGATTTGGAGCATAGTTTGGGTTCGGCCAAACGATCTGGTGGTTCTAGTTCTGGCAAGAGGCATAACCACTTTGATGGTAGAGATGCTAAGAGGCACAGAGGTGGCGGACATTAGTTTGATCATAGACGTGGCGGTGGCCACCATGGTAGGGGCCATCAGGGCCATAGAGGAGGAGGGCGTTTGCCCGAGTGTACCCAATGTGGGAGACAGCACGCTGGTGAGTGTTGGGGTAATTTCCATGCTTGTTGGAACTGTGGTTCGAGGGACCACTTTAGGAGGGATTGTCCGCATCAGGCGGCTCAGGCACCAAACATTGCTCAGGCTCCTGCGAGAGCGAATGACTTTCAGAGAGGCCGTGGGCGCGGTCGTAGCTACTTCCAGCCTAGGGCTGATGCACCTAGGGTAGATGCTCAGAGGAACCTTGCTCATGTTGTGGCTGTGCAGCCAGAGGCAGGAGGACCAGCGAGAGTTTATGCTCAGAGAGAGGCCGGGAACGACACCGATGTGATAGCAGGTAATTTTGAGTTACAGTCTATGTCTTTGCTTTCTTTGGTTGATTCGGGTTCTACGCATTCCTACATTTTGAGTGAGCATGCACAGAAGTTAGATATCCCTGTTGAGATCTTAGATGTAGGTATGCATGTTACTAGTTCATTTGGTGAGACAGTTGTGGTTAGACGTATGTATAGGAGATGTCCACTGAAGGTTCAGGGTCATGTGTTCTCAGTTGATATGATGGAACTTCCTTTCTATGGTTTTGATATTATTTTGGGTATGGACTGGTTGGTTGAGCATCGAGCTAGTTTGGATTTTGAGACAAAGAGAATTTCTTTGAAGCTTTCTGATGACTACGAGGTAGTAGTAGTAGGCGAGAACATTAAGTTCTTGCCTAATGTGGTGTCAGCTTTAGAGGCTCATAGGTTGATGAACTCTGGATGTGGGGCTTATTTAGCTTATGTTATGAATCTGGATATGAGTGAAGCTAGATCGAAAGATATCAGAACAGTGTGTGACTTTCCGGATGTGTTTCCTGAAGAGTTGCCGGGTTTGCCTCCTGACAGAGATGTTGAGTTTGTGATTGAGACAGTTTCAGGGTCTAATCCAGTTTCGATAGCTCCGTATCGTATGACTCCGAAAGAGTTGAAAGAATTGAAGAGTCAGTTGCAAGAATTATTAGACCGTGGTTTCATTAGGCCTAGTAGTTCTCCGTGGGGTGCTCCCGTGTTGTTTGTGAAAAAGAAAGATGGTAGCATGCGCATGTGTATTGACTATAGGCAGTTGAATCAGTTGACTGTGAAGAACAAGTATCCGTTGCCTCGTATAGATGATTTGTTTGATCAGTTGAGAGGTGCTTCAGTGTTCTCGAAGATAGATTTGAGATCCGGGTATTATCAGTTGAAGGTAAAGGAGGGTGATGTTCCGAAGACAGCTTTTAGGACTAGATATGGTCACTATGAGTTTCTTGTGATGCCATTTGGGCTCACGAATGCACCAGCAGCATTCATGGACATGATGAACAGAGTTTTTAGAGACTATCTAGACCGTTTTGTAGTTGTCTTCATTGATGATATACTTGTGTACTCGAAGACAGAAGAAGAGCATGATGAGCACTTGAGATTTGTTTTACAGAGATTGTTGAGCAATCAGTTGTATGCGAAGCTTAGTAAATGTGAGTTCTGGATTCGAGAGGTTGTATTCTGGGCCATGTTGTTTCGGCCGAAGGCATCCGAGTTGATCCATCGAAGATTGAGGCTATCAATGAGTGGAAACAACCTAAGTCCGTGACCGAGATTAGGAGTTTCCTAGGATTAGCCGGTTACTATAGGAGATTTGTTGATGGGTTCTCTAGGGTAGCTGCTCCTTTGACTAAATTGTTGCAAAAGGGAGTCAAGTTTGAATGGTCAGATGCAAGACAGAAGGCCTTTGAGAAATTGAAAGAAGCTTTGACGAATGCTCTAGTGTTAGTGCAACCTGTTTCGGGTAAGGAGTTTGTGATCTACAGTGATGCTTCCTACGTAGGCTTAGGATGTGTTTTGATGCAAGAAAGGAGAGTTGTTGCTTACGCTTCTAGACAGTTGAAGATTCATGAGAAGAACTACCCTACTCATGATATAGAGCTAGCCGCAGTTGTGTTTGCATTGAAGATTTGGCGTCATTACTTGTATGGTGAGAAGTGTATTGTTTACACCAATCACAAGAGCTTGAAGTACTTGATGACACAGAAAGAGCTGAACTTGAGACAGAGGAGATGGCTAGAGTTGTTAAAAGATTATGATTTGACCATTGAGTACCATCCGGGTAAAGCAAATGTAGTAGCCAATGCTTTGAGTAGAAAAGTGGCCGTTGAGTTGAGAGCTATGTTTGCTAGATTGAGTGTGTCCGATGATGGTGGTTTGATCACCGAGTTGCAAGTGAAGCCTTCTTTGATTCAGTTGATTAAAGAGAAGCAGTTGCAAGATGTGAGTTTAGTTCCTCATGTTCAGGACATAGCCGAAGAAAGACCGACCGAGTATAGTTTCAGTGGTGAGAGCTTGTTGTGCTTTAGAGATAGAATTGTTATACCAGAAGATGTTGAGTTGAGACGTCAGATTCTGGGTGAAGCACATTCGAGTCCCTTTTCTATGCATCCGGGTAGTACCAAAATGTACCGAGATTTGAAGAATGATTACTTTTGGGTTGGTTTGAAGTGAGATGTAGCCGAGTATGTGAGCCGTTGTATGGTTTGTCAGAGAGTGAAGGCAGAACATCAGGTTCCTTCAGGTTTGCTACAGCCTTTGAAGATTCCGGAATGGAAATGGGAGAGGATCACCATGGATTTTGTGTCGGGGTTGCCTTTGTCTCCTTCGAAGAAGAACTCTGTTTGGGTGATTGTTGATAGGTTCACTAAGTGTGCTCACTTCTTAGCAGTGAACACTACGGATTCCTTAGACAAGTTGGCAAACTTGTACATCCGTGAGATTGTGAGACTTCATGGAGTTCCGAAGTTTATTGTTTCAGATAGGGATCCTAGGTTTACTTCGAGATTCTGGGGTTGCTTGCATAGTGCTTTAGGTAGCCGGTTGCATTTCAGCACATCTTATCATCCGCAGTCCGATGGGCAGTCAGAGCGAGTGATACAGATTCTTGAGGATATGCTTCGTTGTTGTGTGATTGATTTTCAGGGTTCTTGGGAGAAGCACTTACCATTGGTTGAGTTTGCTTACAACAACAGTTATCAGTCTAGTATTCAGATGGCACCTTATGAGGCTTTGTATGGTAGACGATGCAGGACTCTGATTTGTTGGGCTGAGACAGGTCAGAGGTTGTTACCTATGCCAGACTTGCTTAAGGGAACTACCGAAAAAGTGAAGTTGATTTGTGGCCGTTTGAAAGCAGCTTCCGATCGTCAGAAATCTTATGCAGATTTGAAGAGGAAAGAGATTGAGTACTCAGTGGGTGAGAAAGTGTTTCTGAAAGTATCTCCGTGGAAGAAGGTAATGAGATTTGGACGGAAGGGCAAGTTGAGTCCGAGGTTCATTGGTCCGTATGATATAGTTGAGCGGATTGGGCCTGTAGCTTATCGTTTGAGGTTACCTTATGAGTTAGAAAAGATCCATGATGTCTTCATGTGTCTATGCTTAGGAGATATAGATCGGATCCTTCGGATGTGATGCCCGTTGAGGAGATAGAGTTAAATCCGGCTTTGTCCTATAATGAAGAGCCTGTTGAGATACTTGCTTCTAATAGCAAGGTGTTGCGTGGCAAGACCATAGAGTTGGTCAAGGTGTTGTGGAGACATAGAGGCGTGGAAGAGGCCACGTGGGAGAGAAAAGCAGATATGGTTGAGCAGTTTCCGTATTTGTTTCCACCAGGTAATTTCGGGGACGAAATTCCTTAAGTGGGGGAGAGTTGTAACACCTGGGTTTAAGGGTTAGGTGAAAATAATATTTTAATATTGTTTGGGCTCGGTTTTATACTCTAAATAATATTTCGAGTTTGTTTTCAAAATTAATCAATTTGAGTTGACCATGTTTTAAGATTAAACTCCATTTAGCCATGGATTTACCTTCCTTGTAAATGCCTCATTTCATTAAGGGTAAACAAGTCTTTTGAGCTTTAAAAATTTAACACATGTCAAATAAAACACCCACATTTCTCATCTTCTTCCCCTCCCTCTTTCAAACCTAACGTTTTCTTCTTCTCTCCTTGGGGGATTCACTATTCCATCACCATACACTCACATCCTTGGTGATTTTTGAGAGGTAAACATGTTTCTAGCTTGTCCTCATTTCCATCTACATGCTCATACCCATAGTTTTCATTTAAACTCTTGTTGTTGTATTATGAAGTTTTAGAGTTTGAAATTAAAAATGTTAACTTTATTAACTTTAAGTTGAGCTTTTGATTTGATGATGATAGATGAGTCATTTATTGTTCAAAAGGTCCAATATATCTAATTTTTATAAGGTTTTACAATGATTTCCGGAATTGGTTTCAAGGGGGTTTTTGGAGGGTTTTAAAGTGGGTTTTGGGGTTGTTTAATGTTGGATTTTGGGGGCTGTTGGTAGTATGATATATGAGGGTCACTTTGGGTGTATTTGATGGTTGTTTGGATGCTTGAAATGGAAGATTTCAATGGGTTTTAGGGGCAGCTCGAAAATTCTGTTTTGGACTTGTTTTGGGTGTTGAATGCTTGCAAATGTTGATCCGGGTTAGTTCCGATGATGAGATATTGATTGTGAATGTTTTGTTTGTGTTTGAGATTGATTAGAATCGAGTTTGGGCATCGGTGAAGCATCAAAAGTGAATCCGGGAAGTTGAAGGTGGTTGCTTGCTTGGTCTTTAGGCTTGGAAGCTTAGGTGAGTGGTTGATTGTTTTAAATGGTTTTAAAATGGTTGGTTCGAGTATATGGACTAGGTTGGGCTTGGTAGACCCACCTAGAGTTAGGATTAGGGTGGTAGCCTAATCCTAAGCTTGATCTAGAGCCTTTGGATGAACTCAATTATGTGGTTGTGTATGTCTCGTATGAAATGTGATATGAATGCTTATGTATATTGTATTATACATGTGAGATGAGATATGACTTGTGATGCTTGAGACATGCATGAAAATGGTTGTTGGTGAGTACGTGCTAAGCACGGAAATGATTGGAATGAGTAATGTGAAATGAGTAAATGTTGGCACTAGTATACTTGAATACAAATGATCGATCATTAGGATGTTAGTGTGTACACATGAGTCAAAAGTCGCGCGTGGCCTTGGTGGCGTTGAGTCACCAAGGAGGAGTACGGGTTCGCCCGGAAATTGTATTTACATATAGTCGGTGATGAGTGGAATCTCATCGACGGGGTGTGAGGATGAGTGGAATCCCCTCCGCGAGACCGGTGATGAGTGTAATCCCACCGTGAGGTAATGTGGTTGTTGGATGTGAGTTCCAACGAGTTTATCCGCGTATTCGGGTCATAGCTAGGTGCCAATGTTGGTTGATAAATGTATCAATGTGTTGAGATTAATGATCCTTATTTGGATGTTTAATGTGACTACTTGTGTTGAGGATTTAGAGCTTGTTGATCATGACATTTACTTGTATATTGCTCATGCATCTTATCTTGTGGCTCTTGTGGACCCTTGGTATATTTGTGTAATGCCTTGGCTAGATCGTGCTCGGACCCTGCAATGGTGAGGTTTGTTTTTAAGAGCTCACCCTCACTAAGCATCATTGCTTACGCTCTCTTTGTTCAACATTGCAGATCCTTAGGTCGTGGGTTGCTTGAGCAAGTGGAGGGCCTCCAAGTGTGGTTGTTAGCCTTGAGCACTTCAAGTATGAGTTTTTAATGTTGAACATGTAATAGTGTGAGCAATGGGACGTGTGTTGTTTTGATGGTTAATTGCTAGTTGTTTAGGAGCTTGTTTAGACTCCTTGATATCTTGCTTTTGTATGGTTTGTGTTGCCATGTTGAATTGTAACTCATGCCTAAATTGCTCATTTGGAATGTTAGCCATGTGCCTCAAAGGTTGTCTTTACGTTTGAATGTTGTTGTATGAGTGCATGGGTTGTGAAGTCTTACCTTAGCGTTTAGACTCGTCTAAATCTTGTTAAAGCATGCTAGTATTGTTGGGTTACCTTAAGTTTAATTGTTATGGTGTTGTAGGGTGTTTTGGTGGTGTTTTGGGGCACCCTTGTGCCTTAAAATAGCCAAAACGAGTCTGCAGACAGGGGGCGTTTCGGAACGGGTCACCCTGTTCCGATACGGTCCCTTTGCAAATGGCTTGCCGTTTCGAAACGGATAAGGGTCGTTTCGGAACAATTTTGCTACTGGAATTCTGAGAAATTGGCGAGATAAAGGCGTTCCGAAACGGGCCTTTGAGGTTTCGAAACGGTCTAATCTCGTTGACCACGAGAAATTGACCGTCAGGGTCGTTTCGATACGGGTCACCCCTGTTTCGAAACAGTCACCCTATGGTTGACCCTGGCCTGTTGGCTAAGTCAAGGCGTTTCGGAACACCCTAAGGGCGTTTCGAAACGGCCTGCTGTAAAGGACTAAAATAAGCTGTTTAATGTTTTGGTTGGTCGAAGTATGTTGCATTGTTTGTATTTTCCGCTGCTGTGTCCTACATAGGATTTAATTATGCCTATAGACAAGATAAATAAAAAGGAAATTTTCTGGGTCGTTAACCGAGGGGAAGCCTTAACGGGTTTCACTTCGGTTTTCCCCGTGTGGCCCACTCGGATCGGTCATCCGACCAGACCGGGACGAGGGGGTTACATATAGACACATTAATTTATTGGTATTAGTCAACAATCTCTAGAGCAAGTGGTTGAAGCTCTCATTTGATACCTTCTCCCTTATCCTAGGCCGTGGCCCGTGGGTTCAAAATCCATTATGAGTAAATTTTTACTCCCCTTAAATAGAAATTGTTCAAAAAAATTATTGGAATACATATATATATATATATTATTGTTTCAAATATTATTTTATAACTTTAAATATAATTTAATTGTTTAAATAATAATCTTTATCAAGTCGAATCAAATTATAAAAAAATCTATCTTAAATTAATCTAATTTAAATCAATTAAATAGAATTGAATCAAATTATTAAAATCTAGTTAACAATTCATTTGGATATATAAATGGATAACACAATTCAAATTAAATTTAAAACAAAGTATGATCGATAATATTTATCTCTAAGTATCTCTACATTGTTTTTAAACAATACAACGATGCGACAATAGTTCCTTTAAAACAAGGTTAGAGATTTTATTCTCGACATTGTAAATGGAACAAATTGAATTCGAAGAGTTGATCACATAATAGAGCTCTATAGTACCCAATCTGGATGAGTTAATATTTGTTCATACATATTTTTAACCCTTAGCACCCTATCTAGATTAGGTAGTATATGTTTATACATATTCTAAGCCCTTTGATAATACACACACCTTGCAGACAAAGCGATTTGAACACAGATCTCCTAGGATGAACATCATCTTCTTTTACACTAGGACCACTTGTTGGGTTCATATCAAACACCCTTCAATTCGATTTAGAGTAGTTTATGACATTATCTTCTAATGTAATTAAATATTTATCACAATTAAGTTTAAAGTTACTGCGACGGTGGGGATTATTGTGATAATAAAGTGAGATAATAAACACCCTAAACCCTTCGAACAAAAAAATTTAAAAGTGAGATAATAAAGTTCTTTTCTACCTTAAGGTTCGATTATTGTGATATTGAAAATGTGATATGAGAGAATAAGAAACAATAGAAACTGAAACGATAAAGGTAGAGGAAGAGTTTTCAAAAATATAGGTCATTAAGATACTCTGATCTTAAGTCAGTACCCTTAATGGGTTAATATAGCTTATTACTCTAACAGTCTGCTACAAACAGTTCAGTCTGTTAGGAGTTTGTTGGGCGAGTGGTTATAATCGAAATAGTCTCTTCTTGAAATGGGCTATTATTTTGATATTCACCTGATTTTCTTTCTTCAACATCCTATTTGGAGAAGACACATAAACGTTGTCGGAAATTCAGAAACTTCGAGGTAGCCAGAGATTTAGTTAGAGTATCAGCCACTTGATAATCAGCAAGTACGTAATTAACCTTAATATGTCGAGTCATCACTTTCTCACGAATAAAATGAAGATCTAAGTCAACATGATTTCAGAGGTTTAGTTTTAACATGTAAAACAGGTTTGGTAGCCATGGACACAACATTCTTATTGTCGCACCAAATTTATGGTGTAGCTTGTAAAGTGATCCCCATATCTTACAATGCATTAAATCACATGACTTTTGACGTTGCATCGGCAAGACTTATGTACTCAGCTTCAGCCATGGAACGAGAGACAACTCTATGCTTCTTTAAATTCCAAGAGATAAGATGTTGTCCATAATAGAGACAAAATCCTGACATCGATCGTCTGTCATCAACGTCACTCCCCCAATCAGCATGAGCAAATGAAACAAGAGAAAAGAAGGAAGATATAGACGCATTAAAAACAATTCAAAGTCAAGAGCTCCCTTCAGATAAGGAATGATTCGTTTAATAGCAGTCCAATGTAACTCAGTATGGGCTTGCATATATTATGCCACCTTACTAACAAAGAAGAAAATATCAGGGTGAGTGTGGCATACATACTGAAGGGCACCGATCACACTTCTATATAGTTGAACATTGCGAAATTCAACACCTCCAACCTTACTAAGTTTAGGTGAGACTGCAACAGGAGTGTCCACAACCTTGGTGGTAGTAAGATGTGTTTTATCAAGCAACTCCAAGATGAACTTCTTCTAACAAAAAAATAGACCCTCAGGAGATCATGTAGCTTCATGGACAAGAAAGTAGTGCACCTGCCCAAGGTCATTGAGGGAAAACTTGGTGTGCAACTCATGAATGAACATGGTAGTATGGTCAATTGAATTACTAGTCATTAATATGTCGTCGACATACACTGCAACATAGATGGCAACTTTCTCAATCTTAAAAATAAACAATGAAGTGTCAGAGACATAATTTGTAAACCCAAAGAACATTTGAACTACCTCAATTTAAGAAACTAGTTTCTCGGACCCTGTTTCAGACCATGGAGTGCATTGATTAGTTGCAAACCAACTGTGTTCCATCTACAACATGTTGCTCGAAACCTGGTAGTTGAGCCATATAAACATCATGTTGAAGACCCCCTTTAAGAAATGCGTTGTTAATATCCAACTGTCTAACCTGGTACCCCTAATAAACAGCTACAGACAGTAACAAATTGACAGTGAAGAAATGAATAATGGAGCTAAATGTATCACAACTAGGTGTTTGAGAATACCCTTTTGCCACTAATCTAGCCTATACTTGTTAATAGAGCCATCATCATTTCTCTTAAGTCTAAATAACCATTTACACCCTATTATTTTCTTATCATCAGGTACAGGCACAAATTGTCATATGACATTATCAATTAGAGTATTATATTCATCAATAACAACATCATGCCACTTAGGATGTTGGAAGTCTTCTGAAAATGGTGGAAGGTGTAAAAATAGCCTCATATTAATTTACCTTTGGTTTAACAACACTTACCTTCCCTTTAGTAACCATGACATGTTGATTTGCAGTGACATGTCTAGAAACAGGTTCAGGTGGTAAGTATTAGTTTATCCAAATAAAAGAGTTACTTTTGTAAATAAACTCTAGTTTAGTAGTTATATTAATGTCTCCTACTTAAGGGATTAGAGTTAGTAGTTAAATGTAACTAGGACTCCTAATGTAACTAAAAGTCCTACACTTAGAGTCTTTAAATCAATTTTGTAACGATGAATTATGAATGAATGAAATTACAAAATAAAGATTATTTTGTTTCTCTATATGATATCGGTCTAATTTCGATCCTCTCAAGAATTTTTTTTCTCTGATGGTCAATCAGAATCAATCAATGTCGAGTGAGCTGCAATCCTCCTCAACCTCTATTGTCGGTATGGTAGATTTTTAAGAAGTAACAAGTGCGAATGTTACTTGTCACAGATTTGTAGGCACCAATTATCTTGAATGGTCCAAATCTGTTAAGATTATCCTTGTCGGTCGAGGAACTCTAGGGTACATCACTGGAAAAGTTAAGAAATCCTATGATGATGATCAAGGTTTTGAGAAGTGGGTTCAAGAGAATGACAGAGTCATGTCGTGGTTGCTTAGCACAATGTCTCCAGAAGTTGGATATCAATTTATTCTCTATGAAACAACAAGTGAAGTTTGGAATGCTGTTTAAGATACCTACTCGAGTACCAACAACAATTCTGAGTTGTTTGGTATTGAGAGCAAGACTTCAAATTTCAAGCAAGAAGAGATGAATGTTACATAGTTTTATACTGCTTTAACAAATCTATGGCAGCAAATAGATTTGTTTGAGGCAAATGAATGGGAAACTGCAAATGATGCTGCATTATAGAGGAAGATCACTACACAAAAGAGGATTTTTCAGTTTCTAAATGGTCTTAACAGAGATTGGGACCCGGTTAAATCGAGATTTCTGAGCTGCAACCCTTTACCCTCTCTTAGGGAAGTATTTTTTGAGGCCAGGCGAGAAGAAAGTAGAAGATCCTACATGATTCAAGATGCCCCTATTTTTGAGAGTTTTGCCTTGGTTACTCAAACTTCCTCTGCTCCAAAAAGGAAGGGAAGAATGGTGTGCGAGTATTGCAAGAAACCAGGTCATTTGAAGGAGACTTGTTGAAAGTTGCATGGCAAGCCAACTAATTGGAAACTATCAGCCCAAAGGGTTCTTAAGGAATCTTACTCCAATGCAGTCACCACTAATTCAACTAGTAGTTTCACTAAACAACAAATGTTAGAGTTGTAAAAGTTGTTCAACAAATTTAATGGTGCTAGTGACGAGCATCTGGCCTTGGTGGAGGATAAAGGTAACCAGAATCAATCCTCATCCACTGCTCTTCTTTCTACTACAAATGTCCCGACTTGGATAATAGACTTTGGTGCTTCTGATCACATGACTGGTAACATAGATTTATTCTCTACTTTTACTTCTTCTTGCTCAAAGAATTATATTAGAACAACCAATGGTTCCCTTGCATCAATTAAAAAAACATGTTCTATTTTTATTAACAGTAACCTTCTTCTTGAGGATGTTCTTTTTGTGCCTAGTTTGGATTGTAATATGCTATCAGTAAGCAAGCTTTCTAAGGATCTAAATTGTTCATTTAGTTTTACTGATAAATGTTATTTTATACATGCACTGGCTTCGAGGAAGAGGATTGGCAATGCTAGATTGCAAGGTGGTCTTTATGTCCTTTCCAGCACCAACAATTCTGCCCATACACCTTTACCACATTGTTTTAATTCCTTAGGACAGTTTGACCTTATTATGTTATGACATTTTAGGTTAGGCCTTCCCAATTTTTATTATCTTGCAAAAAGGTTTCCAGATTTATTTATTAATAAAAAATTGTCTTCTTTTAAATGTCATATTTGTCTAATTGCTAAACAAATCAAAGCAACTTATTTATCATCCTCTCATAAACCCTCACATCCTTTCTCATTAATTCACAATGATGTTTGGGGTCCTTTTAAGGTGAAGAATGCTAATGGGTGTAGGTGGTTTGTCACTTTTATTGATGATCATAGTCGAACTAATTAGGCTTTTTTATTGAAAGAAAAGTCAGACTTTTAATTTATTTTCAAAAATTTTACAACATGGTAGAAACACAATTTCAATGTAAAATTCAGATCTTTAAATCTGATAGTGGGGGGTGAATTTTTTACACATTCTTTAGGTCAATTTTTTCTTAAAAAAGGTATAGTTCATACAAGCTCTTGTGTTAACACTCCACAGCAAAATGGAGTGGCAGAAAAGAAAAATAGACACTTATTGGAAGTCACTAGAGCCTTACTTTTTACAAATCATGTCCCAAAATTTTTATGGGGTGAGGCACTGTTAACATCTACATACCTTATAAATAAGATGCCTAGTAAAGTCTTACATTATCAATCTCCTAAGGATGTTTTCTTAAAGAGTTTTCTTCATTTTAAATCTATGTCCTCAGTTCTTCCTTTGAGAGGGTTTGGGTACACTGTTTTTGTACATGATTTAGATCCCTCTAAGACCAAATTAGATCTGAAATCTCTAAAGTGTGTTCTGGTTGGTTATTCTTCACTAAAGAATGGCTGCAAATGTTTTCACCCTCCTACTTGTAATTTTTTTTACAACTTTAGACATTACCTTTTTTTATATGGAACCTTATTTCTCTAAGACTGCAACTCAGGGGAAAAATTACACTGATTTCAGCCTATTCACAGTCAGGTTTTTCCTCTTATATCCTCTTATTTTTTACCTTCTAGCTGTCCTTCTTTACTTGATTCCCAAGTTCCTATTGAACCTTCTAGATCTTCACCTTCATCCCTAAACAATCACTCTTCCATAACAAGTCCAGTTACTTCACAAAGTCAGCCTAAATCATCTTTACAACCTACTAAATCTTTACAAGTTTATGCAAGAAAAAGAAGGATAATACGAGAGACCATTTTGCAATTTGGTATTTGTCGAGAATTGGACTTGAGTCCAGCTGCCAGTGAAGACAATGGAGGTAACGATTTGACTGAAATTTCTTCTCACTTGTTAGAATTTTAATATTTACTTATTGCTAAGAGAAAAGGGGTTAGACAGTGCACTAAGTACCATATTCAGAGGTATGCAACTTATGAAAAATTGATGCATTCTTTTAGAGCATTTACAACTTGTTTAGATGAAGAATAGATTCCAAAATCAATTGAAGAGGCTTTACAATGTCCTAAGTAGAAGAGGGAAGTTGAAAAAGAAGTTAAGGCCCTAAAGAAGAAGAACATTTGGGTTGTTACTGACTTTTCTCAAGGTAAAAAAATAGTGGGCTATAAGTAGGTATTTGCTATTAAATTCAATTCAGATGGTAGTATTTCGAGACATAAAGCAAGGTTGGTTGCTAAAGATTTTACACAAACCTATGAAATTGACTACAAGGAAACTTTTGCCCCAGTAGCTAAGCTTAATTTTGTTCGAGTCTTATTAAGCTTAGTTGTGAATTGTGACTGGAATTTGTGTCAACTTGATATTAAAAATGCTTTTTGAATGGAAACTTGAAGGAATGGGTTTATATGCAGATATCACCAGGACTCGAGAAAGATGGAACTTGCCAAAAAGTGTGTAAACTCAATAAATCACTTTATGGCTTGAAGCAGTCACCAAGGGCTTGGTTTGAGAGATTTACCAGAGCTATTTTGGAGATGGACTACAAACAGTTTTTGTTTGACCACACACTGTTTTCTAAGGTAACTAAAAACAACAAAAGAGTTATCCTTATAGTGTACGTGGATGATATAATCTTAACAGGAGATGATGAGGAAGAGATATGTTTGTTAAAGAAAAAATTGATCAAGGAGTTTGAGATTAAAGACCTAGGAAAACTCAGATATTTTTTAGGCATGGAAGTGGCTAGATCAAGCAAGGGGCTGGTCATAAATCAGAGAAGATATGTGCTAGATTTACTAGAAAAAATTGAATTATTGGGCTGTAAACCAGTAGACACTCCAACGGATGCTGGTCTGAAATTTAATAAAACAAATTTAGAGCCAAAAGCATACAAAGGGTTATATCAAAGACTAGTAGAAAAATTGATATATTTATCTCTAACTCGACCAGATATATCATTCTCAGTAAACAGTATTAGCCAGCATATGATTGATCCTAGACATGAACACATGGAAGCTGTAAAAAGAATATTGAGGTATTTAAAAAGGACACCTGGTCGTGGTCTATTTTTTAAAAAGAGTTTAGACATAAGTATCAAGGTATTTTCAGATTCGAGTTGGGCCAGTGAACTCACAGATAGAAGATCTACCATTGGTTATTGTACTTTTGTTTGGGGTAATTTAGTCACTTGGAATAGTAAAAGCAAACAGTGGTTTCAAAAAGCAGTGCTGAAGCTGAGTACAGAGCACTAGCTTTAGGGATGTGCAAAGGAATTTGGCTACTCAAGCTACTTGAAGAACTCGGAATGAATCATGACAAAAAAATTGAGATTTTGTGTGACAACAAATTTGATATTCAAATTGCAAAGAATCCTATTCAACATGATCGAACTAAACATGTTGATATATACACTTTATAGCAGAAAAACTCACTAATGGAATTGCATCTTTATCCTATGTTTCAACAGAAGAATAAGTGGCAAACATCCTTACAAAGGCTCTGCCAAAGATCCTATTCGATAAGTTTATGTTCAAGCTGAGATTATACAATGTATACTCTCCAGCTTGAGGGGGTGTTAGTTTATCCGAATAAAAGAGTTAGTTTTATAAATAAACTCTAGTTTAGTAGTTATATTAATATCTCCTACTTAAGGGATTAGAGTTAGTAGTTAAATGTAACTAGGACTCCTAATGTAACTAAAAGTCTTACACTTAGAGTCTTTAAATCAGTTTTGTAACGATGAATTATGAATGAATGAAATTACAGAATAAATATTACTCTCTCCGTCCCATAAAATATGTCTTATATTGACTTTTTGAAAGTCAAATTTTTTAAACTTTGACTATTATTATATTAAAAATTTAAATAATTAAAATTTATAAAATATATATTTGAAAACTAGTCGATTAGAGGTTTTTAAAATATATTTTTTTCATATTTTTATCAATGATACATTTTAAATAATTATGAGTCAAAATTAAAAAAAATGACAAAAAAAAGTCAATAAGGGACAAAAATTATGGGACGGAGGGAGTATCATGTTTCTCTATAGTAAGACACCAGTAGCATTGTCAGTAGCTGAAGTAGAATAAGCTTCTACATGAATATTCTCAGATGTTTCTACCGAAGGCATCATCAACTCTTACTGGAAGTCACAAATTCCTCTAAAAATTATGAATTGTGTTTATTCTTAAATAAATTAATATAATATAAATAATTAATTATTAAATTCGTTCTGATAAATACTTTGAATATATATATATATATGTCTACTTTAACGTTAGAGTAATTTTTAAGAAAATAAAATAAATGGTTAAGACAATAATATGTGCATAGGTACTAATCTTATCTCCTCTAACATAAGCAAATCCATTAGGGGAAAAGTTTTACATGAAGCACTTGAATTTATAGCGGAATCAAATTTTATGGGTTTCATGATCATGATGAAAATAATAGTAATAATTTTTAGGCTTAATATAAAATAAATGTCTAACTATATTTTTGTGAACTTTAGGTGTCTATTCTATTTTTTAGTAAAAATAGGTGTCTAATGTTTCATTTCGTTAATTTTAAGTGCATGTTAGTTAATTATCGTTAAAAAAATCTGTTAACAAATCAAAACATGACATGTAGCATGTTTGTTTCATTTTTTTTTCAAAATAAAAAATTTAAAACAAAATTTTCACCCAAATTTTTTTAGAAAATCTTGAAAATCTTCAAATTTTATAAAACAATCACCAAATCCCTAAAATTTTCAAACCACCAAATCACCACAACTTTCGCCGCTGATAGTCGTTCTTGAGCACACTCTTTCGATCACCGGATCTAGCGGATGATTTTTTCCCAACATTGGGGATTTGTGGAGTGTTTTGTAAATTTTGGAGAATTTCGTGATTTTCTCAAAATTAAAAACTTTTATTTTTTTTCAAAAAAGTAAAAAAAAAACAAATTATTGTGACGTGTCAAACATTGATTGGTTAAAAGATTTTTTAAACACCCACTAACGACCAATCACCTAAAATTGTAACGGTATAAACATTAAAATTGTAATGCTAAAATTTGGAAAATTTCGCGATTTTTGATATTGAGGTTTTTTTTTCTTCAAAAAATTTAAAAAATTCAAATTATTAAGACGCGCCAAGCATTGATTGGTTAACATATTTTTTTAAACATTCCTTAATGACCATACACCTAAAATTGTAACAATATAAACATTGGACACCTATTTTTACCCAAAAAAATAATTTAACCACCTAAAATTCACAAGAGGTATAATTTAAACACTTACTTATATATTAAACCTAATTTTTACACTAAATGTTTGGAAATTGGTCGGAAAAATTAATGCTTTGAAAAGTTAAAAGTTCAAAAATAAAAGTTAAGAGTCTTGTATTAGGTGACAAGTTAGAAAATAAAAGTTAAAAGTTAAGTTTAATGTAAAGTATTTTATTATTTTATTTAAAAGAAAAAATAAATTATATTTTAGTTTTTTTAACATTTTTTAATTGAGTTTGTGTTATATGATGACGTGATATTAAGTTATAGTACAGAGAACCAAAATATAGAGGCTAGACTTAACCTTTGTTACTTTGCATAATTTTTTGAAAAATATAATTCAAAGAAAATCATTAAAGATTGATGGCTAAGAAAAAAATAATTAAAAAATAAAAATAAAGAGGGAATTTTTATTGGCGAATTTTGTCTACTTTTAACGAGTTTTTCAATCACTATTCTAAACCTCAAAATATTTTTGACTGGATAGAATTTTGAAATATTTTTTCAAGACATAATCCGAACAATTTTACCATTAAAGAGAATTTTTTCTAGTTAGTATTGTGAGGGGGTTTTATTTTGTGAGATGAAGCGGTTGAGTTTTTATTTCACTATATTAAGAAATTTGAACAGTTTTATGTGGAAGTTAATTGACTTTCGGAAGCCACCAAAAAATCTTAACGACTTCTAACTAAACTTATCCACAGACGTCACATGCATGCATGCATACATCAGAAGAAAAGCTGTCTTTTTCAATCACTGTCTTAAATCTTGAAATATTTTTTTCCAAGACATTATTTGAACAATTTTTTCATTAAAGAGAATTTTTTCTAGATAGTGTTGTAGGGGGTTTTTTTATTTTGTGAGACAAAGTGGTTGAATTTTTATTTCACTATATTAAGACGTTTGAACTGTTTTTTTTTTGTAGAAGTTGATTGACTTTCGAAAGCCGCCAAAAAATTTTAACGACTTCTAACCAAATTTATTTCACAGACGTCACCTGCATGCATACATACATTAGAAGAAAAGCTATTTTTTTCAATCACTATCTTAAATCTCGAAATATTTTTTCCCAAGACATTATCTGAACAATTTTTTCATTAAAGAGAATTTTTTCTAGATAGTGTTGTGGGGGTTTTTTATTTTGTGAGACAAAGTGGTTGAATTTTTATTTCACTATATTAAGACGTTTGAACTGTTTTTTTTGTAGAAGTTAATTGACTTTCGAAAGCCGCCAAAAAAATTTAACGACTTCTAACTAAATTTATTCCACAGACGTCACATGCATGCATGCATACATTAGAAGAAAATCTATCTTTTTCAATCACTATCTTAAATCTCGAAATATTTTTTCCCAAGACATTATCTGAACAATTTTTCATTAAAGAGAATTTTTTTCTAGATATGGTTTGGGGGGTTTTTATTTTGTGAGACAAAGTGGTTGAATTTTTATTTCACTATATTAAGACATTTGAACTGTTTTTTTAGAAGTTAATTGACTTTCGGAAGCCGCCAAAAAATCTTAACGACTTCTAACCAAATTTATTCCACAGACGTCACCTGCATGCATGCATACATCAGAAGAAAGGCTGTCTTTTTCAATCACTGTCTTAAATCTCGAAATATTTTTTCCCAAGGCATTATCTGAACAATTTTTTCATTAAAGAGAATTTTTTCTAGATAGTGTTGTGGGGTTTTTATTTTATTTTGTGAGACAAAGTGGTTTAATTTTTATTTCTCTATATTAAGATGTTTGAACTGTTTTTTTTGTAGAAGTTGATTGACTTTCGGAAGCCGCCAAAAAAATCCCAACGACTTCAAACTAAATTTATTGATAGACGTCACCTGCATGCAGACATACATACATCGAAAGGAAAGCTATTTTTTCTTCATGATGATTTCAAAAACTATAAATTTTAAAGTCGTCAAGATTTTTTGACGGTTTCTACAATAATCCTTGTTTGGTGAAATAAAAAATCACTCATCCCACTTCACAAAATAAAAAAAAACCTGCAAATCTATTCAGATAAAATTGCCAAGATAAAGGGAACGTAAAATAGAATGTAAAATAAAATAAATAAAAAATGGTTTTTTCTCGAATATTATCGGAGAAAATTGTTTTGTGAAGTGAGGTGTGTGAAATTTTATTTCACCAAGAAGAGATATTTCTACAATAACAAGTGAAATCAGAATGTCTTCTACCTGACTTCTAAAAGTGAAATTTTTTTTGACAAATTTAGAAAAAAATACTTTTATTTAAAAAATTATAGGGGAGTTGTCAAGAAATGAAAGGCATACCGTCTTCTTGACAAGTTTTATAAATCGTCTACTATTCCTAGCGAGTTTTTTTTTTTTTTATCTCTATAAAAATCTCTCAATTCAGTGAAATAATTTTTCACCCGTCTCAAATCACGAATTTTTTCCCAATACATTCCGAACAATTTTAACATAAAAAACTATCTTTTAGCCTTTTTGGTACGATAGATAGGTAATTTATATTCAATAATCTTTGAATTTAGTATAATCACAGTAAATTAAGTAAAAGTATTAATTGGAAGGTTAAAGATTCCAACTTCAATCTTAACGAAGATATTAAATTTGATATATTAAACGTGGACTCTCTGCAGTCCTTGAATGGAGAGAAGACGTTATGATTCAAAATATCGTCCAAGTTCTCTTCATGTAAGAAGAAGCCGGGTCCCATCTTTGTCGCTCTCTCCTTTTTCCAATTCTTTCCACCTTCCTACAAAACCATCAGTCCATCACATATATACATATACTTTCACTTTCCTTTCAAAACCAAAATCCTCTCTTTTCATCCATTTCTTATAAAAGAAACTCCCTTTTCTGAATTTTTTAATTTGTTTTTGGTTTTTGGGATTTGGGGTTCTTTCCTTTTGTTTCAAGTTTGAAATAAAAAATGGAAACCAGATAGTTTGCTATAAAAAGGAAAGCTTTTCAGAATTGTTTTTACTTCTTTGGTTTTTGGTGATGAGTTCTTTGAACCTGTCCAAATTTATGACCTTTGAGCGTTTCAAATTGGAATGTGAAATGCTTTAAGCTTTGGAGTTTCGTCAAAAGTATGTCTTTTTCCTTGCTTGGATTGCGTAAGCCATTCGTTTTACTTTGCACTCATGCATTGGAAAACAGTGTGGAATGTGCTGGGAACTCTAAAGATCTGAACTTGCTTCCTTTTAATGGCTTCTTCTGATTGAAGGTAAGTTCTGATTTTGATTCTTAAATTTCTGGGTTTTGTCTTGTTTTTTGGCCTTGATTTTGAGGCTGCATTTCTGGGTTTGTATCAGAAAAAAATGGGTTGGTTTCAGTTTTTCACATTTGTTCTTATTTATTATTATTTTTTGTTTGGATGTTTTGGGATTTCATCATATAAACTATAAAAAAATACTATGTATTTTGTTACTGTAGTATTCGATGATCCTTGTGGTATAAAACTAATAAAAAATTATGAAATTTGGGTTGAGAAACAAATGAAGCTTTGGATGAAGTGATTTTTACTTTCCTTATAATTTTTTTTACCTAATTCTGGGATCTTTAGTGTGTTAGATCTGTAATTCAATGCTATTAAATATCATAATTTGGTGTTCTTTTATTGTTCTTCAACAGTGTTGATTTGTCTTTTCCATTACAGGATTTGAGAGAATTGAAGCTTGGAATTACAAGGTTGTAGCTCAAGTGTAATATGTTCTTTTGATATAGATGATTTAAAGTGTTTAGAAATATCGGTAAATGGACTGAATGAGAGGGTAGTCAGTTCACTTGATGCAATGTTGAAAGCATTGGTTCCGTGGCTGTTGATTTCTGCGTTGTTGATTTCGGTATCGTGCGCCGATAAGGGCTTTTCGAAGTGTAATTGTGATGATGAGGGAGGGTTTTGGAGCATCGAGAGCATATTAGAGACACAAAGGGCGAGTGATTTCTTGATTGCTGTTGCCTACTTCTCTATCCCTATTGAGCTGCTTTACTTTGTTAGCTGCTCGAACGTGCCATTCAAATGGGTGCTGTTTCAGTTCATCGCCTTCATCGTGCTATGCGGATTGACCCATTTCCTCAACGGATGGAGCTATGGCCCTCATTCGTTTCAACTCATGTTGGCTCTCACCGTGTTCAAGATTCTAACTGCGTTGGTCTCGTGTGCCACTGCTATTTCGCTTCTCACGCTCTTCCCGCTGCTTCTCAAAGTCAAGGTGAGAGAATTACTGCTGAAGAAAAAGGCTTGGGACCTTGGTAAGGAAGTAGGTCTTATAATGAAACAGAGGGAAACTGGTTTGCACGTCCGCATGCTTACTCAAGAAATTCGTAAATCGTTGGATAGGCATAACATTTTGTACACAACAATGGTAGAGTTGTCCAAGACATTAGGTTTGCAAAACTGTGCCGTTTGGATGCCCAACGAGATCAAGACGGAGCTGAATCTGACTCATGAGCTCGAAGGAAGGAACTTTTCGTATAATTTTACCATTCCCATCACTGATCCGGATGTTGCATGGATTAAAAGAACTGATGGGGTGCATATCCTCGGGCCAGATTCAGCTCTTGCTACTTTAACATATGGAGAGCACGGTGAGCCGGGACCGGTGGCTGCAATCCGGTTGCCAATGCTTCGTATATGCAATTTTAAAGGGGGAACTCCCGAGCAAGTTCAGACATACTATTCCATATTGGTGTGTATTCTTCCAAGTGAACAACAAAGATCATGGAGCAACCAGGAATTAGAGATAGTTAAGGTGGTTGCTGATCAGGTGGCTGTTGCAATTTCTCATGCTGCGGTTCTCGAAGAGTCCCAGCTCATGAGGGAGAAACTCGCTGAGCAAAATCGTGCATTACAGCTTTCAAGGGAGAATGCTATGAGGGCAAGCCAAGCTAGAAATGCGTTTCAGAAGGTAATGAGTGATGGAATGAGGAGGCCTATGCATTCGATCTTAGGCTTGCTTTCAATGATGCAGGATGGAAATTTGAGTAACGGTCAACGGATAATCGTAGATTCGATGATGAAGACCAGCAATGTCCTGTCGACCTTGATAAGCAATGCTATGGATATTTCAACAATGGATGGTGGAAGATCACCACTGGAGAAGAGGTCTTTTCGCTTGCATTCCATGATAAAAGAAGCAGCTTGCCTTGCCAAGTGCTTGAGTGTTTATCAGGGTTTCGGTTTCTCAATTGAGGTTGAGAAGTCCTTGCCTGATATCGTTTTCGGTGATGAACAAAGAGTTTTTCAGGTGATACTGCATATGGTCGGGAACCTATTGGATGGCAATACTGGAGGGGGGACTGTAATACTTCGGGTGTTCACAGAGAATGGTAGTCAGGAACGGAATGATCAGAGACGAGCAGCCTGGAGGCACTACCCTTCCGATGCAGATGTACTTGTTAGGTTCGAAATTACAATTTCCAATAAAATCTCTCAATCAGAAGGTTGCTCAATGTCGGAGCTACCGAGCAGTAAAAGCAGATACAACAGTCGCGGAGTTGAGGAAAGCATGAGCTTCAGTGTTTGCCAAAAGCTAGTGCAGGTAAGAATAGTAAATCATATGTCTTGGATCTGGTTTTTAGCCGTAGCTCATTGCATGTTTGTGCTTGTAATGCTCGTTTTCGTTATATTGCATGTTTTACTCATATGGGTTCAAAGTTTATTGTTTCCCGACCGAAAATTTACTTGTGAGACAATGAATAGTTTATTTCTGATTATATGAACTAAATTTGCAGCTGATGCATGGGAACATCTGGGTAACTGAAGATCCTTTAGGTTCTGCTCAAAGCATGGCACTTGTTATCCGCTTTCAAATCCGACCATCCATAAGTACAATCACTGAGTCCGGAGAATCCTCAGACCAGCCACGCACCAACTCTGTTTTTAGGGGCTTGCGTGTTTTACTTGCTGATGACGATACCGTGAATCGTGCTGTGACTGGAAAGCTTCTTGAGAAGTTGGGATGCATTGTTTATGTTGTGTCATCTGGATTTGAATGCTTGAGAGCTATTGGGTCAACCGCATCTCCATTCCAGATCGTCATTTTGGAGCTTCAGATGCCTGAGTTGGATGGATTTGAAGTTGCACTGAGAATCCGTAATTTCCAGAGTCGGAGTTGGCCATTGATCGTTGCCATGGCAGCTAGCATTGATCAAGATATTTGGGAAAAATGTTCACTGTCCGGAATGAACGGAGTTATTCAGAAACCGGTGCTATTACATGAAATCGCTGCGGAGCTTCGAAAGGTCCTGATGCAGACCAACAGGGTCGTATGACAATAACATCACCGCCTTCTTCAACTCACCACCGTGCTTCCTGCAAAGCTAAAAGCACTTTTACAGTATAGTTAGTAGAGTAATCGAGGTCCGGTAACAAACCGAGAGCTCTCTAGTATAGATATGCAACTAGGAAAACTGTAAAGGCTGTTCTTTGCCTCTGAACGTTGTTGCATGAACAGACTGAGTTAAAACTTTAAATGACATACATTACATGTGCAATAAGTCGATATTCGACTACCGGGGAAATGGACCGACGGAAACTTGTGAGAAAGCTGGCAAGATGTCACTTGCCTTGCACCTCACGGATCAACCAACCAAATTAGGAAAAAGAGAAACCAGCAAATAATTTTCTTGCAGAAAACGTATTAACTATGAGTGGAAACATGTCCCCATATTTTCAATGAGGTAAAGCCTGAACCGGAGGCGAATTCGAATTCGATTGGTCGAGTGACCGTTCGATATTAAATTAAAATACTAACGTAATATAAGATCGATTTGATTCAGACAACACTGTATATATATATATATATAGGTCATGGTTGCGTGGGAAAGTTGTAAAAGGAAATGGCAGGTCAATTCCTTTGGCTTGTAATTTTCCATTGCCAAATTCATGCATTAATCATATATTCTTCAAATTTCATTTTCATTTCATTAAATTCATGCCATGTGGATTCAGTCTTATCCTAAAAAAAACCCTCTCGTATTGGGAAGTATATTATATACAGATAAGATTCAGACATCTGATAAAATTAAAACAATATAGGTATAAATATAATTCTACTTAAAATGATATTTACGAATAAAAAAAATATAAATTTGGTGCAGTTTGATTTTTTTTTAAAAAAATTTAAAGTACAATCCGAATACTTACAATTTATCAAATTTTACTGTACAGGTTGAATCTAAACTTTTGTATAATACAACAATTTGACCTTCTTGTTCAAAAAAAAAAACAATTTGACCTTAGATTTTCATTGGTCTTGGAGTATGGATTGGCGGCAGGACTTACTAATTGGGGATCAAATTGACTCTTTTTGAAATATATAGTGGAATTTAGTTTAGAAAGATAATATAAGTTAGATAATAAACAAACCAATATCGAAGGTTAAATTTTTTATTATAGAGTTGAAACCTTATTAAAAGTATCTCAATAATAATTTGAATATTTCTAATCAATTGCTGCATATTTACCTCTCTCACTATCTATCTATCTCTCTCTCACACAGACACATATATATATTGGTTAAATTTTGTTTTCATAATGAGTTGTTTCAGTTTTTTTAATAATATGTTGGTTAAATTTATTAAAAGTAAAATAGAAAAATATTTTAAATAAAATAGAAATGAAAATTGTAGCAGAAAAATGATAAAATAAAGAAAAATTAAAAAAAATATCATACCAACAAAACACGTCCAGTGAGCTGCAACGACATGGATGATATAAAACACTGAAGAAAAAAAGTAAGAAAACAAACTCATTGTCTCTGTCTACATACACGCTTAAGGATTAAAATATGAGTAATGAGCGAAATCATCAATCTTGCATGTTACTTCGTAAAACAAATTTAATTACCTCTGCAAATGAACTGCGCTATTAATTGGGCTTATCAACTAGGCTTGTTTTTTTTGATAAAATCAATTGGGCTTGTTAATTTCTTGATAAAATACTATTAATTATAAGTTCTATTTCAGAAAGATAAATGTTCTATATACAGGCGATGAAAACTAAAAGTTTCCACAAGCGCCTTAGTTTTAAGGTATAGGGTTGAGGGGTTTAGTGTATGGGTTAGAATTTAAGGAAAATTGTTTTAATTTAAGGTTTAGAGTTATAATTTATGGTTTATAGGTGAAAACCTAAATCCTCACCATATTATCATAAAAATTAAACCTTGACCTATAAACACTAAATTATAATCATGAACCTTAAATTAAAACAACTATCCCCAAATTCTAAACCTCTACACCTAAACCCCTAAATCATATACCTTAAACTAACTCCTTATACCCTAAAACTAAGGCGCTTGTGGAAACTTTCTGTTTTCACCGCTAGTATATAGGATATTAATCCTTTCAAAAATGGGTCACAAGTTTTGGAAATTTCTTTTACATTTTTAACGTTAGACATTGAAATTATTTTAGAACTTGTAATTTTCAAAATCTTGCCATCGTAACACGTTGGAAGTTATCAATTCGATTGTGTTTAACCACGCAACGACTTCTGATTTAAGAGTTTGTAGATTATAATAAATCTTTTAGCTTTTTGGAAAAAATTCCCTCATGTTTAACCAATCTAAACCAACCAACTTGGTCAATAAGACCATCCACCATTTATTTCTAAAGGAAACGAAATCCTACGTTTAAGAAAATGTAACAATTGAATTAAATAGTACAAAAGGAATTAACAAGCAGCAAAGCACCAGTGGTCTAGTGGTAGAATAGTACCCTGCCACGGTACAGACCCGGGTTCGATTCCCGGCTGGTGCAGTTGAAAATTTTCATTTCCAAACACCATCGCCCAATTTCCCAAAGCATTTTGCCAAGGTAAACTACAGTATTATTCCCCACTCCTTTTCCTCCTTTCTTATTCTCATTTTCACCCACTTTTTTTTTTCTTGCATAAATTTATACTTTTCACGAATTTTATATAATATCATTTTATTAAATTTAGATATATTAATTAATTAAATAATATCATTTTATTAATCATGAGCTTAGGATGAGATGGTAAAGGGCTGGTTATAATGAAATATATATAATTTGTATTAAAGGGTTAGTATGAGTATGACTAGGGGTGAAACTATGGGAGCAAGTAAGGGCTTTGCACCCCCCCCCCCCCCCCCTAAAGTGGGACAATTGTTTTATAGTTCTTAAAAAAATAAAATTATAAATTAAGTCAATGGAAAAATACTAAAAAATTATAATTTCATTCTGGTACCTTAAAAGTTCATGTATTTGGTTGCACGTATTATTAGATATGTAAAATGAACTTTAAAAAATAACAAACAATTTTTAAGTGTGTTTATCATATAGTCAAAAAATTCACTATCAACAAGGATATCAAAATAAATTTATTAATCAACTCTTGCTTATCAATGAGCAATGGATTTTTTAATCATTCCAAAGTTTTAGGCTTATCTAAATTTATAATTGAATGAGAATAGTAAACTAGGTTAACCTCTTTGATTCATTAGGTAAAAAATGTGGACTTGAAACATAAGATTGATTTTGAAATTGGTTTTGGAATTTCTTGGATGATATTTGATCATTTGATGCTCCCCAACCATTAAGTTTAAGCACTCAATTAAAATATTAATTAATCAACTTTATTACTAACGGGATTAGTCCAAGTGTTAAGCAGCTTGATATCACTTAAGCAAGTCTCGAGTTCGATATTTTGTGTATGCAGAAAATTTATGCTGGAAGACTCACCCACCAAAGTTAAGCGTGTGACGCATGTCAGTCCAAATTAATCAAGAAAAAACCACGAGGAACCGAAAAGGCAACAAAAATAAATTAATCAACTTTATTGAGTGGTCTACATATTATTAACCCCAAAGACTTAAATTAATGGACTCTCTTTCAAATAATTGCAAAGTTATATTGGGTTCAATTCTTTCACAGTCTAAAAGAAAAGTTCAGCCTATGTGTGCAAAACAAGTTGTAGGGTCAATGTGCCAACATTTGAAAAGACAATTGGAAGAAAAAAGAGAGCATATATTTGTCTTAATTGGTACTTTGATTATGATTAATTTTAAAATTGAGGGTCCATCTGATTTTTGTGACTTTAGGTTTGAAATGTTGTTAAAATTAAGTATTTTTATAAACTATGACATGTGAATTCATGTGAAGAGGGTCCTCTATGTTTTTTACCTCTCTATTCTCTCTTTCTCTCTTTTATTAAACAAAGTTGTATTATATTTTTATGTCAAGATTCGAACTTATACAAGGACAAATCAAAATACAAAGATAAGTTGAACGTCTTTAGCCACTAAACCAATTATTAGATCTCAAAATGAAGTCTCTATTCTTATATATATATATATATATATATATATATATATGAGTTGAGATTTTGTGTATTATTTTTTATTCATTAATTATTATTATTGATGTGTAGAATTCATACTCATAGGTTGGGTTAGTTATATTTAGTAGTTAAACTTATATTAAATAATAACAGATACTAATAAAAGAAATTTTGATTTTTAGTATCTAGTGTGATTTCATGTCAGTTTTATTTTTTTAGCTATTTGATAACATACAGAGAGATGGGCATGAGTCGAGTTCGTTCGAATTTTTGGCCAACTGAACCTAACTTGAAAATATAAATTCTATGCATGAATCCTGTAACGCCTGAGTTTAGGGCCCGGGAGATATTCGGGTTTGGTTAAACTGGTTCGGGTTAAGCTAATTTTGGAGAAAACAATTTAAATGAACAAATTTTAAAGCTTTTGAAGAAAAGAGAATTTTAAAGGGGTTTTTGGTAAAATGGGTAACAAATAGGTTTTTGGAAATAGATTTTAAATTAAAATAAAATATTACATTTCAAAACTACCCATCTCTTCTTCTTCCCCAAAACCATTTCACATTATTTTCTTCCCTCCATCAAACCTCCACCATTTTTGAAGACTCGTCAAGGTAAGTGTTTTGTTCCTAACATATCTTCACATTTCCTTAATTTCTAACTACTTTCTTTCAACACTTTGAAGGATTTTCAAAGTTCTTCCTTTTGAGAGATAATGGGTTTTTGAAGGGTTTAAGCAAAGTGGGTCAAAACAGTGTTTGGTGTGAATTATAAACCATATTTCGGGTGTAAAATGATGTTAAGATAATGGGTTTATCAAGAAATTCCAGAATTTGGGAAAATGGGTAATTTTTGAACAAGAGATGTTTGGGTTTTTGGTTTGAAAATGGTGGGGAAGGACTTCTAATATTTTGTGGTGTTGGGTTGATGTTTCCGAGGCATTTGAACATGTTTTGAATATTAGAATAATGAAGTTATGGCTGATTTATTGTTAGAGTAGAAACGAAGATGGTTTTGGTTGGTTTCGGATAGGAATTAAAAACTTGTTGTTGTCGAATTTTAATAGGATTGACCTCAGTGGGTTTGATTGTTGAAAAGTGTGTTAACTTCTTGTTTTGATTTGGGTAGAAGCAGCGGATAAAGATTTGGGTTCCTCGGACGCTACATCGGGAGTTGGAGAAGCTTTAAGGTGGACCGTTAGCTAGTTTTGGAATTGTGCTGGTGAGTGATAATGTTTTGAAGCTTTGAAATGTTTCAAAGAGGTTTTCTAAGGGTTTGGGTGAAGCCTTAGGGGCCAACCTAAACCCAAGTATAAGTTTAACTAATTTTTTCTTGTTTCGTTAAGTGTTGGTGTATGTGATTATACATGTTGTTGGGTGAAATAAGATTTGCTTTTATCTTATTTTTAATGTTGTTATGATGTTGTTGTTGTTGTCAAAGCCTCACGTGATGGTTAATGAGAAGTGTGTTGTTGAATACGGTGATGTGTAGTCCCACCAGAAGTGACTAGTAGATGAGTACGGTGATGTGTAGTCTCACCGGAAATATGCTAGTTGTTGTGAACGGTGATGTGTAGTCTCACCAGAAATGGTTGTGCATGTGCATACCATGATTTTGTTCTTATGCTTTTAATTTAATATATTTCCTTTCCAAATGATTTTGTCTATAAACTAGATATATGTTTCGAAACTGCATTGTTGATGTTGTGTTTTCGAGCTCCGCTCACTAAGCTTTTAAGCTTACGCTCTCTTTTTTAATAATGCAGATCGTTAGTGGCTACGGGAGGCAAGGGGGCAAAGAAGAAACCTTGAAGTTCATTTGCTAGCTCAAGTATGGTTTTCATGGTTGTAATAATACTTAGGCAATGTGAATGCTAGACTTTTGTGTTGGGGAGTTGATGTTCAAACTCATATATGATTGTTATTGTTGTTAGCATGTTTTAAATGTTGAAGTATGTCATGGTTTGTCTTTTGACCTCTTTATGAATGCCAAGTATGAATGTTTCTTTTAGTGAATTATGTCATGTTGAATCTTGACGTTTTGATTGTGTACCTTGTTTAAAACAAACGCTCATGGATGTCTTAAGTTGTGAATGTGGTTAGGGGACGTTTAACATGCTTGCTTACATTGTTTGTGTTAGTCCCCTTGTGCTTAAATCTGCAAATTTTCCTCTTTCTGTGCAGGGCGTATTGATACGCTCAAGGGCAGTATCGATATGGTCCCTTATTTTAAGCCTATCGTACCGATACGCGGGGGCGTATCGATACCTACTTTACTCTCTGGAAATCTAAGATTCTGACGAGAAATTGGGGTATCGGTACGAGCCTTAAGTGTATCGATACGGTCCTGATGTTGACTTTGGAGAACTTGACCTTTGAGGGCATATTGATACCGTCTTGTAGGGTATCGATACGGTCTCCTAGAGTTGACCTTGGGAAGTTTGTCCGTTGAAGGCGTATCGATACGGGCCTTAGGTGTATCGATACGACCTGAAGTAAAATGGCTAAAAGTTATCTTTTAATGCATGTATTGCTTGGTTTATACTCGTGTTTGCTTTTCCGCTGTTGCCTTCTCACATAAGATCAAATATGACATTTAGACAATATTATTTTAAAAGAAAATTTTTAGGGTTACTAATCGGAGTGAAGCTTTAACGAGTTTCTCTTCGGTTTTCCCCGTGTAACCCGTGCGATTCGGTCTGGTAGTTAGGCCAAGTCAAGGGGGTTACAAATCCGACCTATGTGACGATTTTTCACCTGACCCAACCTAAAATTTAGGATTAAAACTCGTCCTCGACCCGAACAAATATATATTTCCTATTTATATTAAAAATAAATGTTATAATGGAACAAAAATATAAAATAGGGATATTTATAATAATTATCCCTATTCTTCTCTTTTTTATTTGATATAATTACAGATATAATTAAAAATATATAGAGAGATGGGCATTATAATAATTATCTCTAACTATATGGAATAATTATATAAATATCTTAGGTCGAGTATTTTCTACCATAAACTCGAATCTGACCCCAAACGTTTTATAAAAACTCTACTCTGAACATATATTACAAAAAAAGCTATTCGAATTCAAATTTTTTAAAATAACAATATTTCCTTCCATACTAATAACATTAGAAGGGTTCAAACTTAACCTATCAAGTAGTGTTGATAAACCATTATCATAGAACAATATGATTAAAGTGTTGCACTCTATTGCATTAGATGGTATAAAAGTAATATTCAATAAAACTTCTTTTTCACTATAACTACTATTTTTTATCCGAAAAGAAGAGGAAATGCATTAATAGAAAAAGACAGTATAAAGCCACAGGCTATATCCCACGTACAATAGCCAAAAGACATGTAGAGGCATGCAAACCGGGACACCAGCAACGGCTAAAACATAGCAGAGATCGCCCTTGAGCAACACGACGTCCAATGAAAAATAAAAACCAACAAAGCCAAATACTTGGCACACAGGCCAAAGGCAAACAAAGGTGTTCTCATAACCTAAGGATATCCCTAACCAGAGAAGAAAATAAAACAAACTTAGAAACTGTAAAACTAATGTTTTGATATAATAATTGAAAAATGTTTTGGACTGATTTAAAAAGTATTTAAAACAATTTCCAAAAGTCCAAATAACTTGAAACTATGTTTAGGGATGTTTTAAAAGGTTTTCATGTGTTTTCAAAGGCCAAACTTAACAAATCTGGCCAGGTGTTTCGAAACACCTTAGGGCGTTTCGAAACAGGGGCTTCCAGTGGCAAAATCGTTTCGATACTCGTATCGAAACGTGCCTAGCGTTTCGAAACAGGCTAGGCCGTTTCGGTACGCCCACGTGGCACTGACCACAACGGTCATAAACCCCAACGGCTCTTTCCCAACTAACTTTTAAATGCAGGTCGTTTCGATACGGGCTATAGCGTTCCGATACGCGTTCCGAAACGGCAAGGGGGTGTTCCGAAACGGGTACCCTGACAGACTGCAACGGCTCTTTCTACATTAAGAGTGTTTCGAAACGGCTTCGAGCGTTCTGAAACGGGGAGCTGCAGAACTGCATTTATGGAGGGAATTAAAGGCTCCAACGACTCTATTTCAACCCCAACGGTCCTAAACGGCTAGAAACTCAATTGGGAGTATAAAAGGGACCTCCAAGCATCAAGAGAAAGATAATGCTCATATTGTCAAACATCAAATGATCAAGAAATTGTCTTAGTGCTTAATTTGTCATTTCTTGTATAGACAAACACTAGTGAGCCAAAATTGCCAAATTTGCTCAAGTGTTTTAGGTTTTGGGTGAGTGCTTCATTGTGCAAACAAACACCTATTAGAGGGTTTAAGTTTGCTTTTATTTATCTCTTTGTAAAAGAGGGTTTTGATCAAGGCTTGGGTAGAAGCTTGATCGGTTGTAAGGGTTTCCTCCTAATCCTAGAAAAGGGGACGAATCAATTAGTGGATTGATTGTGAAATCCTTAGTGGGAAGCTAAGGTAGTGGATGTAGGTGCTTGGTTAGAAGGCCGAACCATTATAAATCATTGTGTCAATATTCTTTTTAGCTTCCACAACCCTTCCACCCAAAAATCCACCTCTCCACCACTTGGTGAGCTAAATTGGTTGATCGAATCGAGCCCCACACATCCCAACAGAAACTATTGCCAATCTTGGAGTCGATCTTGAAGCTCGATCGAAGCATTCGAGTGAGAGCTTCATCCGGAGGCAGGCTCCTCTGTCGGAGGATAAGGGTCTTGTCAACTGGACTGCTGTGATCGAAAGACTATACTTTGAGATTGACCTAACAGGGTTAAGAAACCCAGCATCGAACACTGCCTTCAATTCGTAGCTGGAAGAAAACAAGAGAAACCTTAGATCACTCGAGAGAAAATAACACTTGATGATCCAGGGGGAAGGGTTCAAATGGACCACCAACTTTCGACTCTTCCTATCGAAGGAGGTGGTGTCAACAATGATCATTTCTGATACGAATAACCCACATGGGAGTTATTCGCTAGCCTGGTAATGGGAGTTATCCGAATTTTACGGGTACCCGATATAATGGGCCGGGACACAGGCCGTTTAATGAGGTACCCGGATGAACCAGGTACCCGGTTTTTCGGGTACCCGACAATTCCCACCCCTACCTAGAGGGGCTTATCGTCGAAGGAAAAGACCAACAAGCCCATGAACCATAACTTGTTTCTATTCCAAGACCGACAATGACTAACTCTTCAGCGGCTTTGATCATTCTCTTGGCAGACATCACAACTTCTCCCTTGATGTATCCGTGAGTATGAGAGAATTCAGCAAAGCTAAAGCAAAAATTTGCTTTGACCCAAGTTCTATGTTGCCTATTCAAAATATCGATGGAAAATTCATCTCAATCTGCACCTGTATGAGGTCCACAAAGGGGACCTCAAACACTGTCACCAGAGAGGTTGCCCAACTGAAGCGCCGTCGATGGGTCACTCCTCCAACACCCCAACGAAACGCGAGCGAGGCATCACTCCTACAAGCATCGCTCGACCATAACTCCCAAAGAAACCATGGGTCTTGACTCAAAAGAAACACCGCGAAGCGAGTAAAATCAAACGGCCGGTGGAAAGCATCAAACCAATCATTAAGACTCCGGAGCACTCTTTCTGAAAGGTTCCGCTCGAACCGGTAATCGATAGTATGAACCAGAAAGATTCCAACGCTCTGGTCACGAACTCAAGCAACAAACCTGGCTGAGGAGGAAAACCAGCAGAAAACAGTGTTTGGAAAACTCTAACAACGATTTGAGAATTTTTGGTGCGTGAGGCGCATTCCATTCACCTTTGAAATGTGGTGTTTGCTCAAACCTTTAAGCTCACTTAATGAAGTCTTCACTATAACTACTTGTAAGGTTCTAATTCTTACAATCTTGAATTCACATTAATATCATATTGCAATTGTAAATTAATTAATTATATCTCAAGATAAATGTCAGAATTTGAACGCATATAAGATGAGACAACATAAATATTTTTAGTCACTCAACCAATTGATGTATCTCTAATTAATTAATTAATTAATGATTGCGCTTAAACGACAAATAACTGAAAAACACTTTTTCAATAACACCACGTATTATTACAATACTATTTTCTTTTAATATTTGTTAAATAATCACTAAAAATCATTATTTAACAATCGAAACATAAAATTAATAAAGTTATATATAAATCTATTTATATTTTCACCTACAATCATTCATTGAATTAATTTTTATTAATATATTTTTTTATATTTTCTTTTAACATAATTTAATAATTAATAATGTATTTATCCTAGGTAAAAGTTTTGCATCACTCCACTATATTTTAATCAAAATAATTTAGATGTCAAAATCAACTGTTTTTAATGAAGCAAATAGTTTTGTGTGAATAGGTGAGTTTGAGAAAATTGCAAACTGCTCATTAAATCGTGTGATAATGCAATTGTGCAAAAGTCATTGCAAAAATCAAATCAAAATGATTTACCTTTTTCAGTTTTTTAATAATTAAAATCATAGTGGAAAGAAGAAAAAGATGAAATCATTTTCTTTCTCAAGTTGCATGCATCTCTCGAATATGATGAAAAAAGGAATCAAATAAATAAAAACAATAAACTAGTGGATGGGGTGAAGTGAAAATCAGTAAAAACAATTCTGCTTTTTCTATGTGTTTTTATATATATATACATAGTCAGTTGAATAAATTTATTTAAAAATTTTAAATATTTAATTCAAAACTTTTAAATTTTTTGAAATTTAATAAGAATTTTTAAAATTTTTAAGAGAATAATTCAATAAAAATATTCAAAACTTAAAATATTAACATTTTAATTTTTCTAAGGGTCAAATAGTTTAAAAGATTACAAATTACTATGCCAAATTTTAGAGGGGAGTAAGGGCCTTCAGGCTCATGAGACGTCTTCCCTCTGTAATGTATGTTCATATTTTTTTCTTAATCATTTGAAGGGCACACACTTTGTAGATAAAATTTATTGAATACAAATCTCTTAGGATGAATATTATTTTTTTTCTATTAAGGCCACTTATTTGGTTCACACAATTCAATTTCTAACATTGTGAATAAAATAAGTTATAAAAAAAACTTTTTTAATAAACTGTTACAATACTTAATTTAAATTAATTCTTTAATCAATCGGATATAATAATTATAAAATAAAAAATAAAAATAATAAAGCAGTGGAGGGGTGAAGTGAAACTCAATGAAAATAAAAAGAAATGCCCCTTCTCTCTGTAGCCATCTATACTATGTCCTTCTAAATTAATTGGCTTTGACTACAAAATTAAATGCTGTCTAATTTTGTTCTATCCATTTGTATCATTATTGGAATACATCATTTACTAATGGATTTTAAATTTTTAATAAAAAATCAAGTAACATGTCTTAGTGTAGTTACCAACCTCATTGTTATAAAAATTTAAATTTATAGTTGAGTTTTAATTTAGTTAGTTTTTATAAAAGATTGTAAATTTAAATGGGATAGTATCCAGTTATACAGTGTAAAATTTAAAAAGTTTTACACGTTTTTGTTATCGTTTGATGGATGAGATTAATAGTAGAATATGTGAAGATTATCACATGAGAAAAAAGTAAAGTGTTAATCTTAGCCATCCATTTCTTCCGTCCAACGATCCAAAAAACTTGTAAAACTTAAAGAGTTTTACATTGTGTAAGTTGATCCTAATCTAATTTAAATATACTGGAATATAATTATTTTTAATTTAAAAATATAACAAGTATATGTAGTTTAGATATTGTATAAAAAAATTAAAATTATTTCTAAAGTATCTACGGTCCAAGATTCCAAACATAAATTAAGCTGATATGCTGTCATTTTCTGAAATAAAAATTTAGAGTTGGAGAAAGTCTTCTTACATGAACATATTTAATTGGCCATACATACGACAATCATTGAATTTTGTAGCTTAATACTCTTTTCCTTTACATACAAAATATTCTTTCTTAATTCAGTTTAGACCACCTTTGATAAAAATTGGCAATTTCTAATCGGGATATGTAACCTAATCATTGTTTATATAAAATACTTAAATAATTGAATTGAATTAATTTTTTTGTAATATTAACCCTGGCACAATCATTCGATGAAGATTATACTAACAATCAATTAATCTAATGAAATTAAACATTAAGTCTCTTAATTAAAATCAGTAGTTTAAATTCTCACGTTATAAATATAATAAATTAGATTAAAAACGCTCTTATAATTAATGAGTCTTTGTAGTCTATGAGTATAAAAATAAATTATTATTTGATCGTGTGCTAAATAAGAGTACCTACAAATATTAAACAAAATAAAGTTACTTTATGTATGATTATTCTTTGATTTATAAAAAAAATATGCTTAATTTTTTTCTCTTTAACAACTATGTGCCGCCTGTAATTTTTTTTAATTTTTCTGCGTTAGCCGACGATCGGCAATCACTTAGTTATTGGTTGTCGATCGTCGGTCTTTATTATTTTCTTGTTTTTCTCTTTCTTTTTTAATTTTCGAATAAGAATCTCCGCCTTTATAGCACGTGTTTTCTCTGTCGTTGTGACACGCGTTTTCTTTTGCCACTGTGACATGTTTTTTCTTTTCTTTTGTGGTTTTGTTTCATCTGTCCTTGTGGTATGATTCAGCATACCCTAGCGGTCGATCGTTGCTCACATAGAGTTTTTAATCGGCGTTAGTTTTTAATTATGACTTTTTCGGTGGTCACGAAACATTTTGCTTGATAATTTGATCGCTCACCACTCATTTTCATCAGTTATGAGTCCCGATTGGATAGAGACAAGGAGATTCAAGAAGCTTTTGAATTTTGATGGTATGCTTATCTCCATAGAAGTTTTACACTTTTCTTTGTTTTTGGGTTGTAAGAAATTTGGGTAGATTAGTCCAAATATTTTCCTTTCTGGATGCGTTATAATTATTATAACTTCTATGGTTATAATAAAAATTCAGTGGTCATATTCAAAAAAAATATATATATGATTAACTTGAGTGAGAGTATTCTTCTAATTGAACAAAAATCCTATGCCGTTTTTAGTATTTCTTTTTATGTCTTAGCACTAAAAAATTAAATTTTAAGCTATAACCTAAATTTTAAATCATAAATCCTACACTATATATAATATACCTTATCTCTAATTCTCTAAATTCTAACTCTAAATTTTATTTTTAAATCTAAAACTTAATATTTCAAAGTGAGACATAAATAAGAACATAAAAAAGAAAGATAATTTTTATCCCTTTTAATTAACTGTAATATTTATGTCAATGAAAGCAGTCAGTGTGGCAAACACAAAACTTTCCAGAACATCAACAAATACATATAGTATGGATAGAATTATTTTATTATTTTTATATATTTTCATCTCTTTCATTTCTATTTTACGATAGGAAAATTTTATAACGGGCGATGAATATTGATGAACACCACTAACGATGAATACTGGTGAATATTATTATTTTTTTAAAAAAAATTTAAAAATCTAAAGGACTAAAATTATAATTAAAATTATCTCTTAAAAAAATAAAAATCAAATTTAATAGTTACTTTATAATATTTTTTTAATAGGTTAGAATCAAATATACTCAATTCTCCTAAACCCTAACAAAATTAATCTCTTAAAAAATAGAAATCAATTTATAATTTTTTAATAGATTAGAATCAATAATATGAGAATTGGGTATATTTGATTCTAATCTATTAAAAAACTTATAAATTAATTTCTATTTTTTAAGAGATTGATTTTGTTAGGGTTTAGGAGAATTGGGTATATTTGATTCTAACATATTAAAAATATTATAAAGTAATTATTAAATTTGATTTTTATTTTTAAGAGATAATTTTAATTATAATTTTAGTCCTTTAAATTTTTAAAATTTTTAAAAAAATTAATAATGTTCATCTTTAATGATATTCATCAATATTCATCGCACGTGATAAACTCATCATTTACTATATATATTTAAAGTTTGAGAAGAAAAATTATAACATTTATTTCAACAGTTTAGAGATAAAAAAATTTGGCAGACACAAGAGCCATACTGCCCCGGAAGAAGTCTCTTTGGGTAGATAAGACAAGTGGGGGGCAAAATGCAATGCTCCAAATTAATACATGCCAATTTGCAGTGTGGTGATAGCATAAAATGGTCTTTTTAGATAGAGTTTTATTTATATTCTGGTATACCTGCTAAACTTGATCCCAGACTTGAACACAATAGTCTAAATTTGATCCGAAACTTGAAATAAATCGAAACTAAAACAAATTTAAGTTGAACTGAAAATGGACTCAAACCGATCTTCAACCGAACCGAATGAACTTGAATTGATTTTCAACCGAACCGATTTCACCCGAACGGAAGGCAACCCGAAATAAAGAAAATATATTAAAATAAATAAATAAATAAAGATAAGATGTGAGCTGTAGCACAACTCACCAAAAAGTCATATATAGGGTTGAAAAAATTAACTCGGCCTGAAAACCCAACTAAAATCGATCAATATCTTATTAACTCGATATTGAACCGACCCGAAATCAACCGAATCGAAAGTCAATCGACTCGACACCTTGATTCGATACCCAAACCGAAATCACCATAGACTCGAACTAAAATCGAATCAGACCTGAACCGAACTTAAATTGAATGTAATCAGACTCGAAATGACCCGAACCGAAACCAAACCAAATGACCCATTTGCCGCCTCTATATTCTAGTGAGATTACATGATAATGTTCTTAATTTTTAATTTTTTTTCAAACGTACACACGTCTTGACCGTTCATTAATATGTTCCTTTTTTAGATAGATTTTAACTTACAGTATATTGTGTGAAAATATATATATATATATATATATATATATATATATATATATATATATATATATATATATATATATATATATATATAAGGTTACTGGAATAACTTATAATATTAAATGTGATAGCACATAATTCTATCCATCATGTCTGTGTCTTGATGAATATATTATTATATATAATAACCATAACCTTGAAGAGACTATAATTAACAAAGCTCAACACAGACATATATAGATATAATGCAAGTGGCTCCATATCTGCCAAACTAGAAAATCAAACACAAAAGCATGACATGAAATTTAGGACAGCTCCTTCAAATACATATCAGTTAAGTAATAAAGAATATTATATTTTTGAAGAAAGAATTCAGATTCGAATATTAGAGAATCATAAACTACGTTCATTAGCAAAACACAAGTTCTCAATCAAGAAAACATGTTAGGAACTTAGGGGGATAATTTAAAAGAGTACTCTTTAAAATCATATTTTATTATTGAAAACATAAAACAAAGCAAAGCAAAGCAAAGGGAGATAGTTTAATTAATATACATTGAGATCACCTAGGTTTTTTTGTGTTGTTCCACAAATCTTTAAATACAAAACACAAACATTTTGGAAAGATCTATGAACATTAGGTCTCAAATCTCAATCTCTTACATATATATGAAGATATGGTCATTAGTAAGGTGGTCGCCCATGTGCCCAAGCATAGGCCTCATGCCCTAATTGACCTCCATTAGAGACTAAATTAGGAGGCAAATTGTATATTGGAAGTGAAGATGGATCAAGCAGACCTGCCTGCGGCGGGCTGTTGCCGCTTCTGATTTTCGGCGGCGGAGAATTGGTTGCTCCGTTGTGGATCTGATCTCCGTGGCCGCCACCGCTGGCAGCTTCTTCTTCGTCTTCTACAGGCAATCTTTCGTAAGTTGCGTTAGCAAACGTTGCTGCCATGACCATAATAGGCCCTGCTGCCACCAGTGAACCAACTACGCTTCCGCCGACGACTTGCCCTTGACCACCGGCTAGGTATACAGTAAGCCCTGTCGAGCCCGGTGGTGCCGGTCCAGGCAGGAAAGCTCCAGTCAAAGACAAAATTTCGAACCTACCTTGAAGAGCAACCACGGCTCCGGGCGCTGCCGGTTGTCTAAGCGTAACGTTCGCCACCGAGCCGCTGCCGCTAAGCACGCAAACTCCGCGTTGTCGTCTCCGGGCGAATTGAGCTATGCTTTCGGCTACATCAGTGCCACCCGCAACTTCCATGACGTGACTACGGAGCGCGTTCGGGCTGTCCCTAGTGACAAATATGGGTGGTTTAGGCTTGTTTTTAGACCCTGGAGGTCGGCCTCTAGGTCTTCGGTTACCGATCTCGACAGCACCCTCTTTCGGTTCGTCGCCGGTGTCTCCATCGCCGTCGTCATCGTCAGCGTTGCTTATGTTTTTTCCCATCATTGAATCACGTTTGTTCAAGGCTGCTGAATTGCCTGCAGGGTCCATACCGTGTAGATTCACTTGATTAGCCCACCAAGGATTCGCCATGGGAGATCAAATTGAACTCGAAGCTCAAGTAAACTAAACCGAACAAAAAAAAAAACAGAACTGGTTCGATGTTTTCACCTTGTCCTAACAATTTTGATTAAAGGGTTTTTGAGATAGCAAGAGAATATAAGACAAGAGATGTAAGAAAAGAGAATTAGATGCAATTCCGAACTGGGAATCAAGTGAAGTGAGAAGAAGAACATAAAAGAGAGAGAACCAATTAATCTCTCTGTTGAAGATCAACGACCCAGAAATGTTTGAAGAAAAACAAAGAACATTTTGGTAACATCAAACTCAGAGAGAGAGAATGAAAGAGAAAGAATCATCTAAAGCACTAAGAAAATATATTTCGAAGCCTATTTTATTTATATAAAAAAACTATTACAAACGCTTAAAACAAAGATTGGATCAAATGTTCTTTTCTTTCTTTCTAGGTGGAAACTGTGTTGTGTTTTGATTTGGGGAGATATAGTTTATTTTCAGGTCGAGAAAAGGTGGGGTCATTAATCTCACATCGAAAAGAAAAAATGAAGTATTGAGATATATAAACGGTGGCGCTGCACATCCTATCAGACATGTCTTTTGTGAAAAGGTAATGGCCACGTGACAAGTGGTATTAGAGCGACCCTTTGACTGACCGATTTTACGCCGAGCGCCCATGAGTGGCCTAAGCAGTGTAGACAACCGTGACAATTGGCCAATCACGATAGCAGAAGCTCGTGACGAGGGCGGCACGAGGTTGAGTGGGGAGAATGGCACGAGTTTATTTTCATTAATCCCCGTGACATTATACCTTATCTATGTCCAACACTAAAATTTAAATTTTGATTTTAAATTTTAAATTCTATATTTTATATATATATTAAACCCTAAAGACTAAACTTTACATTATATACCTTAAACCTTAACTTAAATTTTAATTTTTTAATATTAAAACATAAATATATTCTAACTTAATTCAAAACCTACGTGTATTTAGATTTATGTTTTATGAAATTTGAACCTACATGTTTAATATCTCAAGATGGTTGGAACTTTGTCAATTGAATTAATTACCTTTTGCATTTTTTTATCAGCAATTACCTTTTGTATTTACCTTAGATTTGTTTCTATATATATTATACTAAATATCACCAACTCAAAAAATAAAAAAATAAAATTTATTTATTTTGGAAACCATTTTAGTATTATGTGATGCATTTTACATTTTGATGCATTAGCTATGGTAAAGAACATAACTGTTTTTTTAATAAATGAAATTATAAGAGATTTAATAATAAATTAATATATATCACAAAGAAGTATGAAATTTATATTAATCCTTCACTTTAATGGGTAAATAAAAGTTAGCTCTCCTTTCAGGGGCATTGGAAATTAGGGTTTCATGGGGTAGCGTGCGCCTCGGCAGTCGGCAGGTGGCGACCACGAAGTCGTCTCGTGCCCCGATCCTTTTGTTTCTTCCTATTTTGCACATAATTGATTCCATCATTTATATTTACATATATTTAACTTGTTTTTTAGATTTCGACCAAAAAACTTGTTTTTTAAATAATATTAAAATAATTTAATTATAATTTACAACATACTCAAAACGAATACAAATATTAATCGTGATATCTATTATTTTAAAAAATTATATTTTTGATACACAAACTGCTTAAAAATACACCATTCTTAACATTTAAGCTGTAAAATTTAAATTCATAATCTCAAAACTCTAAATACTAAATTTTAAAGCATAAACTTTAAACTCAAAACTCTAAATTTTAAGTTCTAGACTCTAAACCCTAAACCCACATCCATACATCCTAAACTCTAAATTGAACTCATAAACCTTAAAATAGACATACTTGTGTAAACTAAAGTTTATTTAACATGTGTATCAAATAATTTCTCTTGTTTAAAATGAGTACTTTTTTATATGCATGTTGTGTAAAAAGAAGTTATACAAGCATGTATATTTACTCTTTGAAACCTAAAAACTACATGTCTCATGTAAACTAATTAAAGTTTACATAGCTTGACCAACAAGTGTTGGGTGCTTTAGTTAGACATATTGCACTCCTTAAGAAGATGACGAGAGTTCAAACTTTGAAGACGACATTGTTGAGAGGGGCAGCCTCACACTCTAAACATGAACTATAAGACGAACATGCATATTGTCAAAAAAAATTACATAGCTTGCGTATCAAATAATTTCCCTTGTTTAAAATGAGTATTTTTTTATATGCATGTTGTGTAAAAAAAATTATATAAGCATGTATATTTACCGAATAAAACCTAAAAACTATATCTCTAACCCTAAACCCAGTAGTGGAAGTTTTAAAGGACCGGTGGAGCTACGACCCCCAAATTTTGGAAAACTCGAATTTTTCTCTTAAAATTTTTGAAAATTTTAATTTGGCCCCTCAAAATTTTTAAAAAAGTTCATATTAAGCTTCAAGACTTTGAATATTTTTAGGGTAAAGTACACAGACGGTCACTAAACTATACCCGAAAAAATAAAATGGTAACCAACCTTTCAAAAATTACAAAATGGCAATTAAACTTTATGTTTTATAACAAAACGGTAACTAGACGTTAAATTCCGTTAAATTTCTGTTAAAACTTTGGTATAATAACACATTTAGTCCTTCATATTTATACAATCAATAAATTTAGTCTTAATTCGAAATAATTTACTAAATTTAGCCCTCGTTATTTATGCATTCTTTCAATTTGGCTCTTAAAGCAAAATTTCAAAGTATGGTAACATGATAAATAATTACAATTAAATTTTATAGGAACTCGAAAACTCGACTTGAATCGAAAAAATTTCAAATAAAGTTTGAGTTGTAAAATATGACGTGTCAACTTGAATAACTCAAAATTTTTTGACTCGACTCGATCGAAGGCTCACCTCTATCTTAAGATATGACGTGTTAACTCGAATAACTCGAAATATTCGAATATTTTAAATTATTTTTTCTTTTAAATCGAATATTTTTAAAATAGAGCATTTAATGTTTCATATTTAAATCACATTGAATATTTAATAACTACTTTAAATATTCAATTTAATTTAAAAACATTCAATTTAAAAGAAAAAAATTGATTTAAAATATTCGAATAATTAATTAAATTTTTATAGGAACTCGAAAACTCGACTTGACTCGATTCGAATCGAAAAAATTTCAAATAAGGTTTGAGTTGTAAAATATGATGCGTCAACTCGAATAACTCGAAATTTTTTTGACTCAACTCGATCAAACGCTCACTTCTATCTTAAGATATGACGCATCAACTCGAATAACTCGAAATATTGGAATATTTTAAATCATTTTTTCTTTTAAATTGAATATTTTTTAAAATAGAATATTTAATATTTTCATATTTAAATCACATCGAATATTTAATAACTTCTTTAAATATTCGATTTAAAAAACAATAGATTTAAAATATTCGAATATTTAATAACTACATTAAATATTTTTCTTTTAAATATTCCAATATTTAATAACTACTTTAAATATTCGAATATTTTAAATTAATTTTTTCTTTTAAATCGAATATTTTTAAATTAAATCAAATATTTAAAGTATTTATTAAATATTCAATGTGATTTAAAAGAAAAAAATGATTTAAAATATTCGAATATTCGAGTTGACGCGTCATATCTTAAGATAGAGGTGAGCGTTCGATCGAGTTGAGTACAAAAATTTTGAGTTATTCGAGTTGAAGCATCATATTTTACAACTCAAACTTTATTTGAAATTTTTTTATTCGAATCGAATCAAGTCGAGTCGAGTTTTCGAGTTCCTATAAAAATTTAATTAAATATTCAAATATTTTAAATCAATTTTTTCTTTTTAATCGAATATTTTTAAATTAAATCAAATATTTAAAGTAGTTATTAAATATTCGATGTGATTTAAATATGAAAATATTAAATATTATATTTTAAAAAATATTCGATTAAAAGAAAATAAATGATTTAAAATATAAGAATATTTCGAGTTATTCAACTTGACACGTCATATCTTAAGATAGAGGTGGGCGTTTGATCAAGTCGAATAAAAAAATTTCGAGTTATTCGAGTTGACGCGTCATATTTTACAACTCAAACTTTATTTGAATTTTTTCGATTCGAGCCAAGTCGAGTCGAGTTTTCGAGTTCCTATAAGAATTTAATTGTAATTATTTATCATGTACCATACTTTGAAATTTTGCTTTAATGACCAATTTGAAAGAATGCTTAAATAAAAAGGGCTAAATTTAGTGAATTGTTTTAAATTAGGACTAAATTAATTGACTGTATAAAGTTGAAGGACTAAATATGTTATTATACCAAAGTTTTAACAGAAACTTAACGGAATTTAACGTCTGGTTACTGTTTTGTTATAAAACATAAAGTTTAATTGCCATTTTGTGATTTTTGAAAGGTTGGTTACCATTTTGTTTTTTCGGGTATAGTTTAGTGATCGTCTGTGTACTTTACCCATATTTTTAATTAATTTTTCTCTCAAATTTTTAAATTTTTTTGTTAAATCTCTTTAAATTATTAAAAATTTTAGTTAAACCCTCATTTTTTTTTTTGAAAATTTTCGTTCAATCCTTTAATTTTTTTAAAAAATTTAAATTGGCCCCCTTAAATTTTTACTCCAAATTTCGCTACTACCTAAACCCTAAATATCAAACACATAACTTCTTAACCCTAAACAAAATTCTTAAATCATAAATTAAAAAATCGTACAATCTAAAAATTACGCAACATATGAATTTAATAATTTCCTATTTAAATACCTCAAAAGGCATAAATTGACGTATAAATATATATATATATATATCAGTAAGCAGTCACGATTGATAGAGAAATGGCATCGAACCCTACTATATGGACAATGGATAATCAAATACTTAACAACCTAAATCATCTTACATATAATAATACCCGATTAATTCACAAGGATTTGACTAATTTAACAAGTTGCAAATTAATTTAAGGCTTAACCGTTAAATAGGTGTCTAAACTATGTTTTTTTTTCTAGTTAGATGCCCAAATTATTTTTCGAGCCAAATTGGGACCTAAAGTTTCATTCCGTGTCCCATTTAAGGTTCGTCGTTAATTTTTTATGTTAAAGGACACGTGTCACCTCCATAAAAATCCAAAATTATATTGAAAATAAATAAAATTAAAAATGTATCATGAAAGTTTCAAACATTCCCAAAATAGTCCCCAAATCCCTAAATTCGACTACTTCTGCCGCCGGCGACCGCGTTGTCGGCGACCGAATGAAGCGCCCTCCCCTCGCCAGACAAACCACACATTGTTCGTTGCCCTTCTTTCCACCGTTTGTCGCGAATCGTTCGAAAGAACCATTCGGCAATTTCGTCGATATGCACGTCGTCGGTTGATTTCCGGCGACGGGGTGGGGGGGATTGGTCGTGATGGTCCGACGACTGATTTGGTGGCCAGAGTCGTGGCAATCGGCGGCGGAATCGGCTCAAATCGGGATTTAGATTTTGGGGGTTTAGAGATTTTGAAATTTGGGGTTATTTTGTATATTTTAGAAATTTTGGAGATTTTTTAAAATTAATTAATTTTATTTATGTTTAATATAATTTTAAATTTTTCTGGAAGTGACACGTTTCTTTTAACAAAAAAAAATTAACGGCGAACTGCAAATGTGTTACGAAATAAAATTTTAAATTCTAACTTGGCCCGAAAAATAATTTAAACACTTAACTTGAAAAAGGGCAAACTTTAAGCACTTATTTGACGGTTGTTTATAGGCTGCGTTTTCCTTTTAGTTGATATAGAAAGAATAGAGGGTTGCCGTATCCTTTCCAACAAAACCATATTTGAATTTAACCCTAATTATCTACTTATCTACTGCCGCTCATCATCTTCTCACAATAGACTATTTTTTTTTTCTTTTAATTGGTGGTTGACAATTAATTTTAGTATTGGTTGTCGACCATCAAATTTATTTTTTTGTTATCTTTTTATCCTTGTGACACGTGTTTTTTTCTGTCCCCGTGACATGCATTTTTTTCTGTCACTGTGACATGTTTCTTTTGTTTTGTGATTCGTTCATCTGTCCTTGTGGCATAATTTTAACATACCCTAGCGGTCGTTTGTTACTCGCACAGAGATTTCAACAACGTTAGTTTCTAATTATGATTTTTTCGGTGGTCATGGAAAGTTAGATCCCCGCTCGGTTGATGGTTGTTTGTCGATGTAATCAGTCCTGAGTAGCGGAACATTCTGCCTGATAGTTTGAGTCGCTCACCACTCTTTTTTCACCCGTTATGCTTTTCGATTGGATAGAGACAAAGAGATTCAAGGAAGCTTCTGGATTTTGATGGTATGCTTATCCCTATAAAAGTATTCATTTTTCTTTGTTTTAGGGTTGTAAGAGATTTTGGTGGATTAGTCTCATTATTCTCCTTCTTGGATGCGTTGTAATTGTGATATCTTCTATGGTTTAATAAAAATTCAGTGGCTATTATAAAAAAAAATAAAGGGTTAAGGATTAGAGATAATTAAGATCTATTAATTAATTGAATAATTAAGAATGATTATGTTATTTTATATTATATAAATTTAGATTCAGATATTTATTTAAAAAATATAATAATTTCTCACACTTAATTAAAAATAGATTTGAAATAAATTGATAAGTCGAAATTAACTTGATCCTTATTGAAACCATTTGAATTTCAATTATTCAAATTAAATTGGAAAACTTGAAAAAACCCAAAATCAAAAATGTCACTCAATCTTATTAGAGGCGGCAAACAAGTCGTTCGGTTCGGTTTTAGTTCGAGTTATTTTGGGTCTGATTGAATTTGATTTGGGTCAGTTTAGATCTAGTTTGGTTTTATTTCGGGTTTATAGTGATTTCAGTTCAGCTGATTTTCGGTTCAGTTGACTTTTTGTTCGTTAATATCGGGTCAGTTATTTTCAGGTCGGGTCAATATCGGGTTAATAGGAGATCGATCGGTTTCAATCGAGTTTTCGGGATGAATTAGATTTTTACACTTTATATATGACTTTATATAACCTGTATATCTGGCTTTTTGGTGAGTTGTGTGATTGTTCACATCTCATCTTTCTTTATTTATTTTAATATATTTTCTTTATTTCGGGTTGTCTTCAGTTCAAATTGCTTTCGGTTTGGGTGAAAATCGATTCGAGCCCATTTTCAATTCTACTAAAATTTGGGTCGGTTTCAATTTGGTTAGATTTATTTCAAATTTCGGATCAACTTCGGGTCATCGAGTTCTAGTCAATTTTGGGTCTCGATTCAAGTTAAGTTTGTCGGGTCAACTTCTTATATATAAAAGTTGAAGTTATTATTTTAATAATAAAAATAAATAAATGAAAATGATCCTGGGCGATTAACATTTCTTTCATGTACTTGTTATATTGTTAGTGAAAATTTTAGACTATCAAGGTGATTGTAACACTAAAAAAATGATAAAAATGAAAAAAGAGGTTGGTTGTGAGAATCAAACCCACTACCTAAGGTAACAAAGCCTATAACTTAGCTAACTGAGCTAGATAGCTCTTAGTGTTTAAGGTTCCTTTTTTTGTCTTGAACTTTTCTGGTAGTGTGCCTAAAATAATTAAAGCCCGATTTGACCTTTCACCTACCAAAAATTCTTGGCCATTCGAATCTAATCCCCAAACTCAGACTCCCCCGAAACCTCTGTGTGCAGCCCCGTTCAGCCCTCACCGCCTGACCGTGGTGTACACCGTCGGAACCAATCGGAGCGTCGCCTTCGTCTGACCAACCTCTTTCCCCCACGCGCGCGGTTACGCAGTCGTTAGCCGGGAGAAGCCGCTCGAAGTTTCAACGAACCCCATGCTTCTCCGCATGTTTTTCTCGTCGTTTCGGTCTCCATCGGCCGTCCGTCCGGTGCGCTGCTGTAACGCCCGTGTTTTGGGGTTAGGAGTTAGTCGGGTTTGTATTCCGAGTCAATAAAATTAAATAAAATCAACTTAACCCTAATTAGGATCTGATTGGGCTTTAAATAGTAAAGGAGGGACCTTGTTGGTAATTTGACCTAAAACTTTTAAAAAGCAAGACAACTTTTAAATAAAAGAAAAAAAAGGTATCATCTTCTCCCCCACACCCCTTTCTAACGTTGGAAAGCCTAAAACCCCTCCCCAAATCCTAAATTCACTATTCCATTGATTTCTCCCTCATCTCAAGGTTTTTTTCAAAAGTAAAGGTATATTCTCACTCTCCTCTTTAATTCCTATCTATCCATGATTATAGTTTTTAAAACCATGAGCTTTTGAAAATTTGGGGTTTGGTTAAAGTTTGGGTTTTTATGGTGATTTTCACCTTGTTTTAAAATATGAAGTTGAGTTTTATCTTAATCACATTAAGATGTATTATATATGTCAATTTGGTTGAGTTTTATTGAAAACCCGAAGTGGGTTCTTAGAGCTATTTTGAGATGTCAAAAGCTCATTTTTTGGCGGGTTTTAGGTTGAAATTAAAGGGCTGGTGGTCTATATAGGTTAGAAGGATGTTTTGGGACCTTTTGGGGGTCATTTGGGTGATTGAAAATGGAAATTTCAGCTAAGGTTTGGGGAGCACGAAAATGATATATTTGGGAATTAATTTGGTTGGAAAATGTGGGTAAAGTTAGTTTAAGCTCAAAGGTTGAATGTTGATTGAATGTTAGCATTGATTGAGGTTGTTGGTTGTGTTTTTGGTTGACTAAAAGCAAGAGGAGACGTCGAAGGAGCATTGGGACCGAATCCGGGTTCGTAGGAGATTTGCATTGGTTGCTAAGGAAGGGCGGTGAGTGGTTTTAATCATGGTTTAAAGTTTGGTTCGAGTGTGTGTAGTGTGTGAGTGAAATGTGCTTAGTAGGCCATTTCTATTTAATTCAAGTTGTTAATTTAGCTATTGACTTCCATTGAATGTTATGTGTATTGCCTATTCATGCTCTTGTGATATGTGGTTGACTTTGTACATGTACTCTATGATATGTATATGTGATGAGCATGAGATGTGGTGATGAATATGTGTTATGATAAATGAAAATTGGCACTAATAAATTACCGGGTGTAAATGATCGATCATTAGAATTAGTGTGCACACAAATTGAGTCAAAACGTACGTGGCCTTGATGGCGTTAAGTCATCAAGGTGGAGTACGGTGATGTAATATTTCACCGGAAGCTTTTATATATTTCTACGGGATGATGAGTGGAATCCCATCCGTAGGGCATGTGGCGATGAGTGGAATCCCGCACATGCAAGGTCCGGTGATGAGTGTAATCCCACCGAGGTAAAGTGATTGTTGAGATTTAATCCGCATATCCGGGTAACTAATAGTGACCAATTAAACTTGTTTATATGATTTCAATTTATGATGTTGATGCATGATGTGGATATATGATGATAGAGCTTAGTATGATGTAAGATGCCATATTATGCCTCTTGAAAGACTAGCTAGGTCTACTTGATTAATTGCCATTGTATGTTGTATGCGAGATTAGGATTTACATGCTTGAACCCTGCATTGTTGATGTTTTCGTTTTTGAGCATCCTCACTAAGCTTATAGCTTACGCTCTCAATTTTCAATAATGCAGATCATTAGCGTGGTGTTAGCTTGAAGCAAGGCAAGAAGGGCTTTCTAAGTTTGTTGCTCAAGTACGGTTATTAATTATGTAGTAGTTAAGCAATGTGGCAAGGGTGTGTTTGAATGAGCTTTGTAAGACTCATATATGATTTTGATGTCTATGACTTGACTTGGTTGTAAGCATGTTTTAACTTGCCTTATGCTTGAAAAATGAATGCCTTGATGAATGCTTGTGTGAGATGGCATGCCCTTTTGGATGTTTAGGTTGCTTAGCTGATATGTGCAAATCTCATGTGTGTTAATTCATGCCTTTAGCCCTTTTTAAGCTCTTATGTATGACTTTGTATGCTCTTGATGTTTTTTTCATAGGAAGTCATTAAAGTTAAGCAATAAATGCTCCCCTACACAATGGTTCCGAAACCATGGGTAAGGTTTTGAAACCTTTGTAAAAATCTGGGATTCCAGACCTCATTGCCAGCCTAAGTTTCGAAACCTTTGAGGAGGGTTTCGAAACCATGGAAGAGGGTTTCGAAACCATGGGTAAGGTTTCGAAACCTTTGCAAAAATCTGGGTTCCAGACCTTACTGCCAGTCTAGGTTTCGAAACCATTTGAGAGGTTTCACAACTTTTACTTAAAAATGCAGTGTTTTGACCTTTGTTGGCCTTTTTAAAGAGAAAAACACATAGGTACTAAGATGCCTTTAGTCAGGATTAAAACTTAAAAAAAGTAATAGGGTTGCTAACCGAGAGGGAACCTTAACCAGGTTCGCCTCGGTTTTCCCCGTGTGACCCACTCGGACCGGTCATCCGGCTAGACCGAGATGAGGGGGTTACATTTGTTGGTATCAAAGCCTGAGGTTACTGAGACCTCGGGCAGGTAAGTGAGGTAAGCTTGATGTGTTAAGTAATTGTATTGTTCGATGCATGTCTTGCCATGGAATCTTGATGTTTGACTGTTTGTATGATGTTTTGAAGCATGAATTGTTGTGTCTGGTGTAGAGTGTGTGCCCATTGCTACTATTGCTAAATTTAAAAAGATTTTATGGAAAAAAAAGGAGTACTTGAGCACTATTGGACCCTTGCTTTGACTAACGTAATCCCTATTTGTTTGTTGTTGTAGTTGTTACCTTGCTAGCTGTATCATGAGACCACGTGAGAGGCCTAGGATGGTTCGACCGGAACCACGGGCATCAGCTCCGGGAGTTGAGCCAGTAGTGAGAGTTGAGGCTCAAGTGGGAGAGCCTGTGGTTGGAGTTGGAGCTCTTCCGCCACCTCCACCACCACCACCTCCTCCACCTGGAGTAGGAGGCGAGGCCGGGGCCGAAGGAGAGGGACCTCAAGGAGGCCAAGGTGGTCAAGGACCGTCCGGAATAGACTTAGCTCCGTTGGTTCAGGCGATAGCTGGGGCGTTTCAGGCTGCAGTAGCTGGGGGTCAGGCAGCAGCACACCATCAGGGTGAGGGCACTGGTTTACCATTAGAGAGACTTCGGGGCCTAGGGGCCGAAGAGTTCAGAGGGTCTACCCTAGAGAGATTAGAGTTATGGTTTGAGAAGACTGTCCGTATCCTTGCTCAGATGGGGTGTACTGGGGAGCGCAAGTTGGGATGTGTTGAGTCCTTACTTCAGGGTGATGCCTACACTTGGTGGGTCACCGTTACTACGGGTATGGATGAGGCCGAGATCACTTGAGAGTTCTTTGAGACAACATTCCGTAAGAAGTATCTGGGTCCGCGATACCTCGATGAGAGGAAGAGGGAGTTCATGGCTTTGCTTCAAGGGAGTATGTCCGTGACAGACTATGAGATTCGATTTGTCAGACTGAGTCAGTATGCATTTGAACTTGTTCCTACTGAGGTGGAACGTTGTAACCGTTTTCGTTATGGGCTGAGTGAAGAGATCAAGACGTATACTCTAGCTTCAGACTACACTGATTTTGATGTCTTGGTCGCGAGGGCCAAGGACTTAGAGCACAGTTTGAGCTTGACCAGGCGGTCTGGTGGATCTAGTTCGGGTAAGAGGTCTAGTAACTTTGATAGAGGTGATGCGAAGAGGCATCGAGACAACAAGCATCACTATGATCATAGACGTGGTGGCGGTAACCACGGTAGGGGCCAACAGGGCCAGAGAGCTGGTGGGAAGTTGCCTACATGTGCTACTTGCGGGAGGAACCACACCGGTGAGTGTTGAGGAAATTTTCATTCTTGTTGGAGTTGTGGGGCTAGAGACCACATTAGGCGTGACTGTCCACATCAGGTGGGACATGCACCAGCTCAGGCTCCAGCTAGAGCCAATGACTTTCAGAGAGGCCGCAGGCGCAGTAGAGGCAATTTCCAGCCAAGGAACGATGTCAGAAGAACATAGCACACATAGTTGCAGTTTAGCCGGAGGGAGGAGGTCAGGCCAGAGTTTACGCTCAACGTGGGGATCAACATGACACCGATGTGATCGCAGGTAACTTCTCGATACAGTCTTTGGGTTTGCTTTCTTTGATTGACTCTGGGTCTACACATTCCTACATATTGAGTGAGCATGCACAGTGTTTGAATTTGCCTTGTGAGATGTTAGAGGTAGGAGTTAGTGTTACTAGTTCCTTTAGGGACACGGTAGTGGTTAGGAAGATGTACCGAAGGTGTCCGTTGATGGTTCAGGGACATGTGTTTCCAGTGGATATGATGGAGCTACCTTTCTATGGTTTTGATGTGATTCTGGGTATGGACTGGCTCACGGAGCATAGAGCTAGGATAGACTTTGAAACTAAGCGGATTTCTTTGAGGCTCACAGATGATTATGAGATTGTAGTGGTGGGTGAGAACGTGAAGTTCTTGTCCAATGTAGTTTCAGTTCTAGAGGATAAGAGATTAGTCGAGTTGGGGTGTGAAGCATACTTGACGTATGTGATGAACCCTAACATGAGTGAGGCTAGACCTCAAGACATCCGAACAGTATGTGACTTTCCTACTATGTTTCCGGAAGAGTTGCCAGGGTTACCACCAGACAGAGAGGTAGAGTTCACCATTGAGACTTATTCTGATTCGGCTCCTGTTTCGATTGCTCCGTATCGCATGGCACCGAAAGAACTGAAAAAGTTGAAGACTCAGTTGCAAGAGTTGACAGATAGAGGCTTCATTCGACCTAGTTCTTCACCTTGGGGTGCACCAGTTTTGTTTGTGAAGAAGAAAGATGGAAGCATGAGAATGTGTATAGATTACAGACAGTTGAATCAGTTGACCGTGAAGAATAAATATCCGTTGCCTAGAATCGATGACTTGTTTGATCAGTTGAGAGGAGCATCGGCCTTTTCGAAGATTGACTTGAGATCGGGTTACTACCAGCTAAAGGTAAGAGAGGTTGATGTACCAAAGACGGCCTTTAGGACTAGGTATGGTCACTATGAGTTCTTAGTCATGCCATTTGGGTTGACTAATGCACCGACATCTTTCATGGACATGATGAATAAGATTTTTCATCAGTATCTAGATCAGTTTGTAGTTGTGTTTATAGATGACATCTTGGTGTATTCGCGAACTGAAGAAGACCATGACAGACACTTGAGACTAGTTTTGAAGACCTTGCTAGATCATCAGTTGTATGCGAAGTTGAGCAAGTGTGAATTCTAGATCCGAGAGGTAGTCTTCTTAGGACATGTGGTGTCAGCCGATGGGATTAGAGTTGATCCGAAGAAGATTGAGGCCATTGTTGAATGGAAGCAACCGAAGTCTGTAATAGAGGTACGTAGCTTTCTAGGCTTAGCCGGATACTATAGGAGGTTTGTAGAGGGTTTCTCTAAGTTAGCCGCTCCATTGACACAATTGCTTCAGAAGAGTGTTCAGTTTGAGTGGACAGATGTAAAACAGAGAGCCTTTGAGAAATTGAAAGAAGCTTTGACCCAAGCACCGATCTTGATTCAGCCTGAGTCCGGGAAGGACTATGTAGTCTACAGTGATGCTTCTTATGTAGGGCTAGGATGTGTTCTTATGCAAGACAAGAGAGTAGTGGCTTATGCCTCAAGACAGTTGAAGACCCATGAGCACAACTATCCGACCCATGACATAGAGTTAGCTGCAGTTGTGTTTGCTCTGAAGATTTAGAGGCACTATTTGTACGGTGAGAAATGCACAGTGTACACCGATCACAATAGTTTGAAATACATTATGACTTAGCGAGATTTGAATCTCAGACAGCGTAGGTGGTTAGAGTTGCTAAAAGACTATGATCTTACCATTGAGTACCATCCGGGTAAGGCCAATGTAGTGGCCGATGCATTGAGTAGAAAGATAGCCGTGGACTTGAGAGCCATGTTTTCTAGATTGAGTTTGTCCGGAGATGGTGGCTTGGTAGCCGAGCTTCAGGTTAGACCTACTCTAGGTCAGTTGATTAGAGAAAAACAGCTCTTAGATAGATCTTTGGCACCTCATGTGCAAGATATAGCCGAAGGTAGATTTTCAGACTACAGTTTCAGTACTGATGGGGTTTTGTGTTTCAAGGATAGAATAGTTGTGCCAGAGGACAGTGAATTGAGACGTACGATCTTGACCGAAGCCCACAGTAGTCCGTTTGCTATGCATCCTAGAAGTACGAAGATGTACCGTGATTTGAAGAATGAGTACTTTTGGGTTGGCTTGAAGAGAGATGTGGCCGACTTTGTGAGTAAATGCTTAGTGTGTCAAAGAGTGAATGCGGAACATCAGGTTCCCTCAGGTTGTTACAGCCGTTGAGAATTCCGGAATGGAAGTGGGAGAACATCACCATGGATTTTGTTTCGGGTTTGCCTTTGACTCCTACGAAGAAGAACTCAGTTTGGGTGATAGTGGATCGTTTTACGAAGTGTGCTCACTTCTTGGCAGTCAATACTACTTACACTTTAGATAGATTGGCCGATTTGTACATTGGTGAGATTGTTAGACTGCAAGGTGTGCTTAAGTCTATTGTGTCAGATAGAGATCCGGGGTTTACTTCTCGATTTTGGGAGTGTCTCCATACAACTTTGGGTACCCGTTTGAACTTCAGCACGTCTTATCATCCTCAGTCAGATGGTCAGTCAGAGAGAGTTATTCAGATCTTAGAGGATATGTTACGTTGTTGTATCATTGACTTTCAGGGTACTTGGGAGAAGCATTTGCCTCTAGTAGAGTTTGCGTACAATAATAGCTTTCAGTCGAGCATTCAGATGGCTCCGTATGAGGCCTTGTATGGCCGAAAGTGTAGGACTCCAGTTTGTTGGGCCAAAGTGGGACAGAAGTTGTTACCTATGCCGGATTTGCTCAAGGGGACAACTGACAAGGTAAAATTGATTTGTGATCGTTTGAAAGCTGCTTCGGATAGGCATAAGTCCTATGCCGATTTGAAGAGGAAGGAAGTTGAGTACTCAGTGGGTGAGAAGGTATTCTTGAAAGTGTCTCCGTGGAAGAAAGTGATGAGATTTGGCTGAAAGGGGAAGTTGAGTCCGAGGTACATAGGACCGTATGAGATTGTGAAGAGGGTTGGTCCGGTTGCTTATCAGTTGCGTTTGCCATCCGAGCTAGAGAAGATACACGATGTGTTCCATGTTTCGATGCTCCGTAAGTATAGGTCCGATCCATCACATGTTATGCCCGTAGAGGAGATTGAATTGAATCGGGATTTGACTTATGAGGAGTAACCGGTTGAGATCTTAGCTTCTGACAGTAAGGTGTTGCGGGGTAGATCGATTGAGTTGGTGAAGGGGCGGTGGCAACGTCGAGGTGTGGACGAGGCCACTTGGGAGAGGAAGGATGATATGGAAAAGCAGTTTCCGTATCTCTTTCAGTCAGGTAATTTCAGGGACGAAATTTCCTTAAGTGGGAGAGAGTTGTAACGCCCGTGTTTTGGGGTTAGGAGTTAGTCGGGTTTGTAGTCCGAGTCAATAAAATTAAATAAAATCAACTCAACCCTTAGGATCTAATTGGGCTTTAAATAGTAAAGGAGGGACCTTGTTGGTAATTTGACCTAAAACTTTTAAAAAGCAAGACAACTTTTGAATAAAAGAAAAAAAAGGTATCATCTTCTCCCCCACACCCCTTTCTAACGTTGGAAAGCTTAAAACCCCTCCCCAAACCCTAAATTCACTATTCCATTGATTTCTCCCTCATCTCAAGGTCTTTTTCAAAAGTAAAGGTATATTCTCACTCTCCTCTTTAATTCCTATCTATCCATGGTTATAGTTTTTAAAACCATGAGCTTTTGAAAATTTGGGGTTTGGTTAAAGTTTGGGTTTTTATGGTGATTTTCACCTTGTTTTGAAATATGAAGTTGAGTTTTATCTTAATCACATTAAGATATATTATATATGTCAATTTGGTTGAGTTTTATTGAAAACCCGAAGTAGGTTCTTAGAGCCATTTTTGAGATGTCAAAAACTCATTTTTGGGTGGGTTTTAGGTTGAAATTAAAGGGCTGATGGTCTATATAGGTTAGGAGGATGTTTTGGGACCTTTTGGGGGTCATTTGGATGATTGAAAATGGAAATTTCAGCTAAGGTTTGGGGGAGCACGAAAATGATATATTTGGGAATTAATTTGGTTGGAAAATGTGGGTGAAGTTAGTTTAAGCTCAAAGGTTGAATGTTGATTGAATGTTAGCATTGATTGAGGTTGTTGGTTGTGTTTTTGGTTGACTAGAAGCAAGAGGAGACGTCGAAGGAGCATTGGGATCGAATCCAGGTTCGTAGGAGATTTGCATTGGTTGCTAAGAAAGGGCGGTGAGTGGTTTTAATCATGGTTTAAAGTTTGGTTCGAGTGTGTGTAGTGTGTAAGTGAAATGTGCTTGGTAGGCCATTTCTATTTAATTCAAGTTGTTAATTTAGCTATTGATTTCCATTGAATGCTATGTGTATTGCCTATTCATGCTCTTGTGATATGTGGTTGACTTTGTACATGTACTCTATGATATGTATATGTGATGAGCATGGTATGTGGTGATGGATATGTGTTATGATAATTGAAAATTGGCACTAATAAATTACCGGGTGTAAATGATCGATCATTAGGATTAGTGTGCACACAAATTGAGTCAAAACGTACGTGGCCTTGATGGCGTTAAGTCATCAAGGAGGAGTACGGTGATGTAATATTTCACCGGAAGCTTTTATATATTTCTACGGGATGATGAGTGGAATCTCATCCGTAGGGCATGTGGCGATGAGTGGAATCCCGCACATGTAAGGTTCGGTGATGAGTGTAATCCCACCGAGGTAAAGTGATTGTTGAGATTTAATCCGCATATCCGAGTAACTAATAGTGGCCAATTAAACTTGTTTATATGATTGCAATTTATGATGTTGATGCATGATGTGGATATATGATGATAGAGCTTAGTATGATGTAAGATGCCATATTATGCCTCTTGAAAGACTAGCTAGGTCTACTTGATTAATTGCCATTGTATGTTGTACGCGAGATTAGGATTTACATGCTTGAACCCTACATTGTTGATGTTTTCGTTTTAGAGCATCCTCACTAAGCTTATAGCTTACGCTCTCAATTTTCAACAATGCAGATCATTAGCGTGGTGTTAGCTTGAAGCAAGGCAAGAAGGGCTTTCCAAGTTTGTTGCTCAAGTACGGTTATTAATTATGTAGTAGTTAAGCAATGTGGCAAGGGTGTGTTTGAATGAGCTTTGTAAGACTCATATATGATTTTGATGTCTATGACTTGACTTGGTTGTAAGCATGTTTTAACTTGCCTTATGCTTGAAAAATGAATGCCTTGATGAATGCTTGTGTGAGATGGCATGCCCTTTTGGATGTTTAGGTTGCTTAGCTGATATGTGCAAATCTCATGTGTGTTAATTCATGCCTTTAGCCCTTTTTAAGCTCTTATGTATGACTATGTATGCTCTTGATGTTTTTTTTCCATAGGAAGTCATTAGAGTTAAGTAGTAAATGCTCCCCTGCACAATGGTTTCGAAACCATGGGTAAGGTTTCGAAACCTTTGCAAAAATCTGGGATTCCAGACCTCACTGCCAGCCTAAGTTTGGAAACCTTTGATGAGGGTTTCGACACGATGGAAGAGGGTTTCGAAACCATGGGTATGGTTTCGAAACCTTTGCAAAAATGTGGGTTCCAGACCTTACTGCTAGTCTAGGTTCCGAAACCATTTGAGAGGTTTCAAAACCTTTACTTAAAAATGCATTGTTTTGACCTTTGTTGGCCTTTTTAAAGAGAAAAACACATAGGTACTAAGATGCCTTTAGTCAAGATTAAAACTTAAAAAAAATAATAGGGTTGCTAACCGAGGGGGAACCTTAACGGGTTTCGCCTCGGTTTTCCCCGTGTGACCCACTCGGACCGGTCATTCGACTAGACCGGGATGAGGGGGTTACAGCTGCTGCCACCATCGTGTTCTCCGCTTCGAGCCGTGCAAAACCCAGCCAGTTGCTCGTCCGTCCGACACTGGTAAGGATCTCGTCGAAGCCTCATCAGTTTCGGCCATTTTGAGTCTGTTTAGGTAAACTCCAATCGAATCCCGGCTTGTTTTGATGAATTCTAAGTTTTGTTAGATTGAGCATCTGATAGGCTACCTTTTTCTGGTAGAACTGAGTCGTCTGAGGTCTTCGGCGATCAATTCCAGTGACCGGCCGGCGAAGCGAATCAAATGGGTATGTGTTTTGGCCCAATCTGGTCAACCCGAGCCCAAACACAATCAACCCGAACCCGAACCGGTTAAACCGAGTCAACTTGCCCGAGTTGACTTAGTGAGTTAACTCGCCCGAGTTGACTTAGTGAGTTAACTCATCGAGTCAACTCAGTTAACTTTCCGTTGACTGGTGATGTCAACATGACGTCAGCGTTGACCCTGACCCCCGTTGATCTTTAACATGCTGATGTCAGCGTTGACTTTGACCAAAAAGTCAAATTTTTCTGAAAAGCCCTAACTTTATGTTTTTCGACGTCCTGAGTTCGATTTTGAAGCCCGTTTTGAAAAATTCTGACTCAAAAGCCTCCGAATTTGACATTAAACCTGAATTTGTATATGTATTTATTTATTCAGCTAAGAGTATTATGAATAAGGACTGGAATGAGATATTGTGTAATTGAAGGTATTTATGATCCCTTGAGTACGAGATGTTGAAGGACGTCGAATTCGGGTTCGAGGGTGTTTGAATGTCGTTATTGGATCGGCCGATATAGCAAGAATTCAAGGTAGTACATTGCTACCTCTTATATGCTTTATGAACATGTCGGTATTCGATTGATGTGTGCACTCTGATAATAAGGTATATCATTAACGTTACTCAAGTCGAATCAGATACAAAATTTAAGTATGATAACTCAGATAAGTTTGATATATTCGATCGAGAAAAATTTATAATTTGGAAAGATTTGCAGTTCTTTAATTAATTTGAATAAGACTTGAATAATGGGAATAAGGAATAGATGATTGATGAGAAATATGAGTTCAAGGATTTAATCGATAAAACAGTTCACCTCGAAACTTCAAATTCAGTTTATTTCCTTCGAAAGATGTCTTGATGTGTAAGAAAGACTAAAATACCCCTATCGATGAAAGCGGCTTAGAAATCTACAGTAGATCTGGCAAAATAATCGATTCATTTGAAAATCTCGTTTAGCTTGGGAAATCATGGTGCCAAGACTTAAGCCCTCGAAATTGTGAAGCACTTAGACTATCCTGAATTCTAATTAGACCTTTGAAGATAAGGTTACGAGAAACTATTCATATATCTATATTAATTTTAAATGGCGTAAAAGGCTTAAATCGATTGAAATGCTTATAGGACTATTGAATGGAATGAGAAAAATGACCAAAAAGGCTAAAATATCTTTGGGCGCTAGATGCTAAATTAACCAAAGTGATAGATATACCTTCGATTCATGAAACGAATGAATATTTGGAAGGATCGAAAGACTTAGTATAATTGAAAAACCTTCGGGCATCGATGTGTCTAGAATACCTTCGAACACTAAAATGATTGAAAATACCCTTAAGACTCGGATTATAAAATACTGATAAAGCTAAACAAGTGTATGGCTCTAAAAGTGGTAATACACAACTCGTGTTTGCTGGCCATTTTTTTATACACATGTGAATTTGGATGAACCATATGAAGGCATATTTGATCTATTTGGGGGAAATACATGGTTAATGGTAAGAGAAATCTGTTTAAGGGTACATTCAATCTTATGGATTAAGTTTGGGTGTATTGCTCATGTTCGAATACTTGGTATATATCGCTCTAATATACATTCGATTGCTTGTTGTAAGTTCAACGGATGGTTGGTGATGGTGAGCTTTTCGGTTATACATTTTAGTTGATTCTGAGAAATGAATGTTTAAGGTGTACCCACCAGTTAAATAATAACATTGTGTTAATGAGTTTTGATCGTTTCGAAGGGACTCAGAACTGGACGAACAACTAGAATTTTTGAATCCTGCATGTCACTGTCCTTACATTGTTAGTTTAAATTACAAAATTACCTTTGAAGGTTTGAATGACCATTTCACCCTCGTAAGCTTTAATGTTTGAATCCCTCGCGATATATCTGAAATCTCAATGATCTCGATACATCAACTTTTGATGTTTTGGATCGATCCGTTATCACCGAACTTCCCTTCTTTGTAGGGACCCCATTCTGCAATCAGTCCCAAATCGCCGAATGATATCCTTTTGATAATTACCAAGTGTCTCTGAAAAATGAACCGAACCATAGAGTGTTTATTGCACAAGTATATCCTCTCTGATCTGAAACTAATCTCCTATCTGATTCGAATCATGAATTCTATTTGGCTAAATTATATACATCTGTATCTGATCTGTAACGCATGCTCTCTGATTTCTGATACTCTAAAAATACATGTATGATTACTATCCTTACCCCACTCAATATATGCTCACTAAGTTATTCTAATTAGTGTATTTTTGAGCTATGTTATGAAGTCTCTACAGGTTCAGCGCTGGTAATCCCTTATGGACCCGAGGTCTCCCCTTGGGTAGGTTTCGATGCTTCAACACGTGTAATTCCTTATGGACCTACGACAGCCCCTTAGGTTGGCTCCTATGCTCATTGGGCCTAGGGTAAGTCCTTATGGATGCAATTCTGGGGAACTGCATATATGGTTGGAGGGTAGTTATGTGTAAATTGCCCATTAGTCCTATATTTTATATGCATTATATCTTATATTATTGTTGTTCTTAAGTACATTTTAGGCATATTTAGGTTCATACATTGCATATTTACAATATTCTTTACTTTGCCATGATTTTATTGATTATCTTTTATTTGGTAAGGAAAAGACGATGTTCTAGTTTAGTTTGCATTTCAAGGCCAGAAGTTGTTAGGAGAGGAACAGACCAGAGGAGAGGATGAAGAGGCAGCAGACTAGGGAGTTATACTGATGTAGTTCCAAGCAGAGAAAGCCGCTGTCGAGTACCCGCCGCCCAGGGCAGCAAGTTGAGGAATTGGAGTGCGATCTGTAGAGCAGAAAATCCTGATTCCAACGATGTCATCCACTCAATTTTCTGACGCCTGGAGCAGCGAACAAAGCCGCCGAAGGAGGAGATCAAGATAACTTGTGGTCCAAGGCAACGAGAAAGAGTCCACATTCAACTTAAAAAAGTCAGAATTAAAGGTTGCATTTAATGCAAAAGCTAATTTGAAGACTTCTACTCCAATGAGGACTTGACCTAGCTAATTCCTGTATATACTTGGCATATTTTGTAATTATAGACATCTTAGGTTTTCCTTTGGACATAGTCTAGGTTTTCTTGCCGCCATTATATTCTGAATTTTCTCTTGGGTTTGGGTTATGTTGTAAACTAGGGTGAGAACGGTTGTTTAGGAATTAAGTTTGTTTTTGCAAATAAAACTTCAAGGTTTGCTTATTTCATGCTCTTCATAGTTTTCAATTAAGTTCGAAAGATTAGTTATCAACTATCTATTTGTTCGGTATCGAGAGAGTCAAACTCACGAAAGGGATAAGTACGATCCTCATCCTAATCGGGTGTTGATCAATTCGGCCTAGACATAGGTGCGAGTTTAAGGCAGCTAAAAGAGGACGAACCAAGGTTGTTGTCTTTTCAAGATTCACGTTTTGACGGGTATCATCTGTAGTGGGCAACAACAGTATTTTGACTTAGACATAAGCGAGATCAATATCAAAGCATTCTGCCAAGCCTTGAAGGTCTGCCGAGTTTTCCGCCGAGCCAATCATCTATTCCACTACCGAGGCAGCGAAAACATCAAAGCAACCAATATGCCATCCTCCGCCAAGGCAGCAAAGTCTGGCAGCGCAAAACAACTTAACATATTCAACGTAGTTTCACACTACTAAGCAGCATAACCTAACACATTCTATCACCCTGATATTTTCTTCAACTACTTGTGTTTTGTTTAATTTTAATTCTTTTATAAACTAAAATTCATTTGTGCATTTAATTTTTTGTGTGCAAGAATTGTAGTTCGAGTTAAGTTGTCCAATCTCTGTGGGAGACGATATCTTTTATACTAGAACTTGACAAGAGTGTGCACTTGCGCTCATATTTAGAGAACACCCAAACGCTCTACATTATGTTGATACTTGTCTTCCATGTTTCCCTCTTTAGCCTCAGTTAAACTCTATTGTTGTCTGAATATATTTTCTATCATTCTTGATTTGTAATTGATGGAATACCTTAAATGTAACACCCGTGTTTTGGGGTTGGGAGTTTGGCGTGTGTGTTTGGTTCGAGTCGTCAAAACCGGTTTAATTTAATTAGACCTTAATCTTGAGTTAAATGAGATTTAACATTAAAATGGTGGCATTTTTGTAAATAACTTGAAAATAAAGGAAGACCACTTTTTGAATCAAAAAGGAAAAACAAAAAAAGAGATCATCTTCTCCCACCTTTTGCTTCTAACGTTGGAAGACCCCAAACCCCTCCCAAAGCCCTAAAACATTATTCCATCCAATTTCTCCACCAAATCAAGAGTTTTTTCGAAGGTAATTTCATATTTGAGTTCCCCTCATCATCCCAAGCATTTCCATGGTTTTAAATTTCAAAACCATCATCTTTTTAATATTCCAAGTTTTTCAAGTTTGATGAAAGTTTGAATTTTTAATGGGGTTTTCATTTTTCTTTGGTTTGTTGAGTTGGGTTTTGAATTAATCTCACTTAGATACACCTAATATCTCTAAATGGGAGGATTTTGGGAAAAATCCCGAAGTGGGTCTTTGGAGCATTTTTCAAAGTGTCTAAACTTGAGTTTTTGAAGTGTTTTTGTGTTGGGTTGAAGGGATGATGGTATAGGGTTGTTAGGAAGGTGTTTTGAAAGCCTTTAGATGTCATTTGGGTGTTGGCAATTGTGGTTTTCAGCTGGGTATTTGGGGAGCACGAAAATGTGGGTTTTGTGGTTAGTTTGGGTTTGAAATTGTAAAGCTTTAACTTGTGGTTGTGAGTTGGGTTTGTGGCTGAGTTTAGCATTGAATCGGTTGAGTAATATTTGTCTTTTGATTGGTTAGAAGCTAGAGGAACACCGGTGAAGGATCGGGATCGAATCCGGGAATTGAGGAGGCTTGACTCGCTTTGCTTGGGTTGCTAAGGAAGGGTGGTGAGTAAAACTTTAAATTGTTTTAAAGTTGGTTCAAGTGTGTGTAGTGGAGGTATTGGAATGAGCTATGTAGGCCATTCCAAGGAAGAAGTTAAATTGGTAGTTTAACTTCTTGGTTGTTAATGATGCTTTAGATGCCTATGCCTATATTGATCTTGTGAGGTATGAATTGCTTTTGTATGTGTACACATTGTTGTGTGTGATGATGGATGTGTGATATAAATGATGGTTTTTGTGATGTGGTTTAAAAGTAATTGACACTAGTTAACTTACCGGGTATAAATGATCGATCATTAGGATTAGTGTGCACACATTTGAGTTAAATTTGCGCGTGGCCTTGGTGGCGTTAAGTCATCAAGGAGGAGTACGGTGATATAATATTCCACCGGAAATTATTTATATTATACGTGATGATGAGTAGAATCTCATCCGTAGGGCATGTGGTGATGAGTGGAATCTCATCCATGCAAGGTCCGGTGATGAGTATAATCCCACCGAGGTAATGTTGTTGTTGAGAGTAAATCCGCATATCCGAGTAAACTAATAGTGGCCAATGTACTTGTTCATATGGTTATGATGTTGAGATATTTGATTTATATTGTTGAGCTTAATATGAAGTAAGATGCCATATTTTTTACTCTTGTCTTGCTAGCTAGTTTGCTATGTTGATGCCTATGTATGTTGTGTGTGATGTTAAGGATTGCATGCTTGAACCCTGTATTGTCGTTGTTTTTGATTTTAGAGCATCCTCACTAAGCCTCTAGCTTACGCTCTCATTTTTTACAATGCAGATCAGTAGCGTGGTGTTAGCAAGGAGCAAGGCGAAGGGGCATTCCAAGCTTTGTAGTTGCTCAAGTATGACTTAGTAAATAAAGTAGTAGTTTAGCAATGGGGCTACTATGTGTTTGTATGAGCGTTGTATGACTCATAGATGTTGAAGATGTTTATGCTTTGCTTGGATTTGTAAATCGTGTTAAGCCTTGTTGAATGCTTGTTTGAGATGCTATGCTTTTGGATGAGTACATGTGTTGTGAGCATGTAAACCTTATATGGGAGGACTTGTGCCATTTGGATCTTGAGTTTTAAGCATGCTTAATTATGCCATATCTATCCTTTACATGAATGCCTTGATGAAATGCCTTATCGTTCCTCTAAATTGTTCTCCATGCTAGTTCTAGGTTGTGGAATGTTGTATGGATACTTGCATGTGGATAGGGGAGTCTCAAAATGCCTTTAGAGTTGAGTTTCATGTTGTTTTGCTGCAATTTAGTGTCTTGCAGTGCAGGGCGTATCGATACGGTCCTATACTTTGGGACACATAATTGGCAAGGGGTACCGATACTCAGGGGTGTATCATACGCCCAATGCTCACTGGAAATTTGAGATTTTGGTGAGACTTTGGCGTATCGGTACGGTGTCTTAACGTATCGGTACGGTTTTGTCTCGTTGACCACGAGATGTTGACCGAGAGGGGCGTATCGATGCGCTCAAGGGTGGTATCGATGTGGTCTTTCTGTGTTGACTGAAGGATGTTGAACTTGGTCAAGGCGTATTGATACCCTTGATTGGTGTATCGATACTGCATGCTCTGTAAGTATAAAATGGACTGTTAACATGTTGTTTTGGGGTTCGGTTGTGTATCTTTCTTGATGTTTTCCGCTGTCGTGATCGCTTAGGAAATAATATGCCTTTAGACAAGATTTAATTAAAATAAATTTTCTAGGGTTGGTAACCGAGGGGGAACCTTAACGGGTTTCGCTTCAGTTTTCCCCGTGTAGCCTACTCGGACCGGTCATCCGTCCAGACCGAGACGAGGGGGTTACATTAAACTCTCTAGCTAGATTTTATAATCTATGTCTCCCCTTCCAAGTACCTGAGTTAGACACCGTGTTTGGTAATCGGGTAATTAATTCGAAATGAATATGTTACTTTCAAGCGTAACAACTAGACGAATTATATTCTATATCTGGAACTTGATAATGCCTGCTCCTCCCTTTTGTTCTGATACATGTGATACTTACGTGTGGCGTGAAGCTTCTTTTGATAGTTTTGTATTACTGAGCTATCCCAAGATCATGCTGTTTTTATCACCGCAAGTTAGGAGATCTATCATGGTAATGACCGACATCAGTGTTTGCAGTTCTCTCGGCGTCACTTTGGAGTACTGTACCAGTCCGGTTAGTGGGCATGCATGTCATGTATTATTTTATGGCTGTCTGTAAAATGTTTTTTGAAATTATTGTAATATGTTTAAACGATTTTCTGGAAGTGTATTTTAAAACAATAGTCAATGTTGTGGTTCAATTAAGGGTAAACTACTGCAGGGGTCACTTTCGTTTCCCGTTTGTACAGATTTAGTCACCACTTTTGAAAAGTGCCAATAAGTGGTCATCTACGTTTTCGATGTGTAAAGACTTGGTCACTCCGACGTTATAGTCCGTTAATCCCCTAACGAATTGCTGATGTGACGGCCCACTTTCTTTAAACCTAAAATTTTCTCTATAAAATTAGAAGAAGAAGAAGAAGAAGAAGAAGAAGAAGAAGAAGAAGAAGAAGAAGAAGAAGAAGAAGAAGAAGAAGGAAGTGGAATGTCAAGTACCTAATTGTCATTGTGGAATACCGGCTAATCTGGTCACGGCTTGGACGGAAGAGAACCCTGGTAGGAGAACCTTCCCCATCCACATATCGTTGTCTACCCGCAGATAAGGTTGGAGTATATAATGTTAATTGCAGTTACTGATCTGAATGCGCCCTTAAGAAATGAGTTTGCTTTAGCTAGCTGCATTGCTAATACTGAATGCAGTTAGAAATGTTATTGTAGTTTGAATGAAGCTTAAAATTGATTTCCAGGTTGAAAGGTCTCAAGACATGGCAGCTATGGCAGGTGTTGTCCCACCTGTAGAACAAAGGGAGGAACCATATGATCCACTGGCAACACCTGACGTCGATAAGTAAAGTTTCTTTCCCCCGCTTCTGTAATAAAACATGTTTCCTGGATAATTAATTAATTCAAGTATGTGATTGTCATTGCTAGGTTAAACGCTGACTACCTCTATGTTCATGGAAGTGCTATATTAGGCCGGCCCTTGTGGCAGAGAACCTCCTCCATTACACCGCAAGCTTAGTCCCCAACTTTGCCGCATCTTGTTTTACGATGTTATGTTGGAGATGGTCATTCTCGGACTGTTGTAGTGTCCTTGGGATGAATATTGACACATCAGTAATTGTAGCTTTATTTTAGAGTCAACTGATAAGCTAACCCATACATGGATATGGGAGAAAGAGAAAGATGTGGGTGAATTGAAACTCAAAGTTATTGTTTGATTAAATATGGTGTTTGTTCTTATAGAGAACGAAGCAACTTGCATAATTATGGGTCCCTAAACAATTTTTTTGTTCAAAATACTATAACATGTTTTATCAGTAACCAAAATATAAATCATAAAATATACAGTTATACATTGCAATTACAGCAAAGCTGTGTGATTGAAATACAACTTTTTTTTGGTTCAAAATTGAAATACTAAAAATTGAATGGGATCATAAATACTTGGCCAACCATGGCAGATCCTTGCTATCTTTCAGAGCAAAAGCCATTGATCAAATAAGAACAGCAGTGACAAAAAAAATACCTTTTCAAATGTAGTTTTCCCCATCCCTGTCTTGTAGAGTTCATAAACCATTGCAGTTAAGAATATTTTGCTCAGTTTGGAACAATTTTTCATTACCTGCAAAAAGTAAAAAAAAGTTCCTCAAATATAATGCCTATTACCATTAATAGACAAGAAAAATAAAAGATAACTTACTTGGACATGAGGTGCCTGAAACATTTCTTAATACCTGCACTACTGAGCAATTCAATACCAGCCCATTTTCTCTATCTTGATATCTCTACTTACGTTTATTCTATTATTTTCGTGACAACTCTCAAATATTTCCTTTACTTTCGTGCAGTGAATTAAGGTGAAGCTATTAGCCCAATCCCTGTGGAGACGATATTCGATACTTCGTATCACTTTACTACTTGCGTCGTGTATACTTGCACTACCATTGCGATAGACTATTTTACACGCAACAGTGCATATCCCACCAGCTTTGATTTACCAGAGCTCTATCTAAACGTTCTCGCACATTGTTATCTGAAAATTTGCCTCTTTCCCAAGTAAACCATGCACCGTTAAATCCCAAGTCACTAAGGTCACATTCATTAAGTGTATCTCGAAATCTAACCATGCTGCGTTCTGGGCGTAGTCGACGTCCTTGCTTTTCAAAAGAAAACATTATTTCATTGAAATCTCCAGCTACCATCCATGGCAAAGTTTGATCTGAGCCCAATTGCCGTAATAGGTCCCATGACAAGTGTCGGTTATTCTTAACTGGGTTACCGTAGAATCCATTAAATCTCCAGCGAGTATCATCTTCTTCGTGAATCACCACATCTATGTGATGCTGTGAATAGCTTCTCAATTCGACATTACAATCCGGTCTCCAGCCTAAGGACAAGCCACCCCGTGAACCGAATGCTCCAACATCAATTCCGAATCGATAGCCACATTTATGTCTTACTTTTTCCATTCGCCTAGTGTTTAATTTTGTCTCCTTAAGAAACAAAATCTGTGGATGATTACCTCTCAAAGCATTTTTGAGACGGTTTACCGCCCACAGCCTCCCCAATCCGCGGACGTTCCAACTGATTAACTTCATGGTTGTCGGCTGCCCTGCAGCACAGAGCCAGCCGATTCATTAGGTAAGTCCTTCGGAACAGTGGAATCCAAGTCTCCAAAAACCACAACCCCCTCCCCAGTAATGCGTTGCCTTTTATGTCCATCCGGAATACCCATCGGATTGTCTTCTACGTCGGAGCCTATTTCCATTTCTCCATCCTTTGAGAATCCGTCGGTTTGAACTTCACCAACTTTCATATGACGTACGTTACCACATGAAGAGGTTCCTACTTCTGCAAAAATCCCATGCATGGACGTATTACCATGCAGTTGAGAAAAGGCATTTACCTTGCAAAGTGGTAGGCCTGTCACTTCCTCTCTCAGCCATTTGCTTGGCGCTGGAGGGCTTCTTCTGGCCGGGGCACAAAGGGATAAATTCCAACCAAAGGTAATCTCATTTGGATCCATCGTCAACCGTAAGGGGCAGAAGTTTTCTCCGTGGCCAAGCTTTCCACAAATAAAGCAAAAAATTGGCAACTTTTCATATTGGAAAGTAACGTACGTACAACGATCAGGACCAAGGGAGATCTTCTTTCTTCATTTCAGGGGGTGGTTAACATTTAGCATAGCTTTGAGTCGTATAAATTGATTCTTCCCAGAGACAACAAGCTTTGATTTATATTTGACATAGTGGCCAATGAAATTACCAAATTGTCGTGCCATCGGTTCAGACATTAACCCTGTAGGTAGATCATGAATCTGTATCCAAAATACTGCAAGGTCTAACGGGACTGTTATGGGGTCTTCTCCTTGTTCCAGTTTACGGAGAATCAATAAGTGGTTGTTAAAAAACCACGGACATCCACCAAGAACTCTATCCATATCAACTTCATGATAGAATCGAAAACAAATTCTTTTGTCTCCCAAATCCGTGATTGATATACCACCAAGTGGGTGCCAGACGTCAGCCAAAGTATTCCGCATGGATAAAAAATGGATGATACTGGAAGTGTGAAATTTTCCAATTAAGCATAATTTATAATCGTCAGCCACGTCCCTAATTTCAGTCGGAATTTCCATAACTTCCTCTTCATCCTCAGCAAGTGATAGAGCCGCTAAACCAGTATCCATCTCATCCAATTTGTATGTGCTTCAGATTACAGTAAGTATAACATGGAGCAAGGCATGCAAATTTGCAGACAAAAAGCGTGCAATAACTGCAGACAGGTAACCGCTCTGGAGAAAAAAATAACCGCTTAGATTTTCATCAAGTTTTAAGATACTATTAACAAGGTTTTTAATATCCAAAAATAATTGCAAAGAGTTGTTGTTTTTAAGTTTCATATTATTGTTTCATTTAATGTATCTGATCTCTTTTTATAATAAAAAATTTAAATTCAAAATACCATATTTTATTCTAACGTATGTATTTTTCTTTTGATCAATTTTGACCATAAAATATGGGTAAATTTTTTCTTTAGATATTAATGTCATATGATATGCTACAATTCTATTACACAACATTTATATTATTTTAATAAATATTTTTTTTATAAATTTTAGGACTTAATTTTTTAAAAAAATAGTTTTTTTTTAAATCAAGTGACACTACTGTGACATGACGTGCTACACCGACTAATTAAAAAACTTGTTAGATTCGAGAATCAATGTTGGTTAAAAGGATTAATTGAGTGCAGAAAAAATTAGAGACTTAATTGATTTTTTTCAAAAAAAAATCAAGGTCTTCTTGCTAAGGCTATATTTTTTCATCTTTTATATTATTAAAAATATTTATATACTTGTACAAATCTAATAATATTCAGAGTTTTTTATATTATTTAGTATTAGTGCAATCAATTTTTTAATTACTTTTGGATTTGTATTATTTTAATAGATTGTTTTTCTAAAACAATTATTTATCCAAAAATAATAATCATCAAAATTCTTAAATTCCTCACCCGAGTGTACTCTTAGGGCGCGTTTGGTTCACGGAATGAAAGATTACTCCTGGGAATAAGATTCCTGGAATGTAACATTACCTGACATATTATTGGGAATGTTACATTACCTTGTTTGGTTTATTTGGTAGGAATGTAAGATTATTGTGTTTGGTTGGAGGTAAATAAGATTATCTGAAAGTAAAATTTACTAAATTGACCGTGTGTTATATTTTCTTTTTAACATGTTAAACTTTCAATATTAAATTAAAAACATATGCACAAAAAATTGTAAAATTATTTTTGTTACACTATTTAAAATTTACAAAAATAATATATTTATCCTATTATTAATATAATTATTATATTAACTATTTTTAATAAAAATATAATTTATATTTACATACTCTCGTTACCTTCTATTAAAATATTTTTATAAATTTTTAAATGCTAAACTTTTAATATGCTCAAATTTTTAATTTACTTGTGACAGATTGTCAAGTAAATTAAAGTAAATAAGTTCTGTAATACTAATAAGAATTTATATCATAAGTACCTAATAAAATATTTTATAAGATGATAAATATCTTATAAGTAAAAGAATATTGTGTGAAAATATTACCACTTAACTTATTAATTTACATCACATATATTTAATCATCTAATTAAATTAAATAAAGGATCTATGTGAACAAAATTCATTAACTTGAGGGTAATATGGTCCAAATGGTGGGAATTGACAAATACCTAAGAAAACCAAGGGAATCACATTCCCACCATTTAATGAAAAAAAGACTACTGTTGGGAATACAATATTACCCTTTGGTGGGAATGCTCTCTAACCAAACGTGGGTATGTGATTCCGGAAAAGATCATTCCCCCAAGTAATGATCTTTTCCGCGAACCAAACGCACCCTTAGGGTTTGATCAAAAAAAATTGTAACAATATTTTAACTTTGCTGGTGGAGTTAAAATATTTCACTGTATATATATATATTCTTAGGGTTTGGTCAAAAAAATATGTAACAATATTTTAACTTTGCTAGTGGAGTTAAAATATTAAGGCCTTGTTTGGCAATTAGCAGATAGCTGATAGATGATAGCAGATTACATTAGCTGATAGCGGATAGCTGATTGCATTAGTTGATTTGACTAGTAGATTGTATTAACTAATTGTATAAAAGTATTTGGTAAAATTAACTGATAGCTTATACTTGTTTGATTATTTAAACAAGTAAAATGATATATGAAGACATGATTATATCCGATACTTATTTGAATAGTTTATTAGTTATTAATATTGTGTATCTATTAATATTAGGCAAAATGACAAAAGATGCCCCCAACGTTTGCAAGTTTTGTCATTTGGCCCCCTATTCTTTTTTTTGGTCCAAATATACCCCCAACGTTTGCTTGTTTTGTCATTTGGCCCCCTATTCTTTCTTTTGGTCCAAATATGCCCCCAACGTTTCATTCATAGTCCAAATATGCCCATGTTGGATGTAAACTGTCAATCAACTGACAATCAACGGCTTATAAAATTTTTTTGACGTGGCATCAGCAGATCTTAATACGTGGCAAGTCCAGTCAGCATCAGATGTTGAACGTCAGTTAACTGACAGTTTCCATCTAACGGGGGCATATTTGGACCAAATTGAAACGTTGAGGGCATATTTGGACTACGAATGAAACGTTGGGGGCATATTTGGACCAAAAGAAAGAATAGGGGGCAAATGACAAAACAAACAAACGTTGGGAGCATATTTGGACAAAAAAAAAGAATAGGTGGCTAAATGACAAAACATGCAAATGTTGGGGGCATCTTTTGTCATTTTGCCTTAATATTAATTAGATTATGAAAAATAATTTTTAATATAACATTACTAAGCATATTTGAAGGATTTATATAATAATTTATTATTTATATAATTATTTTCAATACAATTTAATTAATTATTAAATTTAAATACAAATATAAATGTGTGAGAATAAAAAGAAAAAAATAAAAAATATTAGATTACAAATGTCACAATGTAAATACGCGAGGTCGAAGAATTAAAATAGAAATGGTTAAATTTAGGTTATTTGGAAATTTTTTATAATTGTTAAGGATAAAAGGGTCTTTATAACTCTTATGTCAAAACCTCTAATCTCAAAAAGCTCTTATTAGTAGCTTTTTCAAAATTAGAGATTTCACCCCAATCCACTGTTTCAATCCGCTCTTTACCAAACACTCAAATTAATAGATTTGATTGATCAAACCTCTAATTTTAGCTTAAACCTCTCTTTACCAAACAAGGCATATGTCTTTTTATCTCAGCTTTTTAAACATTTTAATTATAAGGTAGCATCTTAGTTCGGTTTCAAATTTCAATAAATTCATTTACACATACATACTACGTTGCTCAAACTACATCACCTGATAGGAACGACGTCACTTTTTACTATTGAAACCAATCAATTGGTTGCTTTTTTTATCTAAATTCTAGATATTTGAATTCCTTACCAAATTTTGATTTTTTATCAATGGTTTGATATCAATGAAAGAGGAAAATTATAAAACTATATTATCGAATGCCTCATTAAAAACCTCAATAAATTTAAGTGGAGAAAAAGAGTACCAACGATAATATATGATAAAAACGCTAACCACATTCCTAAAGAACAAACCAAAACAGTCTGCTAAACAATAAAGACAAAACGCTCAAAAAATAAAAACAATCCAAAAACGCACCACCCCAACAACTAAGGCACATCCCACACAACCAAGAGCCCCCCTCCCCCATGCACAATATCATCATGGCCTCAAAGGGAAAAACTTACAGCAAGGCTGAGTCCTACCCCCAATCACCAAGGCATACACAACCAAGTTGTCCGAGACACACCCCCTTCGTCAATGCATCTGTCATCTATTTACCTCTCAAACGATCGAATTAAAACACACGTACGGTAACAAACGACAAGCCTCGTCTATTTGGTTAAACCATCGCCACAAACTCCATGATCATTTCAAAATGTGCAATACCCATGCCACGACCACATGAGATTCTGACTCAATTACAATCGATGGACCATTGCACCAAGGAGAGTGTATTATCATGTCAAGTGCACACGCAATAACTCGCAATTCCACTTTGTTGGAATCTAACACACTCAAAGGGCGAGAAAACCTAACCAATACCCGAATTTTCTAATTCTAACCTTACCAACAAATCCCATATGTTATTCAACAGATCGCCCCATGTCGAAATCTCCTGCGAGGCACCACGACACACCCTGGGAAACGACAACCCCCTAAATTTCCCCCACAAACTCACATGTTCTTCAAGCATGCAAGGAGCGTAGACATTGACCATACCGCAAGACCATTCCATATCAATCCACACACCCCGCTCCATCACATAATTTTTTGCTATAAATTTAGACTCAAGATGGAATCTCGAAACCTCCCAAATAATTATCAATCCCCCCGACCGACCAACTAAAGGCGAGAAAACAAAATCAAAGTTATCAGTCGGCCAAATCTTACAAACAAACTGAACACTTACCTCCTCAATCTTTAACTATTGGAGGAGAACCATCTTGCAACTATGTTGTCGCAACGTCTTTTGAACCAATTTTCATATTGCTGACGAGCCTAGCCTTCTTGAGTTCCACGATAGCACACGCATCGCGCTTCCTAGCACTTGGTTTACGTTCCTCGATGAGTTTTGCGATGTGCTTCACAATGTTAGCCTCATTACCAATAGTTTGTGCCCCAATTAAGTGACCAAGTTTAACAGTTTCGCGTGCCTCATTTTGGATAGCTTCTCGATGCTGCAGCAAAATTGAATCAGTTGTGGAAACATTCACTTGATCCCCATTGTCACCTATCTTCTTCTTAGAACTCTTTCTCCCCTTTTTACTCGTTTGTAATTCTTGTTTCTCGCATTTCTCCTCCTTAGATTCATTAAAATGTAGGAGTTCGATGGGCTCCACAATCACACCCAACCTGTCATCCACTGGCCCGCTTACACCAGCCTCCAAATCTCCCGAGGCACAACGCACTGGACAATCAACTAAAGCCAATTCATTCAGCCCCATCCCACACATATTAGGCTCTATTCGTGACAGAAATTCAACCTCTTCATCCTTAGTATGATCCCCGAGCATACCACACATTCCCCTTCCTTATTATGGTTATTCCATAATTGATTTTCCTGCCACTATGGTTCAATATTTCTATTCATATTTCGTTGTTCTTCACGCTCTCCTGCTACCTCCTTATCACTTTCTATAACCTCCTTACGCTCACTAGAATCACCAATCACATGCCACTTTAATTGTAGCACTATTTGTTCTTTGCTACCTACATCCAGGGAAAGAGGTATTAAGGGGTAGGGAGGGTCAATCGCGCCCGCCAACTCCGAAGATTTTTTTTCTCACCTTTGTCCCCTTATTTAAATTTTATTACAAAATGATTTATTTATGAATTCCCCCCTTCAAACATTTATAGTTTGCCCCCCAACCTCAAATCTTGGCTCTTTCCTTACGTACATCCCCATACCAATGCTTCGATTCCCTTTCACCATTCAACCCCACTCTCTTTTCGCTTACAGTAATAATCGCATGACAATCCACGGGCGAAAGAGACAAAAATCTTCGATCCATATATCCACTTACCATTCAATCGCTCTACAACCCACCTCGCCTCACCTCTGACTCTGTTCTCATACGAACAAATTCAAAACAAGAGCTATCTCGTGCCCTTTTCGTCGGAACAAATACATTCACCACTTGCCCATGCCCATCGAAAATCTGCCACACACCTTTTCAATGAATCTGATCTGAAAGATTACTCACAAAAATGGTCCAACATCGCCGACGGCAGTCACTTCCCTCGCTCATTTCGTTGGAACAATTTCTCACAAATATTTCCTATAATCTAAGGATGATTATAGGTCCAAATTTGAATTACTTAGACTATAATTTTGGGCATTCAACTCAAATATACATTTACATATTTAACATTATTGTTTGAATTTAAAATTTTATTTAAAATAGATTAAAACATCCTCTTCTTTCTTTAACAATTTCTTAAAAAAAGAGTTTAACATTTTTTAAACAAATAAATTTAATTTTCTTTTATTTAATTGATATCTAATTGTCATGTTATTATCTGATTAACTCATGACACCAACTCCGTAAAAAATGTTATATGCTATACAGAAAAAATTGCATAACCTTTATACAAGGATAACATGCACAAATCGAGAAAGTGTGTTATATGCCATCATCATATGGCTGAGGAAATATATATGGCCCAATGAAGCCCAATTAACATAAGAAATTCTAAAGTGCTATTAGAGACTGTTTTTTCCCTTCCCATAGCCTTGACCATGGCTAACCTTTGATCGTTTTCCAGCATTGACTAGTCCTTCATCCATAATGCAAATTTAACCCAGCAAGAACCATTGCATGTTGAAGTTCAAAATCGGCCAACAAAGGCTACCTTACTCGGATTTTGCTGCGAGTACCATATACGAGTATATTCGATTGTACTTCTAAGATCAGACACGGATACTTCAAGAAAAAAGAACGATCAGAACAATGTTGAAAAAGGGCGCGCCCCCACGCCGGATAACTAATAAGTGGAGGTCCTCAGTTGTCATCCAAAAGGTGACACTTGAAATGATGAATGCTAGTTTCTCATTATATCAGTCAACATGCAATGATAAGAAAAGAAACCATATAGATTTCAGGAGTGCTTAAAACCAATGATGCTATTCATTTTGCATGCAAAACAGACAGATATGTAACCTATGGAACTTGTAAAGAATGTATAGAGAAACATATACAAATACTTCTTTTTATATAAATTAATTGGAATCGTATACGAAAGAAGTATACCTTCGGAAGTGAATACATTAATCAAGTCGAAGCTTCGATTATGGGGAAAGCTTTTCGATGCGTATGTTGGACCTTTAGCTGTGTCTTTACATGATCATTGAGGATCAAGAAAAATACTTTACATGTGTATTCATAATCAATCGATGTACGAATTTCCGTATTTCATTTGCCATTCCATGCAGTCCTCAAAATCAAAACTGCTTGCGCAATCCAGCAACGCGTTTTGCTGATGTTCGTAACGACATATATAATTCAACCCAACGAGAAGTTGACAGATAGCTGCTTCAGTCTTTTCTCTATCGGCGAAATACAGTGTCTGGAGGAGGAGAACGTTTGTCCGAGCAACAATTTGCTGCTGCTCGAAGTTCCGCTCGCTTTGCCATCGGATCATGTTGTGTGCCAAGGGGGCGAGCCAACTTAGTATCCCGTCGAGAGTTTCTTTCCAATTGTGAGCCAATGGAGCATCGTATATCGCCAAGTTCTTGACATAGGACTTTAGATTAGTCTTCAGAGACAGTCTCAAACTCGTAGGCAACATCTGATACAGATCGTCTCGAGCTTCTTCTCCGACCAAATGAGGGTAGCGCTGTAACTTGTCGATGACGATTATTATATTGGCATAATGTAAGGCAAGAGCAGAGCCTCCCACAGTGGAGGGTGAAGCATATACAGCTAACCTACTTTTAGGACCAAATTGTGCATTATTCAACACACCATATTTGGACTGTTTGTGATCTCCATTCAAAGGAACACTAAGTTGGGACCGAAGAAGCGGGGAGGCATTCCGCCCCTCTCTCTTCAGCCCATCATTTGCAACACTACAACATCTCGAAATCTGGCTACTCCGATCATCACGATCAACGCTCCCATTATCATCTTCGTCATCGTCACCGTACCTTGAAACTGAAGAATTCAAACTAAGGCAATGTGTTAAAAATCTCCCAGGACTAGTCCCACAATGGAAACCAAAATCCTCAACCCGAAACAACCCGAGCTCGCCCTTTCGAGAATCAATCCCCCTATGCTTCAAACTCATTCCCCTCTTCTCCATCACATTCCCAGGCTGACCACTCCCAACACTACTACTCTTACTAAGACCCCGTTTCAACGGCTTCGAAGCAACGACATCCTCCGGATCACGAAAACCACCATTAACCCTCCCAAAGTCACCATCCTTTTTCAAAGCAGACTCCCCAAAAACAGCAAGAATCTTAGCAAAAACAGTACAAACAGTCCGAGCCAACAACTCGACAACCTTATCAAATGTCTGGTTCCAAAGTGAAACATTCTTAAGATGCCTTACATCTTGTCTCTGCCAAATCAATTTCTGCTCGAAGGCTCTCTTACTTTCCTCATGTTGGTTCACCTGAAACTTCTTACTAGCTTGTTCCAATTGATTCAAAACCTCCATTTCATTATACAAATTCGCAGTGGAATTAACAAAGCTTTCCATTCTCTTAACCATCCCATCCATATCCTTGACTAAAAACCCCAATTCTCTAACATCAATAACCCCGCTCAAGACATCACCATAGACATGCTCGAAACCTAGTAAAGCAGGCTCATTGCATTTCTTGCCTAGTCTAGACACAACATTGGCGACCTTGTTTAACTCGTCGAGCTTTTCAGCTAGAGCAAGGGTGAGAAGGTGATTCTCATCGGAGGAAATCAAATTGGAAATGCCTTGGGAGTTTAGGGTCTCGGATTTGAGCTTGGAGATCTCGGATTCAGACAGGGATTTGTGGAGATGGATGGTTTTGGACATCACATTGGCAACTTCGAAAGACAAGATACCGACAGTTTCGTGTTTTTTGGGTGTTGGGTTGTTGTTGTTGTGGTTTTGGGGGTTCTTTTTTCTGGAAGAAGGGTCGAGGAGAAATGCATGTTTGAGATTGGAACTTACCTGGTTTCCCATTTTGAGTATCCAAGCTTCTGCTACCATTGCTGGATAAAGTTTCGAGCTTTGTGTTCTGCCTTTTGGGGTTTCAACTTTCAACGGCTGAATCTGAACTTCTACTTAAGCATTTAAAATGGGGTTGCTGAGTTCGTTTCAGTTTTGGGTTGAAAATTTAAAGACAGGAAAAGGACAAGATTGAAAGAAGAGAGAGAGGTGGGGTGGATGGTGGTGAACCGGTGCTATTTGAATGTTGCCGATATTCAATCATCTTTAATTTTACTTTTTTTAAAATTTCATCATTTTTAAGGTTTGTAAATAAGCAAAATATTGATTTTGAGTTTAATAAAATTCTTACTTACTCAAAAATAATATTTTTTATATAACTATTGAAGTGTTGATTAATTAATCTAGATTTAAATATTATATACACTCATTTGAGTCATTTCAAGACGATATTTCGATACAGCTTATTTTATTCATAATGTTAAAATACAAAATTACAAGTCTTAAAAGTTGTTTAAGAAGTGAATTCAAATAATTTTTTTTCTTATTCATAAAACATTTAATATTGTTATTGATTGAGTCTTAAGTCAATTACTATTGTTGTTTTTGTAAGTTGTAACTTATACGAGAAATATAGATTCGAGCATACTTAAGTGTATAATATTTCTCTGTTTATAAATAGAAAAGATAAAATAAATTAGACACTTTATTGATATATCTTATTTTTCAAAAGAAATTTATAAAGGGTTGTTTATCAATACCGTGATAGAGTTATTTTATCTCCATAAAGCGTGGTAATTGATATGTGTACATTCACGGCATTCATTACATTGAAAGTTGGTTTTGTATTAGGTTGATATCACCACCTAAAAGGTGAGACCTCATTAGTAATAGATATCAAGTGGATTTGACCCCCTTTTTTTTGGTTCAAAGAATAGAAGTAACCCACCTAAACCAACACGTTTAGAAAGTAGTTTGTCTTAATTTCCAACGCAAATGTACCACACTTTTTCCATACACATAACATAATAGCTTTGATGCTAGTGTGTATAAGGTTAATTATTGTTATAATTTTATTTTGATTATTGAACTATATATTTTTTTAATTAAATCGCTAAACTATTAAATGTGTAATTATAAAAATTTACTTAACTGTCATGTTAACAATTCTATCTAAATTTAATAGTAAGTGGTTTGATTGAAACCATTTTAATAATTTAAGAGTCTAATTAACAAAAATCATAATCTCATAGTTAATACATAATCATATTAATAGTTTAGTGGTATTGTATATACTTTATTCATATGCATGCACACATAGGGAAGGGATTAACATCGAGTACATTATTTTTTCATGAATAATGAATATTGAACTCATAATTTAAGAAAAGAAGAAGAGTGTCAACCAGGTGACTTGCCATTACACTAAAGCTTTGTTGACCATTATTTTTTAGTTGACTAATTTTCAAAAATAATAATTATTTTCAATTAAGCTAAGATTGAGTGAATATCCTAATATTATTAGGTTTCAAGTATAACATGCAAATTTTTATTGTTCTTTATTTCTTTATGTATGTACGTACATATGATATAAATTCTCTATATGGCAAAACCCAATCAAAAGAGTTACATCCTAGAAAGGGCAAATGTAGGGTAGGGGGCCTAATGTTTTTTTTTTTTTTGAAAGAAGGGGGCCTAAGGGTAATGCGGAGTGTGGGACTTTTTCCTTTCTTATTTGGTTTAGGAAATTTTTACTTGCAAGTTTGAAACTTTGAGTTGTGTGTTTGTTCAAACATACAAATTGTGCATTTGTTACAAGATTTAGGTCTAACTTCTCCATCCACCCAACTTTTCATCAAAAACACACACATAAAAAATAGATTTATGTTTTAATCGAACAAAATGGGTCGGGTAAGATCGAATCGAGTTATAACCTAAAATTTTATTAAATATCTCATTTAAATATATTTTGGTTGAGTTTCTCTAAATTATTTTACTATGGGTTGGCTAAAATTATAAAACACTTATTCTTAATACAATCCGAATTGAACAGTATATCTATCTATAAGGTTGGATTGCTACTTTGGATAAATCTATTTTCACTTTTTCTTTTCTTTTTATTTCTTTTTGTTTTCTTAAGATATAATATTAAATAAATTTAAATCTTAATATCTATAATTTAATTTTCTATTTCCTAAGGTATGACTTATTGGTTGTGTGGATGTATAACCTTTTAGATGTACCTAGAAATAAACCCTTTAGGCTTTAGGATACGAAATTTTATCCAACGGCTCATAAATAAAGTCAGAGATTTAAATAACGACGTTATGAATGGAATAAACTATGTTGGAAAGATCATTTTCATAGCGAGTCTCTATAGTACCTGATCTAGATTACTCGGTCAATGGTTTATATTTTTTTTCTTAACCCTTTGATAAGACAAACAACTTGTAGACAAAGTTATTCAAATTCGAATCTCCTAAGATGAATTTTATCATTTTTTTTGGGTTCAAAAAATAAGAAGTATTAAACCTAATATATATATAACTCATTCATATATCTAATGAGAAGTTATTGCCTTAATGGATGAAAAGCTGAGCAAACCCAAGCCACATGGGTTGGCCAACCTTAACAAAAACAAGTCAAAGTAAAACAATCAAATATTGACAAAAAGAAAGGCTGGAGATGGGGTTTCAATGCTAACAGGTCATGGCGATGCTAACAGGTAATGATCTTCAATCCCCATCTGCAAAGCGACAGTCCGACAGATTTCAATGTTGGGGCTACAAATTATATGACAACTTTGAAGATATCTCATGTTTCTTCCATTTTTTTTTTGCTTTCGTTGGTTGTCGTTAGTTTTATTCAATAATCGAATTCGTACAACTTTATTGGTTTTTTTATTTAATTCGATTCGTGATTAAATTTAGTTGTGTTCGAAATTGGTCATAAGTGTCCCAAGAGGTTGAAGAAATAGGACCATTTCCTTGCCCTAGCTTTTTAGGCCGTGCGACGGTATTAAACTCTAAATTTTAAATCCTAAATTGTATGAACTTAAATATAAAAATTACTATAAAAAAACCTGAATTTGAGTTCAACAAATTTATAATATTGAATTAGTAAAAACTTAAAAGTTTCGAGCTCAAAATATGAATGCAAACGAAATAAATCACTCGAAAAATTCGTAGCTAAACTATAATTTCAAATGGGACCATAGTGTAACATATCGTCAAACCTAAGAGGTAAGCAAAGTTTAGTGGAGAAGTTACATTGCAAAGGAGAAATCAGCAACAAGCACAAGTGGTTGGTTTGATGGTTACAAGTTCTCTCCAGTGTTCCCCTTTGAGTTTGGATTCTTCTGTAAGGAATAAATCACAACTCTTAATATTGAATACGGTATGGTTACGCAATACGAATATGATATAAAAAAAAGTACAAACATAATACACATGTACAAAAAATAATAACACAACACGAATACACAAAATGTTGGGTCTAGAATAAAGATAAGTACTAATAATAGGACAGAGGAATTTGCCCTAACGTTACGATAATTTATATATTCATATCGACATCGTGCTTGAACTAGTTGTATGTATTAGAAAGACTTTATGAGGTGGGGTGGAATTGTTTTTTTAGTGTTTTTTTCTCCTAAACATTACAAAAAGTTTCATCTTTTTGACTAGTTTGATCGATGGAATAAGCAAATGGATAATTATCAAAAGTCATTAAAGTGTAAAACCACTTGTTTAGCAATCAATCAATGTTTTTTTTTTTATTTCAATCATCAAGAAATCTTTGGACAAAAGCTTTGATAACGCGGGAAAGTGTCGGTTGACGTGTACAATTTGTTCCAAGGTAGGTTTAGGTTTGAGAATTCTTCATACTTATCATTCAAAACATTAAAGAAAATTAGAGAGGTTTAATGCTAAAATCAAACCATTTACTAAAAAAAACAAAAACAAAAATTCCAAGTATTGAAAATCTTTTGACTAAATATTTTTATCGGGTTATTCGGTTTTTGACTAAATCTTTTGACTAAGTATTGAAAATTCTAAGTATTTTCGCCTCGAGTTATTCGGTTTTTTCGAGTCGAGTTTTGCTCACCCCTACTGTTGAGTATTAAACTTGAAAATGATTCCAATTAAATTTTTTTGTATAATTGCAAATATTCGAGTCATTAGTTAACTAATTTAAATCGGGTACTATATGGACGACCCTCTCAACTCAATTTGTAATATTCACAATGTTATAATTTAAACTCCTGACATTATATAAGAGATCTTGTGCCTCATTCCATTAAGTGATAAAAAAATATTATTGAATGAAATTAATTAGCATTTTATTTATTAAAAAATTTCAATTAAAAAAGCAATCCCAAGCTCATAACTAACAGAGTAATTAATTATGGATTTATATTAAATAAGTGGAAACTTAAAAGTTTCCACAAGCGTTTTAATTTTAGGGTTTGGGGGTTTAATTTAGAGTGTAGAGTTTAAGGGTTAGGTGTTAGGGTTTAGAGTTTAGGGTTTAACTTATAAACCCTAAATTATAACCCTAAAACTTAAATTTTAACGAATATCCCTAAATTCAAAACCCCTACACCTAAACTCCTAAACTGTACATCTTAAACTAAGTGTTGAGATGTTAGGGTGCTCGATTCCTTCAACTGTTCTTGCTCGCCAAGTGGTGGAGAAGTGAAATTTTGGGTGCAAGTGGTGTGGAAGCTAAAAATCATAAGGACACAATAATTTATAGTAATTCAACCTTCTAACCAAGGTCTACATCCACTACCTTAGCTTCCCACTAAGGATTTCCAATCAATCCACTATTGATTCGTCCTCTTTTCTAGGCTTAGGAGGAAACCCTTATACGTCGATCAAGCTTTCTACCCAAAGCCTTGATCAAACCCTCTTTACAAGAAAAAAGATAAGCAAACTCAAATCCCTCTAATAGGTATTTGTTTGCACAATTTAGCTCTCACCCAAAACCTAAAACACTTGAGCAAATTTAACAATTTTGGCTCACTAGTGTTTGTGTATACAAAGAAATGACAAATAAGCACTAAGACAATTTCTTGATCATTTGTTGTTGACAATTGAAGCATTAACCATTACTTGATGCTTGGAGGTCCCTTTTATACTCCTTAATGGGTTTGTAGTCGTTACTAGCCGTTGATGTAACCCTCTCGTCCCGGTCTGGCCGGATGACCGGTCCGAGTGGGCCACACGGGGAAAACCGAAGCGAAACCCGTTAAGGTTCCCCCTCGGTTAGCAACCCTATTTTTTTCTTTCATTTTAACCTTGTCTATAGGAGTATTAGATCCTAAGTGATCATACAGCGGAACAACATACACTAGACAATCGAACAAATCCATAACAACATTTAACAACCCAATTTTAAACTTAAACTGCAGGCGGTATCGGTACACTTAAGGGGTGTATCGATACCCCTTGACTAGGTCAACTGGCCAGGGTCAACCTGTGGAGACCGTTTCGATACACCCAATGAGTGTATCGATACCCTCCCCAACGGTTGACTTCTCACAGTCAACGCTAAGATGACCGTATCGAAACGCTAGGGACCCGTTTCGATACCAAAGTGGACAGTAACTTCAGTGACCAAAAAGGTATCGGTACGCCCCCCCCCCCTCGCGTTTCGAAACGCATGGCCTGAAACAAGAAGGCCGTATCGATACAGGACCAACCGTATCGATACCCCTGCACTGCAAAATTCCCAAACTCAGCTAAAACGAACAAGACTCGGACCTAGATGCAATTTAGGACTTCCCTAGACCCAAACAAGCATTCATACAACATTTACAGGTCATTATTTAGCCATACAAACACCCAACATGTACGTACATCAAGGAAATCATGCAATTGATCAAAGATGACATTTAAGCATTCAAAGTCTCATACTTCAACATTCAAACATAAAGGCAACCTCAAAGGCACATAGCCAACATTCATGATAAGCAATTTAGGCATGGATTACAATTCAAACATGGCATCACAAGCCATACAAAAGCAAGATAACATGGAGTCTAAGCAAGCTCCTAGACAACCAACAATCATCCATCAAAATAACACATGTCCCATTGCTTAAACTATTACATACTCAACATTTAAAAGTTCATACTTGATGTACTCAAGCCAACAACCACACTTGGAGGCCCTCTACTTGCTCAAGCAACCCGCGAACTAAGGATCTGCAATGTTGAACAAAGAGAGCGTAAGCAATGATGCTTAGTAAGGGTGAGCTCTTAAAAACAAACCTCAATATTACAGGGTCCGAACACGATCTAGCCAAGGCAAAACACATATTTACCAAGGATCCATAAGAGCCACAAAATAAGGATGCATGAGCAATATTCAAATAAATGCCATGACCATGAGCTCAAATCCACATCACATGTAATCACATTTAAACATCCAAACAAGGATCACATATCACGACATATTGATACACATATCAATCAACATTGGCACCTAGCTATGACCCGAATACGTGGATAGACACGTTGGAACTCACATCCAACAACCACATTACCTCACGGTGGGATTACACTCATCACCGGTCTCGCGGAGGGGATTCCACTCATCCTCACGCCCCGTCGATGGGATTCCACTCATCATCGACTATAAATAAATACAATTTCCGGGCGAACCCGTACTCCTCCTTGGTGACTCAACGCCACCAAGGCCACGCGCGACTTTTGACTCATGTGTACACACTAACATCTAATGATCGATCATTTGTACTCAAGCATACTAGTGCCAACATTTTACTCATTCCACATTACTCATTTCAATAAATTCCGTGCTTAGCTCGTACTCACCATGAACACAATCATGAACCATTACCATGCATGCCTTAAGCATCATAAATCATGCCTCATCTCACATGTATAATACAATATACATAAGCATTCATATCACAAGATATACGAGGCATATACATTCATACATAAGAGTTCATCCAAAGGCTCTAGATCAAGTTTAGGATTAGGCTACCACCCTAATCCTAACTCTAGGTGGGTCTACCAAGCCCAACCTAGTCCACATACTCGAACTGATCATTTTAAAACCATGTAAAACAATTAACCACTCACCTAAGCTCCCAAGCTCAAAGACCAAGCAAGCGACCACTTTAAATTCCCGAATTTACTTTCGATGCTTCACCGATGCCCAACCTCGATTCTAATCAATCCCAAACACAAACAAAACATCCACAATCAATAACTCATCGTCGGAACTAACCCGGAATACAATTCAACCACAATTTACCACGTTGCAAGCATGAACAAATATCATTTTTCACTAACTCGGACAGCCCCAAAACCATGTCCAAAAACCATGTTTCCAACTTCCATTATACCCACAAATGATCCCAATTCAACCCCTATCCATAGTACTATCAATAGCCTATCAAAACCCACCTAAAACAACCCCCAAAACTCAACCAAAACCCTCAAAAAAACCCCATGTTTACCCAAATCCAAAAATTGCTCAAAATCATTCAAAATTCACATATGTTATACCATTTGACCTCTATACATAATAACTAAACATATTAAATCAAAACATTTAACTTAACAACATAAAGATCTCATTTTTAATCAAAATCTTCCCAAAATTCCATTTTCTAAAACCTCCATGAAAATGAAAATAAAAGGTACTTTTAAGGAGAGGGAGTTGAGGGGAAGTCAAACACGTCCTTACCTTTCAAAACGGAGTTGAAATGGATGAGAAATGTGATGGAATAGTAGCTTGGGGAGGGGAGAGCTATTTCACGTTGGGTGAGGATGAGGAAGAGGGTGAATAGTGGTTATTTGGAAAAAAAGGGGATTTAAATTGAAGGATGGGTAAATTACAAAAAGGCCATTAATGAATGGCTATTCCCTTGTTCTTTAAATAGCTCTTCAACTTGAAATTAAATCAATTTGGTCCCATTTCAAATATTTATTTTGAAACCCGAAATTTTAAAGGATCATTTTAATTATAAACCCGAGCCCAAATAATATTAAAATATTATTTTCACCTAACCCCTAAACCCGGGTGTTACAACTCTCCCCCACTTCAGGAATTTCGTCCCCGAAATTACCTGGCGGAAACAAATACGGAAAGTGCTCAACCATATCCGTTTTCCTCTCCCACGTGGCCTCTTCCACACCTCTATGTCTCCACAACACCTTGACCAACTCTATGGTCTTGCCACGCAACACCTTGCTATCAGAAGCAAGTATCTCAACAGGCTCTTCATTATAAGACAAATCCGGATTTAACTCTATCTCCTCAACGGGCATAACATGAGAAGGATCCGATCTATATCTCCTAAGCATAGACACATGAAAGACATCATGGATCTTTTCTAACTCAGAAGGTAACCTCAAACGATAAGCCACAGGCCCAATCCACTCAACTATCTCATACGGACCAATGAACCTCGAACTCAACTTGTAACACCCGGTTTTGGGGGCCGGGAGAAAATAATGTTTTAATATTATTCGGGTTCGGTTTTACAATTTAATTAAATTAAATATTGGTTCGGGTTTTGTTTACAAATAAAACAAAGGTGTTGGACCCAATTTCTAAACCAAGCCCAATAGCCATTCATTAATGGCACTTGTGTAAATATTTGGACTTCTAAATTAAAAACCCCTACTTTTGATTTAAAACAAAAATGTTGTCATCTTCTACCTCCCAAAAACACCTATCCAACGTGAAACCCCCCTCCCACCATGGAAGCTTTTATTTCATCTTCTCCATCCTTCATCCTTGATGCTTTTTAAAAGGTAATGGTACTTTTGAGCTGTCCTCACCTTCCTCTTTCTCTCAATGTATTTAGTTTTCATAAAAACCCATTGTTTCATGTTTTGAGTTTTTGAACTTTTAAGTTAAAAATCTTAACTTTGTTGTCCAATGTTGAAGCTTTTGAATTCTTATTATTATATGTGTTATTTGTAGCCCGAATGGTCCAACATATATCATTTTTAATTGGTTTTATTAAGAAATTCGTATTTGGGTTTTGGAGGGGTTTTAGGAGGGTTTAGAAGTGAGTTTTAGGGCTGTTTTATGTTGGAAAATGAGGGCTGATGGTTGTATGATAGTTAGGGGTTGTTTTGGAAGCTATTAGGTGTGTTAAAAGAGTTGGAATCAATGGTTTTCGGCTGTGCAAGGGGGCTGCTCGGGAATGGCTTTTTGGGGGGTTGTTCTTGGTTCGAAAAACAAGTGTTTGATGTTTGAATTTCATTCCGGGTTTGCTACATTGTGTTGTGGACTGATTTGAGGTTAATTTACTTGTGTTGAGGCAATTAGAAGCAAGGGTTTGCGTTGGTAAAGCTTTGGGATCGAATCCGGAAGTGAGGAGGCTTGAGTCGGCTTTGCTTGTTTTGCTTAAGGAAATGAGGTGAGTGGTTAATGCTTTAATTTGATTTTCTAAGGTTGGTTCGAGTACGTGGATGTGGAAATGGTTTTCAAGAATAGTTTTGGTTCAAACGTGATTTTGAAAGTGGTTTAGATTTGGCCTTGAAAATGATTTAAACTCTAAGAGTAAGTGATGTGAAATGCCTCTTTAAATCCCCTTTTTACCATTGTTTTTCATTGCTTGAAATGTTATGTTGATATGCATGAAATTCAAATTCTTTGGGAGGAAGCATGTGGCTATTTATTAAATCGATGATTTGTTTGATGGTAATAATGATGTTGTTGATATGCCTTGTAAGGTGTGAGTAAGTTGGTGCAAGTTGTGCGCGAAAATGGTGAGTAAGACCATTTGTGGTTTGGTAAGATTCCAAGTAGTAAGTGATGCCTAATTGTGGATTTTGTTACTTCTTGATTTGGTTGTGCATGATATAGTGAGTACATGTCGTATGGTAGTGATTGTATATCGTGTTGCATGGTTGGTGTCGAACCTCACGTGATGGTTGTCGTTGCTCCGGTGATGTGTAGTCCCGCCGGTAGCGAGTGGTGTAAGACTCCGGTGATGTGTAGTCCCGCCGGTAGTGACTAGTAGAAGAGTACTTTGATGTGTAGTCCCATTGGAAAACTACTAGTCGAAACGGTGATGTGTAGTCCCACCGTGTGTGTTTTGGTTATGCTTGTGCATGCCATGTAATGTTCATGTTGTATCTCACTATATCATTGTCTTCTTATTGTTTTGCCTTAATCTAGGAATATGTCCTCATGCATGCTATGAAGTGTAATGCTATGTTAAATGCCTATATTGTTGACCCTTGGTTGAACTTGTATGTTAGAAGAAGGATTAGGTCGTTGGATGATTTGTATGCGTTGACCTTTATTTTAAAGAAAGCTTTGAACCCTGCATTGTCGTAGTTATGTTTTAGAGCTCCGCTCACTAAGCTTTATGCTTACGCTCTCCTTTTTCCGACAATGCAGATCTTTAGCTTGGAGTTAGCAAGGAGCAAGAAAAGGGCGTCCAAGCGTGTGGTAGTTTGCTCAAGTATGATTTATTTAAATAATGTAGTAGTCTAGCAATGGGAAATGCTACGTGTTTTAGGAGCTTGTATCTAGACTCCTTTGTGTTGGCCACATGTTGTTAATGCCTTATGTTGATGTTTTGGTTTGAGTATGGTTTGTAAAGCATGTAATGCTATGTTGGTTGATGGTGTGTGATGGCATGTCTTAGATGCTTAGGTTGCCTTATGTATGTGTGCAAACCTCTTGTGTTGAATTGTGCCATTTTGGCTCTTGAGTCTCCATGTTTGGCCTTAAATGCTGAATTTTACCCTTTTGTTGGAGTGCCATGTTTCGAATGCTTGATTCATGTTAAATGCTACCTATGGCTCATGTATGCTTGTTGAAATGGTCATATGTGCGGGTCTTGTGAGTGTTGATTCATGCTTTTGGTCCTTTTTAAGCTTCTATACATGTCTATGCATGATCTTAATGTTTTTCTTGGGTAGGAAGTCCTTAAGTTGGGCAGTAAGTGATCCCCTGCACTAAGGTTTCGAAACCATGGGTAAGGTTTCGAAACCTTTGCAGAATTTTGGTTCCAGGGGTCACTGCCAGCCAAAGTTTCGAAACCTTTGGGGTAGGTTTCGAAACTATGGTCAAAGGTTTCGAAACTTTCCCCAAGGTTTCGAAACCTTTGGAAAATTTTGGTTCCAGGGGTCACTGCCAGCCAAAGTTTCGAAACCTTTGGGGTAGGTTTCGAAACTATGGTCAAAGGTTTCGAAACTTTCCCCAAGGTTTCGAAACCTTTGGAAAATTTTGGTTCCAGGACATTCTGCCAACCAAAGTTTCGAGACCTTTGGGAAAGGTTTCGAAACTAAGGTCCAAGGTTTCGAAACCTTCCCTAAGGTTTCGAAACTTTGGGGGAGATATTGGTTCCAGGGGTTTCTTCCAGCAAAAGTTTCAAAACCCTTGGTAAAGGTTTCGAAACTTCTGCTTAAAATTGTACTGTTTGACTTGTTGACCTTTTTAATGGGATAAACACATAGGATTTAATGTGCCTTTAGTCAAGATTGAAATTTGGTCGTTTGATTATGGTTTGGGGTTCGGAAATGACGAGTTTAAAATGAAAAAAAAAAATTAGGGTTGCTAACCGAGGAGGAACCCTTTGGGTTTCGCTTCGGTTTTCCCCGTGTGACCCACTCGGACCGGTCATCCGGCCAGACCGGGACGAGGGGGTTACACAACTTGCCCTTTCGGCCAAATCTCATTACCTTCTTCCACAGAGATACTTTCAGAAACACTTTCTCACCCACGGAGTACTCAATCTCTTTCCTTTTCAAATCTGCATAAGACTTCTGACGATCGGAAGCTGCCTTCAAATGGTCACAAATCAACTTCACTTTGTCGGTGGTCCCCTTAAGCAAATCCGGCATAGGTAACAATCTCTGACCTGTTTCAGCCCAACAAATCGGAGTCCTACATTGTCTACCATACAAAGCCTCATAGGGTGCCATCTGAATACTAGACTGATAATTGTTGTTGTAAGCAAACTCAACTAACGGTAAGTGCTTCTCCCAAGAACCCTGGAAGTCAATCACACAACAACGAAGCATATCCTCTAGAATCTGTATCACTCGCTCTGACTGCCCATCGGACTAAGGATGATAAGACGTGCTAAAATGCAAACGGCTACCTAGAGCACTATGCAAGCAACCCAGAACCTCGAAGTAAACCTAGGATCCCTATCTGAAACAATAGACTTTGGAACTCCATGAAGTCTCACAATCTCACGGATGTACAAGTTTGCCAACTTGTCTAAGGAATCTGTAGTGTTCACTGCTAAGAAGTGAGCACACTTAGTGAACCTATCAACAATCACCCAAACTGAATTCTTCTTCGAAGAAGACAAAGGCAACCCCGACACAAAATCCATGGTGATCCTCTCCCATTTCCATTCCGGAATCTTCAAAGGCTGTAACAAACCTGAAGGAACCTGATGTTCTGCCTTCACTCTTTGGCAAACCATACAACGACTCACATACTCGGTTACATCTCTCTTCAAACCAACCCAGAAGTAATCATTCTTCAAATCTCGGTACATTTTGGTACTACCCGGATGCATAGAAAAGGGACTCGAATGTGCTTCACTCAGAATCTGGCGTCTCAACTCAACATCTTCTGGTACAACAATTCTATCTCTAAAGCACAACAAGTTCTCACCACTGAAACTGTACTCGGTCGGTCTTCCTTCGGCTATGTCCTGAACATGAGGAACTAAAGTCACATCTTGCAACTGCTTCTCTCTAATCAACTGAATCAAAGAAGGCTTCACTTGCAACTCGGTGATCAAACCACCATCATCGGACACACTCAATCTAGCAAACATAGCTCTCAATTCAACGTCCACTTTTATACTCAAAGCACCGGCTACTACATTTGCTTTACTCGGATGGTACTCAATGGTCAAATCATAATCTTTTAGCAACTCTAGCCATCTTCTTTGTCTCAAGTTCAACTCTTTCTATGTCATCAAATACTTCAAGCTCTTGTGATCGGTGTAAACTATACACTTCTCACCATACAAATAATGACGCCAAATCTTCAATGCAAAAACAACTGCGGCTAACTCTATATCATGAGTAGGATAGTTCTTCTCATGAATCTTCAACTGTCTAGATGCATAAGCAACAACTCTCCTATCTTGCATCAAAACACATCCTAAACCTACGTAGGAAGCATCACTGTAAATCACAAACTCCTTACCTGAAACATGTTGCACTAACATTGGAGCATTTGTCAAAGCTTCTTTCAATTTCTCAAAGGCCTTCTGTCTTGCATCTGACCATTCAAACTTAACTCCTTTTTGCAACAATTTAGTCAAAGGAGCAGCCACTCTAGAGAAACCATCAACAAATCTCCTATAGTAACCGGCTAATCCTAGGAAACTCCTAATCTCGGTCACGGACTTAGGTTGTTTCCACTCAACAATCGCCTCAATCTTCGATGGATCAACTCGGATACCTTCGGCCGAAACAACATGGCCAAGAAATACAACCTCTCGAATCCAGAACTCACATTTACTAAGCTTCACATACAACTGATTGCTCAACAATCTCTGTAAAACAAATCTCAAGTGCTCATCATGCTCTTCTTTTGTCTTCGAGTACACGAGTATGTCATAAATGAAAAAAAACCACAAAACGGTCTAGATAATCTCTGAAAATTCTGTTCATCATGTCCATGAATGCCGCAGGTGCATTCGTGAGCCCAAATGGCATCACAAGAAACTCATAGTGACCATATCTAGTCCTAAAAGCTGTCTTCGGAACATCACACTCCTTTACTTTCAACTGATAATACCCGGATCTCAAATCTATCTTCGAGAACACTGAAGCACCTCTCAACTGATCAAACAAATCATCTATACGAGGCAACGTATACTTGTTCTTTACAGTCAACTGATTCAACTGTCTATAGTCAATGCACATGCGCATGCTACCATCTTTCTTTTTCACAAACAACACGGGAGCACCCCACGGAGAACTACTAGGCCTAATGAAACCACGGTCTAATAATTCTTGCAACTGACTCTTCAATTCTTTTAACTCTTTCGGAGCCATACGATACGGAGCTATCGAAACTGGATTAGACCCTGAAACAGTCTCAATCACAAACTCAACATCTCTGTCAGGAGGTAAACCCGGTAACTCTTCAGGAAACACATCCGGGAAGTCACAAACTGTTCTGATATCTTTCGGTCTAGCTTCACTCATATTCGGATTCATAATATAAGCTAAATAGGCCCCACATCCGGAGTCCATCAACCTACGAGCCTCTAAAGTTGACACCACATTAGACAAGAACTTAATGTTCTCGCCTACTACTACTACCTCGTAGTCATCAGAAAGCTTCAAGGAAATTCTCTTCGTCTCAAAATCCACACTAGCCCGATGCTCAACCAACCAGTCCATACCAAAATAATATCAAAGCCATAGAAAGGAAGTTCCATCATATCAACTGAGAACACATGACCCTGAATCTTCAGTGGACATCTCCTATACATACGTCTAACCACACTGTCTCACCAAAAGAACTAGTAACATGCATACCTACATCTAAGATCTCAACAGGGATATCTAACTTCCGTGCATGCTCACTCAAAATGTAGGAATGTGTAGAACCCGAATCAACCAAAGAAAGCAAAGACATAGACTGTAACTCAAAATTACCTGCTATCACATCAGTGTCGTTCCCGTCCTCTCTCTGAGCATAAACCCTCGCTGGTCCTCCTGCCTCTGGCTGCACTGCCACAACATGAGCAAGGTTCCTCTGAGCATCTACCCTAGGTACATCAGTCCTAGGCTAGAAGTAGCCACGACCGCGCCCACGGCCTCTCTGAAAATCATTCGCTCTCGCAGGAGCCTGTGCAATGTTCGGTGTCTGTGCCGCCTGATGCAGACAATCCCTCCTAAAGTGGTCCCTCGAACCACAGTTCCAACAAGCATGGAAATTACCCCAACACTCACCGGCGTGTTGTCTCCCACAACGGGTGCACTCGGGCAAACGCCCTCCTCCTCTATGGCCCTGATGGCCCCTACCATGGTGGCCACCGCCACGTCTATGGTCAAACTGATGTCCGCCACCTCTGTACCTCTTGGCATCTCTACCATCAAAGTGGTTATGCCTCTTACCAGAGCTGGAACCACCAGATCGTTTGGCCGAACCCAAACTATGCTCTAAGTCCTTGGCCCTCGCGACCAATACATCAAAGTATGAGTAGTCAGAAGCTAGCATGTACCTCTTAATCTCCTCACTCAACCCATAGCGGAAACGGTTACAACGTTCCACTTCAGTGGGAACCAACTCTGGAGCATACTGACTCAAGCGAACAAAACGGATCTCATAGTCAGTCACAGAAGCCTCTCCCTGAGTAAGGGCCATAAACTCTCGCTTCTTCTCATCTAAGTACCTCGATCCCAAGTACCTCTTCCGGATAGCGGACTCAAAGAAATCCCAATCAATCTCTACCTCTGGAACCCCAGTAGTAATGGTGACCCACCAGGTGTAGGCATCACCCTGAAGCAACGAGATCACACAACCCAATCTACGTGCGCCCGCACATCCCATCTGAGCCAAGATACGAACTGTCTTCTCCAACCATAACTCCAACCTCTTCGGAGTAGATCCCCTAAACTCCTCGGCCCCCAAGCTACAGAGCCTCTCCAAAGGTAGACTGGCATCGTCACACCTAGGCTGAGCTGCAGCCTGAGCTCCCGCAACTGCGGCCTGAAATGCTCCCGCTATCGCTTGCACTAGCGGAGTCATATCAATCCCAGCTGGACCTTGGCCACCTTGAGGTCCCTCTCCTCCGGCTCCATCCTCGCCCCCAACTCTAGGCGGAGGAGGCGGTGGTGGTGGAGGTGGTGGAGGAGCGCCAACTCCCGCGGCCACCGCCCCTTCTATGTGAGCCTCCACACCAACTGTCGGCTCAACAGGAGCCGCAACCCGTGGTTCCTGACGAACCACTCTCGGCCTACCCCTCGGTCTAGACATCGCTCTCACAGATATTAACTACAACCACAACAACAAAACATACAAAGCTGGGTTAGCAAGGCAAGGCTTCCAAGTGTTCAAGTACGTTCCCTCACTTAAAAATCCTTTTTCCAATGTAATAGTAGCAATGAGACTCTTACACAACGTGCTTTGAAATAAAACAACCAACATACTTGTCACACAAGCAATCATTCTTACAAAGCAAGCAAACACCGTGCATATCCATTCAAAACTTAAACTTACCTCACTTACCTGCCCAAGGTCTCGGTAACCTTAGGCTCTGATACCAACAAGTGTAACCCCCTCGTCCCGGTCTAGCCGGATGACCGGTCCGAGTGGGCCACATGGGGAAAACCGAAGCGAAACCCGTTAAGGTTCCCCCTCGGTTAGCAACCCTATTTTTTTCTTTCATTTTAACCTTGTCTATAGGAGTATTAGATCCTAAGTGATCATACAGCGGAACAACATACACGAGACAATCGAACAAATCCATAACAACATTTAACAGCCCAATTTTAAACTTAAACTGCAGGCGGTATCGATACACTTAAGGGGTGTATCGATACCCCTTGACTAGGTCAACTGGTCAAGGTCAACCTGTGGAGACCGTTTCGATACACCCAAGGAGTGTATCGATACCCTCCCCAACGGTTGACTTCTCACGGTCAACGCTAAGATGACCGTATCGAAACGCCAGGGACCCGTTTCGATACCAAAGTGGACAGTAACTTCAGTGACCAAAAAGGTATCGGTACGCCCCCCCTCGCGTTTCGAAACGCATGGCCTGAAACAAGAAGGCCGTATCATTACGAGACCAACCGTATCGATACCCCTACACTTCAAAATTCCCAAACTCAGCTAAAACGAACAAGACTCGGACCTAGATGCAATTTAGGACTTCCCTAGACCCAAACAAGCATTCATACAACATTTACAGGTCATTATTTAGCCATACAAACACCCAACATGTACGTACATCAAGGAAATCATGCAATTGATCAAATATGACATTTAAGCATCCAAAGTCTCATACTTCAACATTCAAACATAAAGGCAACCTCAAAGGCACATAGCCAACATTCATGATAAGCAATTTAGGCATGGATTACAATTCAAACATGGCATCACAAGCCATACAAAAGCAAGATAACATGGAGTCTAAGCAAGCTCCTAGACAACCAACAATCATCCATCAAAATAACACATGTCCCATTGCTTAAACTATTACATACTCAACATTTAAAAGTTCATACTTGATGTACTCAAGCCAACAACCACACTTGGAGGCCCTCCACTTGCTCAAACAACCCGCGAACTAAGGATCTGCAATGTTGAACAAAGAGAGCGTAAACAATGATGCTTAGTGAGGGTGAGCTCTTAAAAACAAACCTCAACATTACAGGGTCCGAGCACGATCTAGCCAAGGCAAAACACATATTTACCAAAGATCCATAAGAGCCACAAAATAAGGATGCATGAGCAATATTCAAATAAATGCCATGACCATGAGCTCAAATCCACATCACATGTAATCACATTTAAACATCCAAACAATGATCACATATCACAACATATTGATACACATATCAATCAACATTGGCACCTAGCTATGACCCGAATACGCTGATAGACACGTTGGAACTCACATCCAACAACCACATTACCTCACGGTGGGATTACACTCATCACCGGTCTCACGGAGGGGATTCCACTCATCCTCACGCCCCGTCGATGGGATTCCACTCATCATCGACTATAAATAAATACAATTTCCGGGCGAACCCGTACTCCTCCTTGGTGACTCAACGCCACCAAGGCCACGCGCGACTTTTGACTCATGTGTACACACTAACATCCTAATGATCGATCATTTGTACTCAAGCATACTAGTGCCAACATTTTACTCATTCCACATTACTCATTCAATCAATTCCGTGCTTAGCCCGTACTCACCATGAACACAATCATGAACCATTACCATGCATGCCTTAAGCATCATAAATCATGCCTCATCTCACATGTATAATACAATATACATAAGCATTCATATCACAAGACATACGAGGCGTACACATTCATACATAAGAGTTCATCCAAAGGCTCTAGATCAAGTTTAGGATTAGGCTACCACCCTAATCCTAACTCTAGGTGGGTCTACCAAGTCCAACCTAGTCCACATACTCGAACTGATCATTTTAAAACCATGTAAAACAATTAACCACTCACCTAAGCTCCCAAGCTCAAAGACCAAGCAAGCGACCACTTCAAATTCCCGAATTTACTTCCGATGCTTCACCGATGCCCAACCTCGATTCTAATCAATCCCAAACACAAACAAAACATCCACAATCAATAACTCATCGTCGGAACTAACCTGGAATACAATTCAACCACAATTTACCATGTTGCAAGCATGAACAAATCTCATTTTTCACTAACTCAGACAGCCCCAAAACCATATCCAAAAACCATGTTTCCAACTTCCATTATACCCACAAATGATCCCAATTCAACCCCTATCCATAGTACTATCAATAGCCTATCAAAACCCACCTAAAACATCCCCCAAAACTCAACCAAAACCCTCCAAAAACCCCATGTTTACCCAAATCCGAAAATTGCTCAAAATCATTCAAAATTCACATATGTTATACCATTTGACCTCTATACATCATAACTAAACATATTAAATCAAAACATTTAACTTAACAACATAAAGATCTCATTTTTAATCAAAATCTTCCCAAAATTCCATTTTCTAAAACCTCCATGAAAATGAAAATAAAAGGTACTTTTAAAGAGAGGGAGTTGAGGGGAAGTCAAACACGTCATTACCTTTCAAAACGGAGTTGAAATGGATGAGAAATGTGATAGAATAGTAGATTGGGGAGGGGAGAGCTATTTCACGTTGGGTGAGGATGAGGAAGAGGGTGAATAGTGGTTATTTGGGAAAAAAGGGGATTTAAATTGAAGGATGGGTAAATTACAAAAAGGCCATTAATGAATGGCTATTCCCTTGTTCTTTAAATAGCTCTTGACCTTGAAATTAAATCAATTTGGTCTCTTTTCAAATATTTATTTTGAAACCCGAAATTTTAAAGGATCATTTTAATTATAAACCCGAGCCCAAATAATATTAAAATATTATTTTCACCTAACCCCTAAACCCGGGTGCTACAGTTGAGGTTGAATTGGAGCCGTTGGAGACTTAATTTCCCATCTTTAATGATGTTTTACAGCCTTCCGTATCGATACGCGTGGACTCGTATCGATACGGTCTTCATCAGAAACTGGCCGTTGAGCTCTTGCCAGCCTATGCATATCAATACGCTTGAGGGTGTATCAGTACGGTATGACATTTAAAAGACCGTTGGGAAAGTAGTCGTTGGGGTTGTTAAAAAGGGGATCGGTACGCTTACCAGGCGTATCGAAACGATCCCTTACCGTATCGAAACGACCAACCTTGTTTCGATACGGGTTTTAGCAGTGACCAAACTTGGACAAAAAGGTATTGATACGGGTTATACCGTATCGGTACGTGCAGCTTGAAAAGTTAAGTTTGGCTATTTAAAATCATTTAAAAACTTTGCCAAAAACCTTTTAAAATCTCTCAAACATAAATTCAAGTTGTTTGGACTTAAAGACAAGTTTTAAATTCTTTTTAAATTAGTTCAAAATATTTTTCAATTATTATATCAAAATATTAGTTCTACACTAAGCCTTAAACATTTAAACAAAAATGCTTTTGGAAACTTTTAATTTTCATCGCTTGTGTATGAAATAATTACCCATTAATTATTAGAGAAATATTAAAAGCCGGCCGAATGGAAAGATGGGCGAGACCAATAGTTTATGGAACATGGGTTATTAACGGCTTCTTAGGCCCATAAAAAGGAATTGGCCAATCGGTTTTTTATTTTATTTTAACCTTCCTTAACAAAGACAATTTACCTCAACAAACATGCTTTTTTATTTAAAAATTTATTCCAACCATTTTTTAAACGTTATTTGTGATTATATGTTAGTATATGTTCTTTTAATCTTAACCTTTTGAAAATGCATATATACCATATAGATAAATTGTTCGAACTCGAGTCTCCCTACAAATAATATCGTTTTCTTTTTCATTAAGATCATTCAATAAGTTCTATTTCGACTATTTTTATAATTAGAATAAATATAGAGAAACGGAAGAGACGGTCAATAAGACCGTGACTTCTTGCTCAATTTATTATTAGTTTTTAAACAATTCCTACGCAGGGGTAGGGGAAGAAGAAATTTGCTTCTACTAGGTCTATAACTCACAACTTAAGGGAAAGAGAATTTTCAACTGAGAACTTTTAACCACTTGCTCTAGAGGTTGTTCACTCAATTTAATAATTTTTGAACAAAGAAAAAAGTATGATTAATTTACCAAAATTTTACATACAAATCTAATATGTATAATACAAGATGGTATCATTCATATTAATTATATTAACATGTATTGTATAATATGTATTATATATTTGTAGTGTATTAAATATGTTGTGTCTGAATGACATCATTTGTCATGTCATTTTAAAAACTATTTAATGGAGCGAGTAAATTTGGCCAGTTGGCCAAGTCGTTTATCTTTGTTCTCTCATATTTTATTAGGTTGTGAGTTTTAGACTCACTAAGAGCACCAGACAAAAATCATATGCCCATTTATATGTCCCAACACTAAAAAAATGAATTATAAGTCATAACCTTAAATTCTAAATCCTAAACCATATACGCTACACCCTAAAATATGACATATCTCAAATTCTCTAAACTCCAACCTAAACCCTAAACCATAAACCTATTTTTTTAATTTGTGGCATAAATAGGGGCACCAAAAAAGATAAAAGATTTCTATTCAGGAGCCCCTACCCTCTAAGTAAGATTATGATATGATTAAAATTAGAATTTGTCAAAAAAAATAATATTCAATGCGATCAAATCAAAATAACTTAGTATTAGAATTCAAGGAGTTTTTTCAGTAGTAAATGATGCCTGATTCACTTAGATGACTTGAATTTGAATAGTTTACATGTGAATAAATTTATCTATATTTAAAATCGAACATAAATACTACCTTATACTCAAACAAAATTATATATAAAAGAAAACTTAGGATAAAATTCCAACAATATAGAACAGAAATAAGATCATAGCAGAAAAGTTTACACGTAAGAAATAAATACAAGTTCCCTAATCAAGCTAGTCAAGCATTATCAAATATATCTTTCAAAAAAACATATTTACATTAAATAAAGTTAGAAGTATATTTCCTGACCTTGTAAATAAAATAAAAAAACTACACCACTAACCACCAAATAAATTGGAGATACCTATTTCGACCACCGAACTATAGAAATCGTCAATCAGACCATCGAACTTATAAAATCAACATATTTTGACCACCACCGTTAAAAACTTAACGGTGGAATGACGGAACTGCCACGTGGCAATTGACGAAAAAATTTAAAAATTACACATTTGGTCCCTATTATTTACACATTCTTTCAATTTAATTCTAATTTTAAATTAATAAAATAATAAATTATTTAATTAAGTGGTGACACGTGTCAACACCAGTTTACATGAGAAAAATAAATTTCTCTTCACCTACGCTAAGAAAGATTTGAACATAAGTCTTTCAAGTGTAAAGTCAATGGCTTTGCCACTACACCAAGCACAAGTTTGTGTTGTAATTCTCCAGATATAATATATATATGTTATTAGTTTCTACATTTATAAGCCAAAAGCTCAAACCCTAAACACTAATTTCACATATATAAATCCTAAACCTTAAACTCTAACCCTAAATATTTCAAATTAATTTCACGCTAAATATTTCAAATTAAACCCCAAACCCTAAACATTTCAAATTAATTCCACGCTAAATATTTTAAATTAAAATTAAACCCCAAACCCTAAAATTTCAAATTAATTCCACGCTGAATAATTCAAATTAAACCCTAAACCCTAAATATTTCAAATTAATTTCACACTAAATATTTCAAATTAAACCCCAAACTCAAACTCTAAACCTTAAAAATTTCAAATTAATTCCACACTAAACATTTTAAATTAAACTCCAAACCCTAAAAATTTCAAATTAATTCCACGCTAAATATTTTAAATTAAACTCTAAACCCTAAATATTTCAAATTAATTTCACGCTAAATATTTCAAATTAAACCCTAAACCCTAAAATTTTCAAATTAATTCAATGTTAAATATTCAAATTAAACCCTAAACCTTAAACCCTAAAATAGGATTTAAGGTTTCATCTAAAATATTTAGCGTGAAATTAATTTGAAAATTTTAAGGTTTAGGGTTTGTTTTAATTTGAAATATTTAGTGTGAAATTAATTTGAAATATTTCGGGTTTAAGGTTTAATTTAAAATATTTAGCATGGAATTAATTTGAAATTTTTAGGGTTTAAGGTTTGAGTTTGGGGTTTAGGGTTTAATTTCAAATATTTAGCATGAAATTAATTTGAATTATTTAGGGTTTAATTTGAAATATATAGCGTGAAATTAATTTGAAATTTTTAGGGTTTGGTGTTTAGGGTTTAATTTAAAATATTTAGCGTGAAATTAATTTGAAATGTTTAGGGTTTGGGGTATGGGGTCTAATTTTGAAATATTTAGGGTTAGAGTTTAGGGTTTAAGATTTATAAATGTGAATTAGTGTTTAGGGTTTGAGCTTTTGGCTTATAAATGTAGAAACTAATAAGAGGTATAAATTATATCTGGAGAATTATAGAATAAAGTTGTACTTGGTGCAGTGGCAAAGCTATTGGCTTTACACTTGATAGACCTATGTTCAAATCATGCTTAGTGTATGCGAAGAGAATTTTATTTTTCTCCTATAAATTGGTGGTGACACGTGGAAACATAAATTAATAAAATCAAATATAAATAATTAAATCCTCTAATAAGGTGTTGACACGTGTCACCATTTAATTAAATATTTATTATTTTATTAATTTAAAATTAAGATTAAATTGAAAGAATGTGTAAATAACAGGGACCAAATGTGTAATTTTTAAATTTTTCCGTCAATTGCCACATGGCAGTTCTTTCACTCCACCGTTAGGTTTTTAACGGCGGTGGTCAAAATATGTTGATTTTATAAGTTCAGAGGTTTGATTGACGATTTCTATAGTTCGGTGGTCCAAATAGGTATCCCCAATTTATTTGGTCGTCAGTGGTGTAATTTTCTCTAAAATTTTATTAAAAATACGTCCTATATTAAACCCGATTTAAATTAATATGTTAATAAATTGAATTGTTAAAAACGTGTAAATAGCTGTATCATTTTAGTCCACAATATATGATTTCTAAATAATTACAAAACAATATTGTCTTCCTATTTTTCCCGCTTTGACCATTCAAACCTGATTAAATAATAATAATAATAATAATAATAATAACAATAATAATAATAACAATAATAATAATTTTGACATTTCCCTTTGAAATTAATCCCTTTGTCGATTTCGTTTGTTAACTCACTGTATGTCATTTTCTTTCTCTCGATTTCTTTTAATTGCGAATGATCAACGTCTAATTTATATTTAGAATATATTTTACACCTTGATGTATACATAAAAATATAATTATTATTCTAGTTGTAATTACAAAATTCTAATTATTTATACATATTTGATTGATAATGAAGTGTGATTACGAATATGTTTGTTTCACTGTAATTGGTTTTTTTGAAAACATTTTCATAACTTTTCGTTGTTTGGTTCATAGAAAATGTGTAACACCCGGGTTTGGGGGTCGGTGAAACTAAAATATTATTTTGGGCCTTTTATTTTCAAAACAATAAAATAATATGTTGGGCTTGTTTAGAATTAAACACAATGGCTATGGATTTTACACTATTGTAAATATCCATTTTCATTAAGGGTAAAAAGAACCTTTGACTTTTTAAAAGAAACAAACAAATAAAAAATTGTTTTTTCGTCATCTTCTTCCCCCTCACAAAAACAAAACTAACGACAACTTCCCTCTCCATGGAAGTTTACTATTCCATCACCTCCTTGCTTCATCTTTGAAGATTTTTGAAAGGTAATTGCATTTTTGAATTGTCATCATCTTCCTCTTTCTCTCCATGCTCTTAGTTTTCCATGAAACTCATTAGTTTGCATATTAGAGTTTTCAAGCTTTAAGTTAAAAATCTAAACTTTATGGTCTATTGTTAAAGCTTTTGATTCCTTATTGTTAGATAAGTGTTTAGTAACCCAAATGGTCCAACATATCTAAATTTTGAATGGTTTTATTAAGAAACTCGGATTTGGGTTTAAGTGGGGTTTTAGAGTGCTTTAAAATGGGTTTTTGGGGCTGTTTAGTGTTGGAAATTGATGGCTGATGGTTGTATGATGTTTAGGGGTTATTTTGGAAGCTTTTAGGTGTGTTAAAAGTGTTGGAATCAATGGTTATTAGCTGTGCAAATTGGCTGCTCGAAAATATGTGTTTAAGGGTGTTCTTGGTTGGCTAAATGCTTGTTTTGTGCTCCGAAGGTTGCTACAGTGATTTGTGGGCTGATTTGTGTTTGTTTTGTTGGCTTTGATTGACTAGCATCATGATTTGGTGTTGGAGAATCTTCGGGAATCAATCCGGAACCGTTGAGAGCTTGATCGGTTGTTTGCTTGTGTTAGGAAAGTCTGGTGAGTGGTTCTTCGACTTTAATTTGGTTTTCAAATGTTGGTTCGAGCATGTTGACCTAGGTTGGGCTTGGTAAACCCACCTAGAGTTGGGATTAGATTGATAGTCTAATCTCAAGCTTTAGTTAGAGACCTATGGATGAACTTTGAATATTGTTTGATTATGCCTCTTGTTCCATATTTGTTGTGTCGAAGTTGTTATGTATAATGTGATATACATGTGTGTTGAGGCATGATGTTTTATGTATTGTGATATGCATGTGATTGTTGGAATATGGATGCATGATGGTGGATCATGGTGAGTACGTGCTAAGCACGGAAATTGGTAAGAATGTTGTGAGGTTGAGCTATGGAATGAGTTAGTATTGACACTAGTATACTTGGGTACAAATGATCAATCATTAGGATGTTAGTGTGCACACGAGTGTCGAAATGCACGCGTGGTCTTGGTGATGGTAGTCATCAAGATGGAGTACGGGTACGCCCAGAAATCTTCTTTTATATGTTAGTCGGTGATGAGTGGAATCCCATCGACGGGGCGTGAGGATGAGTGGAATCCCCTCCGCGAGAAACGGTGATGAGTGTAATCCCACTGTGAGGTAATGTAATGGTTGAGTGTTGGATGTGAGTTCCAACGGTTGTTATCCGCGTATTCGGGTCATAGCTAGGTGTCAATACGTTTGTTAAATGTGTTTTCCATATGGTTGTATTGTGGACATGTTGAGCATGGCATGATAATTGATGATATGTTCATGCATTTTATATATTGACTCATATGGTTCCTAAGGTAAGAAAACATGCATTCTTCCTTGGTTTGTTGCTCGTGCTTGGACCCTACATTGTCGAGGTTTGTTTTATGAGCTTACCCTCACTAAGCTTTACGCTTACGCTCTCTTTTATTCGGTAATGCAGATCCTTAGTTCGAGGGTTGCTTGTACAAGGAGAAAGGCCTCCAAGTGTGCTATCTTAATCCTCAAGTGTGACCTTTTAAGTTATGAGATGTAATGGATAAGCAATGGGATTTGTGTTGTTGTTTTGTGTTAGGAGCTTGTTTAGACTCCTTTAGTATGTTGGTGTTTTGGTTGTGGCTGTTCATGCCATGCATGTTGGCTTTGTGCCCTTATCGTTATGCTTTTGCGTATGATTTTTCTAAAGCATGAAACCTTAATATGCATTGTATGTCTCTTTTATGGTGAATGTTGATTCCTTTGAATGTATGGCTTTCATGTATGTTGTGTGTTGATCATGCTTGTTGTAGGGTATTCTGCCTCTAGAGTTAATACATGCATGTTGGAGGTCCTAGTTGGTGTCTTTGAGGCAGCCTTGTGCCTTAACCGGCTAGAACATGTGTGATCGAAGCAGGAGTATTGATACGGTTGGACCCGTATCGATACGGCCTTCTTGTTTCAGGCCAAGCGTTTTGATACACGGGAAGGCATACCGATACCATTTTTGCTACTGGAAATTTGAGATTTTGACGAGAAATTGAGGGTATCGAAACGGGCTTAGGCGTATCGAAACGGTCTTCGTAGCATTGACCACGAGAAGTGACCGTTGAGGGCGTATCGGTACGGTCAACCAGTGTACTGATACGGTCTCCTCGAGTTGACTTTGGTCAGTTGACCTAGTCAAGGCGTATCAATACCCTCTTTGAGCATATCGATACGGTCTGGAAAATAAGCTAAAATGGGCTGTTTTTAAATTGTTGTTTGTTTGTTCGCCTCGCTTGTTGTTTCCGTTGTCGTTGTTTCACATAGGATGTGATAAAGCATCTAGACAAGATAATAATTAAAAGAAAGTTTTCTCGGGTTGTTAACCAAAGTGGAGTCTTAACGATTTTCGCCTCGGTTTTCTCGTATAGCCCACTCGGACTGGTCAGTCGCCCGGACCTGGACGAAGGGGTTACACTTGTTGGTATCCTGAGGTTTCCGAGACCTCAAGTAGATAAGTGAGGTAAGTTAAAATCTTGTATTGCAATTGCACGGTGTTTGCTTGTCATGTAAGTATGTTTGCTTATTTATCAAGAATGCTTGATGTTTGCTTAAATGATTGTATGTGTGTGATGTTTGAAGTATGTTGATGTATGATTTGTCTGTTAAGTGATGAGTAGAGTCCTATTGCTTCTACTACATTGGAAAAAGGATTTTTAAGTTAGGGAAAACATACTTGAGCCACTTGGACCCTTGCCCTTGCTAACCATGTTTTGTATGTTGTTGTTGTAGTTGTTATCTATGAGTTGTTATATCGAGGCCTAGAGGTAGACCGAGGTTAGTTCTTCAGGAACCCCGTGTTACGGCTCGTGCTGGTGTGCCGGTGGTTGGAGTAGAGGCTCTTGTGGAAAAGCCTGTTGTTGGAGTCGGAGCTCCTCCACCACCACCACCTCCTCAGCCTGAGGTGGAAGGCGAGGCTAGAGCAGAAGGATCGGGACCTCAGGTTGGCCAGGGTGGCCAGGGTCCTGCAGGGATAGACATGACTCCGCTAGTTCAAACTATAGCGGGAGCGTGTCAGGCTACAGTTGCCGGAGCTCAGGCTGCAGCTCAGCCGAGAGGAAATGATGCTAGCTTACCTTTAGAGAGGCTCCGTAGCCTCGGAGCAGATGAGTTCAAGGGATCTTCGCATGAGAGGTCAGAGTTGTGGCTAGAGAAGACAATCCGTATTTTGGCTCAGATGGGATGTGTTGGGGCTCGTAAGTTGGGCTGTGTAGTTTCGTTACTTCAGGGTGATGCCTACACCTGGTGGGTCACCATTACTACCGGCGTGCCTGAGGCCAAGATCAGTTGGAATTTCTTTGAGACTGCTTTCAGGAAGAGGTATTTGGGCCCGAGATATTTAGATGAGAAGAAGAGGGAGTTTATGGCTCTTGTTTAGGGAGACACCTCAGTGATAGATTATGAGATCCGCTTCGTCCGATTGAGTCAGTATGCTTCGGAGTTGGTTCCTACTGAGAGGGACCATTGTGATCAGTTCAGGTATAGACTTCATGAGGAAGTCAAGAGGTACACCTTAGCTACTGATTATTCTGATTTTGATATCTTGGTCGCTAGGGCCAAGGACATCAGGCATAGCTTGGGGCTGACCAAGCGTTCAGGAGGATCCAGTTCAGGGAAGAGGCACAACAACTTTGATCATGGTGATGCCAAGAGGCATCGGGGCAGTGGACAACAGTTTGATCATAGGCGTGGCGGTGGCCACCATGGTAGAGGCCATCGGGGCCAGAGAGCTGAAGGGCGTTTGCCCGAGTGTGCCCGATGTGGGAGACAACATTCAAGAGAGTGTTGGGGAAACTATCATGCTTGCTGGAACTGTGGATCGAGAGACCACTTCAGGAGAGAGTGTCCGCATCAAGCGACACATGCTCCGATTTAGGCACAGGCTCCTGCGAGAGATATCGACTATCAGAGAGGCCGTGGGCGCGGTCGTGGTTACTTCCAGCCGAGGGCTGATGCACCTAGGATAGAGGCACCGAGAAATCTTTCTCATGTAGTGGTAGTTCAGCTAGAGGCCGGTGGACCAACTAGAGTCTACGCACACAGAGAGGCAAGGAATGACATAGATGTGATAGAAGGTAATTTCGAGTTACAGTCCATGTCTTTGCTTTCCTTAGTTGATTCGGGTTCCACGCATTCTTATATCTTGAGTGTGTAACCCCCTCGCCGCGGTCTGGTCGGCTGACCGGTTCGAGTAGGCTACATGGGGAAAACCGATGCGAAACCCGCTAAGGATTTAACCTCGGTTAGCAACCCTAAAAATTTTCTTTCATTTTAATCTTGTCTAAAGGCGTGTTAATTCCTAAGTGATCACGTCAGCGGAAAACATCAATAAAGAAGCACATTCGAACCACAACCACACTTCAAACAGTCCATTTTACACTTACAGGGCAAGTCGTATCGATACACCAATCAAGGGTATCGATACGCCTTGACTAGGTCACCCCAATCAGTCTACTCAGGGAAGACCGTATCGATATAGCCCTTGAGCGTATCGATACGCCCTTCTCGGTCAACATCTCGTGGTCAACGAGATACAACCGTACCGATATGCCTCAACACCGTACCGATACGCCCTTAACTCGCCAAAATCTCAGAATTTTAGTGAGCTAAAATCGTATCGGTACACCCCCATGTATCGATACGCCCAGCCAAAACCGAGTCTTGTAGGCAAGACCGTATCGATACGGCCCTTAGGCATACCGATACGCCCTGCTCTGCAAGTCTCCAATTTCAGCAAAAACCAGCAAGACCCAAACTCTAAATGCATATTGGGACTCCCCTAGCCACATACAATCATTCATGCAACATACTACAACCAAGAATTAGCATGTATAACAATTAGGATGAACAATTACACATATACATCATGGCATTCACACAAGGGATGGATTTTGCATATAAGGGCATGCTTAAGAACTCAAAAAGCCATAAGGCACAAGTCAACACATACAAGGTTTGCATACACAACCAAAACAACATAAACCATCCTAGGCATAGCCTCATCAACACAAGCATTCATCAAGACTTATCATGGTTTACAAATCCAAGCAAATCGTAAACATCAACAACATATCTGAGTCATACAACGCTCATACAAAAACATAGTAGCCTCATTGCTAAACTACTACATTAATTACTAAGTCATACTTGAGCAACTACAAACTTGGAAAGCCCCCTTCGCCTTGCTCCTTGCTAACACCACGCTAATGATCTGCATTGTTGAAAATGAGAGCGTAAGCTAGAAGCTTAGTGAGGGCGCTTTAAAATCAAAAATAACAACAATGCAGGGTTCAAGCATGTAATCCTTAACATCGAACACAACATACATAGGCAACATCATAGCAACCTAGATAATATCTCAAGAGTCATAAATATGGCATCTCACATCATATTAAGCTCAACAATATAGACCAATATCACAACATCAAAATCATAAGAACAAATTCATTGGCCACTATTAGTTTACTCGGATGTGCGGATTTACTCTCGACAATAACATTACCTCGGTGGGATTATACTCATCACCGGACCTTGCATGGGTGGGATTCCACTCATCACCACATGCCCTACGGATGGGATTCCACACATCATCACGTATAATATAAATAAAATTCTAGTGGAATATTGCATCACCGTTCTCCTCGTTGATGACTCAACGCCATCAAGGCCACGCGCGTTTTGACTCAAACGTGTGCACACTAATCCTAATGATCGATCATTTACACCCGGTAAGTTAACTAGTGCCAATCTCTTTAAACCACATCACATTAATCATCATTCATATCATTCAACTATCATCATACACAACAATGTATACACATACAAAGCCAATTCATACTTTGCAAGATCAAGATAGGCATAGGAAATCAAAGCTCATTAACAACCAAGAAGTCAAACTACCAATTTAACTTCTACCTTGGAATGGTCTACCAAACTCATTCCAATACCTTCATTACACACACTTGAATCAACTTTAAAACAAATTTAAAGTTCTACTCACCACCCTTCCTTACCAAACCAAGCAAGCAAGTCAAGCCCCTTTGATTCCCGGATTCGGTCTCGATTCCTCTCTGATGTTCCCTCTTGCTTCTAACCAATCAAAACACAATTATTACTCACCAATTCAATGCTAAATTCAGTCACAAACCCCACTCACAAACACATGTCAAAGCTTCACAATTTCAACCCAAATTATTCACCAAAACTTCCATTTTCGAGCTCCCCAATTACCCAGCTGAAATCTATGATTTCTAACACCCAAATGGCATATAAAAGGTCCCAAAACACTTCCCTAACAACCCTATACCATCAGCCTTCAACCCAACACAAAAACACCTCAAAATCTCAAGTTTAGACACTCTAAGAATTGCCCCAAAGACCCACTTCGGGTTTTCACCCTAATCCAACCATTTCAAGATATTAAGTGTATTTAGATGAGATTAAACCAAAACCCAACTCAACAAATCAAAATCAAATGAAAAACCCATTATAAATTCAAACTTTCCTTAAACTTGAAATTCCAAAAAGATGATAGTTTTCAAATCTAAGACAATGTAAATGATAGGGATGATGAGGAGAGTTGACAAATGAATTTACCTTTGAAAACGCCTTGGAATTGATGGAGAAATCAAATGGAATAGTAAACTTGGGGTTTTGGGAGGTTTTGGCTTGGTTTCACGTTGAAAAGGGGAAAAGGGAAGATGATGGTTTTATTTTTTTTTGTTCCTTTTTTATTCAAAAAGGTTGTCATCTACTTTTCATTTTATTTATAAAAATGACACCTTGAAATTGTTAAATCCCATTTAACTCATAATTAAGTGTTGAGATGTGTGGGGCTCGATTCGTTCAACCAATGTGGCTCACCAAGTGGTGGAGAGGTGGAATTTTGGGTGGAAGGGATGTGGAAGCTAAAATGGAAATGACACAATGATTTTACAGTGGTTCAACCTTCTAACCAAGGTCTACATCCACTACCTTAGCTCCCCACTAAGGATTTCCAAACAATTCCGCTAATTGTTCTTCCCCTTTTCTAGGCTTAGGAGGAAACCCTTACAACCGATCAAGCTTTCTACCCAAAGCCTTGATCGAAACCCTCTTTACAAAGAGACGCAATAAGCAAACTTAAAACCCTCTAATAAGTGTTTGTTTGCACAATTAAGCACTCACCCAAAACCTAAAACACTTGAGCAAATTTTACAATTTTGGCTCACTAGTGTTTGTCTATACAATAAATGACAATTTAAGCTCGAAGACAATTCTTGATCATTTGATGTTTGACAATATGAGCATTAGCCTTTACTTGATGCTTGGAGGTCTCTTTTATACTCCCAATTGAGTTTGTAGCCGTTACTAGCCGTTGGGATCAAATTGGAGCCGTTGAGGACTTTAATTCCCACCATAAATGCAGTTCTGCAGCTCCCCGTTTCGAAACGCTCGAACCCGTTTCGAAACGCTCTCTAAGTAGAAAGAGACGTTGCAGTCTGTCAAGGCCCCCGTTTCGGAACGCCTCTGGCCGTTTCGGAACACCCGTATCGAAACGTTAAAACCTGTATCGAAACGTCTGCATTTAAAAGTTAGTTGGAAAAATAGTCGTTGGGGTTTATGGCCGTTGTGATCAATGCCACGTAGGCGTATCAAAATGGCATAGCCCGTTTTGAAACGTTGGGCAAAATCCTCATCCAGGGAAAGCCCGTTTGGATACTCGTATCGAAACGTTTTTGCTACTAGAATCCCATGTTTCGAAATAGCTTAGGGCGTTTCGAAATGCCTAGACGGTTTTGTGAAGTTTGGCTTTGAAAAACATGTAAAACCCTTTTAAAAGCTTCCCTAAACATAATTTCAAGTTGTTTGGACTTTGGAAATGTTTTAAATACTTTTTAAATCAGTCCAAAATATTTTTCAATTATTATATCAAAACATTAGTTCTACATTAAGGCCTAATTAGATTAAACCAATTTTTTTTAATGACTCGAATCAAACATACGCCTAACTCCTAACCCTAAAACACGGGTGTTACAACTCTCTCCCACTTAAGGAATTTCGTCCCCGAAATTACCTGACTGAAAGAGATACAGAAACTGCCTCTCCATATCCTCATTCCTCTCCCAAGTGGCCTCGTCCACCCCTCGACGTTGCCACCGCACTTTCACTAGCTCAATCGATCTACCCCGCAACACCTTACTGTCAGAAGCTAGGATCTCAACTAGCTCTTCCTCATAAGTCAAATCCGGATTCAACTCAATCTCTTCTACAGGCATAACATGAGATGGATTTGATCTATACTTACGGAGCATGCAAAGAAGTTAGACATACATGTTGAGATTTTAGACATAGGGATGTATGTGACTAGTTCCTTCCGTAAGACAATTGTAGTTAGACGGATGTATAGGAGGTGTCCGCTGAAGATTCAGGGTCATGTGTTTCCTGTTGATATGATGAAGCTTCCGTTCTACGGTTTTGATATCATTTTGGGTATGGATTGGTTGGTTAAGCACATGGCTAGTGTAGATTTTGAGACAAAGAGAATTTCGTTGAAGCTTTTTGATGACTACGAGGTAGTGGTAGTAGGCGAGAACGTTAAGTTCTTGTCAAACGTTGTGTCGGCTTTAGAGGCTCATAGGTTGATGGACTCTGGTTGTGGGGCTTATTTAGCGTACGTGATGAATTCGAATATGAGTGAGGTTAGACCGAAAGATATCAAGATAGTTTGTGATTATCCGGATGTGTTTCCAGAAGAGTTACTAGGTTTGCCAACCTGACAGAGATGTAGAGTTTGTGATTGAGACTGTTTCAAGGTCTACTCCAGTTTCTATTGCTCCATATTGTATGGCTCCGAAAGAGTTGAAAGAGTTGAAAAGTCAGCTTCAGGAGTTGTTAGACCGAGGTTTTATTAGGCCTAGTAGTTCGCCTTATGGTGCTCCCGTGTTGTTTGTGATAAAGAAGGATGGCAGCATGAGGATGTGTATCGACCTGTTTGATCAGTTGAGAGGTGCCTCGGTGTTTTCGAAGATAGATTTGAGATGAGGGTACTATAAGTTGAAGGTAAAGGAGTGTGATGTCCCGAAGACAGCTTTTAGAACTAGATACGGTCATTATGAGTTCTTGGTGATGTCGTTTGGGCTCACGAATGCACCAGCAGCTTTCGTGGACGTGATGAATTGAGTTTTCCGAGACTATATAGACTGATTTGTAGTTGTTTTCATAGACGACATCCTTGTGTACTCAAGATCAGAAGAAGAGCATGAAGAGCACTTGAGACTTGTTTTTGTAGAGATTGATGAGCAACCAGTTGTATGCTAAACTGAGTAAATGTGAGTTCTGGATTAGAGAGGTTGTGTTTCTTGGCCATGTGGTATCAGCTGAAGGTATTCGTGTTGATCTGACGAAGATTGAAGCCATTGTTGAGTGGAAACAACCTAAGTCAGTGACAGAGATTAAGAGTTTCCTAGGACTAGCTGGTTACTATAGGAGATTTGTTGACGGATTCTCTAGGGTAGCTACTCCGTTGACTAAATTGTTGCAAAAAGGAGTGAAGTTTGAGTGGTCTGATGCGAGACAGAGTGCTTTTGAGAAATTAAAAGAAGCTTTGACGAATGCTCCAGTGTTGGTACAACCAGTTTCAGGGAAAGAGTTTGTGATCTATAGCGATGCTTCCTACGTAGGTTTAGGTTGTGTTCTGATGCAAGAAATAAGAGTTGTTGCTTATGCTTTGAGACAATTGAAGGTACACGAGAAGAACTACCCTACGCACGACATTGAGTTAGTCGCAGTTGTGTTTGCATTGAAGATTTGGCGTCACTACTTGTATGGTGAGAAGTGCACGGTTTACACTGATCATAAAAGCTTGAAGTATTTGATGACTCAGAGAGAGTTGAACTTGAGACAGAGAAGATGGCTTGAACTGTTGAAAGACTATGGTTTGACCATTGAGTACCATCCGGGTAAGGCAAATGTAGTAGCCGATGCGCTGAGCAGAAAAGTTGCAGTTGAGTTGCGAGCTATGTTTGCTAGACTGAGTGTATCATGGGACGGTGGTTTGATCACAGAGTTGCAAGTGAAGCCTTCATTGATTCAGATGATACGAGAGAAACAGTTGCGAGATGTATCTTTAGCTTCACATGTTCAGGACATTGTAGAAGGTAGGCCGACAGAGAATAGTTTCAGTGATGAGAATGTGTTGTGTTTCAAAGACAGAGTTGTAGTACCTGAGGATGTTGAGTTGAGACATATGATTCTGAGCGAAGCACATTCGAGTCCTTTTTCTATGCATCCGGGAAGTACTAAGATGTACCGAGATCTGAAGAGTGGTTATTTCTGGGTTGGTTTGAAGAAGGATGTAGTCGAGTGTGTGAGCCGTTGCATGGTTTGTCAGAGAGTAAAGGCAGAACATCAGGTTCCTTCAGGTTTGTTACAGCCTTTGAAAATTCCGAAATGGAAGTTGGAAAGAATCACTATGGAATTTGTGTCAGGGTTACCGTTGTCTCCTTCGAAGAAGAATTCTATTTGGGTGATAGTTGATAGATTCACTAAGTGTGCCCATTTCTTAGCAGTGAACACCACAAATTCTTTAGACAAGTTGGCAGATTTGTACATTCGCAAGATTGTGAGACTACATAGAGTTCCAAAGTCTATTGTATCAGACAGAGATCCGAGATTTACATCGAGGTTCTGGGGTTGTTTGCATAGTGCCCTAGGTAGTCGTTTGCATTTCAATACTTCGTATCATCCGCAGTCAGATGGCCAGTCAGAGCGAGTGATACATGTATTAGAGGATATGCTCCGTTGTAGTGTGATTGACTTCCAGGGTTCTTGGGAGAAGCATTTGCCCTTAGTCGAGTTTGCTTACAACGATAGTTACCAGACTAGTATCCAGATGGCTCCTTATGAGGCATTGTATGGTAGGCGATGTAGGACTCCGATCTGTTGGGCCGAAACGGGTCAGAAATTGTTACCTATGCCAGATTTGCTTAAGGGGGACTACTGATAAAGTGAAGTTGATTTGTGACCGTCTAAAAGTAGCTTCTGATCGTCAAAAATCTTACGCTGATTTGAAGAGAAAAGAGATTGAGTTTTCAGTGGGTGAGAAAGTGTTTCTGAAAGTATCTCCGTGGAAGAAGGTAATGCGATTTGGCCGGAAAGACAAGTTGAGTCCGAGGTTTATCGGTCCGTATGAGATAGTTGAGCGGATCGGGCCAGTAGCTTACCGTTTGAGATTGCCTTCAGAGTTAGAGAAGATCCATGATGTATTTCAAGTGTCGATGCTTAGGAGATATAGATCAGATTCGTCTCATGTTATGCCCGTTGAGGAGACAGAACTGAATCCGGATTTGTCTTACAATGAAGAACCGGTTGAGATACTTGCTTCGGATAGCAAGGTTTTGCGTGGCAAGACCATAGAGTTGGTCAAGGTGTTGCGGAGACATAAAGGTGTGGAAGAGGCTACGTGGGAGAGGAAAGCTGATATGCTTGAGCAGTTTCTGTACTTGTTTCCGTCGGGTAATTTCGGGGATGAAATTCCTTAAGTGGGGGAGAGTTGTAACACCCGAGTTTGGGGGTCGGGTGAAATTAAAATATTAAAATATTATTTTGGGCCTTGTATTTTCAAAACAATAAAATGAATATGTTGGGCTTGTTTAGAATTAAACCCAATTGCCATGGATTTTACACTATTGTAAATATCCATTTTCATTAAGGGTAAAAAGGACCTTTGACTTAAAAAAACAAATAAAAAATTGCTTTTTGCTCATCTTCTTCCACCTCCCAAAAACAAAACTAACGACAACTTCCCTCTCCATGGAAGTTTACTATTCCATCACTTCCTTGCTTCATCTTTGAAGATTTTTGAAAGGTAATTGCATTTTTGAGTTGTCCTCATCTTCCTCTTTCTCTACATGTTCTTAGTTTTCCATGAAACCCATTATTTTGCATATTAGAGTTTTCAAGCTTTAAGTTAAAAATCCAAACTTTATGGTCTATTGTTAAAGCTTTTGATTCCTTATTGTTAGATAAGTGTTTAGTAACTCAAATGGTCTAACATATCTAAATTTTGAATGGTTTTATTAAGAAACTCGGATTTGGGTTTAAGTAGGGTTTTAGAGTGCTTTAAAATTGGTTTTGGGGGCTGTTTAGTGTTGGAAATTGATGGCTGATGGTTGTATGATGTTTAGGGGTTATTTTGGAAGCTTTTAGGTGTGTTAAAAGTGTTGGAATCAATGGTTATTAGCTGTGCAAATGGGCTGCTCGAAAATATGTGTTTAAGGGTGTTCTTGGTTGGCTAAATGCTTGTTTTGTGCTCCGAAGGTTGCTACAGTGATTTGTGGGCTGATTTGTGTTTGTTTTGTTGGCTTTGATTGACTAGCATCGGGATTTGATGTTGGAGAATCTTTGGGAATCAATCTGGAAACGTTGGGAGCTTGATCGGTTGTTTACTTGTGTTAGGAAAGTCCGGTGAGTGGTTCTTCGACTTTAATTTGGTTTTCAAATGTTGGTTCGAGCATGTGAACCTAGGTCGGGCTTGGTAAACCCACCTAGAGTTGGGATTAGATTGGTAGTCTAATCTCAAGCTTTAGTTAGAGACCTATGGATGAACTTTTAATATTGTGTGATTATGCCTCTTGATCCATATTTGTTGTGTTGATGTTGTTATGTATAATGTGATATACATGTGTGTTGAGTCATGATGTTTTATGCATTGTGATATGCATGTGATTGTTGGAATGTGGATGCATGATGGTGGATCATGGTGAGTACGTACTAAGCACAGAAATTGGTAAGAATGTTGTGAGGTTGAGCTATGAAATGAGTTAGTATTGGCACTAGTATGCTTGGGTACAAATGATCGATCATTAGGATGTTAGTGTGCACACGAGTGTCGAAATGCGCGCGTGGTCTTGGTGATGGTAGTCATCAAGATGGAGTACGGGTACGCCCGAAAATCTTCTTGTATATGTTAGTCGGTGATGAGTGGAATCCCATCGACGGGGCGTTAGGATGAGTGGAATCCCCTCCGCGAGAAATGATAATGAGTGTAATCCCACCGTGAGGTAATGTAATGGTTGAGTGTTGGATGTGAGTTCCAACGGTTGTTATCCGCGTACTCGGGTCATAGCTAGGTGTGAATACGTTTGTTAAATATGTTTTCCATATGGTTGTATTGTGGACATGTTGAGCATGGCATGATAATTGATGATATGTTCATGCATTTTATATATTGACTCATGTGGTTCCGAAGGTAAGAAAACATGTATTCTTCCTTGGTTTGTGGCTCATGCTTGGACCCTGCATTGTCGAGGTTTGTTTTATGAGCTTACCCTCACTAAGCTTTACGTTTACGCTCTCTTTTATTCGGCAATGCATATCCTTAGTTCGTGGGTTGCTTGTGCAATGAGAAAGGCCTCCAAGTGTGCTATCTTAATCCTCAAGTATGAACTTTTAAGTTATGAGATGTAATGGATAAGCAATGAGATTTGTGTTATTGATTTGTGTTGTTGTTTTGTGTTAGGAGCTTGTTTAGACTCCTTTAGTATGTTGGTGTTTTGGTTGTGGTTGTTCATGCCATGTATGTTGGCCTTGTGCCCTTATCGTTATGCTTTTGCGTATGTTTTGTCTAAAGCATGAAACCTTAATATGCATTGTATGTCTCTTTTATGGTGAATGTTGATTCCTTTGAATGTATGGCCTTTCATGTATGTTGTGTGTTGATCATGCTTGTTGTAGGGTGTTCTGCCTCTAGAGTTAATGCATGAATGTTGGAGGTCCTAGTTGGTGTCTTTGAGGAAGCCTTGTGCCTTAACCAGCTAGAACCTGTGTGATCGAAGCAGGGGTATCGATACGGTTGGACCTGTATCGATACGGCCTTCTTGTTTCAGGCCAAGCGTTTCGATACACGGAAAGGCGTACCAATACCATTTTTGTTACTGAAAATTTGAGATTTTGACGAGAAATTAAGGGTATCGAAACGGTCTTCGTAGCATTGACCACGAGAAGTTGACCGTTGAGGGCGTATCGGTACGGTCAACCAGTGTACCGATGCGGTCTCCTCGAGTTGACTTTGGTCAGTTGACCTAGTCAAGGCGTATCGATACCCTCTTTGAGCGTATCGATGCGGTCTGCAAAATAAGCTAAAATGGACTGTTTTTAAATTGCTATTTGTTTGTTTGCCTCGCTTGTTGCTTCCGATGTCGTTGTTTCACATAGCATGTGATAAAGCATCTAGACAAGATAATAATTAAAAGAAAGTTTTCTCTGGTTGTTAACCGAAGTGGAGCCTTAACGGGTTTCGCCTCGGTTTTTCCCGTGTAGCCCACTCGGACTGGTCAGTTGCCCGAACCGGGACGAGGGGTTACAAAATGAAAAAGCCAAAGTAAAATAAACTACGGCCAATAGAAAACATACATTGTTTCAGTGTAAAATAACTTACCCATTAATTTTCCGTAAGTCGCTTTCCTTCCTCCCATTCTCTCTACAAATACTAACATAAACCTTAAATACTAACATAAAAGCTAAACCCTAAATCTTAAATCCTAAACTCTAAACTCTAAATCCTAAACCATAAACACTAAACACTAAATATTAAACCCTAAACATTAACAAACACCTTAAACCTAAACACTAACCCCTAAACATTAAGTGTTAACATAAACATTAACCCATAAACACTAAACACTAACACAAACCCTAAACCCTAAATACTAACATAAACACTAAACACTAACAATAAACTCTAAACATTAAACATTGACATAAACCTTAAACCCTAAACACTAACATAAATCCTAAACATTAAATGTTAAATTATAAACCCTAAACCATGTATACTAAACCCTAAACACTAATATAATCTTATGCCATAAACCATAAACCCTAAATGTTATATCCTAAACCTAAACCCTAAAACAAAATCCTGAACTCTAAATGTTAAACCCTAAACACTAAATGTTACATAAACACTAACATAAACATTAAACCTTAAATGTTAAACCCTAATTATTAAACCCCAAACACAAACACAAACCCTAAACACTAACCCATAAAACCTAAATACAAACATAAACACTAAACCATAAACAATAAACACTAACATAAACCATAAACCTTAAATACTAATATAAACACTAAATCTTAAATCCTAAACACTAACTTAAACCCTAAATATTAACATAAACCATAAATCCTAAAGCTTAAATGCTAAACCTTAAACACTAACATAAACCCCAAACAATAAGCCCCAAACTCCAAACCCTAAATACTAACATAAACCCTAAACCATAAATGATGACATAAATCCTAAACAATAAACCCATAAACCCTAAACCCTACACCTTAACCTAAACCCTAAACCTTAAATGATAAACCCTAAACATTAACCCTAAACTATAAACCATAAATGCTACCATAAACCCTAATCACTAACCCCTAAACCTTACACCTTACACCTTAAACACTAACATAACTAAACCCAAAATACTACCATAAAGCATAAAGCATAAACCATAAACATTAATATAAACCTTAAACCCTTAACCATAAATGATATCCTAAACCCTAGACACTAACTTAAATCTTAAACCATTTTTTTGGATGGAACTTGTTTTTAGCATTATCGATGCTTGTTTGTGAGTTGTTCATGAAATTTTCGGGAAACTCTACCAAACAGTGTAAAATGAATTGTACAACGTCATCCAAACACCAAAAAATGATTTTAGTTCATTTTTCAGAATTCATTTTTCGAAAACAGTTTTCAGTGAAACAAATAGACCATACATCTAAATTCTCTACGTCATATTTGGTTATATAATATTATTCTTTTTTATTTGAGTCAATTTTTTTATTTGAGCCAATATATCCACCGCCAATAGCAATTACTTTCAAAATTACTCAACCCAACTACCCGAATGAAAAAACAAAAATTTTATTAAAAAAATACTCGGCCGGGCCGGGTACCCAACCCAATATTTTTTTGGTAGTTGGGCCGAGTCTAGACCAAAATTTTTAGTAACCAAGTACCCAACCCGATAGTTTTAATATACTTATTTTTTTAGTTTTAAATTATATTTTTATTTTAGGTTATTTAATATTTTCACCTAAAACTAATTTAAATCTCTAAATTATTTCTATGTTTGTATTATGTACTCTAAGTTTTAAAAAAAATTCAAACATATTTTTATTAATACAAAATTCAAAAGAAAAAAACGAGATTAATATTTTTAATGTCTTTTTATGACAAACTTTAATATATATATATATATATATATATATATATATATATATATATATATATATATATATATCCAAACATTCATCTTAAAACTTACTTCAAATATGTATTAATTAGGGATGGTAATGGGGTGGGCGGATTTTTGACCGCATCAACCTCGACCCGACACTATTTCAACTTTACCTGACACCGACCCGACCGTGACCTAACAAAAATTTTACCTGCCCCGAACCCGATTCAAACATTTTACCCGATCCGATAAACAAAAAAATGTAATTTATTTAAAATCTGGATCAGAAGCACCAGCAAATAATCAAATCTAGAACGAAAATTTTGTTTAAAACACAAAAATTTACATAAAGATATTTAAACCCAAAACATTAAATTCTGCAAAAATTTAAAAATAATCCCAAAACTAACATCAGATTTTGAAACACTAAGTGAATCTGCAAAAAAAAATATTGTAAAACTAGAAATGAAAGACGATCGACGAGGGTGGTGAAACACGAGAGAGATTTCTTATAAATAGTGGAGAAATGAGAAACTAAAAGAAAAATGAGAAGAAGAAGAAAAGAACAATTATAGAGAAAAAAAAGAGAGAAAAATACAGAGAAAGTTAAACTGGAAAGATGCGGCAGAAAAGTAATGAGTGTGGGTAAAAATTTGCCCTAAAATACATTTATATATAGATGGCATTCTTGTAAATTATTAAATATTGAAGGATATTATAAGTTATTTGCGGGTCGGGTCGGATCGAGGATTTTCCACTCTAAATCCGACCCCGCCCGACCCTGACTTTTCTCTTCACAAAACTTGACCGCCCCGCCACAAACTCAAAATTTTAAAAAATAATCCAACCCTATAGGGTCGAGTTCAGATCGGGATGCGTTGGGGTCGAACATTTTTGTCATCTCTATGTATTATGAACTTTTAAATTTTATGTGTTTATTATGTTATTTTTAAAAAAATTAAAAATAAATAAATAAAAAATGTGAACCAAGTAACTGTTACCCTATTTTCCAGGTACTCAAGTTTCATGGTACCTGAATAGCAGATACCCTGCTAAAGCGGGCCAAGACACGGACCGACATATGTGATACTCAGTAACCCAGTAATAAATACTCCTATGACTAATTATCTTATTGTATGTGCACTCACTAAGAGACAAAGGACTAACCATGAAATGTACTCTATTCTTATGGGTATAGATCTAACTTATAAGACAGTAATTGCACACATAATTATACATATATTTATGTCTCGAGCTAAGGAATGAGGAGTGGAAGTAGAGGCCTTCAATTACATCAAATTTAATTGAATCCGATGATTATCCAAACGGGCCATAATTGTGCAATTACATTCAAATTCAATTGCTATACCCATAATGATTTATGGAGAAATTAATTTTATCGAAATAAATAGGATCGGAAAACAACAATATATGAATGAAATTATCTGGAAATGTAACTATCATCAAATCGATCTTTTGTTATACTCCATACCTTTCCGTATTAATTATTAGGGTAAAGTATGCCAGGTAACACCGGACTATAGGGTGTGACCTGTTTTTAACATCAACCTTTCAATTGGTCCAAACTTACCACTGAACTTTATTTTTCGACTCGTTTATACCACCCTGCCGTTAAATCGTTAACGCCGTGATGACATGGACGCTGCACCAAAACGACGTCGTTTTGGTGCCGCTATTTTGATAATAAATGACCCAAAACGACGTCGTTTTGCTAACGAAAATATATGAAATTATGCACTCAATGGGATTCGAACCTAAGACCTTAAGCATCAAAAACAATCTTTTAACCACCAAGCCAACATAATATCTTTGAAGTAGTTTTAGAACAAATAATATATATTCCCAACTGTAGTTTGTCATATAAATATATTATTTCTAATATAAAAATATTTAAATATTGTTATTAATAATATTAAATATATAAATAGATAAATATATTATTATAAAAACTAAAAGACTAATTTTCAAAATAAAATTTATTTAAAAAATTTAAAATTCGACAAAACTTAATCCCTAAACTCATAAACCCTAACCCTAAACTATAAACTTTAAACCCTAAAATTTTATTCATAAACAAGTAATATTAAAATATATAAACAAATAATATATTATTATAAAAACTAAAAATTTTATTTAAAAAATATAAAATTTTTAAAATTTACGAAAAGACCCAAAAATTCACCAAAATCTTAAACCCTAAACCCTAAACCCTAAATCTTTAAGATTTTGGTGAATTTTTGGGTCTTTTCGTAAATATTAAATTTTTTTATATTTTTTAAATAAGATTTTTAGTTTTTAGAATAATATATTAATTGTTTATATATTTTAATATTATTTGTTTATAATAAAATTTTAGGGTTTAAAGTTTATAGTTTAGGGTTAGGGTTTATGAGTTTAGGGATTAAGTTTTGTCGAATTTTAAATTTTTTAAACAAATTTTGTTTTGAAAATTAGTCATTTAGTTTTTATAATAATATATTTATCTATTTATATATTTAATATTATTAATAACAATAATTGAATATTTTTATATTAAAAATAATATATTTATATGACAAACTACAGTTGGGAATATATATTATTTGTGCTAAAACTAATTACTAAAAGATATTAGGTTGGTTTGGTGGTTAAGATGTTTGTCTTTAATGCTTAAGGTCTTAGGTTCAAATCTCATTGAGTGCACAATTTCATATATTTTCGTTAGCAAAACGACGTCGTTTTGGGTCATTTATTATCAAAATAGCGGCACCAAAACGACGTCGTTTTGGTGCAGCGTCCATGTCATCACGGCGTTAACGATTTAACGGCAGGGTGGTATAAACGAGTCGAAAAATAAAGTTCGGTGGTAAGTTTGGACCAATTGAAAGGTTGATGTTAAAAACAGGTCACGCCCTACAGTTCGGTGTTACCTGGCATACTTTACCCTAATTATTAATATGAAATTTTCTGTAATTTCACACAAGTAATAATGGCGTGAACGTTGAACAAAAAAAAGGGCTCAACACACGCCGTTAGATCTAACTATCCCTTCTTTTCTTTATTTACTTTTAAACCGGCACAAACGCCGGAGCTAACGGCGCCGGCTCGTAACGCATCGGAGCTGCCGGATGCTGCCACATCTTGAAAACACGCTTCTGAGGCTCCGTTATCTGGCTTTGCCGTGGTGGCTCTTCCTTTTTCTCAGTCGTCCTCCGATCAATCGAGGGAGGCGAAGGGGCAACCGGTGATAAGAGAGGGATCGCAACGTTCCAGTTCGAAACCTGGCTAATCAGTATTGAAGTCGGAGCATACCGCTGAAGTCGACTGAGCTGCCGCCGATCAGATCTGTTAACGGCGGAGCTTTTCCTCGGTGTTGTTGACATTGGTAGGCGAAATTGGAGTTTTTGGGTGATTTATTTAGAGAAAAACGGAAAATATTTTTTTCTTTATATAGGAAGGAGGGGAGCGCTCATGGAAAGCTTGGCTTAGCTGTTAGCTTACAATCGCCTTGGCTTTTACAGCCGAGAGATTTCTAGATGTTTCTGAAATTATGTTGAGTTTTTTCTTTGACTTTGACTTGTTTTTGTGTGTTTGATTTTGCGGTAGTAAAATTAATTTTGAATCATCGTGATTTTAATTAATCATCGTGATTTTATAGAATTAATTTTGTGTATGATTGATTTTAAAATAACGTGATTTATGTTTGGAGTTTTTTTCTCTTAAAAATCACGTTTGTGTAAAAATATAGTGTAAAAATCACAACAAAACACAAAAGCTACTTCTACATTGCTTTTCCTAAAATCACGTTTGGTGTTCAAAATCACGTATTAATTTTTAGATCTAAACATATTGACACGATGACCGAAACATGTTTTCACGTTCAATCGAAATTTTTAGACCCCAAACACAAAACTAAACACGCACGACTGAATAGCTACGATAAAGAACTATTAAAAAGTAATATTCTAAAATTAATTTAGAATATCAAAATTCAAATCCTTGAATTTGCTTAAAAAACTTAACGTTTTATACACCTAAACCATTTAATAATTGGAGTCTTTTTTTACTCTTAATAAATTTTTTATTTTTTATTCAATCTATATGTATTATGTTAAAGTGGGATTAATTTTGTTAACAAAAAAATAATATTTAATAAATCATCCTAAATGAAAGATGTAAATCTACTAATGAGGGTTGAGTGCAATGGCAAGACACATTGCTCTCTCAAAGAGAGGATCTAAATTCAAACCTAAAAGAAGACATTGTTGGAAGGTAAAATCACGAATCTCAAATATAGACCATAAAATGAACATATAATTTACCAAAAAAAAAATTATTAAATAGATGTTTTAGTTATAATTTAGATGTTAAATTAAATATTAACTTTTTTGTTAATGTGCTATATTATCACTTTAACACGAGTTAATTACAAAAGAATTACTTTGTGATAAGTCAATAATGTTAGGAATTAATTATAAATTTTCAACGATAAAATTAAGAATTTATTAAAATATTAACGACTTTTTGTATGATTTTCCAAGAGAATTATATATTATATTATAATTTTAACTACTTAAACATTTTATTATAACGAATTAATTATATCATCTGAACCCAACAAATGACTCTAGTAAAATAGAAGACGATATTTATCTTAAGAGATCTGAGTTCGAATACCCATATGTATAAGGTGTATATTTTATAAAAAAAACATGAACAAATAATACTATATAAACCACACAGGTATTTTTAAAAAATAAAAAATATATAATCATCTAGAGTATATGGACCATGCATACAGTCCACAAGACAAGGCCGCAACTAAACCCGCGTGCACGCCGCTGGATTTTGACGCCGCAACTAATAATTTCACGATCTTGGCTATTATTTATATCAGCTTCAATCCAACGGTTAGGATCTTAGCTACGTGGTCAAATCCTATTCCTTGTTTTTTAATAGTCTAAAGGTGATTATAAGGTAGTATCTTATTATATATATTCTTGACAATACATACACCTTGCAGATAAAACGGTTGAACCCGAGTATTCGAGGATGAACATCATTCACTTTTCCACTATAACCAATTGTTGAGTTCTTAATCCTTAGTCTTTTTAGCATTATATATATATATATGGTTGCCCTCCCGATTCTTCAAGATTTTACCTTTATTAATCTGAACCGACCCGTGTCGTACACCGGCATTTTTAAATCAAAACCTTTTTCATTAATTATTTGGAAAAATGACCCTCGACGTCTTTTATTTGAAAAAACGACCCCCAAATCCGCCACATATGAATAACTCGCTTTCTGGGAAACACGAGACTCAATATCGCTTTCTGCAGAAAGCGAGTTCTACATACGTGTCAACGCTTTTTAGTATAACGAACTTAACAGGAACTCACGTTCTGTAGAAAACGAGTTCCTCGGGAATTTGAAGAGCCGTCTTAATTTATCGCGGGGAACTCGCTTTCTGCAGAAAGCGAGTTCTTTGTAAATCGGGCTGGAAGACCAAGCGTCCATAGGCATGTTCGAGCAATATTTCAAGGTTATTAATTGTATAATTTTAGTAAACATTGAGTTTAGGTGTGTAGTACTGGAACTTGTCTTTCATTCGACACCAATATGGGCAAGTTCGGTGCACTTAAAACCGAGTAAAACTTGCGTTGAAAACGGATCCATAGCTTGTTTTTGTGAATGAATGAAAATATAAAATGGCATGATAGGCTTGTTTTGTCAAAATTTCCGGGTTTTTAATCCGAGAAACATCGCAATTTTTAACCTTGGAGGCGTTGTAGTGGAACTTGTCTTCAATCTGAGACTGATATTGGCACGTGCGATACACGGAGAAGTGTATAAAATTTGCGTTGAAAATGGTTCCAAAACGTAGTTTTGTGCAGGAACGATAAGCTATAACGAGAATTTTTAAAACGAATTAGATCTTATTATTTAAACCGAAACTTGAAGAATGCAGACAATAAGAAATTGCAATCACTTAGTTGATACGAGGGCACAAGCGATTATGACACTTGTTACGTGTGTGTCCGGGATTTCTACATATAGTGCAATGTTTCTTTTGTTCGGTTCGTTCTCTATGTTCGACCATATCCTCCGCACAGTAAATTCGTGTTGATCGTGGACGTCCCTTTTCTCGTAGTAGTGCAAGATCTGGGCGTATGGTCAGTTCAGCGTCAACGACATACGAATCAATTTCATTTCCGATGGGAGGAAACTCTTTTTCGTAAACCTTGAATACTATTTCTAGTAAGTATACCGAATCAAGCACTCTCATGTGGTGAATCCGATGGGAAGAACAAGCAGCAATGGCGTGTGCGCACGGGTATTTGAATGTTTGGAAGACTCCGCACTCGCGGGTTCTTTTCCTAAGATCTACCACGTACACATGGTGTTGTATGCCTTCCAATGGCCTCGAAAATTCTGAAACACGAAACAAATGACCTTCTCGAGAGAAGAGAGTTGCATTCATCGCATTTGAATGACGCACATAAGTTTGCAATTGTTCAAGGAGGCCCGAGGGGACTTTGTGGCCACCTGCCATGTACTCAGTTGCTTGCCTTCTTAAGGTTGCAAATAGGGTAGCCAAAATGATAAGGGGTGCGTTGCTTGAGAAACAACGTTCCTTGAATGTTAACGAATCTAGGATAGTAGCAAGTATATCTCTACAATAAAAACAAAAGATGGTGACGTTTTACGTTCAAAATAACAAAGAAAACAAAAAGAAACGAAGTAAAATGGTGTAGGAATTTCTAGACAGATTTGGACGACGAAGAAGATGAATGCTTCAAGTAGCGTTCATGGATGTTTCAGTGTCCTAAAAATGACAGAAACGTTGCTGAAAAATTAGCGGAAGTTAGGTGACGAAAAGCTCGAAAGAACCTGTACAATATCCTATGCAAACCTAAATCGAATATACTCCACGTTGAAAGACTTGGACCCTCTAGATAGCATTCTAGGAACCCGAAGTATCAAGTAAAATTTGACACAAAAAAACTCAGTTTGAAATGTCAAAAGATAGTTCTAAAAAGAACCGAACAAGAGAAACTCTCTCAAATAATTTTTATTCCAAAAATGTCTAACCTTTTTACATTGTTTAAAGTACATATATACAGAGAAATGAAGAGGGAGGGGCGCCCAAATGTGTGGCTGAAATTTAAACTTAATGTGTGTTTAAAATTCAAAACAAATCTTCCAAAAACTACCCCCAAATGGAGCCCAAATGCATGACTGATATTTGAACGAATTAAACACATGTTTAATGTGTTAATTTTGTTTGAATTTCAAATGAAATCAGCCAAAAACTTCCCGCACATGTGCTTTGTACACACATGCTCAAATTTGCCCGCACATGCACATGCTAAGGCTACCACATACCGTGCACATGCATGGAAGAAGGGTAGGACGCCTATATGCAAGGCACATGCCTCTCGGACACTCTCCCACACGTAGGATAGGTTCCAACTGCTTCTGGAATCGTCAGTTGGAGTTGAGCTAGTGGAGCTGAAGTTGAGTTGGATGGGGCTGAAGTGAGCTTAATTCAGCTAACTGAGAGTGTAGTGAGCTGAGTTGAGCCGAGCTGAGATGAGATGAGCTGCATACACTTCTTTGAGCTGCAGCTGAGCTAAGATTAAGTTCTTAAGCTTCTGTCCTTCAATGTACCTACAAGGAAACAATTCAAACACATATAAAAAGCTTTGTAAACTTAATGTAAACATATAATAAGTTGAAATAACACTCCAAGCTTATTCTAAATTACACAACAGGCTGGCATAACTTAGTAAACATATTTATAAACTAGATAAGTTATTGAAAACATATCAAGCATGCAATAGAGCTTGTGCAAACTTATTTATAAACAACATATACATAGCAAACCAAACCCAAAACACACAATACATGGTATATACAATGCGAACACTTATAAAACTCGTAATATAAGTAAAGAAATGTTACACATCAGTATGTAACAAGTGAAAGAGCAAACTTCCCTAAAAGTTTGAAGTTGCATTCGTTAGGTGGCATAAACGTGCTCACATCATCCCCATTCTTTAATGCGATTTGTCCCCAAATCGACCCTCATTACAAAAGGGAACAATTTCTACTTTCACTTGCCAGAGAACTTCCTCAGTCGTCTTGCTCGGCACATATTCCATCCTCTCGAATCAAGTTCTTTTACAAAGAACACAATTGGAAATGCCTTCATTCTTGTACCTTTCTGAATAATGCACAACATAAAGTCAGATAATGCTCGTTGCACATTCGTAATCCTGCAAACAATGACATATAAAGGCAACTCCAAAGAACAACAAGAATCAGGACGATCAACCAGAATCACAATACAAGGTTGTTCACAATCCAATGTACAACCAAAGAAATCAACATATAAAAATGAAAAATCAATAGTACAATGGAAAGGATCAGCAAACCGTGATATAAAAGGTTGTTGAATATCTGAAAAGGACATAAATGCACTAACATACCAACGGTAGCAACCTTGGAAACTTTACATGACATCACCTTATTATCCTGCAAGTCATAATAAGAAATAGAAGAAAATGTAGAATCAGATAAAACCTTTGAATTCACTTCTTCTTTTTCACATTCATTCTTCTCTTTGCTGGCTTTCCAAGCTTCGATGCTCGTTTTCAAATGAATTTGGTCTTCATGTACTTCACTTGGAGTCAATGGTGCCAAAATGACCTTTTTGCCCTCATGATCAAAAGAGTATTGATTGGTGTAACAATCGTGTAAAACTCTTTTATCATACTGCCACGGTCTCCCTAAAAGCAAATGACAAGCATCCATAGAACAAACATCATAAGTTACCTCATCCTTGTACTTACCAATGGAAAATGGTACAACAACTTGTTTGGTAACTTTGATTTCACCACTATTATTCAACCATTGTAACTTGTATGGATTGGGATGCTTTGTCGTCTTCAGGCCTAACTTATCAACCATGAGAGTACTAGCAACGTTAGTACAACTGCCACTATCAATAATTACAATACATACCTTATCGTTCACGTGGCATCTCGTATGGAAGAGATTGTTTCATTGCGGTTCATCATGTGTTAATTGAACATTCAGACTTCTCATGACAACAAGTGTTTCACTGGTAGCAAATGTCTGCACATTGTCATCATTAATCTCTTTATGGACAGAATGGGAACCACCCCCATCAAGTTTATCCATTCGAGAATGTATAGGCTCCAATGCATTAGCAACAACTCGTTGCATCATGCGCTCCAAGGCTTGCATTTGGAGATTCGGTGGTTGTTGTTCACCCGAATTATCATCAAAACCTGCCATTTTAAATGAAAAAAACAACAAACATAAACAACACAATATATATATATATAGATGTTAGTAAAATAAATAAAAAGGACCTCACAACAACACACTCAACAAAATTCTCACGGATCACTCCAAGGAAAGATCACTCTACAATTGCACTCAACGCTCGTGTTTCACTCGGGAGAATACTTGAATGGCTCTTTTGTCTCCCCTTCTGTTCTCACACGCTCAATTGCATTTTCCACTCGATCTCTCACAAATAGTTCTTTAAGGAACTAACTCGATTCTTCAAACTTGTTAACTGTGTCAAACTTACAAGATAATATAATAGGTAAAGAAATAAATGGTTAAAGGACAAAATATTGATGTTAAATGAAATAAAAGGCTCGAAAAAGAAAACAAAAAACAAGGCTGGAAATGGACAATAAAATAAAAAAATAAGGCTGACAAAAATGAAGGAAAAGAAAGGCAATAACTTACTGCAAAGAAATGCTTACAACGATCCTATCACCGAACAAACAAGAACAAGTTGTTTCGGGTGATTTCCAAGCATTTCATGACATAAATAAGCATCCTTCATCATTTCCAAGCATTTCAACGAATAAACAACACTTTGTTTTTGTAAAATGCACTAAATTTTCAAATATGGTTTTTTATAATTTTTTTTCAAATTTTTCTGTTGACTTTGACTTTGAATATTTTTCAGAATTCGATTTTTTTGTTTTTTTTTCTATCTTTTTTTTTTGGTTTTGTAGTGCAAAACGTGCTAAAATCCGATTAGGCTATGATTACCATATGATAAGGGGGTTGCTTGTCGAAACAACGTTCTTTGAGTGAAATGGATCTAGGATTGAAACAAACATTTCAATGCAAGTGAAACAAAATAAAAAGGCTGATTTAGGATATGAAACGACACGAAAAGAAGAAAAGAAAGAAAAAGAAATAAATGTATGTAATTTCTGGACAAATTTGAAGAAGGTTGAAGATGAAAGCTTTAAGTTGCATCCGTGGTAGCCTTGTACGTTCAAAAATGGCAGAAACGACGCTGGAAATTTGAACAACGATGAACTCGAAAGAACTCGCACAATCTGTTATCCAAACCCGAATCGAATACGTTCAACGTCAAGCGGACTTGGACCCTCTAGATAGCGATCTAGGAACCCGAAGTATCAAGTAAATTGACACAAAAAACTAAGTCTGATATGTCAAGAAAGTTCTAAAAAGAACCGAATTTGAGAAAAAACTCACAAATAAATTTTTTCATTCAAAAAGTCTAACCTTTTTACATTGTTTAAAGTATATATATATATATATATATATATATATGAATGAAGAGGGAGGGGGCGCCCAAATGTGTGGCTGAAATTTAAACTTAATGTGTGATTAAAATTCGAAACAAATCTGCTAAAAACTACCCCCCAAATGGCGCCCAAATGTATGGTTGATATTTGAACGAATTAAACACATGTTTAATGTGTTAATTTCGTTTGAATTTCAAATGAAATTAGCCAAAAACTTCATGCATATGTGCTTTGTGCACACATGCTCAAATCTTCCCGCACATGTACATGCACATGCTAAGGCTGCCACATGTCGTGCACATGCATGGAGGAAGGGTAGGATGCCCATATGCAAGGCACATGCCTCTCAGACACTCTCCCACACGTAGGACAGGTTTCAGCTACTTCTGGACTCATTAGTTGAAGTTGAGTTAGTGGAGCTGAAGTTGAGCTAAACGGAGCTGAAGTGAGCTGAATTCAGCTAACTGAGAGTGTAGTGAGCTGAGTTGAGCTGAGATGAGTTGCATACACTTCTTTGAGCTGCAACCGAGCTAAGATTAAGTCTTTTAGCTGATGTCCTTCAATGTACCTACAAGGAAACAATTCAAACACATTTGCAAACTTAATGTAAACTTATAATAAGCTGAAATAACACTCCAAGCTTATTCTAAATTACACAACAAGCTGGCATAAATTAGTAAACATATTTATAAACTAGATAAGTTATTGAAAACATATCAAACATGTAACAAAGCTTGTGCAAACTTATTTATAAACAACATATACTTAGCAAACCAAACCCAAAACACACAATACATAGTATATACAGTACAAACACTTATAAAACTCGTAATATAAGTAAAGAAATGTTACACATCAATATGTAACAAGTGAAAGAGCAAACTTCCCTAAAAGTTTGAAGTTGCATTCGTTGGGTGGCATAAATGAGCTTAGATCACAAACGATAGTAGGTCGCTTTGACAACGGAAGTGATAGGCAAATGTCGTACTCCCTTGAATGCTGAGTTGACCGCCTCAGCCAAGTTTGTTGTTATGCGACCATATCGTTTACCCCCTCATATGATCGAAGCCATTTTCCCTCAGGATTTTGGCAAGGTAGTCCGCGCCATCTTTATTCCTAGCTCCCAGTTCTTTGAATAGCTGGTCCACCTCATGTACGTAATGCGAGTTGCCTAGGGAATGGAAATTGAATAGTTAGGGGTGAACAATACATGCAAAGATATCGTAAATGCAAATGACCTAAAAGACGTGCCCATTCGAAGCACCATAGCAGGTTCATCTTGGTTCTTGTAGTTCTGCAAGTAGTTGGCCGCAATGTGTCGTAAGCAGTAACGGTGGTAAATATGGGGAGGCTCCCAAGACTGGCTCAAACGTTCTATTGCCCACTTGATCGTTGTGCCTCTATCGGAAATAACACATATCCCATCATCCTTTGCCCGCATTACAGGAGAAAGAACATGTCTCCGTAGTTTTTTAGGGAAGAACATTTAAGACTGGAGATCCTCATTTTCGACTATTGCGAAGGCTATAGGAACGATTTTTCGATTGTCATCCTGTGTATATTTCCCGTACAACCAAGTACCGTCGATCTGAACCATCATCTTGCAGTGCATGAATGCATTAATGCACTGTAAAAATGTCCAAAATAGCCGTTTGAATTGACAAACACCTGGTACGACGTGATCATTTTCGTATGTTGGAACCGTCTCGAGTTTCACAACCGTTATGGGTATGTGTTTTTGCATCAGGTTTAGCCAAAGACGTAATTAGTTGTGAGATTCCTCCCATTGGCCAAACACTTTTTATACAGTCTGCCACCTTGCATACCGTGCTTTATGGTATTCAGGAATGTAGTCGTGCTTATTTTTAGCTGCAGCGATACATGTGGCAACTTTCATATGGGGATTTGCTTTGACCATTTCCATGAAGGTATCGCATAGGACGTGCACATCCAAGTTCTTGTGATCCTTACTTAGGTTGCTCACGGTGCATATATGAGGCCCCTTTAGTTTCGTGATTCTCTAGAGCCCGCTCGCCTTCTTCAAGGATGATACACGAACCCCCACTTACATCCATGTTTCTTGTGGGTGCACTCTGTAATGTAGAAATCCGGTTGGTCTTGTGCATAGTCGTCGTAACTTTCCGGCGAATGTTGTAGTGCTTAATAGCGGCCACGTCCAATTCTTTTGCCAAGAATGTCACCCTAATGGCCAGTTCACCATCAGTATGATGGTTGTAACCGTCAATTGTTTGGAAGTGTGAAAATTTCGGAACGTTCAAGGCATCTATATCAACTGTTATGAGGTGGGATGATGGCTGGTAATAAGAAATAGGTGTAGTCGATACTAGAACGTTGCTTTTCGTCGAGTGTTCTTTTGAAAGGTTTCTTTTGAAAGTTTCAGCCGTCTCTCTCTCGATATCTCTCTCATTCACCCACCCATCCATCTCCGGCGAGTCTCCGACTACCGGTCTAGTACCGCCCGTTGGCCGATCCAGTACCGTCGTTCGGTTCCTCTTCTTCTCGCGAACCAACCCCAACCCTCAGATACCCATTATCGGCCACCGTTAGCGAGAGATCGGTAAGAAATTGTTCGGTCGTCCCCTTGTTCTCATCCATCGTTGCTCGCGTCTCCTACATACCCCGTTGTTGCATGTTTTGAACCGAGGGAAAAACCATTCAGTTTCCCTTGCTCCGTCTGTTCCTCCTCCGTTCGTGCCGCCATCCTCCCCTATTCATATATGTAAGAAAAGTCATCGTCAGTTTTCAGTTTTGGTTTGGGTAAGTGTAGGTGATTATCAGATTCGTGTTAGTGTTGATAGTCAGTGAGTTTTTTTTCTTGTAGATTGATGTTTTCATTTTCATTTTTGGTTCTTGTTCTTAGATCGATCAGTGTGGTCATCAGAGGTGTCACCGTCATTTGGTTGAGCTTGTCACCGTCGTCAAAGGTTCTGGAAACCCTTGTGTAGTTTTGGTAAAAGTGTAGAGTTGGGCCGAGTGTGTTGTGGGTTGAGCCCAAGTGTTAGTGAAGCTAAGTGGGTTGTGTGTGTTGGTTGAACTAACTGTGGGGCCTGGTGTGTGAGGGAGCCCAAATTCAAATGACCCATGTGAATAAGTGTTATGTGAGCCCATAATTATGAGTAAATCGGACCCGTGATCAGACCGGACCAAGTGACCAAACCAGTATTGAACCAAACCGGATTATGTTGTGAACCGAACTGCTCTTGTGGATCGAACCAGTTTTGACCGAATCGTTGACCGTATTTGACTAAGTTGACCTGTTGACTTTTGACCTTAGACTATTGACCAGTTGACATGTTTGACCAATTGAATTTGACCAGTCAAGTCACTGTTGATCGTTGACCTTGAACAGTTGACTTTGACCTTCAGAGTTGACTTTGACTTTGATCAGCGTTGACCAAGAGTTGACTTTTTCAGAAAATGTTCATCTTAACCTTTCTCGACGTCCTGAGTTCATATCCGTTGCCCGTTTTGTCAAATTAGATCCTGAAAGCTCCGTTTTTCTAATTTTAAGTAATTGTTATTAGATTATGATAAGTCATGATTTCAGAATCTGATTCAGACTGTTCTCATGTTCAGGTGCCGACCTTGAGACCGTTGGGTTACCTCTAGTTGTTCAGACCGATTGTACACGTTCTTCGTGATCTTCACGTGAGTATATCTTCAGTTTAGTTTTCAGTGTTTTAGTCGGTGGCTTAGTGTTAGTAATAAATGTTAATATAGAATTCATATCTCGTAGGTCCTGATTCAGTGAGATCCGAGCGTGAGGCTCGCCCTTCCCGAGATTAGAGTTTTTGTGGCTAAGGTGTGTTTCTTGGGGTGTTTTCAGTAAATGTTTTATTCTTGCTTGATTTATTATCTGATTAATTACGGTTTGAGACTATTTGAAACAACATGCATAGCATAATGAAATGTGTTTTAAATCAAGCATCTAATTTTCGGAAACTATGATACTCGTAAGAGTTCGGATTTATGATTTTACAAATCATATTATGTGTCATTTGTTCGGAATAATTTTCGGAAAAAGCGAAGGAAACCTCCACTCTGGCGAGCGAAAGCTCCACTCTGGCGAGGGCAACCTCCACTCTGTATGATATCAGATATTTGGGGCATTGCATCATGCATCAGACATCATAACATTTATGATTTTGATTTATCGGATACACTCTGTTTTCAGAAATGAATTTATCAGAAAATGAAATATTGTTTTAATTCTGTGTTTTGTTTATACTTTCAGATTCTCAGACTTATTAGGCGACTCGGTACTTGGAGCACCTCTTGTTTATTCAGATATAATAGTATTCAGTATGAATTCTTTTGACTACTTGATTTACTATTTTAATATTATTTGGAATATTCATGTAATGTGGACATTGGGAATGTTTATAATTTCGGATTATTGAATGCATGCAGTTACGAACTCAATTTCAGATATTTTAATTAATTATTATAATCGTATTAGCTATTGGGTTTCTACGTATTTAATTGATTGTTATGAATTTTATTATATTTTACCTAAATTGTTTCTTGTGGGACAAGTTTTCAAACCTAACTTCCTAAATTCGGCTTTTTCTTCTAAGTCAGGTTTAGGGGGTTACAGCTCACGAGATCGCTCACGAACTGTATTACCAAGATCAAAGTCGTGCACACCAACACAAGAATGTCTTCGTATAGATGGTTGAACGTACTCCCTACTAGGGACATACGCTGAGTATCGTGCATATGAGAAATCATCGAAGGGGTTGAATGACCTCATGTAGTTGTGGGATGATGACGTTGCCTCCCCATACTCTACGGATTGTACGTTGCATGTCCTCGCATTGGAGATGATAGTGCATTAAATTCATTGTTCGGGGGCTAGGTCAAGTCAAACCCGAAACTAGCTACGCATGAATGTCTTGGCACAGAAGACGATGATGCACCAAACTCATTGCATGGACTGTATGTAGTTAGTAGGTTGAAATCATTTCTTAAACCGGCCGTCGGGATATCAACATTGACATTAGGGTCGAAGTCGAAATTTGCTCGTCTCCAGCTTGGGATTTCGATACCAGCATTAGATACAGAAAACGACGCATACAGCTCGAGGGCTCCTCCTAAAGAATACTCCAAGTGGGTAGTCAGCATCAACTCCACATCACCGTTGTCCCCAATGCGTCATACTAAGTAGGTTAACGGTTCTAAAAAGATCGGCAGACGATACTTCAACTCGTCCAGATTTTCCCCAAGGCCACGCGGGACACTGTTTTCCACTTACTTAATCAACTTCTTATATGATAATATCCCTAGAATCGTTATTGTTACAATATTCACGGACTGAAAAATGATGTCGAGTGTGGCATAAACGATTATCTCGCCATCGTAGTATACTAGAACAACAACACCTTCTCTTCTCGACATTTTCCCAACAATTGAAAGACTTGAATGAAAACTATACAATACAAGTATTCCATTATGCCTGATATAAAAGAACAAAGGACCAATAATTTATTCAGAAAATCTGGAAGGATCTCGCTTTTGCAGACGTGTCAGACACGCTGTGTCAGGATTACTGACTCAGCAAGGAACTCACTTTCTACATAAAGCGAGTTCTTTTGAGATTCTTGGATCTTGCTTTCTGTAGAAGGCGAGTTCCTTTAAGATTTTTGGATCTTGCTTTCTGTAGAAAGTGAGTTCCTTTGAGATTCCTGGATCTTGCTTTCTATAAAAAGCGAGTTCATTGCTTACTCAGATGCTGACACAGCCTGTCTGACACGTCTGCAAAAGAAAAATCCTTCCAGACTTTCTGGGTGAATTATTGGTCCTATGTACCCTTATATCAGGCAGAATGGAATGCTTGTTTGAATAATTGAGGTAATGTGAGGTAATGTTATTTGAATATTTGAAGTAAATTGTATCTTCGTACCGTAACATGCTGGAAAAATATAATTTAAGATGATTTGTGCCTAACAATATTTCACATAAATAAAGGAGAATAAATTGCAGTGTTGCACATACTTAGAACATTAATTAATGACCCTAAATCTACTCATAAAACATAATTTGACGATAATTTGAGGACTGAAAGGTTAATCGGAATCATCGTAGTCAGTTGAAATGTCTGAACTTAAGTTAAGTTCTTTGATCAGCTGTTGTTTTTGTTGTCTGTGCCTGTACATAAAAAGCTACAACTCGTCGATAGCTGCATCAACATCTGGTGAAGACGAATCTTGTTCAGTGGTTGCTACGAATGCGGACGGAGAAGCTTCTACGGGTGTAGACGTACTACCTTCGCCGGCGTTGACCTTATCAAACTGAACATATAAATGAATCTATTTAGCTCCTACAGAATTGAGCCGGTCATACATGTTACGTACGTCGGTTTCATTGGTATGCTTCAGAATGTAGTGCATTTCAGTTGCCATCGGTGTTGAAATTTTACATTCTATGTAAGAAATTTACTTGTCAGTGCGTTTACTAACCTTGTTTGATATCAACTGCAATAAATCGTAGAGTTACATATTATTGGTGATTGTTGAGTCGAAATAGGTATCGAGAAAATAAAATGTTGCAAAAAATTTAGCCATGAGAGGAGCAAAGAGTTGAGTTGGATGTTTTAGTGAAATAGACATGAGAAAATAAATAGAGCGTGAGTTTTATAGTGAAGGAAAATACCTCGTGAGTAAATTTAATTTGAATAAAAAATATAATACAAAAAAATCTATGATTTTATTTATTTTTTATTTTAATTTTATTCCTTTTTCTTTTAAATGTCACTTTTCAGGGGTGCGAGGCCTCCTATAAATAGCAGCCCTACATCCTCCTAAACCCCACATCGAAATTTCTATCTTCTTCTTCTTTTCTTATTTATTTTTAATACAATGGCGAGTTTATTGAGGCTAGACAAATGACACGTGTTTAATTATTTGTGGACAAATGGGGTAGTAATAGCTTTTTATTTATTAACTTTAAATTATTTCTTTATTCTTTTATTTATTTATTTATTCTTATATATATTTTTTTTATTATTACATTTTATTATTTTTCTTCAAGAACTACGAACGAGCATTGACATGCTATCTAAATCGTATCACCGAGGCACCGAATAAAGATATTGTTCCGTTTATTGAGGAAGCCGATTTTGGCCACATCGCTATTATCGCTGGCGGTACGAAGTTGAACTGTCCTTTTATTAACGCAATATTAGAACGATGGAAGCTAGAGACGGACACCTTTCATCTTTCGTGTAACAAGGCTACAATTACACTGGAAGATGTTGCATATCATCTTGGCTTGCCTACTGACGGTGAGATTATTACCGGTATTGCCGACGGTGACTGGCCGACCTTGTGTGCTGACCTGCTGGGAGTGATTCCGGACAAGTTCGACGGTGACAAAATCTTATTAACTTTTTTGGAGCAAAATTTTACAATCCCCCGCCTGATGCGGATGATGAAACAAAGCAGGTAAATATATTTATTTTATTATATATTTATTATTTTCTATTTTTTAATAATTTAAATATTTTTATAACAATACTTATTATTTCCGCAACGGTTTGCTCGTGCCTGCATCCTATGAATTATTGGAGGGATTTTGATGCCTAACAAATCTCGCAACAAAGTCGATGTGATGTGGATGTACCATCTCGGTAATTTCGCCGAATCAAGAAGAAAATATTAGAGAGCAGTGGTCTTGGCCTTTTGTTTAGGGAGCTTTTGCAGAACCGTCGACCTTGGTAGAGCTGCAATCGGAGGATGTCTTTTACTGCTGCAGTCTTAGGCTTGGTTTCGAATGCCGTTTTTAAGCCCGCGGCCTAAAAACCCGACCCCATACCTTTTCCACTTATTCAGATGTACTATTAAAATTATTTTATTTTATTTTATAAACTTTTTTAAACTATTATAATTTTTTTAATTCCTTTTCATTAATGACAGGTGGTGCGTTCCACTCACTCACCAGGTACTGCAAGATAGACAACGCGACTATAGACTGCTGATCGACAAGATACAAGACGAGGTCAGGAATTCAGACTATTTTTTCTTAATTCCTCAAATTCTTTTTCTAATCAAACTTTATATAACTCACGTTCAAAAAAATTCAGTTCGTGTGGACTCCGTACACTGCTCCTCCGATTCGGGACTGTATTCCACACGATATTATGGACACCCCTCACGTCTGGCTGTTGCGAGTGCCTCTCATCAACTACGAAATTGTCGAGTGGCATCCTACCAACCGGGTGCTGCGACAATTTTGCTACATCTAAGGGGTTTCAGAGCCGCCACCCAATTTGGACGAATTACATCGGTTGACGCAACAGAGGAAGATGGAAGTCCATTGGGGCCATCATCACGCTGATTGGGTCGGGCAATGGATGACAAGATATGGCAGGCGGCCGCCCATCTGTGCACCCATTGTGAATTAGGACATCACTTTCGATTATATGTAGTGGTACCACCAAAATGGGAAGCCGCATATACTGACTTCGAAGAAACGCGAACGAGAAATTGAGGTGTCTCCCAAAAACCGCCCGCCCGCACAACGTCAAGCCACCCAGAGCCAGCCGATGCAGTGCGGTACCAGAATGAGGCTTTAAAGCTACAGACGACGAACTCACACTGTATGGGCCTCATCGTCTGGAACAGCACGAGCAGCAGGTCACTCTACAGCACAACGTTCAATACTAGCGTCAGGACTGACATTCATGCACTCAGCAGATGAGGCCTCTACCCGAGTTCTGTTTCACGGACGCCTATCGTCCCTTCATGTCGATGAGTTCATCATATGTTCTTCTGGTGTTCAATGTTCCACTGTTGGCAACATAGTTCGACTACAACATTGTCGAGTAGATGCCGCCGCAGAACTTGTTCTACACCAGCCCCGGTGCCAGCAGTGGTCAGCGTTTCGAGCACGATCATGGTATCGGTGATGATGGCGTTGCTGATGAGGACGGCGATGGAGCACATGACCTTAGGAGGAATTCGCCACGAGATCATCGTGCACCCAGCTGCGGGACGGGTGGACATAGGCATCATTAGGACGAGGGAATGTATAAAAAAATTTAATTATGTTTATGCACGACTTTATTTCTAATTTTATAATTAGCAATATTTAATTCTGCCTTATTTATTTTTTTACATAGTTTTATTATTTATATTAATTTTCATTCTTTTTGGATAAACAATAACTTACATTATTCGATTAATAAATCGAATAAGCTTATCACGCCTTTTTAAAAGCAAAACCATTCACAAAAAACAAGCTATGGAACCTTTTTCAACGTGAACTTTACTCTGTTTAAAATGGACCGAACTTGCCCATATTGGTGTCGAATGAAAGACAAGTTCCAATACTACGTACCTAAACTCAATGTTTATTAAAATTATACGATTAATAACCTGAAATATTGCTCGAACATGCCTATGGACACATGGTTTGCCAGCCCGCGATAAATTCAGTCGGCTCTTCAAATTCTTGAGGAACTCGCGTTCTTCAGAAAGCGAGTTCTTGTTAAGTTCGTTATTCTGAAAAGCGTTGCCACGTATGAAGAACTCGCTTTGTGCAGAACGCGGGTTGGTGTCTCACTATTTCCAGAAAGCGAGTTTTTCATACGTGACAAATTTGGGGTTTAAAAAAGGCTTTTGATTTAAAAATACCGTTGTACACCTAACTTTAATAGGTGAGTCTCTCTGTAATTTTTTTTTTTTTGCATATGTAATACCTCGAATTGGAGACCTAGTTAGAGTATATATGAAGTACAAATATAATAACAAAAAAATACATTATTTCGTGGATGGGGTGATAAGGTATTTGTCATATTTAGGTGGGCATTTAGTCAAAGGGTAGGACTGTAATATACAAATAATATACCAAGTACAAAATATAATAACATAAAAATACATTCATAATGAAAATCGATATATACACACACGAATAAAGTCATATATGAGAAAAAAAAACTTAATTAAAATAAAATATAAACACAGTATATTCTTTAATATAAATTTAAAACTTCAAAGTCACATGAATAAGAATGGAATCACATTGAAAAGTCAAAAAGAAAATGTTGAAGAGGAAAAATGTTCAATAAAATCTAACAAAATTTTGGATTGAGAAAAATGTGCCACAAACCATATAATATATTATCGAGGATAATTTGTCATGTGTGAACATGGTGCTTGGACAATTTTGGGTATTGAATGTCAGAATCAATCGGTCACTAAATTTTAATAAGGTTATTTTTTTTTCTTTTAAATATTTGAATTTAAGGGTTTTTTTTATTAATTTGGCATCTTGTATTATTTTTCTCTTCGCCCTAACTTTTTTTTTCTCTCTAACGCGCAACTCTCTCATTTTGATTTAAACTAGGGCCGGCGGCGGCAACAACTTTAGGGTTGTTTTGTCGACCGTCAGCCGCTCACTTTTATTTTTTTGTTTCGTTCTTTTATTTTTCAGTCTTTTAATTCAATAAATCTGTCTTCATGACACGTTTTCCTCTACCGTTTGGTCCGTTTTTATGCTTTTTGGCATGCTTTTTTGTTATTAGTTTTCTATCAGGGTTGGATCTGACGTCGCCACGACTGATCAAGATGGCGCTCCTTTTATTATGTTGTTGATCTCCCTATCTCGGGCCCTTGAATCGGATTCGGATACGCGATTACATCTACCGTTTATTCGCGATTGAGTTGTGGTAATGACCTTTTTGTCAACGTACGTTCACTGTAATATGCATTTGTCAATGTTGTTTGTTGATGGTTTTACCCATCATCGTCGATTTGGGGATGTTTGTATCCGTCTTTTGTTTCGAGTCTTTGGATTAGGTTCTTACCTGTTCTTGTATGGTCCTATTATGATCTAGAGCCGCTAATTTAATTTTTGGGTTTGCATCTGGATTTAGATGTTCGTTTACTTAGTGGTAAACTTTCATTGTAATTTTAGATATTCCCTCGTTTAATAAAATTAGTGGATTCAATTTCAAAAAAAAAAGTTGTTTATGAAGTACATAAATATTATTTAAAATTCAAGTAAATAAAGTTTTAGTACAATGGTAAGTTACTCGGTTGACACTCTTACTCTCATTTAAGTTGTGGGTTCAATACCCACTAGAAGCGCACCCTCCTTTTTTTTATGTAGGAAATGTTAAGAAAATATATGGTGTTATATTTAAACAAATATTTATTATTCAAATGTCTGATTAGACATGATTAAATAATATTGATAATTTAAAGATTTAATAAGTACATTTTTAAAGTTGGTGATTATTTTAGAATTTGAGGCATAGTTTATGGATATTCGACGATTTTTATCCCTCATTTTAATTTATCTTTTATATTTTTTAATATTTCATAGTACAATGGAAGTATCGTTCTAGTGTTTTTTATATTTCAAATTTATAATAATAAAATAGTATTCTATAAAGTTTCTACAAACGCCTTAATTTTAGGGTATATGTGGTTAGTTTAGAGTATATGGTTTAGAGGTTTAGGTGTATGGGTTAGGATTTAGAGATAGTTGTTTCAATTTAAGGTTTACTCTAAAAACTAAATCCTAACCTATAAACCTTAAATTATAACCATAAACTTTTAATTGAAACATCTATCTCTAAATTCTAACCCCTACACCTAAACTGCTAAACACTATATCATAAATTAACTCCCCATACCCTAAAACTAAGGCGCTTGTGGAAACTTTCAGTTTCCACCGCGAGTGTATAAGATATTAATCATAATAAAATAGTATTCTATAATGTTAATTTAATAATATAATAAAATAGTAAATGATTTTTTGTGAGTTCCAAAGATTTTTCGCATTTATATTATAGATAAATATTTTTATTTTTTTGTTTTCTTATTTATCCCTTATTTTAATTTATATTTATCATTTTTATTGAAGTGACTTACTTCGAATAAATAATTTTATAGTTATATAAATAATTTCAACTGTTGAATTATTAAAATATTAATTGTATAAAAATATAAAAACATGTAAAATTACTGTAATTTTACAATAAAGTAAATGGATTTCCCCCTGAATTCTTATTGGCATATTATATAGGATTTATATATAATGCACTGACAGCGAAAACTTTTAGTTTTTACAAGTGCCTTAGTTTTAGGGTTTAAAGACTCAATTTAGGGTGTAGGGTTTAGATATAAGGGTTTAGAATTTAAGCGTAATGATTAGAATTTAAGGGGTAGGGTTATGATTTAGGATTTAGAGATTATGATTTAGGTTTTATGGTAATATGGTGAGGATTTAGGTTTTAACCTATAAACCCTAAATTCTAACCCTAAAACCTAAATTCTATTTACAATCACTAATTTTTAAACTAATAAACATAAACCCCTAAACCTTACACCCTAAAACTAAGGTGCTTGTGGGAACTAAGAGTTTCTACCGCCAGTGTATCAAATAATTATCCTATTATATAAGGGTTATATTTTGATCCATAAGTTGTGCAAAAAAAATTATACAACCCTTCATATTTAAAATATAAAATCTAAAACTTAAATCCTAACCCTAACCCCTAAATCTTAAAATCTAAACCATAAGCCCTAACCACTAAATTCTAAATCATATAACCTAAACCATAACCCCTAAACTCCAACTATAACACTAAATTCTAATCCTATAACCTAAACCCCTAAATCCTAAAATTGAAAGCATAGTTTAAACTAAAGTTTACACAAGCTTGTGTATCAAAGTATGCTAACCCTTCTTTAAAATCTTAAACCTAACCCTAAATTCTAAAATTTACGCTCTAAACCCATGAACTCTAAACCATAAACCCGGGATTTAACAAATTTGTGTATCAAAGTTTTTTCCTTATCTAATATACACAAAAGAACTAGAAAAAAAAAACTTTGATACACAAGTTTGTGTTAACTTCAGTTTACAGAAGTTTATTAGATTTAGGGTTTAAAGTTTAGAATTTAAGGGTTTAGGTTGTAGGATTTAGAATTAGGACTTAGTGTTAGAGTTTAAGGTTTAGAGTTATGATCTAAGTTTTAGGTTTAGCAATTTAAAATTTAGATTTTAAAGAAGGGTTGTATATAGTGGGGGATGCAGCTAATGCATGCAACCCCCTAGTGGAGCAGCTGCATTCCTATTTTTTTCGGAAACACGCTTAAGTTGGTGTGAATTTCTTCCATAATTTTTTTTAATTCAATGTGTAAAGGTAAAAAAATATTTTTGCATACACATTTTAAAAGAAATTATCTTGGACCCCGTTTTTAAATTCAAGATCCGCTACTAGTTGTATAATATTTTTCCCACAACTCATGTATCAAAATATATACCAAACAACCATAAGAAATGATCCTAAACTTGCAACTTAAACATTGTAAAGTTTTTATTCTAAACTTACATTTCTTGGAGAATAAGCATTACTTTCTTGACAATGAACATATAGTTTCAAAGATAGGCAAGAATAATAAACACTCATAAAAGTATAAAACCATAGCTTATGCCTCCTCAAATGTTACATTGCTAAATATTTTAAAACTTTGAGACATAAGAAGAAAAGACCAAGAGAAAGAGAAGCGTGGAGATGGAGATGGGAGCACAATACTTTGGGCACGATCATCCGATGGTGTTCAACGAAGTGCTGAGCCTGAGCAATCAAATCAAAGAAGCTACTTGCTTAAGGTGCGGGGAGACGGTGTCCGAGTCGAGCTTCAGCTGCGCGGAATGCATGCTTTACCTTCATAAGAAATGTGCCGAGTCACCTCCGGAGATCGATCACCCTTTCCATCGGACTCACCCTCTTGTCCTCTTACCGAAGCCGCCGTACGAGGGGGTATGCGCTTGCAATCTTTGCGGCAAAGCCTGTGAGAAATCTGTTTACCACTGCTCTTGTGAATTAAACCTTCATATCAAATGTGCTTTGTTTTCACTTAACATTGCTAAAAAGGAACTTGGGGAGCTTGAATGCTTAACCATCAAAGTTCCATTGCTCTCCACTGAGGATGATGATAAAGAACTTGAAGGGGCCAAGTGTTTTGTGTGTTGGGAACCATTGTTAGAATCCATGCACTTTTCTCTTGATTCTGGGTTTAATTTCAACCTACATAAGAAATGTGTTGAATTACCTATTGAAATCAAGCACCCTAATCATAAAAAACACCCTCTCCTTTTGCGGTTTAATGTCGAACATTTCTCTTGCAAAATCTGTCATCAAAAGCCATCTGCACATGGATTTACCTATTCTTGCACACCTTGTAAGTTTGCACTTCATGTAACATGTGCAGAGTTACCTCCTGTACTTAATCTCCCCTGTCACCGTCAACATCCTCTTGCTCTACAGTTCAATCGTAAAAAGCTTTCGTGCAAGAGATGCGAAGAAACCCTGCACAATAAGCCTGTTTATTCTTGTTCATTCTGCGAGTTCGCGCTTCATTCCGAATGCGGGTCACCGCCACTTACCATCACAAACAGAAACCATGAACACCCCTTCACTTTGTTTTGGACACAAGGCTCGTTCATTTGTGATGCATGTAGTCTCGAGGGACGTTTCGTGTCCTATATGTGTTCTACCTGCAACATTTCAGTTCATGAATTCTGCCCTTCCCTACCACCGATAATCCAAATCCCGCGACATAAACACCCGATTTTCCACAAATATTTTCTCCCGAGTCGAGAATTTAAGAATTGTGTGTGCAGAATTTGTTATGAAGAAGTGAAAATTGAGTATGGAAGTTACTCTTGCTTCAACTGCAAGTTCATTGTCCACGTGCATTGTGCTCTAGAGAAAAAAGGGTGGTTTAAGGTGATTGAGGCTAAAGATGTTGATGGAATAGTTCCCAAAATGTCTACTAATCCCATCATTTGTATTGAGAGAAATGAAGATGGAGAAATGACAAAAGTAAAACATTTCAGCCATGGACATGATCTGATATTGAAGAAAAATCTCGTGGAGAAATATTGCGACGGGTGTGTGCTACCGATCTCGAATCTGTTTTATCATTGCTCACACTGTGATTTCCTTCTCCACAAAACTTGTGCTGAATTGCCTAAGAAGAAGCAGTTGTGGTTCCATATCTGTCAACAGTTCCTCAACCTTGTTGCAGGCCATATTTTCAAATGTGGCCTTTGTCGAAGCGAGTGCAACGGCTTCTCCTACAGATGTGATGACTGTGATATTCATTACTGCCTTCATTGTGCAACGAGGGGCTATACGATCAAGCATCGAGGACACAAACACTCTCTCTTCTATGATCGTAATCACGAAGGACGGTGCAATGCCTGCAACGTTAAACGACGTGGTCTCTTCAAATGCAAGCGTTGCTCTTTCAATTTACACATCAAATGTTTGAGGCTGCCGCTTAGGGTTTGGCATGGTTGCGATCGACATCTACTTGCACTCACTTACAAAGAGAATAACAAGTACCCTGCATATCTGTACTGTGACATTTGTGAAAAGAAGAGAGACTCGAGTCATTGGTTTTATCGTTGTGCAACCTGTGATGTTTCTGCTCATCCCGGATGTGCTCTCGGAAGGTATCCGTTTATCAAACCGGGGAGCGTTTACAACGAATTAGAGGATCATTCGCATCCTCTAACTTTTGTAAAGAAGACATTTTCTGGTCCAGGATGCCACAAATGTGGTGAACCATGTCAAGATTTGGCACTTGAATGTGCAGATTCTGCTTGTGATTATACTGTGCATTGGGATTGTGCAAAGCCAGATTACCTTAGAAGCAGAAAGCCTGCACGTTATAAAACTGAAACAGATCAAGTTGTTCCGGACTCGGACTTGGACGAAAACACAGAGGCATCATGCATGATCCTGGTACGTTCTTGTTGTAAGAACTTTTCCATTTCTGATTTAATATGAAGTACGAACTCATTAAGCACTTATCGTTCAAAGCTTTCCTGTAACATATTTTTCTCATTTCTTCCTTCTGTCATGTGCACTTTCATATATTAATCTGATTTATTGGAAATTTGGGCAGTGAAATCGGACGACGACGATGAAGAAGAAGTAATGTTGGTTAATAGCCTCAAAGATTGTAATGCATAAAGAATAAAGTTTGTAAATAGTGTCAAGGATTGTAATGCATTTATGGTGTGGATTCATAAAACTTAATAATTACGACTCACTCCTCACCTCCATGTCAATGTACTCATTTTCTTATAATAAGATCTCACTCCCTCATATTCTTACCTGAAGTGGAAAATGGGATAAAAGTTTTACCATTTTGCAAAACGAGCTCCCTGTTGGCAGTATGCAGCAGAACATGGCGCCATGACTCGTTGTTTAAGCCAGCCAGCAGAACCAGACCCTGCAGTATTCGTATAATCGAACTCTTACTAATGGATGGTCGATGTTCTTCTGTTCGACCACAATATTGCCATCATCGATCGTGGATTGGTAGAGGGTTTTCTCAAAGAGGATGTACTGCCCGTGAACAGGAGCTGAAACAGGCACTGTCCTATAGTATTCACGGATAGCCTATGTGTTCTATAATCCAATTGAAGAAAATAGAGATCTGTTTTTGACGGATTTGTTGATAATGTCATGAAAATGAAAGAGAGATTTGCATAATTTTTAAGGACCAAACTGAAAAAATATGAAAATGTTGAGGGTCATTTTTTTATAATTATAGATCAAATTAATTAAATGCGTAAACATTGAAGACTAAATAAATAATTATTTCACGCCAGTCATTTGTTAGGAAATAACAACACTGTGATTGAAATGATACAAAACCATTAGTCTAATGACAGAAACATACCGATTATTCAAGGACCACATCAACTATTCGTTAGGTGATTGAATGATATAAAAGATTAGTCGAATACCAGAAACATATTTTTTTAAGGCCCAACTTGTTAATTTGAGAAGGAAACGTATTTTAGAGGTGTTTGAAAGTCAACTTATTAGTGCCAAACACCTAACTTTTTTTTTTTTTTTTGAATATAAACACCTAACTTTTAATTGTGTTGAAGATCAAGTAAGATCTTCAAATTAAACGTGGCCATCCAATGTGCTCGTTAGAGAAACGTGGGAACCTTTTCATCCTCACCCTTACCGGCCGAGGCGTGGAGCACCGTCTCAATCCCGACCTGATCAGCTCCATCATCGCTGCGCTTTCACAAGCCAAGGCTGAGTCGACCCGTGGTTCGGCTCTTGTCACCGTGTCGCATGGCAAGTTCTTTTGCAATGGCTTAGATCTTGATTGGGTCAACGCCGTAGCTACATCCAATCAAGAAGCCCAACAACACTTCTATCACTTGTACGACTCCCTCAAACGGCTCGTCTTGGCCTTCATCTCCCTTCCCATGCCTACTGTCGCTGCGGTCAACGGCCACGTCGCCGCTGCCGGTGTAGTGCTCGCGCTCTGTCACGACTACGTGATCATGAGACGTGACAGGGGTGTGCTCTACATGAGCGAGTTAGATAAAGGGATTGGAATTCCTCAAGTCTTCATGGCCTTGTTTAGGGCCAAAGTTTCGGGTTCGACTCGACGTGATATGTTATTGCGTGGGTTCAAGATAAAGGGTGAGGAGGCATTGAAAATGGGGATCGTGGAGGCCATTTACGACGGCGAGGAGGGAGCCACGAATGCCGGGACGGAAATGGGCAATGATTTGGCCAAAAGAAACTGGGATGGTCAAGTTTATGTTGAGATTAGAAAAGGGTTGTATCATGAACTTTGTGGCATGCTGGGAATGGCGTCCAATGTTATTGCAACTCCAAAGCTTTGATTCATATACGAGTTAATTTCCTTGTGTTTGATTAGTGTTATTAATTGTTGAATACAATAATCATGTTCGTGTAAAACAATTGAACTTAATATCAATATTAATGATTATATTCTTAATACAATCGTAACAGACTTAATTATAAAATAAGTTTAATTATACATTTATTTTACAATAGTTCCTAAAGTTTATTTTTTTGTCAAAATTATAAACATATGACGTCTCATTCTACTAGTATTTTAAGGTAGATCCGTCAATTATCGTTTAAGAAATTTATTATACAATAAACATATGACACACAACCCGATTGTTTAATTTCTTAAAAACTTAAAAATTTTAATTTTCTAAAAGAAACTCCCTAAAAGTCTCAACTCCATAAATTCATATATTGTTACCGTCGAATCAACCACTATAGTCCATTGCTTTCGCCGTCATCAGACCCTCACTACTGAATATCTTACTTTCGTTGTAAGAAATCAACAAATAAAATAATACGAACAAGAAAATGACAAACAATGTTTCGAATGACGAACGTGAAGGACGAAAAAAGTCACAAGATGGACCTAACAATGACAGGAGGAGGAAACTTCATTGATGCGGCGGCAGGGGCGAATGTATGTAGGTACCGGGTGGGTCACATGACCCAACACTAATTCTTGGGGTAAACTATAACAGATGTCACTCAATTATGGATAATGTTATATTTAAGTCATTCAATTTTTAAAAGTAACATTTGAGTCACTCAAATATAGGTAATGTTACATTTAAGTCACTCAAATATGGGTAAGATTACATTTCGGTCACTCAATTCTGGGTAAGGTTACATTTTAGTCACTCAATTATGGGTAAGTTTACATTTGGGTTGCCCTTCATACTTAAAAAAAGGGTAAACTACATAAATGACCACCATATTATTGGTAAAGTCGCGATTTGACCACCTTACTTTTTTTTCTAAGCAATTAAACCACCAAATTATTTAATTGGTTGCAATGTGACCACCAGCCGTTAAAAACTAATAGAAGCTGTGACGTGCCAGTTAATAAAATTGGTATAATTACACATTTGATCCCATTTATTTGTACATTTTATCAATTTGATCCCAATTTTAATAAATAAAATAATTTTATTATTTAATTAGATTACGACACGTGTCATCGTATTATTGGAGGACTTTATTTATATATTTTTAATTTAATAATTTTTATTTTGCTCCTCCAATCAGGTGGTGACACGTGTCACCAGATTGAAGGAGAAAAATTAAAGAAACAAGCACTTACCTCCAGTGGGATTTGAACTCAGGGTAATTGGGTTGAAGGTGAGCACTTATACCACTAAGCCAAAGCTATTTTTGTAATTTATTGTACACAATATAATATATATCTTAGTTTATTACTCATGCCAGGAAAAAAAATAAGAAACATACCTCTGGCAAGATTCGAACCCAACTTTCCTGGGTTAAAAATGAGCATTCCTACCACAAAACCAATGTAATTCTTATGATATAATGTACAAAATCTATTATATAACTTAGTTTGTTTCTAATGTCAAGAAAAAGAAAATAAATATAGATTAAAGAAACTCGAATATGACACTTTTGGGATGCATAAAATATTTAAACCACTGAAATATATCTAATAATTAAATTATTAACCATTTTATTTTTATTAAGTTTTAATTAAATTATTATATTAAAAAATAAAAAAATATATTAAAATTTTATTTAACGAATATAAAATTAATAAATTGTGTTTGTGATTTTAGACTCGTTAAATAAAATTTTAATATAATTTTTTATTTTTTAATATAATAATTTAATTAAAATTTAATAAAAAAATAAAATGGTTAATAATTTAATTAAAATTTAAATTATTAATTTTATAAAAAATTTAATATAATTTTATAATTTTTTATTTTTAACCATTTTATATTCGTTAAATAAAATTTTAATATAATTTTTTATTTTTTAATATAATAATTTAATTAAAATTTAATAAAAAATAAAATGGTTAATAATTTAATTGTTAGATATATATCAGTGGTTTAAATATTTTATGCATCCCAAAAGTGTCATATTCGAGTTTCTTTAATCTATATTTATTTTCTTTTTCGTGACATGAGAAACAAACTAAGTTATATAATAGATTTTGTACATTGTATTATAAGAATAACATTGGTTTAGTGGTAGGCATGCTCACTTTTAACCCGGGAAACTTGGGTTCAAGTCTTGCTATAGGTATGTTTCTTGTTTTTTTTCCTGGCATGAGTAATAAATTAAGATATATATTATATTGTGTACAATAATTCACAACAATAGTTTTGGCCTAGTGGTATAAGCGCTCACCTTCAACCCAGTTGCCTTGGGTCCAAATCCCATTGGAGGTAAGTGCTTGTTTCTTTAATTTTGCTCCTTCAATCTGGTGACATGTGTCACCACCTGATTGGAGGAGACGACACGTGTCGTAACCTAATTAAATAATAAAATTATTTTATTTATTAAAATTGGGACCAAATTGATAAAATGTACAAATAGCGGGGATCAAATGTGTAATTATACCAATTTTATTAACCGCCACGTCACACCTTCCGTTAGGTTTTAACGGATGGTGGTCACATTGCAATCAATTAAATAATTTGGTGGTTTAATTGCTTAGAAAAAAAGTAAGGTGGTCAAATCGTGACTTTACTAATAGTATGGTGGTCATTTATGTAGTTTACCCTAAAAAAATTACTGCTACAAAAATTACATTTGGGTCCATACTCAAATGCTTGAACTTTTGATATCCTTTGTCTTTGAAACTCGGAAGAACTTCCACGATATCACACTTATGTCTTTAAACGTTCTATTTGACACGAAAATATGGTTGATCCTGAATTTCTCTACTCATCCCTTTATCAATTCAACTTCTTTGTCACTTTTATCAATTGGAGATTGTTATTATTTTTTTAAATCTTTTTTAAGTAGAGATATTTCTTTAACAAAATATTTTTTTATGCTTATTTAGTTTGTCGTAGTCAAATTTATTGTCTGGAGACATTCGAAGCCTTAAACCTCTGAATAAAGTAACTAGGTGAACCACCAATCTTAAATTCCTGAATCCGCTCCTGGATGTAAATAACTTGCATACCCTGACTATATGGTGGATCTGCCGCTGTGGTTGATACGTATACAATTTAAAGTTCGTTTAAAAAGCAGAAACAAGTCTTATGATACAACTTACAAAGACAACCTATATAACATCTCCATGATATGGACAATTTTATGCAAACATTTGCTTCCCCAATGTTGTGAGGACTAAGTATAAACGTACAATCCTGCATAACGAAAGGGGAGGAAAACATATCATTCACGCTAGCCACGAAAAAACATTATTATATTTTAAATCTCTAAATTACAATTTACAAAGCAATATGATGTATAATACCTACAAGGCTAACACCAATATGAAACAACTCAATTTACCTATTACCAATTTATATTCAATTAATAAAAAGAAGAAAAAAATGAATGCATTTGTTAAATTGATTCAACGAAATTAGTAAAAAGATTCATTAATTCAAAAAGCCATATTTTTACTTTTACTCTCGATTAATTAGTTAGAAAAAAAAAACGTAAACATAAAATCACTAAATATTTAATTATTCTATCATTGCTACATGTCTAAGTGAACGAACAAAAGGTTTTAGACTCTTAAAATCATGTAAAACAAAATTTAAATAATACTTGAAATATACTATTATATATTGAATAAACGAATAGTTTAAAATATAAAAATTACATACTTTGAGCGAAAGGTCTTGAAATTAAAAAATCGAGAATTTTGTGTTTGAGAATTAAAAAAAAAAGTCAAAACTGAGAATAAAACTTGAAATATACTTTTTTTTCAGTTAGTTTTCGTATTCTCTTGTACTTGGTTTTTTTAGCTTTTACGTAGGGTTATAAATAAATCCGCTCAAATGAATTATTTGTAGACTCATAATAAAGAATAAGTTATTACTTGTGAAAATTTATAGTCAGATATTTATTACCATTTATACGTGGGTTGTAACAAATAAAATTTCAAGATGACACAAATAAAATTTCATAAAATTTGAGACATGTTAATTGTCCTAGTAGTCAAGGATGCTCATGTTGTCACATTTTGTATGCCTTTTAGTCTTGACACTTACCATTTGCAGGGTTGTCATGGGTAATATGGGCGCCCGCCCAGGCCCCATTTTTTCCGAATATTTATAGTTAGATTTTAATATTTTTTAATATTTATTATTTAAAATTTAATTTTTTAAAATTTAATTTTTAATAATAGTTATAAAGTTCTATTCTTAAAATTTATTTTTTCCGATATTTGTTATTAAGGATATTTTTTTTTCAATACTTGTTATTATAGCCTCATTTTTTCGAATACTTGTAATTAGGGGCCCATTTTTATTATTTATTGTTATTTTAATACTTGTTATACAAAATTTTCAATATTTGTTATTATGAGGCCAATTTTTCAAAACTTGTTACTAGGGGTCTATCTTTTCTAATATTTGTTATTAGGGTCATACTCTTAAATTTTATTTTTCTGATATTTGTTATTACGAGTCAATTTTTTTTCTTCAAAACTTGTTATTTATGGTCTATTTTCCCCAATATTTGTTATTACATGCATACTCTTAAATTTTAATTTTTCAATACTTGTTATTAGGGTTCCATTTTTCCTATATTTGTTGTTACAAGAATACTCTTAAAATCCTTTTTTTTTTCAAAATTTGTTAATAGGGACTTTTTTTTATATATCACTTGTTACTAAGGGTCTAATTTCAAATTTTTTTTTTCCAATACTCGTTATTAGGGGAAAGGGTGAGCAAAACTCCATTCGACTCGAAAAAACTGATTTTTTCGACTCGACTAGTCTTGACTCGAAAAATATTTCAAATAAAGTTTGAGTTGTAAAATAAAAATTCTAATAACTCAAAATTTTAGTATTTAGTAGATAAATTTTTAAGTTCGAGTCGTAAGGACTCGTAAACTCGCATAACTTGAAATATTTTTACTCAACTTATCTCGATTGAACGCTCACCCTTAATTAGGGGCCTATTTTTTAAGTTCGCCCATGTGCCACAAAAATCTCAAAAACGGGCCTGACCATTTGGAATGTAAAAGCTCTCTATTTAATCAAAAAAATTTATAAAATTTTAGAGTGGGTACAATCAACAAAACAAGCAACTAATACGAGAAAATTTAGATTTTAGAGTAGGCACGTGCCTACCCTGAAGACAACATGCATCTGCAATTACCTCATATTTTCCTTCCTTTTAATTTTTGATTCTACTAAGCAACCCTTAAACTTATTTATTTTTTCAATTTTTTCTCTCTTTCTTCCCTTCTACTTTTTTTTCTCTACCAAACAAAAGCTAAAATAATAACGAAATAAAATATAAAATACTTATTTAACAAAAAAATTAAATACTTATTGCAAAAAAATGGTTTAAATAAGTATAATTGTATGAAAAATATATTAAAAAAAATTGTATGAAAAATGTACTGAATATATCAAATAAAATCACTTAAACCTGGGAACCCGTATTAACAACAGCAATCGGAATCAAATAGATCTGAATCGAAAAACTCAAATCTTTCAAGACCCTATTTGAATACATCCGACCCGAACCAACAGTCCAATTTATCATTTTCCCGATCCGAATCTACTGCGCTTTGTATTCTACCTCTCCTTCTCGTCTCGCTTTCAGACAGTACTAGTTTCTTCAATTGTATTTCGTTAAATTTAAGGTTTTTAATCCAAAAACAAAAAATGGGGTTTGTTTCTTTCGTCGGAAGAGTTCTTTTCGCTTCGATATTCCTCCTCTCTGCTTGGCAAGAGTAAGTTTCACTTCAGATCTACACTTCTTTTCCTTTTTAACTTTTCTAATGGGAACTGTTTGTTTCTCGAGAGAAAAAAAGGAGAGGGTAGTTTAGATCTTAATTCAGATTTGGAACCCACAGCTGTTTCGAACTGTTAAAAGCAGATTTCGAATTTATTTTATGACGATTTAATGATTTTTTTTTTGGTCTTTGAAGGATTGATAATTGTTGGGTTTTATGTTAATCGATGTTGTTTATAGTAAAGATGGTAGCATTGTTTGGAAAATAGAAAAGTAGTGCAAATTAAGGTCTCAGATATGGTAATTTCTTTATCTATGTAAAAGTCTGAAATTTTGATGATGATGTTCCTGTTAAATTGCTTAGATTTTATAAGCCCTATGGCAGTTATACATATATCTTTTGTCTGCTTGCTGGATTCCCCTTTTTAACGCAGAAATGTTCATGATTAACTCTTGTAAGTTATAGATCTCATAAATACCACAAGTTTAGCTCAAGTGGTTGGTGCATGATTTTACAGAGTAGGAGTGTGAACCTAAGCATTTGGCTCTAGTGTTTAGGCCATGATCCCAAATCAAAGGGTTCGAATATAGAGTGAGGTCTTAGGATGACAAAACCTTGAGGGACTTGTGGTGCCCATAGGGGAAAATCTTGGATTACACCAGAAATCAACCACGCTCGTCGGGGCAAGGCGTGGGGCCCATGACCATCATATGGTGATGGGTCAATGCTGTGTTGTAAGGCATGCCTAAGTGTTGTGCTAGCAACATAATCGTCTCAAGCAATTCTCCTTTTATTTTTAACGTTCTTCTTTAATTTTACCTTTACCAGTAAGAAAACGGATGATGTAAAACTCCCATCTTCTCGATATTTGATTGTTCAACACGTATGAAACCGTAATGAAATAATGCATATTGGCCAACAAAAATAAATACATTTTTTCATGTTTTGGAGATAAACTAGACCGTTCTGTGGAGTTTATTATCATAAGTATATATATAAAGACACACATGCAAACACACATAAATATGCATATTGTGCTTTACTACACTAAGAGATTGTTTTTGTGCTTTGCACCCTTAACAACACTTGCTCAAAGTAGAGTTCGAATCCCATTTTCCCAAATCAAGAGTGTTAGGACCAGGATTATTGATTTTTTTTTTCAAGTTTGATGCATTCATAGTCCTGGCTATATTATTAATGTTATTGTTTATAATTTTTTGCATTCTACAATTATGAGATTATTATCCTATCTAATGATGGTGGAGTTTAAAATTCCAAAAGCCTTTTGAATAATTGACATGTGTCATTTTAATTGTAAAAACAGAAATTAAAATGAATTATGGAATTAATACATGGAGTGTTATTTGAGATACTGAAACCAATATGTTTTAACTAAATTGACACGTAATGGGGGTCTTGAAAGAATATGGCATTTTTGGATATGATGTGATGCATTGTCCTTGTGTTGAATATGAATTTTGGATTTTTGTGGTTGGGCTAAGGCGTGGTTTGCTTGCTTCTTCTCTTACATTATGTGTTCATGTGTATAGGTTCAATGAATTTGGTGACGATGGGGGACGAGCAGCGAAGGCATTGAAACCAAAATTCAATGTCTTCTCAAAGACTGTGTTAGCTCATACAGGGGTGCAAGTTCCAGAATTCGATGTAAGAATTGTTTTATTTCACCACTGAGATAAACTTATTTATGTGTCTAGTTTTTCTAATGTCATAACCCTTGGAGCCGTTATCTACAGATTAAGTATCTAGTTGCTGCTTCTGTTGCCTTTAAAGGTGTCGGGGGAATCCTTTTTACATTTGGCAGCAGTATCGGAGCTTATCTTCTGGTTCGTTTATGGACTTATGTATCATTTTTAGTTCATAGTTCAATTATCAACAAAGTCGACTGATGTATTACACTTTTCTACTCGTGTAGATTCTGCAACAGCTCATTGTTACTCCTATATTGTACGACTTCTACAACTATGACACAGAAAAGAAAGAATTCAATATACTTTTCATCAAATTCACACAGGTTAGTAGTTGATATATGTTCCATTTCTCCCTTCCAATTATACATTTCTTGACGTTGATTCATTTCAAGTTATATTTTTCTAAACTAAATTCCCTTCTCAGAACCTGGCGCTGTTAGGGGCATTATTCTTCTTTATTGGCATGAAGAATTCAACACCCAAGAGACAACTCAAGAAAAAGGCTCCAAAAACAAAAACATTTTGAAAAGGAACATCTAGGTTTTTGTTCGATCTCCGTCTACCTCGATGAACCACATATCTATTTATATATGCTTGTGTCATGGCTTCGTTTCGTCACGATTAGGGGGGGGGGGGGGGGGGGGGAGCATATTATTACTTGGACAGCTCAATATCGTTAACTGCAAAGTTTAGTTCATTGTTATTTACTTTTCAGAAAGGCTTTGGTAATTTTGATTTTGAATCTGCTGCATCTTTTGGTTTTACCCATTTTCTTGGGATTTTGAACACCTCAAAGAATGAAGTGTATTGTGCTGGAATAAATCCATCTTAGATGATTTTGCACTTGTTGGTCCTTTAAGTGGCAATTTTCAAGCCAACAAGACTTGGACACAAGCAGGATAAAGTGGCTTATCAATACCTCGCCATTCATTCGTAATCTTAGGATAGGCTGCCAACAAAGTCTAGATTGTTGAGTTGGGAATGCCTAACTGATTTACGATTAGTTTGGTGTAGTTATCTGTACTAGGTCTGGCAGGAACGCAATGGTAGGCTGCATGAAGTTGGCCCTCGATAGGTTGACGTTCTTCAGTTCTTGCTTTGCAGATAGCAAAAAATTGTTCGTTTTAGTTGGTAGGCTGCACTAGGTTGGTTCTCTCTTTTTCCTCTTTTGCTGCTGATTAGGGATTGATTTAATCTTTTGGTTTGTTATGAAATGTTTTTTAGTTTAGCTGTTGTGTTTATTTGATTGTAGGCAATTTTAAATCAAAAACCATTTTTTATTAATTAATTGGAAAAATGACCCCGCCATCTTTTATTTGGAAAAAATACCCCTAAATCTGCCACGTATGGAGAACTCGCTTTCAGAAAAACGCGAGACTAAATATCGCTTTTTGCAGAAAGCGAGTTCTACATACGTGTTAACGCTTTTCACTATAACGGACTTAACAGAAACTCGCGTTCTGCAAAAAGCGAGTTCCCCGAGAATTTTAAGAGTCGGCTTAATTTATCACGGGGAACGAGTTCTTTGTAAATCGGGATGGCAGACCAAGCGTCCATAGGCACGTTCGAGCAATATTTCGAGGTTATTAATCGTATAATTTTAGTAAACATTGAGTTTAGGTGTGTAGTACTAGAACATGTCTTTCATTTGACACCAATATGGGCAAGTTTGGTGCATTTTAAACCGAGTAAAATTCGCGTTGAAAACGGTTCCATAGTTTCTTTTTGTGAATGAATGAAAATATAAAATGGTATGATAGGCTTGTTCTGTTAAAATTTTTGAATTTTTATTTCGAGAATTACCACAATTTTTTTTATCTTGGAGGCGTTGTAGTGGAACTTGTCTTCGATCTGAGACTGATATTGGCACACGCGATACATGGAGAAGGGTATAAAATTTGCGTTGAAAATGGTTTCATAGCGTGGTTTTGTACAAGAACGACAAGGGGAAAAGAGAATTTTTAAAACGAATTAGATCTTATTATTTAAACCGAAACTTGAGGAACACAAACAATAAGAAATTACAATCACTTAGTTGATACGATGACCCGAGAGATTAGGACACTTGTTACGCGTGTGTCCGGGATTTTTACATATAGTGCAATGTTTCTTTTATCCGGTTCGTTCTCTATGTTCGACCATATCCTCCGCACAGTAAATTTGTGTCGATCGTAGACATCCATTTTCTCGTAGTAGTGCAGGATCTGGGCGTATGGTAGGTTCAGCTTCAACGACATACATATCAATTTTATTTCCGATGGGAGGAAACATTTTTTCGTAAACCTTGAATGCCGTTTCTAGTAAGTATATCGAATCAAGCACTCTCATATAGTGAATCCGTTGGGAAGAACAAGCAGCAATGGCGTGTGCGCACAAGTATTTGAATGTTTGGAAGACTCCGCACTCGCAGGTTCTTTTCTTAAGATCTACCACGTACGCGTTGTGCTGTATGCCTTCCAACGGCCTTGAAAATTCTGAAACACGGAACAAATGACCTTCTCGAGAGAAGAGAGTTGCGGTCATTACATTTGAATGGCGCACGTAAGTTTGCAATTGTTCAAGGAGGTTCCGGTGGACTTTGTGGCCTCCTGCCATGTACTCAGTTGCTTGCCTTCCTAACGTTGCAAATATGGTAGCCAAACGATAGTAGGTCACTTTGACAACGAAAGTGATAGGCAAATGTCGCACTCCCTTGAGTGCTGAGTTGACCGCCTCAACCAAGTTCATTGTCATATGACCATATCATTTACCCCCGTCATATGATCGAAGCCATTTCCCTCGGGATTTTGGCAAGGTAGTATGTGCCATCTTTATTCCTAGCTATCAGTTCTTCGAATAGATGCTCTACCTCATGTACATAATATGAGTTGCCTAGGGAATGACAGTTGAATAGTTATGGGCGAACAATACATGCAAAGATATCGTAAATGCAAATGACCTAAAAGATGTACCCATTCAAAGCACCATAGCACGTTCATCTAGGTTCTTGTAGTTCTACAAGTAGTTGGTCGCAATGTGTCGTAAGCAGTAACAGTGGTAAATATAGGGAGGCTCCCAAGACTGGCCCAAACGTGTTATTGCCCACTTGATCGTTGTGTCTCTATCGGAAATAACACATATCCCATCATCCATTGCTCGCATTATAGGAGAAAGAACATGTCTCCGTAGGTTCTTAAGGAAGAACAACTAAGACTCAAGATCCTCCTTTTCGACTATTGCGAAGGCTACAGGAACGGTTTTCCAATTGCCATCTTGTGCACCGCCAGAAGTAAAACTTGTGTATATTTCCCCTACAACCAAGTATCGTCGATCTGAACCATCGGCTTCTAGTGCATGAATGCATTGCGAAAATGTCCAAAATAGCCGTTTGAGTTGACAAACACCTAGTACGACACGATCATTTTCGTATGCTGAAATTGTCTCAAGTTTCACAATTGTTCCGGGTATGTGTTTCTGCATCAGGTTTAGCCATGGGCGTAATTGGTTGTAAGATTTCTCCGATTGGCCAAACACTTTTTGTACGGCCCGCCACCTTGCATACCATGCTTTGTGGTATTCAAGAATGTAACCGTGCTTATTTTTAGCTACAACGATACATGTGACAATTGTCACACGGGGATTTGCTTTGACCATTGCTACGAAGGTATCGCATAAGACGTGCACATCTAAGTTCTTGTGATCCTAACTTAGGTTGTTCACGGTGCATGTATGAAGCCCCTCCAGTTTCGTGATTCTCAGAGCCCTCTCGCCTTCTTCAAGGATGACACACGAACCCTCCATTTACATCCCTGTTTTTTGTGGGCGCACTCCGCAATGTAGAAATTTGGTTGGGTCTTGTGCACAGTCGTCGTAACTGCCTGACAAATGTTGTAGTGCTTAATAACGGCCACTGCCAGTTCTTTTGTCAAGGATGTCATCCCAATGGCCAGTTCACCATTAGCACGACGGTTGCAACTGTCAATTGTTTGGAATTGTGAAAATTCTGGAACGTTCAAGGCATTCATATCAACCGTTGTGAAGTGGGATGATGGTTGGTAATAAGAAATAGGTGTAGCCGATACTGGAACGTTGCTTTCCTTCGGATGTTCTTCATTGCCTTCTAAATCTTCGATACAACTTGCTGGAATGTTCACGTCTACTGGTGGTTCATAGAAGGGCCCTTGCTCGTCACCATCGGGTCTGGGTTCCCTAACCGGTTCTTCGTTAGAAGTATCCCCTCGAACTGGTATAGTTTTGCGTCGTCGAGTGCTACCTTTTCAGGCGAGCAGACTGATCGTCGATCGCGAGACCACTCACGAGACCTTTCACGAACCGTATTACCAAGATTAAAGTTGAACTCACCAACACAAGAATGTCTCCTCATAGATGGTTAAACATACTCCGTACTAGGGACATACATTGAGTATCGTCCATATGAGAAATCATCGAAGGGGTTGAACGTTTCATAGTCGGATGACCTCATGTAGTTGTGGGATGATGACGCTACCTCCCCCATACTATACAGATTGTATGTTGCATGTCTTCGCATTGGAGAGGATGTTGCATTGAATTCATCGTTCGGGGGCTGGTTCAAGTCAAACCCAAAACTATCTACGCACGAATGTCTTGGCACAGAAGACGAAGATGCACCGAACTTGTTGCATGGACTATATGTAGTTAGTAGGTTGAAATCATTTTTTAAACCAATCGTCGGGCTATCAACATTGGCATTAGGGTCGAAGTCGAAATTCGCCCATCTCCAGCTTGGGATTTGGATACCAGCATTCGAATCGGAAAATGATGCATGCAACTCGAGGGGCCTTCCTAAAGAATACTCCAAGTGGGTAGCCAACATCAAATCCACATCACTGTTGTTTCCAATGCGACATACTGAGTAGGTTAACGGTTCTAAAGAGATCAGTAGACGATACTTCAACTCGTCCAGATTTTCCCCAAGGCTATGCGGGACACTGTTTTCCACTTCCTTAATCAACTTCTTGTACGATAATCTCCTCGGAATCGTTATTGTCGCAGTATTCACAGATTGAAAAACGACGCCGAGTGAGGCATCAACGATTATCTCACCATCGTAGTATACTAGAACAACAACACCTCTTCGTCTCGATATTTTCCCAGCAATTGAATGACTTGAATGAAAACTATACAATAAAAGTATTCCATTCTGCTTGATATAAGGGAACAATGGACCAATAATTCATCCGAAATATCTAGAAGGATCTCGTTTTTTCAAACGTGTCAGACACATTGTGTCAAGATTACTGACTCAGCAAGGAACTCGTAGCGAGTTCCTTTGAGATTCATGGATCTCGCTTTCTGTAGAAAGCGAGTTCCTTGCTTACTCAGATGGTGACACAACATGTCTGACACGTCTGCAAAAAGAAAATTCTTCCAGATTTTCAGGTGAATTATTGGTCCTTTGTACCCTTTTATTAGGTAGAATAGAATGCATGTTTGAATAATTGAGGTAATGAGAGGTAATGTTGTTTGAATATTTGAAGTAAATTGTATCTTCCTACCGTAACATACTGCAAAAATATGATTTAAGATGATTTGTACCTAACAATGTATCACATAAATAAAGGAGGATAAATTGCAGCGTTGCACATACTTAGAACATTAATGAAGGACCCTAAACCAACTCATAAAACATAATTTGACGATAATTTGAGGACTGAAAGGTTAATCAAAATCATCGTAGTTAGTTGAAATGTCTGAACTTAAGTTCTTTGATCAGATGTTATTTTTATTGGCTGCGCCTGTACATAAAAAGCTTCAACTCGTCGGTAACTGCATCAACATCCGGTGAAGATGGAGCTTGTTCAGTGGTCGCTACGAGTGCGAACGGAGCAGCTTCTATGGGTGCAGACATACTACCTTCACCGGTGTTGACCTCATCAAACTGAACATATAAATGGATGTATTTTGCTCCTATCGAATTGAGCTGGTCATACATGCTACGTGCGTCGGTTTCGTTGGTAAACTTCAGAATGTAGTGCGTTTCAGCTACCATCGATGTTGGAATTTTACATTCCAAGTAAGAAATTTGCTTGTCAGTGCATTTACTAACCTCGTTTGATATCAACTACAATAATTCTTGGAGTGACATATTGCTGGTGATTGTTGAGTCGAAATAGGTACCAAGAAAATAAAATGTTGCGAAAAATTTAGCCATGAGAGGAGCAAAGAGTTGAGTTGGATGTTTTAGTGAAATAGACATAAGAAAATAAAATGGAGCGTGGGTTTTATAGTGAAGGAAAAACACTGCGTGAGTTAATTTAATTCGAAGAAAAAATATAATACAAAAAAATCTATGATTTCATTTATTTTTTATTTTTATTTAATTTCTTTTTCTTTCTCTAACGTTTTCCGCCAAATAATAAAAAACTCGTGACCTCGCGTTCTGCAAAATACGATATTTTTGGGAACTCGTTTTTTTGCAGAATGCGAGGTCTCTTCTGACCGTTCAGTAGACGTGTCTTGTCAACGACACATCGTTTCAAAGGAACTCGCTTTCTACAGAACGTGAGGTCCCTTAAATACCGCGTTTTGCAGAACGCGAGTTCTTTTAAATGTCGCTTCCCAGGGGGTGTGAGGCCTCCTATAAATAGCAGCCCCACATCCTCCTAAACCCTACACCGAAATTTCTATCTTTTTCTTCTTTTCTTATTTAATTTCTATATAATTGCGGGTTTATTGAGGCTAGACGAACGACACTTGTTCAACTATTGGCGGACAAATGAGGTGGTAATATTCTTTTTATTTTTAACTTTAAATTATTTCTTTATTCTTTCATTTATTATTATTATTATTATTATTATTATTATTATTATTATTATTATTATTATTATTATTATTATTATTATTATTATTATTATTATTATTATTATTATTATTATTATTATTATTATTGTTGTTGTTGTTGTTGTTGTTGCGTGTAAAAGAGTCTATCGCAATTGAGTGCAAGTGTACACGTCGCAAGTAATAAAGTGATACTAGAGTATCAGATATCGTCTCCACAGGGACTGGGCTAACCCTTTCCTTCGCTATCTGCACAAGGGGAAAAGAGTAGATTAAGATATTGTCACGAAAATAATAAAGAATACTGGAAAATAAAAGTAGAGAAATCAAGATAGAGAGAATGGGCTGGTATTGAATTGCTCAGTAGTGTAGGTATTGCAGTGCTTAGGGAATCCAGTTCTGTCGCCGCGCCCGTCGCCGACAGCACCTGTCGCGGCGGCTGTCCGTTAGCTGTCGTGGCAGCGAACACACCAACTCCGTACTCCAAGTTTGGCAAGAATCCCAGATCTGCCTTGGCCTATCCCTAGGTCCAAGTCTGTCGATGATCACGTCTTTGATGATATCTTCCGGCGTGAATCGAAGGATGAACACCGATGTGTATGAATTCTTCTTTAGCCACTTAACCTTGCCCTATCCCTAGGCACAAGATAGTTCAACTATAAACTAGAGAACTCGCTCTTATTTCTTTCGTATACTTAACTCTCCCGATGCTAAGTAAATGGATAACCTCACAATGCTCTTCCGATGCTCTTGCAAGATATTAAAACCAAAATAAGAGAACTTGAAGTTTATTTTATTGAACTTGGAAAATCCTAAAACAAAACAACCCTTGCAACTACTTTACAAAACAACCCGTGGCCCTAGGGGGTTTTTAGAACATGTCGACGACGGGTAAACGGCGGAGGGGTTTAGGTTGTCGGTTATGGGGTATGATGTGGGGATTATCTCCTAGGTTAAAATACATGCCCTTATATAAGCTTTGGGCTCAAGTTATCTAAGGTAACAAGGATTACAACTTTAATTAAAAGTATGATTCTAATAAAGATTTAATCTTCAAGGATCCTACTTTTCAGCCGTCCTCCTTGTTTCTTGGGATTTTCTCTCCTTGAACTTTGGCTTGACATATCTTTTGGTCCGGGGCTTGGAAAAATATTTGGTTTTCACACGACAGACGAGCAGAATTTTCTCTATCTATCGAGGTCCACTTTGCTTTTTCTCTTCATAAAACTGCTGTCACCACGCTGTCACGGCAGCATCATGGCAGCATCGTCCTCTTTGTCTGCTTGTCCAGTTCAGCTCTTCTGCTTCTCTGCCCTGCGCCTGCCCTCACCGTCCGCGATGGCGGCAACCTGCCGTCGTCCTTTGCTGTCACGGCAGCTCCATGGCAGCATCGTCCTCTTCGTCTGCTTGTCTAGTTCAGCTCTTCTGCTTCTCTGCCCCGCGCCTGCCTTCACCGTCTACGACGGCGGAAACCTGTCAAAAACAGCCATTTTTAGTAGAATCTGTGCCTTTTATATATTTGTGATGTTTTGCTGTAAACTGACCTAAATACAATGAAATGGTGCTTGAATGCAGCAGAAATATGGGTTAAAAGGGTGTAAATAATAGAACTTTTACACACTCAACAATTATTATTATTATTATTATTATTATTATTATTATTATTGAACTACGAACGAGCATTGACATGCTATCTAAATCGTATCACTGAGGCGCCGAATGAGGATATCATTTCGTTTATTGAGGAAGCCGATTTTGGCCACGTCGCTACTATCGTTGGCGGTACGAGGTTAAACCGTCCTTTTATTAACGCAATATTAGAACGATAGAGGCCAGAGATGTACACCTTTCATCTTCCGGACGATGATTGGTCGACCCTGTTTGCTGACCTGCTGGGAGTTGTTCTGGACAAGTTCGACGGTGGTAAAATCTTATTAACTTTTTTTGAGCAGAATTTTTCAATCATTCATCTGATGCGAATGATGAAACAAAACAGGTAAATATATTTATTTTATTATATATTTTATTTTCTATTTTTAATAATTAAAATATTTATATAACAGTACTTATTATTTCCGCAGCGGTTTGCTCGTGCCCACATCCTACGAATTATTTGAGGGATTTTGATGCCCGAAAAATCTCGCAACAAAGCCCATGTGATGTGGCTATACCATCTCGGTAATTTTGCCGAATCAAGAAGAAAATGTTGGGGAGCACCGGTCTTGGCTTTTTTGTTCAAGGAGCTTTGCAGAATCGTCGACCCTAGTAAAGCCTCAATCGGAGGATGTCTTTTACTACTGTAGTCTTGAGCTTAGTTTCGGATGCCGTTTTTAAGCCCGCGGCCTAGAAACTTGACCTTGTACCTATTTTCACTTATACGGAGGTACTATTAAAATTATTTAATTTAATTTAATTTAATTTATAAATATTTTTAAAACTATGACAATTTTTTTAATTGTTTTTCATTAATGACAGGTGGTGCGTTCCACTCACTCACCAAGGACTACCAGATAGACAACGCAACTATAGACTGTTGATAAACAAGATACAAGACGAGGTCAGGATTTCGGACCATTTTTTCTTAATTCCTCAAACTCTTTTTCTAATCAAACTTTATATAAATCATGTTAAAAAAATTCAGTTCGTGTGGACTCCGTACATTGCTCCTCCGATTTGGGACTATATTCCGCACGACATTATGGACACCTCTCACGTCTGGATGCTGCGAGTGCCACTAATCAACTACGAAATTGTCGAGTTCCTACTAACCGAGTTCTGTGACAATTTGGCTACATCCAAGGGGTTCTGGAGCCGCCACCCAATTTGGACGAATGCCATCGGTTGACGTGGCCGCCCATCTGTGCACCCATTGTGAATCAGGATGTCACTTTCGATTATATGCATTGGTACCAGCAAAATGGGAAGCCGCATATACTGATTTCAAAGAAGCGCGAGCGAGAAATTAAGGTGCCTCAACAAAACCACCCGCTCGTACAACGTCAAGCCACCCAGAGCCAGCCAATGCAGCGCGGTACCAAAATGGGGCCTGAAAGCCACAGATGGCGAACTCACACTACAAAGGCCTCATCGTCTGGAACAACGCAAGCATCAGATCACTTTGCGACACATCGTTCGACACCAGCACCAGGACTGACATTTATGCACTCAGCTTCGTCATCGTTTCTGCAGATGAGTGGTCCTAAGACGTTTCAGCATATGAGGCCTCCACCCGAGTTCTGCTTCACAGATGCCTATTGTCCCTTCATGCCGATGAGTTCATCATATGTTCCTTCGGTGTTCGATGTTCTACCGTTGGCAGCATAGTTTGACTACAACATTTTCGAGCAAACGCTGCCGCATAGGTTGTTCTACACCGGCCTTGGTTCCAGCAGTGGTCCGCGTTTCGAGCACGATCATGGTGTTGGTGATGATGGCGCTACTGATGAGGACGACGATAGAGCACATGACGTTCGAAGGAATTCACCACGTGATCGTCGTGCACCCAACTGCGGAACAGGTGGACATATGCATCATTAGGACGGGGGGATGTATAAAAAAAATTAATTATCTTTATGCATGACTTTATTTCTAATTTTATAATTAACAATATTTAATTCTGCCTTATTTATTTTTTACATAGTTTTATAATTTATATTTAATTTCGCTCTTTTTTTTGGATAAACAATAACCTACATTATTCGATTAATAAACCGAACAAGCCTATCACGCCTTTTAAAAGCAAAATCGTTCAAAAAAACAAGTTATGGAACCGTTTTCAACGCGAATTTTACTCAGTTTAAAATGGACTGAACTTACTCATATTGGTGTCGAATGAAAGACAAGTTCTAGTACTACGTACCTAAACTCAATGTTTACTAAAATTATACGATTAATAATCCCAAAATATTGCTCGAACATGCCTATGGATTCATGGTTTGCCAAACCAATTTACAAAGAACTCGCTTTTTGCAAAAAAAAAAAGAGTTTCCCGCTATAAATTCAGTCGGCTCTTCAAATTCTCGAGGAACTCGCGTTTTGCAGAAAGCGAGTTCCTGTTAAGTTTATTATTATGAAAAGTGTTGCCACGTATGAAGAATTCGTTTTGTGCAGAACGCGAGTTCATGTCTCGCTATTCCCAAAAGGCGAGTTCTTCATATTTGACAGATTGAGGGTCATTTTTCCAAAGATAAGTCAACAGGGTTATTTTTTCAAATAATAAATAAAAAAGGGTTTTTATTTAAAACTGCCTTGATTATATTTTTAGCTGTACAACGATGATTCTTTTTAAATAGGCTTAAATATATATGTAACACCCGAGTTTAGGGATTGAGAGAAAATAATATTTAAATAATATTACGAGTCTCGGTTCTATAATTAAAATAATATTATATATTATGTGGACTTTGTAATTTCAAAGCAAACATTTTATGATTGGACTAATTTGAAATGAAACTCAAATTACATGGATTTTTTAAAGTAAAGGAGAATTGTCATTCATTAATGGCATTTTTGTAATAAAATGGTCTTTCAAATTTTAAACCTCTTTTCTATTAAAAATGAAACCTTGTCATCTTCTTCACTCTTCCAATCCCCATTTCCACGATAAGTAAGACCTCTCCCCTCCATTTTACTATTCCATTTCCTTGCTTCTTCATTTCAACTCGGTTTTGAAAGGTAATTACGTTTTCATCTTGCTCTCATCTTCCTCTCTTCAAAAGTACATTTAGATTTCATTTTTATCCATATTTTGGAAATTTGGGTTTTCATGGAAAAATGATAAAGGTTAAAGCTTTATGGGTTTTTACTAAAGCTTTTGATTTAATAATGTTAGATATGTTGTTTATGAAGCATAGGGTCCAATATATGTGATTTTTATTTGGTTTTATAAACATTCCCGGATTTGAGTTTTGGTGGGTTTTTAGGAGGGTTTTAAGGGAGTTTTAGGGGTTGTTTATGTTGGAATTTGAGGGCTGATGATAGTATGGTATATGAGGGTCATTTTGGGCGTGTTTGATGATCGTTTGGTTGATTGAAATGGAAGATTTCAGTGGGTTTTGAGGGCTGCTCGGGAATTCTGTTTTGGGCATGAATTTGGGTGTTAAATTGCTTGGAAATGTTATTCTGAGTTGTTCCAACGGCTAGTAATTGATTGTTGGTGTTTTGTTTGTGTTTGGATTTGATTAGAATCAAGGTTTGACATCGGTGAGACATCGAAAGTGAATCCAGAAGCTTGAAGGTGTTGGTTGCTTGATAGTTGAGCTTGGAAGTGAAGGTGAGTGGTTTAATGTTTTCAAAATGGTTTTGAGTATTTGGTTCAAGCATGTGGACTAGGTTGGGCTTGGTAGACCCACCTAGAGTTAGGATTAGAGTGGTAGCCTAATCCTAAGCTTTAATTAGAGACTTTGGTTGCACTCTTTAATTGTTGTTTATGCCTCATTATGATTGTGTTATGATGGTTATGTATATATGTGTTATACATATATGTTGAGGCATGATATTGATGCATTGTGATATGCATGTGGATTGTTCATGATTGTGATCATGGTGAGTACGTGCTAAGCACGGAAGTGATATGAGATGTTGTGGATTTTGTTTAATGTTAGCGCTAGTATGCTTGGGTACAAATGATCGATCATTAGGATGTTAGTGTGCACACGTGAGTCAAATGTGCGCGTGGTCTTGATGATGGTAGTCATCAAGATGGAGTACGAGTTCGCCCGGAAAACCTTCTTATATATATTAGTCGATGATGAGTGTAATCCCATCGACGAGGCGTGAGGATGAGTGGAATCCCCTCCGCGAGAACGGTGATGAGTGTAATCCCACCATGAGGTAAAGTTGTTGTTGGATGTGAGTTCCAACGTGTTTATCCGCGTATTCGAGTCATAACTAGGTGCCAATATGAATTGATATGTGATCAATATGATATGGAATGTGATTTCCTATTTGGATTATTATATGTGTTTACATATGATGTGGAATTGAGCTTGTTGAGCATGGCATATTGTTGGATAATTGTGCATGCATCATTGACATTTTGGCTCATGTGGATCGAAGGTAAGATCATGCATTCTACCTTGGTTGTGCTCGTGCTTGGACCCTGCATTGGCGAGGTTTGTTTTTAAAGAGCTTATCCTCACTAAGCTTTATGCTTACGCTCTCTTTTGTTCGACAATGCAGATCCTTAGTTCGTGGGTTGCTAGTGCAAGAAGGGGGCCTCCAAGTGTGCCTTGTGGTGCTATCTTAGCTATCAAGTATGAGTATTTTAATTAAAGGATGTAATGGTCAAGCAATGAGACATGTATATGTTGTTTGAGCCTTTTGAAGTATGTAGATGTTGTTTGTTTAGGAGCATGCTAGACTCATTTTATATGTTTTGTTGGTTTGGCTTTGGATGCTATGTTGCTTGTAAACCATGGCTATCTTACCTCCCTTAAATTGGCTAAGTGTATGTCCTTTTGAAACATGAACTTTGAATGCTATGTATGATCTTTGAATGGATGCCTATCTTATATCTTGTGTATCTTGAGTATGTTTGCTATAGGGTGTATGCCTCTAGAGTGTGTTTGTATATTAAGTATGCTTCTTGGAGTCGTTTCGGACGTTTGGGATCATTCGGAGGTGTTTAAAGCTGATTTTGAGAATTCACAGTGTGCAGGTGTTTCGAAACGGGTAGCCCTGTTTCGAAACGGGTGTGGTTCCAGGGCCCCGTATCGAAACGTGTATCGATACGTTTTGGCTATTGTGAGCCCCTGTTTCAAAACCAGTTTCGAAACACTTTGGCTACTGGAATTGCTTGTTTCGAAACGGGTATCGAAATGGCAAGGCAAAACGAGACCCAGTTCCGAAACGGGGTGGATGCGTTTCGAAACGGGTGTCTGACTTTTTAAACTAGAGCTAGTGTTTCGAAACGGGCTTTGACTGTTTCGAAACACAGGCCTGTAATTGGGCTTTTTGACATCTCCAAAGGTTTTCAAGGGTTGGGCTTAGGCTCTGTTTGTTGTTGGGCTTCCGCTTAGGTTTAATAAATGCATTCTAGATAAGATAAAATGAAAAAAGTTTTTCTTAGGGTCGGTAACCAAAGTGGAGCCTTAACGGGTTTCATCTCGGTTATCCCCGTGTAGCCTACTCGGATCGGTCAAGCGTCCGGACCGGGACGAGGGGGTTACAATATATTTGGTACCTAAACTATACACATTCTCTCAAGTTGGTACTTAAAGAAATTTTACTCCCAAGTTGGTACCTGAAGTAAGCATCTTCTTCCAAGTTGGTACTTAAAGAATTTTACTCCCAAGTTGGTACTTAAAGAATTTTACTCCCAAGTTGGTACTTGAACTAGGCACCTTCTCCCAAGTTGATACCAAAACATATATATTCTATCAATTTGGTCCTAATTTGAAATAATTCAATACATTTAATCATTTATTTTAAAAATGTTATCAATTTACTCTTTGTTTTGCTCTTAAATTGTTTGTTTTCTCCTATAAATGTTATATCACTTTCCTAGTATAAAAATTTCAATGATAACTTGATGTTATTTTTATGGTAGAATGAAGTTATCTCATTGTTGTTTTGATCCGTTAGGCTTGTTTAATTTGAAAGTATCGTAAAAAAATGACTAAATTGATGGTGTTTTTAAATACAAATGGTTAAATTTATTATATTATTTCGAACTAGGACCAATTTGAAAGAATATATAAGTTTTGGGACTAAATATGTTAATAAAAATATCAAAATAGTGGATGGAATTAAAGTTCCGGTACCAAAATGAGAGCAAAAATTTTTTAGGTGTCAACTTGGGAGAAAATGTCTAGTTCAGGTACATGTACTAGCTTGGGAACAAAAATTCTTTAGGTACCAACTTGAGAGAAAAGTATAGTTTTAATTACCAAATGTATATTTAAGCTTTTAAAAAAAATAAAAACAAATTATTTATGTAAACAAAAAAGAAATTATAAAAAAGTAAAAATTAACGATTATATTTGTTAACGCAATTTAGTTTAATCAACTTTACAATTGAATTACAATATCAAATTTAAGACGAAAAAAAATTCACTCATATTCTTAATCCGACAATGGACACAACTTGCAAACATAATAATTGAATATGTGTATTTTAAGATAAACATCATCCGATTTTTACTAAGACCACTTGTTGAGTTCATACAAAGTAAAATATGAACCAAATCTTTAAAGAGACATTGGATGTATTCATTAAATTTTACTAGGGGTGTTGAAAACCGAGTAGTAAAACCTCAGCCCGTTACTCGACCCATATAAACCGGGTACCCGCAAACGGGGTACCTGAAAAACATGGGTACCCGTTAATTCAGGTAATAAGGTACCCAAAAATTATATATATTTTTAATTTCTTAATACCTTTGTGTTTTACATAAAATAATTAAAACTATTAGTATTCTCATTCTCTTCTAAGTATAATTACACCGAAAATAAGCACAAAATTTATTCATCTAAACTATAACATATAACCATTTTCTTATTTTAATAACTAAAATTAAATTATTCTAGTTTGATGGTGCCATTATCCACTGCCACTAATTCTTGACATATAATAAAAAATGTACCATATAACATGAACCATAATAATTTAGATATGAGAGTAAGACAAAAAAAAAAAACTAAAATCTAAACTCAAGAGTCAAATAATGAAAAAATTTAAAATATATATATATATACACACACAAACCGGATATCAGGTAGTCAGGTACCTAATGAAGAGACATTTTGTGACCCGAGCCCGACCAGGATACCTTAAAAAAATAGCGGGTCAGATACCTGGCCCGAAATATCAGATATTTTCATTTCGTGTATATGGGTCGGCGTGCTGGGTAATTTTGAACACACGTAAATTTTACAAGCAAAAACACACAAAAAACAGTAAAAATGGTTTAATTATTGACTAATTCGAATCACATAGTAAGTATATAATAAGTTCTCATATTCATAAAGCAATAGGCTTAAATGCCCCATTGGCCCCTGAAGTATACACAAAATATCAAACTGTCCCTCAAAGAATTTTTTTAGACGTTTGCCCCCTGAAGTATACACTGTGACCTCCGTTAGCCCCTGAACTAAAAATCGTGACCTCATATGCCCCTTCCGTTAAAAAATTCTCACGGACCAATCAGAACATGCCATGTGTCACTAATAAACAAAAAAAATCAGCTGACTTATTTTAAAGGGGTAAATTGCACGCTAAGTCTATAAAAATTTTATTTTTGTTCAATTTAGTCCTAAAAATCTTTATTTAACCCGAATTGACCCAAATTGCTTTCTAATTTTTATAAATTAGTCCATTATTTTTAATATGCTGATGATTTTGTTCAATTTAGTCCTCAAAAAATTTATTTAACCCACAATTAACCCCTACTACTTTTTATAAATTAGTCCAATATTTTAAATATGCTGATATTTTTGTTCAATTTTATCATCAAAATCTTTATTTAACTCACTACTTTATAATTTTTATAATTTAGTCCAATATTTTAAATGTAATTATATTTTTTGTTTTGTTTAATTTAGGTCTAAAATCTTTATTTAACCTAAAATTGACCCACATTTCTTTATAATTTTTATAATTTAGTCCAATTTTTTAAATATAATCATATTATTGTTCAATTTAGTCAAAAATAATTTTAACCTGAAATTAACCTCAATTTCTTTCTAATTTTTATAATTTAGTCCAATGCTTTAAATATAATTATATTTTTGTTCAATTGAACAAAATACGATTATATTTAAAATATATATTTAACCCAAAATTTACCCTTATTGGAATAAATTGAACAAAATACGATTATATTTAAAATTTTGGAATAAATTATAAAAAATATAAAGAAACATTGGTCAATTTTGAGTTAAATAAAGATTTTAAGGACTAAATTGAACAAAAATATAATTATATTTAAAATATTGGACAAATTTATAAAAAGTACAAAGTAATTGGGGCCAATTCGGGTTAAATTTTGAGAAAATTTATTTAACCCACAATTAACCCTTACTACTTTATTGTTTTTATAAATTAGTCCAATATTTTTAACATGCTGATATTTTTGTTCAATTTTGACATCAAAATCTTTATTTAACTCACAATTGACCACCACTACATTATAATTTTTATAATTTATTTCGATATTTTAAATATAATTATATTCTTTTGTTCAATTTAGTACTAAAATATCTATTTAACCCAAAATTGATCCATATTTATTTATAATTTTTATAATTTAGTCAAATATTTTAAATATAATCATATTTTTGTTCAATTTAGTCAAAATATCATTTTAACTTGAAATTAACCCCAATTACTTTGCACTTTTTATAAATTTGTCCAATATTTTAAATATAATTACATTTTTATTCAATTTAGTCCTCAAAATCTTTATTTAACTCAAAATTGACCCATGTTTCTTTATAATACGAGCATGATTTGAATATAATACGAACATGATACGAATATAATTACATGTTAAAAATGATTCGAATATACTATGAACATGATTCGAATATAATAGTTGAAAAAACATGTAATTATATTAGAATTATATTCGAATCATGTTCATATTATATTCGAATCATATTCGAATTACATTCAAAATATCATATTCAAATTATATTTCGAAAATAATTTGAATATGATTCGAATATAATATAGACATGGTTCAAATATAATTCTAATATAATTTGAATTTTTCTCAAAAAATATATTTCTAATATAGCAAAATTCGAATTAATAATTCGAATATAATTAGAAGATGATTCAAATATAATTTGAATATGATTCGAATATAATACGAACATGATTCGAATATAATTTAAATTTTACTCAAAAACTATAATTCAAATATAGTGAAATTATAATTAATAATTAGAATATAATTGGAATTCGAATCTAAAAAATTACTAATTTAGTTTTAAAATATTTGTTTTTATTTATTTTTATTAAATATTAACATTTTAATAAAATAGTATTTTTAATAATAACAAATAATGGACTAAATTATAAAAAATAGAAACAAATAGGGGTCAATTTAAGGTAAAAATAGACTTTTCAGTGACTAAATTGAACAAAAAACAAACCTGACAAACTTCACATGTCATTTACCCTTTAAGTAAAACCAGATAGATTGACTTAGTCAATGATTTGATGACGTGGCAAGATGTTATTGGCTAAATTTTTTTTAACGGAAAAAGGGTAACGGAATGGGGCAAAATGGGTAACGGCGAATTGTTTAAGGGGAAAAAGTGGACAAAATGAAGTTTAGGGGGCAAGTTGGGAAATCGGGTATACTTTAGGGGGAAAAGTTGTATTAAGCCTTTTTATAAATTAGTCCAATATTTTTAATATGCTGATATTTTTGTTCAATTTTATCATCAAAATCTTTATTTAACTCACAATTGACCCCTACTACTTTAAAATTTTTATAATTTAGTCCAATATTTTAAATGTAATTATAATTTTTGTTTAATTTAGTTCTAAAATCTCCATTTAACCCAAAATTGACCCATATTTCTTTATGATTTTTATGATTTAGTCCAATATTTTAAATATAATCATAATTTTGTTCAATTTAGTCAAAAATAATTTTTAACATGAAATTAACCCAATTTCTTTCTAATTTTTATAATTTAGTCCAATATTTTAAATATAATTATATTTTTATTCAATTGAACAAAATGCGATTATATTTAAAATATATATTTAACCCAAAATTGACCCTTATTGGAATAAATTGAACAAAATGCGATTATATTTGAAATTTTGGAATACATTATAAAGAAACATGGGTCAATTTTGAGTTAAATAAAGATTTTGAGGACTAAATTGAACAAAAATGTAATTATATTTAAAATATTGGACAAATTTATAAAAAGTACAAAGTAATTGGGGTTAATTTCAAGTTAAATGATTTTTTTGACTAAATTGAACAAAAATATGATTATATTTAAAATATTGGACTAAATTATAAAAATTATAAATAAATATGGGTCAATTTTGGGTTAAATAGATATTTTAGTACTAAATTGAACAAAAGAATATAATTATATTTAAAATATCGAAATAAATTATAAAAATTATAAAGTAGTGGTGGTCAATTGTGAGTTAGATAAAGATTTTGATGTAAAAATTAAACAAAAATATCAGCATGTTAAAAATATTGGACTAATTTATAAAAATAATAAATTAGTAAGTGTTAATTGTGGGTTAAATAAATTTTTTGAGGACTAAATTGAACAAAAACATCAACATATTAAAAATAATGGACTAATTTATAAAAATTAGAAAGCAATTTGGGTCAATTTTTAGGACTAAATTGAATAAAAATAAAAATTTTATAGACTTAGCGTGCAATTTATCCCTTTAAAATAAGTCAGCTAATTTTTTTTGTTTATTAGTGACACGTGGCACGTTCATATTGGTCTGTGAGAAAATTTTTTAACGAAAAGGGTATATGAGGTCACGATTTTTAGTTCAAAGGCCAACAGAGGTCACGTTGTATACTTCAGGGGACAAAACGTCCAAAAAAAATTCTTTAGAGGGCAGTTCGGTATTTTATGTATACTCCATGAGCCAAGGGGGCATTTAAGCCAAAGCAATACTTTAATTCTTTCGTAAAAATTAAAGAACATCTCAAAAAAGGAAATAAATGATTACTATGATCTATGAATAAACAATCATTTTTTCCTTTGTAAAACTTCTCACGATCACTTCACTTCCCCAAATTTCCGATTCATTTTCTCACCTCAAACTTCAGTTTTTCTCAATCTCCCGACTAAGCACTCGGAAAAAGTTCTATTTCCCCCCTTCAAATTTCTCCCACTGTGCTTCCCGCATTATCTCTGACTCTGATAATCTCTTTCACAATTTGATTAGTAAGTTCCTTTTATCTTCAGGGATGGGTTGGGCAATTGGGTTATCAAAGTTTTCTGTTTTTAGTGGATGGTTGATTAATTTGTTTAGGGATGTTAATGATTTGATGTTCTTTATTTTCTGATAAAAGTTGAGTTCTTGAGATTAATCCTTGCTTTTAAGTTTTAACTCTTCCTTAGTCTGCATATTTTTAACACGAACATCTCAAGACTTCTTTGCTTAGATTTTTCTTGGATTGATATGTGCGCTGTTGAAAAAAATATTTGTTTATGTTTTCATTTCTTTCTCCATGTTTATTTGAATGTAACTTTGTTGGTTGCCAAGATTGGCTTTTTTTTATACAAATATTCCTTTTTTAATAGTTAATTAAAAAATAAACCCCAAACTTGATTAATTAGAAAAAAAAAAGACTCCTTTCGGTTATGTAAGGTCAACTCGCTTTTTTACCCAAAGCCATATCTGAACTCGCGAGTTCAATCCTAGGTGGACGAGCTTTTCCGTTCCTCCCATTTAATATTTGGAAACTGTGTAGAACATTTTTCTAAATATTCAAGTTTGGGTATTTTTCTAATTAATTATTAAAAAGGAATATTTACATAAAAATGCCTTTTGTATTGGAGTGGTTGAGTCGGTCACATGATTTTATGTAAAGGGTACGAACTATAAGAAAGCTATATTAGAAACGAAGTGGTGCGAAATTACAAAATTTGAAGCCTGCGAAATTAAATTATCAATAGAAAATACAAAAGAAATATCTAAACTATAGAGGGAATTTTAAAATTTGTAGGGGTACGAATGCCCTCAGCCCTCGGTCCATCCCTCGGAGTCGGCTGTTATAGTTATAGTCTTATAGATGCTGCCAACAACTCCATCTCTAAACAGAAATATGAAACAATCTTGTTTTGCCTTGGATCTTGCCATGGTGCAATTTAGCCTTGATAGGAAAGCTATCAAGGATTGCTAATTATCCATGAAACCATCTTAATGATAGAATTGATAAGAAAGCATAATTTCCTACCGGTTTAAGCTTAGATAGATGATTATTTACCATGCCAACACTATGTTAGAATGCTAGCTTTGTTCATATCATTTTTTAGGAATAACTTTGTTCATATCAAATCTAGCATCAACATACCATTTGAATCACCGGTCTTAGAGTTGTTTCTTCTTCGGATGAAAACTATGGTTTGTTTTTTACCATCCAGAGAGAAATATTATCCGTAGCATCTTAAATCTGAAATTATACATAGTTTCCCTGTATTGGAAAAGCTATTCCTCCTTTTGCATATCATTGGCTTGATTCATGTGAGACAAGATGCTGGGATAATCTAGATGAAAATTAATATAGCTTTCTTGTAAAGACAACTCCTAGATAAACATAGCTTTGGACTATTAATGGTCATGCTGGTTTAAAGCAACCTTATATGAATTTGTATTTGTTTCTTTGTGTATTTTGGGGTGTGAAGAACTTAAATGAGCTATCCATCAAACTTGTTGAGACAAAGAAGCATTCAAAAGTTAGTGTTGCTTCTTCCAATGGCAATGTCAATGGTAGGAAGAGCTTTTTCAACAACGAGTACCATGAAAAATACATTGTGTAATAACATGAGAGATCAACTATTGAATGATTGTTTGGTTACTTTTGTAGGGAAAGATTTAGGTTACATCAAACACAAGAGAAAAGACAATGCCGGTAGCCAAGGCAAGTGAAGTCCAGTTCGAACCGGGATATGATCGAGTGAGTGAAATCAAAGCTTTCGATGAGACAAAAGCCGGTGTCAAAGGGCTTGTAGATGCTGGAATTTCGGAGGTTCCCCAAATGTTTCATCAGCCACCAGATACCTGCGGGGAAACTTATGTTCCAGCTGCCTCCCAGTATAGTATCCCTGTTCTAGATCTTGAAGGAGTGAAGGAGGATCACAGTACTCGGAAGTTGATAGTCGAAGAAGTCCGTACTGCATCAAAGGAATGGGGTTTTTTTCAGATCATTAACCATGGAATACCTGTGAGTGTTCTCGAGGAGATGAAGGTTAGTGTACGCAGGTTTTTCGAGCAAGATGTTGAGCTCAAAAAACAGTTCTACACTCGTGATTTCACGAAAAAAGTTGTCCATAATAGCAATATCCATCTCCATAGTGCCCGAGCAGCCAACTGGAGAGACTCTATTTATTGCAACATGGCTCCTGATCCTCCTAACCCAGAAGAGTTGCCTGAACCATTCAGGTATATACATATACTTATACATATTAATCCCTGAAATGATTATGATTCATGAACCATTACCTGTATGGCTTTGGTATAGGGTTATGATGGTGGAGTACACGGACCGCATCATGGGTTTGGGTCATTTGCTCTTTGAGTTGATATCAGAAGCTCTGGGGTTGAACCCTGATCATCTGCTGAAGATAGATTGTGCAAAGGGTCTCAGTCAGCTCTGCCATTACGCTCCAGCTTGTCCGCAGCCGGAATTGACTCTAGGGACAACCAAGCATGCTGATAATAGCTTCCTCACGGTGCTTCTACAAGACCATATTGGTGGTCTCCAAGTTCTTCATGAAAATCTATGGATTGATGTACCTCCAATCCCTGAGGCTTTGGTCGTTAACATTGGAGATCTTTTGCAGGCAAGCCTGGAAAATTACATTAAACAATCAACAATTAACTATAAGATTTAGAACTGTCTGACTGATCAATTTATTTTCTGATTTGTCGTGCTAGCTTATATCGAATGACAGTTTTGTAAGTGTGGAGCATAGGGTGCTGGCGAATTCCGTTGGACCTAGAGTATCGGTGGGAAGCTTTTTTGTCACAGGTTTTCATCCAAACCCGAGATTGTATGGGCCTATTAAGGAGTTGTTATCAGAAGATAATCCTCCAAAATACAGGGAAACTACTGTGATAGAGTATCTGACTCACTTTAAAAACAAAGGCCTTGATGGAAAGTCTGCACTGACGCATTTCAGGATATGAGCTACCTCCCTCGTAGACAAATAATGAATGACTAGAATGAGACAGATAAAAGGTTACCATGTATCCTGATTACGAATGTTAGTAGTGTTGCTTGTTGAATTGTGTCTGAAAATATAAGGACCAAGAATGGTGTAAAATTAGGATTTAAATAGCATCGAATTGTTATGTTAGAATTTCGGTTTTTACCTTATGTAAACATATAATATTTATTATATCTACAATCATCATAAACTTGAGACTAGAAACATGTCCGCGTCAGAGAAATGTGGATATCATAAACAAGAGATTAGCAATTTCGATCTCCTTACTACCCCTGCAGCTAACTGGAGAGACTGTTTATTGCAGCATGGCTTCTGATCCTCCTAAGCTGGAAGAGTTGCCTGAACCATTCAGGTCATATATATATATATGAACTGGTTCTCACCTGTATAATATAACTTTGGTATATGGACATGACACGGACCAAATGATGAACCTAGGTCATTTTCTCTTCCAGTTGATATCAGAACCTCTGTGGTTGAACTCTGATAATCTGTTGAGATTAGTGCAAAGCGTCTCGGTCAGATCCCATCACTATCTGGCATGTATGGGTGTTCATTCCCGGGTACCCGGTTCATCCGGGCATTACATATACCGGCCCATGTCCCAACCTGCTTTAACCGGTACCCGGTTCACATTTTTTATTCTTATTTTTAAATTTAAATTTTTTTAAAAATCACATAATAAACACATAAAATTTAAAAGTTGATAATACATAATTCAAACACAAAAATTAGTAATTTAAAGATAGTTTTAAGATGATTATTTGGACATATATTAAAGTTTATCACCAAAAAGACAAAAAATATTAATCTTTTTTCTTTCTTTCGAATCTTATATTAACAAATTAATAAAAACTATGTGACTGATCGATTTATTTCCCATTTGTTGAATGTAACAACCAAAGCCTCAATGGCTTCATAAATTCCACAAATCTCTAGTGGCCATCACTCTTTTTGTTGTTATCTTTCTTGGGTTTAATTGTTTTTAGTCCCTATCAATATACACATCAAGTAAATTGAGACTTGGCTCCTCTCCAAATTTGAATTTATATACATGTATATATCAAATCATCTTTGCTTCAATGAAGTCCACAAATTTTAATCACATTTCCTTTCTATTGATTATATCTTGTCTGTGTCACCATCAGTCGTTTAGTTCTTATCTTTGCTTTCCCACCTCTATTTATTCATATTCCCTTAAGATTGTTTCTGCAAAGAATTTACCTTGAGAAACAAGAAAAAGAAAAGGATGGCTGTAGCCAGTGCAGGTGAAGTCCAGCTCCAACCGAAATATGATCGAGTGAGTGAAGTCAAAGCTTTCGATGATACAAAAGCCGGTGTCAAAGGGCTCGCAGATGCTGGGATTTCAGAGGTTCCCCGAATGTTTCATCGGCCTCCGGATACCTACGGGGAAACCTATGTTCCAAGTGCCTCCCAGTTTAGTATCCCTGTTATAGATCTACAAGGAGTGCAGGAGGATCTCAGTACTCGCACGTCCATTGTTGAACAAGTCCGTAACGCATCGAAGGAATGGGGCTTTTTTCAGATCATCAACCATGGAATTCCTGTGAGTGTTCTCGAGGATATGAAGGTTCGTATTCGTAGGTTTTTCGAGCAAGATGTTGAGCTCACAAAACAGTTCTACACACGTGATTTTACAAAGAAAGTTACCCATAATTCCAATTTCGATCTCCTGACTGCCCCGACAGCTAACTGGAGAGACTCTGTTTTTTGCTACATGGCTCCGGATCCTCCTAGGCCGGAAGAGTTGCCTGAACCATTCAGGTATATACACACTCACATATACATATGAACTGATGAGCCTGTACTTACCTGTATGACTTTGGTATAGGGATATGATGGTGCAGTACACGGACCACATCATGAATTTGGGTCATTTGCTGTTTGAGTTGATATCAGAAGCTCTGGGGTTGAACCCTGATCATCTGCTGAAGATAGATTGCGCAAAGGGTCTCGGTCAGCTCTGCCACTATGCTCCGGCATGTCCGCAGCCGCAATTGACTCTAGGGACAACAAAGCATGCTGATAATAGCTTCCTGACGGTGCTTCTACAAGACCATGTAGGTGGTCTCCAAGTTCTTCATGAAAACCAATGGATTGATGTACCTCCAGTCCCCGGGGCTTTGGTCGTTAACATTGGAGATCTTTTACAGGCAAGTCCTATGAGAATTACATTAATCAATCATCAATAAGATTCAGAACTATGCGACTGATCGAATTTTTTTTCCAGCTTATATCGAATGATAGTCTTGTAAGCGTGGAGCATAGGGTGTTGGCTAATTCGGTCGGTCCTAGAGTATCAGTGGCAAGCTTTTTTGTCACAGGTTTTCATCCGAACCCGAGATTGTACGGACGGATTAAGGAGTTGTTATCGGACGATAATCCTCCGAAATACAGGGAAACTACTGTGATAGAGTATACGACTCACCTCCTAAGGAAAGGCCTTGATGGAAAATCTGCACTGCTTCATTTCAGGATTTGAACATTTAGTCTTTTCATGTATAACAAGAACAAGAAAAATAAGAATAAATTATATGTATGTTTGCATGCACATAAATAGTGTTTATTGAATTTAGTCTTACAATTCCACTTTTACCTACGCTAATATTAACTGTAAATAATAATAATAATAATAATAATAATAATAATAATAATAATAATAATAATAATAATAATAATAATAATAATAATATGTTACATCTACAATCATAATAAACAGATAATCGAAAAATATATTCGAAAATATATTCACAGTCCAGAAATGTGAACAAGACTATTCATAGTTGGACATGGATGTTGGAAACTAGTGCCAAGTTGCATCCCAAGATTACAAAAATAAGGCCAATAAGGACAGGCCATTCATGGCTGTGTGATATTAAAACACCGTCAATTTCTTCATATGCTCCCCAAAAGATAAATAACATTGATATCATAAAAACAATTTTAGTCAAACACTTAATTATTATACATGTAAAAACAATAATTTAATTTCTATATATGATATTTAATATTCGTTCATAATTTATTAACCAATTAAAATAATTAATTGTAAATGTGTAAATCATTTGTTTATAGTTTATAAAATGATACTAATTATGCATGTTAAGTTACAAATTCAAACTTTATCAATATATTAAGTGAATAAGGTCAAAAATAGCCCCAACGTTTTACCATTTGGTCAATTCATACCTATTTTTTTTTTGTGTAAATAAGCACCTAACGTTTGATTTTTATTAAAATTTCACCCTCAGTAGATGGAAACCGTTAGTCAACGGGCATTGACCGTTTGAGGCTGACGTGGTATAAAGGGATGACGTGGCAATGCCATATGGAATTTTGTTGACGTGGCAGTGCCACGTGTCAATTTTTTTTATGTGCACGACCAAAGCTGATAGAGGACACGCCTAATTCCCCCAAACCCAAATCTCGATTTGAGCTGATTCCGTCGCCAATTGCCACGCTGCCGCCCACCACATCGGTCACCGGACCATCATGATCATTTACCCCACCATTCCGTCGCCGAAAATCGATCGACGCCGTGTGAAACGTCGAATGGAGGAGAAATTGTTGAATGGTTCATTTGACCGATTCACAATGAACAATGCTAGAACAGACGACGAACGGTGTGTGGGTCATTTGGTGAGGGGAGGACGCTTCATTCCGTCGTCGGCAATGCGGCCAACGCCGTTTGGAGTGGCTGAATTTGGGGGTTTCGAGTTTTAGGGGCTGTTTTCGAAATATTTGAAAATTTTAGAATATTTTATTTTTAATATATATATAATTATTCATTTTTTAAAATTAATTAAATAATTAATATTTAAAATGTCACGTCAGCAAAGTGCCACGTATCATCTCCCCATGCCATGCAGACATGCCACGTCAGTCTCAGGCTTTGATTGTTAGTTGACTAACGGTTTCCATCCACTTAGGGTGAAAGTTGAATGGAAATCAAACGTTAGGTGCTTGTTTGCACAAAAAAAAAAATATGTGGTGAATTGACCAAATGGTGAAACGTTGATGGTTATTTTTGACCTTATGCCTATATTAAGAGTGAATTGCATCAAACATCTCCAAACTATAATTCTTATTCTAAGTTGGTTCTTAAACTTCTGAATTTTCTAATCTCATCTCTAACCTATGACTCTTATTTTAAATTGGTTCTCAAAATTTTGGATGTTCTAGTTACATCCCAATCTACAACCCTTGTAACCCCCTCGTCTCGGTCTGGTCGGATGACCGATCCGAGTGGGCCACACGGGGAAAACCGAAACGAAACCCGTTAAGGTTCCTCCTCGGTTAACGACCCAGAATTTTTTTTTTTAATTTACTCTTCTCTAAATGCACACTTAATTCCTATTGTTGTGATCACAACAACGGAAGACAAGCATTCGCAAAACAGTAACTCGAACAACTTAAGAAAACAATCCATTTTTATGTAATTTAACAGGCCGTTTCGAAACACCCTCAAGGTGTATCGAAACGCCTTGACCTGGTCAACCCAACTAAGCCTACACGAGGAAGCCGTTTCGGAACAGGGGTCAACCGTTCCGAAACACCCTCCCTGGTCAACTTCTCGTGGTCAACGAGATTTGACCGTTTCGAAACACCAAGGACCCGTTTCGGTACGCCTATATCTCGTCAATTTCTCAAAATTCCAGTAGCAAAAATGTTCCGAAACGCCCCTTATCCGTTTCGAAACGGCAGACCATTTGCAAAGGGCCCGTTCCGAAACAGGGGGACCCGTTCCGAAACACCCCCTGTCTGCAGACTCGATTTTGCTGTTTTAAGGCACCAAGGTGCCCCAAAACACCACCAAGACACATCACAACATCACTTTAATTCAACTTAAGGCTTATCAACCATACTAGCATACTTCAACGATGATTTAGACAAATCTAACACTAGGCAACACCCCACAAACATGCATTCATACAAACATCATTCAACACATACATCAACTCTTAAGGCATAAGACCAACATTCAAAAGGGCAACCTAGGCATGAGTTAACATTCATCATGGCAACACAACAAGGCAAAAGCAAGATATAAGGGAGTCTACACATGCTCCTAAACAATAACAACAATACATTCCAAAAGCATCATAATACGACCCTATCCCATTGCTTTACTATTACAATCTTAAATTTAACTATCATACTTGAGCTAACCGTAAGCAACACTTGGAGTCCTTTCCTTGCCCTTGCCACCCACAAGCCATTGTTCTGCATTGTCGAACAAAAGAGAGCGTAAGCATAAAAGCTTAGTGAGGGTAAGCTCATAAAACAAACCTTCGACAGTGCATGGTCCAAGCACGAGCTACAACCAAGATAAAATGCATGACCTTACCTCTGATCCACACAAGCCATAATTATAAATGATGCATGAACATATATTCAATATCATGTCATGCTCAACATGTTTAAATCCACAACATATGAAATCACATATATTAGACCATGTTAGCAACACATCCCAAATCACAATGGCTCACAATTAATCATATATTGGCAACATAAACTACAGTTCGTATTGGCACCTAGCTATGACCCGAATACGCGGATAACCGTTGGAACTCACATCCAACAACTCAACCATTACCTGACGGTGGGATTACACTCATCACCGTTCACGCGGAGGGGATTCCACTCATCCTCACGCCTCACTTCACGCGGAGGGGATTCCACTCATCCTCACGCCCCGTCGATGGGATTCCACTCATCACCGACTAATATAAATACAATTTCCGGGCGAACCCGTACTCCTCCTTGGTGACTCAACGCCACCAAGGCCACGCGCGACTTTTGACTCATGTGTACACACTAACATCCTAATGATCGATCATTTGTACCCAAGCATACTAGTGCCAATACTACACATTTCATTAATCATTCATAATATCAATTCATAACACTTCCGTGCTTAGCACGTACTCACCATGACTTACCGCCATGCACAAACCACAATTCCATGCCTAGCATGTACTCACCATGATCCTCGGATCATGAAACCACCTCATAATATCATTCCACATGTCAACACCACATGTACATCATAAACAACCATATCACATTACATTTTACACATGTGTATGACTATATCATATCTATCCTCAACATGCATATAACAATACATCAAACAAGCCCCAACATACATGTATACAACATATACATAATCAATACCATCACAATTTAATACGAGGCATATACAACCATTAAAAAGTGCAACCAAAGTCTCTAATCAAAGCTTGGGATTAGGCTACCACTCTAATCCCAACTCTAGGTGGGTTTACCAAGCCCATCCTAGGTTCACATGCTTGAACCAAATACTCAAAACCATTTTAAAAATATTTAACCACTCACCTCTACCTCCAAGCTCAAATACAAAGCAACCATGGTCTTCAATTTTCCGGATTTGCTCCCAAGGCTTCACCAACCCAAAACCAAGCTTCTAAACATCTCAACACAAGTAAAACAACCACAAATCAATTCATCAACTAAAGTAGCAAACCCGGAACACTAATCAAACACCAAACTCAACATTTTAAACCATGAACAACCCCCAAATTACCAAATTCGAGCAGCCCTTATACACAGCCCAAAACTTGTGATTTCAACACATTTAGCACATTCAAATGCTTCCAAAACAACCCCCAACTATTATCCTAACACCAACCCTCAATTTCCAACACAAACCCCACCAAAATTCCCATTTTCGTACTCCAAACTTACCCATCAGAAAATTCCCTTTTTAAACACCCAAATGACATCTAAATGGTCCCAAATCATCCCCCCAATATACCCTAACCATCAGCCCTCCAATTACACACTAAAACCTACCAAAAATCAACTTTTTGACACCTCAAAAATGGGTTTAAGAACCCACTTCGGAAATTCATTAAAAATTAACCAAATTAACATATAATGTGTATTTCAACTTCATTAAACAAAACCCCAACTCAATTTAACAAAACAAGATGAAAAACCCATAAAAATCTAAACTTTTAAATCAAACCCTAATTTCCAAAAGTTCATATTTTTGAAATCTAAAACCATAGATAGATAGAGATTAAAGAGGAGAGTTTGAATATGATTTTACCTTTCAAAACCCCTTTGAAATGAAGTTGAAATCAATGGAATTGTATTCAAGCTTTGAGAGGGTTTTGGAGAGGGTTTGGGGTGTTTAACATTAAAGATGGGAAAAAGGTGAGAAAGATCACAACTTTATTTTAAAATTGTCTTGCTTTTTAAAACTTTTGGGTTCAATTACAACATCGGTCCCTCACTCCTTATTAAAGCTCAATTTGGTCATTATTTATAGTTGGTTTATTTTAATTAGATTTTATTTGACTCGAACTATAACCCGGCTAACTCCTAGCCCCAAAACACGGGTGTTACAACCCTCATTCTAAGTTGGTCCTTAAACTTTTGAAGGATTCAATTTTATCCTCAAATTTTCGTTATGTCACATCATATTATTACATAACATACATTAATGTTTACATGACAATTAATAATTTTTATAACGATTTTATCAACATGAGATATGATTAGCGTATACTGATAATTTAGGGATAAAATTAGACTCTTCAAAAATTTAGGGTCCGGTTTAGAACGAGGATTATAATTTAGGGATGATTAGTGTATACTAATAGTTTGGGGATGAAATTGAAATGTTCAAAAGTTTGGAGATCAATTTAGAACAAGAGTTATTATTTGAGGATGAAATTAGAATGTTCAAATATTTAAGGGCCAATTTAGAATAAAGGTTATAGTTTAAGGATGTATGATGCTATTCACTCATATATTAATAAAAAATTTATAATGAAATAATCCATACAATAAGATTATAAATACAAATATACTACATATTTATTAGAAGAAGAAGCAGAGAAAATTAATTTATTTAATATTTTCAGTTATTCTATAATATGTATTTGGTTGAAATCGAACTTTTGTTCGGATTAAAAGAAATATATTAAATTTGACGAATACTCTTAAGTTAAATTTCTGTTTGTTGGCGATCACAATTTGAATAATATGATTTTTTTTACTGCTAAAACTCGTAAAATTAATTATTAATTGAATTAAATTAAATTTAATCGAATTAAGTTATTGGGATTTTAAACCCATTTGATGGATCATGGCCCTCCAAATTTATTTCGGGGTAATGGGTTCCTTAATTAGACTTTATTTGTGATTTTTCTAAAATTCTTCTTTCGACACTTTTAATTTGAAGTATTATTCAATTTAGTCAGTTCATTTGCACTTTATGCCTTTAAGTTTCTCTTTCATTATAATTTAGTCCATCTTCCTCGGTTTACTTTTTTAATGTCTTATATTTTTATTTATTATTTTGAACGCTTTATTTATTTTATTTATTATATATTTATTGGTTCTATTTGGTAAATAACTTTTTGAGTCAGAATTAGAGCGAATTGGGGTGAAACCTCTCAATTTGAGAAAGCTCATTTTAGGAGCTTTTTGAGTTAGAAATTTGGATAAAAGAATTGTAAAAACTTTTTTATCCTTGATAATTATAAAAAAATTCTCTAAATAACATAAATTTGAATAACTAACAAAATTAAAAAATAATTTCACAAATAAAAAATTAATATATAAAGTAATATATACATCTAAATTTAATAATTAAAAATTATATTCAATATATAATTTCATAAATAAGATTATTTTATACATCTAAATTTAATAATGATAAAAATATATTAAAAAATAATTTCACTAATAAGAAATTAATATATACATCCTTCATATATGTTTAGGAATGATGTTAAATTTTTTTTCATAATCTAATTAATATTAATATATACAAAATATTAATAACTAATAAATTATTCAAACAAACATTGAATATAATCATTTCTTTATATTTCAGTTTGGTTGTTTGAATAATCAAACAACTATCAACTATCAATTAAGTTTACCAAACACTTTTATACATCTAACTAATACAATCCGCTAGTCAAATCAACTAATATTATCAGCTATCAGTTAATGTAATCCGTTATCCACTAATTGCTAAATAGTGTAATTATGTAATGGAAAGTTCTACAACGTGCGACGAACACCGCTGAACACCACTAATATTGAACACCGCTGAACACATTAAATTAATTAATAAAAATTTAAAATTTCAAGGACTCATCATACAATTAATAATTATTTTTAAAAATTCAATTAAATTATTTTTTTTATATATTAAAATTTTATTTTTTTAATGAGGGTAAACTATATATTTAGTACCTCACCTATTTTCGTATTTCTATTGAACCCTTATTATTTAAATATTATTTCAATTTGACTCTATTCTTTATAAAAAAATTAACCCTTAACCCTTAACCCACAACCTAAAACCCTACACTATTAAAACTTAAACCCTTAAACTCTTAAACCTATACCCTAAACCATATATCATTAAAAATAATTTCACCATCATCGATTCAATTCAATTCAATGAACTGTTGAATTCTCCTAAAAAATTCAATTAAATTATTTTTTATATATATCAAAATTAATTAAACTCGAATCTTCTAGAATTAACACCATCTTCTCATTTGAGATGAAGAAGCCATCACAATTAATCATAATTAATTCAATTCAATTCATTTGAATTGAATTAATCGAAGATGGTGAAACTAATTGAATTTTCTGATCGTTAAATTCATTGAAGTGAATGAAACTAATTGATTTTCATTCACTGCTGCTATCTTCAGCTGAAGGTCTCTGCTGAAGGTCTCTCTGACCCTGTTGGTGATGGTTGTTTACGTGGTACATGTGTGCATGAAGAAACCAATGATGTCATGCATGAAGTTGACTCGAGTCACGTGCCTTCAGCAGTTGAGGGTACTGGTGTAGTTGATCAACAACCTGCGGCTGATATGGTTGGTCAACAACGTACTGAGTGTGAGGTGGTTGATGCAATTCCTCAGTCGAGTTCTGGTGAGTTGGGTCCTGGTTTGCTGCATGGAAGTGATGTCTTGGAAACTGTAGGTGACTTGGTGGGATCAGTTGGTTCTGTAGGGGAGGTTGACTCTACAAGGGAAGTTGGCTCTACGTTGCCTCGACACTCAATGACAACAAGGAGCAAGAATGGCATCTTCAAGCCAAAGGTTTACGTGGCCATGAGTTCTGAAGAAGAGACTGAGCCTAGTACAATTCATCAGGCCCTTCAATATGACAATTGGACTCAGGCAGTTTTAGCTGAGTATGGTGCACTTGAGAAGAATGGCACTTGGGAAGTAGTCAGTTTGCCTGCAGGGCGGTCGACAGTAGGCTGCAAGTGGCTCTTTCGCATTAAGCGCAATGCAGATGGCACAATTCAATGCTATAAAGCTCGGTTGGTGGCCAAGGGCTACTCGCAAGTGCCTGGCCAGGATTTCAGGGATACTTTCAGCCCTGTGGTTAAGTCCACAACCGTGAATGTGATTTTATCCCTTGCAGCCACTAACAATTGGGTTTTGAGACAGGTTGATGTGAACAATGCGTTCTTGCATGGTGATCTTCAAGAGGAGGTCTTCATGGATCAACCACCTGGCTTCGAGAGGGTTGCTGAAGATGGATCTCAGTTGGTGTGCAAGTTGAAGAAAGCGTTGTATGGGCTTCGCCAGGCGCCCAGAAACTGGTACTCTAAGCTTAGAGATCACCTCGTGTTTATTGGTTTTCAGGGGTCCAGGGCTGATGCTTCGTTGTTTATACGAGATGTCAGTGGCACTGTTACATATGTGCTCGTGTACGTGGATGACATTATTGTCACAGGGCCTTCTACCACTGCTATTAATGAGGTGGTTCATCAACTCAGTAACAAATTTTCACTGAAGGATCTTGGAGAGCTTAGTTTCTTTCTGGGAATTGAGGTTCGACGCAGTGGTGGTGCTCTTGTTTTGAGTCAGAAGAAATATTTAATGGAGCTGCTTGTCAAGGCTGGGATGCAGGGAGCAACTCCGACTCCAACTCCCATGGTGGCTGCACCAAAATTGAGCCAGGATACAGCTGGTGATCTGTTACAAAATGCCACTGAGTACAGGAGTTTGGTGGGTGCGTTACTTTATGCTTGTCATACAAGACCTGATATTGCATATAGTGTGCATAAGTTAGCTCAGTTTATACATTCACCGTGTGAGCAACATATGATAGCAGCAAAACGAGTGCTTCGTTACTTGAACGGCACGTTAGACTTTGGCCTTGTGTTTACTCCTCAGCATGGTCCATGTCAGCTCGTGGCCTTCACTGATGCAGATTGGGGGGGAAATCCTGATGATCGACGGTCAGTGTCTGGTAATTGTGTGTTCTTTGGAAACAACTTCCTGTTATGGAATTCTAGAAAGCAGAAGACTGTTTCTCGGTCCACAACTGAAGCAGAGTATCGTGGGCTTGCTGATGTTGCTTCAGAGGTTACTTGGTTACAAGCCTTGCTCGAGGATATGAAGGTCACAATGGATAGTGCTCCTGTAGTTTGGAGTGATAACACGGGTGCCATTGCTATGAGTGCAAACCCTGTGTTTCATTCAAAGACTAAGCATATTGAACTTGATGTTCATTTTGTTAGAGAGAAGGTTGTTGCAGGGAAGCTTGTTGTGAATTATGTCCCTGCTGCCTATCAAGTGGCAGATGGTTTTACTAAGCCCTTGTCCAGAGAGTATTTTGTTGAATTTCGACAGAAACTTGGAGTTCTGTCAGCTGCTGAAATCGAAGATGGAAAGAGTAGGAAGCATGTTGAATGGAGTAGTGATGTAATGTCCATGGAACTTCATGAAGCTGTGATGTACACAGCATAGCAGCCGATTCTGTTAAGCTCAGTTGTTAGAGAGGTTACAAAGCTGGTGTAGCTGTTAGACTAAGCAATTATATTATTAGGGTTGCCGAAGCTTGTTGAAGCTTGTGTATATATAGCTTGTATGGCTTTGTGTGTAAACAAGTTACATTCATTCTCTGTTATTCAATAAACTTCTATTCTTCATTCTTTAAACTTCTTAATACTTATATTCGTTACTCACAAAACACAAATTGAGAGAGATGAAGCATCCTTTTCATAAGCATCCATTGGTGCTTCTGGAAAAGCAAAGCGATGAAGGAGAGAAAGCTTATTGCTCTGGGTGTGGGGATGCGATTTCAGCTCCATGCTTCAGCTGCGCACTCTACAATTATCGCCATCATCGATTCAATTCATCGATTAATTCAATTCAATGAATTGAATTAATTATGATTAATTGTGATGGTCTCTTCATCTCAAATGAGATGATAGTGTTAATTCTAGAAGATTCAGATTTAATTTATTTTGATATATATATAATAATTTAATTGAATTTTTTTAGGAGAATTCAACAATTCATTGAATTGAATTGAATCAATGATGGTGAAATTATTTTTAATGATATATGGTTTAGGGTATAGGCATACCCGTTTCTGAGATTTTGGTGGCCCATGGGCGAACTTAAAAAATAGGCCCTAATTAAGGGTTAGCGTCCGATCGAGTTAAATTGAGTAAAAAAAATTCAAGTTATGCAAGTTTACGAGTACTTACGACTCGAACTTAAAAATTTATCTACTAAATACTAAAATTTTGAGTTATTAGAATTTTTAATTTACAACTCAAAATTTATTTGAATTTTTTTTAGAGTCAAGACGAGTCAAGTCGAAAAACTCAATTTTTTTTGAGTCGAGTGGAGTTTTGCTCACCCTTTCCCCTAATAACGAGTATTGGAAAAAAATAAAATTTGAAATTAGACCCTTAGTAACAAGTGATATATAAAAAAATGGGTCCCTATTAACAAATTAAAAAAAGAATTTTAAGAGTATTCTTGTAATAACCAATATAGGGAAAAATGAAACCCTAATAACAAGTATTGAAAAATTAAAATTTAAGAGTATGCATGTAGTAACAAATATTAGGGAAAATAGACCATAAATAACAAGTATTGAAAAAAAATTGGACTCATAATAACAAGTATCGGAAAAAATAAAATTTAAGAGTAGGGCCCTAATAACAAATATTAGAAACGATAGGCCCCTAGTAACAAGTATTGAAAAATTGGCATCATAATAACAAGTATTGAAAAATTTGTACCCTAATAACAAGTACTGAAATAACAATGAATAATAAAAAACGGGCCCCTAATTACAAGTATTGAAAAAAATGAGCTTATAATAACATGTATTGAAAAAAATTATACCCCTAATAAAAAATATCAGAAAAATAAATTTTAAGAATAGAACTCTAATAACAATTATTAAAAAATTAAATTTTAAACAATAAATATTAAAAAATATATTAAACTTTAACTATAAATATTCGAAAAAATGGGCCCTGAGCAGGGTAGGGGCCCTGGGCGGGCGTCGATATTGCCCATGCCCAGGGACGGCTCTGGGTATAGGTTTAATAGTTTAATGGTTTAAGTTTTAATAGTTTAGGGTTTTAGACTGTGGGTTAAGGGTTAAATTTTGTTATAAAGAATATGGTCAAATTAAAATAATATTTAAATAATAAGGGTTAGAAATACGAAAATAGGTGAGGTGCTAAATATATAGTTTACTCTTATTAAAAAATAAAATTTTAATATATATAAAAAATAATTTAATTAAATTTTTAAAAATAATTATTAACTGTATAATGAGTCCTTGAAATTTTAAATTTTTATTAATTAATTTAATGGTGTTCAACGGTGTTTAATATTAGTGGTGTTCAGTGATGTTCATCGCACGTGGTAGACTCGTCCTTATCTAATATGCATTTTTACAGCATTTATTGTGGTTATATTATAAATGCTATCTTAAATATATTTCCACATATATCATCTACCTTACCATTTTCTTAAGATACCTTTCCTTATTTTACATGTTTCCCATTTGTGCACGAACTAAATCCACCAGAGATTGTTTCTTAGGATTTGAACTTTCTTCTTTTTTTCTTTTAAATGATAGGCCACTTGACCGAGGAACTAAATCTACCTGAGATTGTTTCTTAGATTGCATCCAAATACAAGAGAAAAGAATATGGTGGACGTAGCCAAAGGAGGTGAAGTCCAGCTCGAACCGGAATATGATCGAGTAAGTGAAATCAAAGCTTTCGATGAGACGAAAGCCGGTGTGAAAGGGCTTGTAGATGCTGGAATTTCAGAGGTTCCTCGACTGTTTCATCAGCCACCGGATACCTTGGGCGAAACTCATGTTCCTACTGCCTCCCTCTATGGCTATACTATCCCTGTTATAGATCTTGAAGGAGTGAAGGACGATCGCAGTGCTCGGAAGTCGATAGTCGAACAAGCCCTTATTGCTTCAAAGGAATGGGGTTTTTTCCAGATCATTAACCATGGAATCCCTGTGAGTGTTCTCGAGGAGATGAAGCTTAGTATACGCCGGTTTTTCGAGCAAGATGTTGAGCTCAAAAAACAGTTCTACACTCGTGATTTTACGAAAAAAGTTGTCCACAATAGCAATTTCCATCTCCATACTGCTCCAGCAGCTAACTGGAGAGACTCTATTTTCTGCAACATGGCTCCTGATCCTCCTAGCCCGGAAGAGTTGCCCGAACCAATCAGGTATATGCATATACATATATATATATGTATACATATATAAACCCTGAATTGATTATGAAGTTTTACCTGTATGACTTTGGTATAGGGATATGATGGTGCAGTACACCGAGTGCATCATGAGTTTGGGTCATTTGCTGTTTGAGTTGATTTCAGAAGCTCTGGGGTTGAACCCTGATCATCTGCTGAAGATAGATTGTGCAAAGGGTCTCGGTCAGCTCTGCCATTACGCTCCGGCATGTCCGCAGCCGGAATTGACTCTAGTGACAACCAAGCATGCTGATAATAGCTTCCTCACGGTGCTTCTACAAGACCATGTAGGTGGTCTCCAAGTTCTTCATGAAAATCAATGGTTTGATGTACCTCCTGTCCCTGGGGCTCTGGTCGTTAACATTGGAGATCTTTTACAGGCAAGTCCTAGAAAAATTACATTAAACAATACGATTTAGAACTGCACGATTGATATTCCGATTTGTCATGCTTTTATTTCAGCTTATATCGAATGACAGTCTTGTAAGCGTGGAGCATAGGGTGCTGGCGAATTCCGTTGGACCTAGAGTATCGGTGGGAAGCTTTTTCGTCACAGGCTTTCATCCAAACCCTAGAATGTACGGACCGATTAAGGAGCTGTTATCGGACGAAAATCCTCCGAAATACAGGGAAACTACTGTGATAGAGTATCTGACTCACTTCAAAAACAAAGGCCTTGATGGAAAGTCTGCTCTGACGCATTTCAGAATATGAACTACCTCCCTCTAGGACAAATAATGAAGCATTGTTTCTTCAACTACAGAGTTTAGTTCGTTGTTATTTACTTTTCAGAAAGGCTTTGGTAATTTTGATTTTGAATCTGCTGCATCTTTTGGTTTTACCCATTTTCTTGGATTTTTTAATCCTGGTTTCACAGTGCTTATTGATGTTATGCATGAGAAAACATACTAGCTTTGGGATCATTTCAGAAAGATTAATGTTTGCAGTTCAACTGACATAATTGTTATTGCATTATCAAATGTGTAATATGTTCTCATTAATATTTTCCACATATTTACTAAAAAGCTTAAAAGTTAAATAAGTGACCAAACTATATTTTTTTTTTCTAATTAAGTTCTTAAATTTTGTTTTGGGCCAAAAGGTGCCTAACATTTCAACGTTACTCAAATAAGTGTTCTGTCGTTACTGAATGTTAATTTTTACTGTTATCTGACACATGTCATCTTCTTAAATTTCTGAAATTATATTTAAAAATAAATAAAATTTAATAAAACAAAATAACTTCAAATTTCACAAAAGAGCCCTAAATTTTGAAATCCCTAGCACCTTAAAACCCAAATCCCGATTTGACCTGATTTTGTCGTCGATTACTACGCCGCCACTCATTATATCCGTCGTCGGACCATCACGACCATTTAACCCACCACCTCGTCGTCGAAAATCGACTAACATCGTGCAAAATGCCGAAATTGTCGAATAGTTCGTTTGAATGATTCGTGACAAACGACGGCATAGCGGACGATGAATGGTGTGTGGGTCATTCGGCGAGACAATGGCGCTTCATTTTGTCGCCGAAAATGCGACCAACGTCGGTGGGAATGGCCGAATTTGAGGGGTTTAGGGATTTGTGGACTATTTTGAGATTATTTGAAAATTTTAAGATATTTAAAAAATTCTAATTTATTTTAAAAAAAATAAAATTTAGAAAAAAAGTTTAATATTGCCACATGTTTGATTTTTATTGGATAACGGAAACAAATTAACGCCCGTCACGGCCAAACCTTAAATGGGTCACGAAATGAAACGTAATGCACTCATTTGGCCCAAAATATAGTTTGAGCACATATCTAGAAAAATGTATAGTTTTATCACTTATTTGACGATTAAGCCTTACTAAAAAACTAATATGATGCAAATATAAGAACAACCAGATCTACTTGTTAATACATCTCAAGAGGCTCAAAGTCGATTTCTGTGTCAAATATGATGTAACATTTTAAGTCCGTAACGCACCGAAAGAATGGGGCTTTTTTTTCCAGATCATTAACCATGGAATCCCTATGAGTGTTCTCAAGGACATGAAGGTTCATGTTCGTAGTCTTTTCGAGCAAGATGTTTGATATATGTATATCTGTTATACTTAAATTTGTCGCTTCCGCAAAATTCTACAAATACCTTTCAGCTACTCCATGTTTGGTGAACACAAAAATGATCCACGATAGCTGCCTTTATGATGTTCTCAAGATCCCTCCGAAGACTAATGTTCGGAGCGCTTAGAATGCCTGAGAATAGGGCATAGTGATAGGTTATAAGTATATACATTTTGTTATGATTAATTCTTTCATATTCTAGTTATATTATGTGTTTAGTCGTGGAAATTATGTTTGTTTTGATTTAGGAGATGAAATATGAATGCAATGGTAAAAATCAGCTGAAAAGTATATCTTTAGCTTCCCTTATAAAAATCAAGTCATTTGGAAGAAAGTAGAACTAGGCATAACCTCATCTTTGATAAGGCGTGACCACGTCTTGTGAGTGATGCGAGGTTGATATTTGACGTAAGAAATCTGAATTTTTAGAACCAAATCTGTGATGAAGTCCATTTTTATAGTCATTTTCATTATTTTGGAAGTAATGGACCGAGAATCAATCTCTTTTATTAGTTAGGAATTTATTTATTTAGATTTTCCTTTATATTATCTTTATTTATTGTATTAAAACTCAATTAAAGTAGGATATCTTTTTAGGTTTAGAGTTCTCTCTATATAAAGAGTTCATTCAACCTTTTAAAAAACAATCAATCTTTCGACGGTTAAACAAACAACTCCTTGCCTTAGTTCGTGCACTTGAGGTTTGGCAACATTATTTACTCCTTAAGTAGTTTGTCATTCACACATATCATGAATCCTTAAAGTGGCTAAACAGAAAAAGTAAGTTGAGAAAAAGACATGCTCGGTGGGTCAAATTCATTAAAAGTTTTTCTTATGTGATACAATACAAGCAAGGTAAAGAGAATGCAGAGCCGATGCTTTATCTTGTCGATATACTTTTATTATACTATGCATGTCATTGTTCTAGGTTTTGAACACATCAAGAAATTATATTCTAATGACCCTGATTTTTTTGATACATATACTCATTGTTCTAAAGGTGCTTTAACAAGTTTCATCTTTTAGAGATGTTTTTATTTAAAACATGTTGTGCATTTCTCAAGGATTACTTCGAGAATTCTTATTAGGGAACACATAGTTGGTTAAGGTATGCACAATATGTAGTGGAGTATACTCTAGATTTGAAATTGTCTATGACCTCAATCCTTTAACTGTTTTAGACCTTGTCCCTTTGCCACTTGAGGATATATGTAGCTTAGACGAAGAAAATGAGACATAATTGGTTAAGGCCATTCACTTGAAAGCCAAGCAAAAGATGAAGAAGATTTATCAATCAAAAGTCGACAAAGTCAACCATCGTAAACATGTTATCTTCGAACCTGACACTTGGGTTTAGGTCCACTTGAGGAAAGAACGATTTCCAACCAAACAAAAAATATTAAGTTGGAACCAATAGGAGATGGACCGTTCCAAGTCCTAGAAAGGATAATGACAACGCATACCGTATTGACCTCCCTGGTGAGTATAATATAAGTGCTACCTTTAACGTTTCTGACCTCTCTCCATTTGATATTTCAATGTCGAGGATGCATCCTTTTGAGGAGGGAGAGGATGATACATGTACTAGTCATGACCAAATTAAGGATGGACTCATTTTCCCATTTGGCCCGATCATAATAACTAAGTCCAAATTGTTGAAAGACAAACTACAATCCAAAGTTCAAGATGTGCTGACCAAAAGCCTGCAAGCATTCATGAAAGATCAAGAATTTCAAGAAAAAGTTCTTTCTTCATCTTTAATGAATTGGGTCACACACACTCATGTTACACATGCCCAACCCATTTAGGAGGAAGACTAAGCAAGGGTGATTTCAAATCCAACAGAAACAAGGAGAATGAAGCTGATTTTTCCTTTTTATTATTTAATTAGTTCTTTATTATTATTTTATTTTGAATAGAATTTGTAATTATTTAGGAGTTCTAAATATTTAGAAATCCTTTTCTTTTTATTATTTTATTAGTTTTTTTATTTTTTTCCGATGAAAAGGGGATTTACTATGTGCCTCTTAAAAATCTCTTTAAGCCTAAATGGAGAAAATGAGTACATATGGTAAATATTATAAAAAAGAAAAAGAGACCAGCTCAAACAAGGTTAAAAAAATGAAAAGACTTAAACAAACCAAACCACGAAGGCATAACAACTAAGAGGGATCACTCATGTCTGCTAGCACCATAGCATCTACCGCCGAAGGAGGCGAATTGAACAAACGAGTCTTGAAATCTTTCATGACTGCCAACTTAGCATCTGATCCGCGATTCAATTACCTTTGCGCCGAACATGTGCAAAGGAGACAACCCAATTACGATGACATAACTCTTGTATGTGTAACACTAACCCATAGGTGCCAAGGGCAAAAGACCCCGACTGAACAAGACGCAAAGCTTCTAGGCTATCGACCTCTACAACAACATACCACACATGAAGATTCCAAGCACAAATTAAGCCCGTAACTATACCCTAAAGCTTCGCTTCCACTATTGAACAAACACCGACAAAATTAGCAAAACCTGTAATCCACTGACTGGAGGCATCTCAAACCTCCCCACCGCACGATGCAAAACCATTCTAGACACATCAGACTCAATCTGTATTCAGCTTATACCAACCTTGCACAAGCCTTGTCCAAATCAAGAGCTTCCGCGGACCCCTATCACCATGCGCAACAGCTTTCAGCATGGTCTCCTTAAGCCGCTGACATCTTTCTAACAAAGATCATTGATCCTTCAATGGGTATTTGAAAGCTACCGAATTCCGGACAAGCCATAGGTTCTATAGAACTGAACCGAACAACATGACCTAGTCCTTACCTTCTCGCGCAAAATAGTTATGTTGTGAAAGATTAAGGCGAATCAAATCCTTAAACTCCAAGGAACAAAACTCATGTAAACGCTCCAGCTTAATTAAAATAGACCAAACTAAAAGGGCCGAGGGACACGAACATAAGACATGATTAACATCTATCAATTTAGCCCTGCAAACCGGACATTTTTCTTCCGATGTAAAATTTTGACGGACACTTTTACTATTCTATTGGATTAAAATCCGCAATTGTGGGCACATATGTAAAATGTATGTTGCTATTATAAAGTATGACACAAAATTAAGTGACCAATTATGTTAGACGTGTCATAGGTATTAAAGTGTCATGGAAATAAAAGTGTAGATACCGTAAGATATATTTATAATTCAATGAGGGACATAGTTATAAATATTTAATAGTTGATTTAATAAATCAACTATATAAAGAGGTAGTGGTCCCCAAGAAATAGGTTAACTTGTTTTTCTCTCCTTCCCCGTTAGAGAGTTTTACATCAAGAGATAACCTATCTTCTCGGAAGATCAATACCAAGATTTGGGATTTCAACATCAAGATTCAAGTTTTTTTTAGTTTATCGATGAATTCAGATACGCTTCCACATTCAGTTTATTCGGTTTATTGTTCTTGATGATTTGACATGATTGATCTTGGGTATTAGATTTCATATCTATTATGATTTGGTTCTAACAAGTGGCATCAGAGTCTCGTCATGTTGAATCATTAAGAATTATTTGATATTTTTACTTTCTCGATTGATTCACTATGAATGCTTTAGGATTTTAATGTTTCGTATGATTTGAATTTTGTTTTTTTTGGTGTTTAGGGTTCAATCAATTTTCCCCTAAATACCCGATTACAGCCATTAAGTAATTAACCTTATTTGAATATATATCGTGATTATCCTCCATGAATTGTCGAAAAGTATATAAATCATTAATTAATGGATTTACTTAGAAATTAACGGCAATTATGATTCTATGCTATTTCTTTATTTTAGGTTATTGGCCAATGTTGGTAGATTGTGTTTCTTTATGGATTCAGTAATTTTAGGTTTTACTCAAGCAATGATTACTTACATATCAAAGTCTGTTTTTCAAAATCACGTTAAATCTATGCATGTCCGTTTTATGTTGAAGTTTGACACGGATCTAGTAGATTAAAGGAAATGGAAAAGGAAACGGTGGGTTTTCATAGATTGATAGAAGAAAGAAGTTCTCGTACAATTTTCATGCCTCTTTCATTTACAGATTCACCTATATATCTATCCACCGTTTTAGGAAATGACAAAATCTGTTAGGTTGGTTGGATGACGCCTGACCCGGGTGCTCCTCCTTGGTGCCACGTGTTCTTCTTCCATTGGTTCTTGCTCCTCTCTATGTGCATGGCTCAACGTAGTCTCTTCCCCCATCACGTGATCCTTGCCAGCATCCTGGGTCTCTTGATACACGTCGGGTTCATCCATGACAACACCCTCCCCATCGGAAACAACCTTGTCCTCAAGGTTCTCATCGACTGTCTGTCCTGGCGTCTCCTCCATAAGTAGCGGCAGTGGTGTAACCTGCTGTAAGGGCTGGCCCCGATACGACTTCAGCTGGGAAACATGAAACACGGGATGAATACGGGTGGCGTCCGACAACTTAAGACGATAAGGCACTGCTCCAATACGTTGCTCTATCATATATGGCCCAAAGAAGCGAGGGCTAAGCTTCTGGTGTCGATGTAATCGTAAGGAGAGTTGTCGGTATGGTTGAAGTTTGACAAACACCCAATCGCCCACTGCGAACTCAACCTCCCTGCGATGTTGATCAGCGATAAACTTCACGCGCGCTTGCGCGAACCTCAAATTCATTTTCAGAACCCACAAAAGCTCATCTCGCTCCTGTAGTGCTTGATCCACGTGGTCGTTCTTCGAACCACAGTCCAAATAATCACGCAACACCGGTGGGTCGCGTCCGTATAGAGCCTTGAACGGTGTCATACCCGCGGAACTTTGGTAAGCTGTGTTATACCAGTACTCTGCCAGGCCATGTGACTTTCCCATTTGCTTGGATTCTCCCCTACCAAGCAACGAATATACATTTCGAGGCATCGGTTGAGCGTCTCCGTTTGGCCATCGATTTGGGGATGGTAGGCGGAACTCATACATAACGTCGTGCCCTGCAGGCGCGCCATTTCGGTCCAGACCTCACTAGTGAACACTCGATCACGGTCGCTAACAAGAGATCTCGGTATGCCATGCAACTTGACTACCCCATTAACCAGAACTTGAGCCACGACTTTGCTGTCAAATTTCTGAGGAAGGGAAAAAATGGCCATACTTGGTCAGTCGATTGACGACCACGAGAATCGTTTCCTTTCCGTTAGACTTAGGTAGACTAGTGATGAAGTCTAGGGCCAAATCTTCGAAGACCTGCGAAGGAATCGGCAAGGGTTGCAATAGACCTGCTGGCGTCAAACTCTCACTTTTCATCCTTTGGCAAGTTTGACAGTGTCGAACGTATTCACAGACCTCCCGGTGCATACCATACCAAAAGAACCCGGCATACAACCGCTGATAAGTGCGATGGACCCCTGCGTGGCCTCCCAACTTTGAGTCATGGTATTCCCGTAACAGTAACGAGCACAAAGCAGCGTTATTAGGAATCACGATTCGGCCCTTGAACAAGAGTAAACCATCATGCTCAGTAAACCCCACGGCCTGGCTATCCCCTCTTCGAATTTTATCACGCAAGGACAACATGTTGACATCCTATAGAGTTGCCGCGCGTATATCCTCTATCACCCCAAAAGTAACTGTTGAGAAAGACATTAAACTTGCAGCTGCGTCTCGAGATAACGTGTCTGCCACTGCGTTCAACTTACCAGGCCTGTAGCGAATTTCAAAATCGAATCCAATGAGCTTAGATAACCAGCGTTGTTGCTCGGGGGTCTGTATCGTCTGCTGAATTACTTCACGGAGTGATCGCTGGTCGGTGATAATGAGAAACCGTCGACCCAGCAGATATTGGCGCCATTTGCCCACTACCTGTGTAATCGCGAACATTTCACGATGATATGTAGAAGCCGATTGCATGCGGGGGCTAAGTTTCTGACTGTAGAAAGCCAACAACTGTTTACCTTGGTGCAACACCGCCCCTATTCCAACTCTGGACGCGTCAGTCTCAACCACAAAAGTCTTGGTAAAATCTGGCAACCCCAGCACATGTGGTGTACAGAGACACTCTTTGAGCTGCTCGAAAGCTGATCGCGTTGCCGTTGTCCATGCAAAACTCACACCATTACGTAGCAAATCCGACAATGGTGCAACGATTGTAGCAAAATTGCAGATGAATTTGCGATAGTACCCCGCAATACCAAGAAAGCCTCGTACACCCTTAACCGTAGTGGGTTGTGGCCATGCTTGAATGGCTCGCACCTTCTCAGGATCCACGACTAAACCCTTATCGGACACAACATGACCCAAATATTCCACTTGCTCCCTACCGAACGCACATTTAGAACGTTTCGCAACGAAGCCATTATCACTTAAAGTTTGCAACACCTGTTGAACGTGCTTCAGGTGGTCCTGCCAATCCATACTATAAACGAGAATATCATCCAAAAACACCAAGACGAACTTGCGCAAGAAAGGCCGGAAAATATCGTTCATGGTGGCTTGGAAGGTAGATGGCGCGTTCGTTAAACCGAACGACATAACGAGGAATTCGTAATGCCCTTCATGTGTCCGAAACGCGGTTTTAGGAACGTCCGATTCCTGCACGCGAATTTGATGATAGCCAACCAACAAATCAAATTTGGAGAAATACCGAGCATGTCCCAATTCATCAAACAACTCATCGGCCATCGGAATCGGAAATTTATCTTTGACCGTGATGGCATTCAAGGCTCGGTAGTCGACACAAAATCGCCAAGTAGCATCTTTTTTTCACCAAAAGTACCGGAGAAGAATATGGACTATGGCTCTTGCGAATAAGCTGCTGATCGAGGAGTTGACGAACCTGCCGTTCGACTTCCTGCTTTTGGAAGTAAGGATAACGATATGGTCGAATGTTGACGGGTTGACTAGAGGGCAATAGATGGATGGCATGGCCGTGTTCACGCGCGGGAGGAAGGCCTGTGGGTGCTACAAAAACCTGAGGAAAGGCTGCCAACACAGCGCACATATCCGAGGCTTCAGTGACATTGTCGGCTTCATTGGCAAGCTGCATTTTCAAATAAAAACAAGCCGCGGTCGCATTGGTGTCGGTCATTCGACGGAGCGCTTGATAACAAACCGGTTAAAGGTCCGGCCCACTCTCTCCTTGCCAAGAATGTTGTATCTCACCCTGTCGAAACTGAAAATTGAGCCGAGAAAAATCCATTGTAATGGGACCCAAGGTGGCCATCCAAGCAACACCGATGACCATGTCTGCCCCTTCCAACGACAACACATAAAAATCAGTCGTGAGCTCTGTACCTTGCACCCGTACTTTCAAATTTCGCACACAACCCTCGCTAGAAAGTTTGGCACCATTACCCACTAACACTCTGAAATTGGGAGCGGCCGTAACCTATAAACCCAAAAATTTTTCCGTTCGAGTCTGTACAAAATTATGCGTACTACCACCGCCGATCAAGATCCGAAGCAAACGGCCGTTGACCTCACCTTGAACGCGAAGGGTGTTGGGTGTCACACAACCAGCCAATGCATTAAAAGTCACCAGAAATTGTTCCTGGGCAACCCCTGGCATAGACAAATCCGCAAGAGCAACCTCGGTCGAGCTCTCGAAACCAAGTGGCAGGCCAATTTCATCATCGTTCAACAAGAAAAACTAGGGATTCTGGCACTTATGACCCGCAACGTACTTCTCGTCGCAATAGTAACACAACCCCTTTGCGCGACGAGCTTGTGCCTCTGCTGCGGAGAGCCGGCGTGGCCGAGGATTGTCGACGTGAGCCACAACTGCATCACCGGGAGGCCGGCCTAGGAAAGGTTTAGACCCGAGAGGTGGGGAGCTTGGGGTTGGTAACAGAGGAGGTAACCGAGACCCTGTCCCTTGACTGGAATTCTTCTGCAGCATGCTGAGGCGGGCTTCATGAAAACGAGCCAGAGCAAGAACTTCGGACATGGACATTGGGCGTTGAGCTAATACCTCATGTTTGAGATCGGCACGGAGACCCGATATAAAGCACTGCGTGAGAAAGGATTCCGAGAGAGTGGTCGTAGTTCGCAACGCCAAAGCTTCGAAACGAGCCTAGTAATCGTCGACAGAAGAATGCTAGGTGAGTTTGGTCAACTGTCTTCCGGTGATTCAATCTCAGAAACCGTGAATCGACGGCGTATCGCCTCCACCAGATGGTTCCAACTGGCCAACTGCCTCTGCCTTTGCATCCAACGATACCACTTCTCTGCCGTACCTTCCATATGAAACGACGCCATAGTAACACGATGATGATCTTCGGTGTGGTAAAACTCAAAGAAATCTTGAGCGGAGGCTATCCACTCCTCAGCGTCAGCACCGGTAAAGATCGGAAGTTCAACTTGAGCCGGGCGTGGCGCAAATGGAAAGGCATCATCGGAGTCGATCTTAAGCTTGGCCTTACCTTTGGCAGGAACGGGATCGCCCTCAGCATCTGGAGCTAGCCCAAGGTGGGCTAAGATCGTTGTGAGATGACGAGTTAGCGTCTGCAAAGTTCGATCCGTCGCTTCATTCCAACGAGACTGATCCTCAAACTGCTTCTGCAACGTCCCAGTTGAATCTTCGAGAGATTTGATAGCTTCATTGTTATTCACCATGATTCAATGAAAGCACCAAATGACACGGATCCAGTAGATTAAAGGAAATGGAAAAGGAAAATGTGGGTTTTCTTAGATTGATAGAAGAAAGAAGAAGTTCTCATACAATTTTCATGCCTCTTTCATTTACAGATTCACCTATATATCTATCCATCATTTTAGGAAAGGACAAAATATGTTAGGTTGGCTGGATGACGCCTAACCCGGGTGCTCCTCCTTGGTGCCACGTGTTCTTCTTCCATTGGTTCTTACTCCTCTCTACATGCATGGCTCAACGTAGTCTCTTCCCCCATCACGTGATCCTTGCCACCATCCTGGGTCTCTTGATACACGTCGGGTTCATCCATGACAAAGTTTTAATCGAAACTTCAAGTCTATTCGGTTAATGACTCTAAAGCAATTTTTTAAGTTATAAGGACAATGATTATTACAGATTTGCATATAGATTTTGATTTGGTTTAATCAAAATTCAGTTTGGATTAATTGTATAAGTTACGACATGTGACTAGTTTCTTTTGAATTATTGTGTTTTTGTTTGGTATTGATATATACATTTGGTTTTGGGTTCGGAAAGCATGCCATTGATCTTACGGAATTCATATTAATTCAGTTTGATCAAGAATTTCAACTTTGATCGTTAGATTATATATATATATATATATATATATATATATATATATATATATATATATATATATATATATATATATATATATATATATATATTAAAGTTTCTTGTGATCATAATATGAATTACTCATTTTTATGATACTTTGGATTTTGGCTTTTTGTAACCCCCTTGTCCCGGTCTGGCCGGATGACCGGTCCAAAAGGGCTACACGGGGAAAACCGAGTGAAAACCCCTAAAGGATTCCCCCTCGGTTAGCAACCCTATTTTTTTTCATTTTAAAATCTCGTCTAGATGAGTAATTAACCCTACGTGATCAAACAGCGGAATAACATAACCAAAACAATCTAACGAACCTAAAACCACATCCAAAAGGCAAATTTTCAAGTTTAATTGCAGGGGTATCGATACACCTAAGGGGTGTATCGATACGCCTTGACTAAGTCAAAGGTCAGAGTCAACCCGTGGAGACCGTATCGATACACCTTGGGAGGGTATCGATACCCTCGTCAAAGGTTGACTTCCCACGGTCAACGCTAGTTGACCGTACCGATACGCTTGAGGCCGGTATCGATACCAGGATGGACAGTGGCTCCAGTGGCCAAAAAGGTATCGATACGCCTCCCCGCGTATCGATACGGAAGGCCTGGAATAAGAAGGCCGTATCGGTACGGGTCTAACCGTATCGATACCCCCTGCCCAGCGACACCTCCTTTCACCGTTTGGTAACATCTTGCAAGGTTCTAGATGCATACATAGACACCCTTAAGCACATACAAGCATTCATGCACCAACCACAAACAGGACTTAACATGAGGGGCATTCAAACCAACGATAACATACCAAACAAAGCTCCATACAAGTCTACAAGAAGCATACTTAGCAAGCATAAGTCATCCATCACAAAGTAGACAACATAAGGCCTACCTAGGCCAAAATCATACAAATTCAGGCATAAGCAATTAAACCATATAAGAGGCATAGAACATAATCCGAGAAGCAAAAGCATAACACGCAACATTAGTTTAACAATTTAAGCATGACTTCCTAAGGAGTTTGACCCCAACTCCTAACATTCTATACCCTATTGTCTAGACATTATTACAAAAGCAAACCATACATAAACTTGCTTGAGAACTCCAAAGGTTCCTCCCTCGCCCGCTCGCCTCCCGAACTCTAACGATCTGCACATTGGAAACGAAGAGCATAAGCAATCTAGCTTAGTGAGAGAAGCTCTACAATTTACAACATGCAACTTTCCAAAATACGATTTGTATGCAAGAAAACAATGGATGCATAAGGGTCCATCTCAACACAACTTTTGGTTTGCACATGCACAACCAACATACACTTACGGTGGGACTACACATCACCGTTTCGACTAGTGGATATACAATGGGACTACACATCAAAGTACTACCCTACTAGTCACTACCGGTGGGACTACACATCACCGTAGTTTAAACCACCATCACGTGAGGCACGAACTCAACACGACTACTACATTGACAACTTAGAATGCATTTAATGGTCACAATGTATGTAAAACCAACTTGTCACAACAATTTATGAGTAGGGAGACTTACACACGGGTTTAGGCAACCTCTCAAGGTTCTACCCAAACCCCAAGGGAGGCCATATCAAGTACAATGCAATAACCAATGATCCTACTCACCGTTGCTACCCAAGAGAAGATTGAAGACCGAGCTCAAGACTCCGAAATCCCCGGATTTGCCCCCGAAGCTTCACCAACCAAATTCCTTGATTCTAAGCATTCCAACACCAAGCAAATAACCTCAAATCAGTTCATGTTCTAAAATAATCAACCCGAATAACAGACTAAGTACATTACACCAATCTTTCCATTGAAACAAGCTCAAATTTTCCAAAATCCGAGCAGCCCTTAAGCACCCCTCAAAACCATTGATTTCAACCTTCAAACTACTCCCTAAAGCTTTCAAAACGATGCTCACATATACCCTAATCATTGACCCTCTCATTCCTACATAGAACACCCCCAAATTTCATTCCTAAACCTCCCAAAAACCTCCCCAAAACCTCATTTCGGAAATCACCCCAAACCTTGTAAAAATTATATCCATTGGACCCCTTTAGACTTAAAATAACTCATATCACTTCCATAAATCAAAAACCTAAGTTTAGAATGCTAAAAATGACATTTTTAATTCAAAACCTTCAAACTCCAAAATTCCAAAATGTGAGTAGAAATGAAAATAAAAGACATCAACTTGTAGAGGATAAAGAGAGTAAGTCAAAAACGAAATTACCTTTGCAAAACCTTCAAAAATGAGTAAGCTTTTGAATGGAATAGTATCCAAGGAGAGGGGGTGTTTTTTGACGGTATTGTGAATAGTGTAGTTAGAGGAAGAAGATGACTTTTAGTATTATTTTAGGTTTGTTTGAAATGGGGGGCCAAAAGACCAAAACACCATTAATGAAATAAGGGATCTACAATGGATGACACCATGGCTATGTGGGCTTGATTAAAATATAGTCCAACTAAATAAAACCCGAGGCCCAAGTCATTATTTTATTATTTAAAATTTGAAACCGAAACCCGAACTATTTTTAAATTAATATTTTCACCCGACCCCCGAACCCGGGTGTTACACTTTTAGTTAAAGATTAAATGTTTTTTGAAAGGTAATTTGTATGATTAATTAATATCGATCATACACAAAGCACATATATGAGCCTTATTAAAAAAACCTCCCTAAACCTAGTTGGAGGAAAAAAAGTGCATCATATCTGGCTAAAGACGTACAACAGAACAATAACAATCCAACGAAAAGACTTCATCCTGCCCAGTAACACAACATCTTGGGCTAAAAAGGTCCATAGCCCCTAATCACAAAGCCCAACCAATACAATTTTAGTGCACACCCAACTAAACCAAGACCCCAACCAATCCACAGAGAGCCGCAAGGCGGTAGTGAAATCTCCCAGTCGGGACACAAATCCCCTTGAGCCGGAAAGGCCGCTTCAAGAACCATCGAAAAGCTACAAACCTGCAAACAACTACTGGACAAACGGGTGATCATAAACATAACAATAAAAACAACCCACAAGCAATGCCTCATGCCCGACAACGGTCGAGAAACCAACTAAAATATTAACTTATTCCTTTTTTGGCTAGCTTATCTGCCTCAATATTGCACGATCTTGGAATCCAGCGAAAGCACATCCCTCTTGTCCGTGCTAATGCCGCAAGGTTCAAAACCCTATCTCGGATAGAAAAGGGGGGCGCTTTTTCAAGGCACCAATCGACGGCTAATTGGCAATCAGATTCGACTACGAGTCTATGGTTGTTGGCTCACGGTGAAGTAAGGAATTTGCTAATACCCCTATTCATCGCTTCAAATTCTAAGACAACTGGAGTCGCACAAATAGTAACATCCGAAAACTCGAATAAGATCTTGCCTTTATTATTCCTAAGCAGGCCACCGATTCCACCTGCCACCCTAGATAGAACAACGGCGTTCGAGTTTAGTTTCAGAAACTCGGAAAGGGGGGGCTCCAACGGACAGGGGGCAGGAGGAAGGTTTCAGGCAAAGGACGATGCCACTAAAGAGAAATCCGACATAAGGTCGACAAGAGAAGACGCACATACTGGATACTTTGCCCTGAACCACGAGGCGAGCCGAAATATGACCAAGAAATCCAAATGAAGCCAATCCACCTCTTTTTTTCTAAATACTATAGCATTCCGGAATAACCAAACGGACCATACCACGACAAAGGGTACCAGCTTTAACCAAGCAAGGTTGTCGTCCCTCCTGATTCCTTCCCACGCTTCAAAGAACTGGAAGTATCGCAAGGAAACACAGCCAAAATTCCGGCCATATTACAGAACCTCATCCAGATGCGTCATACCCCTGCACAAGAGAAAAATAGGCGTGCACACGATTCCGGGAAAGCCTTGCAGAGAGGGCAGAGTATGCTATCCAAGGATCTCACACCCCGTTTTACAAGTTCAATTTTCACCGGGATACGGCCCCAAAAGAGCCTCAAGAAGAAAATTTCTACTTTAGGAGGAGCGAAACCAAGCCAAACTTGATTTTTCCAAAATGGGTTAACGATGTCGCAAGGTGCCAGGATATCCTGAAAAGACTTAGTGGAGAAAGAACCATCACTCGAACCCCTCCAACAGACCCAGTCCTTGTAAGGGGAGGACGATTTAAAGTTCCTAAGGCAATTCAAGAATAAATCCCAGATGGGTGCTTCCCAATCGAGACAAGGGCGTCTAAGGGGGATGGACCAAAACCATCCAGAGTCAGTTTTAACACCAAACTCTGAAATAGGGCCAAATTTCTGAATTGACAGCGCAAAGATACGGGGAAATTTATCCTTCAGGGTAATGTCCCCAAGCCAACGCTCGAACCAGAATAAAATGGACCTACCACCACCAACCTGTAGTGAAATATTTTGCTTAGTTAAGAAGCCTATCGGATCATTCCCCAGAGACGAATTCGCTATCCCTCTCCAAATCCAAGAAGCTTGTTTGGGCTTCAGAATAGATGGAAGGAGAGGAGTAGACGGGTTCGGAATTTTTGCATTGATCACTCGCCTCCAGAGACTCTCTGGTTCGTTACCGAATCTGATAATCCACTTACACAACAACCCTCTATTTAGCACATCCAAGTTAGAAACCCCCAAACCAGATGCCAATCTTGGTTTGCAAATCTGAGCCCAATTAACCCAATGAATGCATGATTTATCATCATTTCCCCCAAAGTAAACGAGCCATAAGACTATTGAGCTGGTTGCTAACTTGGGTCGACATACGGAATAAGGAAAGGAAGAATGTGGGAAGGCTGCTCAGGATTGACTTCAAAAGAATGAGACGACCACCTATAGATAGAGATTTGGATTTCCAACTGTTTAGCTTAGTCGTGAATTTGCTAAAGATCGGATCCCAAAGTGTAGCAGAGTTCCGACTAGACCCAAGAGGGAGACCCAAATATTCCATTGAAAGTTTTTCAAAGAAGCACCCTATGTCCAAAGCCCAGTTCCTGACCGTTTCCTCACAAATATTGATCGCAAAGACTCGACTCTTCTTTAGATGAAGTTTCAGCCTCGATGCTAATTCGAAGATACGCAAGACTCGTTTAACACTCCGAATTTGGTTTTCTTCACCCTCACAGAAAATCAGAAGGTCATCTGCAAACTGTAGGTGAGATATTTCTAAGAGAGAGCTACCCCTTCCAACTTTACACCCTGAGAATAAGTTTAAGCGCAGCAGAGATTAAATGTTTTGAATTCGACTTTGATTTTGGTAAATGTATGTTTAAGGTTTAAGACATTCTTTTAAAGAACAATCAAAGATTTAGGTTTTTCGAGTTCTGATAGCCCCATTCAGGCAACCTTTTTGGGGTTATTTCGGAAACTTGAGTGTTATCAGAAATTTTAGTTTTGACTGTTGCAAAATTTTAAATTTGAATATCGATATATTTATGTTATATATTTTGAGATAAATTAATTGAAGCATTGAGTCACTAAAGTGTCCTCTATTGTGAAAATTATTTTATTTTAAAATATAGAAGGTTTTGTGCATGTAAGTCGGATTATGTTAATATTAATCGACCCAAAGGAAGGTTAATAATTGACATTATTACATGTGCATATATGGTAATAAACATGTGATAATTATTTGGTTTTATATGTGAGCAATAAATCGACCCAAAGTAAGATTTCTGTTTGACATGTTCTTATTATCAATGTTTGATTACTATACCATGATATCACTTGCAAGTTAATGTTTTGTCCAAAGATGAAATATTAATGAAGTGTCTGGTATCTTGATATGAGGCTTACCTTTATTCAAATTTACTATTATTTTGCTTATCTTTTAATTTTATTGAAAGATAAAATTAAGACAAATATTTTGAAACAATTAAATTCATATTTTGGCTTCAGATGTCTAATATATCAATGGATTAATTGAAACATAATGTCACCAAAGTGATCGCTTTTGTGTATATTAGTTTACTTAAAATATTAAGATAATTACGGGTTTTTTTAATTCATGCGTTTATTAATTGGCCCAAAGGAAAATTAATATTTGGCAGAATTACAACGACAACTGTCTCGATAAATATGTGACAATTATAAGGTATTTTATGTGAGCAATATGTTAGTCCAAAGATTAGCTTATTGTTTAACATAGTTTATTGTCAATGTTTGATTGCTACAACAGGAGTACCACTTACAGTTAATATTATTGTCCAAAGACTTGATATTAATGTTGTGCTTGGTATCTTGAGGGGAATTAGCCATTATTTTGAATTTATTTGTTTACTTACGAATATTTATGTGAGCTTGTTTTATTTTATTTTTTGTTCTATATTTAAGTAATTTATCTTTGTTATCACAATATCTGTTAAATACATTCTACACTCATGTTTAGTGAAACTAATTTCAAAGAATAAGAAAAGACACTTACATATAATATTTGGTTGTATGAACTTAGACTTTGCACTAAGGAAAGAACATTTTGCACCTCTCACAGCGGTAAACACCCATAAACGGTATTTTGAGAGGTGAGATTGTTCGAATTGCATGAGTCTAATGATCATAAAACACAACACTTTAGATGTCTTATGGAGCACAAATCTAAAGAGATTACTCATATTAAGGGTTTCCTTGACGAAATTAAGAAATGTTTTACCCAAAACATTATGGTTAAGATGACATCACTTATGCTTTCTTTGATGTCTATGAAGTATAAGGGTCAAAAAAATGTGAGAGAGTTGATTATAAAAAAAATTCTTTATATTGCTTCAAAATTTAAGGCACATAAGATCGAACTTTCTAACAATTGTTTATTCTTTTGGTTTTGGTACTGCTTCCTATACAGTTTAACCAATTCAAGTTACAATTTTCAAAGGGAGAAATAGACTCTATTTGGGCTCATTTTTTCATTGTGTTCAAGAGGAAGAAAAGTTGAAGCATTATAAGTGTAAAAGTATTAATTAGTGCTCATTTAGTTAGTGTCTCTAAGAATAAGGACAATAAAAGAAAATATTAGAATAAAGTTGCTAAGGGTCCTAGTCAAAAGAAACAACAATAAGTTACAAAGTGTTGATTCTTTTGTATAAGTTAGGACATATGTGAAGTAATTAAACTTCAAAAGTGAGCAACTACTTTAGTTGTTTTGAGTGATATATGGGCTGCAAATTTTATGATCCCACAATGAAAATTACTTTAAGGAGATATTTATAACTTTTTAGGATGTTGAGTTTGGAAGGAGAAATAAGGTTAGATGCATTGTTATTGAGGATAAATTGAATTAGAATTTAATTCATACTATCACTTTTGATGATGTTTAGGTTTTCACACCTATCATTAATCAAGAAGTGATTCAAGTACCTCAGCAAAATAATATTGAACAACTCTCATTCAAGATAAGGTATTTGTTTCAGAAGAACAAACTCAACAACCTTAAAAAAACAAGGGTCATTAAAGAGGTCCACGAGAGAAAGATGAAATACTATTCCAAATTATTATATTATATTTCTTCAAGAAAATAAGGTAACAATGGAATGATAGAAAATGTTCAATTATTTTTTTATCAGACCATAAAAAATTTTAGCTCTCAAAAGTGGATTGATGTCATTCAAGAATAGTATAATTTTATGCAAGACAATAAAGTTAAGGAATTTGTCTTATTATCTTAAGGTGCAAACCAATTAGTTGTAGATAAATATTTAAAACCAATAGGGATGGAAATGATAATGTCGATAAGTATAAAGCACGTCTTGTATCTAAAGGATACACTCTAAAAGAAGACATTGATTTTGTAGAGACTTTCTCTCAAGTTTCATTGAAAGACTCTTTCAGGATAATCACGACACTTGTTGCTTATTTTAATCTTGAGCTACATAAGATGAATGTTAAGTTTGTGTTTTTCAATGGCAACATTGAAGAAATTATTTATATGGTATAATCATAGAGTTGTGTCTTATGATACAATATAAATGATATGTGAATCAAATAAATTCATCTATGAGCTTAAGTAAGACACTCATTAATGAAAATATAAATTTCATTTTGATTATCTCATTTGGTTTTGAGATAAATTTGGTTGACAGTTGTATATACTATAAGTTCAGTGGGAGTAAACCAAGTGACACTCATATTGCTAAAGAATATAAATATTATCTTACTCAATGCCCTAAAAGTAACCTTGAAATTTAGAAAATACAAAAGATTCTCTATACATAAGCTATTGAGAATCTAATTTATGCTTAAGTATGTATGCGTTCGGAAATTCTGTACATTATTGGAATGTTAGATAGATATTTGAAAAATTATTTTATGGATCATTGGATAGCAGCCAATGGGGTTATGAGATATCTTTAGAGAACAAAAATTACATGCTCACATGTCGGAGTTCTAGTAAGTTAGAGATCATTAGGTTTACAGACTTCGATTCTAATAGAATATTGATGCAAAAGAATTTTGTCACTTGAGCTGCTAATAGTAGATTGAGTAGAAAGATCACTTCAGTTATTTTGTGACAATAAATATGCATTCATTTGTTCTATAAACAATAGAAACACTTCAAAATTGAAGCACATAAATATTAAGTTCCTAGTTGTTAAAGAAAATTCAGAGTGGTTGTGTGTCTATAGAGCATGTTGGTGCAAACTCCATAATTGCGCGCATATTAAGAAACTATCACCCTAGGTCTTTCATGAGCACACTACTCATGTGGGTGTAATGTTATTTAAGGAAATTTAGTTTTAGTGGGAGTTTGTAATTTTAAAAAATGTTCATTCGTTTTAGACACAATTTTAGTTACTTCAGTTTAAGGATATTTTAAGATTATTTTCTGCAGAAATAAATAAAGTTATTTTGATTAATGCATACTCTAAATTCAGTAAAATTGATCTCACTAAAATTTAAGAGAACCAGTCGAAAATAGACATGTACGATTCACCTTTCATATTATTTTCCATGCTATACATCCATTATTGATGTATGTCATTTTACTATGTATATCAAATCCATAAGCCACCCTATCTTCTTCTTCATCCACCGCCAAATTCCACCTTCAAATCTAGAAATTTCAGATTTGATTCTTTTACTTTATATTAATTTCATTTGTTATGTTTTTTAATGCTTTCCTTTATTCTTTTACTATTCTTTCTTTCTAATCAAGTTTTTTTTTTTAATTTTTGTCCTTATACCACAGAAATATCAAAAAACTCCATTACATCTCCTCTTGAAATCACAAGAACTTTAAGTTAACTTTTTCATTGAGTTTAAAGCCCTAGTGAAATTGGTTGAAGAATTCAACATCCCAAGATAACTAGTATCATTCACACTCATTCTTACTAACGAGCCAATACCAGGTATCTCGCCGTTGTCAATTCAGATTGATGAAGCACGGACCATACTATGCCAACATTCTCACATAACTATTGCATACATTCACAGATCGTGTAGCGATTAAAAATTACAAAATGTAAATTTCCCACTTTTATTAAAAAAATTACTTTTAGGGGAATTTTGAAAGGAATTCATATTTTAAAATTAAGAATTAGAGTAGCCACCGATCATTTTGAAAAAGGTAGACCGAACACTAGAAGATAAATTATAGATTTAAAAAGGGTTCGAGAGTCGATTACGTGTGGATAAGGATTAGCACCCACAACGCCTAAAAATTAGTACTTAAAGGTTCGTATCGTATTTACAAAGAAAATTTTAAATTCGAATCTAATTTAATTTTCAACCCTTAAAAATGCATGAATGCATCAACATGTGGTTCGGACAACCTAACCCACAACTCACGATACCAAAAGATGTGACGCCCAAAGACTCGAGACGACACTCTCACTAGGATATTGGGACCTCGAGTACTAAACTAAACTAATGCGATTACATGAATAAATAAAATAAGGGTAATCATCCATATATATAATAATACTAAGGGGATATAATAAAATATAATAGAAGACTTAATATACTTTCCCCCTAAACTTAACTTGTTTTCTCAACTTGTCCTTTAAAGTTTATTTTGACCACTTTTACCTCTAACATTTTCGATGTTACTCATATTGCCCATACTGTTAAAAAAATTTATCTTAACCAATCAGAACGTGCCACATCATTTATTTATTTATTTTTATATTATAAAATAAAAATAAATAAATAAATAAAATATATTAAAATACTCAAAACACCCCATCTTCATCCCATCATCTTCTTCCCCAACAAAAATCCATGGATTCTAAAATTTCTCATGCGCAGCCATTTTCATAAACATGTTCATTGATTCCGAAAATTTCTCTTTGCTCTCGTATGATCCCATTGTTTCATTTAACCTTAGAACCTCACTGATGTGTTCAAGGCCTTTAGAAAGCTTGGAGACATCTTCAGAGAGTACCATGAATAACAATAATAAATTACTAGTTCACTTATAGGAATTTATGAACCTAATATTTCAAATACAGAAACGGAAGAAAAGTAAAATAACAATAATAAATTAAAAATTCACAGTTAAGTGATATCTTACAATTTTTCTTGAAATTTTCTCGTTAACCAAACACTTTAAAAAGGAATATTTAACGTTTCGCGAGTGAGGAATGAGTACCTTCAGAGTGGAGAGGAGAAGATAGAATGTTAGGAGCAAGAACCAAGTTTTGCAGATGGGGATGAAAATTAGGAAAGAAGATGATGGGGTTGTTTTGGTTATTTTGGAGAATATAATTAATTAATATTTTAATATGTTAATTTTATTTTAAAATTTAAAAATAAATAAAGAAAATGACGTGGCGCGTTTTGATTGGTCAACATAATTTTTTAACGATGTTAGCTTTTTGGGTGAAATGAGTAACGATGAAAAGTTTAGGGGCAAAAGTGGAAAAAGCATAGTGTAGAACTAGTGTTTTGATATAATAATTGAAAAATGTTTTGGACTAATTTGAAAAGAATATAAAACTTTATTTTAAGTCCAAACAACTTGAAATTATGTTTGAGATATATTAGAAGGTTTTTGGCAATGTTTTTACTATTTTTAAAGAGCCAAACTTGAGTTTTCAAGCTACCTGTATCGATACGGTTGTACCCGTACCGATACCTTTTTGCCTCAGTTTGGTCACTGTCAAAACCCGTATCGAAATAGGCTTGGCCGTTTCGATACGGATCGGGATCGTTTTGATATGCCTGGTAAGCGTACCGATCCCCTTTCAACCACCCCAACGGCTATTTTCCCAACGGTCATTTAAAAGTGAACCCGTACCGATACGCCCTCAAGCGTATCGATACGCCCAGGCTAGCAAGAGCCCAATGGCTAGTTTCTAATAAGGTCGTACCGATAAGGAGCCAAGCGTATCGATACGGATGGCTGCAAAACAACATTAATGAAGGGAAATAAATTCCTCAACGGCTCCAAATCATCCCCAACGGCTACAAACTCAATAGGGAGTATAAAAGGGACCTCCAAGCATCTTGTAATGGTTAATGCTTCAATTGTTACAACATTATGATGTCAAAATTTGTTTAGAGCTTAAATTGTTTATTTCTTGCTTAGACAACACTTGTGAGCTTACATTGTTAAATTTGCTCAAGTGTTTAGGTTTTGGGTGAGAGCTTAGAATTGCAAACAAACACCCATTAGAGGGATTTCTAGTTTGTTAAGTCTTTCTTTGTACAAGAGAGTGTTCCTTCAAGCTTTGGGTAGTAAGCTTTGAGGGTTGTAACGGTTTCCTCCTCATCCGAGAAAAGGGGACGAAACTCTTAGTGAATTTATTTGGAAATCCTTAGTGGGGAGCTAAGGTAGTGGATGTAGACCTTGGTTAGAAGGTTGAACCACTATAAATCTTTGTGTCAAATTGCTCAATTTTCACATCCCACTAAATCACCCAATTATCCAACTTCTCCACACTTGGCAAGCAAGAACGGTTGATCGAATTGAGCCCCTTAAATCTCAACAATTGGTATCAGAGCTTGGCCCAATCGAAGGGGATTCACATCCTATTGAGAAGATCCGGCAAGCTCGATCACTTTTTCATCAACCGGCTCAAATGGCGCAATCCATCGACAAACCGCCTTTCTTCGACGGAAATCACTATGCCCATTGGAAGATAAAGATGAAATTCTTCTTGAAGTCAAGAGACTACAAGCTATGGGACATAGTTGAAGATGGTCCGTTCGTGCCTCAAGGAAGTAAAACGGAATGGAGTGTCGACGATCGTAAGAAAATGGAGCTTAATTGCAAAGCCTTGCACATGCTCTTTTGTGCATTTGGCCCAACCATCTTTGAGAAAATGTCTTCTTGTGAGAGTGCCAAGGAGGTATGGGACAAGCTTGAAGTCACATACGAAGGAACCAATGAAGTCAAGGAGACCAAGATTGGGCTCCTCATCTTAGAGTATGAAAAGTTCAAGATGGATCCGGAAGAAAACATCGAGAAGATGTTTGATAGGTTCTCCACTATCACAAATGGTCTTAAAGGTTATGGAGAAGTCATCCCGAAAGAGAAGCTTGTCCGAAAGCTCATCTAGTCCCTTCCCGAGTCATGGGACTCAAAGAGGACCGCCATTATTGAAGCCAAGAATCTCAAGACCTTGAAGCTTGATGAACTCATGGGGTCTCTTCTCACTCACCAAATAATGAAGAAAAACAAAGAAGATGAGAAGAAGAAGGAAGAGATTATAGTGATGGCGAAGAAGAAAATCATAGAGCTAGGCATCAATGCTAGTGCCGTAGCTCTCAAATCCTCCACATGCCATCATGTAGATTCAAGTGAGGAGGAAAGTGAAGATGAAGAGATGACCTATCTTTTCAACAAATTTGCTTGGTTCATGAAGAGCAAAATGGAAAAATCCAAGCATGAATCGATGAAGAAGATGAAGGACTCCCACAAATCCAAAAAGAAGGGATCATCTTCAAAACAAGCATATGTGGCCACATGGAGTGATGAAGACTCCACCGATGATGAAGTAGCACACCTATGCTTGATGGCCCTCAATGAGGGGGAGGTAACTTCTAACTCATCTATTTCAAATTTTTATACATTTGATGAGTTACAAGATGCCTATGATGATTTGCTTTTGGAATTCAAGGCATCATTTTCCAAGAACAAAAAGTTGATTTCAAAAATAAAAATTGAAAATGATTTGCTTTCCCAAACAAATCTTGAACTTGAAGCAAAATTGAAAGATTTTGAACAAAAATGTTTTGATTTACAAAATTTGCTTCTTAAAGTTCAAAAAGAAAAATATTTGATTTCCAATGAACTTGAAAAGAAAAATAATTTTGGAAAGTCAAACTTTTATGTAAGACAATCTAGTGCCCCTAGATTTATGAATGGTAAATGTTTTAGAAGTGTTTGGGTCCCAAAAGGACTAACCACTTCAACAAAAAGGGATGAAATTGAAAAATGGATTCCTAAGGGGACTAAATTTTGTGCTACTAATGTCTATGGATCCAAAGCAATTTAGATACCAAAAATTACTTGATTGTCTTTTGCTAGGTGTGATGGAGAGTGGTCAACAAGTCAAACTTTGAGGGGGATCTCCATGCCCACATAGGAAGAACACTTGAAGAAGGAAGGCTTCACATCCTCCCTTGAGTTCAAGTGTGGTAAAATCTAGTTGCTTTTGTTTTTATTTGATTAATTTTCATTTAAGTCAACTAGATAATCATATATGTTGAACTAACATTCTTATGATGCTTTGAGTAAGGGGGAGCCAATTTTAAAACAAAATTTTAAGTGTGTCAATTTTTTTACCTCTATTATTATTTTGAAACTTATTGTTTTAAATTCCTTTTGATATAACAAAAAGGAGAGAAATGGTTTGAAAAATTGAATTTTCAAATGAATAAGGGGAGCTTTATTTGATTTGATATCTTTAATCTCTTATTCACATTTTTAAAGTTAAAGGGGGAGAATCCCAAACAATTTTCCAAGTTATTTTTATTATATCAAAAAGGGGGAGATTGTAGAACTAGTGTTTTGATATAATAATTGGAAAAATATTTTGGACTAATTTGAAAAGAATTTAAAACTTGATTTTAAGTCCAAACAACTTGAAATTAGGTTTGAGATATATTAGAGGGTTTTTGGCAATGTTTTTACTATTTTTAAACAGCCAAACTTGACTTTTCAAGCTACCTGTATCGATACGGTTGTACCCGTATCGATACGGTTGTACCCGTATCGATACCTTTTTGCCTCAGTTTGGTCACTGTCAAAACCCGTATCGAAACAGGCTTGGCCGTTTTGATACGGATCGGGATCGTTTCGATACGCCTGGTAAGCGTACCGATCCCCTTTCAACCACCCCAACGGCTATTTTCCCAACGGTCATTTAAAAGTGAACCCGTACCGATACGCCCTCAAGCGTATCGATACGCCCAGTCTAGCAAGAGCCCAACGACTAGTTTCTAATGAAGGTCGTACCGATACGGATCCAAGCGTATCGATACGGATGGCTGCAAAACAATATTAATGAAGGGAAATAAAGTCCTCAACGGCTCCAAATCATCCCCAACGGCTAGTAACGGCTACAAACTCAATTGGGAGTATAAAAGGGACCTCCAAGCATCTTGTAATGGTTAATGCTTCAATTGTTACAACATTATGATGTCAAAATTTGTCTAGAGCTTAAATTGTTTATTTCTTGCTTAGACAACACTTGTGAGCTTACATTGTTAAATTTGCTCAAGTGTTTGGGTTTTGGGTGAGAGCTTAGAATTGCAAACAAACACATATTAGAGGGATTTCTAGTTTGCTAAGTCTTTCTTTGTACAAGAGAGTGTTCCTTCAAGCTTTGGGTAATAAGCTTTGAGGGTTGTAACGGTTTCCTCCTCATCCGAGAAAAGGGGACGAAATTTTTAGTGAATTTGTTTGGAAATCATTAGTGGGGAGCTAAGGTAGTGGATGTAGACCTTGGTTAGAAGGTTGAACCACTATAAATCCTTGTGTCAAATTGCTCAATTTTCACATCCCACTAAATCACCCAATTATCCAACTTCTCCACACTTGGCAAGCAAGAACGGTTGATCGAATCGAACCCCTTAAATCTGAACACATAGTTTAGGGGGAAAGTTGAGAAAACAAGTAAAGTTTAGGGAGGGAAAGTGAATGTGATAAAACTATATATATATATATATATATATATATATATATATATATATATATATATATATATATATATATATAAGGATGAGTCAGCCACGCTCGACGAGCACCGATGAGTACCATTAATTCAATTTATAAAAATTAAAAATTTAAATAGCTCAATGTATAACTATAAATTATTTAAAAATTAAAAGGTAAATTAATTAAAATATATTATTTTTTTAATTTTTTAAATATAGATCAAAATATCTATCTACTCATACAATATAAAAGCTTAATTTTTATTTATTTGAAATTCAAACCACTACCTTCGCCACCGTCGCCACATTCTCACCGCCCTCAATGGTCAAAGTACCGGTTCCTAGAAAACCGAAAGAAATCTCCCATGGAAACTTCTTGACAAAATCCGACTTTAATTTCAAATGGTCTATTTGATGCCAAGAAAAAGAAATTGATTCCAGGAATGGCGGCTTGAATAGCATAACAGGGGCGGTGAAATTGATTTTAGTGTACGGCGGCTTGAATAGCATAGCAGGGGCGGACGAGCGGTGCAGCAGATAAATTGATGCCATCGGTGAGAATATGAAGTATGCAACTTGAATTTCAAATAAACAAAAATTAGAATTTATAATTTAGAGGTAGGGTAAATATTTTGATATATGTTTAAAAGAAAATTAAAATTAAATTAATATATTTTAATTAATTTATTTTTTAATTTTTAAATAATTTATAATCATACGGTGAGTCTTTTAAATTTTTAATCTTTATAAATTGAATTAATGGTGTTCATCGGTGCTTGTCGAGCTTGACAGAATTTTCCAAAATATAAACTATAAACATATAATAGTAATAATACGTAAGGTATATGGTAAATATATTATAAGGTAAGTAATGAAAAGAAAAAAATGATTAATATATAATGATGAGATATAAACAAAAATATTATGTACATGTATATATTATCGTATATATGGTCATGTTTGGCAATTAGCGGATAGCTAATAGCGGATTACATTAGCTGATAGCGGATTACATTGGCTGATAGCGGATTGCATTAGCTGATTTGACTAGCGGATTACATTAGCTGATTGTATAGAAGTGTTTGGTAAAATTAACTGATAGCTGATAGTTGTTAGATTATTTAAACAAAGAAAATGACATATAAGGACATGATTATATTCAATACTTGTTTGAATAGTTTATTAGTGATCAATATTTTGTATCTAATTAATATTAATTAGATCTATAAAATTATTTTTAATATAATTTTTTTAAACATATTCGAATGATTTATATATTAATTTATTATTTATATAATTATTTTAATATAATTTAATTAATTAATAAATTTAAATACACGTATAAATATGTGATAATAAAAAGAAAAAAAAGTAAATATGATTAGCTTATAAATAGGGTGAGAAAATATTTAATTTAGGTTATTTTGAGATTTTTGGTAACTAGTAAGGGTAAAAGAGTCTTTACAACTCTAATACCAAACCTCTAATCTCAAAAAGCTCATATTATGAGTTTTTTTTTTCAAAATTAGCGGTTTCACCCCAATCCGCTCTTTCAATCCGCTATTCACCAAACAACAATATTAACAGATTTGACTTGTCAAACCTCTAATTTTTGCCCAAACCTCTCTTTACCAAACATGGCCATAAAAAACCTATATATGTACATAGAAGGAATACCATATATGTGTATAAATATTACCCCCCACCCCCACACACACATATATATATATATATATATATATATAATACCATAAAAATATTAACACGTATTATATACATAAAGGGGTGATAACAATCCATATGAAAAAAAGTAAATAAATATGTAAACTACTAATCAAATATAGTCAATAAATTAATACCAATGAAGGAAATGCATACCATAAAAAATAGGTAAAATGATAAAAGATGTTCTCAACGTTGGCATGTTTTGTCATTTGATCTTATATATATATATATATATATATATATATATATATATGGAGCAAACAATCCTAACGTTTTAATTTAATCCAAATATGTCCATGTTAGATGGAAATTGCCAGTCAACTGACGGTCAACAGCTGATGTTGACTGGACTTGCCACGTGTTAAGATATGCTGACGTGTCAGCATCATATTCACTATGTGTCAACATCATATTTGCCACATGTCACCATCTGGTTTGGTCACGTGTCACCATAACGAAGGGTATAACATAATAATTTTTTTTTTAAAATCTAACGTGACATATGCCACGTCAGCCGATCTTAACGCGTGGCAAGTCCAGTCAGAATCAGCTGATTTTAACGCGTGGCAAGTCCAGTTAGAATCAACTGTTGACTGTTAGTTGACTAGCAGTTTTCATCTAACAATGGCATATTTGAACCAAATTGAAACGTTGATGGATTATTTACTCTAAAAAAAAAAAGAATAAGGGGCAAATGACAAAAAATGCAAACGTCGGAAGCATTTTTTTTTATTTTGCCTAAAAAATATATACAAACATATAACAAAGCATAAATTACATATTATATTTGGAACATAATGTAAAAAAAAAAGAAAAATAGAAGAGAATAAACAAAGCAAGTTAACGTTAACCAAGGAAAGAAACAAACTGGCAATAATAGAAATTAATATAAGAACATAAATATTACATATAATTATACCGTAAATACATCATCAGAATAAATGCATAAATACGCCAGATAAATTAAATCTAATTGATTAATATAAGAAATCAAATAAGACAAGAACATGGTTAAATAACAAGAAAATAAAATACAAAGGTTATAATATTAAGAAAAGAATTCGAAATAGGGACTAAAAAGGAGATTAAATCACAGGATTTAGGACTAAATTGAAACATTAATTTACCGTTAGATTATTATCAATTTTCAATTTTTATTCATGAATTTTTCATTTTAGCCTAATATAAAACATTGAAAGTTAAAGTGCTTAATATCGAATGTTGAAAGAGGGCTCTAGGGTTTTCTTGATTTGGGGATTTCGGGTGAAATGAAGAAAAGAGAAGGAAATACGAAAGTGAAATTGTAAACAGCACGTGATGAAAACAAAGAATAAAACTTCAGCTCTATTTTATTGAAAGGGTAAAATTGAATACAAAGCACTCATAATTTTCACTTATTTATACACAGGTCACTAACTGATTTAACAAACTAATGTAAACAACTCAGCATCTTGATTTCAACTCATCATCCTTCTTTATAATCTTCATAGCCCCCTCAAGTTAGAGCATACAAGTTTTGGAGGCCCAACTTGACAATGGAACCCTGAAAAAAACCAGGATTCAAAGCTTTAGTAAAACAGTCAGCTAATTGATTTTGAGAAGAAACAGGCTAAAGTTTAATAACTCCCTGTTGAATTTTTTGTCTGATTAAATGACAATCTATTTCAATATGTTTGGTGCGTTCATGATGCACATGGTTCTCAGCAATCCTTATAGCAGATAAGTTGTCACAGTAAAGATTAGCAGAAGGAAGGATAATCTGTAAATCAGATAAAAGATAAAAGAACCACTGGATTTCACATGTTACAGCAGCAATGGCTCTGTACTCGGCTTCACTAGAAGAACGAGACACAGTTTGTTGTTTCTTGGATTTCCAGGAAACTAAGAATTTCCCTAAAAAGAGACAGAACCCTGTAATAGATTTACGAGAATCTGGGCATGAGGCCCAATCAGAATTAGAGAAAGCATGAATTATTAAAGGATTATCAGCAGGGAAGAATATACCTTGACCAGGTGTGCCTTTTAAATACCGAAGTATTCTATGAGTAGCTGTTAAGTGAACACTAGTAGGGGCAGATAAGAATTGAGATAACTGTTGAACACCAAAACATATATCCGGTCTAGTGTTAGTGAGATAAAGCAGCTTTCCAATAAGTTTTCTATATGAAGTAATGTCCTCTAAAGGATTACCATCAGATTTAGACAAATGAGTAGTAGCAAGAATTGGAGTTGAAGCAGGTTTACATCTAAGAAAATCAGTATCTTTTAGAAGCTCTAGGGTATATTTTCTTTGACATAGATTGATACCCTTACTAGATCTAGCAATCTCAGAACCCAGGAAGTATTTTAACTTGCCTAAATCCTTAATTTTAAAAACATTATGAAGAAAGTTTTTGATACAAGAAATCTGCTCAGATGAGGGACTAGCAATAATGATGTCATCTACATAGACAACAATTGCAATGAACTGAGATTCTGTACCCTTTGTAAACAAACTAGAATCTAAAATGGACTGCTTAAAACCTTGATCTAACAAGGCTACTGTTAACCTCTCATTCTACTGCCTACTGACTTGCTTTAAACCATATAAGCTTTTGTTTAATTTACAAACAAGGCCAGTTTTGTCCTTAGAAAAACCAGGGGGTAAATCCATGTAAACTTCCTCCTGTAAAAACCCATGTAAGAAAACATTATTAATGTCTAGTTGTTGTAAATCCCAGTTTTTAGAAGCAGCAACAGCCATTAGAGTTTTTATAGTAGTTATTTTAGCTACTGGACTGAAGGTATTAATAAAATCAACACCAGATTGCTGAGTATAGCCTTTTGCAACTAATCTGGCTTTGTATCTATCTAGTGTACCATCAGATTTTAATTTGGTCTTAAAGACCCACTTACATCCTATAGTGGTCTTTCCAGAAGGTAAGGCTACAAGATCCCAAGTTTTATTTCTTTCTAAAGTATCTATTTCTTCTTGCAGAGCAGTTTTCCAGCAGTCATGCATAAGGGCCTATTTGTATGTTTTAGGTTCAGTTAAAATGTCTATATTATTAAGGAATGATTTATGGCTAGTTGAGATATTAGCATAAGACAAAACTTGGTCAATAGTATGAGGAGTGGTCCTAGCTTTAGGCATTTGTGACTTGAAAATCTTTAAACTTCTGAGGAATCTTAACAGATCTAGTAGGCCTAGTAGAAATTCTAGACTTATGCTGATCAACAATAAGATTTTTATCAGAACTAGCAGAAGATAGAGGATTTTCATCAGAATTAGTGGCTTTATGGACAGTAATACCACAATCATCATTACTAGTATCAACAACAATATGCTCAGTTTGACCAAGACAAGTAGAATCAGAATGAAATTCAGAATTCAAAGGAACAATTTCAACATCAGAACTGAAATCAACTTTATTATTATCAAAAGAGAAATCATCCTCTAAATTTAAACTATCACAATTAGGCAAAACCAGACCATTAAGTTTATCATTAGCATGCTGTTTAAAAAAAACATATTTTCACAAAAAATTACATCTCTGCAAACAAAAACACTCTGAGATTCAAGATTATACAACCTAAACCCTTTTACATTTTTAGGAAACCCCAAGAAAACACACTTAATGGCCCTAGAATGCATTTTAGTTTCAGCCTTAGGTAAAGACGAAGCATAGGCAAGACATCCTATAACTCTAAGAGTATTATACCTAGGTTTAGACTGAAAAAGAACTTCAAAAGGAGTTCTATTATCAAGAACAGGGGTAGGAGTGATATTGATAAGAAAAGCAGCATGCATGACACAATCTACCAAAAAAATTAAAGGCAGATTAGGAAGAATTCTTAAGGCCCTAGCCACAGCTAAGAGATGTTGATGCTTTCTCTCAACAACACTGTTTTGTTGAGGAGTATGAGGACATGATGTTTGATGTAATATTTCTTTTGACTTAAAAAATTCAGTCATATTAAATTCTTTACCATTATCAGACCTTATGCTTTTAATCTTGGTTGAAAATTGAGTTTCTATTAAGGTACAAAACTCAGTGACTATGCCCCTAGTTTCAGACTTAAGTTTCATAGGATAAACCCACATATATCTGCTTTTATCATCCACAATTGTAAGAAAATAGGAATGGCCATATATACTGTTAACAAGAAAAGGTCCCCATATATCCATGTGAATTAAATCAAAGACATTGTCAGACTTAGATGTGCTAACAGGAAAGGGCAACCTCTTATGTTTAGCTAGAATACAAGTTTCAAAATTGTCTAAAGAACCAGATGGAATGTTAGGATCTAACTTAGCAAAGACTTTCATCCTAGGACTAGATGGATGCCCTAGTCTAGCATGCCAAACATCAAAAGAAACAGAGGAATTAACAAAGTTACCACCAACAGTAGCAGCAAGCCTAGTCTCCTGAATCTCCAGCTGATAAAGACCATGAATCTTCCTAGCTAAACCAATCATCTTCCACTATGTGATATCCTGTATACAACAGAAACCAAGTGAGAATATAAAAGACAAATTGGAATCATTTGTCAACTGTGAAACAGAAACCAAATTGAAACCAAAAAATGGTATATGAAACACATTATGAAGAAGCAAATCATCAGACAACTTGACAGTACCAATATGCAAGACTTTCACAAATTGACCATTTGGTAACTTAACAAAACGATCAGTAGCAACAGAGTATGTTACAAAATAATCCAAAGAGTTAGCAATATGGTCAGTAGCCCCTGAGTCAAGAATCCAAGACTTTTGACCCAAAACATTACTATTCTGAACTTGAGAAATAATAGAGGACTCACAACAAACAATGCCATTATCCAAGAAATCAACAGAATTAGAAAATAAAGATTCCACGCCTTGTGTCTGAACAAAATCATGGTTGGAGGATAAAGCATTGACTTGAGAACTCTGATGAGATACTGAATTCTGATGTGACTTATCTCGGTCACTTATTAAAAAAAGCAGACTAGCATATTGCTCTTTGGTGAAAGAGACAAGCCCTTCTTCATTAGAATGACTATCATAACTTTTGGAAGCAAGATTTTCAGAACCAGTATTTGCAGTTTGATTAGCCCTACTAACTGTATTCTTTGACTTAAACCCAGGTGGATAACCATGTTTTTTGAAACATTTATCTACAGAATGCCCATACATCCCACAAAAGACACAAAGAGGCCTACGATTGGAATTCCCAGAACCACCAGAGAACTTTTTACCAGAACCAGAATTCTTAAAACTAGACTCATCCCTTCTATAACTTCCCCTGTCAACCAACAAGATGTTGGAATCACTACTAACAGCAGGACCAATAGTCCTTTCATGCTGGACAAGAATCGAAAAGATTTCATTAATATTTGGGAATGGTTTCATCATCAAAATCTGAGATTTGGGAATGAAAAAGGAATTATTTAAGCCCCTAAGGAATCTAAGAGCAAAATCTTGCCTACGAAACTCATTAGCTTTGCAATCACAACTAGATAAAGCCCTAAGATTGCAAAGTTCATCCCAAAGAATCTTTAACTGAGTATGAAAGGAAGTTACTGAAAGACTACCTTGACGGAGGGAATAAAATTCCTGTTGCAAGTCGGAAACCCTAATCAGATCTCCCTGCTTGAAACGATCATGGAGATCGACCCACAACTCGTACGCCGTATATATCCAAATAACACCTTGGGCTATCTCCGGTGAAATTGCTCGAAGAAGCCACGACAGTACCAGATTATTACACTTCTCCCAAGCTTGAAACCGTGAACTATCCTTTCGCACCTGCTTGATCGACCCATCAACGAATCGCAACTTATTTTTGGATATGAGAGCCATCTTCATCGATCTTGCCCAGCTATGGTAATTCGAACCATTCAACAAGGCGGATGTGAGAACCAGACCGGGGTTTTCATTCGGATGAATATAATACTCATCCGAAGGATCGTTGTTCTTGAAGGGTTGAGAACGGGCTCGATCGGAAGAATCATCATCTGATACCATATCGAATGTTGAAAGAGGGCTCTAGGGTTTTCTTGATTTGGGGATTTCGGGTGAAAGGAAGAAAAGAGAAGGAAATATGAAAGTGAAATTGTAAACAGCACGTGATGAAAACAAAGAATAAAACTTCAGCTCTATTTTATTAAAAGGATAAAATTGAATACAAAGCACTCATAGTTTTCACTTATTTATACACAGGTCACTAACTGATTTAACAAACTAATGTAAACAGCTTAGCATCTTGATTTCAGCTCATCATCCTTCTTTATAATCTTGATACTTAAAAAAAATATGATTAAAATGAAAATTAAGTTAATGAGACATTTTTGTTGAAATTATGCCTTTTATTTGTTATTTTGAACATTTTATTTCCTTTTTTATTTATTATTTACAGATTTTATTTTCTTTTTTATTTATTATTTACACATTTTATAATATGCTTTTATTACACAATTTATTACGGTTATAAATGGTATCTTAAATATATTTCCACATATATCATCTACCTTACCATTTTCTTAAGATACCTTTCCTTATTTTACATGTTTCCCTTTTGTGCACGAACTAAATCCACCAGAGATTGTTTCTTAGGATTTGAACTTTTTCTTTTAAATGATAGGCCACTTGACCGAGGAACTAAATCTACCTGAGATTGTTTCTTAGGTTGCATCCAAATACAAGAGAAAAGAATATGGTGGACGTAGCCAAAGGAGGTGAAGTCCAGCTCCCACAGGAATGTGATCGAGCGAGTGAAATCAAGGCTTTCGATGAGACAAAAGCCGGTGTGAAAGGGCTTGTAGATGCTGGAATTTCAGAGGTTCCTCGAATGTTTCGTATTCCGCCGGATACCTTGGGCGAAACTCATGTTCCTACTGCCTCCCTCTATGGCTATACTATCCCTGTTTTAGATCTTGAAGGAGTGAGGGACGATCGCAGTGCTCGGAAGTCGATAGTCGAACAACTCCGTATTGCTTCAAAGGAATGGGGTTTTTTCCAGATCATTAACCATGGAATCCCTGTGAGTGTTCTCGAGGAGATGAAGCTTAGTATACGCAGGTTTTTCGAGCAAGATGTTGAGCTCAAAAAACCATTCTACACTCGTGATTTTACGAAAAAAGTTGTCCACAATAGCAATTTCCATCTCCATAGTGACCGACCAGCTAACTGGAGAGACTCTATTGCATGCAACATGGCTCCTGATCCTCCTAGCCCGGAAGAGATTCCTGAACCAATCAGGTATATACATATACATATACATATACATATACATATACATATACATATACATATACATATACATATACATATACATATTTAGCCCTGAAATGATTATGAATGGCTTTGAATTAGGGATATGATGGTGGAGTACAGTGACCGCATGATGAGTTTGGGTCATTTGCTCTTTGAGTTGATATCAGAAGGTCTGGGGTTGAGCCCTGATCATCTGCTGAAGATAGATTGCGCAAAGGGTCTCGTTCAACTCTGCCATTATGCTCCGGCATGTCCGCAGCCGGAATTGACTCTAACGACAACCAAACATGCTGATAATAGCTTCATTACGGTGCTTCTTCAAGACCATATTGGTGGTATCCAAGTTCTTCATGAAAATCAATGGATTGATGTACCTCCAGTCCCCGGTGCTTTGATTGTTAACATTGGAGATCTTTTACAGGCAAGTTGTACAAAATTACATTAAACAATTAGAACTGTATGACTGATCGATTTATCGTGCTTTTATTTCAGCTTATATCGAATGACAATCTTGTAAGCGTGGAGCATAGGGTGCTGGCGAATTCGGTCGGACCTAGAGTATCGGTGGGAAGCTTTTTTGTCTCAAATGTGGAACCGAGAGTTTATGGACCTATTAAGGAGTTGTTATCAGAAGATAGTCCTCCGAAATACAGGGAAACTACTGTGATAGATTATGTGACTTACTTCAAAAAGAAAGGCCTTGATGGAAAGTCTGCACTGCCGCATTTCAGGATATGAACTACCTCCCTCGTAGACAAATAATGAATCGTTGTTTCTTTATTGTTCGATCTGCTTCTAGCTCGGTGATCCACATATCTATTTATAATAGTTGTTGTCTCTGTTGAGGTTTTGTTTCATTACAGTGTTTCTTTGGGTGACTTTAGTAGAGCAATATTCGATTAATAAGTTTAGAGTGTTATTGGTCTGATATCTTTGTTTGGTGTCGGTAACAAGTTGGCTCTGATCTGTTTTTAATTCGTACGAGTTGTATTGTACTCTTTTCCTCCAATTAGAATTATGGAGGTTTTTAATGAGGCTCACAACTCAGTCTAGGGTCTGTATGCTTTTTGTCTAATAATAAATTATTTTGCCATCCAAAAAAAAATTCTTAAATACTGAAATTAGAAATGAACATTCGATCGAGTCAAATATGTGACTGGTGGATTTATTTTTCCCTTTGTTAATTGCGTATTGTTTAATGTAACAACCAAATCCCCGATGGCTTCATAAAATCTACAATTCTGTAGTCATCATCATTCTTTTTGTTGTAATCTTTCTTGGGTTTAATTGTTTCTTAGTACCTATCAGTTTACACTTCAAGTAAATTGAGACTTGGCTCCTCTCGAAATTTAAATTAATATACTTGTATATATACTATCATCTTTGCTTCAATATAATTCACAAATTTTAATCACATTCCCTTTCTATCGATTATTGTGATAGCTGAGTCACCACCGGTCCTTTTTTAATAGGTTGATCGGAAACTTAAAACAAATTAAAAATTATGAAATCTTAGGGTATGGGTCGTACTACGTGTTGGGAAGGATTATCACCCGCAGTGCCCGTAAAAACGACGCTTATTTGGTTACTCATGTTTTCTAGCGTATTTTGGGTTAAAAACAATCAAACCTAAATATTAAAAAATGTAGACTTTAGGTTTGATTGTTTCTAGTGTATTTTGATTGTTTTTAACAAAATGATCTTAAATTAATTTGATCAAATAGATAAAAACCTAAATGTGACTTTAATTACAAACAATCAATGAATTGATTGAAAATTCGTAATAAAATCGAATTCTCGTATTGGACCCGTATCCATATTTATGCACGCGATGTCTTTAGTAAAATGAACATTTCTTGAGCTCTTATTGTCCGATTGAGGTGTTTCAAGATACTTTGGAAAGGTAACTGATAAACGGTCAGTTCTTAAGAAGACATCCTGGCCCAAAAATGCTTTAATCCTAACGAAAACTCGCTATGAGTCCACAATCAAATTTCCTTGCACATCACTCGACTTCCAATATTTGTTGGACCAAAATCTCTTGCAATCTTCCCATATTTGACATGATTAGGATCTTGTTTGATCTACAAGAATTACTAAAATACATTAATAATAATATAATAAAAAATCTGGCCAATTGGGCCTTTACTCATGTACATGGATTTTTTTTTATTTTTTAATAGACTCTTTTATTAACTCTAATTTATATGTGGACTCTAATATATTTACAAGCATAAGATTTAAAGGGTCGAATAAAATTAGTGACTACAGTTGGTCTTCTTTGCTCATTTCAGTGAAACATGAATAGAGAAAAGAACCAAAGACATCAATTTTATCCAGTTAAAATGTTCTTAGTAATCGTGACCTTGTCCCAAAATGATAGGGTGTCATTCACCTATCACTCTGGTTGAAAACGGTGCAGAGTGTCTTGCGTCTTGAAGCGATAAAGTGTTGTTCGCCTATTTCTCATGTTGAAAAAAGAAGTGGTATAAGGTGTCGCTCGCCTACCACTCCTGTAGAAAAACGAAGTGGCACAGGGTATCGCTCGCCTATTACCCATTCAAAATATTGTGATGAGTTTGCATGCTCCTAGGGATGCCTAACCCATGAATGCATGATGTATTATACGGTGAGAAAAAGTTTTCAACTCTTGTTTTATCTTATGTTTGCACATTTGCTCACTCACTTTAGTGATCTTGCACTCCTGGTTGATGAAATAATCACGAACGGTCATCTTCATTATCTCAATCTTTGCTTCTTTGAACATGAGGGGAATAAAGAAAAACATCCTTAAAAAAGGATAGAATTAAGAAAATCTTTTGGTTTTAAGAAAAACATCCTTAAGAAATGATAGAATTAAAAAATTCTTTTGGGTTTTAAGAAAAATATCCTTTAGAAAGGATATAATTAAGAAATTATTTTGTGTTTTAAGAAAAACATCCTTCAAGCAGAGATAGAATTAAGAAATTCTTTTGCGTTTTAAGAAAAACATCCTTAAGAAAGGATAAAACTAAGAAATTCTTTTGTGTTTTAAGAAAAACATCCTCAAAAGGATAGAATTAAGAAATACTTTTGGTTTTAAGAAAAAACATCCTTAAGAAATAATAGAATTAAGACATTCTTTTGTATTTTAAGAAAAACATCCTTAGGAAAGGATAGAATTAAGAAATTCTTTTGTGTTTTGAGAAAAACATCCTTAAAATGATAGCATTAAGAAATACTTTTGGTTTTAAGGAAAAAAAACATCTTTAAGCAAGGATAGAATTAAAAAAAATACGTTTTAAGAAGAAAAAACATCCTTAAGAAAGGATATAATTAAGAAATTCTTTTGTGTTTTAAGAAAAATATCCTTTAAATGATAGAATTAAGAAAAACTTTTGGTTTTAAGAAAAACATCCTTAAGCAATGATAGAATTAAGAAATTTTTTGTGTTTTTAAGAAAAACACATCCTTAAGAGAGGATAGAATTAAGAAATTCTCTTGTGTTTTAAGAAAAACATCCTTAAGAAAGGATAGAATTAAGAAATCTTCGTTTTATGAAAAACGTAGACGACATGCAGGTGCATGTTTTCATGGTCGACGCAAAGATACATGAAATTCTTGTCGAAGTCTCTTTCTTGGGTTCTGCTTACTTGACTTCCTGTATGAATGCTTTATGATAATATTATGATTGAGTTGGGGTGTGCATAACTGACCACAACTGTTAACCGTAATCGTTAATCGATATAATCTTTGTATTTTATAGGTTAATTAACCGAATCGTTAAGGTTAAACTGTTTCAGTTAACCGAACCGCTAAAAATGATGGTTAATGGTTATGGTTACAGTTACCAATTTTGAAAAATGGTTAACCTACAAGTTAACCGTTTTAAAATTATTTATACATATATAAATTAATGTAGGCCTTGAGTGATTTGATTACAGAGTTAACTTTTGTGGCTTGTGATACTAACTCATTGATGTTTCATTTACCTTATTTTTTTATGTTAGTTAAACATTTGTATTTAGAACTTTGATAGTGTATTTCTATGTCTTGAACTTTGATGGTCTATTGCTATGCGTTGAACGTTGTTGAAGCTTGAAACTTTAAACTATGTACGAAGTTTTTATATTTTGTGTTGTGTTGGAACTTTGTAGTACGTAGGTACTTTTTTAAATTAAGTGCGAAGTTAGTGTTTAGAATATCACTATTTAAGTTTTTTTCCTGAATATTTTTATACAATATTTATCGGATAGATAATTTCATTATTATAAAAAAAGAACATGTGAAAAAATCTAATAGGTTATTGGTTAACCTATTACCGAACTGCCGGTTAATCGTCTCTTAATGGTTAATCGTTAGTGGTTAACCTTTTCTTAATGGTTAGGTTACGGTTAGTAAATTTTAATAACAGTTATAACGGTTAACCGATCGTTTAGCTAAACAGTACGATTAACCTACCATGCACACCCCTATGATTGAGATGGTGCATGAGCATGCTATGTGATGCAAAGATGCGTACATTCATGTAAACTCGTGATTAATGGAGATGCATAGATGCATGAAATTCTTTTTAAGATTTTCTTCTTGATTTCTGCCTTTGAAGTATTAAATCGATCTTCATGTCCCAACAAAATTTTACCCCAATTTTTTGTTCATTCCCTATTCAGAACTTCAAGTCATGTGACTTCGATCAACATTATATCTTTCCATTACTTAGAGAAACCCTCTGACTTCTTCGTTCACTAAGTTCTTTCGAGCTATGCCTTATCTCTTATCTATTTACATTTAAACTCTTATGCATGAACATATCTTGTTGTTCCACAGAAAATGATGTCCTACTACTATAAATTTCCACAAAAGGCTTTTTGTCATCTAATGTCATGTACCGCCCCTTCATCTTTGAGCTTTCTCATAACTTAGCATCAAAGTACTATTTTATCAGCATAGTAAACAGGAACAATACCATAAGTTCTTGAATGAGTCCATATATCAGAGTCAGCACCTTCTTTAAGGTCCCTACATTTAAAGATCTCTCTCTGAAGCAATGCGAATAAATCTTTTTCTCTACTTAAAAGTGTCTGCTTATTGATCAATGATCGATACCTTTAAGACCAAGGAAACCAAAATTTTAATATAAAGAAAGAAAATAGGATATGATGCATGGATATCAAGTGCATCAGAGTCTTTGATTCAACCCTCCAATGATCATTTCAAGCATAGCTTGTGCCTATGAAGACTTTGGATGTCGCGGAGATAGTTTGAAGTTGTGAAGTTTCTCCCAGACCACTCGGTTCATCCTTATGATTATCGTGTTGCTACAGAAAACTAATCCTTGTCAATTTTCTCCATCCAGAAATGTGCTCAAGCTTCCCCGGCTTGCTTAACCAAGGGAGTGCAGTAATATAATTCTAAGAATAAAATTCTATAAGTGCATGAGTGTGTTTCCGATTGCATCTAGCTGTTATTTTATTAGCTTCTTTTTTCCTTTTTTTTATTTTTCCTGTTTTTTACCTCGATATTTCATTTCATCAATTGTTTGACTTTGTCAGGATTTGAAAATCACTCATGAAGCCAAGGTATAGAGTAGTTGGAACTTTGCTACCTTATTTGATACTCAACCACACAACTACAATGGAGTGCCCTCGAGGTTTTCTTCTCACTTGTCGTTTTTCATTTATCCCGGGTTTTCATCTCATTAATTATTTGAATTTGTTAGGATTTGAAAATCACTCATGAAGCCAACATACATAACATATGGAGCATTGCTTCCTCAACATTATTGCTTCAACAGAGTGCCCCTGAGATTTTTTGAGCTACTGGTTGCAATCTATGTGTTTTTATTGGGGGTATCGAAGACTATTCTTAGAACTTCAATTTCAAGCAACTCTTCTTGGTTAAACTTGCCTAGTCCACGTTTCCACATTTATGAATTTCAAAGATTTTCTCATCATCGAACATCATTAAAGGTGTGGTAATCCTTCTTTGCCGACCTGAGTAGCCTGAGAGATAAGTCATATTTCATTGTTTTCACAACACTCGACTGATCTTTGTATAGGAATCAATGTCACATCATACAATTGATATCTAGGCACCTACAATAGTAAGATGACACACACACACACACATATATATATATATATATTCATGGTTTTAAGGTCATTGCAAGTTAAGCAAAAATGCATCTTTCATTGAAATGAAAATCCACAGACATAACATATGCCCTCACAGAAAGATCCATAATGCTTGCGGGCAAAAGCAAAAAGGTTGGTTCAGAGTATGACTTCACCATTGCCTAGGAAAATCTTCTATTGTCCAGTTGCTAAACATTTTCGCAAGAAAGCATAGGTGAATTCATGCCAAACTTTCCCTCATCTACTTCGTGAAAAGATTGTAGGTTATAGCTGCTCGCCATATTCTTCTTCCTCGAGTCTCCGGGACTTTGAATTTTGGGGAACCACCAAGTCAGACACTAGGATTAAATCCCTAACGTCTATTTCGCCATAAATATTTCCTTCTTGCAAGACTCTGATGATCCCTTCGAACTTGTCGCAATGGTCCTCCGGGTTCTTGTATGCTCTGGCCTTATCTGCCACCTCATCAAGTTCGGGAACCTCAATATCATGATTAATTTTGGACTCTACTAGAATGTTTGTTGAGATCCCTCCTAAGTGGACTTCAACTCTTCTTTTTGGTGGAACTTCCTCATATGTTACTCCAGGTTAGGGCGACGAAACATCATCGGCTTCAATCACCTTTCCACTTCTCGGGTCTCTGAATCCCAACATAGACGCTACCTCGCTGACAATGTCTCACTGGCCTTCTCAATCTCATCTTTTAATTCTTTCTCAACCTTGCATGCTCTTCTGTTTCAACTCCATGGTTATTGTCCTATCTTCCATGGCCATTTTCCTTGTTTGGGAATGGGTGACGTACTTGTGCAAAATTTTGGCTACAAATTCGGTCTTCTGTCACAGGACTTCTTTTAGTCGTTAATTGTTACCTCCTCAAAAATATTGTTTTTCATGCCTATTTTGATATGCTTTTGCTTGTTTTTAGGTACATTTAGTTGCATTAGGTTATTAGAATCATGCATTCGCATAAGGAGTTTAGTATTCTACCTATGCCAGAATGAAGGGTTGTTTTGTGGCTATTTTGCAGGTTTGGCATAGGATTTGGCAGATGAATGGACACATGAAAGCAACATAATTAGGAACGCAATTAGGAATGCACATATGGACCAAAGGTGTGTCAATCACTTGTTGGAAGAGGGATGCCAATGATGACATGCCAAGAGATTAGGGGTGGGCAAAAATACCCGACCGGCGACTCGAACCTAAAAATGTCGGGTAATTCTCGAAAAAAATTACCCGATCGGGCCAGGTACCTGACCCGGCAAATTTCCCGAGACACGGGTCAGAAGTTTCCCCTTACCGGGTACCCGACCCGACCCGATAAAATTTAATATATATATTTTATATTTAAAATTATATTTTATTTCATGTTTCTTAATATTTTTACTCTAAAATTAAGTTTAAATCCCTAAAATTTTCTATGTTTGTATTATATTCTTTTAAGTTTTAAGTTTAATTTTTTTTATAAATATTTTTTTGTTTAACATGTGATTTTTTTAATTTTAAAATAAAAAAAATAAGAACCGGGTACCCGAATATAATGGGCCGGGACACGAGCCTCTTAATGAGGTGCCCGGATGAACCGGGTACCCGGTTTTCCGGGTACCCGACAATGCCCACTCTACAAGAGATGATGAACCCCCGAATAAATAGGAAAGAATCGGGCTTCTAAAAGACCTCTAATGGACCAATCTCCAAAAAATAGTGGATAAGGTGGTGCCGAGAGATGTTGGTGATGTTGTGCCAAGCTTGGATGCCGAAGGCAGCATAGGCATGATGACGTCAGCCCTAGCCTAATAAGCTATCACACCGAGTTGATAAGATGTCAAAATGATCGAATAGAGCTCTATCTCTTATCCCTTGATCATTTCAAATTCAAATACAAAGGCTTATCTCATCCTTTCCACTCACGCCTATATAAAGACCAACCGATCAAGCATTGAGGAGACGTAGACGAGGAGAGACAAAGTGATAGTGATCGGGTGAAGAGTGACCGAAGTGCGGTATTGGAGTGACTGGTGAGTGACGGTCGGCTGCATCAAGGAAGGGTGGTTCAACCTCTTGGCCGAGATTTTGGCGTGGAGAGTTGCATTGAGAGACCCCCCTGCCTATTCCCTTGTCACAAGTTGTTTATCTTTAGTTTTTTATGATGATGTTTTTGAAAACGATTATGGTTGTGTTGGTTAATCCTCTCACCATGAACTAATTTTCATAGTTGGTGGGGGATGTTTTGGATTGAATATTGGCTTTTTTCCTTAGTTCCTTTATAATAATTCTATTTTTTGCAAAGTTTTTTTCTATTTGACATACTCTAATTTTTCCTAAACACTTTGCCAAGCGAGTGCTGGCATAGTACGCCTATTGACTCCCAATATCTTAACAGACTTGGGTTGGCGACGATTAAGTTGTTGAATACTTGTGAGAGAAGTCGTTCAAGTAGATGAACTTACTTCGAAAGTGAAATCTACCCCCTCGGAGTATAGATTGGTTTTAATCAAATTAGTTTAAGAAAAACTTACACTATAGAGATATAGGGGTTTTTACTTGGCCGATTTAGGGTAATGACCATCGAGAGAGGCTTTGCTATTGTTGAATCTGCTCGGCAAACAATGCCAAGATAGTTTTGCCAATAAAGGCTGGCATGAGCCATGTTGAATCCATGCATTCCCTGCCAACAGTCGTCGTTCATTTAGAAACACCTTCCTTGCCAACAATTTACTTCATTTTTCTTTTCCTTTATTTTAGTTTCAAAACAACCTTCAAAACAAACATCTTTTCTTTCAAATCAAGTAACAATTAAGCAATCGAATCCAAGTCAATCTCTGTGGAATTGATAACTCAGCTTATCAAGTTGTATTACTTGCAGACCGTGTATACTTGCACGCAAAAGACTCTTGGCATAACTTTCCTAATACATATCATTTATACCTTTTGCCATCATTCATTTTACACATCTTCTACAAAGTCTACACGTTTTTGGCGCCGTTGCTGGGGATTGCAACGAATTTGGTTGTTTTTAAATTTTTACTTGTTTTGTTTTTGTTTTTATTTTATTCTTGCTTTTACTGGTGTATGACCAGAAACCGTACTGAGAAGGACGCTTGGCCATTAGACCTTGAGATTGAACGTACTTTACGTAGATTGAAAAAGAGAATTTGAGAGATGAATAACGAAAATCAGGGAAACGCAGGAGCAAATGGTGTTAACAATAATTAGAATCCACCAGAAAACAATAATCATGCTGCTCCTCATGCCAAAGAAGAAAGACCAATCCGAGAACATTCAGCACCTAACATTACAAATTTAATGCCAGAACTTGTTAGCACTAATGCCAATGAGCCAGATTTTGAACTTAAACCCGTAATGATCCAAACTTTTTTTAATGTAGGTCAATTCGATGGAGCACTTACTGGAGACCCGAGGCAACATCTCAAACAATTCATGGAGATATGTCAACTATTTCAGCAAACTAGAGTATCTGGAGATACCGTGAAGCTGAGGTTATTTACCTTTTGTTTAAGAGACAGAGCCAAGGCGTGGCTTAATTCTTTGCCACCGGGTTCAGTTACTTCCTGGGCAGACCTGTTCCAGAAGTTCTTGACATGATTTCAACCACCAACACTCACTGCCAAGCTGCGTGGTGAGATCATTACATTCAAGCAGGCTGAAGATGAAACTTTCTACGAAGCATGGGAAAGATTTAAGGATTTGTTGAGAAGGTGTCCAATGCATGGATTCCCAAATTGGACCCAAATACAAACTTTCTATAACGGATTGAATGCACAAACAAGGATTGTTTTTTATGCTTCAACAACTGGCTCATTGCTAGACAAGAGGTACACAAAAGCTGTTAATATCCTTGAGAGGATAGTGATCAATGACTTTGAATATCTTGTTGCTAGACTTGGGACAGGAACCAAAATTAGTAGGTAGTTGAAGGTTGATGAACTTACGTCCATTCATGCCAAAATTTTCAACCTTACTACCATGGTAAGAACATTGCAAAAGAATAAAGAGGCCTGAGAAGTCAAAGCACTAGGCATGTTTTGCACCATTTGTGGAGAGAACCATTATGTGGATGACTACCCAATCAACCATGAGTCGGTAAATTTTGTTGGCGATACTTGTCATTTTTATAATGCTAATTCCAATGCTTACAACGCAAGTTTGAGACAACACCCTAACTTAGCTGTGGGAAATTAAGGAGACAACCAATACAATGCCCCACACAAAAACGCTCAAAGGCAGAATAACAATGCCATGCCAAAAAAGCTCAAAACAATTTTCAGCAAGGGAAAGGACTCAACCAGTGAGACACTCTCACGGAGTATATGGAGAGGAATGATGCCATAGTCCAGAGCTTGGCAGCGTCGATGAGGAATTTGGAAGTTCAGATCGGGCAAATTGCTAATGCACTTAGCCAAAGACCCCAAGGCACTTTGCCAAGCGACGCTGAAGATGCTTGACACAAAGGAAATGAATAATGCAAGGCAATAACTCTTCGGAGTGGTAAGCAATGCGAAGCTGAGATGGCTGCTAAGCAGCCAGTTGATAGCCAAGATGCTAAGCTTGTGCCAGCAGACACGCTAGAGAATTAAAGAAGGAGAAAGCTAAAGCAAATGATGCCAGTGGTTATGCCCACAATGATGCCAACGCTCATGCCAGTACCAGTGCTCAACATGATGCCAGTTCTAGTGTCAACAATGATGACAAGCAGACTGAGGCCAAAAAGAATATTGATGCCAAAGTGGGTGCCAGCACTGCCTCGACAAAGCTGACAGTGCCAGCATATGTGTATCCACCACCACCATTTCTAGTAAGACTTCAAAAGCACAAGCAGGACCAACAATTTAAGCGCTTCTTGGAAGTGCTTAGACAATTGCAAATTAACATTCCATTGGTAGAGGCCCTTGAGCAAATGCCCAACTATGTAAAATTCATGGGCATCTTGTCCAAAAAGAGGAAGTTGGGAGAGTTTGAAACCATTGCTCTTATTGAATGATGCAGTGCCATGATCCTAAACCGATTGCCACTAAAGCTAAAAGATCTAGGGAGTTTCACTATCCCTTGTACAATTGGTAATAAATTCATGGGTAAGGCACTGTGTGATCTAGGAGCTAGTATCAATTTCATGCCACTATTTATTTTCAAGAAGCTTGGCATAGAAGCAAAACCTACCATAGTTACACTTCAGTTGGCAGAATGATCTTATGCACATCCCAAGTGTAAGATTGAGAATGTGTTGGTAAATGTAGACAAATTTATATTTCCAGCTGATTTTATCATTTTGGATTATGAAGCTTACATTAATGTGCCAATTATTTTGGGTAGGCCATTTCTTGCCATGGGCAGGGCGCTTATTGATGTTCATAAAGGGGAACTAACCATGCGAATGAATGAATAACATGTTACTTTTAACGTATTTCAAGCTTTGAAATGTGCAGATGAACCAGATGAATGTTAAGCTGAGGAGATGATGGAGGCAATTTATACTTTGGACATGGCACAGTTGTGCCAAGATGCAGAACTTGATGATGGAATGCTTGACGACATAGCTGATCTGTTTAAGGAACTTGAGGAATCATCCTTGGAGACTGAAGATATGAGTTACTTTGATCCACTCTAGTTGGTCGGCAGAGAGATAAAGAAACCGAAACCATCAATTGAGGAACCATCAGAGCTGGAGCTTAAGCCACTGCCAAAACACTTGAAGTATGCCTATCTAGGTGAGCACTCAACTCTGCCAGTGATTATTGCCATTGATCTCACTAATGATCAGGAGGAAAGATTGCTGGCAATATTAAAGGATTATAAGCAAGCGTTGGATTGGATCTTGGCAGACATCCAAGGTATTAGCCCAACCATTTGCATGCACAAGATTATTCTAGAGGAATACAATGGGAGGACTATTGAAGGTCAAAGACGACTAAACCTGAGCATGAAAGAGGTTGTTAAGAAAGAGATAATAAAAAGGCTTGATGCCGAAATTATTTATCCCATTTCTGAAAACTATAGGGTAAGCCTGGTGCAGTGTGTGCCAAAGAAAGGTGACATGATTGTGGTAAAAAACAATAAAGCTGAATTGATTCCCTCTAGGACCATCACTGGATAAAGAGTGTGCATGGATTACAGAAGGTTAAACAAGGCTACAAGGAATGACCACTTCCCCTTGCCTTTCATCGACCATATGTTAGATAGGCTGGTAGATAAAGCTTTTTACTGTTTTTTGGATGGTTATTCGGGTTATAATCAAATTTCCATTGCCCCTTATGATCAAGAGAAGACCATGTTCACATGTCCATATGGGACATTGGCCTTCAGAAGGATGTCATTCGGTCTATGTAATGCGCCAACAACATTCCAACGTTGCATGATGGACATTTTTTGATATGATCGCGCACAACGTAGAAGTATTCTTGGATGATTTCTCAGTGTTTGGTACAACATTTGAGGAATGAATCCATAGCCTGGAGCAAGTTTTGAAGAGATGCATCGAGACAAACCTAGTGTTGAATTGGGAGAAATGCCACTTCATGGTGAAGGAGGGCATTGTCCTCGGTCACAAGGTAACCAAGAGAGGACTAGAAGTTGATCAAGCCAAAGTGGAGGTAATTAAGCAATTTCCACCTCCAACGAGTGTTAAAGGTATAAGGAGTTTTCTAGGTCATGCCGATTTTTATTGATGGTTTATAAAAGATTTTTTTAAAAATTGCTTAACCTTTATGCTCATTGTTTGAACATAATTCCACCTTTTCTTTTGACGATTCTTGTTTGAGAGCATTTAAGGAACTTAAAGAGAGATTGATCAATGCCTCTATAGTCGTAGAACCATATTGGAATAAGCCCTTCGAGCTCATGTGTGATGCCAACGACTATGTCGTTGGAGCAGTTTTGAGACAACGACATGGCAAGGTTTTCTATGCCATCTACTATGCCAATAGAACCTTGAATGATGCGCAACTAAATTACTCTACAAACGATAAAGAGTTTCTCGTGGTTGTATTTGCTTTTGATAAATTTAGATCTTATCTAATTGGTAACAAGGTTGTGGTTTATATAGATCACTCGACATTGAAGTATCTCTTGGCAAAGAAAGATGCCAAGCCCAGATTGATCCGATGGACGCTCTTACTTCAAGAATTTGACTTAGAGACCAGAGATAAGAAAGGCAGTGAAAACTTAGTAGCTGACCATCTCTCTCGATTGGAGCATCACATTGAGGATGGTAAGACCACTACTATTAGAGATGAGTTTCCTTACGAGTATTTGCTTGCATCCAATGTCATGCCATGGTACACTGACATAGTCAACTACCTGGTAAGTAATATTCTACCACGAGACTTGGCATACAATGCCAAGAAAAGATTTCTATGAGAGGTAAGGTAATACTATTGGGATGAGCCGATATTGTTCAAGTAGTGTACCGACCAAGTGATTTGTCGGTGTGTACCAGAGGATGAGTAACAGAACATATTGCATCTATGCCATGCTGAGCCATATAAAGGTCACTTTGTTGGGATGAAGACTGTTGCCAAGGTGTTGCAGTCAGGATTCTTTTGGCTCACGCTGTACAAGGATGCCCACGAGTATGCCAAGGCATGTGATCGATGCCAATGGACAGGGAACATCTATAGCAGACATCAATTGTCGCTCCAGAACATTATGCATGTGGATTTATTTGATGTATGAGGGGTATACTTTATGGGTCCTTTTCCTCCATCGTTTGGTAATGTGTATATTCTTGTGGCCGTTGACTATGTATCAAAGTGGGTAGAGGTCGTTGCCCTGCAAACAAATGATGCCGAGGTTGTTTCCAAGTTTTTGCACAAGCACATTTTTACTCGATTTGGTGCCCCTAGAATGATCATTCATGATGAGGGTACTCATTTTAAATATAATTTAATCTCTAAAGCTTTGTGCAGGTATGAAATTCAGCAGCGAATTGCCATAGCTTATCATCCACAAGCGAACGGGCAAGCTGAGATATCAAACAATGAGATTAAGAAAATTCTAGAGAAGACTGTAAATCCAACAAGGAAAGAATGGTCTTTGAGGCTAGATGAGTCCTTGTGGGCTTACAGGATTGCATTTAAAACTCCTTTGGGTACTTCATCGTTTAGAGTTGTCTTTGGCAAACCATGCCATATGCTAGTGGAACTTGAACTTAATGCCTATTGGGCCATCCGAAAACTTGACATGGCATAGAGAGTTGCTGGAGAAAAGAGGTTTCTTGATCTCAATGAGTTGGAGGAATTTAGGACGCATGCTTATGAAAATGCTAGGATATATAAGGAGAAGGCAAAACGTTGACATGATAGTTGGATCATGCCAAGACAGTTCGAAACATGTCAGCTTGTTCTATTGTTTAACTCACGACTTAAACTTTTTCCAGGTAAGCTTAAATCAAGGTGGACGGGTCCTTACGAAGTTGTGAAGCCATATGTTTATGGGGTCATGGACATTAAGAACTTAAGAATGAGGGAAGTCTTTAAAGTGAACAACCAACGTCTAACGCATTACTTGGATGGTAAGAAAAACAATGCCAAGGAGGTTATCCTCTTGGCAGAGTTAGAATGAAACGCCTGCAGGTTTGAAACTCTTTGTAAATATTAGGATAGTTTTTTATTTTCTTTTAGGAATTAGATTTTTGTTTTTCTTTCTTTTTGTTGTTTTACAATTTTTATTCATTTACTGCGTTACACGATTTTCATTGAGTAAGTGCATGAATTTTGACAGAAATTGATGCCAGGAATATTGCTAAACGAATTGAGAGCCATCATACTATCCAGAGTTTATGCCATGTCCCTTTCCAAGGACAAGCGCAGTATTTTCGTGTAATGGAAGAAAAAGAAACCCTAGCTTGATTAAGATGAGAAAATATTTTGGGAGAATTATATTAAGCCGCCCCCTTTTTAATGATAATTAATTTCATTATGATCACCCTATCACTTCAAATCTTTTCCATATCCTTTGCCACTCATCACTTTTCATTTAAATTTAAAAATCTTCCCAATTAAAACTCTCTACATCCCATAATTATATAGCCCTATTTTTTGGCTACCCTCTTTAAAATCTTATTAAACACTCAACAATTTCTCTCCCTTACCTTAAATTTGATTTCTCCAATATTTCCCTCACTTTCCATCTTCCTTCAAACAAGACTCAAGAACTGTTCATATTTCTTTTTCTTCTCTCGACTTTTCATCTACATGGCTTCATCATCTACTCCTTTCAAACAATTCTTCAATGATGAATTCCACAAGAAGTTCGAGAAGAACTTCTCTTCAATATTGTTCCTTTATGAGAAGCACTTTGATTTTCAACCGGACGCCGCTGTTGGATTCTCATCGGAGTTCATGGCCGTCGTTGACATGCACAAGTGGGGTGCTTTCTGCCAGCTGAAGGGAGAGGTTTACGCCACCATTGTTCAAGAGTTTTACACGCCCCTGACCAAAGACTCTCCATTTTTATGATTCGACGTAAGTGTGTCCAATTTGATGAGGGTTATGTTAACTCACTCTTTTCTTTACCTAGTGAAGAAGATGAATATTTTGAGGAAGTCAAAACCATAAACGCTGCCAAACGCAAGAAGATACTGGAAGACTTGTGCGAACCTGGCACAACTTGAACTGTCTCATCCACCAGCCACTAGACTATTAAGAGGCTGGCATTAAAGCCTCATATGCGGGCTTGGAATCACTCTTTTCTTAATTTCCAACATTTGTTTGCACCATGAAGTGCCAATGATGGATGAGGATCGCGGCCAGGTCATCAATGGAACCACCATCACCGTTCTTATTTGGAAGAATCTCACGGCTAGAGAGCCAAAGGAGAAGAAGAAGGGAAAAGCCAAGACTACCATGCCAAAGCCAAAGGCAAAGCCCAGCAGTGTGCCAGAAACTATGCCAACGAGCTTTTTGGCAGTGTTGTCTCGAGTTTACGCTCGCTAGGAGATTATTCTATAGAAGTTAGAGGCAACTGAGGAGCTAAATGCCAAACTAACGCACTATACCAAGGAGAAGGATGCCATCGTGCGGGAGGTTCTTGTTAAGCTTTCTCTCGGTGAGGTTCCCTTGTTTCCACCTTTCCCAGCCAAGATTTCTATAATGATGCCATCGTGCGGGAGGTTATTGTCAAGCAAGTCAAGTCAAGCCAACCAGTCCAGTCAAATCAGCAAGTCCAGTCTAGTTAGTCTTGCCAGTTCAAAATCAAAGGCCCCAACTCATGTGTCCTCTATGCATGTTGACTCTGCCATCACCGATTCTTCACCGGAGCAAGAGGAAGTCTCTGCCAAAACACCCAAAGCTAAGCCAGTTACACTACCAGCTGCCCCTGCCAAGAGGAAGGAGGACATTGGCGCCTCTACTACCGCCTCCAAGAACGACTAGAAAGGAAAGAAGAGAATGACCCCTGAACGTGAGAGCCTAACCATGAGGAAGACCCGTGCCATAAAAGAAGAAGAAGCTCGTGCCAAACGGGAGGAAGTGGCCTCCAAAGGGGAGTCTTCTTCTATCTAACTCCTTTGCATTTCATTCTTGCATCTTCATGTTCATGCATTTTTTATTTTTTTTGTTTTTCTTGTATATATGTGGTGTTTCATGCATTAAGGACAATGCACATCTTGGGTTTTGGGATGCACATTTTCTCACATTATTTCATGCATTTCACGTTTAAATATTTTGTTTTCCATGTAGTTCATGTAGAGTATTTCACATCGAACCATAAAAAAAAGTGAAAAAGAAAATTTTGTCTAGGCCAAAATTTGAAGTTTGTCAACAATTGGTTAAGCAAGCTTATTTTAATCCTAGTTGTTTGCCCGATGATGAATTTTTAATCTTTAGTTTGTCATGCCAGTAGATAGTATGCCAAGTTGCTTGTCAATTGATATATAGTTTAGGAAATTGATTTACACTTAGCACATGGAATGTATCTAGTTCCCTAGCAAACTTAGACTATTTGAAACCATGCTCAGATTAAAAAAAAGAGAGAAAATGCCAGGGTAAAAGAAAATAAGATAGCAATGTTCTGCCATGGCAATAAAAAATGAACTCTCATTTACTTTAGGGATAATAAGTTATCTAGGGCTTCGTGGTATGCCCTCTCTTAGTTCTCAAGTCCAAAACCATATAGTATGAGTTGAAGAGAAAGCCTAGTGATGTTTGGATTAAGGTGGGGATTCATGGTATGCTCCCTCTTATCACTCATGCTAAACAGTGTCACGAAGCAAACTTAAGATAATGCCAGAGACCCTCGGTAAAGAAAAAAAGGGAATAAGAATTTGAGTTTAGGAATTAGAATTTGGCTAAGGGAGTGAAAGGATAATTGGATGCATAATGCCCACACTTTGCGCACAAATCATACCCTTAGACTATGGTTATATTGCTGCACTTGAATTATTTCTACTTGGTATTGTGCACTACGATTCCTGGGAGCAACATTAACATCAAACTCTGCTTGTCATCATTTGTTGGCATTCCAACATAACTTTTACCGAGGTATTATTTTCACCATTTTTATTTTTTCTTTCTTTTTCATTGCTAGGTTAGGGGTGTGTTACCTCCTCAAAAGTATTGTTTTTCATGCCTGTTTTGATATGCTTTTGCTTGTTTTAAGGCACATTTAGTTGCATTAGGTTATTAGAATCATGTATTCGCATAAGGAGTTTAGTATTCTACCTATACTGGAGTGAAGGGTTGTTTTTATGGCTATTTTGCAGGTTTGGCATAGGATTTGGCAAAGGAATGGACAAAAGAAAGCAACACAGTTAGGAATATGAAGATGAATGCCAAGAGTTGTAGGCACAGATGGACCAAAGGTGTGCCAAGAACTTGTTGGCAGAGAGATGTCAGTGATGCCATGCCAAGAGATTATGAACCCCCCAAAAATAGAAAAGGATCAGGCTTCTAAAAGTCCGCTAATGGACCAATCTCCAAAAAATAGCATATAAGGTGGCTCCAAGAGATGTTGACGATGTTGTGCCAAGCTTGGATGTCGAGGCAACATCAACATGTTAACGTCAGCCCTAGCCTGATAAGCTATCACACCAAGATGATAATATGTCAAAATGATCAGATAGAGCTCTATCTCTTATCCCTTGATGATTTCAAATTCAAATACAAAGGCTTATCCCATCCTTTCCCACTCACGCCTATATAAAGACCAATCGATCAAGCATTCAAGAGACAGAGATGAGGAGATACAAAGTGAGAGTGATCAGATGAAGAGTGACCAGAATACGACGTTGGAGTGACCGGCGAGTGACGACCGGCTACACCGAGGAAGGGTGGTTCAATATCTTGGCCGAGAGCCTGACGTGGAGGGATGCATCGAGAGATCCCTCTGCCTATTCCCTTGGCACAAGTTGTTTATCTTTAGTTTTTTAATGATGTTTTTGAAAATGATTATGGTTGTGTTGGTTAATCCCCTTACCATGAACTAATTTTCATAGTTGGTGAGGTATGTTTTGGATTGAATATTGGCTTTATGCCTTAGTTTCTTTATAATAATTTTGTTTTTGGCAAAGTTTTTCTATTTGGCATACTCTATTTTTTCCTAAACACTCTGCCAAGCGAGAGCTAGCATAGTACGCCTATTGCCTCTGAATATCTTAACAGAATTGGGTTGGCGGCGATTAAGTTGTTGAATACTTAGGAAAGAATCTTCGAGAGAAGTCGTTCAAGTAGATGAACTTACTTCGAAAGTGAAATCTACCCCATCTGAGTATAGATTGGTTTTAATCAAATTGGTTTAAGAAAAACATACACTATAATATATAAGGGTTTTTACTTTGCCGATTTAGGGCAATGACCATCGAGATAGGCTTTGATATTTTTGAATCTTCTTGGCCAACAATGCCAAGACAATTTTGCCAATAAAGGCTGGCATGAGCCATGTTGAATCTACACATTCCCTACCAACAATTATCATTCATTTAGAAACACCTTCCTTGCCAACAATTTACTTCATTTTTCTTTTCTTTTCTTTAGTTTCAAAAGAACCTTCAAAACAAACATCTTTTCTTTCAAAGAAAGTAACAATTAAGCAATCGAATCCAAGTCAATCTCTATGGGATCGATAACTCATCTTATCAAGCTGTATTACTTGCAGACCGTGTATACTTGCACGCAAAAGACTCTTGGCATAACTTGCCCAATACATATCATTTATACCTTTTGCTAGCATTCATTTTACACATATTCTACAGAGTCTACATTAATGTCAATTATTATGCTGCAATGCAAATGAATGATGCGAGGTTTTTGGTATTCCAAAATCAAAAGCACGTTTCATGAAATTGTTGTACACATTATTTTGAGAAGTATGGGCTTAAGACAACTTCATAATTCTTCTACTCCATTGAGTAAATTATATCAGACCCTTCCACTTCCAAGCGTAGCAAGATCATATACTTTTCAATGGTGAGGGCCACGTCTTCTTGGTTAAAGATGAAGCACCGGTAGGCTGGGTCCCAGAATTTAAGGGCCGTCAAGATCATGGGTTCGTTCATTTCCACTTCGAGCAACAAAGCTATGTCGCTGAATTTCTTGGTGAATATGGTTTGGTCCTGGGCTTTCAGGCTTTCCCACTAGGTAATCAGCTTGGCCAAGTTGTTTCGCGGTAGGCCCCTATGTGCCTGTTCTAGAGAGTTCTAGATTGTTTCCCTCTGTACATTGTCGCCATGTCGACGTTGGAGCTTCAAGGACTCACTTCTAACATCTATGTTTAGAATATCAACAATGTATGATATGATGCACTAAAAAAATAAAACAATAGAGAAAACAAAAAAGGGTTAGTACAACATAACAATTCAATAACACATAGTATAAAACAAAATATAAACCATAGGTTGCATGCATAGCTCTAGAAGAGTGGGCTTTCTAAACATTTATTCATGTGGGTTCATGGTCTGAAGAGTACTCGAACCAACCCCACCCCTAGTGAGGTAGGTGAGAAGTTCGATCCTAGCCCATTACAGGCTTACGGATCGAACACGATTCAATGAGTGCATTTCGCTATGCCATACAGAAGATTACTGTAAAGTGTCCATGAGTTCTATATTTTGTACACATTCCTTTCCTTATTATTGCTATTCTTAAGCTCATTTAGGCAGATTTAGGTGCATGGCATGCATAATAACAATATTTTCTCTTTTACCATGCTTTTATTCTATATTTTATGTTTGGTTAAGAAAAGATATTGTTTTAGTTTAGTTTTAATTTTTAGGTGATGTAGCAAGGAGAGGACAGGAGAAGATAGGAAAGCTGGAACAATAGGAGTTGTACTGAAGTAGTTCCAAGATGCCACCAAGGACGCTGCCGAAGCAGCATTGCCGCCAAGTGCCGCCCAGGAAGCAGTTACACCGACTTAGCCAAGATGGGTCACGATTGAAAGAGGGCAAATCCCTTAACCCAATGAGCCCAATCTTGATATTTTTTGAAGCCTATAGCGGCCAGTAGAGCTGATCCAAGATTGATAAGTATGAGTACTTATGCTTACTTACGGGAGAAGGCAACGTCCAAAGAGTCCACATTTAAGTAAAAAAGGAGTCTGTATTTAATGTAAATTACTTTAAGAACTTCTACTTCAAGGATGACTCAAACTTAGGCCATGAGCTCTATATATACCCAATGTATGTAAGGGTATAGGGGCATATAAAGATATATATCGTATATCGAGAGAGCATATCATACCGGATAGATGGAGAGGTAGCTAGATAGATGGGAGTTGTTGGGGGTCGAGGCCCAACTTCTCTAGGATTAGGCGCTTGTATGTAAAGTAGTTGTGAGAAACGGTTGTAATAGCTTTGAGTTGTTTTCAATAAAATTCTAAGTTTGCTTAATCTATGCACTTCATTCTTTCAATTAGTTCTAACCAGTCAGTTGAGAGAATCCATTTGTCGGGCATGAAAGTGTAAGGCTCAGGAAAGAGTTAAGCACGATCACAATATGTCGGGGCGTGACTAACTTGGTTGCCAAAAGTTCACAAGTTTCAGCGGCCAAAAGGGATCACCAACCGAATTGACTAGCATGTGTTAGGTTTACGCTGAGATTGCTAGGTATTGCCTACATCACGCTAGCTTTCGCACATCTTTGCCTAGAAATAGGGAGGATCACTGTCGAATATCCCTCCGAACTTGGAATGTCTGCTATACTTGCCGCCGGGACTTATTCTCATTCCACTTGCCGAGAGAGCGAAAGTTGCAGAGGCAGTGACCCGCTGCGGCCGCGTGACAGGGTCGTAGCTGTCGCCCGCCATTACCCACCGAGGCAGCAAATCATGGCAGCGCAAAACACTCTTAGGCTTTACAATGCAGTCTACACGCTGCTGAGCTGCAATTGTCTTACCCAATCTATCGTCCAAAACTCTCCTTGTCCTCTCTCTCATCATTATCTTTATTTTATTTGTGTTTTTATATTTCCACATTGTGAGATTTAATTATGCATTAACTAAATCTTTGTGTAGAAAATCATTCATAGAAGCTGTTGTTGAGTGTGTAAAAGTTCTATTATTTACCCCCTATTTAACCCATATTTCTGCTGCATTCAAGCAATATTTATTGCATTTAGGTCAGTTTACAGCAAAACATCACAAATATATTAAAAGGCACAGTTTCTACTAAAAATGGTTGTTTTTGCAGGTTGCTATTGTAGCAGACGGAATGGGCAGGCGTTGGGCAGTGAAGCAGAAGAGCTAGAACTGGATGAGCAGTCAAGGAGGATGATGTTGCCATGGTTGCCGCCGTGACAGTAGAGGACGACAGCAGTTTGAGGAGAAGAAGCAAAGTGGACCTCGACAGATAGAGAAAATTCAACCCATCTGTCGTGTGAAATCACCATATTTTTCCAAGCCCCAGATCGAAAGGAATGTCAAGCCCAAAGTTTAAGGAGAGAAAATCCCAAGCAAGAAAGATGACGGCTGGAAAGTAGGTTCCTTGAAGATTTAGTCTTTATTAGAATTATACTTTCATTTAAAGTTGTATTCTTGCTAGTTTAGAAAACTTGGACCCAAAGCTTATATAAGGGCATATATTTCGACCTAGGAGGGCATAACCGATTCCCTAGCTTCCTTCCCAAAACTCTAGCCGTTTTCCTTCCCACAACATGTTCTAAATTCCCCCTAAGGCCACGAGTTGATTTGTAAAGTAGTTGCAAGGGTTGTTTTGTTTTAGGAATTTTCAGTTCAATAAAATAAACTTCAAGTTCTCTTATTTTGGTTATTAATATCTTGCAAGAGCATCGGGAGAGTATTGTGAGGTTATCTATTTACTTAGCATCAGGAGAGTTAAGTATACGAAAGAAATAAGAGCAAGTTCTCTAGCTTATAGTTGAACTATCTCAGACCTAGGGATAGGACGAGGTTAAGTGGCTAAAGAAGAATTCAACAATATCGGTGTTCATCCTTCGATTCACGCCGGGAGGTATCATCAAAGACGTGATCATCCACAGACTTGGACCTAGGGATAGGCCAAGGCACATCTGGGATTCTTTTCAAACTTGAAGTACTGAGTTGAGTGTTCGCTGCCGCGACAAGCAACGGACTGCTGCCGCGATAGGTGCTGCCGCGACGGGGATGACGACAGAACTGGAGTTCTGAGACTTAGCAATACCTGCACTACTGAGCAATTCAATACCAGCCCATTCTCTCTATCTTTATTTTCCTACTCTTTTATTTGCGTTTACTTTATTATTTTCGTGACAATTTCTCAATTATTTTCTTTACTTTCGTGCAGTGAATTAAGGTGAAGCTATTAGCCCAATCCCTGTGGAGACGATATTCGATACTTCGTATCACTTTACTACTTGCGTCGTGTACACTTGCCCTCCAATTGCGATAGACTCTTTTACACGCAACAAGTTTTTGGCGCCGTTGCCGGGGATTGGCAACATAACTCTACCTTTTCTTTTACTGCACTTTTTGTTTTTGTTTTTATTTTTCTGTTTTTCTTTGGTGTGTTCAACTCTTGCTTTTCACAAGGTTCCTTGTTTATGCGCAGATCGAAACAAGGTGAAGATCCTGAGTATCCATTAGATCCGAAAATCGAACGATCTTTCAATCTCAAGAACCGACTTCGTCACATACTAGCCATGAACGAGTACCTTGAAGAACAGTTAGAGACGATGGCCCACCAAGGAAACAACCCGCCTGTTGGAGAGGTTATACCTCCTGTCGACAACCCTGCTGCCACTGCCGGACGACGGTCCTGTCGTGACTACATGTTGAACGATCATGTAGAACTGGAAACTACGCTGCCGGACATAGATGTTGACAACTTCGAGCTGAAACCCGTTATGTTTAGCATGATCAACAATGTCGGTCAATTCAGTGGTGCTGTTACAGAGGATGCTAAGGAGCATCTAAAAACATTCCAGGAGATCTGTGGTTCGTTTAGACTACCAAGAGTTAATCCGGAGATACTGAGGCTTCGGTTATTTCTCCATTCACTGAGGGACAGAGCAAAGACTTGGTGGAATAAACTTACGCCGGGTTCAATTAGAACTTGGGCAGATTTGTCTCGTGAATTTTTATCTCGTTTTAATCCTTCACATTTATCTGAGCGATTACGTAATGAAATTGCTACTTTTCAACAGGAAGATGACGAGCCGATGCACGAGGCCTGGGACAGATTTACCACTCTTCTACGGAACCGCCCAATGCATGGATTCCCCATCTGGAATCAGGTAACTAAGTTTTATAATGCTGCCAACTTACAAACTCGTATTCGAATTGATTCAGCAGCAAACGGATTACTATTGGACAAAGACCCGGACGAGGCAATATAAGTATTGAAAAATCTGGCTAAGAATGAGGAGCAGTTTCCGACAGCAAGAAGAGGGGGTAAACGGGTTCTAGCTGTTAAGGATTATGAGGCCGACAGCACGATGAAATCACAAGTAGCATACATTACTAAGGCAATGAAAAAGCTCTTGAACGATGATGTACAACATGGATTTGCTATTGAGGAGGTATGTGAAATCTGTGAGGGAAATCATAGTTCGGATGAGTGTCCTATACAGTTAGAAGAGGGAAAGTATGTTGGAAACTATAAGCCGAATTACAACTCCAACAACTATAACCCCAACTGGAGAAAGGATCCCAAGTTTTCTTGGAGTAATCCTAACAATGCCCTAAATCCTCAAGCACACAATAATCAGAATCAGGGAGGACCTAGATTGCTGACTCGACAGCAACTGCAGCCACATCAGCAGCAACAACAGCCACCAGCTGCCACAAACAGTATACTGGAACAGACTCTGGCTACTTTTATGTCTCAGACAGGTACCTATATTGAGAACATGAATCAGTTTGTTAAAAAGACAGAAACATTCATGGATAAAACAGAGATGCAGATGACGAATCATGAAGCTACTCTGAAATCTTTGGAGACACAAATGGGTCAGGTTTCCCAGCATATCAAGCCGAGGCAGACTGGAGGATTTCCTAGTAATACTGAAATTGCTAGGCAGCCCACACATGAGCAGTGTAAGGCCATTACTACTAGGAGTGGGAAGAAATTACCAGGGCCGAAAAAGGAAGCTGAAATAGTAAGGAAACCAGCCTTGGATAGACCTGCCGAGGAAGCTGCCCCGACAAGTAACAAATAGACTGCGGCCGATAAACCTGTTACGACAGTAGAAGCGATAGAGGAGAAAATGATGAACCCAAACCTCCTCAGATTCGTATGAAGTGGGAAGGACGTATTGTAGATTATCGTCCCCCGCCTCCTTTTCCTCAACGGTTACAGCAAGCGAAGCAAGAATCTCAGCTCAAAAAGATTTATGATATTTTTAAGCAGATTCATATTAACATTCTGTTGTTGGATGCCGTGAGGGAGATGCCCGGTTACGCCAAATTTCTCAAGGATGTCATGTCAAAGAAATCTAAACTTGGGGAATTTGAAATGGTTAAGATGACAGAAGGATGCATGAGTATTCTTCATAGGCAGCCACCCCATAAAAAGAAGGATCCTGGGAGCTTCGCCATACCTTGTGTAATCGGAGATAAATATGTGGGTAAGGCACTTTGTAATCTTGGTGCTAGTATTAATTTAATGCAAAAATCTGTTTTTCAGAAATTAGGTATTGGAAAAGCTCGGCCCACGACAGTAATTCTACAGCTGGCAGACCGCTCTTACGTTCATCCGGAAGAAAAAATCGAAGATATTCTGGTAAGAGTGGATAAATTTATTTTTCCTGTTGACTTTCTTGTTTTAGATTGTGAAGCAGATGAAAATGCACCAATCATCCTTGGGCGACCCTTCTTAGCCACGGGAAGATCACTAATTGATGTAGAAAAAGGAGAACTCACCATGAGAGTAAACGACCAAGAGATCAAGTTGAATGTTCTCCAAGCTATGAAACATGCTGATGCAGACGAGGAATGTAAGGTTATCACTGAAGTTACCATTGATCAACCCTGCATCAGGTCGGGCTATCACGACATCAGAATTGGTCACTGCCTCGGCAGCCACTTACAGGACTGTCACGAGAGCACTGACGACAGCAACTCCTCAGAATCCGATACATCAGATACTGAAGATCATGAGGAGGTAAACTGGATAGGTGATCGTCTAGTAAGTTATTCGAACCTTAAAATTATACTTCGGATAACCATGCAATCCAAAAGCCATCTACTGTTGAGCCCCCCGTTTTAGAAATGAAGCCCCTGCCAGGGCAGCTAAAGTATGCTTTTCTTGGTTCAAATGATACGTTGCCCGTAATCATCTCTTCCAAGTTGATGCAGGAACAGGAACATCAGTTAATAGGGATGCTGCAGCAGCACAAAAAGGCAATTGGATGGACGATAGTTGATATTCAAGGCATTAGTCTGGCGTTATGTATGCATAAAATCCTTTTAGAGGATGATCATAAGCCGACTATAGATGCTCAAAGACGGCTAAACCATAATATGAAAGAGGTGATGCGTAAAGAGATAATCAAATGGTTAGATGCTGGTATAATTTACGCCATCTCCGACAGCAAATGGGTGAGCCCGGTGCAATGTGTTCCCAAGAAAGGAGGAATGATCGTGGTGACCAATGAAAACAATGAGTTAATCCCAACCAGGACTGTGACCGGTTGGAGGGTTTGTATGGACTATCAGGAGCTTAACAAAGCTGCCCGAAAGGACCATTTTCCTTTACCCTTTATTGACCAAATGCTTGATAGATTAGCAGGTAAACCTTACTGTTGTTTTCTTGATGGTTATTCAGGTTATAATCAAATAGCTATCGCACCGGAAGATCAAGAAAAGACGACCTTCACATGCCCCTATGGAACGTATGCTTTTAGGAGAATGTCGTTTGGATTATGCAATGCACCCGCCACCTTCCAAAGGTGCATGATGGCCATATTCTCCGATATGGTGGAGGACTTCCTTGAAATTTTTATGGATGATTTTTCAGTCTTTGGGGATGATTTTGAGAGCTGCCTAGGCAATCTACAAAAGGTACTTGAAAGATGTGAAAAAGCAAACCTAGTCTTAAATTGGGAAAAATGCCACTTTATGGTGGATGAAGGGATAGTCCTTGGCCATAAGATTAGCTGTCGTGGTATAGAAGTCGACAGGGCTATGATAGAAGTGATCGAAAAGCTGCTGCCGCTGACCACAGTCAAGGGTATTAGAAGTTTCTTCGGACATGCTGGTTTTTATCGAAGATTCATTGCAAATTTCTCAAAAATCACCAAGCCCCTATGCCATCTTTTGGAGCAGAACCGACCCTTTGACTTTAATGATGAATGTACTGAAGCATTCAAGGTTCTGAAGGAAAAACTGGTAACAACCCTAATAGTACAGCCACCAGACTGGACATAGCCATTTGAGATTATGTGTGATGCTAGTGACTATGCTGTCGGGGCAGCACTTGGGCAGCGGAGAGACAAATTATTTTATGTCATATATTATGCCAGCAAGACACTGAACGACGCCCAAGTAAACTACACCACCACAGAGAAGGAGTTATTAGCTGTGGTGTTCTCCATTGACAAGTTTTGTTCTTACATACTTGGAACGAAGGTAATAGTGCACACATACCATTTTGCCCTGAAGTATATGTTTGCGAAAAAGGATGCAAAGCCTCGATTGATATGGTGGATCCTGCTATTGCAAGAATTCGACCTTGAAATCAAGGATAAAAAAGGGACAGAAAATCAGGTGGCAGATCACTTGTCAAGGTTGGAGAAGGGACAGAGTCTACCAACAGATGAGACAAACATACTGGAGACCTTCCCAGACGAGCAGCTCTTTGCTGCCGCAATCACTGCCGCGACAGCCATGGCGGCAGGTAAGTCTTCTGAACTCCCCTGGTATGCAGATTTCGTTAATTTCTTAGTTAGCGGAATAATTCCTTCTGATCTTAATTATCAAGCCAGGAAGAGGTTCCAAAATGATGTTAAGCATTATTATTGGGACGAACCTCTTCTTTTCAAAATCTGTGCAGATCAAGTTATAAGAAGGTGTGTACCACAAGAAGAGCAAGAAGACATACTTCATCACTGCCATGCTTCACAGTATGGAGGTCACTTAGGAGGCAACAAAACTACTGCCAAGGTGCTGCAGTCATGGTTTTATTGGCCGTCACTGTACAAAGATGCGCAAATCTTCTACAAGAGTTGTGACAGGTGCCAAAGGATAGGAAACATCTCAAGGAGAAATGAGATGCCGCTGCAGAACATTCTAGAAGTCGAGATCTTCGACGTTTGGGGGATTGATATTATGGGACCTTTCCCATCTTCATGTGGGAATCTATACATCCTTCTGGCGGTAGATTATGTCTCCAAGTGGGTTGAAGCTATCGCAACTCAAAAGAATGATGCCAAGACAGTCCAAAGGTTTTTACACAAAAATATCTTTTCTAGGTTTGGCATCCCTAAGGCAATTATCAGTAATGAAGGGAGACATTTCGACAACAGGGTTATTGCTACTGCCTTGAAGAAATATGGTGTCAAGCATCGAATCGCGACAACATATCACCCACAAACCAATGGACAAGCTGAAATATCTAATAGGGAAGTTAAGAACATTCTTGAGAAGATGGTTAAGCCAACTAGGAAAGACTGGTCTTTACTCCTCAATGATGCATTATGGGCATATAGGACAGCTTTTAAAACTCCATTAGGAATGTCTCCGTACCGATTGATTTATGGGAAAACATGTCATCTACCTGTCGAGATAGAGCACAGAGCATACTGGGCAATCAAGGCAGTGAATATGGACTTGGACAGGGCAGGGCAGAAAAGGCTGTTAGATCTGAACGAAATTGAAGAAATCCGAACAATGGCCTATGACAATGCAAGAATCTACAGGATAAAACAAAGAAGTGGCATGATAAGAAGTTGCTGCCACGACAGTTCTGCCCAGGGCAGCTTGTATTGTTGTTCAATTCTAGACTGAAACTTTTCCCAGGGAAACTGAAATCTAGATGATCTGGCCCATTCCAAGTCGTACAGGTTTTTCCCCATGGTGCCATAACAATCTGATCATTAAAAGACAGGCACCAATTCAAAGTCAACGGACAACGCCTCAAGCATTATCAGGGGACTGAAGCCCCAGGAATGCAGGAAGTGGTTACCTTATGAGATGCCCCACCTGGCATCCCTAATTTAACCTAAATTTTATTTATTTATTTTATTATTATTTATTATTTATTAGGAAATAAGTTTTATTTTATTTGAATAATGTTTTTATGTTTATTGTTTTTAGGAAATAAAGGAGTCAAGAAGAATATGAGAAGTGAACTCAGCCCCATCCATCCATCAGCCCAACAAAGCCCAAATGTTGAAGCCTGTCGTTACAGCTGCCGCGATAGACGTGGAAAATACAAGCTGTCATCACGCTGTCACGACAGACGCGGAAACACGTCACAGACGCGGAAACGTGTGTCAGACGCGTCAGACACGCTAACGTACAACAGCTGGCCCCGTTATTCGCGCTTGCCGTTACAGCTTCAACGGGCAGCAAATCCTTCTCTATATAACCTCGTTTCATTTTCATTTTCACTCACTTCTGCCTTTCTTACTTGCTCTCTCTCTTTAGTTTTTCATTTGTTTTCATTTTATTTTCACAACCCTTGCACAAATATGTCTTCTAGGAAAACCCAACGCAATGTTGCCTCCAGTTCCACACCGACAGCAACTCCCTCACGTTCCTTTGCTAGCAGAGACATGTGGGAAGAGAGAGGCTTCATCTACACACCGACGGAGGAAAATTTGGGCCTTAAACCATTCATAGCCCAGAAGGTTAAAGCTTTACAGTGGCAAACCTTTGCGGAGCAGCCGGAGGAAATGAATGTCACGCTGGTTCGAGAATTTTATGCTGCCATCAGTAGCAGGACAGCGACAGCGGTGTTCGTTCGAGGGAAGGATGTGCCATTTGAAGCAGAATACATTAATACCCTATATGGCTTGTACATCGGTATCAATGACGACGCCCACCAGCAATTCCTCAATACATTAGACATTGCTGCCTATGACGCTGTCATGGCAGAGTTGACCAATGCTGGGACTCAATGGAACACCAGCAGGAAAAATCCAAGGACTGTGAAGAGGACCCAGTTGCTGTCGGAGGCAAAGTTGTGGAATGCTTTCATAAAGAAGAGGATCATGCCGTCATCCCACAACACCACCGTCGACCAACCAAGGTTAGCGGTGATACACTCTATTCTACATGAACGGCCTATTAATGTGGGCAGTTATATTAGAGAAAGTATTTTGGAGTGTGCGCATAGACCGACGGGTCCCTTCTACCTTCCATACCTCATCACCTCGCTCTGCCGCGGCCATAATGTCCCAGAAGTGCACACTGATTTGATAGTCGAAGGAAGAGGGTGGACTGAAAAGAACATCCTCAGCCTTATGGAGCTGACTGTTGCCACCCCTCTGTCGTCATTCGACCCCGCTGCCACCACAGCTGATACGATAGAGCAGCAACACACTGAATCGGCTGCCGCAGCAGCTGCCCCAACAGACTCCTCCGCCCGAATATTAGCTGCCATTCTGAAGCTGGAGGAACGACAGCTGGGCTTAATGACCTTCATCAGGGACTTCGCTACCTCTATGGTAACTTTTATTCAAAATACTTTAAATTTCCCTGATGCTGCCTTCCCTACTTTTCTTGCCCATTACTTTACTGTCCCTAACCATGCCCACACTCCTACACATGCTGCTACCCCACGGACACCCTCTGCCGCCTCAACGCCATCGCCTACCCCGACAGCAGCAGGCAGCACCCATGCTGAACCATCTGCCCGAGGCACAAAACGTCGTGTGGCATCAGAGGATCTAGATGCCTTTGTTGCTGGGTTCTCCTCCTCTTCTGTTTGGGCAGCCAGTGATACTGAACCCTCCATCAAGAGGAATCTGTCGAAAGAATTATCACCGGTAAAAAGGCAGAAGCGGATGGCCGATAAGAATAACATGCCAAGAGCCAGCAGTAGTGACAGCAGCAGCGGGGAGAGCAGCAACAGCAGCTCGGAAGTTCAGGTTGTGGAGCAACCCCCTCACATCTCCCCTACCAGAATCCAGCCACCACGGGAGGCCAAGGCCAAGAACACATCTGCCTCCCCCGTACCCCAGCCAGCTCTGAAAGCCAGAGCCCGCCGCCAGATATGCCTCAGCAGCAGCAGCGAAGACAACGATTAAATTTAAGTTTCTTATCTTATATTTTGTTGCCTGCTATATATTTTGTGATGTACTGCCTTATCTTTTGTTTTTAATTGTCATTTGCATTGAGGGCAATGCAACCCTCAAGCTTGGGGGTGGCAACCCTCCATTAATGGAGTACATCTTAGTTTAAAAAATTGGTGTCTTTACTTAGTTTATTTTTCTCTTAAAAAAATGATGAAAATATTGGAAACTTTGGCTGAAAACTGTGAACTGAACTTACCTGTCGTGACAGCCCTGTCGTGGCAGTGACTTTAGGATAATTTTTAGGAGAAGTTTAGAGCCCTTCTATAGTTATGAAAACTTAAACACAATTGTGACTGTTATACTGCTTAGAACTCTTCTAGTTAACTAGAATAGGAAGCTTAGCACTTGAATAGCCCCTAGAGGTGCCTAACACTGGCTATAGGAAAGAAGTTTAGCAAAAGAGACTCAACAGCCCTAGAGGTGCTCGAAACTGGCTCTAGGAAGTTAGCTAGAGGTGCCCAAAACTGGCTCTAGTAAAACTTTAGCTTAAAAATAGAGAAATCGAGTCAAAACAAAAAAAATAAATCAAAGGAGCATGAAAAAGTGCCTTCAAAAGATAAACTTTGGCATAAAAATTCGAGTTAAGAGTTGAAATATTCTAGTAAAACTAAGAGAGTCTTGGCATATAACTGTTCACAAGCATGCACACACTGCACGAGGACTATAGTGAGACTCCGGACAGATCCTAAAGTATCCGACAGGTTGCTGCCGTCACAGGGAACGAACGACGGGTAAGAGAAAATTCACTGTTTGAAAGCCAAAACAAAAATATTTCATTTTTTTTCTTTTAGGTTTTAGTTGCTTGAGGGCAGCTGCTCCGATCCTTGTGGGAGACGATATCTTTTATATTATAACTTGACAAGAGTGTGCACTTGCGCTCATAAATATAGAACACCCAAATGCTCTACAAGTTTTTGGCGTCGTTGCCGGGGATTGGCAACAACAACCGTATTTAAATTTCCGCACTTCTACTTTAGTTTTTGCACATTAAATCTCTGTTATTTTATTGCTTTAAAAAATATTTTGCCTCTTTGTTCCTTTGGTGTATGTCCCGCCAGGGCGACAAAGATGGTAGTAAACATCCACCTGAGGAGGGGAAGGACATGCCCAGACGAAAAGCCAAACGCAAATCCCTCAAGAAGTGGTTGTGTTTGGGAAAAGCGCTACCCAACATAACCTAATTTTTTTTATTTTATTGCATTAGGATTAGATTTAATTTTCAGTTATTTTTATTTAATTTTTGTTTTTAATTTATTTTAGGTTAGGAATGAAGGCAAGACCAAGAAAGATGAAAAGGAGAAGCCCAACCAGCGGCCAAGGCAGATGAGCATAGCGGCTAGCAACTTCATAACGGCTAGCTGCAATGGCTAAATTTGCAACCGCGAGCAGAACGACTATCTGCATAACGGCTAGAATCCCGTTATTTGTGCCGCAATAATTGTCGCCCGTTGGCAGCGTGCCCGCCAAGGCAGCGGAGAGAAGCGGCTACATAAGGCCAACTATTCTCTCCCCGTTCTTCACTTTGCTCTCTCCTTTACTCTCAATTCTTTCTGCCATCTTTTCTTTCGAGATTTTACTTGCTTTATTATCTTTAAACTTCTTTTTCGTTCTTTAGGAAAATACAATCACCTCGCAGCTATGGCCACATCGCAACAACCCGCCTCCACCTCCAAACCTCTTTTCCAAAGGTTCTTGAACCCAACTGTCGAGGCAACCTACAAGAAGTACTACAGAGAGCGGTAACTTTGGGAGGAAATAGGGTTCCAATACACCAAGCCTGATGGGGATTTTGGTCTCGAACCCTCCCTATTCGAAATAATTCACAACTTGGGTTGGGACTTGTTCGCACGGCAGCCAGAAAGGATAAACAGCAACCAGGTGCGAGAGTTCTACGCCCACAAACCTACACTGGGAAATCTTTTCGTGTATGTCCGCAAAGAAAGTGTTAAGTTCACGGCGGATATGATCAACAGTTTCTACAACATAGAAATCTGCGACAATCTACATGAAGAAGGGGAGTCCTACCTCACGGCGGCTGACTAGAGCAACTTCGTCCAATGCCGCTTGAGGCCCACCACGCACGGATCAACAGTTAACAAGTCGCAGCTGGCCCTTATCTATAGCATTATAAAGGGGCGGCCAATAAATGTTGGCGAAGTAATCTTAGAGGAAATCTATTCCCATGCAGACAAGCCAAACGCCAAGGGACCCCTCGTCTTCCCTGCACTCATCACAGGCCTATGTGCCAATTTCCACGTGCCGTTGCACCCCAAGGACACAATACTTCATACCAAGGAAGGATGGACAAGAAGGGCACGCCAGCAGATGATGCAGGATCCGGAGCCAAAAACACCTTCAACCGCCCAGCCGCCGTCCCAACCTGCTGCCACCCCAGCTGCAGCGGGCAGTACTGAAGCTGCCCTACCCTCCGTCGTAATCCCACTACTGCGCAGCCTCATCGAAAGTTGCCAGAGGATCGAGCACAAAGAGGTGATCTTCACCAAATATATCACGGAGGTGCAAGAGGCCTTTGTGGCCTACTTGCTTGACAAATACAATGACGACGGCCCACAGTTGCCCGCATTTCCATCAGAGTTAACATCATCCAAACTGAACCATATCACACCCAGACCAGCTACTACTTCAGCCACTGCCGACAATGAGGGGCCGCACATCCGCCCCAAGAGAAAGACCTCACCTACTCTCATCCAGTCATACGACCTCACCTCATCCGACTCAGAGAATGAGGAGAAGACCAACGCCGCCTCCCCAGCAGCAAAGGAGGTCGTTGCCAAAGATGCCTAAAACTCAGACATGGAGATCTCAAACTTCTTCGAGGACGAACCGGCAAAGGCAGTAAGGAAGAGAAAGCGGCCAACAATCGAGCCTCAGGGTGGAGGACCTGAAGAACAGTCCAAGAAAACCACCCCTAGCCGCATCCAGATGTCGCGTGGCAAGAAAAAGAGCCCAGCCGCCAAACTATCTGCCACTCGCCGCCTAGTCTTGCCCGCCTTCTCCGAATCCTCCTCTAACGTAGCAGCAACATAGGGGAAATCCCCTAGTCTATAACACCATTTTCTTTTTTTTTCTTTTTTTCTTTTTTCTTTTCTCTTTTCTCTTTTCATTTTTCTTTTTACGTTTTATTTTATTTTTCTGTTTTTATTTTCTTTTTATGTTTTATTTTCTTTTTTTATCTTTTTATTTTGTAAGGCATTGAGGACAATGCCAGCCTTGAGTTTGGGGGGGATAGTCCTTTTGTTTTTAGGTTCATTTAGTAGCATATAGGAGTATATGTAAATTCTGCCCTAGCACTTAATGAAGTGGACATTTTTAGCTTAAAACTTGTGCCTATGATTGTTAGCTGACTACTTATATCCGCACCATACTAAAAAAATTAACCTAACTATGGGAAGAATCATGAAAAATACTTAGAAAATTTTTCTTTTTGCCAATTGTTCTTACATTGTCTGTTAAATGCTGAATTTTTTCTTGGGTTCTAAGTTTAACATTGTATGCCTTACTTAATAAAAATTCCTTGATTGGATACAAGTTTGCTGCCGCGGCAACATAGGGAAGCAGAACAAAAAGGGAGAAAACCCTAGAGGTGCCCGAAACAGGCTCTAGGCAGGATCATGAGAAAGGACACTCCGCTGCTATCAAAGTCCACGTATCTAAACCAAGTGACGGACAAATTAGCAAGAGTGAATGAAAGCCTTCACGGGATGACTCTATTCAAAGGGTTCGGAGTTTCGTAGAGTGCATCTATCTTAGCTTCAGACCCAGAGAATAGTTGTGATGAGCTGAAGCCCTTAAAGCCATGATCAGAAAAAGAAGACAGAAGTGCCTAATTGTGCTGCCAAGGCAGCAACTCGTATCCTTTTTTAATAATTCAATTATTTTAGGCATTCTTTGTTAACTTAGTTATCTCGGCATGTTTAGCATGAACACAGACCTGCACACACTGCACTGGCATTAAAAAAAATAAAAATCTAAGTTATTTCATGCCATTCCCTATCACTATCATAAAATAGGTGCCACAGCCTTGAGGTAAGAAATCAAGTTAAAGGCTAAAGTTTCTACTAATTTTGTGCAAGGGGCAGATTTACTAACTAGGTTGCATTGCTTGAGGACAAGCAAAAGTTAGAGTTTGGGGGGTGTGTAGAGTGTCCACGAGTTCTATATTTTGTACACATTCCTACCCTTATTATTGCTATTCTTAAGCTCAATTAGGCATATTTAGGTGCATGGCATGCATAATAACAATATTTTCTCTTTTATCATGCTTTTATTGAATATTTTATGTTTGGTTAAGAAAATATACTATTTTAGTTTAGTTTTAATTTTCAGGTGTTGTAGCAAGGAGAGGACAGGTGAAGATAGGAAAGTTGGAACAATAGGAGCTGTACTGAAGAAGTTCCAAGATGTCGCCAAGGACGCCGCCGAAGCAGCATTGCCGCCAAGTGTCGCCCAGGCAGCAATTGCACCGACTTAGCCAAGATGGGTCGCGATTGAAAGAGGGCAATTCCCTTAACCCAATGAGCCCAATCTTGCAATTTTCTGAAGCCTATAGCGACCGGTAGAGCTGATCCAAGATTGATAAGTATGAGTACTTATCCTTACTTGCGGGAGAAGGCAACATCCAAAGAGTCTATATTTAAGTCAAAAAGGAGTCTGAATTTAATATAAATTACTTTAAGAACTTCTACTTCAATGAGGACTCAAACTTAGGCCATGAGCCCTATATATACCCAATGTATGTAAGGGTATATGGGCATATAGAGATATATATCGCATATCAAGAGAGCATATCATACTGGATAGATGGAGAGGTAGCTAGATAGATGAGAGTTGTTGGGGGTCAAGGCCCAACTCTCCTAGGGTTAGGCGCTTGTATGTAAAGTAGTTGTGAGAAACGGTTGTAATAGATTTGAGTTGTTTTTAATAAAATTCTAAGTTTGCTTAATCTATGCACTTCATTCTTTCAATTAGTCCTAACCAGTCAGTTGAGAGAATCCATTTGTCGGGCAAGAAAGTGTAAGGCTCACGAAAGGGTTAAGCACGGTCACAACATGTCGGGGCGTGACTAACTTGGTTCCCAAAAGTTCACAAGCTTCAGCGGCTAAAAGGGATCACCAACCGAATTGACTAGCCAGTGTTAGGTTTACACTGAGATTGCTAGGTATTACCTACACCACGCTAGCTTTCGGGCATCTTTGCTTAGAAATAGGGAGGATCACTGTCGACTATCCCGCCAAACCTGGAATGTCTGCCAAACTTGTCGTCAGGACTTATTCTCATTCCACTTTGCGAGACAGTGAAAGTTGCAAGGGCAATGACCCGTTGCAGCCACGTGACAGGGTCGTAGCTGCCGCCCGCCATTACCTGCCGAGGTAGCAAATCATGGCAGCGTAAAACACTCTTAGGCTTTACAATGCAGTCTACACGCTATTGAGCTGCAATTGTCTTACCCAATCTATCGTCCAAAACTCCCCTATCTTCCCTCTCATCACTATCTTTATTTTATTTGTGTTTTTACTTTTCCACATTGTGAGATTTAATTATACATTTACTAAATCTTTGTGCAGAAAACCATTCATAGAAGTTGTTTCAATCCTGTGGGAGACGATATTTTTTACACTATAACTTGACAAGAGTGTGCACTTGCGCTCATAATTAGAGAACACTCAAACGTTCTACAATTACTTACAAAGGCATAGGTACTATGGACCCCGAAAGTGTTCACTAGCCCATACGGATGATTACTCACGAAGATAGAGCTACTAACTTCTACCTAAAAGGGTTAAGCTCAGGTAGGAAGCTCATGTCATGATGCCCTCTGAAAAGGCAAAAAGAAAAACATTAGTTCACAAATCTATAAAAAAACAAAAAAGAAAAATAAACAAACAAAACTCAAAATACGAAAAAAATACCTTGTGACCAAATAAAAGTTGTGTCCTCTTACAAAAGTATCCAAGGGAGTCGTCAAGCTGTGATAACGGAGTCGCCACCGTTCCTTTCTTAATAAGTAGACCGGAAACCTAAAACAAACCAAAGATTACGAAATCTCAGGGTTCGGGGAACGATTACGAGTGGGGAAGGATTACCACCCCACAACGCCCGTAAAAACGGAGCTTATTTGGTCACTCATATTTTCTAGCTTATTTTGGGTTAAAAATAGTCAAACCTAAAGTCTATATTTTTTAATATTTAGGATTGAATTAAAGACGACCTAGATGAAGTAATATTTAACAAGGTTATTAAGGGGAATCACTTAAAGATCTAATTCTAATCCTAACTAAAGTATTTATTTAAAGTCTAGTTAATTACATTTATAGTGATTTGTGAGCCTTATTTAGAGTGTAACATGGGTAACTAGTTTATTATGAGAACAAATTAACGGTTAATCCCAATAGAGGTAACATTAACATTACAATTAATTAAAAAACCTAAACTAGGGCTCTACTTATTCAATTAAAGAAAAACCTAACTAAGGAAAGAAATTCAATGGTTTAATTAAAGTTAATGAGTCTAACCTAAAAATTACCATTATGGTCTAAATTTAAGATAATAAATACTCCCCCTGTCCCACTAAAACTGTCACATGTTGACTTTTTTTCGGTCAAACTTTTTTTAACTTTGACCTCTTATAATTTAAAATTTATTATTGATAAAAATATGAAAAAATATATTTTAAAAACATTGAATCAACTATTTTTTAAATATATTTTTTATAATTTTTAATTAATTAAAATATTTAAATAAATTATAGTCAAAGTTGAAAAAATTTAACCAAAAAAATGTCAACATGTGACAGTTTTACTGGGACGGAGGGAGTAATAAATATGAAAACAAAACAAATTTGTAAAATAAATAAATCAAATAACTGAATTGAATGAAAATTAAAATTCAAAGGCAAAATTAAATAATTAAAGGACCAAAAAAATCAGAACCGTCATGAATCTCAGGTTTCGGCCCAATGTTGTCGCGCACCGTCGCTCTGACCAATGGGAATGGATGCTGATGGTGATCTCCAATGGTGGCTCCTCTGGTGATTCGAATGGTAAAATTCACGTCCTTACTCTCTTTTACCCTAGAACTGTTAGCATAAACATCTGCATAAAAAAGAAAACACAAAGTATACCTCCATAAACTGGATAACCTTGCTTTTTATTTTCTCAAAATTTTTGTGTTGTACATGGGTTTGTATCTACTTGTGTTGTGTGGTGTGTGGTGTGAATGTGTGAATCAATGCTAAATCCTTTTTTCGAAAGAGAATAATGCATTTACTTGAGCATCAAACTATCATTACATAAAAATGTCATAAATTAATTAGAACAAAAAGTGAAATATCTAAATTTGACTTTAATTACAAATAATCAATAAATTAATTGAAAATTTGTAATAAAATTAAATTCTCGTATTGGACCCGTAACTAGATTTCTACACGCGTTGTCTTTAGTAAAACAAACATATCTTGAGCTCCTAATGCTTGATTGAGGCGTTTTAAGATGCGTTAGAAAGGTAACTGAAAGAATGTCAGTTCTTAAGAAGAAATCCTGGCCCAACTCGGATCCTAACAAAAATTCACCACGAGTCCACAGTTAGAATTCCTTGCACATCACTCGACTTCCCACATTTGTTGGACCAAAATCTCTTGCAATCTTCCAATATTTGACATGATTAGGATCTTGTGTGATCTACAAGAATAACTAAAGTACATTAATAATAATATAATAGAAATGAAATAATAAAAAATGGGCCAATTGAGCCTTTACCCATGTACATGAACTTCTTTTTATTTTTTAGTATATTGTTTTATGAAATCTAATTTATATGCGGATTTTAATATATTTACAAGCATAAAATTTAAAGGGCTGGATAAAATTAGCGACTACAATTATACTTTGTTTGTGTCACCATCAGTCGTTTAGTTTTTTTCTTTTATGCAAAGAATTTAGACAATTTACCTTGAGAAACAAGAAAAAGAAAATGATGGTGGTAGACAATGCAGGTGAAGTCCAGCTCGAACCGAAATATGATCGAGCGAGTGAAGTCAAAGCATTCGATGATACAAAAGTCGGTGTCAAAGGGCTCGTAGATGTTGGGATTTCGGAGGTGCCCTGAATGTTACATCGACCACCGAATATCTACGGGAAACCTATGTTCCAAGTGCCTCCCAGTTTAGTATCCCTGTTATAGATCATCACGGAGTGCATGAGGATTGCAGTACTCGCAAGTCTATCATTGAAGAAGTCTGTAACGCATCGAAGGAATTGGGCTTTTTTTAGATCATTAACCATGGAATTCCTATAAGTTTTCTTGAGGACATGAAGGTTTGTGTCCGTAGTTTTTTCAAGCATGATGTTGAGCTAAAAACAGTTATGTACTCGTGATTTTACGAAAAATGTTGCCCATAATATCAATTTTGATCTCCTGGTAGCTAACTAAAGAGATTGTTTTTGCTAAATGGCTCAGGATCCTCCTAGGCCAGAAGAGTTGCCCGAACCATTCAAGTATATACACACATATACATATATACATAATGAACTGATGAGCTTGTGCTCACTGTTAGAACCAAAATATAAATTAATAGATATGAAATCTAAACCCCAAGATCTATCATGTCAAATCATCAAGAACAATAAACTGAATAAACTGAGTGTGGGAGCGTACCTGAATTCATTGATAGATTGAAATCTTGAATCTTGATGTTGAAATCAAAATCATTGGTATTGATCTTCCAAGAAGATAGGTTATCTCTTGAAGTAAAACTCTCTGACGGAGAAGGAGAGAAAAACAAGTTAACCTATTTCTTGGGGCCCACTACCTCTTTATATAGTTGATTATTAAATCAAACTATTAAATATTTATAACTCTGCCCCTCATTGAATTATAAATATATCTTATGGTATCTACACTTTTATTTCCATGACATTTTAATACCTATGACACGCTTAACTTAATTGGTCACTTTATTTTTGTGTCATACTTTATAATAGCAACATACATTTTACATATGTGCCCACAATTGCGGATTTTAATCCAACAATCTCCCACTTGGGCAACATATGTTTCCTGATAAATGTACAACCTTATGAGCTCAAAATTTTGCTATTATATAATAGGTATTCTATAACAATCTCGTCCATCAACTATATCCACATAGGATCAAAGCGGTCTTCGCCATATCAATCATGACTGGACCCATCAATGGTCACGTATACAAATATAGTCAAATGACATAGATCAATCATGGATGTGTAGCATGGAAAATTACATGAAATGTGAACCATACATGTCTATTTCCAACTAGTCCTCCTAAACCTTAGTGAGATCAACTTTACTGAATTCAGAGTGTACATAAACCAAAAGAACTTTATTTCTGCAGAAAATAATCTTAAATAACTTTAAACTGAAGTAACTGAAATTGTGTCTAAACCGAATGAGCATTATTTCAAAATTACAAACTCCCACTAAAATCGAATATCCTTAAATAACATTACACCCACATGAGTAGTGTGCTCATGAAAGACCTAGGGTGACAGTTTCTTAATATGCGCGCAATTATGGAGTTTGTACGAACATGCTCTTTAAACACACAAACACTCTGAATTTTCTTTAACAACTAGGAACGTAATATTTATGTACTTCAAGTTTGAAGTGTTCCTATTGTGTATAGAATAAATGAATGCATATTTATTGTCACAAAATAACTAAAGTGGTCTTTTATTCAATCTAAAATTAGCAGCTTATGTGACAAAATTCGTTTGCATCAATATTCTATTAGAATCGAAGTCTGTAAACCTAATGATCTCTAACTTACCAGAACTTCGACATGTGAGCATGTAATTTTTGTTCTCTAAAGATATCTCATAACTCTATTGGCTGCTATCCAATAGTTCATACTAAAATTTCTTAAATATCTATCTAACATTCCAACATTGTACACAATTTCCGAACGCATACATACTTAAGCATAAATTAGATTCTCAATAGCTTATGTATAGAGAATCTTTTGGATTTTCTAAATTTCAAGGTTACTTTTAGGGCATTGAGTAAGATAATACTTATCTTCTTTAGCAATATGAGTGTCACTTGGCTTACTCCCACTGAACTTGTAGTATATACAAGTGTCGACCAAATTTATCTTAAAACCGAATGAGATAATCAACATGAAATTTATAATTTTATTAATGAGAGTTCTACTTAAGCTCATAGATGAATTTCTTTAATTTACATATCATTGATTTTGTATCATTAGACACAAATCTATGATTGTACCATATAAATAGTTTCTTCAATGTCGCCATTGAAAAACACAAACTTAACATTCATCTTATGTAACTTAAGATTAAATAAGCAATAAGCGTCATGATTATCCTAGAAGAGTCTTTCAATGAAACTTGAGAAAAGATCTCTACAAAAATAATGTCTTCTTTTAGAGTATATCCTTTAGATACAAGACGTACTTTATACTTATTCACATTACCATTTCCATTCCTATTGGTTTTAAATATCCATTTACAACCAATTGGTTTGCACCTTAGGGTAATGAGATAAGTTCCTAAACTTTATTGTCTTGCATAAAATTATACTCTTCTTGAATGACATCAATCCACTTTTGAGAGTTAGAACTTTTATGGTCTGATAAAAAAATGATTGAACATTTTCTATCATTCCATTGTTACCTTATTTTCTTAAAGAAATACAATATAATGATCCGGAATAGTATTTCATCTTCCTCTCGTGGACATCTTTAATGACACTTGTTTTTTTTAAGGTTGTTGAGTTTGTTCTTCTTAAACAATTACCTTATCTTGAATGGGAGTTATTCAACATTGTTTTGTTGAGGTACTTGATTCACTTCTTGATTAATGATAGGTTGAAAACCTAAACATTGTCAAAAGTGATAGTAGGAATTAAATTATAATTCAATTCCTCCTCAATAACAATGTATCTAACTTTATTTCTCCCTCCAAACTCAACATCCTAAAAAAAATTATAAATCTCTCCTTAAAATAATCTTAATTGTGGGATCATAAAATTTGCAGCCCATGGATCACTCAAAATAACCGAAGTAGTTGCTCGTTTAAAAGTTTAATTTCTTTACATGTGTCCTAACTTATACAAAAGAATCAACACTTAAAAACTTATTGTCGTTTGTTTTGGCTAGAACCCTTAGCAACTTTATTTAAATATTTTCTTTATTGCCCTTATTCTTAAAGACACTAACTAAATGAGCACTAACCAAATAATTATTTTTACACTTATAATGCTTCAACCTTTCTTTCTCTTGAACACGATGAGAAACGAACCCAAATAGAGTATATTTCTCCCTTTGACAGTTGTAACTTGAATTGGTTAAATTGTATAGGAAGCGATATCAAAACCATAAGAACAAACAATTGTTAGAAAGTTCGATCTTACGTGCCTTAAATTTTGAAGCAATATAAAGAATTTTTATAATCTACTCTCTCACATTTCCTTGACCCTTATACTTCATAGACATCAAATAAGACATAAGTGATGTCATTTTAACCTTAATGTTTTAGGTAAAACATTTCTTAATTTCGTCAAGGAAATCCTTAGTATGAATAATCTCTTTAGATTTGTGCTCCTAAATACATCTAGAATGTTGTGTTTTATGATCATTAGACTCATGCGATTCGAACGATCTCACCTCTCAAAATACCTTTTATGGGTGCTTACCGCGGTGAGAGGTGCAAGTTGTTCATTCCTTAGTGTAAAGTCTAAGTTCATACATCAAAATACTATATGTAAGTGTCTTTTCTATTCCTTGAAATTAGTTTCACTAAACACGAGTGTGGAATGTATTTAACAGATATTGTGACAACAAAGATAAATTACCTAAATATAGAACAAAAAATAAAATAAAATAAAACAAGCTCACATAAATATTCATAGGTAAACAAATAAATTCAAAATAATGGCTAGTTCCCCTCAAGATACCAAGCACAACATTAATATCAAGTCTTTGGACAGTAATATTAATTGTAAGTGGTACTCTTGTTGTAGCAATCAAACATTGACAATAAACTATGTCAAACAATAGGCTAATCTTTGGACTAACGTATTGCTCACACAAAATACCTTATAATTGTCACACATTTATCGCCACAGTTGTCGTTGTAATTCTGCCAAATATTAATTTTCCTTTGGGCCAATTAATAAATGCATGAATTACAAAAACCCATAATCATCTTAATATTTTAAATAAACTAATCTACACAAAAGCGGTCACTTTGGTGACATTATGTTTCAATTAATCCATTAAAATATTAGACATCTGAAGCCAAAATATGAATTTAATTGTTTCAAAGTGTTTGTCTTAATTTTATCTTTCAATCAAATTAAAAGATAACCAAAATAATAATAAATTTGAATAAAGGTAAACATCATATCAAAATATTGGACACTCCATTAATATTTCATCTTTGGACAAAACATTAACTTGCAAGTGATATCTTGGTACAGTAATCAAACATTGATAATAAGAACATGTCAAACAGAAATCTTCCTTTGGGCCGATTTATTGCTCACACATAAAACTGAATAATTATCACATGTTTATTACCATAGTTGCACATGTAATAATGTTAATTATTAACCTTCCTTTGGGCCGATTAATACTAACATAATCCGACTTACATGCATAAAACCTTCTATATTTTAAAATAATATAATTTCCACAATAGAGGTCACTTTGGTGACTTAATGTTTCAATTAAATTATTTTAAAATATATACAATAAATATACCGATATCCAAATTTAAAATTTTGTAACAGTCAAAACTGAAATTTCTGATAACACTTGAGTTTTCCGAAATAACCTAAAATAAGGTTGTCTGAATGGGGCTATCAGAAATCGAAAAAACTAAATCCTTAACTGTTTCTTAAAACAATTCCTTAAGCATATGCATTTGCCGAAATTAAAGTAGGATTCCAAACAATCAAACTTTAACTAAAAGTCAAAATCAGAAGTATTATAACAATGAGTAATTCATATAATGATCACATAAGACCTTAAAAATATTCATAATAACATAATGATCAAAATTGAAATTTTATTCAAACCGTATCGAATATGAATTTCATAAAATTAACTTCCAAAACCAAAACAATATTTAACTTGACTATGTAGCAACATCTAACTTCATTATTCCAAAATCATACATAAGGAAAAAAAATAGTTGCTAAACCAGATTAATATATGAAGTAAGCCCAACTAAAAGCATATATGTGTGAGCCATATATATAAGCAACCACAACAGCAAGAAATTATCCCACCAATTAATACCGAAATACAACAACCAAAATAATCATCAATTAGAACACTAAAACATATAAAAAAAATAGTTTTACTGGTTCTAAAAGGTTAAAAAAATACAATATGCCAAACTTGAAGTCAGTGGTCATTAGCATAGGTTAAGGAAAATTGCACCGAAACCTAATGCGCTTAAACAGTAAAAAAAAACTCATCGAATAGATGAACCCTAAATTAAGCAACCATATGTCAATTACAATATATAAATCGATAAGTTGTATTTGCATAAATTCAATCAAACATAAAGCATATCGATAGCACAATTTTGAATTCTCTTTAAGACTTATATAATTCAACCGAAAACTTTGTTTCTAATGTAATTCTGTAAATTAATCGCACAAATATATAAACCAAAAGCACTGTATGCGATTATTATTAAATCGAAACCCTAGAAAGTTAAAACCTAAGATTTTAACATAATTCTAAATCCATAAAGCCTTAATGACGAATCAATAATAATAAATAAATCGATTGGTTCTTGATGATTCAACATGACGAGGCTCTGATGCCACTTGTTAGAACCAAAATATAAATTAATAGATATGAAATCTAAACCCCAAGATCTATCATGTCAAATCATCAAGAACAATAAACTGAATAAACTGAGTGCGGAAGCGTACCTGAATTCATTGATAGATTGAAATCTTGAATCTTGATGTTGAAATCAAAATCATTGGTATTGATCTTCCAAGAAGATAGGTTATCTCTTGAAGTAAAACTCTCTGACGGAGAAGGAGAGAAAAACAAGTTAACATATTTCTTGGGGACCACTACCTCTTTATATAGTTGATTATTAAATCAAACTATTAAATATTTATAACTCTGTCTCTCATTGAATTATAAATATATCTTATGGTATCTACACTTTTATTTCCATGACATTTTAATACCTATGACACGCTTAACTTAATTGGTCACTTTATTTTTGTGTCATACTTTATAATAGCAACATACATTTTACATATGTGCCCACAATTGCGGATTTTAATCCAACACTCACCTATACGAATTTGGTATAGGGATCTGGTGTTCGAGTGCACGGATTGAGTGATGAGTTTGGAGCATTTTCTCTTTGAGTTAACATCAGATGCTCTGGGGTTTAACCCTAATTCTCTGCTGGAGTTCAATTGCGCAAAGGGTATCGGTCAGCTATGTCATTATTATTCGACATGTCCGCAATCGGAATCGGCTATGGGGACAAGCAAGCATGTTGATGGTACCTTTATGAGAGTGCTTCTCAAAATTCAATTCCATTAACAAGCTTAATTACAAGTTAGAATTCACACAATTCTTACTAACAAATATTTTCGCATGATCAAAGATTAACAAAACCTTTTAAAAATTTTCCCAATGAAATTGTTAATTCTTACTAGCAGAAACACACCATTTCATAAACTTGGCTTTACTGAAGAAAAAAAATTCAAATAAAATTTGAGTTATAAAATGAGACTTTGAATAACTCAAAATTTACAATAATTAGTGGATCGATTTTCTAGTTCGAGTTAAGTTCCTCAACTATGTCTAATATATGTATACCTTTTATACCCAAATTTGTCACCTCTGCACAATTCCAAAAATACCCTTCGACTCCTACATGTATGGTGAACATCAGAGATGAGATGATCCACGATAGTTGCCTCTTTGAAAGGAGACCCCTCCGGAGACTAATGTTCCCGGAGTCCTCAGGATGCTTGAGAATACGACATAGTCATGCACCTATGCATGGTATTAATATGCCCAACATGCAAGGCCTAAATACTAAGAAATTGGACATATCTTTGTCAGCCCGTCCATAAGCCATTACTAGGTCTGAATTATCTACAGTTACAGGGGTTATAAATATTTGGGCAAGTGAAGAGAGAAGAGAGGCCAGATCTTGAGGGCAACGCCCCTCTTCTCCAGTATCTCTTCTCTTCTCGTTCATGACTCAGATCGACATGTTGTATGCAGCTCTCATTCTCAAGCCTACAAAAGTGAACTGTCTAAATCTGCTACAACCACCTTGGTTCGTCTTCTCCACCTCCCTTGTTCGGTTTGATGCTTTCTCATTTTAGCATCAACAATATCATATGTGAAAAATATAAAGAAATATATGTATATTGTATATGGTTATAGAAAACCGTTTAAATTAGAACTAGTTAGTACTATAAAATTATAAATATTTTCAATTAAATTAGAACAAAAACCTCGAACAACTCAACTCGGCTCAAAAAAATTCAAATAAAATTTGAGTTATATAATAGAATCCGTCAACTCAACTAAGTCGATTTTTTTTACTCAATTTGATCAAATATCAAAAATTGAACTCGATTTTCAAAATTTAAGATAACAATTCATTAATTTTAGATGTTACGAGGCTTAAACTTTACTCATGCGTAACCGATACTCACTCCGAATGGAAATTGTCTGCCCCCAAATTATGCTTTATTTGGTGTCTCCACTTCAAAAAATTGGGTTTAAGATTTAGAGTTTAAGGTTAGGGGTTGTGTTTAGGGTTTAGAGATTTAGAGATAGGGTGTATTTTTAGGGTTTAAGATGTAGAAATTAGAGTTAGGGTTTAGAATTTAACTTTTAAGTGTTTTTTAGTGTTGGGAATGGAATGGGGGCGGGAGAGGATTTTTGTTATTTTCTCAACGTATTTATGATTCAGTTTTGAATTGGTGAAAAGGATTATACAAATATTATATGACATAATAATCTGTGAAAAGCTAAAAGAACAATCATTCACGTGTTAAAAATTCTATAAACAATATCTTCAACATGTTTATCAAGGAAAAAAGATTCACAAAACGTTTTCCTTCAGATTTTCTATCGTCACCATCACTCTTTTTGTTGTTATCTTCGGTTTCCCCTTCTATTTGTTCTAATTTCAGTGTTTTTCATTCACCAAGATCGTTTCTTCAAAGAGTTCACATCCAAATACCAGAGAACAGAAAATGGCAGTAGCCAAGGCAGGTGAAGTCCTGTTCGAACAGGAATATGATCGAGCGAGTGAAATCAAAGCTTTCGATGCGACAAAAGCCGGTGTCAAAGGGCTTGTAGATGCTGGAATTTTAGAGGTTCCCCGAATGTTTCATCATCCACCGGATACCTTCGGGGAAACTTATGTTCCTACTGCCTCCCTGTATAGTATCCCTGTTATAGATCTTGAAGGAGTGAAGGACGATCACAGTTCTCGGAATTCGATAGTCGAACAAGTCCGTATTGCATCAAAGGAATGGGGTTTTTTCCAGATCATTAACCACGGAATACCTGTGAGTGTTCTCGAGGAGATGAGGATTAGTGTATGTAGGTTTTTCGAGCAAGATGTTGAGCTCAAGAAACAGTTCTACACTCGTGATTTTACGAAAAAAGTTGTCCACAATAGCAATTTCCATCTCCATAGTGCCCCAGCAGCTAACTGGAGAGACTCTATTTGTTGCAACATGGCTCCTGATCCTCCTAGCCCGGAAGAGTTGCCTGAACCATTGAGGTATATACATATACATATATTTAGCCCTGAAATGATTATGAACTTTTACCTGTATGGCTTTGGTATAGGGATATGATGGTGCAGTACACGGACCACATCATGAATTTGGGTCATTTGCTGTTTGAGTTGATATCAGAAGCTCTGGGGTTGAACCCTGATCATCTGCTGAAGATAGATTGCGCAAAGGGTCTCGGTCAGCTCTGCCACTATGCTCCGGCATGTCCGCAGCCGCAATTGACTCTAGGGACAACAAAGCATGCTGATAATAGCTTCCTGACGGTGCTTCTACAAGACCATGTAGGTGGTCTCCAAGTTCTTCATGAAAATCAATGGCTTGATGTACCTCCTGTCCCCGGGGCTTTGGTTGTTAACATTGGAGATCTTTTACAGGCAAGTCCTGGAAAATTACATTAAACAATCAACAATTAACTATAAGATTTAGAACTGTACGACCGATCAATTTATTCTCCGGTGTGTCATTCTTTTATTTCAGCTTATATCGAATGACAGTCTTGTAAGCGTGGAGCATAGGGTGCTGGCGAATTCGGTCGGACCTAGAGTATCAGTGGGAAGCTTTTTCGTCACAGGATTTCATCCAAACCCGAGAGTGTACGGACCGATTAGGGAGTTGTTACTGGACGATAATCCACCGAAATACAGGGAAACTACTGTGATAGAGTACCTGACTGACTTCAAAAAGAAAGGCCTTGATGGAAAGTCTGCACTGACGCATTTCAGGATATGAACTACCTCCCTCTAGGACAAATAATGAAGCTTTGGTCTTTTCATGTATGACTAGAATTAGACAAAGAATAGATTATCATGTTCTGTCTGTGTGTACCTATGCATGTATCCTGTTTATGAACATTAGTACTGTTGCTTGTTGAATTCTGTGTTTTTCATCTTTGGTGCTCAAAGTATAAGACCAAGAACAGTGTAGTTATTTTAGAATTTCGAGTTTTACTCTAGGTAAATATATAATGTTTATTACATCTGCAATCACGATAAACAAGCGGTCGAAACATATTCACATCAAGAAATGCGGACATGATAATTCATGGCTGGACTTTGAGGTGAGAAACTCTTGCCAAGTTGCATCACAAGATTACAAAAATAAGGTCTAAATAGACTGCCATTAATGGAGGTTTGGTATTAATCACTGCCCATTTCTTCATGGGGTCCCCAAAGATAGTAACATTGATACTTGTAATAAAAAACCATTTTAGTCAACACTTCAGAATCCTTCATCTCCTTCCTCCTCTTTGTAATCCAACAAGAAATGGAGACAACCAACACATTCGATAGAATAAGCGAAAAAGCCAGTGTTAAAGGCCTAGTCGACGGTGGAATCACGAAGGTTCCTCGGATATTTCATCAGCCACCAGGTAAACTCAAGAAATTCCCAGTTGCAAACGATACCCGGTTTAGTATTCCGGTCATAGACCTCGAAGGAGCGAAGAAAGATCCGATTACTCGAAAGGAAATAGCTTATAAAGTCGGGGACGCTTCAAGGAAACTGGGGTTTTTCCAGGCGATTAATCATGGAATTCCTGTTAGTGTTTTGGAGGAGATGAAGGATGGTGTGAGGAGGTTTTATGAGCAAGAAGATGAAGTGAAAAAGCAATATTACACTCGTGATTATTCGAAACCGGTGGTTTATAACAGCAATTACGATCTGTATACCGGTTTAGCAGTCAATTGGAGAGATACATTTTTCAGCCTTATGGCTCCTAATCCTCCTAAGATGGAAGATTTGCCAGCAGTCTGCAGGTATGGTTTAGCTTAAGGCCGAAGTTTGCATATATACCACAATTGATTGCTGATATCACCTATTAGGTTCGTTGTCGCGATAACCACGATGTGACCAAAAATGCATTTACGAGCACAATACAAATCATATTTGAGCTAACAGGGCTGATTGTTTTGCAGGGATATAATGGTGAAGTCCGGAATTTGGGTGATTTGCTGCTGGAGTTACTTTCCGAGGCTCTTGGGCTGAAACCTGGTCACTTGAAAGACATGGATTGTGGCAGGGGGCTTGGCATGATATGCCATTAATACCCGGGGTGTCCTGAGCCCGAATTGGCTTTAGGAACAAGTAAGCATACAGACAATGATTTTTTCACTCTGCTTCTTCAAGATCATATTGGTGGCCTCCAAGTACTTCATGAGGATAAATGGATTGATGTGCCTTATTCGCCCGGGGCTCTAGTCATCAACATTGGTGATCTTTTACAGGTTAACCCGTTGTACTTTGTCGCACGTTTCCGAATCCTATATCTTACCTGTTACATATTTGGTTAATTTCAACCTGTACTTTTTGCAGCTTATATCAAATGATGCTTTCATAAGCGTGGAGCATAGAGTGCTGGCAAGCTCAGCCGGACCGAGAATTTCGGTGGCATGTTTTTTCAGCACTTCGGTCATGTCGGACTCGAGAGTATATGGACCGATCAAGGAATTGTTGTCGAACGGAAGAGGCCTCGACGTTGACGATACTCCTCCCTTGATGCATTTCAGGTTATGATCACATGAACATGCCGTTTGGAAGACGCAGAACAACGTTGTGATGATCGAAATATCAGCTTATGAACGGAATAATTTGGTTGGTCTGTTTGGATGCAGTGAGATTGGTTCCAGTAAGATCTGTTAGAACTAGCAAGTTGAAGATGGGGAATATTTTACTGATATTACAAAGTACCGCAGTACAGTTGGGGCTTTGTTGTACATATGTCACACACGTCCGGATATCTCTTTTGCCGTTAATAAAATTGCTCAATACATGTAGCAACCAACACTTGTTCACTGGTCTGCTGTCAAGAAGATTCTACGCTATCTTTGTGGAACTATTAACTATGGTTTGTGGATCACTGCTCAACAGAGTTGCTGCCCTGTTTTGGTAGCCTTCAGTGATGCAGATTGGGTCAGTGATGAGGATGACAGAAGGTCTATATCTGGGTATTGTGTATATTATGGCGAACACCTTTTGTCCTGGAGTTCAAAGAAGCAAAGATCTGTTTCGCGTTCTACAGCAGAGGCTGAGTATAGAAGCCTAGCAGATGCTACATCGGAAGTTATGTGGGTACGCAATTTACTTCATGACATGCATACTCAATTGCCTGATTTACCAAAGGTTTGGTGTGATAACACGAGTACAATAGTTATGGCTGCGAATCCCGTTATGCATGCGAAGACTAAGCATGTGGATTTAGATCTACATTTCGTACGTGAAAAGGTACTCGGCCATTTATTGTAAATAGCATATGTTCCTGCCAACAGTCAGGTGGCGGATATTTTCACTAAACCTCTTCCGGTACAGCAATTTTTTTCCTTTCGAGAAAGACTGAATGTTGTGGCTTTAGAAGACTTGAGAGAAAACAAGAAGCGGAGTGAATGTTAGAACTAGCAAGTTGAAGAACAGTAGAGCAGATTTCTCCATTACCTTCCAGACTTGGCTCAAATCTTCTCAATTCTTCTACTCTTCTCCAGAAATTATAGTTTGTTATTGAATTTGTTGAGTTTGTTTCAGATTCGGTTATGGGCTATCGTTTGTGTATAAATAGGGAGTATTGGGCTAGCCCATAAGTTAGATTTTTGGGTCATCAGCTGATTGTAATTGATATATCCATTTTTTGAAATGAATAAAATAAGTAGACCCGGTTTCATCTCTCGATTTTCCCTCTTCTCAAAATCCCCAAATTGTTAGGGTTTCTCTCTTCCACCTCAGTTCTTGCCGTGTCAGTTCTTCGATCACCGACTAAGTCTCTGTTCAGGTGGCCGTCCGACAAGATCAAACACTGTAACTAGTTCATGTATATCAATAATTGTTAGAACTGTAAGCTTTGAATAGTCTGCAGCACGAAAGAAAACATAGAGATTGAACAAGTCAATAGTTACATGCATATTTGGTTTGAAAAGTTGATATCAGTATTCCCTCTCTTTTCTTGGATGGAAATGGAATTACATGCATATTACATAGCCAAGGTTAAACTACTAGGGGAAAGTTATTTACGGTAAAACTTCTCTAAATTAATAATGTCGGGACTACGTAATTTTATTAATTTAAAGAGATATTAACTAATCAATAACTTAATAATTTATTAATTTAAAGAGATTTTTTTCGACTCAACGAACCTACATTATTTTCCGTGAATAAAACATATGTATATATTGACTAATTGAATGATGTTCATGTACAATGTGACTAATTAAATATAATAAATATCACTATATAAACAACATCAAACATTCCTAATTAGTCAATCCAAATCAAAACCAACCCACCATGACTTCACATATTTTAAGATGCAGTAAAGAAAGTTATAGATGAAATACAGCTAGATTTAAATTTTAAGAAGAAGCAAACAACAATAGAATCATATTTTACTAAGTTGTCCTGGTTATATTTGTAATTTTATAGAATTATTAATTTATAATATTGAAGGGACCATAAATTTATATAAGGGTCTTCCGAAAAATTATTATCTTATTAATTTAGACCTTAAGCCCAAGATGAGACCGAAAAAAAATATTATTTTAGACAGGTTATTAATTTATGGAGTGTTAATTTTTTGAGGTTCTACTATAACTTTGAAATAAATAAAGATTCTAAAAAACAATTAAATCATAAAAATTAAAGAAATTAAGATTTAATTCATTTATTTTAAAATTTAATGGTCTTAAAAAGCGATTAAACCAGAAAAAATAAGAGGTTAGAGTACATGGTTTAAAGGTTATGGTTTAGTTTTAAAGGTAATATGGTTAGGGATTTAAGTTTTAACATATAAACCTTAAATTTTAATCATAAACCCTAAATTCTAACCACAAGTCCTACATTCAAAAGAATGAATTTAAACCCCCTAAATCCTAAACTCCAACCGAAATCTCTAAACCCTCGAACCAAAACGCTTGTGAAATCTTTTTATTTTCACAGCCAGTTCATGAAATAATTACTCATAAGAAATATACTTTATATCAAACGATAGATGTAATACAACTTTATTCTTATATTAAGTATAGATGTATTTGCATTCTCAAGGTAAATGCTAAAATTCGATTCATCTAAGATACAATATGAGCATCATTTGCCACTCGACCAATTAGTAGATCTCTAATGCAGCTTTATTAATATATTGTCTTTTAAACATACCTTAATTTTGAACAAAATGTGTGGTCCCAAACGAAAAGAGGATGATGTTCATACTATGAGACTCGTGTTCGGGTATTTTTTGTTTGCAATGTGTGTGCCTCAAAGGGTTAAGAAAAAATGAACAAATATTATATTATAATCACGATAAAAATTTAATGATCTTAAAAAAGAATTTGATGCCGAGACAGTGAAAAACTTTTTTCACAAGCATGTCTATTTAATCTTTACAACCTAAAATCTAAATCCTTAAATTCTAAAAAAGTACGACAAATCTTACCAATAAGAACATAATATTGTTACCGTCCAGCACCCTAGGGTCCAATCTGCCGCACACCTAGGGGCCATTTCCAGCACCCATGGGGCCTCAATCCGCTCAGCCCGTTCTGCCGCACCCATGGGGCTACAATGCAGCCTGTCCGCGCGCACCCAAGGGCCTGTCCGCCCAGCACCGAGCAGGCCGCCCAGCAGCACCCGAGGGCCTGTCCGCGCAGCACCCAAGGGCCTGACCGAGCAGCACCGAGCAGCCCGGCCTTCAGCACCCATAGGCCTGTCCGAGCAGCACCAAGCAGCCCGTCCAGCCACCCCTATGGGCCCATCCGAATTTTCACCATCCATGGCCATTCAAGCCCATTCCTTGGGGAATATCTACCCCTTTGACCATGGCATACAAGGCAACAAGCAAGCATCCATCCATCCCTCAATTCATAGAGAATCATATCCATTTCACAAGGAAAGAAGATCACCCAAGATGGAAGGAATCCTTAATAGTAAACTCTTGCCTTTATTAGATAGCCTAGGCCAATCTTGGCCATCCATTGTAATCAATAGGGACCGTTAGATCGGGAGGTGCTAGGCTATAAAAAGGGCCTCACCCCCACATTTGTAATCATCCTGAATTCTCTTTGTTTTCATCTTTTCTTCATCAATAAAAAGCTTAGCAACGTCGAGTACTCTTTTCCCCCTAACTAGGCTTAGAGGGGGTTTTTAACGAGGCTCTTCGTTTTGCAAATCACTCGAGCCATCTTGTTCTTTCTTTCTTCGCAACGCTTCCGCAACTCTAGCCAAGCCAAGACTTAGCTTTAAGGCTTACTTGGTCCCTTTCAAAGTTCATTTCCCGACCAAGTGCCGCACGAGCTAGCCATATAAGCCTAGCCCCGTGACAAGTGGCATCAGAGCCAACGTTTTAGCGAAGAATTGTTCGAGATGACAAATCCAAGTGACGCTCCTATCGACATCTCAAAGCCAATGGAGACTCGTGGTGGAAAAACCAAGAGGGCTAGTTCGAGAGACGCCATCTCAACCTTGCAAGACAAAGTTACCCGTTTGGAGGACAACACGAATGAGTCGAGAGATAGACTCGATGTTGCCGAGGACCGACTAGCAAAGTTGGAGTCTCGGGGTGATGGTTGCAAGGATGATTCCCAAGACCTCGCAACTAAGGTCGATGACGTGGAGATTGAGAATAGATATCTCAAAGAGGGGCTAACCGAACTAGAAAAGGCGATGGATGTGCTAAGGGCCGAACTCAACATCTATAAGACCGCCGTAGCCAACGGAGTGGTTTCAAGTCCGAGTAGAGTGCTAGCCGATGTGCCGAAACCAAAGGGATTCAAAGGATCAAGAGATGTTCAAGAAACCGACACTTTCTTGTGGAGCATGAACCAATATTTCCGCAACACCAACACCGTGGATGAATCCACTAAGGTAAATGTTGCTTCAAGTTATTTTATTGACGATGCTCTTTTATGGTGGAGAAATAGGTGTGCCGACTACGATGGAGAAGCTCCCGTAGACACTTGGGAAGAGCTTCAAAGCGAGATCCGTGAGTCGTTCTATCCCAAGAATGCTCAAAGAGAGTTGCGCTCAAAGTTACGCCAACTCAAGCACGAAAACAACATCCATGATTATGTGAAGAAGTTCATCGCATTAAAGCTCCAAATCACCAACTTAGGAGAAGATGAAGGCTTCTCAATTTTCATGGATGGGTTGAACCGATGGGCTAACATGGAGTTGGAAAGACGTGGTGTCAAAGATCTTTCACATGCTCTTGATGAAGCCGAGGCAATAGCCAAGTTCGAGAAGCGAGACTCGCCCAAATCTAAACCGAAATCCAAGCATTGGGGAGACAAGAATGCCAAAGCCGGAGGTGATAGATTTAACCACGAAAAGAATTTCAACAACAATAACCGACAAGGCCGATCGAATAAGCCATGGGAGAGACGAGGATGTTTGCAATGCAAAGGACCTCATCATAGAGATTGTCCACAAAGGACAAATCTTTCTACCGTCAAAGCCAACGACGAACCCGCCGCCCAACTTGGAGCAATTGTAAGTAATCTCCAAGTAAATTCTTTATCTAACAAGCCCAAAAGTGGTCTTATGTTTGTAGAAGTCACGATTGCCGGAAAGCAATTGCGTGCACTTGTGGACACCGGAGCATCCGAGCTGTTCATGTCCGAAGGAGCCGCCCAAAAACTCAAACTCAACGTGTTGAAGACGAGTGGGTGGATCAAGACGGTCAACTCGAAAGAAGCGCCCATTGCCGGAGTTGCAAAGAGGGTCGAAATCCAACTTGGAAGTTGGAAAGGTCGTGAGGATATTAAGGTAATTCCTCTTGACGATTACGATCTTGTGATTGGTTTATCTTTTTTGGACAAGATTAATGCACTTATCTTGCCTTTTGCCGATATATTGGTTGTGCTCGATCGCGCCCAACAATGTTTGGTCCCCGTGAGTCGAGATGTAGGTATCCAATCCAAGATGTTGTCTTCCATCCAGTTCGCAATGGTGTGCGAAAGGAGGAAGAGTCTTTCCTTGCCGTGCTCAAGGAAGACGAGGCGATAGAAGCCGAAGAAGTTCTCGAAGAAGTGGAACGTGTGCTCGTAGAGTTCGAGGACACCATGCCTTCTGAATTGCCGAAGGCCTTACCACCCAAGCGAAAGGTGGATCATCGCATCGAGTTGGTGCCAAATGCCGAGCCGCCAAGCAAGGCACCCTACCGAATGGCGCCACCGGAGTTAGAAGAACTCCGAAAGCAACTTGGAGAGCTCTTGGATGTCGGGTACATTCGCCCATCCAAGGGTCCGTTTGGAGCACCCATCCTCTTTCAAAGGAAGAAAGACGGTAGCTTGCGTATGTGTGTCGACTACCGCGCTTTAAACAAACTCACGGTAAAGAATAAATACCCTATTCCTTTGATTACCGATTTATTTGATCAACTTGGAAGTGCTAGATTCTTCACAAAGTTAGATCTTCGCTCGGGATATTACCAAGTTCGCATAGCCGAAGGTGACGAGCCCAAAACCGCGTGCATCACAAGGTATGGATCTTTTGAGTTTCTTGTAATGCCATTTGGCCTTACAAACGCTCCCGCAACGTTTTGCACTTTAATGAATAAGGTACTTTCACCTTTTCTTGATCGTTTTGTTGTCGTCTACTTAGATGACATTGTCATCTATAGTGAGACTTTCCATGAACATTTAATGCACTTGAGGAAGGTTTTGCAGGTTCTTCGTGAGAACGAGCTTTACATCAAGCGCGAAAAATGCAGTTTCGCTCAACAAGAAGTTCCGTTCTTAGGCCACATCATTGGAGGTGGTAAGATCCGAATGGATCTAAGCAAAGTTCGAGCCATTGACGATTGGGAACCGCCAACTAAGGTAACCGAACTTCGTTCTTTTCTTGGTTTAGCTAACTATTATCGTAAGTTTGTGCAAGGTTACTCCGCCATAGCTACGCCTTTGACCGAACTCTTGAAGAAGGACAAACCTTGGGAATGGAGTCCAAGTTGTCAACAAGCGTTTGAAAGGCTTAAGCAAGCCATGGTAAGTGAGCCCGTTCTAGCCTTGCCCAACCATTCGAAGCAATTTGTCATCCACACCGATGCATCCGATTATGCCATTGGTGGAGTTTTGATGCAAGAAGGCCATCCCATTGCCTTCGAAAGCCGAAAGTTGAACGACACCGAAAGGCGATACACCGTTCAAGAGAAGGAGATGACCGCCGTCATCCATTGCCTTCGCACATGGCGACACTACATATTGGGTTCCAGGTTTGTCGTCTTTACCGATAATTCCGCAATTTCTTATTTTCTAACCCAAAAGAAGTTGTCTCCTAAGCAAGCTAGGTGGCAAGACTTCTTAGCGGAATTCGACTTTTCAATGGAGCACAAGCCCGGAAAGACCAACACCGTGGCCGATGCGCTTAGCCGAAAAGCTAGCCTTGCCTCCATTAGCCAACCTAGTGGTGAGTTGTTAGAATCCACCAAGGAAGGCTTAACGCATGATCCCACCGCAAAGAACCTAGTCATCTTTGCCAAAGAGGGTAAGACACGGAGATTTTGGGTCGAAGACGATCTTCTCTTCACAAGAGGCCAACGTTTATTCGTCCCCTACTTCAACAATTTGCGAAGGACATTGATAAAGGAATGTCACGATTCGAAGTGGGCCGGACACCCAGGTATGCATCGTACCTTAGCTTTACTTAATGAACGTTAGTATTGGCCTCGTATGAATGAAGATGTAGAAGCGTACGTGAAGACTTGTCTTGTTTGCCAACAAGACAAGATCGAAGCAAACAAGCCGATGGGACTACTCCAACCTTTGCCAATACCGGAAAGACCATGGGAAAGTATTTCTCTTGACTTTATAATTGGCTTTCCTTGTGTTAATAATTTTTCGAGTATTATGGTTGTAGTAGACAGGTTTTCAAAGTATGCTACTTTTATACCCGCCAACAAGACATGCCCCGCCGACGAAGCCGCTCGTCTTTTCTTGAAGCATGTCGTGAAACTTTGGGGCATTCCAAAGTCTATAGTAAGTGATCGGGACGCTCGGTTCACGGGTAAGTTTTGGACCGAGTTGTTCAAGTTGTTGGGTTCCTCCTTGAACCTTTCAACAAGTTTTCATCCACAATCCGATGGGCAAACCGAGAGGGCCAACGCGTTATTGGAGATCTATTTGAGACACTTTGTTAGCGCATCCCAAAAGAATTGGCCCGACTTGCTAGACGTGGCCCAATTCTCCTACAACTTGCATAGGAGTGAAGCCACGAACCAAAGTCCGTTCGAAATAGTGATGGGCCAACAACCGCTCACACCCGATGCCATCGTGACCAAGTACCAAGGTCCAAATCCAGCCGCCTTCCATGTAGTGAAGGACTTGCAAGAGCAACGAGACTTAGCCAACGCTTGCCTCCACAAAGCAAGCAAGCGAATGAAGAAGTGGGCCGACAAGAAGCGACGCGACGTCGAATTTCAGGTAAATGATTTAGTTTTGGCTAAACTTAATCTAACACTTCGAAATGCTTCTGTTCACAGGGCTCTTGTGAGGAAGTATGAAGGCCCATTTCGTGTGATAAAGAGAGTAGGCAAAGTGGCCTACAAGCTAGACTTGCCATCCAACATCCAAGTTCATCCCGTCTTCCATGTGAGTGTTCTCAAGCCTTATCACAAGGACGAGGAAGATCCCGAAAAAAACATCTCCAAGCGAGCACCAGTTGGAGTTAGGACTTCGTTCGAGAGAGAAGTCGAAGCCATTGAAGCCGATCGAGTCATTCGACGCAAAGGCTACCAACCAAGGCACGAATACTTTGTGCTTTGGAAGGGTCTAACCGAAGCCGAGGGTAGTTGGGAGCTAGACAAAGACTTGTGGCAATTTGAAGACAAGATTGCCGATTTTGAAGCCCAACGAGCGACGAGGGCGTCGCTCAATTCAGTGGAGGAGAATGTTACCGTCCAGCACCCTAGGGTCCAATCTGCCGCACACCTAGGGGCCATTTCCAGCACCCATGGGGCCTCAATCCGCTCAGCCCGTTCTGCCGCACCCATGGGGCTACAATGCAGCCTGTCCGCGCGCACCCAAGGGCCTGTCCGCCCAGCACCGAGCAGGCCGCCCAGCAGCACCCGAGGGCTTGTCCGCGCAGCACCCAAGGGCCTGACCGAGCAGCACCGAGCAGCCCGGCCTTCAGCACCCATAGGCCTGTCCGAGCAGCACCAAGCAGCCCGTCCAGCCACCCCTATGGGCCCATCCGAATTTTCACCATCCATGGCCATTCAAGCCCATTCCTTGGGGAATATCTACCCCTTTGACCATGGCATACAAGGCAACAAGCAAGCATCCATCCATCCCTCAATTCATGGAGAATCATATCCATTTCACAAGGAAAGAAGATCACCCAAGATGGAAGGAATCCTTAATAGTAAACTCTTGCCTTTATTAGATAGCCTAGGCCAATCTTGGCCATCCATTGTAATCAATAGGGACCGTTAGATCGGGAGGTGCTAGGCTATAAAAAGGGCCTCACCCTCACATTTGTAATCATCCTGAATTCTCTTTGTTTTCATCTTTTCTTCATCAATAAAAAGCTTAGCAACGTCGAGTACTCTTTTCCCCCTAACTAGGCTTAGAGGGGGTTTTTAACGAGGCTCTTCGTTTTGCAAATCACTCGAGCCATCTTGTTCTTTCTTTCTTCGCAACGCTTCCGCAACTCTAGCCAAGCCAAGACTTAGCTTTAAGGCTTACTTGGTCCCTTTCAAAGTTCATTTCCCGACCAAGTGCCGCACGAGCTAGCCATATAAGCCTAGCCCCGTGACAATATGTTATAGCTGACATCAAAACAATGTCATCATTAGCTGAGTCGTTAAAGAAGTTTATGTTATCTCAACATTTACCGTAAAAATGTAATACCTTTATATTTAATTAAAAAAATCTCATCATTATGTCATTGTATTGTTTTGAGTTAATGGTTCGATACTATAATTAAATTTAAAATTAAAATTTAGTTCTACAATTGAAATAATTTAAAGCCAATGATAAAAGTAATACAAATAGTTAAGCTTTTTTTATCAAATATTAAATCTGAAATTCGAAGTATAAATTAGGGCCGGAGTATAGATAAGTCTTGATTTTGTAAACCTTCATCTTTGTACAGTTGGAGAAATTTTTATTTATAATTGGAGTGTCTGACTTAACTTTAAAACTTATATACTACTAATTATTAAAATTATCAAATTATTCAAGTTTCAATTTATAATTTAAATTTTATTTAAAAAAATTTAAATTAAATTTATAAAATTGTGATTCGAATCAAGTCATATTTTTTACACCAAATTAAAAAATATATATATATATATTTAAGTTAATGGCCTAATGACAAGTTTAACTAAAAACCAGTTGGTCCAGCGGGATGACGCGCTAGATCCTTAAATAAGGTTAGGAATTTGAATCTTGAAGTTGTAAATGAAAAAAAATTGAGTTGGAAGGTTCACCCTCATACTGAGTCTCTTAAAAACTCGATTCAAATTAGTCGGCCTATAAGTTAAATATAGATGATTAAAGAAAAGAACCGACAAGTTTGACTAGTTAAGTGAAGGATAGAGCCGTATGGACTTGGGAAACGTCGCTGCCTACTTGGAATATTTGTTGATTAAATAAAGAGTAATACATTTCCATATACTGAAATAAAACAATATCAAGCTCCATTAATGTATTTCTTTATCCTATTGAATATTGATAACAGGGAGAGACTTTTCTTTGATCTACTACACTAACAACTTCAGACAAGATCAACAGGATGGGCTCAGAAACCGGCGAATTCCACGCAGATACCAACTCAGATTACGACCGCCGAACTGAAGTAAAGGCGTTCGACGATACAAAAGCCGGAGTGAAAGGACTAGTAGATTCAGGGATCACTAAAATCCCTCGTATGTTCATCGATCAAAGCTTCATCCTTGAAAAAACCTCCGATTCTTCCAGCTCCCAGTTCAGTGTCCCAACCATAGACCTCCAGGCCATCAACCACGACCCAACTCTCCGTTCCGAGCTAATAAAACAAGTCGAGAGTGCTTGTGCGAACTGGGGTTTCTTTCAGGTCGTCAACCATGGGATTCCGGCCAGTGTTCTGGATGAAATGATTCATGGAATCCGCGGCTTTCATGAACAAGAAACTGAAATAAAGAAAGGGTTTTACACACGCGATCCAACTCGGAAGGTGTTGTATCTAAGCAACTATGATTTGTTCAAATCGAAAGCTGCTAATTGGAGGGACAGTTTGGGTTGTATCATGGTCTGTGACGATCCTGCTCAGCCTGCAGATTTGCCTGAAGTTTGCAGGTACGTTGGTAGTAGATTATGTTACTCCGATTCGGATGTAAGTATCGGATTTTGTGGTGTAAATGAGCCGAATTGAGTTAGAATAATTCTTAACGAGCCTGAGTAGTACTCAGAGCCGTTTTTGAGATTTTTGTGGCCTAGGGGCAAATCAAAAAATTGAACCCTAATAACAACTATTAAAAAATAAAATTCAAAGAGTATAAAAAATAATTAATTTATTTGTAAATTATATTTTTTTATTACGCCCAATAATTATCAAACGAAAAATATCAAGAAATTCTATTAAACACCGAACAACTTACATAAACAACTTTTATGAGCATTTTTAAATGCAAAATCAGTATTAATAGTGTCTACATCAATACAATCTAACATATTTTTCTTAATACATAAAATGGCTAGACCATTTAATATTTCTTATGAGATTGACGATCTCAAATAGGTTTTCAACAATTTTAACTTCGAAAAACTTTTTCGGCCGATGCAACTGTTACCGACATAGTTAAGAGGATTCGATAACTTCAAAATAAATTGTGAGAAAATAACATAAGAAAAAGGGAAAGTGATGAGAAATTGAGATGTAAAAAACAAAAACAATATAAATATTATTATAGGTGTATATAAAAATTTTATTTTAAATTTAAAATTGAATGAAAATATTATGGTCCTGTTTGGCAATTAGCGGATAGCTGATAGCTGATAGCGGATTACATTAGCTGATAGCTGATAGCTGATTGCATTAGCTGATTTGACTGGCGGATTGTATTAGCTGATTATATAAAAGTGTTTGGTAAAATTAACTGATAGCTGATAGCTGTTTGATTATTTAAACAAGCAAAATGACATATAAGGACATGATTATATTTAATACTTGTTTGAATAATTTATCATTTATTAATATTTTGTATCTAATAAATATTAATTAGATTTATAAAAAATATTTTTTAATATAAATTTCCTAAACATATTTGAAAGATTTATATATTAATTTATTATTTATATAATTATTAATTTTTTTATATGCACATATAAATATGTGATAATAAAAAAATAAAATTAACTTACAAATGTCACCATATAAATTAATAGTAACAACAAATAAGTCAAATATTTAATTTAGGTTTTTTTGAGATTTTTGGTAATTGTTAAGGGTAAAAGAGTCATTACAACTCTAATATCAAACCTCTAATCTCAAAAAGCTCATATTAGGAGCTTTTTCAAAATTAGCTTTTTCACCCCAATCCGCTCTTTCAATCCGCTATTTACCAAACATCAATATTAGCGGATTTGACTAGTCAAACCTCTAATTATACCTCAAACCTCTCTTTTTTGCCCAAACCGCTATTTACCAAACAGGGCCTATTATAATCTTAATTATGACCCTATAATACACTAATACCTAGACTAATTAGATATTAACAACTTTATACTTAATTATGACTTTTGGCCACCATATTTTTAATGTTCTCTTTTAAATTTATATAATAATATAATAATAGGGAAAATAATTAAACTTAAAAAAAAAACAATTAAACTTGATTGACTGGTTGGCCGACTTGAATTTTCAATTCCCTTGGAGTTATAATTACACTTTCTATAGCTTTTAATTTTAAATTTTAGTTAACCGTAAAAAATTAGCAGTTATTGATGGGCTATTAAATACTTTGGTTGTTTCTTTTTACCAATGGCCAGTGGGCCCTGCCTCCCTGGGGCCCTGGGCCGTCGCCCCTGTTGCCCAGGCCCAGGGACGGCTCTGGTAGTACTGAGTTCGACTCGTTAAAAATTGGAGTCGAGTTCGAACTCGAAAGTCCAATCGAATCGAGTGTTGACTGAACTTTTACTCAGTCAGACTTAAGTAGCTCATCATCTATCTCGTCTCATTTACAACCTTATTAGAAAGAAAGAAAAACTTTATACACAAGATGTGTAAAGTTTACACAGACTTATTAATTTTAAAATTTATGGTGTTAGTTTAGAATTTAAAACTTAGTATTCGGTGTTAGGGTTTGTTAAAAGTCAAGCACCATTTCGGTGCATTAAATGCACAATTCGGTGCATATGAAACACAATTTCAAAGGCTGCAAAATGCAACCGACTTTGGTTGAAAATGGGATGGTCTAATCACTTGGGTTAGTACCTAAAGTTTAGGTTATTTATAAGTTGGTCCCTTAAATTCAACTATAAATAGCCTAGCCATTTGCCATTTCTTATCATCCCAAATCATTCTAACATCCTCTCAATACTAGAGAAATTAGAGAATTTTCATAGAGTTGTTTTCTCCTTTCTTATCAAGAGAGAATTGTCATTGTTTTATCCTTGTTAGATTGAGAGAAGTTGTAATTCCTATTTTCTCATAGTGAAATTCTTCTACCTTGTTCGTGGTTTTTACCCTATATTATTTAGGGGTTTTCCACGTAAAATCTGTGTCTCTTTTATCTTCATTATTATTTTCTCAAATTATCAGTTGCGTTTTTGCTCTATCCGACGACCGTATTCCGCAACAATTGGTATCAGAGCCTAATTTGGGTGCGTATATCTACTTACCGTATTCTCTATTGGTTGCCACTGAAAAGTGGATCCTCCATCATAAGAAAGTAAGTTAGATATTACTCATTCATTGAAGGTGGTGGGCACTATTCACGTCAAAAAGGTGAAATAGTGGGAGCTATCTGAAATAGAAGCTATGGCAACGAAATTTGATATTGAAAAGTTCAATGGGAGAAATTTCTCACTGTGGAAATTGAAGATAAAGGCCATCCTAAGAAAAAACGGATGTCTAGCGGCTATCAGCGAAAGGCCGGCAGATTTTACGGATAACAAGAAATGGAATGAGATGGACGAGAATGCTATTGCAGACCTTCATTTAGCATTAGCAGATGAAGTACTATCAAGCATCGAGGAGAAGAAGACAGCCAAGGAGATTTGGGATCACCTTACAAAATTATACGAGGCCAAATCGTTGCACAATAAAATTTTCCTTAAGAGGAAATTGTACACTCTTCGGATGTCAGAATCTACTTCAGTGACAGAGCACTTAAACACGTTAAATACTCTATTTTCTCAGCTTACATCCCTAAGCTATAAAATAGAGTCACAAGAACGTGTTGAACTTCTGCTTCAAAGTCTACCTGATTCGTATGATCAACTCATCATCAACTTGACAAACAACAACCTTACCAATGATCTAGTCTTCGATGACGTTGCAGCTGCTATTCTGGAAGAAGAAAATCGGCGCAAGAACAAGGAAGATAGACAAGGAAATCTGCAACAAGCAGATGCCTTAACGGTGATGAGAGGAAGATCAACAGAACGTGGCCAAAGTAGCAGTCACAATCATGGTAGATCAAAGTCAAGGAGTAAGAAGAATTTAAAGTGCTACAACTGCGGAAAGAAGGGTCACATGAAGAAGGATTGTTGGAGTTTACCTAAAAACTCCAATCCTCAAGGAAATATGGCAAACACTTCAAATGATGGAGATGCTCTCTGTTGTGAAGCATCAACGGCCATGGAAGGTAGAAAAAGATTTGCAGACATATGACTTATTGACTCGGGAGCCACATATCACATGACCTCAAGAAGAGAATGGTTATATAATTATGAACTCGTCTCAGGAGGATCTGTGTACAGCTGCAATGATCATGCCTTGGAGATTGTTGGCGTTGGAACCATCAAATTGAAGATGTATGACGGGACAATCAAAGTTGTTCGAGATGTGCGGCACGTGAAAGGCTTGAAGAAAAACTTATTATCCTATGGATTGTTGGATAATAATGCAAGCAAGATTGAAACACAGAAAGGAATCATGAAGGTGTTCCATGGAGCGCTTGTGGTGATGAAAGGTGAAAAGATAGCTGCAAATTTGTACATGTTGAAGGGAGAGACCTTGCTAGAAGCAGAAGCCTCTGTTGCCTCATGTAGTTCAGATTCTACCATTTTATGGCATCAGAAACTTGGACACATGTCAGAACAGGGAATGAAAGTCCTTGTGGAGCAAAAGCTACTTCCGGGTTTAACAAAGGTATCACTTCCTTTGTGTGAACATTGTATTACAAGTAAGCAGCATCGATTAAAATTCAACACATCAAATTCTAGAGGCAAGGCTGTTCTAGAATTGGTTCATTCTGATGTATGGCAAGCACCGGTTACATCCCTAGGCGGAGCAAAATATTTTGTCTCATTCATTGATGACTACTCCAGGAGATGTTGGGTGTATCCTATCAAGAGGAAGGCAGATGTGTTTTCAACCTTCAAAGTTTTCAAAGCGCGGGTGGAACTTGATTCTGGAAATAAAATCAAGTGTTTCAGATCAGATAATGGAGGTGAATATACAAGTGATGAATTTGACGACTTTTGCAGAAAAGAAGGCATCAAAAGACAGTTCACAACAGTATACACTCCTCAACAAAATGGAGTGGCAGAGCGGATGAATAGAACTCTGTTAGAAAGAACACGAGCAATGTTGAGAGCTGCAGGACTAGAGAAAGCTTTCTGGGCAGAAGCAGTCAATACCGCATGTTATTTGGTGAATCAGGCTCCATCAACTGCAATTGAGTTGAAGACACCGATGGAGATGTGGACTGGTAAACCAGTTGACTATTCAAACCTCCATATATTTGGAAGTATTGTGTACGTGATGTACAATGCCCAAGAAATTTCAAAGTTGGATCCAAAATCCAGAAAATGTAAATTCTTGGGGTATGCTGATGGAGTAAAGGGGTATCGCTTGTGGGATCCCACTGCCCGCAAAGTGATTATCAGCAGGGATGTTATTTTTGTAGAAGATAAGCTGCAAAGAAAAGAAGAAGATGATAGCACTGATAAAGAAAAGCCAGAGACTACACAGATACATGTTGAAAATGAGTTTGAACAGAGAGATTGTTCTGAAGCAGAACCAGAGCTCGAGGAACCAGAATAAGAGAATTCTGGAGCTCCAACAACTCGTCAATCAGATCGTGTGAGAAGACGCCCCAATTGGCACTCAGATTATGTTATAGAAGGTAATGTTGCATACTGTCTTTTAACGGAGGACGGTGAGCCATCAACATTCGAGGAGGCAATGAACAACTCAGATGCTTCGCAGTGGATGGCGGCAATGCAAGAAGAAATTGAAGCCCTTCATAAAAATAATACATGGGAACTTGTGCCACTACCACAAGGAAGGAAGCCAATTGGTAACAAATGGGTCTTCAAAATCAAGAGAAATGGTGACGATCAAGTGGAGAGGTATCGTGCAAGACTGGTGGTCAAAGGATATGCTCAGAAAGAAGGTATTGATTTCAATGAAATCTTTTCTCCTGTGGTTCGACTAACAACAGTTCGAGTTGTCCTGGCAATGTGTGCTACATTGAATTTACATCTAGAGCAGCTAGATGTTAAAACAGCTTTTCTTCATGGAGATCTTGAAGAAGAGATCTACATGCTCCAGCCTGAAGGTTTTGAAGAAAAAGAAAAGAAGAACTTGGTTTGTAGGTTGAACAAATCTCTGTAAGGTTTAAAGCAGGCGTCGAGGTGTTGGTACAAGAGATTTGACTCCTTCATCATGAGCCTTGGATACAACAGACTTAATGCAGACCCTTGTGCTTACTTCAAGAGGTTTGGTGAAAACGATTTTGTTATATTGCTGTTGTATGTAGATGACATGTTGGTTGCAGGCCCCAACAAAGATCATATTGAAGAATTAAAGGCACGACTGGCTAGGGAATTTGAAATGAAGGACTTGGGACCAGCAAACAAGATTCTAGGGATGCAAATTCACCGAGATAGAAGTAGTAGGAAGATTTGGCTTTCACAAAAGAATTACTTGAAAAAGATCTTGTCACGATTCAGCATGCAAGATTGTAAGCCAATTTCTACCCCTCTTCCTATTAACTTCAAATTATCCTCAAGTATGAGTCCTAGCAGTGAAGAAGAGATGAGGGAGATGTCTCGAGTACCGTATGCATCAGCAGTGGGAAGTTTAATGTTCGCTATGATTTGTACAAGACCAGACATTGCACAAGCAGTGGGAGTGGTTAGTCGGTACATGGCGAATCCAGGCAGAGAGCATTGGAATGCTGCGAAAAGGATCCTGAGATACATCAAAGGGACCTTAAATGTTGCATTATGTTACGGGGGATCAGACTTTCTTATCAGCGGGTATGTCGATTCTGACTATGCAGGAGATTTGGATAAAAGCAAATCTACAACAGGGTATGTGTTTACAGTTGCTGGCGGAGCTGTAAGCTAGGTTTCAAAACTGCAATCGGTTGTGGCTACGTCAACAACGGATGCTGAATATGTAGCAGCTACGCAAGCCAATAAAGAAGCAATATGGTTGAAAATGCTATTGGAGGAGCTCGGGCACAAACAAGAGAATATCTCTTTGTTTTGTGACAGTCAGAGCGCCTTGCATCTGGCAAGGAATCCTGCTTTTCACTCAAGAACAAAACACATTCGGGTCCAATACCACTTCATTCGTGAGAAAGTGGAAGAAGGGACGATAGATATGCAGAAGATCCATACCGATGACAACATAGCAGATTTCATGACAAAAACAATCAACACTGATAAGTTTACTTGGTGTCGATCCTCTTGTGGCTTGTTAGAGACGTAAGCAACATGAAAGTACGAGGTAGAAAGAATGGTGTGAAGATATGATTGTTCCAATCAAATCTTCAAGTGGGAGATTGTTAAAAGTCAAGCACCATTTCGGTGCATTAAATGCACAATTCGGTGCATATGAAACACAATTTCAAAGGCTGCAAAATGCAACCAACTTTGGTTGAAAATGGGATGGTCTAATCACTTGGGTTAGTACCTAAAGTTTAGGTTATTTATAAGTTGGTCCCTTAAATTCAACTATAAATAGCCTGACCATTTGCCATTTCTTGTCATCCCAAATCATTCTAACATCCTCTCAATACTAGAGAAATTAGAGAATTTTCATAGAGTTGTTTTCTCCTTTCTTATCAAGAGAGAATTGTCATTGTTTTCTCCTTGTTAGATTGAGAGAAGTTGTAATTCCTATTTTCTCATAGTGAAATTCTTCTACCTTGTTCGTGGTTTTTACCCTATATTATTTAGGGGTTTTCCACGTAAAATCTGTGTCTCTTTTATCTTCATTATTATTTTCTCAAATTATCAGTTGCGTTTTTGCTCTATCCGACGACCGTATTCCGCAACAGGGTTTATATTTTATGTTTAGGAATTGGCAAAATGATAAAAGATGCTCCCAACGTTTGCATGTTTTGTCATTTGACCCCTATTCATTTTTTTGTAGCAAGCAATTCAACATTTCAATTTAGTCCAAATATACCCTTGTTGGAAGGAAACTGGCAGTCAACTGACGGTTACCGATTGATTCTGACTGGACTTGTCACGCGTTAAGATCAGCTGACGTGTCAGCGTCATATTCACTACGTGTCAACATCATATTTGTCACGTATCACCATCTGGTTCGGCCACGTGTCACCATAAAGAAGGGTATAACAAAACATTTTAAAAAAATTCTAATGTGACAAGTCTAGTCAGAATCAGTCATTGACCGTCAGTTGACTGACAGTTTCCATCTAACAGGGACATATTTAGACCAAATTGAAATGTTTGGGTTGTTTGCTCCAAAAGAAAAAATAAGGGCCAAATGACAAAACATGCAAACGTTGGTGTCATCTTTTTTTATTTTGCCTTATGAATTTAGGTTTTAGATAAAAAATCTAGTATATTATATTTTAGAGTAACTCGCGAGCTTTTCGTGTCTGGTATCTATTAGCTCGACTCGACTTTTTAAGAAATTGAATTGAGTTCGAGTCGAATTTAATTGAGTTGAGTATTGACCTAATCAACTCAAGTGGCTCGCGATCGGTCTTGTCTGATATACTAGCATATATAATAGAATTTATTTTTAGATATAAGTGATTTATTGCAAAATTGCATTGCAGAGACATAGTGATGGATTACTCCAAGCAAGTAATGACATTGGGGTTCACATTGTTTGAACTCCTGTCTGAGGCTCTTGGGGTCAACCCCAGTTGCCTTAGAGACATGGGTTGTGGTGACTTTATGTTTCTCATGGGGCATTATTATCCCCCATGTCCTGAACCGGAATTGACAATGGCAACCACCAATCACAAAGACAGTAACATCATCACCATTCTTCTGCAAGATCAGATGGGTGGTCTGCAAGTTCTTCACCAGAATCAATGGGTTGATGTTCCCTGCAGACCCGGAGCTTTGGTTGTAAATGTTGGAGATCTTCTACAGGCAAGTTCATTCATCCCCATCAATCTTGAATTCTACTTTGTATTCAACTTGTTTCCGTGTGTTATGATGCGCAGCTTATCTCGAACGACAAGTTCAAAAGTGTGAATCACAGGGTGTTAGCGAAACGAGCAGGGCCTAGGATATCGGTGGCATGTTTCTTGAGGATACCGGAAAATGGATCGAGACTTTACGGACCGATCAAGGAATTGTTATCTGAAAACAATCCCCCGATCTACAGAGATATCTTGATAAAGGACTACTTGTTAGCATTCTACTCGAAAGAGCTCGATGGTAGCGGTGGACTTCCACATTTCAAGCTGTGAAAATTGGCCAAAGAACTTGAGAGTTGCAGAAGAGATGATGGTTATCAATGTATGCTGTTCTGCATTCAAATTATTCCACGAAACTTGTAACTTTTACATGAATAAAGCTACGAACTATTACTGCAACAATCCGACATGGGACATGGCAGCTAACAATCTTGTTATTATCGGTTCCTAGCCATTCTAATGTTAAACAAACTTCCCTGTTGAACTTCATTTGGTACACTCATAAATGCATGCTTTGGTGACATTAAATCATAGGAACCAAACAGAAAAATCAAGCACAGAGAAAAATGGTGGGAACTAGTGGAGCTGAAGTTCACCACGATTCTGATTACGATAGAGAAAAAGAACGGAAAGCATTCGAAGATTCGTAAGCCGGTGTCAAAGGACTGGAAGACGCCGGAATCGCAAAGGTTCCTCGCATGTTCATCGCGACACCTAACTCAACAAACACCTCAAAGACGACCAACAGCATACCAGTCATCGGTCTAAAAGGCATCGAACACGATCCATGGCGGCACAGGAATGCCTCGCCCTCGGAGACATGGGGTTTTTTCCAGATCGTCAACCATGGGATACCTCTAAGTGTTCTCAAAGAGATGGAAAATGGGGTTCCAAGATTCTTCGAGCTTGATGTCGAGGTGAAGAAAGAGTATTACGCCACAGATACCGAAACGAGGTTTAGGTATACGAGCAACTTCGATTTGTACATTGCTCTGTTTGCGAACCGGGGAGATACTTGTTTAAAATGTTGTCCGAAGCTCTTGGACTGAGCTCAAATTATCTAGAGGAGATTGGATGTGCAGAGGGACTTTGCAGTCCGTTAATTAAGATTTTTAGATCAAGATAAGAAAAATATACTAAATATAAAGAGAATTCTGAGAAGATTTGAAATATGCTCTAGCTTAAGTATTAACTTCAGTAAGTCGCGTATTATGAAAATTGGGACAAGCTTAAAAAAAATTGAGTTACTAGCTACATTTTGATTATATTTTTAACTTATTTCATCTTAGATGATAATATTTATTAGATAATTTATAATTGTGATTTGAAAAGTAGTTATGTTAGTAGACTAATAAAACAATAGTAGTTTATGTAAGGACAATTTATTTGTTGGTGAGTTTTTTAGTTGAAGTTTGAATTGTTATTTTAATTTGTTTCATATTAGATTGTAATATTTGTTGAGATTTGTTTGTGCTATTAATTTAAATATATTTGTTTGATTAAAATTATTTTTTATTTAAAAATATTTGTTTGAATTGTTACTTTAAAAAAAATTAATTGGATTTTGACATTTAAATTTAAATTTTAAATATTTTATTAGATCGAACTTAGACTTATGTAATTAGACTTGGATCCATATTTAAATTTTTTTTTGAGGTCGAATTATTAATTAAATTGGACTTAAACTGTACAAAATTTAATCTAAATTGAATACATTGCCATCCCTAGAATAATTCCATTAGTAAAGACTGAAGTGTTTCAGAATAGTTTAATTTTCGGTGTGCGTGATTTTTTTTTTGAATCAAAGTAGGAGGAAACTAAAGCTCAGGATGGTGGCACAGCACTCATCCTATCTTTATGAAGACAAGAAAGCAAAAATGAAGGTGGCTGCTCCAACAGGTTAAGGGCACGACTTGAATAATCCTGCGTTCTAGCGAGCTTGTCGGCTGTTATATTCTGCTTACGGGGAACCCAAATGACCTTCATGAACCAGTTCCGTTCTCTCCAAGCTGCAATAGCCCTGACTAGTGGTAGAGGGCTTGAGTGTGCATGGTCGGCCATCACCATTTCCACTGCAAGTCGACAATCCGATTGGACTTGAACTTTTTCAAATCCATTCTCCCAAGCCAGGAGTAAACCTGTCCATATTGCCCAAAGCTCCGTCGTAAACGCTGTGGCATTGCCCACTGTCTGCTGAAATCCTAACAACCAGTCACCACCGTCATCTCGGAAAATTTCACCGATCAAACCCAAGCCAGATGGTATCCGGGTACTACCGTCAACATTAACGCATATAAAACTCAAAGGGGGCTTGTTCCATATGTGCGGAATCAGTGACTTTCTTACCATTTTCTCGTTGAGGGTGCGGGCGAAGCAGGAAGCCTCAACATAGTAGCGAGCCCATAGCATACTGCGATGTAAGATGGATGATGGCAAGCTCGCGGCTCCTTGAAAAACTAGCTCATTGCGATGTTTCCACGCATTCCATGCTATTGCGGAGAACACAATCCCCCAGGGTATATTTTCAACTGGCGACACCTCTCGTAGATTTTGAGAAAGCCATTCAGTGACGTCGAATAAAGCAAAGAAAGACTCTTGAGAAGCAGTAGGCAGAATTGACTTCCAGACAGTCAAGATACCTGGGCAATCGCGTAGTACATGCAAGATGGATTCCGGATGCAGGTTGCAGCATGAGCACAGGGTCGACGCACTGATGAACCGCCTGCAGCGTTCGACATTTGTCATCAGTTTGCCTTGAGCAACACACCAGAGGAATAAACGAACCCGCTGAGGTACATGCAGGCTCCAAATGGCTTCCCAGGCCGAGTTTTTTGGCGACCACGTTGCACTTGCAATGCAGCTGTAAGCGGACGATATTTCAAAGTTATTAGTCATGCTCCAGCGCCAAACAATAGTGTCACGGTGTGCGTGATTTTAATTAGATTTGAAACAACACATATATCATCTTCCATGTGTAGTCTATGTGTAGTTTAAAAAATAAATAACAGATGAGTATTCTTGTATGATATTTGTTTTTTCTTAAAGGAAGAATAAGCTTTTCTGCCTTCCAATTTTACTAGCTTGGTCATTTTAACCCTTACATTATTATTGACTGGAAATTTATATTTATGGACTAAGTTAGAAAAGTTGTCAGGGACTAATGTGGACAAAATATCGATGACCAACTTGAAAAAAATCAAAATTTAGGGACTAAATGTTGGTTAATGCCTTTCAACCCATCGTGCAGAATACACAATATCTCAAATTTAAACATAGTAAAAAGGACTAAATTCAGAATTTGACCAAAAGTTTTACCCACCGCACAAGGAGTTTAGTTCAGGGGCCTAGTTAGGTAGTTGAAGCCTTGAATTGAAAATGGAAAGCGACAATGTTTTTGGCTGATATTACCATTATTGTCAAACAAAGCTGTTTCTTTGTTTTAATTTTTATTTCATTTTATTTTGCCGTATCGATTTAATTTCCATTTTTTATGGTCAAGTTTCTTGTTCCACTTGTTAATTTTCTACTCTGCCAATTTTAGTTTCTGGGTCTTTCTTATTTCTCTTTAAAAAGTTGTTTTATTTTTTTTGATGAGTTACGGAGATTTAGTGAAATAATTTCTTTTGGATTGGGAGGTAAAATAAATAAAAAATGAGGGAGTTTCCTGGAACACCGGGGACATTGACAAGTCTATTTTTGAGGATTACACAGTGTGTTTTTGCGGCTGGATCAATTGCTGCCATGGCTACAGCTCCAAACTTCACCGGTATCACTGCTTTCTGGTATTTTTCCTGAATTTATTTCACCAGCAATTTTGGGTTTTTGTTTTCAATTCTGGGTGTGATTTTGCTTTTTGTGTTTGGGGAAAGTTAAATACAAGATCAATGTTAGGTTTGAGAATCCTGCAGAGATTTCTTTAGTTTGCAGAATTTAGCCTGGCAGATGATCTGTCAACATTAACTTTTGTTTAGATGCTGTAATAATAAATTAAGATCTAATTACTGAATTATTCTTTCTTTGAGCTTGCTAATAAAGGATTTCCTGTGTATATTATTTGTGACGTTGAAACTTGAAAGTATCTGCTTTCTTGCTGTTAATGGTAACAGTGAGTGGAGTATATGTTTTTCTATGTTATATATAGACTTTGGAGTATCATATTCTGTTAGATATGTCCAAATATACATTGGGTACATCATACATGTGTCGAACATGGATGTTTTGGGGGGAAACGAAGAGTTCGGGTAACATAGATACGAGATATAAATGCTGGTAATCTTTTGCAGATGTTATAGATTGCTCGGCATCCTTATCAAATTGTCATTTCGGAAGATGTAATAGGGACTTCGGGTTTTATATTTGATGCACAGTCAGTATAGGCATCTTACATGGATTAGAGAAATGAAAACGTCTGTGTTAGTATGAATGTTTTGCTCGAGGTTAGATCTTCTTCACATATCCTTTGTATCTTCCGAGGAAAGGTGTTAGGATTAAATATACGAGGACAGGGTCGTGCTTTGCAAAGCCACAAGCTTAGAATATAGTAGGTTTAAGTTCATGATGTTAAAATCTTCACCGTCTTCTGGAACTGTAGCCGGGGTAGGTTAATTCTACGACTTCTCTTAGGCATAATATTGGTCTGATGCCAGTCTTGTTTAATGGCACAAACAAATTAGCTTTCAGATGCTTATATGTTTATGTGATCAGTGGAATTTTACCTTTTAAAGTATCGAATACAAGTTCTGTAAGTTTTGTTCAAGTTACTAATCCTTGTGATTGAAGATTCTGATCTTTGCTGCATATTTGAAGAACTTGCATATATGAATAATCCATTCCTATATTTCCCGCCTTTACTCATTTGCTTGTAAAAGAGTTAAAATTTTGTTACTTGGACTCGAATATGAGTGTCGGATAAAATGGTTTTCAGTTTTTTTTTTGATGATTGGACATAATGAATATGGTTTAAGACAAACTTTGCTTGTGCAGCTACCTTATTGCTTCAATGGGATTGCAAGTTGCTTGGAGCTTTGCACTTGCGGTATTAGATGGAATCGCCCTGGTGAAAAAGAAGGTCCTCCATAATCCGCTTTTAGTCAGTCTTTTCATAGTCGGAGATTGGGTCAGCCTCTTTCAAACCTTCGAACCCTCTCGAAATTGTTATTCCCAACTGAAAACTCACGCCGTTAAACTTTTTACACAGGTAACGGCTTTGTTGTCTTTGGCTGCAGCATCTTCCTCCGCAGGCGTTGCCGTATTGTACTTCAATGACTTGGGAAATTGTGGATTTGGAGAAGAATGCCAAAAGTATCAGTTGTCGGTTGCATTGGCCTTCCTTGGCTGGGTATCGATTTCGATTTCATCCTTAATCATGCTATGGCTATTCGCGGCCGGTTAAACCGGTTGTTGTACAGGCTCTCAGTATCCTTCCACCATCCGAGAAACGGCCAATGTTAGAAATTTTGATTGTCTTACAGTGTCCATAGAAAAGGAGTGGGGAAAAGTGAATAGAGTGTGATTATACTCACCAGCATTGTTTTATTCCCTTATAGGTATCATTTTTGCTTCTGGTTTGGTAAATGAAAACATCAAATTTGTGAATTTGGAAAGTAAATAGATATGGGAAATTCTTCCTTCACAAGCAAACCCGAACAATCACTCTTATAGATTTAACGGTGGTTTTCAGAGTTGAACAGGAAACCGGTGGTCCTATCAGTTGAACGGATGATCGGGATAAAGAAATCGGATGTACAACCGGTTATTGCAATTTTTATTAATTTTGTATTCAATTATTGTCCAACTTGTGGTTTTATCAATCGAACTAATTGAATTGAAAATCGATAGTCTGGCCGGTTAAGATCAAGGAACACATGATTACTTTTTGGTTATGATGTTTTAGTGGCTCAAAAGGTTGGAACTTTTTGAAATACGAGTCTACGGTACAACAACTTAATTTAAGTTTTTAAAAAAAAAGCTTCGAAACTTGTCCAAACAACTTAAAATATTATACTTTTAATAATATTTTAAATTATTTTTTTCGATAAATTTTAAAACTTAAACCATAATGTTTTTAGCCTTCAATTAGGATGTTGCAGCATAGACTCACCTAACGTTAAACCATAGTGGGCTTTGGTGAATTGGTTGCTCAAATCATTATCCTACCAACATGCTTGCAATGCAAGCGATGGAAGTTATTTATATCTGTTTCAATTTCTTTTTCTTATAACCAAATACATTTTAAGGATTTGACCATTTATTCGATTAGACAATAAAGTCCAGTTCACTCAAAGCCAGGGATGGATTGAGGGAGGTTGAAGGAAGTAGTCTCTTCCTAAAATTTTGAAATTTCTATATGATTTAGAAAAATTTTAAAATTTTTCTAATATCATTCACTGGCGGTAGAAACAAAAAAAAAATTGTGTCTTACTTTAAAGTTTATAGATCTTGTTTGGAGTTTAGAGATCAAGTTTATGATTTATGGATTTATGAGTTTAGTTTAAGGTTTAGAGGTTTATGGATTCAGTTTAGGATTTAAAGATTTAAATTTGTGTGCTTAGGATGTAGGGATTGTGGTTAGAATTAAGGTTTAGGGTTAGAATTAGTTTTTATAGGTTAAAACATAAATCCTAACATATTACACTAAACTCTAAACCTTAAATTCTAACCATAACCCCTAATTCTAAACACATAAACCCTAAATCTTAAACTAAATTCATAAACCCTAAAACTATGGTACTTATGGAAACTTTATGTTTCCACTATCGGTACATGAAATATATTCCCTTAAATTTAATGAGGTGATTATATTAAATAATAACATAGAAAGATATCTAATATTTTTTAATAGTATCTGTTCATACATTTTTCACCATTTAATAACGTACATATACATCTTGAAGACAAAGTTGATTGAACTCGAATTTTCTAGAATGAACATCATCTTTTTTTCTACTTAAATCACTTGTTGGATTTTAATTTTTTTTTAAATAATTAAACGGATTTCGAAAGAGTCCCCTTTCCCATCTAAATCAATGGAGTGGGACTTTTTTTTTTTAATTTTAGTCTTTCTTTCTTATCTCAAAGCAAATTGTAATCACTAATTTTGTCCGAACCTTGAACCCCTTTTATTTGTGTTGTTAATGGGCTTATATGGGGCTGTTATGAAATATAAAAAAAAAGGAAAAAGAGGAAAAAAGAATATATATATATATATATATATATATATATATATATATATCATACATATTATTATCTTACTATTATGAGTGTTATTTATTGTATATAAGTGCATGTGACATATTAGATATATGTGTAATTAAGTAATAATGTGAGTGTGAACATGTATAATTATGATTATTATTAGTAGCATTATTATTTTATAATATTATTCATTTAAAAAAAACCCTAAACATTACAAATATGTTTTAATATTATATTATTATGTGTTAGTATTATCATTGCTATTATTATTATTTACTATTGTTAATTATTATTGCTATTATGATTAGTGTGCTTTTGTTTTACTATTATTAATCGTTATTATGATTATTACTTATTAATATTATTTGTGTTATTATTATTATTATCATTATTATTATAAAAATAAAACATAATAAATAAAAGCCCAAAAGATTGGTTAAAAGTAAATAATGAGAGTCCAAAAAATAATAAAGAGTCCATTACAAGCCCAACAAGCCCAGCAGACAAAAAACCTAAGCTAACCCTAATTCTATCTTATGTGCAGCAGCCGCACTCCCACAGCCGTCGGATCGAAGACTTGATCAACGGTGCAGATCAGCTCCAGATGAAACCCTAGGAGAGCCCCATCTTTAGTCTCGCGCCGCCAAACCCACAGCCGTCAGATCTGTTTAGATCTGACGGTCCAGAGATCGTCTGAAGAAAACCCTAATGAGGGTGTCACCAAGCCATAGCGCCGCGCATGCCTCAGCCGTCCGATCTGGAACGCATCGGACGGCTCAGATGAGCCCAGAGATCCCACGCTCATCCACGCGTTGTCCCCTCGGCTCCCACCACGCGCGTAGCCGATCCCGTGACCCCTCTGCCTGCCTCCTCTGCCGCCCCTGACACAACCACGCCGGCATGCCTCTCCCGTTCCGGAAACACCAACATGCAACACCAAAACACAGTGGTCAGGGACCCGAAAATAGCAAGAAAAGCAAAAGAACAATAAATCAAAGCTTGTATAGGTCAACCAGACAGAGCCTCAGAGAAAATTAATTTCCTACAGATTACCTTTTTATTTTCGGTTATATAGGAAACCGAAACAAAAATTGCAGGAGAGGGCACCAAAAAAAAAAGAAGAGAGAGCATAGAGAGAAATCAACAGAGTGATATTGTAAACAAAAACCAAAACCCACTGGGGATTTTCATAGTAGCAATACAAAGAAAAAAATCTTTGAGGTATCGGTTTTTTATTTGAATCTTTTCATGCATGCAAATCTCAAAAAGGAAGAAAATAAAAGTTAGAGTTTTTTTTTTACCTTTGGTTGACGGTTCGACTTCTCCTCTGGTTCAGATTTCTTCCCGACGATAATCCCTTAGGGGTGAGCCCTAGGGTTCCGAACGCCCAAAAGAGCAGAGACTGGTCTTCTCTTCTCTTCCTTGTGTTCGTCTTCAAGACGACGTGTTCCAGATCCCTCCGGTGACAAACCCAAGGCCCTAACGGCCGGCGTGGGTGAATCGGAGGTCATGGTTTTGTTTTGAGCCGGTCTAAAAGGGGTGAGGCTCTCGTCTTTTCTTTGGTTTTACCCGAAGTCGGCTGAAAAAGAGGGGTCTGATTTCTGTTTTGGTTTTTTTTTTAAAAAAAAAGAGGAAGTTTTTTAGGGTTCCGGCGCCGGCAACGGGGACCGGAACCCCTTTGCGGCGTCGGAAAGAAATTAGAGGGAAGAAAGGCTTTTTTTAGGGTTTCAAAAAACAAAAATGGCAAAAGGGGTATAAGGTTTATTTTAGGGCCTTTTATAGAGTTTTAATTTTTTAAAAATGGGCTAATCCCCTTTTGGTCCCTCCGCGTTTTAAAAATGTCCTCGTAAGGGCTTCTGCGTTTTAAAATCGCGCCCGCAATCCCCGTATGTTTTTGAGTCTTTTTAATTTCGTCCTTGTCTCTTTTTAATCATTTTTCGGATGGTAAAATTACCTTTTTAGTCCCCATGGGTTTCCGCCCCGTTTTAATTTAGTCCAATTTCGCATTTTAATCAGCTTTTCTTAAATGGTTTTATTTCTGATTTGGTCCCTATCCTTTCGCATATTTTGTAATTTGGTCCCTGCCAGCTTCTATTTATTCATTTAATTATTTATTTTTTGGCATATCATTCTTGGTCATATTGTTGTCATATATGCATCTTCGTACTCATGCATCTTGCTTTTTATGATTACGTCGAATATATACATATTGCATGCTTGTTTTTTTAATGACATTCGAGTATATGTTTTGCCATGTTTTTTTTTTCTTTATATGTGGTATGCGATCATATGTTTTATGTTTAGCATTTAATTTTATGCATTTAATATAGCTTTGCCATGAGTTGTGCATGTATGTTCTTTAATGTGGCATGCATCCTAATATGTCATGATAGGCTGCATCTCGAATTATAAAATGCAATGCGAGCGTCTTTTTATTCGGGAACGAACGAGGCCAGTACCAGTCGTAGTGGTGGTGGTTCGGACGTTCCTTCTCGAATATTAAGACCTTTAAAATTCACTAGCTCGTATAACCAAATTTTGATACGATTCATCACTTTAATTCGCAAAATTTAATATTAATTAAGCGATAATGTTTTTGGTACCGATTTTCGGGCACGACGGGGGTGCTCATCCTTCCCCGCGTGTAACCGACTCCCGAACCCTTTTCAAAAGAAAAATCTCTGGTTTTATTTCGGTGTCCGGTCTACCATTTTTTTAAATGGCCGGTGGCGACTCCCCTATTTTTTACAAATCCGACTAAAACTTTCGAAACCATTAAAACCCGGTTCTTCTAAGTGACACTGAGGTATTTTTTTTTAGTCGCAACAGATGGCGACTCCGCTGGGGAAAAAATTTGTTTTCAAAAACAAAAAAGAGAGTCAAGCCAAAGAAAAAACTTCACCGCTCAATTAATATTAGAAGTTGCGAATTAAAGTGACCAAATCGATCGATATTTGTTTATAAGTGCGAGTTTATTTTAAACACATTTAAAATTGGCATTTAAACCCGTTCGTTTAAGTGGGGGGAAAACGCTAGTGCTTTCGTGTGGATATTGTTCCTCCGTGTGGGCCTAGCAAGTACCTTCGGGGCTCGAGTACCCTATATCTTCGTGAGAATATCGTTTCTCCGTGCGGATATAGCGAAAGGGTCCCCTTGAATTGAACTCGGTTGAGAGGAGCCTATAATGGGTGATGACCAGGGGCCTTGCTACCCTTAGTAGGGGACAGCGAGGACAGTTCGAGTACCTCCTAGAACCAAAATTACATTTAGAGAACTAGAAAGCCCACCCCTTTTAGAGCCATGCGGACAACCTAGGTCTATTAGACGGGATAAATAGGGTTGTTTGCTTTCATTCCTGCCCTTTTTATCATGTTTATCCGACACTAACGGTTATTCTTATGATCTTCTTGTATTTATTCTCGCATGCATATCATGACATAAAGGTGTTGAGTCAAGGTGGTTTTACCCAATTCTAGGGCTATCATTATGGACGGGAGGTTGCTAGAAAAGATAATGTCAGTTAGCAAGTCCGATATCGGTCAAAGGTGAATCAGAAAGGATAAGGGAGCAGCTTACTGAGCGAACACACAGTGTCAGATCTAATACCCACCATTGAAGAAAGCACAACCCTTCTCCATCCCGAGGAAGTCAAGCAAGATCGGATCTACTCCGAACATCCAAAGTCACGAAACTACCCATCCAAATGCAAAGAGGCGACCGGAAAGGGCATGGATTAGGTCAAGAGATGGATTCAGCTTCAAGGAAATAGCTTGTTTTTCGGGACTTGATACCAGCAGTTTTAGAAGGTCTTGAATTGATAGAGAAGAAAGCAAATTCGGCCCCAGCATTTTTGCCGAAGTTTTCATTTCCTTGAACATGATTAGGGGGCAAGAAGAGTACCCGTAGGACTTTTGCTATGACTATCTTGTAACAAGGAGCCTCTTTTACGTTCAAATGAAAGTTGACCTAAGGGGAATCACCTATATGGCCTACACCTTTGACTTGCATACATTTGTAGCATATATCATTTTAGAGCAACATTAAAATTGTCAGCCATGCACACATCTCATGATCATGCATTTGTTGATTCGAGTCCATAATATATCCATCATTAAAACTTTCTTAAGGCCTTTCATCGCATCATTTCTAATTTGGGGAAAACGTTCACGTCAGAGAAAGAGAGAGAGAAAATAGAGAGAAAATGGATAAAGGAACAGTTTCCAGCCAATACCGCTTTGGGAATGTGAACAACCTGGTGAGAAGGATGGATGAGCTCGAGCAGTTCCACCAGCAGTTAGTGTGGAACCATAAGGAAACATTCGCATGCATGAAGAAGTTTCAAGATGAAACCAAAGAGCAGCTTAATGAGTTGAAGGGCATGATCGCCGCCTTGACCAAGAAGGGCAAAGCCCCCCAGCCCAAAGAAAGTTCGGACGAGGATTCCGATATTGTGATGGAGGAGGTCTTATCTGAAGAAGACCAGGCCGTCATCGGCCAATACGAGGTGCATTGCCCCCATTCTGAATGCCCTATCGAACTGGCTCTAGACAAGATCGAGGATTCACTACGAAAAATCCTAGATGAAGAATGGGACCGAGAGCAACAAAGACGAGTGGAGACCCCCAGGAGTGCCGCAGTTTCGAAGCCACGGGGTACGACTGAAGATTCTCGGAGCTCAAGGAAGGCCAAGAGTGCCGAGAAAGGGAAGGAAAAACTCACCCCTCTGCTGACATACTCCCGAGTCTACCGCGCGGATTAGGTCTAAAGACAGCCTAAGATGGGGCAGTCTTTTGGAGGGGCAACTTTTGGAAGACGCTGGTCTTCAACGTAGTTTAGGATGTTCTGTCTCCATGCATCATGTCTGTTTTACCTTTTGTTGTCGGATCTTTCCCTCGTTGAAGTGCATGTATAAGTTTGCATTGTTGGCCCGTGATAGCTAGCATCTTTTGTAAGGGCTTTTGTGATGTCCGTTTGTTTTATTTTCAATGAAGAAGACTTTTGCAAGCATTTTATATTCCTTAATTTCTTTTAGACATTTCATTTATTCTTTATGATCACAACCTTATTGTTTTTCTATTAAAAACATATATGTATATATTTTTACAAAAAAGATGACTTTAATACTTTGAAAAGAAAAGAAAAAGACCGAATGTTGTGAGGACGCTAAATATGAAAACCCTATGTTCTACTCAGGCCAAGAGAGGGGTGACAACGAGTGTTTAATGGGCCACTCCCATTGAGTGAACTTTCCTCTCGGGCATTGTTGTCTAAGGTTCTTGAATGAAGTGATAACCCTAAAACTTCTACCACCTGAAGACCAATTTTGATATCAGTGTATGGGAGGACATTTGGCATTTCTTCAATTCCATTCATACAGGAAGAAAATAAAAAAATACCCATTGTTGTCCCCGTTTGAGCCAATCAAATTTTTTCTTCTGATTGGACCCAAACCAAGGATCACCCCTACACTGGGGGCAGAAAAGGATAGAAGTCTATAGACAAATAACTGACATTGGATTCTGATTATGCTATGAGAATGATGTCTTGTGAACTAAGGGGCGTTAAAAGAGAAAAGATTCATTGGATACACTTTCAGATTGCACAGCCAAAAAAAATCAAAAGGAAACAACAAAAGAAAAGTCGGTTCTCAAAGAGCTACCCAAATCAAGTCAAAAGTTACCGACACAAAAGTTGAATAAATCAAAAGCAAAGGCACTAAAATGAAAAGTGCAATTTTGAGGAAACAGCAGAAGGAAAGTCGGTTCTCAAAGAGCTACCCGAATCAAGTCAAAAGCTACCGACATAAAAGTTGAAGAAATTAAAAGCAAAAAACACTAAAGTGAAAAGTGCAGTTTTGTAAAAGGAGAGAAACAGATAAAGAAAAAGGACAAGAGGATTCCCTATCCAAATGAATCACTGCTTAGATGAGCCTCGAAAGATTGTTCACCTTTGAGCAAGAGCCTGCACTAATACAATGTGAAGGTGCAATTTGATCCGAAACTACACTTGATAGGAAATGAACTCTAGGGTGAAAACCCCAAAAAAAAAAACCAAAAAAGAGGGGCAGTCTAGAGCGATCCAAAGAAGTAAGAGAGGAAACAACATTTCATCAAAGCATTATTGAGACTTCAGATTAGAAGAAATAATCCTTGGTTTCACCACCCTTAAACACTTGTTTGGGCCTATTCACCCTTTCTTTCATAGCCGTGAGCCTTAACCTACATTACAAGCCATAAAAGACCATTTGGACCATACACGGAAGGATGAATTCGTCTTCAGATCACATTCCGCCTATCGGGGTTAACCTTTCTTCAAGGATTGCCACACTTCTAATGCCTGATTGAGATCAGAAAAGAGGGAAGGATGGGGCATGGTAAGTTAGTGAGGTAAAGAGAGCCACCTTTAAATTGGGTAGAAACTAAGTATGAGAGTCGCTCCTCTTGGAAGCCTAATAGCCCAGAAAAGATTTCATATGTGCACCCCTGCAACATTCGGAAAATTTCACTCGGGTCAGCCTTTTTTTCAAAGACCCCAAACTTGATTTTCACTTGACATGATTCTTTAAAATGTATACTTATACATAATAAAATTATTTTTACCATATCACTTGCATAAGTCTTCTACATGGGAATGAACAAGCGGACTGACCATGGCTCGAGGTAAAGCCATGAGTACCCAGAGGAGCACCCTTGGAGGTTCAAACATTGCTACTAGATGACGAATACCACCAATTGAAATACCATAACCGTCTTCGGTGAAGTGTTGAGCTACGAAATCGACCTTCGCTAAGAAGTGCTGGAATAGAACATGAGGGTAGAAATTTTGACATTGAGAATCGGGGAACAGAAGTTACCCTCGGAGCCTAAGTATATTGCCGAAAGGATGTCTTGAGAACGACCACGCGCGTCGCGTTAAGGGCACGAACTGAGATGAGGCAGTAATCAACTCGATAAAAGGCAACGGAGATATGCCTAAGAAAAGGAGGAAGATAGAAAAGAAGAAGAAGAGAAGCCAAGACGAGGACCCCAAAGGCACTTTGGGGCAAATGAGCGAAATTCAGAAGAGGCGCTCTTGACCACGAATTTAGAGGAACAAGGGCCAAAAATTGGTGGCATCTTTGGACCAAAGACACCAGTTAAAGCAGTCGACATTAACCAGAGGACAGTTAAAAGGTACATAAGCCTAAAGCAAGTGGGGACAATGTGATTCTAATCAGTGTAAGTCCTCCCTTCAAGAAGAAGCGAAAAAGAGAAGTTGACCTCACGACGAAAACTCAAAGGAGTACCCAAAAAGAGAAAAAGAGGAAGAAAGAGGACAAAAGAGAAGACATAGTGAAAACCCAAAAGACACTTTGGGGATTGAGGCGAAATTCAAGAGGAACGCTTCAGATCACAAACTCGTGACAAATGAGACAGAAACTAAAATCCAAGAATTTCAGAGTAAAGGAGACAGATACTCAAAGCTCGAGACAAAGATATATGGCACATGCTCATCTATTCGGGCATTTGGAGAATAGAACCGCCTATCCGTTCAGGCACTTGGAGAATGGAAATCTGCTCATCTATTCGGGCATTAGGAGAATAGAACCCGCCTATCCGTTCAGGCACTTGGAGAATGGAAATCTGTCTATCTAATCAGGCAATCAAAAGTCAGTAAAAAAGAAAAGAAAGAAAAGAAAGAAAAAAGAAAAAATAGAAAGAAAGGAAAAAGGAAAAAAAAAAGAAGAAAAGAAAGAAAAAAACAGAAGAAAGAAAAAAAAAAGAAAAACAAGAAAAAAGAACAAAAAAAGAAAGAAGGGTTCAAAGTGAAAACCCGAGTGGCACTTTGAGGCAAACAATTCCAGAAGTGGATGAGAAGAAGAGGAACAAGGGTCAAGTAGTACTCGAGAGGGGCATCATTGTCCGTGGGGTAACAAGGGTTTTGTACATAAGAGTTTGAATCAGAATTGATGAAAGATAACACAAGGCTAGAAAAAGTGTAGATGAAGTTTTTAAATACGACAAAAGTCACTCGACTCGAATATTTGAACGAAGAATGAGCGGCAGAAGTTTGGGGGCCAGTTTTGCCGAGACACGAGATTGATGAGTGGTGGTAGTCCCAAGATAACGACCACCGACCCTAGAAAATAATGACAAACTAAATCCATGCATCTTTTGCATTCTCGTAAACACATGCATCTTTGCATCCTGAGATATGCTTATGCATCGTCGATAGCTAGATGTCACCCATGCTAGGAGCATACTAAATCATACCATAGCATTTTGTTTCCTCTAAACAGACGTTTGAAGATTGGTAAAAGAACATATCTACGGCTTCACGAGAGGAGAAGCAGATTTCACAAGAGTCAAGAGTCCCTCGACTTTCATTTTTGAAAGACAACTTGAATACCTCTCGGGACGAAGAGAAAACGATAAAGCGAGAACTAAAAGGATTTCAGGCGAAGCCTTTCAAGCCGCCGCTCTAGAATGTCAGGCGGAGTCTTCATATTCGCCACTCAAGGATTTCAAATGAAAGCTTTCAAGCTTGCTGATAGATTTCAAGATAAAGGATCCTACAGAGAAAGGGTCCAAACAAGCTCTATATAGGGGGAACTTGCGACTTCAGGATCTCGAAAGTGGAAGGTCCTACGGAGAGAGGACTTGTAGATCTTTGATTTCAGAGGGGAGTTCGGTAGAGAAGGAACTGCTACTCGAAGAGTACGCTAAGGAAGAGGAGTTTAGTGGAGAAAAAACTCAGAATCCTAAGGCTTCAGGATCTCAAAAGCGGAGGGTCCTACAGAGAGAGGACTTGGAGATCTTTAATTTCAGAAATACGTGGACGAGAGTTCTATATAGAAAGAATTGTCACTCGAAGAATACGCCAAGGAAATGAGTTCTATAGAGAGATGACTCATCTTCTTAAGGCTTCAGAGAGAAAATACTCAGTCTAGCGTGTTGCAGCTCCGGGAGAGTAAATCGTCCAACAGAGAAGTTGGACAGATTTAGTTATGACCAATTTGCTTTTAGACCGCGAAGGGAAGGCAAAGTTGTTTGGATGACTAGCTTGTTCTTACAAAAAGGGAAGACAAACGTATTTGGAACCCGCCTATCCGTTCGGGCACTTAGAGAATGGAAATCTGCAAAAAAAAAAACTCTCTGTCTACCTGTTCGGGGCATCCGGAGGGAGAACTCGCGATTAGAAGGCGTTGGGAAGAGGAGTTGAATCACGTGGCTGCTTTGGGAAGGCGAACCGTCCAACAGGGAAGTAGGACAAAATTAGTGCTTATGGTCTTTGCTTTATTCTTGTTACACAAGTATAAGCAAAGAGGGGCAGCTGTAATCACTAATTTTGTCCGGACCTTGAACCCCTTTTATTTGTGTTGTTAATGGGCTTATATGGGGCTGTTATGAAATATAAAAAAAAGGAAAAAGAGGAAAAAAGAATATATATATATATATATCTATATATCATACATAATATTATCTTACTATTATGAGTGTTATTTATTGTATATAAGTGCATGTGACATATTAGATATATGTGTAATTAAGTAATAATGTGAGTGTGAACATGTATAATTATGATTATTATTAGTAGCATTATTATTTTATAATATTATTCATTTTAAAAAAAACCCTAAACATTACAAATATGTTTTAATATTATATTATTATGTGTTAGTATTATCATTGCTATTATTTTTATTTACTATTGTTAATTATTATTGTTATTATGATTAGTGTGCTTTTGTTTTACTATTATTAATCGTTATTATGATTATTACTTATTAATATTATTTGTGTTATTATTATTATTATCATTATTATTATAAAAATAAAACATAATAAATAAAAGCCCAAAAGATTGGTTAAAAGTAAATAATGAGAGTCCAAAAAATAATAAAGAGTCCATTACAAGCCCAACAAGCCCAGCAGACAAAAAACCTAAGCTAACCCTAATTCAATCTTATGTGCAGCCGCCGCACTCCCACAGCCGTCGGATCGAACACTTGATCAACGGTGCAGATCAGCTCCAGATGAAACCCTAGGAGAGCCCCATCTTTAGTCTCGCGCCGCCAAACCCACAGCCGTCAGATCTGTTTAGATCTGACGGTCTAGAGATCGTCTGAAGAAAACCCTAATAAGGGTGTCACCAAGCCATAGCGCCGCGCATGCCTCATCCGTCCGATCTGGAACGCATCGGACGGCTCAGATGAGCCCAGAGATCCCACGCTCATCCACGCGTTGTCCCCTCGGCTCCCACCACGCGCGTAGCCGATCCCGTGACCCCTCTGTCTGCCTCCTCTGCCGCCCCTGACACAACCACGCCGGCATGCCTCTCCCATTCCGGAAACACCAACATGCAACACCAAAACACAGTGGTCAGGGACCCGAAAATAGCAAGAAAAGTAAAAGAACAATAAATCAAAGCTTGTATAGGTCAACCAGACAGAGCCTCAGAGAAAATTAATTTTCATAGTAGCAATACAAAGAAAAAAATCTTTGAGGTATCGGTTTTTGATTTGAATCTTTTCATGCATGCAAATCTCAAAAAGGAAGAAAATAAAAGTTAGAGTTTTTTTTTTACCTTTGGTTGACGGTTCGACTTCTCCTCTGGTTCGGATTTCTCCCCAGCGATAATCCCTTAGGGGTGAGCCCTAGGGTTCCGAACGCCCAAAAGAGCAGAGACTGGTCTTCTCTTCTCTTCCTTGTGTTCGTCTTCAAGACGACGTGTTCCAGATCCCTCCGGTGACAAACCCAAGGCCCTAACGGCCGGCGTGGGTGAATCGGAGGTCATGGTTTTGTTTTGAGCCGGTCTAAAAGGGGTGAGGCTATCATCTTTTCTTTGGTTTTACCCGAAGTCGGCTGAAAAAGAGGGGTCTGATTTCTGTTTTGGTTTTTTTTTAAAAAAAAAAAGAGGAAGTTTTTTAGGGTTCCGGCGCCGGCAACGGCGACCGGAACCCCTTTGCGGCGCCGGAAAGAAATAAGAGGGAAGAAAGGCTTTTTTTAGGGTTTCAAAAAACAAAAATGGCAAAGGGGGTATAAGGTTTATTTTAGGGCCTTTTTATAGAGTTTTAATTTTTTAAAAATGGGCTAATCCCCTTTTGGTCCCTCCGCGTTTTAAAAATGTCCTCGTAAGGGCTTCCGCGTTTTAAAATCGCGCCCGCAGTCCCCGTATGTTTTTGAGTCTTTTTAATTTCGTCCTTGTCTCTTTTTAATCATTTCCCGGATGGTAAAATTCCCTTTTTAGTCCCCATGGGTTTCCGCCCCGTTTTAATTGAGTCCAATTTCGCATTTTAATCAGCTTTTCTTAAATGGTTTTATTTCTGATTTGGTCCCTATCCTTTCGCATATTTTGTAATTTGGTCCCTGCCAGCTTCTATTTATTCATTTAATTATTTATTTTTTTGGCATATCATTCTTGGTCATATTGTTGTCATATATGCATCTTCGTACTCATGCATCATGCTTTTTATGATTACGTCGAATATATACATATTGCATGCTTGTTTTTTTAATGACATTCGAGTATATGTTTTGCCATGTTTTTTTTTCTTTATATGTGGTATGCGATCATATGTTTTATGTTTAGCATTTAATTTTATGCATTTAATATAGCTTTGCCATGAGTTGTGCATGTATGTTCTTTAATGTGGCATGCATCCTAATATGTCATGATAGGCTGCATCTCGAATTATAAAATGCAATGCGAGCGTCTTTTTATTCGGGAACGAACGAGGTCAGTACCAGTCGTAGTGGTGGTGGTTCGGACGTTCCTTCTCGAATATTAAGACCTTTAAAATTCACTAGCTCGTATAACCAAATTTTGATACGATTCATCACTTTAATTCGCAAAATTTAATATTAATTAAGCGGTAATGTTTTTGGTACCGATTTTCGGGCACGACGGGGGTGCTCATCCTTCCCCGCGTGTAACCGACTCCCGAACCCTTTTCAAAAGAAAAATCTCTGGTTTTATTTCGGTGTCCGGTCTACCATTTTTTTAAATGGCCGGTGGCGACTCCCCTATTTTTTACAAATCCGACTAAAACTTTCGAAACCATTAAAACCCGGTTCTTCTAAGTGACACCGAGGTATTTTTTTTAGTCGCAACACAAATATGAGACAAATAATGTATCCAATCAAGCAAAAAAGTAAATAAATATTTAGCAAAAGCAGAAGGCAAATTGTTAATCACTGTCTAATTATGTTGATTAAAGTAATGATGAACATAGAAATGTATTTAATGAGTTGTTTTTTGAAAATAATAATTAAATAATCTTTTGGATTCCAAAAGAAAGAATGGGTTGTTTAAGCAATGAATAATGATGTCCATAATCATGGTTGTGAGTCATTTGAGAACGTCTGGACCATCCCCTTAATAAAAAAATCATTATAATTTATAAATCCATCAAAGAATTTCAGATAAAGGCAATTTTGGGTGAAAAATCCCTTTTTAATTATTATTAGAGAAAATGACTCCTAAAAACTTTTATTTGACAAAATGACCCCCAAACTTGCCAGGTCGACAGACCTCGCGTTGCGTAGGACGCGAGGTATGATATCGCGTTCTGCACAACGCGATTTCAGTCGACGTGGCATTGTTGTTTGTGTTAACGGTTTTACAGGACCTCGCGTGCAGAACGCGAGGTCCCCGAGAAATTGAAACGGCGGCTGAATATATCGCACAGACCTCGCGTTCTGTAGGACGTGAGTTCTGTGCAAATCTGACCTGAAGAACAAGGGAAAACAAGTGTGGGTAGGCCTGTTCGAGCCCAATTTCGAGCGTGTAAATTGTATATTTTTAGCGATCTGGGGTCGTAGTACTGGAAATTGTCTATCGTATGATACCAACATGGTTAATTTCCGTCCATTCTACAATGGTTTAAAATGGCTTCGAAAACCCTATGCCATCATCTTTTTTTTATTGAAGTTGCATTTTAACTAATGTCGATTTTCGGTTTAGTAATCCCATTAATTTTATTAAAAACAAAAATTAAATAAACATTATAAAGTTTAATTATAATATGTAAACAAAATTATAAAACGTAAACAAAATTATAATACGACATTATAAAATTCAAATGTGTTTTACATAAATATTAAAAACATAAGTACAAAACACTAAAAAAAAAGACTAAAAATGCCTATGTCCACCCGTTCTGCAGTCGGTGGATGACGGTCACGATCCGGATACCTCCTCTGTCCATCGTGTGGTGGTCTCTGGTCCCCATCATCCTGACCATCGTGCGCGATATGCAGATCTGTGCTGGGCCCAAGCGGGGAGTAAAACAAGCTACCGATCGGCGTACTCTCCACAATGGGAAACCCATACTGAGAGTGCAGCTGTGGATAATCGATAAGCTGAAGGTCATTCGTGGGCGTATGGGGTCGATAGGCATCAGAGAAGCCGAACTGGGGTGGAGGCATCGTCTGCTGGAAACACGATGGACCGCTATGAAATGGTGCGGCAGAAGATGATGCCCCTGCAGTGTCATATCGTGGTCTCGGACCGCGCTACGTCGACTGCCTCTGGCTCTGCCTTTGGCTCTGGCTCGCTCGACGGCTCCCGCGTGGGCGGTTTTGGGGTTGCTGGGGAAGCCCTTCATCGCGCTCGGCCTGAGTAAGGATATGTGGCATCCCATTGTTCCTATACCACTGATCATAATTGAAAGCGACCGAATTACCCCCTTCCATAATTTGTTGGAGAAATTGTGGGCGTCTGTCAAATCGGTGAGCCCAAAGCGCTATCCAGATAGCGTGGTGGTCGGCCCAGTCAACCTCCGTCTTCCCTTGGCGCGTAAGATTGTGGAAGTTGTCCATATTTTGCGGAGGGGCTGGAACATTTTGGAAGTACCCGAACTGTCGGAGTACCCTATCCGTAGAATGCCACACGCAAATTTCGTAGTTCAGCAGCGGCACGACGGAAATCCAGAGGTCTCGGTGTCGCATAATATCTGGTGGAGTAATCTGCCGAGTCTCCTCTGACTCGTAGGGCCTCCACACGAACTAAAAAGAATTAAAGCGTTTGTAACCGCTATATGAAATATTATTGGAAAAATAGTATGAAAAAAATCAAAATAATCGTTGAATTACCTTGTCCTCCGTCAAGGCATCGAAAGCATGCATGTATGCTTTCTGGGAGTTCGGCAGGCCGGTGTGGGTCAGTGTGGTGGTCCACCTATAAATAATGAAAAACATCGTTAAATAAAATAATTTAATAATAAAAAATATAGTAGATTACGTAGTACCTCCGTAGAAGCGGAAATAACATAGCGGTGGGCTGCCTAAGCTGTGGACTCAAAGTAGGCATATGAAACCAAACCCAAGCCTGTAGGAATAAACAACATCCACCCATCGATGCTCTGGAGGCGTCAACGTTTCTGCAGAGGTCTCTGATAAGAAACGCCAAGATAGCTGACCCCCAAGATTTTCGTCCAGACTCCTCTAAATCTGTAAGATGACGAAGCCACATAACGTGCACTTTTGTGCGGGATTTGTCGGGCATTAATGTCCCGCCAATAATGCGCAAGATGTGGGCTCGCGCACACCGCTGTGAAAATAAAGATTTAATAAAGACATTCTAATTAAAAAATTGTAAGTTCATCCTAAATTTAAAAAATGCATCCAAAGAAATTAGTAACTTAATCCTAATTTGCAAATAAATATTTGTAATTTTATCCTAAATATTTAATGTAGGCAACATAAATATTTAATAAAGTCATCATAAATATTTAATAAAAGCATCCTAATTTTGAAGTACTGATTTGTAATTGCATCCTAAATTTATTAAAAGGATTCTAAATATTTACTGAAGTCATCCTAAAAATTTCATAAACCATCCTAATGTGCAAATAAATATTTTTAATTTAATCATAAATATAATAAAAGCATACTAAATATATAATAATGGCATCCTAATTTTAAATAGAAAAAATACCTGAAGTGCAACTTCATCCGCATTGGGGGGAGGGGTTCCAAACTGATCCTCCAAGTACGATAGATCGATTTTCCCTCCGTCCCACACGTCCTCAGGGGGCATCACGCCCATTTCTTCAGCAAATAGAGTTGGCCAATGTGCCAACGCTGCACTAGTAATTACGCTGCCGTTTATAGGCAACCCCGGAATGTAGGCAACATCCTCCAACGTGATTGTTGCCTCGCCAAATGGAAGATGAAACGTGTGCGTCTCGGGTCTCCACCGTTCTATCAGCGCACTGATCAACGACGGTCTAACCTTCACCCCATATATACCGAGCTATGTGCCCAAAACCAGCGCGCTCAATCCAATACATAACAGCATCAACGGGTGCGATGTTGATACGGTTAAGGTAACATTGTAAGTTACATTCGTATCCCTACAAAAAAAATAAAATAAAATAGTTAGTAAAATAAAAGAATATAATTTAATTAAAAAATTTAGAAAATAAAAGAGAAAAAAATAATACCTCTGGAGTGTTTCGCCAAAATTGACTGCAGTGACTCGTTTGGTTGCGTAGCAAGGGCTCCATGTTATCCAACGACATATAAAAGTTGCTGACAATTTTTTGTAAGAATGCTATAGAACTCGCGTTCTGTGGTTTTTTTTAGAAAAAACCCTCCAATTTATAGAAGACCTCGCGGCTTTTGGGATGCGAGGTTAAAGAACCTCGCGTTCTGAAGAACGCGATATTCATATACCTCGCGTCTTATAGAACGCGAGGTTCATTAAAAAGGCGCGTCAATGAACAAACGCGTGAACTGAACGGTCAAAAGTGACCTCGCGTCCTATAGAACGCGAGGTTCTAAAGAAATCGCGTTCTACAAGACGCGAGGTCGTGGGGTTTTTTAAATGAAGAGTTTCGAGGCGGGAAACTCATTTAATATTAAAAATTTTATTTATAATAATAACAATAAAAATAAAAATAATAATAGAAATAATATAAATAATAATTATAATTAAAATAATAATAATATTAATAATAATAACAATAATAATTATAAGAACAATAATAATGAATCATATTAATAATATCATAATAGTAATTATAATAATAAAAATTATTAGTATGATAGTAATAATAATAATAATAATAATAATAATAATAATAATAATAATAATAATAATAATAATAATAATAATAATAACAATAATAAAAAAAATTATTAGTATGATAGTAGTAGTAATAATAATAATAATAATAACAATAATAATAAAAATTATTAGTATGATAGTAGTAGTAATAATAATAATAATAATAACAATAATAATAAAAATTATTAGTATGATAGTAATAGTAATAATAATAATAACAATAATAATAATAATCGAAAAAAACTTCATAAATACGTGCTATATTTTCATTAGTAACTACAAATAACGACATAGCGCAATATTTTAGAAGTTAGTTGGAACAAAACTTCCAAAATACGCGCTATGTTGCCATTAGTAGCTGCAAGCGAAACTGCTTACGTGAATATGTTTACAGAGGGAGGTGAATATGCTATTTATAGAGGGAGGTGAATATGCTGACGTGTCAACCTCGCGTTCTGTAGAACGCGAGGTTATTCAAACCTCGCGTTGTACAGAACGCGAGGTCTATGAGATGTTGGTATATATATATATATGCACGGAGATGAATGTTTGTAACCAGTTAAGTTTAGGTCAGTTGAATATGAGTTCGTGTAATGCTGCGTTTTTTACAGTTGAAATTTTTATGTCCGAAATTTTGTTTCTTTATGATAGTTGGAGTTCACTTAAAGATTTGTGTTCCGCGGGGTACATACCCCCGCATGATACGTTCATTGAATAATATTTACCGACATATCGCAATATTTTGGAGGTTGTGTGCTGCAGTAGTGGCTTCAATGGCAGCTTCTGTAGCTGCCGTCGAGAGGATCCCCGGCTACAGTTTTGAAACGAAACGATTTTTAGGAAGCGAGGGCGGATTCAGATCGACATTCTGCCGTGGCAGCCAACATTTTTAGATGCGGCCGGTGCCGATTACATTTGTTAATGTGGATCAAAGCTGCTACCATTTCAGAAGAAATCTGATTATCGCGCTCTGCTTCTTTCAGTCGGGACCTCCGATCAAATTTGCCCACCGAAGCGGCTGAATATATTGTTTCGAATTTTGTAGATAATTTATGTAGTTGTCTCAATTTACTTATTAAAGAATACATGTTGAAAGTTTTGTTAAATGAAATGCGACTTAAATTTACTTATGTGGTGTTTTTCCTTTCCTATAAATACCCATGAATTCCACCATCATTTACTCATTCCAAATTCTCTCTAAACACCCAATCTTTGCTCACCTTATGGAAAAATTTCAGGCAACATTTTATTTTCTCGATACTTATTTTGAGTCAACAATCACCGGCAAAATGTCACTGAAAGATTTAATACAGTTGACAACAATCGAGGTTAGTAAACACACCGACAAACAAATTTCTTCCATGGAATGTTGAATCCCAACACCGTCAGCTAATGAAACGCACTACGTTATGAAGCTTACGAACGAAACAGACGTTCGTAACATGTATGACCGGCTCAATTCCGTTGGAGCTAGAGACGTCGATTTCAATGTTAAGTTTGTCAACGCCGGGGAAGGTAGTACGTCTGCACCCGTACAACCTGCTCCAAACACTGAACACGCACCGTCTTCACCGGATGTTGATGCGGCTGTGGAGGAGCTGTAACTTTTTATGTACAGGTGTAGACAAAGAAAACAACAGCTGATCGAAGAACTAAACCTAAGTTCAGACGTGTCCACTGACTACGATGATTCAGATTAACCATTAACTTATGAAATTATCTTCCAATTATGTTATATGACGTCTTATTTCATCCTTTATTAATGTTCAACGGACCTCAAGTTATGTAAAACTACTACTACTCAATTACATTGATAAACTACAATTGTCTAAGTTATTCAAACATAAATTTTTTGACGTAATCTCTGTCTCAAAAAATATAAAGGGACCTCACGTTATGCACCACTAGTAGTATTCAATTACATTACCAGACTACAATTGTCTCAAATTCTCGAACATGTTCTCAATTACACAAACAAACAAATAGTAAACAGTACGGTTATTATAACTTCTGACGGAATATCTGAAACAAAGCAATTAAAGTGACACCGCGTTCTACATAACGCGATATTAATGGACCTCGCGTTGTATAGAACGCGATGTACTAATATCGCGTTCTACAGAACGCGAGGTACTGGTTAACCCTGCCTCCCATCAACTCTATCCCTTACTTGTCGAAAGTTAGGGGACTGCCTCCCAGGCACACGCCATTCCTGACTTGTTCATCATTTACCTGCTTATCGGTTTTAGGTAATGGACAAGCAAAGTTACCTCTCGGAACCAATATTTGCCTTACACATCCAGATTCTCTAGGATTTCAAGGGCCAATAATTTTGCCTATATATGAAGAAGAACCATAAAACGAAAATATAAGTTTCCATTGGCAAACAATTCCTAGAATTTTCCAAGTATTAAAAATTCAAAAGTCTTTCATAAAATATTCAAATGGCCAGACGAGGCGTTACTACGCTAGTTTACTACGATGGGCAGATATTCGAGGGTACCGAACTCGGCGTCCTTTTTCATTGCGAAGATCCGGTAACGATAAAGCTTCTGAGGAGATTATCGTTCAAGAAGTTGGTCAAGGAACTGGAGGCAAAAGTCCCTCATTTCGATAATCACCGTTTGTCCGACGTGAAGTATCGGGTGCCAACATCTATAGACCCTTTACAGTACTCTATATGCCAAATTGCGGAAAATGCTGATGTGGAAATGATGATGGAAACCCAGTTCGAGTATTCAATTGGAACGCCCCTCGAGCTGTATGCATCGTTCTCCGAGTCTAATCCAGTTGTCGAAATACCAAGTTGGGGCCGGGCGAATTTCGACTTCGATCCGAATGCCAACGTTGCTAGCCCGACCGCAGGTCTACGACGTGATTTTAGCCTACTGTGCCGAGACAACGAGTTTGGTGCATCGTCATCTGCTCCTCCAAGGCAGTCGTGCGTAGCTAGTATCGGGTTCGACCTGAACCAACCCCCAAACGATGAATTCGATGCACCAACAAATGCATCGTATAATTCACACAATCCATACAATCCTTATAGTTTTGGGGGGGAGGGAACGTCGGCTCCTTACGTTGCGCACGACCATGAAGCATCATATGGCCGGCACTCAATGTATGTCCCTGGCACCAACTACGGTCAACCATCTATGGGGAGACATTCTTCTTTTGGAGGTGAGGGAGCGTCGTCTTCTTACGCTATGCACGATCATGATTCCTCATATGGACGACACTCAACGTATGTCCCTAGCACGGACTACGTTCAACCATCTATGGGAATACATTCTTCTTATCATGATCTTGATTTTGGTCTTGAAAATGCGGTTCGTGAGCGATCTCGTGAGAGGTCTCCCGCTCATCGACCCCAATCCTCGCCTCGAAGGGTAGTGATCGACGAAGCTCTACTATTCCAGCTCCCGGAGGATGCTTCTGACGAAGAACCGATTAGAGAACCTGGGCCCGACGGAGACGAGCTGGGGCCATTCTATCCCGAACCAGAAGACTTGACAGAGTTACCGGAAGACACTACCGTTCCACCACCAGATTTGGACGAAGAACCGACTGCCACCAACTTTCCTGTAGACACAACACCAATTTCTATGTTCCAGCCACCATCTCACTTCACAACGGTTGATATGGATGCAATGGACGTCCCTGATTTTCCCCATGACGACACAATAGATAGCCGAGTCAACCGTTCTAATGGTGAACTAAGAATTGGTATGGCGTTCTCGAACAAGGAAATTGCGGTGGCGGCAGTTAAGCAGTACAACCTTCGTCATAATGTTGAGACGACAGTTGATAAAACCCAATCCACATACTACAAGGCTTATTGCGTCTAAAAAAATCAAGGTTGTAAATGGAAAATCCGTATATCAGAGTTGAAGAGGGCAGAAAACCGTTGGAAAATAAAAAAACTTGAGGGGCCCCATACATGCACCGTTGCTAGCCTCAACCAGGATCACAAGAACCTGAATGCAAAGTACCTCGCGGACATCTTTTCGACACTGGTGAAAACAAATCCCACTGTGTCGGTCCCCACATGTCAGGTTGCAGCTCTAGCTGTCACCGGCTTCCGTCCAGGTTATTTGAAAGCATGGTATGCAAGGAAAAAGGCCAAAGAGGAAATGTATGGCCGATAGGAGGAATCTTACAAAGAGTTGCGCCCGTGGCTTAATCTCCTGCAGAAACACATCCCAGAATGGTTGTCAAACTTGATACGGTTCTGGCATACGAAAATGATCGTGTCGTCCGAGGTGTTTCTCAATTCCACCGGTTATTTTGGACTTTCCCCCAATGCATCAACGCATTCAAGCACTGCAAACCGATGGTCCAAATCGACGGCACATGGTTGTACGGAAGATATACACAGATCCTAATTCTAGCTATAGCACAGGACGGCAATCGCAAATGCGTTCCTGTTGCATTCGCAATCGTCCCGAATGAGGATTTGGAGTCTTGGACGTTCTTCCTTCAGAACCTACGAAAATATGTCCTTGATCATGTAATACGAAGAAGGGATGAAGGGGTGTGTGTTATTTCTGACAGAGGCACAGCGCTGTTGTGGGCGATAGAAAATTTGGGTGACTATTGGAAGCCTCCATACATTCACCACCGTTTTTGCTTACGGCACATAGCCGCAAACTACCTGCTGAAATACAAGAATCATGATGAACGTCAAATGGTGCTTGATATGGGTACGTCCTTTATGTCATTTTCATTTACTATATTACTTGTTACTCGCTTTCATTTACCACCTTTTTGCATGTGTTTTTCGCCCATAACTATTCAACTGTCATCCCGTAGGCAACTCGCACTACAAACAAGAGGTGGCTGACCTGCTCGAGGAACTGAGAGCGAGAAACAAACATGGCGCAGAATACCTTGAAAAAATCCCAAAGGAAAAATGGCTTCGATCGTATGACGAGGGTAAACGTTATGGTCACATGACAACGAACTTGGCTGAGGCAGTGAACTCATCACTGAAGGGAGTGCGGCAGTTGCCTATCACTTCCATTGTCAAAGCGACCTATTATCGTTTAGCTACCCTTTTTGCAACCTTGGGAAGGCAAGCAACTGAGTACATGGCAGGTGGACACAAAGTCCATCCAGATTTCCGCACAAAACTGCAGATTCAATTGGGTCAATCAAGACAGATGCAAGCAACTCTCTTCTCGCGAGAAGGACACTTGTTTTGTGTTGCGGAATTTTCCAGGCGGTTGGAAGGCATTCAGCACAACGCTTACGTGGTAGATCTGAGGGCAAGAACCTGCGAGTGCAGAATTTTCCAAACTTTCAAATACCCGTGCGCACACGTCATTGCTGCTTGCACTAACCAACGGATAGAATACATGCATATGGTTGATGCGGTATACTTACTCAAAACGGTGTTTAAGGTTTACGAAAAAGAGTTTCCTCCAATCGGAAATGAGCTTGATCTGAATGCTGTGGACACTGAACTGATCATACGCCCAGATCCAGCACTACTACGAGCCAAAGGATGTCCACGTTCTACAAGATTATACTGTGCCGAGGATATGGTCGAACATCGAGAGAAAACCGGACAAAAGAAGCATTGTACTATATGTCGAAATCCTGGACACACAGCTCCTAAGTGTCCTAATCGCTCAGCCCCTCGTATTAATTAATTATTTTTAATTTGTATATGTGAGTTCGCCCATGACAATCGAATCAATAAAGTCAGTCTACTTCGATTTATACAGTACGTCATCTTATATTTTCAATCATTCAAAAAAATATGTTATGATAGTGTTTTCGAATCAACTTTAAATCAGCGTACAATGGACAAAAATTGACCGTGTCAGTGTCATACGATAGAGAATTTCCACTACTACAACCCCAAACTCGATGTTACCTAAAAATTTTAAATTTATACGTATGAAATTCTGCTCGAACATGCCTATCGACATTAGTTGAAATGCAACTTCAATAAAAAAAGATGATGACATAGGGTTTTCGAAGCCATTTTAAACCATTGTAGACTGGACGGAAATTAACCATGTTGGTATCATACGATAGACAATTTCCAGTACTACGACCCCAAACTTGATGATCGCTAAAAATATACGATTTACACGCTCGAAATTAGGCTCGAACATGCCTACCCACACTTGTTTTCCCTTGTTCTTCAGGCCAGATTAGCACAGAACTCGCGTCCTACAGAACGCGAGGTCTGTGCGATATATTCAGCCGCCGTTTCAATTTCTCGGGGACCTCGCGTTCTGCAGAACGCGAGGTACTGTAAAACCGTTAACACAAACAACAAGGCCAGGTAGACGAAAATCGCGTTGTGCAGAACGCGATATCATACCTCGCGTCCTACACAACGCGAGGTCTGCCGACCTGGCAAGTTTGAGGGTCATTTTACCAAATAAAAGTTTTTGGGAGCCATTTTCCCTAATAATAATTAAAAAGGGGTTTTTCACCCAAAATTACCTCAGATAAAATAATGACATTTTCTCGATTTCAATATGAACAATTGTATGCCACAAATTTAATTACCTATTAATATAAACAAAAAAGGTAAATCTTATAGATAGCACTAAATTTTAAATTTAGTGCGATTATACCATTAAACTAAAAATTAATATTATTTTAGTGATGAACTTTAGTTTAGGCTTCACCTATATTATTAGATTTTAAAAAAAAAATTCACGTCATCGCACGCAGACTGTTAAAATTCATCCATACAATAATTTTAATAGTATAGTAGTATAATAGAAGTATAATTCAATACTAAAATAATATTAATTTTTAGTTCAGTACTATAATACTAAACTTAAATATAGTTTACCCTAAAAATTCTCTAAGCTAAAACACCCCCCTAAAAAATGGTTTTTATGGCTCCAAATGAAGAGGCAAAACTGCAGTTTTTGAGCCTCTGCCGTGACCAAAAGAGAAGAAAGATCTTCTCACGACTCTGCTACTACTGCTGCAACCTTCAATGGGGCTAACCTCATTGACTTGCCTCTTCTGTCTTATAGCTTCTTGAACTGCTAAATACAGCTGCTGATCCGGCGATGAATCCATTGAAATCGACCTCCTTATTGGCTGAATCGCTGCAAACTCTTCGCTTTTGTCTCTACTGTCGATCCATTCATCCCCCATGCTTGTCCCTTTCTGCAACTTTCTTGCTTCTTTCTTCACAGGTGAAGGACCATTTGACATGGAACTTGTATTGTTATGGTTGTTGTTGTTGTCTAATTCAATCACCACATAATCTTCATCGCCATTGATGGCCGAACTCGGATCCTGTGGAGCCGAGCTCGGGGCGTTGCCATTGATGGTGTTGCTCGAAATGCTCGTTCTGCAAAGTGGACAGTTTGCGTTGCTTTGGAGCCAGACATCGATGCAATCGATGTGGAAAACATGGCTGCAGTTCGGTATTCTTCTCAGCTTCTCGTCTTCTCGGAACTCGTTCAAGCAAACAGCGCATTCACATAGGCTTCCTCCGTCTCCGTAGTCGTCTCCATTGTTTTTCTTGAATTGAAATATTGGGATTAGCCTTATCACAGATTCTTCCAGTCCTCGGTGCTCGAACGCCGAAAAGTAAGCCGTCGAAGCGTCTTCGGGTCGTCTTCGAGACAGCGAGAATCGCCTCGGGAGATCGATACGGTGCCAGTTGAGGCAGCACTTGATGACGAAGACGTAGTAGCTGACTAACAAGAAACCGGTGGCTAAAATGCCAATGACGGTGATTGCTATGATGGGGAAACTCGTGTCGGATGAATGCGAACGGAAGCCCAGGATGGAGTTCCCGGGCGTTGTGACCGGTGGAAGTGCTTGTTGTGAGACTCGGATCGTGTTGGTGTAGCTTTTACTTACAAGATCCATGAAAAAAAGATCAAACAATGGCGACAGAAGGAGTTGGTCGGATCTTGAGAAGAATCAAGACATGCAGAGTTATGTACTGAAAAATAAACCCTGTAATGTTTTGATAATTGATGAACTGATAGATTGGTGAAGAGATTAATGGTGGAAAGTCAAGAAAGAAAGAAGCAAAGAGAATGGGAAAAAAGAGGAGAGAAGAACTAAGGTGGACTTTAAATTTGCAGATTGGCAATGAAAAAGGCTATAATATTATTGAAATATTTATGTGTACATAATAATTTGGTGAGTTTTCGTTCAGGATTTCACCAGAAAGTTGGCGGCTGCAAATAAAAAAACATGTTGCAGACTATACTCTATAGTCTATACGGATGGAAATTCTCTACCCTTTTTCGGTGCCCCTACATATGCCCCACGCTCAAAGTTAACTTTAGGGTTTAGGGTTTAGGGTTTTAGGTTAAGGGTTATGGTTAGGGTTTAGGGAATTTAGGGTATGGTGTATTTTTTAGAGTATAGGGTGTAGGGTCTAAGATTTAGAATTTAGGATTAGTACTTAGATTTTAATTTTGTAGTATTTTTTAGTGTTGGGGCATATGTAGGGGCACCGTAAAGGGAATGACGAATTTTATCCAGTCTATAGTGTCTTGATTGTTGTTGTTTTTATTTTTTTTTAAATCATTGTTTTATTAAAGTGATAAACTAAATTGTTTGATTATTAAATAATCAAAATAATTTTGAAAAATTTAGTTCTCTTTATAGCCGTCGCATTTTTTTTTATTTTTTTACTTAATCGGTAGTGACAATCAATTACAGTATTGGTTGTCGACAAAGGCGGAGCTAAAAAATTATTTAAAGGGTGTTATTTTTTGTATTGTAATTAAGGGGTGTCAATTATTTATAAATGAGTGTCATTTATTTATTTTTTAAGTATTTTTCTATATAAATTATATAGAAAAAAGAATTTCCTAACAAACTTTGGGGTGTCATTTAGCCACTCATGGGGTTAGGTGGCTCCGCCCATGGTTGTCGACCACCAGTGTTTATTATTTTTCTTGCACTTTATATTTTTGTTTTCTCAATTTTAATAAAAAACTATGCTTTTATAGCATGCGTTTTCTCTGCTTTTGTGGCACGCTTTTCATTGGCTTTTGGTTCGTTTCATCTGTCGTTTGGCACAATTTCAACATATCTTAGCGGTCGTTTGGTGCTCGTATATAGATCATCATGGCGCTAGCCTTCTGATTTGATTCTGTCAGTGGTCATAGAAAAAATTGATCTTCACTCGTTTGATGGTTTATTAGCTGATGTAATCAGAACTGTGTAGTGGAGCAATCTGCTTGATAGTTTAGTTCGCTCACCACTTCTTTTTCATCCCGTAAAGTGTCTCGTTTGGCTAGAGACAAGGAGATTCATGAAGGTTTATAGATTTTGATGGTATGTTAATTTCCATGGAAGTGTTTGCTTTTCTTCGCATCTTTATATGAGATTTTTAGTGGACTAATTCTTTTTTTCACTTTTTGATGCATTGTATTTGTAATATCTTTCATGGTGTTTGATAAAATTAAGATGTCATTGTTTAAAAAATTTATTATTTGAATCAGATACGTCAGAGGTTAATTAATTAACTACCTTTTCAACCCAATTTGCTCCATTTACAACTTTGTTTAAAGAATCTATTGTCTCATCAAACTAAACTAATTAGATTTTAATGTCGGGAAAAGTTGCTAACTTTATAAATTAAAGAGCAGTTTGATATTACTTTTGAAAAGTGCGGTGAGAATATGATTTTGAATTAAAATTTGGATATTATAGTTGCCGTTAAAAAGTATTTTTAAGTAACCAATAAGAGTTGGGTACAATGGCAAGACACATTGCTCTCTCAAGAAGAGAACTCAGACGACATTGTTGGAAGGGAGAGTTACGGATCTCGAACATGTACCATAAAACCGACATGTACTTTTCTAAAAGAATTATGTTTAAGTAGATAAAATATCTATTTTAGATATTTATTTTAAAATATAAAAAATCAATAATAAAAAGGAAAAATGAATCCCACTCAAAAGTATTTTTGAAAAAAAATTAAAATTTAAAAATTTAGGCTTTTGAAAAAGGATTATTATCTTACACATTAGTGGTGAAAAAATTTTCACGAGCATAATTGTTTTGTGTTTATGTTTCATTTTAGGGATTAGGAGTTTAAGTTATATGATTTAAAATTTAAGGTTTAAGGTTAGAATTTAAGGTTTATGGTCTAGGTTTAGGGTGAGTATTTATGATTTTATGAAGATGTTAGATTTTAACTTGAAAATGGATATACTTGTGTAAACTTGTATCAAATATTTGATTTTCGGATTTTTCCATAATATTATGTTTTAATTTATTTTTTTCCCAAAATATGGCATCAGCCATTTTATTTCCCAAAATATTGCACTTTGAATAGTGAATATGAAGATGATTTCAAAAGGGTCCGACTTTAAACAGTAGATGGACTAAATTGAATAAAATATTAAAGTTAGGACCAAGAGAATCCGACTTTGAATAGTAATTTTGCAGCAAACATGCTGAAATTTATCAAATTACTGTTCAAAGTCGGACCCTCTTGGTCCCGACTTTAATATTTTATTCAATTTAGTCCATTTATTGTTTAAAGTCGGACCCTTTTAAAATCATCTTCATATTCACTGTTCAAAATGCAATATTTTAGAAAATAAAATGGTTGATGCCATATTTTAGGAAAAATTAAATTAAAACATCATATTTATGAAAAAACTCCGATTTAAAACATCATATTTACCCTTTAAAAAATATTTTACAAACTAAATTAAAAAGTAATTTTAACAATGTATCAAATATTCCCCCTATTCAAAAATGGTTTTAGCTCCATCACTTCCCACCTAGTTGGTTGAGAAAATGATTTATCATTTTTTAAAAGAAGTTAAACAAATCATGTTTTAACTTGATTTAACATTTTTTTCTTACCAAATTGTAATATATATATATATATATAAGATTAATATTTATTTATATTTAGTAAAACCCACAAATTTTTACAATATAGAATTTGCGTAAATAAATGGGATGATATACACTTCAATATGGACCTACCTAACCGTACTAATAACAATAATTTCAACATTAATTTGTCCATCATGCAAAGTTTTGCTAAACTATAAAAACCAGAATCTATTCTTAGTGAAAAAATGGATAATATTTATTTTAAAAAATTCGGGTTTAATTATTTTGTCTGTAAAGTGTATAAATTACTAAAAGTTAAAAATATATTTAAACAAATACCACACTATAATCATCTTTACACAATTAAAAAAATCTACCTAGAGAAATTATATCGTTTGAAAACCTAAGCTAAAGTACAGACAATTAATTGGAATCATTATCATTAAGGTTGGCTATTTCAAATGCTTGCATGTCTAAAGGGGAAATGATTTCAAAAAGCCTTAACTGTTTATTGGTTAATTAATTTGAATAAAAACTGTAATGATTTATTTTGAGGACTATTCTTTCAATTCATTTTGTTTTATTCACAATATCGGAAAAGAATTTAACATTTCATCCCACTTAATTAGCCTATAATTGATTAATTTTTTCATCTTGTTTTCCTGCCAAAATATATATTTGTAAATTTGTTGATTAGCGTTTCATATCTGCCTTACTCTTAGTCCTTTAAAAACATACACACAACTATAAATTATGTCACTCGAACTCAAATTACTTAAGAGGAACAACATCTTTTATCAACGGGACAATTCAATGGATTCTACAATTAATATATTTGTATTACAATAATTACAATCAATCAATACATTGAACAAATCTAATATATAAATACAATCAGTACATCCTTATATCTATGACTAAAATCAATCATTGCATTGTATAAATAGAAAATATATATAGACTTAAACCAAAATAAATATATACACACCTATATATAATAAAACATAAACCAAAATAAAATATAAAGCGAAAATCTACATATACATAAATCTAAGCATACTAAAAATCAAATTTAAATATTCAAAATTTCAAAATGCCTTTGCAAATTCAACCAAAATATAATTGTGTCTTAACTTTAAATCATTTCTATTTATATTTTCAAGTGGGGTCTTTCGATCTTCATCGCAAATAGTCAAATTTGTAAAACAGTGATCCAAACCCAATGCAACGCAAATGAAGGTCCACAAATTAAAAATGGAAAATAATTTAAAAAAAAACGACGCTCTCCAAATTTGACAAAGCTTATAAAAAGACAAGCCCTGTCTTAGGTAAGAAAAAAAACAGACTGTTTTTCCGTCCGAAGGTGGGCATATTTCCATTTATTTTAGTCAAAGGTTTGTGCTCTTTTAGCAAAGAAACTTCTTCTATTACACCAAAATTTGTAAGGAGGAGTATCTTATATACTATCGGTGAAAATTAAAATTTTTTACAAACGTCTTAATTTTATGATTTGAGGGTTTAATTTAGGATGTAGGGTTTAGGGGTTTAGAATTTATGGTTAATGGCTATAATTTAGGGTTTATTGTTAAATTTTAGGGTTTAGAGGTTATGGTTTAGTTTTTAGGGTAATATGATGAGGATTTATGTTTTAATCTATAAACCCTAAATTATAACTATAAACTATAAATTTCAACCACTATCCCTAAATTCAAAACTCATACACCTAAACCCCTAAATCATACACTCTAAACTAAGTCCCTAAACCTTAAAACTAAAGCGTTTGTGAGAATTTTTAGTTTTCACAAAAAATTATCAAATAATTACCCAATTTCTAATCTATGATGAATTTTTTGGTTCCACATCATTGTCATAAAATCTGTAGTGGTTTTGGGACGGTTTAAAGATTTAGCAAAAAGGCCAAGCTACCCATTTTTTTAATTCTCCAAAATAGCACCCAAAAGTCTATATTTTTTAGACTAGCGTTATTAAAGTGAACTCGACGTCCATACAATACGAGTTCAAAAAAAATAAAAAAAATCGTGTTTTAACTTAATTAATTAGTTCAATAAATCTAAAAAAAATTAAACTATTAAGATCCCACTTTGCATCTTTCCCAATTTCTCGTGCTTGGCTCAGGAGGGTTCTACTTGGTTCCAGGTTTTGATTTGGGTGTCTCAAATCTTCCCCCCATCGGCTCTTTTGAGGTCAGTCGACTGTTAGGTGTTTTGATGTTTTTTACTCGCGGAGATCTTTTGTGGTCGGGACTCTTTTCCTTTCCCCATTTTCTGAGTAAGTTTTGTCTTTTTTTTCTGTTTCCTCTCTGTTCTTCTTTATTCTGGATATGATTTTTGATTTCTTTTTCTTTATGCTTTTTCTTGTAGGCTCGAGCCGGGGGTGTGGTTGTCTTGTCCGAACATTACGACATTGTTGGTCAACTTTCTGGTTCTTTTGACTCCTTCCTGTTTTGGCTTCTCTCTGATTCTGAGACTTGATGACTTACATAGCTTGAAATGTTAGGGGTTTGGGTGGCCAAGAAACAAGAAGAGCTCTCTTTAATTTGAACAACAAACTTCAGCCTTCTATTATGTTTCTCAGTGAAACAAAACAAAAAAGGGACAAATTAGAGAGAATTATGAACAGTCTTAGATTTGCTAATAGTTTTTATGTTAAACTGGATGATTTATCGGGAGGTCTTGCCCTCTGGTAGAACAATGATGTCAATATTCTAATTTTTTATGCCGAAAATAACCTTAATGATACACAGATATCCCTACAGAACGGTCCCAACCGATTTTGCTCATTCATATAGGACCCTCCTTGCAGGGAAGATAAACATTGTTTCTAGGGTGAAGTTGGAAGGACTCAGAGATGACCTCAATTCGTTGTAGTGTATTACCGGTGACTCTAATATTGTTGCTTGCCATGATGACAAATTTGGAGGCAATCCTTATGATAAAGCCCAAACTGAGCGGTTTGACAATTTTCTGAATGAGTGTGGGATGATGGACATGCCTATAAAAGAAGAATAATATACCTAAAACAATAAAAGATCTGACGATGATGGCATTCAGGAAAAATTAGACAGGATCATCTTTAATACTTCTTGGAACAAGCTTTTCTCTTATGCTTATAGTTTCATGGAACCAACCATAGGGTCTGATCATAATCCTATCATATGCCCCTTCAATGGAGTAAGGAAGAAACGAAAAAAGATCTTTAAGTTTGAGTCAAAATGGCTTCTAGAGGAAGACTTCAAGCCAGCCATTGAAGAAGCTTGGAAAAACCAGAAAAGATCAAGATTTCAGCACAACAATGATCTGGAAACTAAAAATACTCGAATCAAGCTTCACAAATAGAGTAACTGGAAATTCAGAAGAGTTAAAAAATTTACTAAGAATTTGATTCAAAAAATTGCTTCTATTCAGCGTGTCCCCCTCGCCAAAGAATCTGCAACAGAAGAAAAACGCCTCCAAAAAATTGGACAAAATATAGGAAGGAGAAGAAAATATTAGCATCAAAGGGGTAGAAAAAATCGGATCAAGTTCTTTTAAAAGGTGGAATGCAATTGTTAAGCTTAAAGATTGTGATGGAAGGAGGCATAAAGATTATGATGGAAACTGTAATAAGGAGGAAGAAGGCATAGCCCAGATCTTACAGAACTATTTCCAACTTCTTTTCAAAAAGGACCAATGGCCCACTTGATTCCTAAAGTTATTATAGAAGATATGAACACAGTGTTGAGCGGATTTTTCTATCATGCGGCAGCTTAATATGCGGCTAATATACGGCGTTACCGGAAACATGATTGTGTATATAATGTAACCGGTAAAGCGGTACCAGATATGTGGATATCAAATGATAAAACCGGTAAAAACCACTAAAAAAATGATAAAATAATGGTAACCGGCAAATTTAAGTAAAAGGTCAGACATAATAAAACTGGTAGCGTCTAATTTGTTATAAGGTATATAATGTATTCGGTAACGCGGTACCGGATATGTTATATTCGAAAGTTTCCATACTTTTGAAAAGTTTTTCGAAACTTTTTATCAATGGTTGAATTCGAAAGTTTCCATACTTTTGAAAAGTTTTTCGAAACTTTTTATCAATGGTACCGCATATGTTGAATTCGAAAGTATGCATACTGTTGAAAAGTTTTTCGAAACTTTTTATCAATGGTACCGGATATGTTGAATTCGAAAGTTTGCATACTTTTGAAAAGTTTTTCGAAACTTTTTATCAATATATGGATACTTATATTAAATGTTTGGATACTTCTATGAGAGGTAGAGATACTATCGAAAAAGTATGAAAACTTTATAAAAATTATGGAAACTTCTATTAAATCGTTTATATGAATTAGAATCAAGAAAATAGTAGTGCATCAGATAGAAAGGAAAAGATTACAAAATGAAAAGATTACAAAACGATGTGGCAACGGAAATAAAAAGAAATTGAGAAGAAACAAAAGATTGATCTTCTAATATTTATGTGCAATGCAAAGACCAAGCCGGATTGTTTCCAATATCATGTAATAGAGTTTTATGATATTGGAAACAATCTGGCATGGTCTTTGAACTGCACATAAATATTAGACCATCAATCTTTTCTTTATTCTGAATTCATTGTCCCTTCAAGCCTCCTCCCTTCAAGTCCCCCTGCCACCCATGGAACTTGTTCCAGCACCAGCTTGCTGTCCAACCATCTCTGCATATGGTCGCATCTCAAACTTGACCTTTTGGTTGCCTAATGAACAAATTTTTTTTGCATAAGTATGAGCAGCAGAGTATCTTGTTATTAATAATAGAAGAAAATGATAGAGAAAACCTTGGAGATGGTGGTTGAAGATGTGTATGTCTTCTTTTTCAGCCATGTAACCATATAGTTGGCGCTGGCTGGATGGAGGGGAAGGAGCATGACGTTGCCAAGCATCTAACCCGAAACCTTGGGCAGCAAACTGGTTATGCAGACGCTGAGCATCTAAATAACCTCTTGCTGTGCTCTCAAAAATCAAAAGGCTCATCCCACGATGGCCTCGTGTACCATATGAATGGCGAGCCTTGGCAACAGCACCAAAGGATCTGAAAGCGTTGAGAAGGTCTTGGTTTCCCATGCCAATCCACTGAAGCAAAAAATTAAAGAAATTAGAAGTTAAGTATTATAATAGTAATGAAAACATAATTCAGAAGTTATATAACTACCTTCCCCTCTTCATCTGTATGAAGTTGTGTGTTCCTAATCATCACCATGGGTGGCTAGAGTATTTGGTGATGAGCTTCCTGGTGGCTTGAAGGCGGGGGGGAGACAATAGCAGCATCATTACTCAGACCACGCCATTGGCCTGAAGCGTTTTGTTGAGGTTGAGGTTGAGGAGTGGCCGAAGCACCCCTTCTTCGTAATTCCTCGTCCAACGTCTGAGCAAGGAGGCGATGGATTTTCATCTTATCTCCTTTTTTGGTTTTTGCATGGGTGAGTAGGGACTGAAGGCCAGAAAACGACTTAGAGGCACCAGGACCTCCGTGGCATGCTGGACACCGCCATGTAGTAGTAGGGTCGTTCATAGAGTTCATTCGATCGAAGGCCTCGAAGAAACTCCTGAAGAATTTGCTGGATTTCAATGCCTCGTGGCTTAGTTGTTCGTCATTATCAGAATCAGAATCAATGTAGAAATCATCATCACTGTTTGATGATGTGTCGAATTCAATCTTCCTCTTTGCGAAAGACTGAGGAATTTTACCCGAACTTCTACTTGAACTCATTTTATAATAGAAGATTGTGAAAGAGAACTGATTATAAAAGCAAAGGAAAGGGTTGAGTAGATAAAATTGAAGATGTTGTGAAGAACAAAATAGAGGAGTTGTTAATTTATAGGCAATTTCCGTTTGGGAGGGAAAGTGATAATGCATGAGACTGAAAAGGCAGAGATTCGTTCGTTCTCCTCTTTTCCCGGGTTATAGAAATAAATGAGGAGAAGGTACATGAACAGAAACGGTGCATGTGATACATTGGAAAGACGCGAAACTGAAAAGGTAGAATCAGATTCTTTCTTCTCCTCGTTTTCCGGGGTTATAGAAGTAAATGTGGAGAAGTAGGAGCAGTAAACGGTTGCATGCGTGATACAGAGAGGTAGAAGTGAAAAGACACGACACTGAAAAGGAAGAATCAGATTCGTTGTGGGGATTAAGGGTTTCAGCTTTATACAGGAGGAGCAGTAAACGGTGATACAAGTGAGAAATGACATAACACTGGAATGCAAAGTTGTTGAAGTGTATAATGAAACCGCAATGAAACCGGTAATAAAAAACCGGATACATTGATGTAATGAATAAAGAATACAGTAAAAATAAACCGGGAACATGAATGTTTTAAAGCAAACTTATCGATAATTCCATTAAAACATGGAAACAAGTATCGAAAAATCTTGTTAAATATCAATATTTGTGTTTTAAAAGTATCGAAAATCTTGTTAGTTATCGATATTTTCGAAGGATATTCGTAGAGGAACATTGATTTTCTTTCAAAAGTATTGGGTTTTTTATTAATAGTGTGTAAATTATATCGAAACTTTTTGTTCTAGTAAGGTATGGGAATCTGTTGTTTCTTAAAGTATCGGTATTTGTATGGTAACGTTAAGAAACTATCGATATTTTCGAGCAGATTCGCTAATGTATGATGGAATTTAACTGCAGTATCGAAACATTTTCAGATAGGGGGAATAATGTATCGAAATTTTATTTGGAGCCAGTGGACAAGTAAGGGATAAAGGATGAAATAAGACGTCATATAACATAATTATAAGATAATTTCAGAAGTTTATTGTTAATCTGAATCATCGTAGTCAGTGGACACGTCTGAACTTAGGTTTAGTTCTTCGATCAGCTGTTGTTTTCTTTCTCTACGCTTGTACATAAAAAGTTGCAGCTCATCCGCAGCCGCATCAACATCCGGTGAAGACGGTGCGCGTTCAGTGTTTGGATCAGGTTGTACGGGTGCAGACGAACTACCTTCGCCGGCGTTGACGTCGTCAAACTTAACATGTAAATCGACGTCTGCAGCTCCGACGGAATTGAGGCGGTCATACATGTTACGAACGTCTGTTTCGTTCGTAAGCTTCATAACGTAGTGTGTTTTGTTTGCAGACGGTGTTGGGATTCGACATTCCATGGAAGAAATTTGTTTGTCGCCGTGTTTACTAACCTCGATTGTTGTCAACTGTATTAAATCTTTCAGTGACATTTTGGTGGTGATTGTTGACTGAAAAAAAGTATCGAGAAAATAAAATGTTGCCTGAAATTTGGCCATAAGGTGAGCAAAGAGTGGGCTCGGTGTTTAGAGAGAATTTGGAATGAGTAAGTGATGGTGGAATTGGTGGGTATTTATAGGAAAGCAAAACACCACATAAGTAAATATAACTGGAATGAAAACTTTAATTCGCATTTCATTTAACAATACTTTCTTTTTACAATAGTATAGAAACATATTTAGTAAGTTGGAATAATGTTGCCTGAAAGTATCGATAAAATTTTTCGTCCTGTAAAGAAAGAATCGAAATTTTCGAGCAGATTCGGTAACGTATCAGGGAATTTAACAACAATATCGAAACATTTTCAGAAAGGGGAAAATTGTATCGAAACTTTATTTACAGTAACCTATGAGAATTCATTGTTTCTGAAAGTATCGAAACATTTTATCATGAAGGAAAGAAAGATTCGATATTTTCGCGCAGATTTGGTAATGTATCATGGAATTTTACAACAGGATCGAAACTTTTTCAGTAGAGGGAAAAAATATATCGATAATAAAATAGAATTTATTGCACGTTAACTTTGTAGGAAGGAAGAAATAAATTGCTCTAAATGCTTTCAACCACCATCAACCACCACCACCTACCGAATTTAGTACCTGAAAATGAAAGCAACACAACAGAAGTCCTGTGCAGGAAAAGTTAGGACCACTTCAACCGATCGTGTTTAAGAAAATGGAAGATATTCCATCCAACGATGTTAATGGTAGCAGGAATTTGCAAGATGAGAAGTTGACCGTTGATGATTCGGAACTGTTGGTAGGTCAGCTCTTTTTTTCACGAGAGGAAGCTTGGAATTTTTATAAGGAATACGCAATGAAAAAAGGTTTTAGTGCACGTCGAGGAACATCACGGCTGGATGGCGAAGGGAATGTTAAGACACAAGAATTTTGTTGTTCAAAAGAAGGGTTTAGGTGTTCGAAGGTCGAAAATGTTAATCGTCGACGTGCGCATACGCCAGTCACACGAACAGGATGCAAGGCCAAAATCGTTGTCACAGCAACAAAAACAAAAGATCAGTGGGTTCTAAGTAAGTCTTTCCACGAACATAATCATGCATTGTGCACACCTCTTATGACACCATTTATGCGTTCAAATAGAGGTGTGACTGAGGCTGATGTGGCTGAGGCAACAGCGTTGAAAGATGTTGGTGTTGGGACATCAAAGGTAATGAAATATTTCATGAATCAGGCAGGGGGATTTCGTAATGTTGGATTTACTAGTAAAGACCTGTACAATGCACTTGATAGAGGTAAATCAAAGGAGCTTGTCAATGGGGATGTGAATGCACTCCTTGATTACTTTGAGTACAAGAAAGATGATGATCCAGGGTTTTTTATGACATACTCCACAGATGAATCAGGGGCATTGCAGCATCTTATTTGGGCTGATTCAACATCGAGATCAGATTACACTTGCTTCGGTGATGTTATTGCCTTCGACACAACTTACAAAGGTAATTACTATGCACGACCAATTTTGCCTATTGTCGGTGTCAATCATCACCATAGCACAATAGTTTTTGCTACTGCGATCATAGCTGACGAAACGACTCAATCGTTCGAGTGGGTGCTGCGAAATTTTCTACAAGCCATGCTGAATAAAGCGCCTCTTTCAGTTGTGACAGACGGGGATAGGGCAATGCAGAGGGCTATCAAATGTGTTTTCCCTTATGCTAAGCATAGATTATGTTCCTGGCATCTATCTCGCAATGTACAAGCTAACATTGGTGACCCCAAATTTAGCACAGCATTTAACAGATGTATGAGGTCGTGGTGGACAACCAGCGAATTTGATAGAGAATGGTCTAGGGTGATTTCCGAATTCAACGTCGAAAACCATCCATGGGTGATAGAGAAGGGAAATTTCTTTGCCAATTTGCGATCCACACAAAGAAGCGAGTTCTTGAATGCTGCACTCGGACGTGCCCTGATACAGAAGAAGACATATGTAGACGTAGTTCGTACAATTGAACACTATTTAATTCGACAAATTCGTATCAACAAGTTGGAAGCAGATTGCTTAAGTTCGCAGACAACGCCCTACCAGATCACCAAACTCACAGACCTAGAAAGCCATGCTGGTCAAATTTATACGCGAGCATCATTTGGTTTCTTCCAAGAAGAACTTCAAGAGGAGACTTTGTACCGGATTGACTAAAAAATTCAGTCCTTATTAGATGAGTCTGTACATTTTGTTCTGTCAAAGTACAAGGAAAAGAACATTAGATTTGACGTATCTTTTGATGTTGTCTCAGAAACCGTCACATGCTCGTGTAGGAAGTTTGAGACTGTAGGAATTCCATGTTGCCATCAACTGCATGTTCTGAAGCACTTGGATTACACATGTATTCCAAAGTCCTTGATTCTAACTCGATGGACGAAGGAGGCGAAGGCTGCTGCACCAAGTTTCCTTGACTTCAATGTAGCACCTGAAGTTATGCAAATGGCACGGTTCGCGGCCCTACGTACAACGTCAAGTCGGTTGTGCTACATTGCATCAAAGACAGATGCATCTTTCATAACCGCAAGAGATGAGATGAAAAGACTAACTGCCGAATTTGAAAACTCGTTCGGTTTGAAAGATTCAAGTAAACGAAGAAATGTTGATAATGGAGTTCGCGTTGGCGACCCTAAACGAAGACAAGGAAAGAGAAAAGTTGTCCAAAAGAAGATCGTCCAGAAGAAAAGTAGGAGTTGCTCTTTCTGCAATAATGAGGGACATAACAGAGTAACGTGTCCTAAATTAAAGCTGGGTCTGGATTCTTTTACACAACCTACCTCGACTGACTTTTTTGCTAACGATGCAGAATGGTCCTACGGCCCCGCAGATGAGGATTATAATGTAAGTTACTATATGTATTCTACAACATATTGTCCGCAAGTGTTTGTTTATGGTTAATTTTAATATCAATCACTTCTTTATGTCTCAGGGCAACGAGGACATTTGGAATACAACAAGTTCCCATCAACAGACATGGAATACAACAAGTTCCCATCAACAGACATGGAATACAGCAAGTTCCCATCAACAGACATGGTGACTGCATACATTCAAATGTGTAAAGAGTTACGATATAACATTCAAATGTGTAAAGAGTTATTTTTTACAAATTCGGGTACAGTACTCTGGTCATTCGCCAACTTTTCCAAAAATTCTCGGATGCTTCCGCCCTTTTCTGTGGATATATAAAAATAACCCAAATTAGCAGACTCTCCTGTCAACATCTTCAATATATAAATAAACCAATGGAATTAGTCACATATGTAACTGTAATACCTAACGCATTGTCGTTGGAAGATGATTGGTTATAGGGAGGCGGACATATGTAGGTGTATTCCTATAAAGAAAAGATAAATTAACAAAATAATAGCCATTGATTACGGATTTAATAAATTGAATGTAAAAAATATTACTCACTGGATTATGCCTCATTTTCTCGGAGGAATCATCCACCAACAGTGTATTCTCCTCTTTGAATTGAGGATACTCATTCCAAACTTGATGCAAGTCTTTGCAGAAGGTGTATTCCTCTTCCTCTATGCACTTTGATTGATCCTGTTAATAGTAACTTGTATCAGTCCAAAATGTAAGAATCATAACAAATTCAATTACCAATATGTAAGAAGCATCTTACCCATATGAAAAAATATCGTTCATTTTGTATGGGTATTTTGTTAAGAGCAAGGTCAATGTTATGCCTGCAATCGTGAACAATTACCACGATAAACTTCAAATTATTTAAGAGGTCAACGTTAAATGTTAACAATTTGGATCATAACGGTGCTTACCTCAACTTAGATGACCATATTCCAACAAAAAAATTCTCTAAACAAAATTGCATAAATTCTTCTACACCTGGCCTCAGTATAACATCTACAACATGAAAGGAAATTAAACATAATGGTTTTCTTTATAGCCGTAAGCAGATTTACAGAAATTTAATTACCTCTGGGAGTTTGTTTTGTATAATATGCAAGGACTCCGTTGACATAAAAAATGACAAGTTTTTTGTTCTGTGTTACAAAAATAATATATCTGCTAGGGTCTTCACTGTCATCATCATCTGAACTGCGTACCTCTTCATCATTCTCCTCTTCAGGCACCGTATTATCCTCTTCACGCATCACTGGATTGTCCACTTCTGTTATAAGCATGTCAATAGTCAAATAACCGAATGTCAAATGTAAATTGAAAGGTTATTTTACCTATGGGTTTGTATTTGCTTTGAAGCCATTCATTACGGAAGTTGGAGAAGTCAGCACGAACTGAGGAAATATCTGCTCGCATTTGGCCGATTTGGTGATTAATCTCGCCAAAACGAGCATCCATTTGCTCGCGGAAATGAACCATGTAATCCATCACAGACTTCATGGTAATGACCCCTTCGATCTCAACTTCTTGCATCCGCTCGTGCTGTTCTGCTTCAACGTTCTCCACTTGGTCGTTGCCTTGTTCTGCCCCAATTAGACATTTGTTTATCCAACCGACGTTTTCAATAAAATCGTATCCCGCTTTTGTCAAGGTAATCATGTCGATCTTCCTGGATAGTCGAAGAGGGCAGTCAAGATTGAATTGCACTCCTTCCTTCCTCAATATATGGCAAATTATGCATCCATATGGTAGTGAGGTTGTAATGGAAGCACCCTTCTTCACTATATGTAGCATTGTCTCATATATCAGTTTTGCTATGTTCGGAGCGGTTCTTGATTCATATTTAGACAACCACCAGTAATCAATATCTCGAATTTCTGAATATTTCCCACCGGACGGCCGAAGAAACCAACTGACAAGAAAGTGGAACAATCTGCCATCCGCACCAAGGCGAGTGGGAGTATTCCGATCCACACGTTTCATGGTAGGATCTAAAACATGTTCATCGGAATCTCCTACATTCTTCACTCCTATACCAGCAGCAATAGATGACGCATCTATATATATGTCCTTACCCATGACATGAGTCGTAAATCCTAAAATTTTTCCCGAACCAGGATGCCGGTCTAATTTTGCATTACTATAGAAAACTCTAACAAGATTGGGGTAATATTTTGGTTCTACACCAAGCAGTTCCAGCCACCCCCAATCTGTAAATGTATCTTTAAACCCAAATTTGTTTTTCTCATCGAAGAAGAAGTTCAAGTCAATAACACGTTCTGGACGAATCTTCCTTGTTTTGAAATTGCTATCATATGCCAGTTTCTCATCGGTGCTTCTAAAGTTTTGCGATTCAAAAGACAAATTTTCTTCAGAAGAACTTGAACTTACTTGACTAGCAGACCTTGATTTCGAAGATGAATTTGTCTTCGAAGCAGAAGCTCTCTTCCGTTTGAGTGCCCCTTTTTTGGGTGCCATTACAACTGTTATATGCAGAAGATGATCGGTTACTCCATAATCGTGCAAAACCCTAACCCTAAAGTACGAAAAGTCAGTCACTTTTACTAACCTGTAAATATGATCGTAGAAAAATCCTACTAATCGACCTCGTCGCTGTTGATTTTACCCAGGTCGTCGTTGGAGTTGAAGAGATCTCTGCAATAGTATCGAATAAATTTCGTAAATGGGTGCTTGATTTAAGTTAAGTGCTGGTTTAAATAGAAATCCCGCCTAAATTTCCGATTTAGATTGTAAGTATCGATAATTTAATAACGAAGGAAACAAAGTATCGATATTTTCGAGGATTGTTATTACAAGGATACATATATTTCGTATAAAGTTTCGATATTTTTACTCATTGCGACAGAAAAGTATCGATAATTTAATTCCAGTAAGCTAAGCAAGTCCGTCTGTATGAAAAAGTTTCGATAATTTAATAACGAAGGAAAGAAAGTATCGATATTTTCGAGGATTGTTATTATAAGGATACATATATTTCGTATAAAAGTGTCGATATTTTTACTCATTGCGACAGAAAAGTATCGATAATTTAATTCCAGTAAGCTAAGCAAGTCCGTCTGTGTGAAAAAGTTTCGATAATTTAATAATGAAGGAAAAAAAATATCGTTTTTGTCGGGGATTGTTACTCTAAGGATACATATATTTCGTATAGAAGTTTCGATATTATTACTCATTGCGGCAGCAAAATATCGACAATTTTATTCCAGTAAGCTATGGCATTGCGTGTGTGTCAACAAGTTTCGATAATTTAATAACGAAGGAAAAAAAACTATCGATTTTAAAGGGGATTGTTAATCTAATGATACATATATTTCGTATAAAAGTTTCGTTATTTTTACAACAGTATCGACAATTGTATCCTAAAGGAAAATAAGTATGATATTTTTACAAGAGTAAGCTAATATGTTAACATAATTTACAACAAACTAACTATGATATCATCATTTACATAGTGGGAAAAAGTATGGTAACATAATTATCTTTTCATACGTCCCAGGCAAGCAGTTGTGAACTTCGCTCTCCTTCTATTACAATCGTGATTTATGAGATCGTTTAAAACTCTCGGACGATCAAAATCCCCAACAACCTACATTCAAATTAGGAGTCAATGTCAGTCCCAAATTTTTTTTAAAAATGAAGTCCTTTTCCGGGTGACCACTTACCAAATCATCCAGTGACCTCCCTTCAGAAATAGCTTCCATCCACATGACCACATACATTCCGCAATCATGTCCGTTCTTTTGCACCTTCGTCTCACAGACCACGAATTTTAAATCCCTCGGTGGGACCTTAATCTTCCCAAATTGGGCAGAAAACGCCTCGTCCTCACTAAATTTCTGAAAACATTCCAACTGCGTAAAAAAAATAAATACAATTAGATTACGAAGAATTTATGCATTATAAATTACAAAATGTATCGACACATACTGTTTTCTTTGTTTGCTCCACTCTAGTCTTGTGCCGGGGAGATCTATGTAGACTATCAAGAAACGATGCTACACGATCAACCATATCCAACACCAAGAGACACCAATGAGTATCCGAATCGTTTATTGGCATGAAGATCTACAACAATTGTCACATAAGATATTAGAACATTTATTGTTATTATTTAAATACTTAACAACATGTAAGCAAAAATATCTTACCATGTCACAATCGGTGAGTTTATTATGGCCCATCAACGTTCTAGAATAGAAGTCTACCAGAAACGGCGCATTTTGACCGTCGCTTATGAACGCGGTCTGCATTTCAAAAAACAATCTCCAGTAATTGACCAGCCATGACCAAATTGGACACGAAAATGTGTAAAAATGTAACTTACCACAAATTCGGATGGAAGATAGCAAATCTTCCGCTTCATGCTAGGATTCCTCATCGACTCGTAACCCAATAACCAACCTTTCAAATTAATGACCGGACTTATTAGCCATTCCCCGGGTTTTAAGCTGCAAAGGTCCCCTACTGTGCCATGTTCGAGCCCGTAATCTACGATGACATCTCTATAGAAGCAATTTTTTTGTATTAATTTTTTCACCACATTTAATTAAATATCACTCGCAAAGCAATATATATAACTTACCCTGGTTCTAACAAGCCACTATTCCAGACATAATCACACATAGCAGCCTCGACGTCATCAATTCCCTTTGGTATTTTTACTTTTGTAACCTACGATATATCAATAGATATTAGCCGCAACACAATAATAAAAATGGATGTCATTTGTATTATTCATTTTACCTTTTTACTCTTCTGCTTCTTTGGTGCAGGACACCCTGAATCGAGCTCTAAATCTATTGCATGAGCTGGTGTCCTCGTATCTTCATGGTGGACTTCTCTTATATGTTCCTCCACCCTCTTACTCCTTTCTTCGACATTTTCTTCATCATTTTTTATAAGTTCTTCCTATTTAGCCTCAACATAACTCCTCTTTTTGTTTGTTTCAGGAATTAAATCTATCCCCTCATCCAATTCTTCCTTGAATTCAGGAGTTAAATGTATCCCCTCGTCAATTTTTTTGTTTATTTCAGGAATTAAATCTAACCCCTCCTCCAATTTTTTTTTCCACCGTTTCAATCACCCCCTTTAACTCACCCCTCAATTCCACCACTTCTTTAACAACACCATTACACTTTTCCCCTACTTCCCCCTTTAAGCTCTCCATAGCCTCTTCGATTCTGGATTGTCTTTGCAAACAATCAGAAACGAGTTTTTTAACCTCCGCCAACTCAGCAATCAATATGTCAAATTTACTTCCCCCTTCATTCACTTTCAACTTATATTCTACCTTCTCCTCTTCCTCCTCTTCGTCCTCTTCCTCCTCGCCAACCTTCACAAATAAAGTACATTATTAGAGCATCTTTCTTTTGTAAGTCCTTAGTAATCTATAAATACTGAAATTATCATTACCTTCTTTTTCGGTAATTCCAACTTTAACTTTGCCATAACTCGAACAACTTCTTCCTTGCCCCAGGCAGTGATGCGTGCCACTCCGGTTTTTCGGAATGTCGGCACAGAAGAAGAATCTGACCAAAAATCATACAATGCAACCTGCATTTTGTATAAACTTTATCATTTTCTATAATAACTACTTACAAAGTTTTCTAAACCAATACCAATATTCAACTCGTTTACCTCTAAGACAGCAATGCATCCTTTGAGGTATGAGGGGTTTTTGGACTTTTGAAAAGTCGTGATTGCATCAATTATTTTCTCATACACATATGAAGCCCAATTTAATTCACCTCTAAATCGGAGTCGCACAATAACTTCATACTATCCTTGCTCGGGGATGAATCACCCGTTGGACAAAGGAATACTCCGACAATGTACAATAGTACACGGGCCTTCAGATCATCCCCTTCATACTTGCCGCTTTTTATGTCGTCCTCAAGTGTAGCAAATGACACATTAGACGTTAGGCCATACTTCTGCACAAGTAATTTCCAATCCTCCGTGTTTATAACTTCATCCACACTCTGGCCTTTATTCTGTAGCCCCAATACGGCTTCAACAATTTGGACACTAAAATGAAATGAATACTCTCCGTATCGTACATCACACTTCTGCAAATCAAAATCTCCCATCAACAACCGACACAATTCCCTCCGAATTGGTCGGTCCTGAATCCCAATAAGAGATCCAAACCCCATTTCTTCCAACAGATTTGATTTACCCTTCGCTTTCAACTCCTCTACTATGTGGTGCACTCGTTTTATGCTACACCTAGTCGACACTTCCTATGTAAATAATATTCATATAATGTCAGAGTTTTAATATATCATTTATAAAATATTTACAACTATAATGAATACCTTCTTCTTCTTCTTCTTCGCCTCATAGTTTCCTCTAGCATTTATGGACAACATGTTGTATGGTTGCTTCTCAGTTGCACTCATCGTGTACCATTTCTTCACCACCACGTCTCTCACCTGCAAATTATACATAAACCATAAACAATCAAAATATTCAACCTCCAATATATTCACTATAATTTCAATTTACATACCGAACCGACAATGTAAGTCCCACAATCCCTCATCCTCTGCAATTCGTCAATACTGTCATCATAGGAAAGTTTAAATGTTCTTAAATACTTTCATCCAATAACAATTTACAGATTAATTATTTCACAATTTCTACTTACTAGAAGTACAGAAATCCACCCTTTGGTCTCTTCGGATTTTCCTCCCTATCTACTCTCTCCGCCTCCATTTGAATCGTTTCAGTCTCATCTTGAACAACATCTTCATGATCCTTAGAACCCATCTCGCTTCAGTTTTCTGACACAAGTATCGATATATAAATTCTACCGACATTATTACTTTCTACCGATAAGTTCTCAGAACAAAGTTCCGATATTTAATTACTAAATATATTTACACATTTTCGACCTATATAGATCAGAATTCCGATTTTACTTCAACATCACTAAACCCAAAACATTATCCCCAACTACCCAATACTACATTACCAAAAAATTAGGGTTTCGACAACATACCTTTTACTTCAAAGTCCCCAAACCCTAAACCTATCCTTTCGATTCTGATACAACAAATTAGGCTTTCTGTAAATGCAACCAAACTCGTGTCGATTTCACAGCAACCAAACTCGGGTCGATTTCAAATACTCTCCTCTCTTAGGTTTTCTGTAAATGCAAGCAATACAAAGGATACTTTTAACCGGTTATATCATTATGATATATATAATCGATAAAATTCCCAAAAGTTTCGATACGTTTTTGAATTGTGTCGATTCTTTCCACACCAAACAATAAATCCGGTAAAGATTTACCGGTTACATTATATGAATTAATAATGTACTCGGTTATGTTTTACCGGTTAGATTATATGAATTAAATATCGATTCTTTTCTGCACGCTCTTAATTAAATATCGATATTTTCGCCATTTTTTTTCAACAACGGTTACGTTGGTGTTCAAAAAGTTTCGATAATGATTTAAAAAGTATGGATAATTTTGAAATAATATATCCGGTATGTTTTACCGGTTAGATTATATGAATTAAATATCGATTCTTTTCTGCACGCTCTTAATTAAATATCGATATTTTCGCCATTTTTTTTCAACAACGGTTACGTTGGTGTTCAAAAAGTTTCGATAATGATTTAAAAAGTATGGATAATTTCCAAATAATATATCCGGTAAGATTTAACGGTTAGATTATATGAATTAAATATCGATTCTTTTCTGCACGCTCTTAATTAAATATCGATATTTTCGCCATTTTTTTCAACAACGGTTACGTTGGTGTTCAAAAAGTTTCGATAATGATTTAAAAAGTATGGATAATTTCCAAATAATATATCCGGTAAGATTTAACGGTTAGATTATATGAATTAAATATCGATTCTTTTCTGCACGCTCTTAATTAAATATCGATATTTTCGCCATTTTTTCAACAACGGTTACGTTGGTGTTCAAAAAGTTTCGATAATGATTTAAAAAGTATGGATAATTTCCAAATAATATATCCGGTAAGATTTACCGGTTAGATTATATGAATTAAATATCGATTCTTTTCTGCACGCTCTTAATTAAATATCGATATTTTCGCCATTTTTTTTCAACAACGGTTACGTTGGTGTTCAAAAAGTTTCGATAATGATTTAAAAAGTATGGATAATTTCGAAATAATATATCCGGTATGTTTTACCGGTTAGATTATATGAATTAAATATCGATTCTTTTCTGCACGCTCTTAATTAAATATCGATATTTTCGACATTTTTTTTCAACCACGGTTACGTTGGTGTTCAAAAAGTTTCGATAATGATTTAAAAAGTATGGATACTTTCGAATTAAACAACAAATTAGGCGCTACCGAATATATTAAAATTCGGATCAACATAACCGGTAATTTTACCGGTTTTGTTATAGTCCAAATGTCCGAGTGCCCATCCGCTCCAACTTAACAACAAATTCGGCGCTACCGATTATATTGATATTCGGATCAACATAATCGGTAACTTTTACCGGAAACATGATCTTTAACCGCTCACCGCCCTAGCCGGTTACGCCGTATATTAGCCGCATACTAGGCGCCGTACCGCAGAACCTCCCGTGTTGAGCAGAGAAGTTATAGAGTTGTAAATCAAAGATATTGTTTTTAGTATGGGAGCCTTGAAAGCCCTGGGCCCTGATGGTTTCTCCGTATTTTTTTTATCAATCCTGTTGGGATGTTGTCAAAGTAGATGTTATCAGGAAGGTCAATGAACTCATGAGATGGGGAGTTATGGTTGCGGAGTTAAACAAGACTGATATCATTCTAATCCCAAAGAAAATGAATCATGAAGAAGCAAACCACTTCATACCCATTAGTTTATGCAATTTTGCTTATAAAATCATCTCAAAAATACTAGCTACAAGACTCAAAGGAATTCTTGATGTATTTATTTCTTTTATGCAAACATCATTTGTAAAAAGGAAGAGTCATCCAAGACAACATCCTAATTGCTCATGAAGCCTTCCATGCCAATAAAAGAAAAAGAAAAGAAAAATTCGAAATCATGTCTGTAAAGCTGGATTTAGAAAAAGTCTATGATAAGGTGGATTGAGAAATTCTTAAAGGAATCATGGAACAAATGGGTTTTTGTAGCTGGTGGATCCAAATAATTATGTCTTGTGTGACGACTACTTCCTTCTCAATTATAGTGAATGGAGAAAGAACTGCTGAAATTTTGCCAGAAAGATGACTCCAGCATGGGGACCCGTTTTCTCCCTTTCTTTTCCTCCTTGTCTCGAATGTGTTTTCTTGGATTGTTGGCCATGCATAGGAATATGAGAAGTTGGCATGCTATTGTATTAGTCGGAGACGCCCAAATCTTAACCGCATTCTCTTTGCTGACGATTGCCTTCTCTTTACCAAAGTTGATGAAGAAAATTGTTCCTATATTCTAGAAATTATTGAAAATTTTCAAAGGACCACATGAAAGACAATTAACAAATCAAAGTCTGAATTCTTTTTCTCCAAATATCAGCTTATGCAAAAAAACATCATCTTCTCAATGTTATTGGTTTTGCTCTAATGGAGGAAGGTACTCGTTACCTTGGCATCCTTTCTATTTGGGGTAACAGAAAAAGAGAGGCTCTCTGGTATCTCATGGACTGTGTTCATTCTAAATTGCATGGGTGGAAGAGTAAACTTTTATCTCAAGCAGGCAGAGAAGTCCTTTATAAAGGCTATGGTTATAGTCATTCCGTCTTATATAATACAAAGTTTTCTCTTGCCAAAGACTTTTTGTAATGATATCAACTCCCTCTTTGGAAGATTCTGGTGGGGGAACTCGACGAAACCAAGGAGTGGAATGCACTAGATCAACTGAGGAAAATGTGTAATTCAAAAGAATTTGGAGGCATGAGTTTTCGAGACCTTCATACTTTCAATAAAGCTCTGATTGCTAAGTAAGCGTGAATACTTGTTACGAATAAAAGCTCCTTGCTTGCAAGAATCCTTTGAGGGATTTACTTCCCAAATGGTAACGTTCTTAAAGCCCCAAGATGTAAGAATCCATCATGGGGTTGGAATAGTATTCAAGATGGCATTGCTTCGATTAAAGACGATTTAATATGGACCATTGGGAAAGGTGATGAGATTTCAATCTGGGATGAGAAATGGATCCCAAACCTTCCAAATTTTACTCCCAATTCTGATCGGCCATTTAGATGTCTCCATTATTATGTTTCTCATCTTTTAACTAATGAGGGTGGGGAATGAAATCTTCCAAAGCTGTATAAGATTTTTATTGATTTTGAAGTTGAGTGCATTTTTAAGTGCCTCTTGGAGTCCCTTTTATCCTAGATAAATTGATTTTGATGCACACTCCAAATGGAGATTACAAAACGAAATCAGGATACCATTTCCTTAGAGAAAAGATTTCAAATGATTATACTCACTCATCAAGTCTCAGTTCTCAGGATTCAAAAAAAATATTTGAAAATCAATTTGAAAGCTCAACATTCCTCTAAAGATTAAGTCTTTCCTTTGGAAAGTTGGCCATAATGCCATTGCTACAGATTTAAATATGAACAAAAGAGTGAAGTTTATTTCTCTAGCTTGTGGCAGATGCTCCCGCGATCAAGAGACCATCGAACATGTCCTCTTTCTATGCCCATTTTGCTCAAGCTGTATGGAGAGCCTCTAGCTATAGCTACTCTCCATCTCCTTATGGCTTCCCGAGTTTCAATAAATGGTGGCTGTTCGTAGCCACTATTTGTGCAAAGTCGACCACAAACGATGCTTTGCAACACATTGCTTTCCTCTGCTAGCATATCTGAAAATCATGCAAGAATTTTGTTTTTAAAGGGAAATCTTTTTATCATATTGATTTTTGAACCTCTTATGAGCAGGCTTTCGATGAATTTAAAGGCTTCTCTAGTGGTTGTTCTTCTCCTCCTCCAAAGGACCATGTTCTTTCAAGATGGTCTCTGGTGTTATCAAAATCTCTTGTGATACTTCTCGTGACCCATGTGCAGGTCGTTCAGGTCTGGCAGCAGTGTTTCGAGACCATTTGAGATGCATTGTTGGAGGAGCTTCAAAACAATCCTCCTTCCTCTTTGTTGCTTATGCGGAAGCAGAAGCAATTCGACTATTTTCAGGCATGGCATTCCAAACATCATTATGGAATCCGATAACAAAAGTCTTGTTGAAAGACTTTCTACAAACTCTCACGATCTTGTAATGCCATTGTTTATTGGGATGCAAATTCAATGAGGAAGAGATCTTGTCTTTTCGATTGGATGGTGAAACTTCCGTTAGCACTTTATCCTTGTATTGCTCTTTAATTTCTATATGATCATTCTACTTTTAAACAAAAAAAAATCTCCAATGTAGTGAAGAACAAAAATAAAAAAAAAATTAAACTATTAGGAACCAACTTTGATATTTAGCTCCATGAATAAAAAAAGATAGTTGTTGACATTAGCTATATATAGGCCTAGCTAGAGTGTAAGCCTTTGTTTCTTATCAATGTGAGATTCTTGAAGGTAAAATATAGTAGCAAACTCTTTAGCTTTAAGAATCTCACATTGATAAGAAACAAAGACTTACACTCTAGCTAGGCGTTAATGTCAACATCCTTTTTTGCTGTTTATGGAGCTAAATATCAAAGTTGCTTCATAATAGTTCATTTTTTATTTTTGTTCTTCAATGCATTGAAAATGCGAAATGATTTTCCAATATTTTTTTTCATTTTCATCCTTTAGTAAAAAAGTTTGATTTTAAAATTTTTTAAGTAGAACTTGCCTTGCATGCACGGCGAGTTCCAGTTAGGATATGTTAATAGTCTTTTAACTAATTAATTAAGTTAAAACAGGAAGAAGAAAAATTTTGAAAATTTTTTGAACGCATGGATGGTGAGTTTAAAAAAAATTAAAAATTTTTTTTATTCACGCACGACGAGTTCATTGTAATTGTGCTAGTCTGAGAAATATAAAATTTTGGTAAAAAAAGCCCAAATGGGGCTATTTTGGAGATTCAACCAAAAGGTTTAGAGACTCAGTACAATTTAAAAAATATTTGTTGATTTGTTGTGCGCGTAGTAGACCGACTTTTGAAAGGAAATGATTATAATATGACTCAAAATATATGAAATACAATAACATATTTTTTTTTCATATATTTTACTACTAATTCATAACTAATCTTTTGTTTTTATCTTGTAATTATTTAACTTATTTTATTTTAGGTCTTTATTTTTCGAGAGCCCTATTCAATCGCACTTATTACATATATCCAGAATCATTCTGGTAGCCCCTAGGTCCTCTAAAAGTAAACATGATTTTTAAAACCTTGTGTAATTTGCTTAAGACATGAATTCTTTTTGCCTCATTAATTGCTAAATGAATAAGGCAGTTGAAGGGTGGTTTTGAATTGTGAAACTCTGAAACTAATTTAGATTGAATAACATTCAAGTCATGTTGGCTATTTTCTTTCATTTTTTTCAAATATTTTAATGTTTTGGACAAAATAATTAATTTACTACACTTTGATTTAAAGGCATTCAAATTTCGAATCCCTTGAGAAATCAATTCAATAAAATTGAGCTTAATTGAAAATATTTTCAAAATTTAAGTTATGATTCTCTCTGATAGTATAATATATATTATTGTTACACTAACACGTATTTAAAAGATTATTTATTCATTGTTAAGTTTTTTTCCTTCTAGATTTCCTCTGGGTTTTGCCGCGGCCATCACTTTTTTGTTTCTTGTCTAATTTTATGGCCGCCGCCGACGTTAGTTTTAGTGCTGGTTGTCGACCGTCGATCACTCTCTTTCAATTTATTTACTTCGTTTTTTTTATTTTAGTTTCTTAATTCAATAAATATGTCTTTATGACACGCTTTCTTCTACCTTTTGGTATGCACTTTCTGCTTCTTAGCACGCTTTTCTGCTTCTTGACACGTTTTTATGTTGTTTGTTTTTCTGTCAGGGTTGGATTTGACGTCACCGCAACTGATCAAAATGGTGCTATTTTGATTATCTTGTTGATCTCCCTGTTTTGGACTCTCGAATTGGATCTAGATGCAAGTTTAGTCACCGCTTTTGTTCGGGATTGAGTTGTGGTAGTAAACGTGTTGTCAATGTGCTCCAATTCTGTAATATGCATTTTTTTAATGTTGTACCTTCATTGTCGAGCTTTGGTGATATTTTGTATCTACTTTGTTTCGAGTTTTTAAATTAGGTTTTTTTACCTTTTCTTTGGTCATGTTTATGATCTAGAGACGTTAGTTTTCGTATTTTTAGAAATATATCCAATTCATGTTTGTTTACCTGCATTGTAAACTTTTATCTTGGATTTTTTTATTTATTAATAAAACCGACTTACTCATATTAAAAAAAATATTTATTTGAACCCAACAAGTGACTCCAATGAAAAAGTGGATGATGTTCATTATAAAATATTCGGGTTCGAGCAACTTTATTTGCAAGGTGTATGTCTTATTAAAAAGTTAAAAATATAAAAATATATTATATTGTAAGCACCTTAATTATGAACATATATTATATTTTAAACACCTTAATAATATAAAAAATTTATTTAATTTTTATTTTTAAAATATCTACTAGAACGAACTAAACAATTAATCTTCGCAAACACAGTAGGGTAGGGCTTTTTTCTTCTTTTATGAATAGTATAAAATTATAGTTACAAAGTACATTCACGGCTATATTTTTTAGCCATGACACCCTACGTTATATTACTATTCACCTAACTTTTGATCTTGGATAATTTTTTGTACTATATATTTTGTCCATTTATTCACGTTACGTTTTTATTGGTAGATTGTTTCACGAAAGTTTTTTTTAATGTCATATTTGCAAAAAATATCATAAGTATTTATTATCGTTTCTATTTTCAAAAAATATAGTTTCATTATATATGCAAAATTTATGATACATCAATGTTTTCTTAATATATATAGTTTGCATCAATCTAATTTTGGGTAAGTTTCATTGATGATTTTGTAACCCCTCGTCCCGGTCCGGACGCTTGACCGATCCGAGTGGGTTACACGAGGATAACCGAGATGAAACCCGTTAAGGCTCCAATTCGGTTACCGACCCTAGGAAAAACTTTTTCATTTAATATCTTATCTAGATGCGTTAATTAAACCTAAGCATGAAACGACATCGGAAACAAGGATCCCGAGAAGCCTAACAGCAAACAGGGCCTAAGCCCAACCCTTGAAACCCTTTAGAGATGTCAAAAAGCCCATTTACAGGCATGTGTTTCCAAACAGACATAGCCCGTTTCGAAACACAGGCTCCAGTTTGAAAAGCTAGACACCCGTACCGAAACGCATCCACCCCGTTTCGGAACAGTGTCCCATTTTGCCTAGGCGTTCCGACACCCGTTTCGAAACATTCAATTCCAGTAGCCAAAGTGTTTCGAAACTTGTTTCGAAACATGGGCTCACAGTAGCCAAACCGTACCGAAACGAGTTCCGATACGGGGGCCCTGGAACCACACCCGTTGCGAAACACCTGCTGCCTGTGAATTCCCAAAATCAGTTTTAAACATCTCCAAATGATCTCAAACGTCCTTAACGACTCCAAGAAGCATACATAACATACGAACACACTCTAGAGACATGCACCCTATTGCAAACATACTCAAGATTCATAAAGATATAAGATAGGGCATCCATTCAAAAGATCATACATAGCATTCAAGGTTCATGCTTCACAAGAGCATACAATTAGACATTCAAGAAGGTAATTCAACATGGTTTACAAGCATTCAAGGCAACCAAGAGCCAACCAACAACATGACATTTAAAGGAGTCTAACATGCTCCTAAACAACCAACACCAACATACTTCAAAAGCTCAAAGCAACTAATACATGTCCCATTGCTTGACCATTACATCATATAATATAAAATCCATACTTGAAAGATTCAAAAGCCCAACTAGCACACTTTGAGGCCCTTTCTTGCGCTAGCAACCCACTAACTGAGGATCTGCATTGTCGAACAAAGGAGAGCGTAAGCATAAAGCTTAGTGAGGGTAAGCTCATTAAAAACAAACCTCGACAATGCAGGGTCCAAGCACGAGCACAACCAAGGTAAATGCATGATCTTACCTTCGATCTTCATGAGCCAAATATACACATGATGCATGAACATGTAATCGATATTATGCCATGCCCAACAAGCTCAGATCCACATCATATGTAAACACATATAATAATCCATATAGGAATCACATTTCATATCATATTGGCACCTAGCTATGACTCGAATACGCGGATAAACACGTTGGAACTCACATCCAACACAACCATTACCTTACGGTGGGATTACACTCATCACCGTTCACGCGGAGGGGATTCCACTCATCCTCACGCCCCGTCGATGGGATTACACTCATCACCGACTAATATATATATATATATATAAGAAGGTTTTCCGGGCGAACCCGTACTCCACCTTGATGACTACCATCATCAAGACCACGCGCGCATTTGACTCACGTGCGCACACTAACATCCTAATGATTGATCATTTGTACCCAAGCATACTAGTGCCAACATTTAACACAATCCACAATATCAATTCACAACTAATTCCGTGCTTAGCACGTACTCACCATGATTAACATCATGCCCATACCTCATACATATAACAATGCATCACTCCAAGCCTCAACATACATGTATAACATCATATATATAGCCAACATAATCACATTTAAACATGAGGCATGCACATTCAAAGATCACCCATAGTCTCTAACTATAGTTTGGGATTAGGCTACCACTCTAATCCCAACTCTAGGTGGGTCTACCAAGCCCAACCTAGTCCACATGCTTGAACCAAATACTCAAAACTATTTTAAAAACATTAAACCACTCACCTTCACTTCCAAGCTCAACAACCAAGCAACCAAGACCTTCAAGCTTTCAGATTCACTCCCGATGTTTCACCAACACAAAACCTTGCCTCTAATCATCCCAACACAATCAAAATAATCTCAAATCAGTCCACACAACAATGTAGCAAACACGGAGCACTAATCAAGCAATAAACACATGAATTCAAGCCATGAACAACCCCCAAAACATCAAACTCGAGCAGCCCTTATACCCAATCCAAAACTTATGATTTCAACACATTTAACACACTCAAATGCTTCCAAAACAATCCTCAACCAACATACAACCAAAGGCCTTCCATTTCAAATATAAAACACACCCCAAACCCATTCCAAAACCCTTAAAAAACCCCATGAAAACCCAAGTACGAAAATCATGTTAGAACACTTTGAAATTTATATATGTTGGACCTCAAGGTTCAGAAACAACATATCTAACATTATTAAATCAATAGCTTTGATAAAAACTCATAAAGTCACAACATTTAACATTTTTCCATGAAAAACCAAATTCCTAAAACATGGGTGAAAATGAAATCTAATGGTACTTTCAAAGAGAGGAAGATGAGAGCAAGATGGGAATGTGATTACCTTTCAAAACCGACCCAAATTGAAGAAGATAGGAGATGGAATAGTGAAAGGGGGATGGGAGAGCCTCTTTGTCGTTGAAAAGAGAAGATGAATAGTGAAGAAGATGACAAAAAGGTTGTTTTAATTGAAAATGGGCTTTTTAAATTGGAAGTCCATTTCATTACAAAAATGCCATTAATGAGATGACATTCTCATTAATCTTAAAATCCATGGAATTTAGTTTCAAATAAATTTTTGGTCCAACATAAATGTTTATTTTGAAATCGCAAAGTCCAAATAATATATAATATTATTTTAATCATAAAACCGAGACTCAAAATATTATTTAAATATTATTTTCACCCGACCCCTAAACCCGGGTGTTACAACTCTCCCCCACTTAAGGAATTTCTTCCCCGAAATTACCTGACGAAAACAAGTACGGAAACTGCTCAAGCATATCTGCTTTCCTCTCCTACGTGGCCTCTTCCACACCTCTATGCCTCCACAACACCTTTACCAACTCTATGGTCTTTCCACACAACATCTTGCTATTAGAAGCAAGTATCTCAACAGGTTCTTCATTGTAAGACAAATCCGGATTCAATTCTATCTCCTCAACATGCATAACATGAGAAGGATATGATCTATATCTCCTAAGCATCGACACATGAAAGACATCGTGGATCTTCTCTAACTCAAAAGGCAATCTCAAACGGCAAGCTAGTGGCCCAATCCGCTCAACTATCTCATACGGACCAATGAACCTTGGACTCAACTTGCCTTTCCGGCCAAATCGCATTACCTTCTTCCACGGAGATACTTTCAGAAACACTTTCTCACCCACGGAGAACTCAATCTCTTTTCTCTTCAAATCTGCATAAGACTTCTGACGATCGGAAGCTGCTTTCAAACGGTCACAAATCAACTTCACTTTTTCGGTAGTCCCCTTAAGCAAATCCGGCATAGGTAACAATCTCTGACCCGTTTCAGCCCAACAGGTCGGAGTCCTACATCGTCTACCATACAAAGCCTCATAGGGAGTCATCTGAATACTAGCCTGATAACTGTTGTTGTAAGCAAACTCAACTAAGGGCAAGTGCTTCTCCCAAGAACCCTGGAAATCAATCACACAACAACAAAGCATATCCTCTAAAATCTGTATCACTCGCTCTGACTGTCCATCGGACTGCAGATGATAAGAAGTACTGAAATGCAAACGGCTACCTAGAGCACTATGCAAACAACCCCAGAACCTCGAAATGAATCTCGGATCTCTGTCTGAAACAATAGACTAAGGAACTCCATGAAGTCTCACAATCTCACGAATGTATAAGTTCGCCAACTTGTCTAAAGAATCTGTAGTGTTTACTGCTAAGAAATGAGCACACTTAGTGAGCCTATCAACAATCACCCAAACAAAATTCTTCTTCGAATGAGAAAATGGTAACCCCGACACAAAGTCCATAGTGATTCTCTCTCATTTCCATTCCGGAATCTTCAAAGGCTGTAACAAACCTGAAGGAACTTGATGTTCTGCCTTCACCCTCTGCCAAACCATACAACGACTCACATACTCGGCTACATCCTTCTTCAAACCAACCCAGAAGTAATCATTATTCAAATCACGGTACATCTTGGTACTACCCGGATGCATAGAAAAAGGACTCGAATGTGCTTCACTTAGAATCAGACGTCTCAACTCAACATCTTCAGGTATTACAACTCTGTCTCTGAAACACAACACATTCTCAGCACTGAAACTATACTCGGTCGGTCTACCTTCGGATATGTCCTTAACATGAGGGACTAAAGACATATCTTGCAACTGCTTCTCTCTAATCAATTGAATCAAAGAAGGCTTCACTTGCAACCCTGTGATCAAACCACCATCGTCAGATACACTCAATCTAGCAAACATAGCTCGCAACTCAACTGCAACTTTTCTACTCAAAGCATCAGCTACTACATTTGCCTTACCCGGATGGTACTCGATGGTCAAATCGTAATCTTTCAATAACTCAAGCCATCTTCTCTGTCTCAAGTTCAACTCTCTCTGTGTCATCAAATACTTCAAGCTCTTATGATCGGAGTAAACTATACACTTCTCACCATACAAGTAATGACGCCAAATCTTCAATGCAAACACAATTGCGGCTAACTCTATATCGTGAGTAGGATAGTTCTTCTCATGTACCTTCAACTGTCTTGAAGCATAGGCAACAACCCTTCTTTCTTGCATCAAAACACAACCTAAACCTATGTAGGAAGCATCACTATAGATCACAAATTCTTTACCTGAAACTGGTTGTACTAACACTGGAGCATTTGTCAAAGCTTCTTTCAATTTCTCAAAAGCCTTCTGTCTTGCACCTGACCACTCAAACCTAACTCCTTTTTGCAACAGTTTAGTCAAAGGAGCAACTACTCTAGAGAAGCCATCAACAAATCTCCTATAGTAACCGGCTGATCATAGGAAACTCCTAATCTCTGTCACGGACTTAGGTTGTTTCCACTCAACAATAGCCTCAATCTTCGACGGATCAACATGGATACCTTCAGCTGAAACAACATGGCCAAGAAATACATCCTCTCGAATCCAGAACTCACATTTACTAAGCTTCGCATACAACTGATTGCTCATCAATCTCTACAGAACAAGTCTCAAGTGCTCATCATGCTCCTCTTCTGATTTCGAGTACACAAGAATATCATCTATGAAAACAACTACAAAACGGTCTAGATAGTCTCTAAAAATTCTGTTCATCATATCCATGAATGCTGCAAGTGCATTCGTGAGCCCAAACGACATCACAAGGAACTCATAGTGACCATATCTAGTCCTAAAAGCTGTCTTCGAAACATCACACTCCTTCACTTTCAACTGATAGTACCCTGATCTCAAATCTATCTTCGAGAACACTGAAGCACCTCTGAACTGATCAAACAAATCATCTATACGAGGCAACAGATACTTGTTCTTCACAGTCAACTGATTCAACTGCGTGTAGTCAATACACATACGCATACCACCATCTTTCTTCTTTACAAACAACACAAGAACACCCCAAGGAGAACTACTAGGCCTAATGAAACCACGATCTAATAACTCTTGCAGTTGACTTTTCAATTCTTTCAACTCTTTCGGAGTCATACGATACGGAGCTATAGAAACTGGAGTAGACCCTGAAACAGTCTCAATCACAAACTCAACATCTCTGTCAGGAGGCAAACCTGATAACTCTTCAGGAAACACATCCGGAAAACCACAAACTGTTCTAATATCTTTCAGACTTGCCTCACTCATATTCATATTCATCACATAAGCTAAGTAAGCCCCACAACCGAAATCCATCAACCTATGAGCCTCTAAAGCTGACACAACATTAGACAAGAACTTAATGTTCTCGCCTACTACTACTACCTCGTAGTCATCAGAAAGTTTCAAAGAAATCCTCTTCGTCTCAAAGTCTACACTAGCTCTGTGCTCAACTAACCAGTCCATACCCAGAATAATATCAAAACCATAAAATGGAAGCTCCATCATATCAACAGAAAACACATGACCCTGAATCTTCAGCGGACACCTCCTATACATTCGTTTAACCACAACTGTCTCACCAAAAGAACTAGTCACATGCATACCTACATCTAAGATCTCAACGGGTATATCTATCTTCCGTGCATGCTCACTCAAAATGTAGGAACGTGTAGAACCCGAATCAACCAAAGAAAGCAAAGACATAGACTGTAACTCAAAATTACCTGCTATCACATTAGTGTCGTTCCCGACCTCTCTCTGAGCATAGACCCTCGCTGGCCCACCTGCCTCTGGCTGCACTGCCACAACATGAGCAAGGTTCCTCTGAGCATCTACCCTAGGTGCATCAGCCCTAGGCTGGAAGTAGCCACGACCGCGCCCACGGCCTCTCTGATAATCAGTCGCTCTTGCAAGAGCCTGAGCTATGTTCGATGCCTGTGCCGCCTGATGTGGACACTTCCTCCTAAAGTGGTCCCTCGAACCACAGTTCCAACAGGCATGAAAGTTACCCCAACACTCACCAGAATGTTGTCTCCCACAACGTGTGCACTCGGGCAAACGCCCTCCACCTTTATGGCCCTGGTGGCCTCTACCATGGTGGCCACCGCCACGCCTATGGTCAAACTACTGTCCACCGTATCTGTGCCTCTTGGCATCCCCACGGTCAAAGTTGTTGTGTCTCTTACCAGAACTAGATCCTCCAGAACGCTTGGTCAGTCCCAAGCTATGCTCAATGTCCTTGGCACTAGCAACCAAGACATCAAAATCTAAGTAATCTGAAGCTAAGGTATACCTCTTAACTTCTTCATGAAGCCCATATCTGAAACGGTTACAACGGTCCCTCTCAGTAGGAACTAATTCTAGAGCATACTGTCTCAAACGAACAAAGCGGATCTCGTAGTCAGTCACAGAAGCCTCTCCCTGAACAAGAGCCATAAATTCTCGCTTCTTCTCATCTAGATACCTCGGCCCAAGTACCTTTTCCGGAAAGCAGACTCAAAGAAATCCCATCCAATCTCAGCCTCAGGAACTCCAGTAGTAATGGTGACCCACCAGGTGTAGGCATCACCCTGAAGCAAAGAAATCACACAGCCCAATCTGCGGGCACCCACACAACCCATCTGAGTTAAGATACGAACTGTCTTCTCTAACCACAACTCAGACCTCTCCGGTGTAAATCCTCTGAACTCTTCAGCCCCTAGGCTATAGAGCCTCTCCAACGGTAAACTAGCATCATCGCCCCTAGGCTGAGCTGCAGCCTAAGCTCCGGCAACTGCGGCCTGAAATGCTCCCGCTATAGCTTGCACAAGCGGAGCCATATCTATTCCGGCTGGACCTTGGCCACCCTGGCCACCCTTAGGTCCCTCTCCCTCAGCTCCATCCTCGCCTCCAATTCCAGGCTGAGGAGGTGGTGGTGGTGGAGGTGGTGGAGGAGCTCCAACTCCAGCAGCAGGCTCTCCTACATGAGCCTCAACTCCAACCACCGACTCATTAATAGGAGCCGCAACACGTGGTTCCTGACGAACCACCCTCGGCCTACCTCTCAGCCTCGACATCGTGCTCACAAACAACAACTACAACAACAACAACAAGAAAACACAAAAGATAGGGTTAGCAAGGCAAGGACTCCAAGTGGCTCAAGTATGTTCCCTCACTTTAAAAATCATTTTTCCGATGTAATAGTGGCAATGGGACTCTAAACATCATGCTTCAAACAAAACAACAAGCATTCTTGATAAACAAGCAAACATGCTTTCATGGCAAGCAAACACCGTGCATTTTCGACATAAAACACAACTTACCTCACTTACCTGCCCAAGGTCTCGGATACCTTAGGATCTGATACCAACAAGTGTAACCCCCTCGTTCCGGTCCGGACGCTTGACCGATCCGAGTGGGTTACACAGGGATAACCGAGATGAAACTCGGTAAGGCTCCACTTCGGTTACCGACCCTAGGAAAAACATTTTCATTTAATATTTTATCTAGATGCGTTAATTAAACCTAAGTGTGAAACGACAGCGGAAACAAGGCTCCCGAGAAGCCTAACAGCAAACAGGGCCTAAGCCCAACCCTTGAAACCCTTTAGAGATGTCAAAAAGCCCATTTACAGGCTTGTGTTTCGAAACAGACATAGCCCGTTTCGAAACACGGGCTCCAATTTGAAAAGCCAGACACCCGTACCGAAACGCATTCACCCCGTTTCAGAACAGTGTCCCATTTTGCCTAGGCGTTCCGATACCCGTTTCGAAACAGGCAATTCCAATAGCCAAAGTGTTTCGAAACTTGTTTCGAAACAGGGGCTCACAGTAGCCAAACCGTACCGAAACGAGTTCTGATACAGGAGCCCTGGAACCACACCCGTTTCGAAACAGGGCAACCCGTTTCGAAACACCTGCTGCCTGTGAATTCCCAAAATCAGTTTTAAACCTCTCCAAATGATCCCAAACTTCCTTAACGACTCCAAGAAGCATATATAACATACGAACACACTCTAGAGGCATGCACCCTATTGCAAACATACTAAAGATTCATAAAGATATAAGATAGGGCATCCATTCAAAAGATCATACATAGCATTCAAGGTTCATGCTTCACAAGAGTATACAATTAGACATTCAAGAAGGTAATTCAACATGGTTTACAAGCATTCAAGGCAACCAAGAGCCAACCAACAACATGACATTTAAAAAAGTCTAACATGCTCCTAAACATCCAACACCAACATACTTCAAAAGCTCAAATCAACTAATACATGTCCCATTGCTTGACCATTACATCATATAATATAAAATCCATACTTGAAAGATTCAAAATCCCAACTAGCACACTTGGAGGCCCTTTCTTGCGCTAGCAACCCACGAACTACGGATCTGCATTGTCGAACAAAGGAGAGCGTAAGCATAAAGCTTAGTGAGGGTAAGCTCATTAAAAACAAACATCGACAATGCAGGGTCCAAGCACAAGCACGACCAAGGTAAATGCATGATCTTACCTTCGATCCTCATGAGCCAAATATACACATGATGCATGAACATGTAATCGATATTATGCCATGCTCAACAAGCTCAGATCCACATCATATATAAACACATATAATAATCCATATAGAAATCACATTTCATATCATATTGGCACCTAGCTATGACTCGAATACGTGGATAAACACGTTGGAACTCATATCCAACACAACCATTACCTTACGGTGGGATTACACTCATCACCGTTCACGCGGAGGGGATTCCACTAATCCTCACGCTCCGTCGATAGGATTACACTCATCATCGACTAATATATATATAAGAAGGTTTTCCGGGCGAACCCGTACTCCATCTTGATGACTACCATCATCAAGACCACGCGTGCATTTGACTCACGTGTGCACACTAACATCCTAATGATCGATCATTTGTACCCAAGCATACTAGTGCCAATATTTAACACAATCCACAATATCAATTCACAACCAATTCCGTGCTTAGCACGTACTCACCATGATTAACATCATGCCCATACCTCATGTATATAACAATGCATCACTCCAAGCCTCAACATACATGTATAACATCATATACATAGCCAACATAATCACATTTAAACATGAGGCATACACATTCAAAGATCACCCATAGTCTCTAACTATAGTTTGGGATTAGGCTACCACTCTAATCCCAACTCTAGGTGGGTCTACCAAGCCCAACCTAGTCCACATGCTTGGACCAAATACTCAAAATCATTTTAAAAACATTAAACCACTCACCTTCACTTCCAAGCTCAACAACCAAGCAACCAAGACCTTCAAGCTTCCGGATTCACTCCTGATGTTTCACCAACACAAAACCTTGCCTCTAATCATCCCAACACAATCAAAATAATCTCAAATCAGTCCACACAACAATGTAGCAAACTCGGAGCACTAATCAAGCAATAAACACATGAATTCAAGCCATGAACAACCCCCAAAACGTCAAACTCGAGCAGCCCTTATACCCAATCCAAAACTTATGATTTCAACACATTTAACACACTCAAATGCTTCCAAAACAATCCTCAACCAACATACAACCAAAGACCTTCCATTTCCAACATAAAACACACCCAAAACCCATTCCAAAACCCTTCAAAAACCCCAATGAAAACCCAAATACGAAAATCATGTTAGAACACTTTGAAATTCATATATGTTGGACCTCAAGGTTCATAAACAACATATCTAACATTATTAAATCAATAGCTTTGATAAAAACTCATAAAGTCACAACCTTTAACATTTTTCCATGAAAAACCAAATTCCTAAAACATGGGTGAAAATGAAATCTAATGGTACTTTCGAAGAGAGGAAGATGAGAGCAAGATGGGAATGTGATTACCTTTCAAAACCGACCCAAATTGAAGAAGATAGGAGATGTAATAGTGAAAGAGGGAGGGGAGAGCCTCTTTGTTGTTGAAAAGAGAAGATGAATAGTGAAGAAGATGAAAAGGTTGTTTTAATTGAAAATGGGCTTTTTAAATTGGAAGTCCATTTTATTACAAAAATGCCATTAATGAGATATCATTCTCATTAATCTTAAAACCCATGGAATTTAGTTTCAAATAAATTTTTGGTCCAACATAAATGTTTATTTTGAAATCGCAAAGTCCAAATAATATATAATATTATTTTAATCATAAACCGAGACTCAAAATATTATTTAAATATTATTTTTATCGGCCCCTAAACCCGGGTGTTACAGATTTCTTATGTTTACTAACTTTGGATTAATTTATTATACAAAATGATAACATTAAATTGGTTATTATCAAAAGCCATCAAGTGGTCCTAGTAAAAAATATATGTTATTTATCTTAGAAGATTCGAATTCAATCGTCTTGTCTACAAGGTGTGTGCGCAAATATATCATATTGATCTTTTCTATTTTGGACCCTCGAGTTGAATTTAGATACGTGTTCACAATCATCATTTTTTGTTCGCGGTTTTCTTGTTGTAACGACCGTTTTATCAACGTACCATAGGGATTATATGCGTTTTTTTAATGCTAGTGTTGATGGCTTCATTCTTCAATCATCGAAGTCTGACGTTGTTCGTATCTATCATTTGTTTGAGTCCTTTGGTTGGATTTTTAACATTTTCATTGTATAATCCTTGTATAATCTCAAGTGCCTAGTTTTTTTTAATGATTATATGAAAATATTCAAATTAAGTGTTTAGTTTACATTTATGATTTTAAACTTTCATTGTAATTTTATATATTTTTCCTTGTAAAAAATTAGAGGCTTTTTATTAAAAACAACTTATATTATAATAAATAGTTTTTACAAAATATACGTGTTCAAATCGCTATGTCTACATAGTGTATGCACATTGTCAAAGGGTTAAAAATATTTATGAACATATACTACCTTGTAATCACCACTATTTAAAAATAATTTTTACAAAATACATATTTTTTATATTTATTTGAATTTAGATATTTGAATATGCTATTCAAATTGTGGAGTAGTCCTAGTGGTAAAGGATAATGTATTTTATTTAGGTGACCCGGGTTCGAGCACTATGTGTGCATGGTGTTAGTGGCGGAACTTGAAGTAAAAGTTTGAGGGGGCTAACTTGAATTTTTTTAAAAATTGGAGGATTGAGCGAAAATTTTCAAAAAAAAATTGAGGGTTTAACTAAATTTTTTAATAATTTAAAGAGATTTAACAAAATAAAAATAAAAATTTGAGAGAGAATTTAATTAAAATATTCAAAGTTTTGAAGCTTAATATGAATTTTTAAAAAATTTGAGGGGGCCAAATTAAAATTTTCAGGGCAAAATTCGAGTTTTTCAAAATTTCGGGGGGTCATGGCCCTACCGGTCCCTTAAAGCTTAAACCACTGACGCTTTGTGTGTTTTTAAAGAGCTAAAAAAATTAAACAGATAATACTTTGCAATCACACCAGCATAATAAAAAATATTATCTAATTTATTTTAAAATATTCTAAATTACTAAATTCTGATATAAAATGAATGCTGGTATTTTTCTTAAAAAAATGTCGAACTTTAAAGCAGTTATATAGATTTGAATTTATATATTGGTGGAATTACAACTTTTCAAGGCATTCATAAGCATGAATGACATGGGTTGGAACAACAAATCAACAAGCGACACGTTTACAAAAGGGTCAAAATTTGACGCATCAGATCACGTGGGAGCTCACGTTGGATGAACAATTCACGTGAGGTTCTGTGCTGGGAATCAATGAGGAGAATCACGTGTTGTCACGTGCTTTTAAAACCGATCATTTTATAGCATATTTGAGTCAATTTACATCTTTTAGATCCTTCAATTATTTTTTTAAATAATTTTTTTAAAAATTTATTAAAATAAAATCAAATTAAAAATGTATTGTTTTGATCAAGATAAAGAAATGTTGTTGGTCAGGCCAAGTGTTATATAAAGTAGATACTTTTTACAACATATAAATTAGATCGAGTGTAATAATTAATTTTTTTGTGCTCTAAATTTATACAGAGATAGACATTGTTTATAAATTATAAAAGTATTTTATGTTAAAAAAATTGAACTCTTAATTACTAATTAAGATAAAAGGTTATTTTTGTCATCTCACGTAAATTTGTGGTTTGACAAATTAAACTTTAGTTACATGATTGGATTAATTTTCATTATATGAAATATTATTTTATTTTCAATTAATTTTTATGTATAAAGTATACTTTTTGGTCAATTGAACAAGATAATTATTTACTTGCATCCTATTGTCGAATTGATGTTCTGAATTTGACTAGTCTTACTAGAATCTAACTCTAGAGATGAAATAATATTTGTGTAATCCTTTTTTGATTGAGATAGATTCATTAATTTATTTAGTTTTGTTTGATTCGGTGTATAAATCTAAAAAATTTGTTCAAACTCATTTATATTTATAATTACCAATTCAAACCCATTTTAGGTTAACATATATTGTGTTGTGTGGATCGAAAGATCGATATGAACCAAGAGGGGGGTGAATTGGTTTTTTAAAGTTTGTGTGGTGGAAATTGCAAATTAAAAAGATTGACAAGGGATTTAAGAGTGGTTCAAGTTCCAAATGAACTCTACATCCACTACCTTAGCTTCACTAAGTATTTGCAACAATTCCACTAATTGCTCTTCTCCTTTTCTAGGCTGAGGAGGCAACCCTTACAATTTCGGTTAAATTTTCTACCCAAAATTTAACCCAATCCTCACAACAAGGTAACAAAGAATTTGATGGCTAATAGAGTATCTCTCAATACAAATTGTAGCCCAATTACAAGCACTCAACCCAATTGAACAAGATAAGAATGAAAATTACAATTGGGGTTTCTAGACAATATGGGACTTTTGCACAATTGCTTGGATTTGATGTTTGTATGTTTGATTTTGGATCAATAGTTGTTGCTGGAGCTTTTAGAGGTCCCTTTTATACCTTCTCACTAATTTCTAGTCGTTGTGCTTGTTGCATTCATCAATAGAGCCGTTGGGATGTTATCTCACCTCCACAAATGCAGTCTGCAACAACCCGTTTCGAAACGTGGGGTACCTGTTTCGGAACGGATCAAAATAGAAAGAGTCGTTGGGGTGCATTTAAGAGCCCGTTTCGAAACGCTTTAAAGCCGTTTCGAAACACTTTTGCCACTGTCAAGGGTCGTTTCGAAACAGCCTGAGCCCGTTTCGAAACACCCTAACGGTTTTAGAAAATCAGTTAAAAACAATTGTAACAGTCATATTTTCAAATCAAAATGAAGAACAGTTTCGAAACGCTTGGCCTCGTTTCGAAACAGTTTTGCTACTGTCAAGGGTCGTTTCGAAACTGATTGAGCCCGTTTCGAAACACCCTATTAATCTTTGAAAAATCAGTTAAAAAATATTAGAACCGTCATAGTTTTCAAATAAAAAATGAAGAACAGTTTCGAAACGCATGAAGCCGTTTCGAAACGGGTTTAAGTGTTCTAAAGCTGTTTCGGTACACGTTTCGAAACAAGGGTTGACAGTGATGAAAACGTTTTGAAACGCTTTAGGCCGTTTCGAAACAGGGACTTGAAAATCACTGTTTTGGCTTTAAACACTTAGAAAAATATTTGAAAACTTTTTTTAACTTTGGCATAATCTTAAAATCATATGGGGATGTTTTGAGGACTTAAAAATTCGTTTTGACATTTTCAATTTAGTCCTTAGGTTTTTAGTTATATCAAAATTAAAATATTGGTTTCATAATCTCCCCATTTTTGATATAACAAAACCAAAGTTAGAATTTTTAGGAGTTTTGAAAATTTTGAAAATATTCTAACTCCCCCTTAATTTAAAATAGGTTTTTTAAGTTTAAAAATTGTTTAACTTTGAAATCCAAGTTGTAAAACTTAAAAAACCTTTTAAACATTTAAAACGAATTTTAGTTTGTGGCTCTTAAATTTCTTCTCCCCCTTTTTGTTAGATCAAAAAGAATAAATAAAGCTCATAGAGAGGACAAAGGATTAGTATCAATAAGCATTAATAAGCAACAATAATATTAATTCATAATATCAAAGGATCCAAAACATAAACCAACATTAAGTTCAAAATAAAATCCCAAACAAAAGATCAAAAGCATAGGTTCCTAAAACATAATAAAACATAAAGATGCAATCTTAAACCTAAAGTGCATAAATAATATGATATGATATGATAGACCTAAGCCTCGTCATCATCATCGGAAGTCTCATCGTCGCTCTTGACTTGAGAACGGTGAAACTTCGTCCATTGCCCATAGAGAGTAGAGAAGGACAAATCCAAGTTTGAATGGGAAGTCTCAAGAGTTAGGAGGCGATCCTCGACATTTTTCAAGCGAGTGTCCATGGCATCAAAACCCGAAGCAATGCGAGTATCCAAAGCATTGAACCGCTCGGTAATGAGAGCCGTAAAGGCTTCATTGTTTTCAACTTGAACTTGCGGTGGAGGAGCAACGGGAGGAAGAGGAGTTTCTCTATCAACTCGTTCCCAAACATCATTCACATATCGAAACCCGGATTTGTGAAGGGAGGACTCACCAATCTTGCACTTGCGAGGTTTCGGGGAGTCGTAGGTACAATCGATACCAAGGTGGCTAAAGATGTGGCTCAAGATCGTGCCGTAAGTGAAAGATTTCAACTCATTGGTGTCAATAAGCTTAACATTATTGACCATCTCGGCAAAAATAATCTTAGCAACATTAGGGCGCTCACCTCTACGGAAACATTCAAGCCAAAAGTGATCAACTTGACGGATATGAGAGTATTTACCTCCGGAAGGACGAAGGAACCATGATACCATCAAGTGAAGAAAACGGTCGTGCGCATCCAAAGTAAGTGCCGGACCAGTGAAAGTGCCAAAGTGACGTTCATCCTCAATTCCTTCATCTTTAAGGGAAAAAGTGGACTCCAAGAGAGCAATAATAACAGTAAACTTTTTACCCAATATAAAAGATTCAATCCCTACAACCTCGATTTTTGTTTCATCATGAATAAGACGAGCATTAGAGTAAAAGATGAGTACCATATGTTTGTAACGAATTTCCGGAATGCTCAACAAAGGAAGAAGATTCCATTCGCTCAAACGCTCGAGGTTACTGAATAGGAAGCGCTCGGAGTTGAGGAAATCAAGATCAATGACACGTTCACGACGAACTTCGAAATCCTTGACATATGTGAAACGAGCTCGCATCTCCGTAGTCCAAAGGGATTTCTGAAAGAGCTGAGCGAGATTCAGACGCATGCTCGAATCACCGGTTTGAACGGCCTTACGCTTTTTGTTAGCTTGATCCGACATCTAAAAAAAATAAGCAAGCATATTTTAAAATTAAGTGTATGCGTCGATTTTAAAATCAATCCAATAATAAATCCCACTTAGGTTTTTAAAAAAAATTAAAACAAAATTTAAAAAAAAAACAGTAAAAGAAAAATACGACTGAAAAATTTTATATTCGGATAAAAAATTTTGAGATTTTGAAATTTTTTTACAAGATATGGAAAACCCGAACATGAAAACATATAATTTATACAAAAATAAAATTTTCTCACCTAAGATTCGAACATAAATTGAAGGAAAAAGAAAAAGGAGAAAATACCTTAGTTTGAGATTTTGGATGATTTGATGAAAATCCTTGCACAATGTTGATGAAACTTGCTTAGACTTGAGTTTTAGAGTAAAACCCCTCAAGATTTGGTGAAAAACAATGAGGTTTAGAGGGTATTTATAGAGAAAAGGTTGGTTTAGGGTTTTAGGGTTTTTTAAGAGTTTGATATAAAAGAGGATTTTAACTTTAAAAGCCCTAAATAAAGCTATACGCGATACCGTTTCGGAACGGTCTGGACCCGTTTCGAAACGAGAGCACTAGGGTTAGACCGTTTTGAGACCTTCAGCTGACCGTTTCGATACGGTGTTGACCGTATCGAAGCCCTATTGACCCGTATCGAAACACGTTTCGATACACCCCTTGGCAGTAGCCAAAACGTTTCGAAACACTTTGGAGGTGTTTCGAAACGCCCTTCTCTCAGACATGGATTTAAGGAATCCGTATCGAAACAGGGTCACCCGTTTCGATACACCTGGGCCTGGAAGTGCAGATGAGGCTCTAAAAGTGCAGAAAAATGATTTTTTCTTAGGCCTAACATGCATAAATGACAGGAATGAGCAGGCAAAACATATGCAAACATTAACATACTCCCCCTAGCTATAAGCATGGATAAAATTAGGAGTCTAAACACATAAACATGACACTTCACAAGATCAAGCAAATTTAAGCACAAAAGAGGTCCTAAAAGGTCAAGATAGGCTAGCTAGACCTAACTCTCTCCTAAGGGACCAAAAACGCTCTTTGTCTAAAGGTTTTGTAAATACGTCCGCTAGTTGTTTTAAGGTGTCTACATACTCTATAACCACATCTTTCTTAAGGACATGATCTCTAATGAAATGATGCCTTATTTCTATGTGTTTGGTTCTAGAGTGTTGGATGGGATTTTTTGTTAAAAATATTGCACTAGTGTTGTCACATTTTAGGGGTATGGTTTCAACTTTAATTCCATAATCTAAGAGTTGTTGCTTCATCCAAAGGACTTGAGCACAACAACTCCCTAAGGATATGTACTCGGCTTCGGTGGTAGATAAGGCTACACTATTTTGTTTCTTAGAGAACCAAGATATGAGCATACTACCTAGGAATTGACAAGTTCCCGAAGTACTTTTCCTATCGATTTTGCAACCCCCATAATCCGCATCCGAATAAGCATGAAGGTTGAAGGTAGAGTTTCTAGGGTACCAAAGGCCTAAACAAGGAGCATCTCTAAGGTACCTAAAGATTCTCTTAACGGCTATAAGGTGAGACTCTCTAGGACTAGCTTGAAACCTAGCACACAAGCAAACACTAAACAAGATATCCGGTCTACTTGCGGTAAGGTAAAGCAATGATCCAATCATAGAACGGTAAAGCTTAGAGTCAACACACTTACCTCCTTCATCTTTGTTAAGCTTTGTAGATGAGCTCATAGGTGAGGCTTGAGGCTTTGCATTCTCCAAGCCAAACTTCTTGAGCATATCCTTTATGTATTTTGCTTGGTTGATGAAGGTGTCATCCTTCTTTTGCTTGATTTGGAGTCCCAAAAAGAATGAGAGCTCCCCCATCATGCTCATCTCAAATTCACCTTGCATTAACTTAGCAAACTCTTGACAATGACATTCATTAGTAGAACCAAAAATAATATCATCAACATAAATTTGAACTACTAAGATGTCATTTTTATACATTTTTATAAAAAGTGTAGTGTCCACCTTACCTTTTTCAAATCCTTTTTCAATCAAAAAGTTTGAAAGTCTTTCATACCAAGCTCTAGGAGCTTGTTTTAAACCATAAAGAGCTTTGGTAAGTTTGAAAACATGATTTGGAAATTTTGAGTCTTCAAAACCCGGTGGTTGTTCCACATACACTTCTTCATTTATAAAACCATTTAAAAATGCGCTTTTAACATCCATTTGAAAAAGCTTGAAATTATGATAACATGCATATGCAATCAACATCCTAATGGCTTCCATTCTAGCTACGGGTGCATAGGTTTCATCAAAATCTATTCCCTCTTCTTGAGTGTAACCTTGTGCTACTAGTCTAGCTTTATTTCTTACAATGTTACCACTCTCATCTAGCTTGTTCCTAAATACCCATTTAGTTCCTATTGTAGATTGATTACTAGGCCTATCAACTAATGTCCAAACGTTACTTCTCTCAAATTGATTTAACTCTTCTTGCATAGCCATAATCCAAAAGTCATCTTTCAATGCTTCTTTAATATTCTTAGGCTCTATGCATGAGATAAATGCAACATGATTCATTAATCTAAGAGAAGATCGAGTGGTTACCCCCTTGGATGGATCACCCAAGATTTCACCATCTTTGACATAGTTCAACTCCCTTGGGTAGCTCACTTCCTTTTCCTCAAGAGCCAAGTCCTTCAAGGCTTCAAGAGGTGGATCTTGTGTGTCCTCTTCTTTTGTTGGAATCTCATCCTCCTTTGAAGTTTGTCCTCCATCAAAGGCATTTATGATTCCTACATCATCATCATCACAAGAATCCTTCCTAGGAAGGAGGTTATCATCGAATACAACATGAATAGATTCTTCTACTACTAAAGTTCTTTTGTTAAATACTCGATAGACTTTAGAGGTTAAAGAGTAACCTATGAAAATAGCTTCATCACTTTTTGCATCAAATTTACCTAAGTTGTCTTTTCCATTATTTAAAACAAAACACTTGCAACCAAAAAGGTGGAAATAGCTAATGTTAGGCTTTTTAGATTTTAAAATCTCATAGGGTGTTTTCTTTAAAATTGGCCTAATCATTACTCGATTTACAATGTAGCAAGCGGTGTTTGTGGCTTCCGCCCAAAAATATTTAGGTAAATTGTTTTCACAAAGCATAGTTCTAGCCATTTCTTGCAAAGTTCTATTTTTCCTCTCAACTACCCCATTTTGTTGAGGAGTTCGAGGAGCCGAAAAATTATGGCTAATACCATTTTCATTTAAAAAATCTTCAAACCCTAAATTTTGAAACTCGGTTCCATGATCACTTCTAATATGTGAAATTTTAAGTCCAAGATCATTTTGGGTTAGTTTTAAAAATGTGATGAATTTTTCCAAAGCCTCATCTTTAGTACTTAAAAATAGAACCCAAGTAAATCTAGAAAAATCATCAACAAGTACAAAAGCATAAGACTTGCCACCCAAGCTCATAGTCCTAATTGGCCCAAATAAATCCATATGGATAAGTTGTAAACATATACTAGTAGAAACATCATTAATGGATTTAAAGGAAGACTTATGTTGTTTACCCTTAGAGCATGCATCACAAATTTTATCATTTGAAAATTTTATCTTGGGTAAACCTCTAACTAGATTAAGGGAGACTAGTTTTTCTAAAACACTTATGCTAGCATGTCCTAGTTTCCTATGCCACAACCATGCATCATTTTCATTTTGTGCAACTAAGCATGCATGAGATGTATGAATGTCATCTAGATGCACCACGTATATGTTCCCTATGCGATGACCTATGAGCATAATATTATTAGATTTAATGTCTACAATTTTGCATCCATTTTTATCAAATAAAACATTAAATCCTTTATCACACAATTGACTTATGCTCAATAAATTGTGTTTAAGACCATCGACATACAAGACATTTTCAATGAGAATAGTAGAGTGATTACCTATGGAGCCAATACCTTTAATGTGGCCTTTGGAGTTGTCACCAAATGTCACTACTCCTCCACTTTTTGGCTTTAGATCCATGAATCTACTCTTGTCTCCGGTCATATGCCTTGAGCATCCACTATCAAGGTACCATGAGTTTTGACTTTGTGCTTTGGCCTTGTAGCAATGCTCCCCCTACAAAAAAAGATATTAAGCTTTTGTTTTTGGTACCCAAATCATTTTGGGTCCATGAGTGTTAGCTCCCAAAACCTTGGTTCCCTTAGGAATCCAAGATGACATAGCAACAATATTATTAGATTTTACAAGTTCCTTAGGAACCCATACACTTCTAATTATTTTAGCTCTACTATGTCTAGGATAGCTATCTTGTTTGTAGTAGTTAGTCTTTTTCTTAGGTTGGTGTGTTCTTGAGGATTCACCTATCTCATGCTTGACACTACCAATATTTTTAAAAGACTTTTTGAGCTCATTTAGCTCATCCAACACCTTTTGGTGTTCACTATTACATTGAGACAAAAGGTTATTAAGGTCAACATTTTCATCTTGAAAGAATTTTAATTCATCTTTTAACCCTAATATCTTTTTCTCAAATTTTGAATTAGCTTGAGTGAGTGATTCATTTTTCTCATTTAGTTCCAAAATAATTTTCTTGTTTCTAATGACTGACTCTTTATACTTCTCAACTAATTCGTCATAGACCTCTTGTAACTCATCATATGCATCATTCAATTCATCATATGTGAAATCTAAAGTAGATGAGTTAGAGGTTACCATGGAGGAATCTTCCTCAAGTTCCATGAGGCAAAGGTTAGCCACTTCTTGTTCGTCATCCTCCGATGACTCCTCATCACTCCAAGTAGCAAGCTTAGCTTTGAGCCTCTTCTTCTTCTCAAAGCCCTTCTTCCTGAGTTGAGGGCCCTCCGAACGTATGTGGCCGGGTTGTTTGCACTCAAAGCAAATGATTGGATCCCTTGCTTCTTCTTTGTTCTTGCTTTTGAAGTCCATCTTTCTTTGGATTTTTCTTCCACGGTTGGACCTCATAAAACGTGAGAATCGTTTGGCTATCATAGCCAATTCTTCTAGTTCATCCTCATCACTAGAAGAGCTCTCTTCATGTAGTGAAGCTTTGAGAGCTATTCCCATCTTCTTCTTCTTCTCAACCTGAAGCTTTTCTACTCTTTTCTCTTATTTCTTCTTCTCTTCTTCCCTTTCTTGCTTCATAATCTCATGAGTAAGGAGAGAACCCACAAGCTCATCAAGCTTTAAAGTCTTTAAATTCTTAGCTTCAATGATGATGGTTCTCTTCCCATCCCAAGATTCGGGAAGTGAATAGAGTAGCTTCCGGACAAGCTTGTCTTCCGGTATGATTTCTCCAAAACCCTTTAGCCCATTGACAATAGTGGAGAAACGATCAAACATCTTGGACACCGTCTCATCGGGCTCCATCTTGAAATTCTCATAACTAAGATTGAGAATTCCAATCTTAGTTTCTTTAACATCGTTGGTGCCCTCGTAGGTAGCCTCAAGAGTGTCCCACACTTCTTTGGCACTCTCGATGGATGAAACCTTTGAATAGATGTCGGGACCGAATGAACAAAAGAGCATGTGGAGAGCTTTGTCATTTACTTGAATCTTTTTCCTTTCTTCTTCACTCATCTCCATCTTTTTCTTCAAGACCATCTTACCTTCACCATCTTGCTTCAATGGAATATAAGGGCCGTCTTCAATGACATCCCACACTAAGTAGTCATTTGACTTGATGAAGAGACGCATTCTATTCTTCAAAAAAGAATAATTATCACCATTAAAGAAGGGAGGCTTTGTAGTGGATTGAGACTCATATATGCCCGAACCGGAGGTTGAAGTCATCTCTTGATATTTGATGATCACACTCTTCCAAGAAACTCCTCTTGTGGTTGTTAATCCTCAAAGAGGTAGTCTCTGATACCAATTGTTGAGTGGATCGAAAGATCGATATGAACCAAGAGGGGGTGAATTGTTTTTTTAAAGTTTGTATGGTGGAAATTACAAATTAAAAAGATTGACAAGGGATTTTAGAGTGGTTCAAGTTCCAAATGAACTCTACATCCACTACCTTAGCTTCACTAAGGATTTGCAACAATTCCACTAATTGCTCTTCCCCTTTTCTAGGCTAAGGAGACAACCCTTACAATTTCGGTTAAATTTTCTACCCAAAATTTAACCCAATCCTCAAAACAAGGTAACAAAGAATTTGATGGCTAATAGAGTATCTCTCAATACCAAATTGTAGCCCAATTACAAGCACCCAACCCAATTGAACAAGATAAGAATGAAAATTACAATTGGGGTTTCTAGACAATATGGGATTTTTGCACAATTGCTTGGATTTGATGTTTGGATGTTTGCTTTTGTATCAATAGTTGTTGCTGGAGCTTTTAGAGGTCCCTTTTATACCTTCTCATTGATTTCTAGCCGTTGTGGTTGTTGCATTCATCAATAGAGCCATTGGGGATGTTATCTCACCTCCATAAATGCAGTCTGCAACAACCCGTTTCGAAACACGGGGTACCTGTTTCGGAACGGACCAAAATAGAAAGAGCCGTTGGGGTGCATTTAAGAGCCCGTTTCGAAACGCTTTAAAGCCGTTTCGAAACACTTTTGCCACTGTCAAGGGTCGTTTCAAAACAGCCTGAGCCCGTTTCGAAACACCCTAACGGTTTCAGAAAATCAGTTAAAAACAATTGTAACGGTCATATTTTCAAATCAAAAAGAAGAACAGTTTCGAAACACTTGGCCTCGTTTCGAAACAGTTTTGCTACTGTCAAGGGTCGTTTCGAAACTGATTGAGCCCGTTTCGAAACACCCTATTAATCTTTGAAAAATCAGTTAAAAAATATTAGAACCGTCATAGTTTTCAAATAAAAAATGAAGAACAGTTTCGAAACGCATGAAGCCGTTTCGAAACGGGTTTAAGTGTTCTAAAGTCGTTTCGATACACATTTCGGAACAGGGGTTGACAGTCATGAAAACGTTTCGAAACGCCTTAGGCCGTTTCGAAACAGGGACTTGAAAATCACTGTTTTGGCTTTAAACACTTAGAAAAATATTTGAAAACTTTGTTTTTAACTTTGGCATAATCTTAAAATCATATGGGGATGTTTTGAGAACTTAAAAATTCGTTTTGACATTTTCAATTTAGTCCTTAGGTTTTTAGTTATATCAAAATTAAAATATTGGTTTCACATATTGTTTTTGTTTTCAAAATAATAATTTTTAATTTAATTTTAGTAACTCTATTTACATTTTCTTTTCAAAATTTAAAGACATGTTATAAAAAAATACTCCTAACATTTGACTGAATAGTCATTTTAACCATGCAAGTTGTAGTATAGTGGTGAGTATTCTAACTTGTAATGCGGGTTACCCGGGATCGACCCTAACAATGACGTTATTTTCTCTCTTTGAGTGGCTTGGGTAGAGAAGTATCTTTTGAATGGTCGTTCGTTTTAGAATGTCTAGGCACAATCCTCGCATAGTTGGGCATGGAAGAAGCTATTAAAACCACTGTAGAACTAATGTTTTGATATAATAATTGAAAAATGTTTTGGACTGATTTAAAAAGTATTTAAAACAATTTCCAAAGTCCAAATAACTTGAAACTATGTTTAGGGATGTTTTTCAAAGGGTTTTAAATGTTTTCAAGAGCCAAACTACACAAAACTGTCCAGGTGTTTCGAAACACCCTAAGGTGTTTCGATACGGGGGATTCCAGTAGCAAAAACGCTTCGATACGAGTATCAAAATGGGCTTTCCCTGGATGAGATTTTTTAGTAGCGTTTCGAAATGGGCTATGCCGTTTCGATACGCCTACGTGGCTTCGACCACAACGGTCATAAACCCCTAACGGCTATTTCCCAACTAACATTTAAATGCAGGTCGTTTCGATACGGGACTAGGCGTTTCGATACGTGTTCCGAAACGGCCAAGGGCATTCCGATACGGGTGCCTCATCAGACTGCAACGACTATTTCTACTTAAAGGGTGTTTTGAAACGGGCACGACTGTTTCGAAATGGTGAGCTGCAAAAGTGCATTTATGGTGGGAAATAAAGTCCTCAACGGCTCCAATTCAACTCCAACGGCTAGTAACGGCTACAAACTCATCAAGGAGTATAAAAGGGACCTCTAAGCATCAAGTAAAGGCTAATGCTCATATTGTGCATCAACAAATGATCAAGAATTGTCTTAGAGCTTAAATTGTCATTTATTGTATAGACAAACACTAGTGAGCCAAAATTGTCATATTTGCTCAAGTGTTTTAGGTTTTGGGTGAGTGCTTTAATTGTGCAAACAAACACCTATTAGAGGGATTTATGTTTGCTTTGTTTATCTCTTTGTAAAAGAAGGTTTGATCAAGGCTTTGGGTAGAAAGCTTGATCAGTGTATAAGGGTTACCTCCTAAGCCTAGAAAATGGGACGAATCAATAGTGGATTGATTGGAAATCCTTAGTGGGAAGCTAAGGTAGTGGATGTAGACCTTGGTTAGAAGGTTGAACCACTATAAATCATTGTGTCACTTATCATTTTAGCTTTCACACCACCTCCACCCAAAAATCCACCTCTCCACCACTTGGTGAGCCATATTGGTTGAACGAATCGATCTCCTCACAACTCAACAATTGGTATCAGAGCTTGGCTCAATTGAAGAGGATTCACATCCTATTGAGAAGATCCGGCAAGCTCGATCATCATTTCACACAACCGGCTCAATGACGCAATCCATCGACAAATCGACCTTCTTTGACGGAACCCACTATGCCCATTGGAAGACAAAGATGAAGTTCTTCATCAAATCTAGAGATTACAAGCTATGGGACATAGTTGAAGATGATCCGTTCGTGCCTCAACGAAGCAAAGCGGAGTGGAGTGCCGACGATCGCAAGAAGATGAAGCTAAATTGCAAAGCCTTGCATATTCTCTTTTGTGCATTAGGCCCAACCATCTATGAGAAGATGTCTTCTTGTGAGAGTGCCAAGGAGGTATGGGACAAGCTTGAAGTCACATATGAGGGAACCGATGAAGTCAAGAAGACCAAGATTGGGCTCCTCGCCTTAGAGTATGAGAACTTCAAGATGGATCCGGAAGAGAACATCGAGAAGATGTTTAATAGGTTCTCCACCATCACCAACGGTCTTAAAGGTTATGGGGAAGTCATTCCGGAGGAGAAACTTGTCCGAAAGCTCATCTACTCACTTCCCGAGTCTTGGGACTCAAAGAGGACCGCCATCATCGAAGCCAAGAATTTGAAGACCTTGAAGCTTGATGAACTCATGGGGTCACTCCTTACTCATCAAATCATGAAGAAGAATAAAGAAGATGAGAAGAAGAGGGAAGAAATTAGAGCTATGAGAGAGAAAAAATTCAAAGGGCTAGGCATCAACGCAAGTGTCGTGGCTCTCAAATCCTCCACTTGTCATCATGTTTACTCAAGTGAAGAGAAGGATGAAGAAGAAGAGATAGTTCATCTCTTCAAGAAGTGTGCCCCGTTCATGAAGAAAGCCTTGAGGGAGCTTGAACGAGATTCCAAGAAAAATGAGAGGGCAAGCACTTCAAGCTATAAGAAGAAGGCACATGTGGCTACTTGGAGTTATGAGGACTCCACCGACGATGAACAAGCCAGCCTTTGCCTTATGGCCATCGAAGAAGATTCAAGGATAATTTATAATTCATCTACTTCATGTTCTTACACTTTTGATGAATTACAAGATGCCTATGATGATTTGGTTTTAGACTTTAAAAATCACATTTTGGAAAACAATAAATTTATTTCAAAGTTAAAAATTCAAAATGATTTGATTTCTAAAACCAAACTTGAACTTAAAGCAAAACTTGAAGAGTTTGAATTAAAATGTTTTAATTTACAAAATTTTCTTCAAAAAGTTCAAGAAGAAAATGATTTGATTTCCAAAGAGCTTGAAAAGAAAAACAATTTTGGAAAATCAAATTTTTATGTAAGACAATCTAGTGCCCCTAGATTTGTAAAAGGAAAATGTTTTAGAAGTGTTTGGGTCCCAAAAGGACTAACCACTTCAATTAAAAAGGATGACATTGAAAAATGGATTCCTAAGGGGACTAAAATTTGTGCTACTAATGTTCATGGATCCAAAGCAATTTGGATACCAAAAATTACTTGATTGTCTTTTGCTAGGTGTAATGGAGATGTTCAACAAGTCAAACATTGAGGGGGAGCTCCATGCACACAAAGAAGAACACTTGAAGAAGGAAGGCTCCACATCCTCCCTTGAGTTCAAGTGTGGTAAAATCTAGTTGTCTTTATGTTTTATTTGATTTATTTTTATTTATGTCAACTAGATGATCATATATGTTGGACTAACACTTTTAATGATGCTTTGAGTAAGGGGGAGCTATTTTAAAACCAAATTCCTATTTTTGTCAATTTTTACCTCTATTGTTATTTTGAACTTAATGTTTTAAATTCTTTTTGATATAACAAAAAGGTGGAGAAATGGTTTGAAAAATTGAATTTTCAAATGAATAAGGGGGAGCTTATTTGATTTCAAATCTTTAATCTCTTATTCACATTTTTAAAGTTAAAGGAGGAGAATCCCAAACAATTTTTCAAGATAGTTTTATTATATCAAAAAAGGGGAGATTGTATAACTAATGTTTTGATATAATAATTGAAAAATGTTTTGGACTGATTTAAAAAGTATTTAAAACAATTTTCAAAGTCCAAATAACTTGAAACTATGTTTAGGGATGTTTTTCAAAGGGTTTTAAATGTTTTCAAAAGCAAAACTACACAAAATTGTCCAGGTGTTTCGATACGGGGGATTCTAGTAGCAAAAACGTTTCGATACGAGTATCGAAACGGGCTTTCCCTGGATGAGATTTTTTAGTAGCGTTTCGAAACGGGCTATGCCGTTTCGATACGCCTACGTGGCTTCGACCACAACGGTCATAAACCCCAACAGCTATTTCCCAACTAACATTTAAATGCAGGTCGTTTCGATATAGGACTAGGCGTTTCGATACGTGTTCCGAAACGGCCAAGGGCATTCCGATATGGGTGCCTCATCAGACTGCAACGGCTCTTTCTACTTAAAGGGTGTTTCGAAACGGGCACGATTGTTTCGAAGTGGTGAGCTGTAGAAGTGTATTTATGGTGGGAAATAAAGTCCTTAACGGCTCCAATTCAACCCCAACGGCTAGTAACGGCTACAAACTCATCAAGGAGTATAAAAGGGACCTCCAAGAATTAAGTAAATGCTAATGCTCATATTGTCAATCAACAAATGATCAAGAATTGTCTTAGAGCTTAAATTGTCATTTATTGTATAGACAAACACTAGTGAGCCAAAATTGTCATATTCGCTCAAGTGTTTTAGGTTTTGGGTGAGTGCTTTAATTGTGCAAACAAACACCTATTAGAGGGATTTGTGTTTGCTTTGTTTATCTCTTTGTAAAAGAGGGTTTGATCAAGGCTTTGGGTAGAAAGCTTGATCGGTGTATAAGGGTTACCTCCTAAGCCTAGAAAATGGGACGAATCAATAGTGGATTGATTGGAAATCCTTAGTGAGAAGCTAAGGTAGTGGATGTAGACCTTGGTTAGAAGGTTGAACCACTATAAATCATTGTGTCACTTATCATTTTAGCTTCCACACCACCTCCACCCAAAAATCCACCTCTTCACCATTTGGTGAGCCATATCGGTTGAACGAATCGAGCTCCTCACAACTCAACAACCGCGTATCTTGTGGTTGCAAATTGAGGTAAACTTGAATAATGGGTTTAAAGTTCGGTTGATATTGGAAGAATTAAGGCATAAGCAGGACAAGGTTGATTGGTGTAAACTAGTTTTGTTCAGTCCAACTATCATTCGTTACTCTTTTGTCTCTTAGTTGATTGTCTTGAACCGTCTCTCAATTAAGGCCAGGATGCTTGATTGAGGTTACTTTTGTGATCCATAGTGTCTTCTTTGTGGCGAGGATGCAGAATCTAGAGACCATCTTTTTGTCGAGTGCTGTTTACAATGTTGTTGTGGGGAAGAATTTTAAGGAATTGTGGCTGTCATTTTAGCTACAGTGGATGGATGAATTTGTTATCTTGGGTCCAAAGGAATGGAAGGGGCAAGTCTCTTGGCAAAGCTCCCTATTTAGTCTATACTGTTTTTTCTTCGAATTAAAAAGGATATCTCTTCGAGGTTATCAGGCTATTCTAAAGTTGTAAATAATTTTTCTTTTCTGATAGATAGTTGGAGATTACTGTGATTAGGGATGGTTATTTTGTACAGGGGTTGAGGTTGTAAGTTGACTTTTTATGATTTTTTTGGATGAATAAAGCTTTCATTTATAAAAAAAAAGAAGAATAGTCATTTTAACCCTTTATTTTTTTCTTGAAGCAATTTAATTTCAACGTTTTATTTTTGGTCATTTCAAGTTGTTCAATGTTAGTTGATTAACAATTTTCAACCGCATAGAGGCCACAAAACAAAACCGTAAGATTTAAATTACTTCAAATAAACAATAGAGACTAAAATAACTATTCGATTAAATGTTAATGTTATTTCTGGCTATATACAAATTAGCGTATTTCTTGGTAGTATACAAAATAAAATGTTAGGAATTAAAATCTAAAAACACTCTTGAACAATATTATATATTTACTCCCGTTTATATTATCAATTATTTTTGAATTTTAAAAAATAATATTTAAAAGGGTAAACTACACGGAATACCACTCAACTTTACCCTTAAACTTATAACGAGCCGTTAAATCCAAAACGACGTCGTTTTGGTTTCGTTGTTTTGAAGCCTAAGATAGTCCAAAACGACGTCGTTTTGTTAGTCAAGAAAATAAGAAAACATTGCAATTTGGGAAGCTTGAACTCAAGACCTTTAAGATGAAAGGCTTATACCAAACCGTCAAGCCAACTTAAATACTTAACATCATTCTAACGAAAATAATATATAAATAATACTGCAGTTGAACTTAATTTCATTTATCTCATGATATAATTTTATAATATTTATAATATAATTTTATAAATATATTAATTTTATAAATAAATATTATTTATAATATATATATATATATAATATAATGTATATAATTAAATCCAAAACCCTAAACTATATATTAATTAAAACTCCAAACCTTAAACTACATATATAAATAAATCATAAACCCTAAACCATATATATAAATATATTAAATTTATGAATAAATATTATTTATAATTTATATATATATTTGAATATATATAATATATATAATTAAACCCTAAACCCCAAAGCCCAAACCTTAAACCATATACATAAATAAATCATAAACCATAACCCCTAAATAATATATATAACTAAACCCTAAACCCTATATTACGAATCCTAATATATATTATAAATAATATTTTAATTTTAAGATTTTGGGTTTGGGATTTATGATTTAATTATGTTTAAGGTTTATTGTTTATTTTTATATATATATATATGGTTTAGGGTTTTAGTTTATATATGGTCTAGGGTTTGGGGTTTTATCTAATACATGGTTTAGGGTTTGTAGTTTTTAGGGGTTTGAGTTTGATGTTTTAATTAATATTTGATTTAGGGTTTGGGTTAAATTATATATATTAATATATATATATATATATATATATATATATATTATAAATAATATTTATGTATAAAGTTAATATATTTATAAAATTATACTATAAATATTATAAAATTATATCATTAGATAAATGAAATTAAGTTTAACTGTAGTATTATTTATATATTATTTTCGTTAGAATGATATCAAGTATTTAAGTTTGCTTAGTGGTTTGGTATAAGCTGTTCATCTTAAAGGTCGTTTTGGCATATTTTAGGCTTCGAAACAACGAGACCAAAACGACGTCGTTTTGGATTTAACGGCCCGTTATAAGTTAACGGTCGAGTGCTTACATTGAAGCCAAAAGCTAAGTTACATATTATTTATAATATATAACTGAATCCCAAAACCTAAAACATATAATTAAATCTTAAATCACAAACCTTAAATATATAACTAAATCCCAAACCCTAAAACATATAATTAAATCTTAAATCCCAAACCTTAAATATATAACTAAATCCCAAACCTTGAAATTAAAATATCATTTATAATATATATATATATTAGGATTTATAATATAAATTATAAATAATATTTTAGTTTCAGGGGGTTAGGATTTAGGTATATTTATAGGGTTTAGATTTTTTGTTTAGGGTTTAGTTACATATATTGTTTAGGGTGTAATGTTTATGATTTAAGATTTAGTTATATATATATAGGGCTTGGGATTAGTGTTTAGTTACATATATGGTTTAAGGTTTAGAGTTATGGTTTAGTTACATATATGATTTAGGGTTTGGAGTTATGGTTTAGTTATATATATTATAAATAATAATTTAGTTTTGTAATATAAATTATAAGTAATATTTATTTATAAAGTTAATATTTGTAAAATTATATTATAAATATTACAAATTGTATCATATATATACTATTTGTATTAGGATTATAATAAGTCTTTAAGTTGACCTAGTTGTTTGGTGTAAATGTTTCATCTTAAAGATTCTGAGTTGAAGCTTACTCAAACACAATATTTTCTTAATTTTTTTTAACAAAACGACGTCGTTTTAGCCCATCTTAAACATTAAAGCAACTATATCAAAATGACATTGTTTTGCATTTAACGGGTCGTTACAATTTAACGGGAGAGTGCTTCGATTGAAGTCAAAAACAAAGTTTAGTGGTATAATAATATCATTTTATAGTTCAGTGTTATTTTTAATAGAATTTCGTTTACTTTACCCTAAAAAAAATTATATCCACAAAGTTGAAATGCATGAAATGGGAGGCCGGTTGATTGAAATTTCAGTCATTTCATAACAAATGCAAGCTCTAGAATCCAGTCGTCCAAAGTTTGATAGAAAGAAATGCTCATTATTTTCAGTCTATAAAGTATAAACAAATAAAGTTGGCTTCTTTTTCCAGAAAGCCAATACTCCATGTTTTCCTCTTACTCAAGGTTGTGATTCCGGAGCAAGTCGTTTTGGTGTTTGAAATCCTTGGTGAAGCTCCAAAGACGAATCATCGAACTTGAAAAGAAACATGAACAAATCAAAGAGGACACAACAAAGAACCAAGACAAGCAAACTAAAATAATTCGTCAGTAAAGCAGTGCATTCCAATCCCGAGGGAAGCTAACAGAAAACGTCAAAATGTGGATCCAAGTGCCACTAAGGGCATGCCGGAATGGTAAACTTGGCAACGGATCTTGGAAACCAAGGTTGAAGGGCGCCCTATTTAATTTTTTCAAAAATTTAAACATTTGATTTAAAATTTTAAAAATTTTAGAAGACTTAATTGAAAATTTTCATTTTTTTTAAAATATAACAACATATTTAGGATTTTTGAAAGGAACAAATTAAAAATGTTAAAATATTTAAAGGAATAAAAATTGGTTTACCAAATTTTAAGAGGAGCCATGTCCCTGTTAGAAGAATAGATATTAAGTGTTAGTTAAGTTAAGTTAGTTTGTGGACTGTTAGTTGGATTTGCTATATAAGCCTACTAACCGTAATGTGTTGATTTACCCAATAGTTTTTATTTATTTATTTTTTTTTATTTTTTTTCTAGAGAAAATGAATATCTGATTTTTATTAAAAAAATCTAATTGGGTAAATCAACACATTACAACTAGTAAGCTTATATAGCAAGTCTAACTATCTCAACTTAACTAACACTTAATATCTAATTTTCTAACAATTCCGACAGGCTCCACAATAACTCCGTCCTTGAACGTGATCTCTAAGCGCCTAACAGACGAACACAGCACAAAAAAGACTATAAAGACCTCCAAATCGCAATTCTTCGTAGAAAAAATGACGAAACTTAAGTGACAGAAAACCAGAAAAATGACTGGAAAATGGGCACCGACATGCTCCATCCACCAGCATTTATATAAATGTTTGGATTCTAGAACTTGCATTTAGACTGAAAATTCAATGGACCGGCCTCGCAATTCATTCACTTCAACTTCGTGGATTGGGCCTGCATTGGGACTATACCATTCTAATTTTATGATATATCTAACAAGTGATACTCCAAGTTTGAATTTCAAGATTTATATTCATTAAAAAAAGGATTTCAAGATTTATAATTTTTTATAACATTATGGTCATGTTTGATAATTAGAGAATAGTTCTTTCACATAAATATTAGTTAATATTTAATTTATCTAATATTTAAATTTATAGAGCTTGAATTGCTATTAGACTAAAAATTAGAGGGCACGAAACTACCCTTCTTTAGTTCTATTACAATTTAATTAAATATTTAATAAATTCTTATATTTTTAACATGAACTAAATACTATTAGATAAAATGTACCCTAAATCAAAGAGTTTAATATTTCACTTGGAATATGTCAAAGAAGTTTGACCTATATATGCAAAAAAAAATGATTAATTTAGGCCTATTTTTTTCTATATAAATGAAAATCCATTCATTAAAAATGTAACAAAAGGACAATGAGACAAACAAAGGTCCAAAAGAAAAAGGGCTCGATATAGGCCTTGAACAAGAGACAAGGAAAAAACGGCTCAACATGGTAGTTGGAGCAACAAACAAAATAGGAAACAAACAAGCAGGGGAAAACAGGGACGGAGCTAGGACCAAACATTGGGAGTGGCAAGAGTCTATTAAGTTTTTGAATCTAAAAATTAAGAGGGGCAAATATCTTATTTAATTAATATTTAAACTGAAAAAGACCTAAAATGCAATTATACCAAAAATTTTGGGAGGGGCAACAACCCCTCTCATCCCATATATACCTCCGTCCCTGGGGGAAAAGGATAGAAACCATTCGATAGAAATCGTCTACCCCTAACTATGCCCTTATTAGTGCTTTTATTTTAAAATAGCGGGTTTAAAGTTTGAGGTTTAAGGTTGAGGCTTAGAGTTAGGGTGTAGGAAATTAGGAGTATGGTGTATTTTTTAGGGTTTAGTGTTTAAGATATGAAAATTAGGGTTAGGGCTTAGAATTTAATTTTTAGTAGGGTCATATAAGGAGGCATGGTTAGGGGTAGAAGATTTTTACTCTCATTAGAAGGGAAACAATACCCCACGCTAGGATATAGCATTTGATCGAGTCGAGTGAAAAAGTTTTAAAATTTTTTTATAGAAAAATTCAAGTTAGTCGAGTTGAAGAGTCATATATTATAATTTGAAATTTTTTCGAGTCGAGTTGAAGAGTCATATTTTATAACTCAATCTGTGTTTGAAATTTTTCGAGTCGATTTCGAGTTTCTGTTGAAATTTAATTATAAGCATTTATAATTTTATGATTCTAATTAGTTCCAATTTAAACGTTTTATATAACCATATAGAATAAGCGCACGCACACATATATATTCATATTTTTTTATGAGATAGATGAAGGTGAATGGATGGTTGAGATTAACATGATAAATGAGAAGATTATCACAATAAAAAAATAAGTAAATAATCTTAGTCATTTATTTACCTTCATCAAACTTTTCAAAAAAGGTCTAAAAATATTGAGTTTTACACAATATAAGTGGAGCTTAACCCTTCTTTTATATGTGATATATGGTAAGGCAGAATTGAGAGACTGAACTCGAACTTAAAAATTGATCCACTAATTACTAAAAAATTTGAGTTATTGGAATTTCCACTTTATAACTCAAATTTTATTTAAATTTTTTTGAAGTTGATTTAAATATATGAAATTAAGAGTCGAGTCACGCTAAATCGAGTCGAATAATTCAACTTTTCGATTCGAATTTTGGCCACTCCTAACTCACACCACATTCTCCCGTACCCATCTCATCTAGAAGAGTATTTTCCTTCTAACAAATGCGACGTCTGAAATCTCGTCGAGATCATCAGGGGAAACCTCATGAAGCCCAATAAAATAAATAAATGAAAACAACCCAAAAGAAGGAATCAAAGGAGGGTCGAAGAAGGAGAAAGAGAGGGGCTAATTAGTAATTACCTCCTGGCAGGGCCAATATCGTTGAAAAATGTGGGTACCTTTTGATAGTACGAGAGAGAAAAATGTGAAGAGGGTCAGTTTGGTAAATTTATTTTAATTTTTGGGTAATCTTCACCCGTGGTCCCTTTTGTTTAGTGTTTGTTCTGTTTTAGTCACCAATTTTGAATTTTTTTTATTTAAGTCACCTACGTTATCGTTTCGTTCTATTTTAATCACTGGCCGTCAATCTCCGTTAGTTAGATGATGTGTCATGTTAGTAAAAATAGATAATTTCTAATATAATCCCTAAACTCTTGAAATTCTATTTTTCACCATCTTCACCTGACAATTGAGTAAACTCAGAATAATGCTTTATTTTAAACATTGATCAAGTCTACATAATAAAAAATACTCAGACCATCAGCTTTCACAATCATGCTGACATAATTTTCCTTGTCAATCAGTAGCATTTGGAATTAAGGCTACCATTCATCTCTGTAGCATGTGCATACAATTGAAAAATATGCACACTGGACAGAAGAGTATGGCTAGACAGAAAAGATGCAAATTGGAGTACAGATTGCTTACCACCACCAACAATGTTGCTCTAAGGGTTAGGGAGTGGATTTGTGTTTGGGGCAGTTTGTCCCTGAGCGGTTTCAGAATTAGTTGAAGAAGTGTTATCAGTTGAGTTTCTAGCTTGAGAACCACCTTGATTGCCCAACAGAACAACGAATGGGTTCGAACCCAGATTATTTCCAGTATTTTCACCCATAGTTGTAGCATTCAAAAATGGCTCCTGAACATTTTCATACATACGCCTAAGCATGTTAAATCCCTCAGGAGATGCTTCAATATTACTCATTGCCCTGTCAGTGTTTCACATCATTTCACGCATGAGTTCAGGGTTTCTTACAGCTTCTAATGTCTGCCGAAGAATGCTAGGATCATTAAGTATATGCCCAAGCTCTGGATTCCTATCAATAATTTCACGCATTTGAGGATTGCTCATAATCAAGCTGCGCATCAACTACGGGTTATTCAACAAACTTTGAATAGCAGGTGTATTCATTATTTCCCTCATCATGTTGGGATTTTGAGTTAGTTGCTGCTGAACTTGTTCAAATTCAGGAAGTCCGGATCCAAACAAACCAAAACATCCACCGCCGCCGCCACCAACACCAAGTGGACTAAGTCCAGGGAATAAGAAAGCCCCCAGACCAGCACCGTCAGTCGAACCAATACCCCGAGTAATCCCTGGTGCACCCTCAGTCGAACCAATACCTCGAGTAATACCCCAGACCAGCACCCTCTTTTACAAGTTTTTTGAGATTGATGTGGGTTTTTTGCCATTGCAGGTGTTGCTGTGGAAGGAGGTTGGCAAAGGTAGCAGCGGCTGTTGACAACAATAATAGTAAAGATGAAGGTTAGGGTTGGGGGATAAATTTTGAGAGAAAAAAAATTAGGATTTTTTGTTTTAAGATGATGAAAAAAATAGAATTTCAAGAGTTTAGGGATTATATTAAAAATTATCTATTTTTACTAACATGACACGTCATCTAACTAACGGAGATTGACAACCAGTGACTAAAATAGAACGAAACGATAACGTAAGTGACTTAAATAAAAAAAATTCAAAATTGGTGACTAAAACGGAACAGACACTAAACAAAAGGGACTACGGGTGAAGATTACCCTTAATTTTTGTAACTTTGTACTGAATTATATGTTCAGAGGACGATAAATGCAAAACTTTGTACCTTTTGATAGTAAAAAAACGAGTATAAAGGAGTATAAAGGGAGGGATATTGTAAAAACTCCATAGCCATCACCTTGACCATTCTGATACATTGGATAAAGTGCTTCCATTTGCATGTGTCTTAATTTTGTAGGACCCAAAAGTGCATCCATGTCCATATAAAATGCTGTCTCCCAACAAAATCTTAGCCATGCAGATAATGCAAAAACCACTTTTATGGAGGGCACTTCTAAGGGCAAGGAAGAAGGGGCCGAGACGACTCGGTACTGGGGTGTACGAAGGCGGCCATGGGGGAAGTTCGCGGCCGAGATACGCGACTCGAATAGGCACGGTGCACGTGTTTGGTTGGGGACTTTCGACACTGCAGAGGAGGCTGCCCGAGCATACGATAGAGCCGCTTACGCAATGAGAGGTCACTTGGCGATTCTTAACTTCCCGCGAGAGTATCCGATGGGTAGTGGCGGGGGCGGCGGTCCATCTTCCACCTCCGCTGCTTCTGCTTCGTCGTCTTTGGGGAAGCAAGTTATTGAACTAGAGTATTTGGATGATAAGTTGCTTGAAGAGCTTCTTGATCAATATGACGATAAAAAAGAGGAAAAGAAGTGAAGAACACAATTTGTTCATCTTGGAATTGCCAAGTGCATTACTATTGTTGAGTTTTTCACATTGGTTAAAACCAAGCTAACTGATTAAATCAAAATTTAGTCCAGTTAATCCATTGGTCATTGAAGTGTTTAAACTTTAAACAATGAACAGTTAAACACTTTTAAGTTTAATTATCGAATAATTTAGTTCGAAACAAGTTAATTAATTGAATTAAATAAAGTTTTAGTATATAATTAACCAAAATGTAAAAATATGTTATGCCCTCCCTTACGTGGCAACCCAAATTAATCCAATTAATTCAACTGAAACAATGCAATAGAGAACCAAAGGAATGGTTCCAGCGGAAAGATAAATGTTGTTCTTTTTGGGAGACTTGACTTCGAGCAGTTTTGTTGTAAGGGGCGTGTGAGTTTATCAAAAGCTAAAAACAGAACCAATATTACCACGAAACCATATTAAGGAGGCTAAAAAAACAGTGCTATAGGCTGAAGGACTAAATTATAAGAGGCATAAATATTTTATACGAGACCAAATTGTAAAAAGATATTCAAGTCCAACGTAGCAGCCCAATTTCTTGCAATTCCTTCAATAAATCTCAAAATTTTGGGCTGTGTTTAACAGCTTATCCCAAAAATACATTGTGCTTTTAAGTTACGGGCCTGTTTATCAAACTTGTTGAGACTTATTCCAATTCACAATTTTTTAAATATATTTTTAGAAAATAATATTAATTCGATTGGTACCATTATTTTATAATATTTAAAAAAATTGTGAATTCGAATACGTCTCAACACGTTTGATAAGCAGGCCCGTGCAGCAACTTAAAGCACAATGTATTTTTTGGTTCAAAACATATCAAAATTTGGTTCAACCAGTAAAACAATCTGAATGAACTAATAAAAAACTAATTAGATATACCAACAACCCGTTGATCTAGTGGGATGAAGCGATAGATTTCTTGAGCAATATTAGGGATTCGATTCTTAATGTCGTGAACGAAAAAAATTGAATTAGAGAAAACACATTAATGTTTGAACTTTTAAAAAATAAAATAAAAATTAATCAGTTTAATTAATTGAATCCAAAATTTAAAACTTCATGACCTTTGATGTGTTTTTCAAAACAATATATAATTAAACTTACCTGACCCATGTATCATGAGGAGATGTGTTGTTCTAATCTTAATCGATCTTAAGTCAATACTTTTTTTGAACATTCGGTTTATAATATTTATACTACCTAAATTTCTTCTCGCCCATAAATAAAAGAATAGTAAACGCTTAAATATATACTTGACTTCATGTTATTTTATATATTGTATCAACGACAATATCAACCAGATTATAAACGACAATGGCAATCAGATTATATACAATTGGCTATCTTAATCAATATTTGAAATTGTTAACATTATATCATCATTATTTAATCTGATATGCATGATGATTTTGTGTATCTGTATTGATACGAAAGGGGTACGGTGCAGCGGAAAAATTAAAAAAAAATCAAAATAAAACAAAATAAAATAAAATAATAGATAAAGATAAAATATTTTCAGATTTGCTTACGATGGTGGAGTCAATGGAGAAAACTTGAAGATGTGGAGATGGCGTGATGATAGATATAGTTATCCTCGGGTACCCACTTGATACAATTAACCAAACAAACACCCTTAAACGACTCTAACTCGTCTTCTCAAACGCGATTGTATAGGCAAGCATGAATGTGAAGATCTTAACAATAAATCTTTAATAACTTGAAGAATGATTTGCTTCTAAAGACACAAGATTGACTTCTTGCAAGTGTGAACTGAAAAGAGAATTGTATTTTAATCAAAGGAATATAAATAACAATGAAGAAATCATCATCATTTTACAGGTGAAGGATGAATTTAACCTAAAGCTAAGAAAAATAAAATAAATAAAGAAATTCAGTACATTGAATTGGACTTGATCTAACGGCTTGGGAGGAAGGTGGTTGGTTCCTAAAGTATACAAAACCCTAAAAACAAAATCTTAAATGTTAATAATCAGATTGAGCTAATTCTAATTTATCCAAAAACTTTATATATTAGCTTTTGGGCTGAATTTACAAAATCGCGTAGTTAACCTCGTATTCAGTTTTCTTTTTTTTTTTTTGCTCGGCAAGGCAAATTTTTTATTAATTAGAAATCAAAGCCTGAAACGTGCGCCTCGTTAAAAACCTCCCTAATCCTAATTGGAGTAAAAGAGTACGACACATAACAGGTGATACAAGGGACCAATAACCAGAACCTCAACAAACACCATTGCAATACAACAATTACTAGCAAGAGACCTATAACCACACCCTAAGCAAACACCATGACTATGAACTATTGTTAACAAGGTACCGGCACTAAAAAACTGTCTCGGCCTTTCCTTCTAGAATCTTAAACCTACCATCATGCTTTAAATCATTTCGTACGACTCATTCCATCCATAGCCAGATAGTCTACCATTGTAATGCAAAATCTGCGTACAAGGGTGAAATGCACCCTTCCAATTTTCTAAACCAGGCTATCACTTTCCAACAAGATTGGGCGCCAATGCCAAGGTCGTTTAGAGCTATCTCTGATCCAATTCAAAACCAGCAAAGAATACGATTCCACATTTAACTTTGAACAACAAATCATTCGGGTATGTTTTTTCTTTGAAACCTTCTCATTCTTGACAAGCCATAAGCTCCATAACGCAGCCCCAAACAAAGCCAGCCAAATGATCCTTCATAAACTCTACTATCTCCATGGTCTCGAAGCATCAGCTCTCCAAATAATAGGAACTTTATCACTCTTACCTTGGCAAGCCTTGAACCACCATCTAGTTTTAGAAGTTTCACCACACTGCAGCCCAAGCAAAAACTATAGCTTTGAAATGCCCTTTCTCTGCTTATATCGCCAAAAGTTACCAAAATCAACACACTTTCAATGCAAAACTCCAGCAAAATTAGGTGCAACACTCTATGAAAATATTGATCGAAATTATCCAATTTACACTCCACTTCAGTGGCCTAATTAAGCTCCAAATTTGGACTGCACACTTCTATTTTATTACATCTGAATCCAATCCTCTCGCTTCAGTTCTTACCCGCGATGAACTCCCCCATACACCATACTATGCACCAATTTCTCTATAAGACATCTACCTTCTCCCAGAAATCCACTTGGTCTCAATGTAACAGATACATTTATCCAAACTTAGACCCCATTAACATGTATCTACTCAAATTGTTCTTATCCCATATTGTTACCAAACCACCATACTTGCAAAACAGATAAGACACTACAGACTCGATCACATCATCATTACCAAACTCCCCTTTCTAGCCTCTTGCAAAAACAACAGTTCAACACCATGATGGCGCCTAATTTTGTTTGAATCGCCGATACTAATGTATCCAAACCCAAACCCTTAAAAATTCATAGCCAAAAGTTGCTAACCAGTACAAAATTTCGGCTTAACTCTCCTTGTTGATATGTTCCAACTCTTCCAGATGGGCTAATTCATTGATTACTTCCCGTTCATTTCCTCTAAATTGAATACCCAAATCCTTACCTAGTGCAATTGTCTTCTTTGCTTCCTTAGTATAGTAGTCCCACCGGGCTTGCATGTCCGAATCTGACAAAGACCTCCCTTCTAACTCTGAATTCTCCTCTTCCTTCTTCTTCTTCTTCCTGAATCTCTTTTGGGCTCTATCTCTTTTCTTACAATCTGCGTCTGTTAAGGCCTTGTCTTGAAAGTCCTTAAGTGACCCATATCTTCTGTTCTTAACAATTATTGGCTTTGGAAGAAACTCTGGCAGATCGAAAGTTTTCCCATCGTCCTTAACTTGGTCTATCGTTGGAGAATGAGCGGCGTCACAAAACCCTTCCACGTAATTTGTCTGATTTGTAGGATTATTCAAAATATCCACCCTATCGGCCCAGGTTATACGCTTACCAGAAGTCACCAACTCAAAAGAGTCTTCCACCATTTCAGTGTCGGTATCGTCAAGGGATGTATTAAGATTTAATTCACTACTCTTAAAACCCATATCCTTTAAGTCTTCAGTAGCTCTTAAGATAAAGTGGTTCTCCGACTCATAAAGCCCAGACTCCACTTCCACCTCTACGGCCTTATCATCTTTATCCACCTGTCCAACAGTTTCAGTCCAACTCGGCCCAATTTTAGAGGATATTGGCTCTACATTGTTGAAAAGTTCTAATTTATTCATCGAGTCTTCTTGAGTGGTAATGAGAACCGTATTGGGAGTTTCAGCGCCTTCCTCGAGCCGAGAACCCAATAACTCAAACTCTCCAACCTTTCTGGCATCCTCTCTAGAAAGACTTGGGTCATAATTATGTTTGTGCATGCCAATATAGACAGCTTTAATTGCTTCATCTTCACCGAGACAAACCTTCTCTGTCAAGCCTCTTGAGCTTTCCTTCACCGGGTTAGATGTCGATTCCGACGAGCTCACTTCAACTTCCGATACGACTTGCTTCACTGCTGTCCTCTTTTCCTCGTCAATGTAATGGCGACAAGCATTTGTGATAGTTTCCACCATAGGACTTTCTGACACACGAACCTTGAAGACCTCCGGCCCTACCTCAATTTCTATCACCTCTTCAATTTTATTAATTTGGTTTGTGGACAATAACATGGATATCTTTTCACACCCCAACGATTGATTCAAATTTTCTCCAAAGGCAATGAACCGGCCCCATAATTCAGCTATTCTTTTGAGAGTGATATGATTCCAGCAATGAAGGGGAATGCCTGAAACCTCTACCCAGATAATTCTCTCGGTCTGTTTGAAAGATTCTGACCATCGTTCTTTCTCAGAGAAGATCTCCTTGAGAAAAGACCAGTCTTGTTTTTCCAGCATGTTGACAAGTTCCTCATCTTTAAAATAGATCAAGAAACTTCGACCCCCTAAACTTTTTACTTCAGCGTCACCAAGACCCCATTGATGCAATCTTTCCAGCACGTTGGCCTGGCCACAAGCTGTTGCCATAGAGCCAATTAAGCTCTTACTTAGTTTCCACAAAGATTTTTCCTCAACATGCCCCTGAATCTTCTTAGTATGTTCTACTCTGGTATTCGACTCCTTTTGCTTGTTGCACTCGCCTGGATTCATATTACAACCACAAGTACTTCCTGAATTGTAGCCCTCAAACGATACGGATTTCTTCTTAACATCTTCCTTGTTAATTCTCACTTTCCTCCAATACTTTGAACGTACATTGTACTTTGCAACAGACACTGACAATCTAAATCCGTATAATCTAAAACCATTCAACCTCTCAATAGCTCTATTTGCATCTTGCCAGTTAGAAAATCTCACGAAACCGAATCTTTTCCCCGTTCTATCAACTTTGTTTGCAATGAATGAATCCACAACGTCTCCATGTCTCCCAAATGCTTGTCGAAGACCACTCCAGTGCAGTGCCGTCGGTAGGTTTTTGACAAACAGTGTGACCGTTCCTCTGCTTGGAGCATTTCTCCTACTCGCCATTCTCCTTTCGTATTCAGTTTTCTGTTTGTGCAGTTTTCAGTAAAACGAACGTATCTTGAGTTCCTGATTTCCAATTGATGCGTTTCAAGATGCATTGAAAAGTTAAATGAATGACGGTCAATCTTTTAGAAGACAACTCGACCCAAAAATACTCATATCCCATCCTAAAATCCGATGCAAGTCGGTTTTTGTTCCAATCTTCAAGAACAACTTCATCCTTTTATCCAAAATCCATTGTTTTACCCCTCCTATGTGTGTATCATTTATTGGGTCTTGTGGTAAGGAGAGCTCATCATGTCACACATGTTGTTTTAGGGCTTTTATGCATGCATCACATATTTTGTCTACATAATATTTTATGATATTTTAATTATATAAGAATTTCTCGTATTAAATTTTTTAACTAATAATAGTCTTTAGTTTTATTATGTAACCCCCTAAACCCGACCTAGGAGAAAAGACCGAATTTAGGAAGTTATGATTGAAAACTTTTTTCTCAAGAAAACCAATTTTGGAAATTATGTTTTAATTAAAATAACGTAAAATAAATTATTCCTGATAAAATATAAAATATCTCAATAATTATAAAACTCGAACGTTAAAATAATAATCATATAATTTAAATAAGATATTCAAATTTAAGTCTGAAAACACATAAAAAAATAATAAGTCTCAAATCCAAAATTACATTAAAATCCCAAAATAATAAATAATAAATAATAATTTGAATAACTAAAAGTAGTTTCGTACTGAATAATAAAATAACCGGATAAAATATGAGATTCTCCAAGTACCATGTCGCCTAAAGCCCAAAGATATCTGTAAGAGGAAACTATGGGAAAGTAAGCTAAAGAGCTTAGTGTATCTCTAAAGTGCAAGAAAACCATAATCATAAAATACAATAATATTTTCTTAAAATCCTTTAAAACACGTAACACAAATATCACATTCACAATAATGCAATGCACCCAACTACAACCGCCATAAAAAGAGGTAGGTTCCCCAGAGCCCCTCACTACAACGTCACCAATCGATGTGTGGTAAAAATCACTGCTTCCTCCGTACAAATTTCAACCCATGCTCATATATACACGATGATTAAAAATCAAATTTCATAAACTCAATTTCATAAATCCGATATTCCGAAAACATACTTCATAAATCATAGTCTATAAGTTCATAAATCATAATTCATAAATCGTAGTCCATAAATCACGGTTCGTAAATCATAGTAAAAACATATTCTGAAAACGTATGCATGTGATGTCAACCATAAAATCATAATACATATAAATAATCACATAAAGGGTAAAACACCAACATATAGAAAAATAACATATAATTTAATTATATCACCGGAAGAAAACACGCCTTAGTCGAACTATACTCAACCTACAGAATGATGTAATTTTCTATGATCAGAAGTATTGGATCCAACTGTATCGGTACCAGACTAAACTTGGGGTTGAAGAGATTAACGAACAAGAAGGGATATAGAGCGGTGGAGATTATTATATAGGAATTTAACAAATCAATAAGAGATTTTGGCGCCATGAAACTATATAAAAAAAACTAGGGTTCTTGGGTGATCTTATTTGAACTATGTGTGTATATATATATATAGGGAGTGTAAATCTAATTTAAGTAAAATAATGAAAGTGATATAGGATAGAAAAGAATAAAAGTAAATAAAATAATTAAAAAAAAGACGAGTGGAGGAGGGGATTAGAATTCAATTTAAAATTAAAGAAGCAAATTAAAATTTAATTTGATAAAAGGGTTATTTATGGAGTCAATCCTTAAACTTTCAATAAATTTCATATTAACTTTTAAGTTTGATGAAAATTCTTATTTAGTCCCTCATAAAAAAAATTAGGATTTTGAATTAAAAATTCTCAATTGTTAAAGTTTTCAATTTGGGATTTCAAAATTAGGTTTCTAAATTAGAGATTTTCCGACTCTAGGGTTTACAATTTGGACGTAATTTTTAGGATGATACATATTAAATAAAGATGAAATAAAATAAATTTACAAAAAAATAGCGTACACTAATCACATTACTTGACTTTATCTCTTAAAACCACTTCAGAGTGCATAAACTAACTACTAAAAATAAAATTATAACCATGCAAGGGTGAAAATCCCAACTAAACAACTCGAGAAATGATAGATACAAGCATACACTATTGTCGTCGGGAAAGGATAAACGTCATCAATACTAATATAACGATACATATAACAATAATGACACTTTGACAAACTTATTTTACCACAATTCAACTGAGATCTATTTTAGGGATTGGTTAGCATCTATTAATATAAAATAACCAACTTGAGGGTCCAAATCATGAATATATCAGCAATATAACTAAATAAATGCCAACTCGAGATACAACACTAAATCTAACCCTAAAAAGAGAGAGAATGTGTTACAAGAGAAGATAAAATAATTCACTATTTTATTAGAAAAAGAAAAGACTTTTTAACTAAAATAACACACAAAAATTTCAAATATACATAAACAAATAATTAAAGAGATGAAAGAGAAAACCAACAACCACTTAGTCTAGTGGGATGATGTACTAGATCTCTTACGCGAGATCAGATATTCAATTTCTAACGTTGTGAATGAGGTAAATTAGGTTGAGAGGATCACACGCATAACGAATTTCTACAGTACCCGATTTAGATTAGTTAGTTAATAAGCTAGATATTGATGACAAAAAAAACCTAGGCGACTAATATTTTTATATGATATTTTAATTATTCATATTGGATGAAGTTTTCATTGTCATAAAGCAAAGACTTTAAGAAATGGATGAGGAATAAAGCCAAAAAGGAGCTACAAAGGCATCAATCACAGCCTACAGCCTAATTAGAGGTGCATTGAGCCTACCCACAAATAACAAAATGCGTCTCCTGTTCAAGACATAAAATATTGTTGTTTTATGCAGACAATGGATACAACAAATGTTTCTTTAAGAAAGAAAAAAAAAAAACCCACTACTACAATGTTTAAAATGTGAACTCAATAGGGTTTAACGAAAAATTAAAGCTTGAGAGTCCCATGAAATCGAATGAACTGACCGTGACAACTTATAAAAAATTAAAGTTTATTTTATTATAATCATATATATATATATATATATATATATATATATATATGATCTATTAGTTAACTAATTCAGATTCAGTATTATAGAAATTTAATACAGATTCAATCCGGTTTACTTCATTTATAATGTTAGGATTTCAATCCTAGATAGGTAGATATGATATAAGGAATCTAATATCTCATTCCGCTAGATCAAGTGCTAGTATATGATCAAAAGTTACTTTTGATTGCATTTTAGGGGAAAAAAAAAACAAAAGTATGTGACCTTATATTATTATTTAAAACAAAGTTAATTACGCCACACGTCCCCAAAGTAGTCTTCATTCTAAGTTGGTCCCTAAACTTTTGAACATTCTAATTTCATCACCAAACTATGTCCATGATTCTAAATTGGTCCCTAACCTTTCGAGTTTCAAGTTCCATCCACAAACTATCAATATATTCTAGGCATAATGCTAAAAAAAGCCCCTAACATTTGATTGTATAGTCATTTTGGACTCTATTCTCCTTTTGAAAGCACTTTAACCCTCCATGTTTCATTTTAGGCTAAAATGGCCCATCTGTGGATAAAAATTGTTAGTTAACTAATGATAAATTGCTTGAAATGGCGTGATAAACCTACATGCCCGTGCATGCTAATGTGATTAAAAAGTTAGTATCCAGTCAAACGTCAAAGGTATCTTTTTGACAGTATGCTTATATTCTAATAATGTCTATTGTTAATAAAATCGTTTAAAAATTGTTAACTGCCATGCAAACATTGATGTGTATTATGTGATAATACGATGTGAACTAAACAAGAATTAATGATGCGTATATTAATAATATGTGCTTGGAATTGGAATGTTCAAAAGTTTGGGGATTGTTTAGAATGAGGGTTATAGTTTGGGGGTGAAGTCAAATTGTTGAAAAGTTTAGGTACCGATTTTTAATGAAAATCATAGTTTGAGGATGAAATTAAAATGTTTAACAGTTTAGGGACTAATTTAAAGTGTAGTCATAGTTTAGGGACATAAAACACAATTAACTCAAAATAAAATATTATTTCGAAGAGATTAACTGAAAATGTTTTTTTTTAATTGGAGTAGATTCATGTACCGATTACATCTTCGAAACAGGGAAAGCAATTGGAATCCTTTTTTAAATGTATATGTTTTCAATCATTTACCGTAGCTTTTGATTTGTTCTTTAGGGTTTAATTTTGTTTTTAATATAAAAGGGGATTGCATCCAAAATTATAAAATATTGAGGTACTGGTCTGTAAACATGGAAAATATAATTCGATTCGAGTTAAGATTATATGAAGTTCTTTATTAGGTGTGAACTCGGGTCAGGTTCGAGTTTAGGGTGGAAAATATTTGACCCGACCCTATCCAGAACTAATTGTATAATTTTCCCCTAAATTTTTTAGGAATATTTATAATAACTCATTCTTTATATAATTATTATAACTAGGTCCTTAAAATTGAATTTTTATTTATAATTTAACCCTTCAAGTTATATTTTTTTTACAATTAAGTCCGCTAAAATTATTTTTTTACAATTAAGTCCCTAAAATTAATTTTTTTTCTATAGGTCGGGTCGGGTCGAATGTTTTAAAGAAAATATTCGAATCGAGTCGGATGCGGATTTAGAGTATTTATTTTCGGGTCAGATTTGGGTGGGCAAAAAACTCGACCCATGCCCTTCCCTAGTTTCAAGGTCTTTATTACTGAGACAATTTTCTAATATAAACAATTATGACTTAAGCTTAAGGCTTAAATTGATTAAAAATAAGATATTAATAAATTTATTTAATTTTAATTTCAAATATTAAATATGTAGCTTAATGTGTTTATTTTAAAATTTTAATTCTTGAGTTTATTACTTATTCAAAAATATGTTAATAATATATGGTATTATGTCCGTATTTTAAAAATAAAGCATAGATTATAAGTGACATTTTTAACCATATTATTATTTTAATATATATCTATATTTATATATAGATAAAAGTACAAATTTGATTTTTATCTAATTAAATTATACTTTTATTATTATTTTATATCATTAAATAAAAAATATTATTTATTTAAATATATAGATAGACTATTAGCATTTAAATAGTGTAAATTTTATTAATATCATTAATAATAAATTTTATTAATTTCTTTTTTGAATAGTATAAATAGTTTATAATCTTTCATATTAATATAAAAATATTTCAATAACAATATTCTTTTTCTATATGGTTTAAATATTAATACAAATAATCATTAGTAATACAAAAAATAAATGTTCCTTTTCTAACCGGTTTAAAAATAATTGATCGTTGATCATGCTGCTCATCTTTGTTCCCTCATATTCCTTTAGGTCATGGGTTCTAGACCCACTAAGGTCTAAGAGCACCCCCTTCCTTCCTCTAGAGTTCTCCTCTCCTCTAGGTAGGATTAGAATTAGAATTAAGTTGTAATACCCCGAAATCCAGTCTAGTCAGAATTAAGTTCTAATAATCAGAAATCCTACATTGATGAAGCTTAATTATTGCATCGACTAGTTAATTATTGTCATGGAACCCTAAATGGGCTTAAAACATCATGATTGAACTCTATTAAATAATATTGAGCTTTTAGTGGCTAAAATGGAAGATGTGTAAGTCGGAGGGCAAAAATATAGTTGTATGAAAAGTGAGGGACTAACCTTGCAATTAGCCCTCTTTAATTAAATTCTCCACTTATGTGGAGTTATCTGATAACTTTCCTTCAATTGAAGGAAAGCTTGGTGTTAATATTAGAAACAAAAACAAAAGAAGATAGCTTACACGAGAGATCTCCTAAGCTAGCACCTCTCACTTTCATCATCTTCTTCAACTAAGCACACACCTCCATTAAAGGAATTTTAAGCTTTTCTATTTCTTCATTTTATCGATATCGAATCACTGCTATCGATCGGGTAAGCTATATTCCTCAATCGGTTATTGGATTCCATGGATATATTGAATGTAATCTAAGGTAGGGTTTTGACTATCCATGGATATCTCATCGTTGTCATCTCTATTGAAGTCGGTTATCGATTTTGATATCGAAACATCGATCCTAATAAGTTTTCTATTAATTTTCTAGCTCAAGAAGTGGAGAAAAAGGTTCCACCATCTCCATCACAAGCTAGGAACAAAAGAATTGCTATCCAAGAGCCTTGAAGCTTCAGATTGTTAAGGTGAGTGTAGTCGGAGTCTCGGGTTAGGCGAAAGGCCTTCCCGGATCATTATTTGATATTTTAGATTATTTCGCTAACATTGTTATTGAAGCAATTGCATTGGATGATTAATCGAAAACTTTGGTAAGTGTTGGTAAGTTGACATTGAGCATTGATTATTGTCATTGTACATTGTCATCGATATAAGCATTGTCATTGGATTATTACATTGAAATCATCGGACATTGATATTGATACCAATCTATGAGTTATTGATGTTGAGACACATATATTGATCACCGACAACATTGAATTCATTGGACATTGGTATATCATTGACTATTGAAATGAATATGTATATTGCAACCTTGGATTGGAGTGGACTCAGGATACAATTGGCATGCCATAGAATTCATGAGCTCAGTGTACGGGTGGACTACGGTCCTAAGGCTAAGGCCTATATTGATTTGGCGAGGCGGGGGATGTGTATTGTTATTGGTCAGATTGACGAGGCTGAAGGATTGGATCATTCATTGATTTGGCAAGGCGCAGGAATTCACGTATCCATGATCTTGATTCAATCCAAGGACTACGAATGAAAATGAAACATGTTTATACTTTGTGTATTGTTGCATATTATTGTTAATGTTGGCATGAGATTATGTTTAAGTGTAACCATGGCATTTCTATTACTTACATTGTTTGTGACTACCTCACTAGGCAAAGTATGCCTAACGTGTCTCATCTCATGCAATTTCAGGTTAAGAAGGTTTGCATGTCGTAAGATCGAATCGGCAAGCAAGACAAGTCACTACTAGCCTCAAGTAATGTGTTTTTGTCTTATAAACTCATAGGAAGGCGACAAAGTAGTTGAGCTAGTCATTGGTGCCTATTTTGTTATGTTGGTGCATGGCTAAGATTGTAATAAGTTATATAGCTTAAAATGCCTCTTTTAGTAAAGTTGAAAATGGATGAAATTGCCTATATAGCCCAAAAGGGTAAAAACATGGTAAACGTATTCATATAGTCATGAAAACTGGCATGCTAGTAGTTCATACCATTGAAATATTGTGTATAAAGTTTCGTTGCATTTGGACATCGTTCAGTAGGGTAAATCGAATAAAAACTAGCAAAAATCTGTCATTACAGACCCGATCGTATCGAAACAGGTGATGACGTTTCGGTACGAGTGTACAATATTGAACATGAAAGTATGGGTGTATCGAAACGGAAAAGTGTCGTTCTAGAACAGTTTGCTACTGGAAACCAATGTTTTAGTACGGGTTCATTGCGTACCGAAACGAGTCAAAGTCAAGGTCAAAAGAGGTCAATCCGTTCCGATATTGGTCAAGCCGTATCGAAACGGTCTAAAAGGAAAGGTCAACAAGAGTTGACTTTCGTGCACCCGTTTCGAAACAGCTTAGGGTGTTTCGATGCGGGGTTAGGTAAATTGGTTAAGGGTGTTTGGACAGATTGTTACTATTACAATTTATTCACTGAATTTCTTAAAGATAAATTGATCATGGTATAGAGCTCCAAATTGTATGAAAGATTATAGGCTAGTTATCTATGCATTGAATTACATTATTTTATTGTCTGTTGCTTAAAGAGTCCTGTTATTGTCACTATTTACAAATTAGTCCCTAAACTTATAAAAGTTATAAAACGATCCTAGATGGTTATTTGTGGACTTCTTATGGTTGGATTGGACTATTAAACATATTGGTAACATTTTGTATGTCTAATATTGATTAAGTAATGTGGTTAAAAATGAAATTTTATAACACCGATCATCGTATCGTCCTTCGGTAACACGCTCCGACCCGGTTCCCTACCAGACCGGGAAGGGGGTGTTACATAAGTTTTATCAAAAAAATATTAATAAAAATAATCATTAGTAATAATAACATATATGTATTAAACCAATATTTTTAATGTTAATCATTTATAAAATATTTGTAATATCACATTGATGAAAATACTTCAAGCAGGGACGGAGCCAGGATTTAGTGTTGGAGCAAAATATAAATGTTTGAAAGTGTGGTAAATTCATAAACAAACCACTTTTTTTAATATATATAGAAGGGAAAAGGTGAAAAAATTCTTGAGAGGTAGGTGGAGTGCCCAAAAGTCCTATATTTGCACTCATTTTTAGGGCAATTATCGCTTAACCTACACCCAATTAAGCTGCATTATGACCTTTTATGCGTTAATTTCATTACTTGTACCTTTTATTCTTATATTTGATATACTCTATGAAAAAATATTGTTTAATTCATATTTGGTGCTTGTGCAGATATACTCGTTGCCGGGGCAGTTGATGCCGTGTGAGCAATGAAGGAACATGAAGTATGGTGCAGAATGAGCTACTGAAAGGACCCTGATCGAGTTAAGCCAAAGATGATAGCTTCTACTGAGGGAATCTGGATTATAAAGATGGAGCCTTACAAAGCAGATTCAATGATAGACCTCTGCCGAGGCAGCAGATATTCCCTGTCGAGGCAGCGCACAAATCAACCTACCGAAGAGAAAACTTAACAAAATGGTAGCCGATTTGAAGAGCATAAAATGCCTGATTTTTCTACACACTTGGAGCGGCAAGGAGAGCTCGAAAGAAGAACGAAAAGATGGAATTTTGGCAAAAATTGATAAATGAATTAAAATTAAAGAGATTCACCTCTTTAATGAAGACAAGTCCAAGTCCAACTTAACTTCCTATCCAAGAAGGACCTTGCCCTACACCATCCCCTATATAAAGAAGGCTTGCCACCAACGAAAAGAGAGGAGCGAATGGTGGAGAGAACAAGGGACGAGAGAGCTTAGGATTATTTTGTGTTTTCTTCCCATTCGTTATGTTCTAATTTTTCTTATAGTTAGGATCAGTTGTTTAGTAGTTGTGTAAAGACAATTGTACTTTTTTTTAGTTTTAATGCAATTTAGTTCAAGGTTTGCTTATTCTTGGCATTGAATTCATTCTTGTATACTTATCGGGAGAGAGTTTGTGAGATTATCCATTTGTCTAATATCGGGAGAGTTAGACTTACGAAACGAATAAGCATGGTTGTCATCCCACGTGGTGGTAACTAACTCGGCTTAGGGATAAGTTAAGAGTTTCAACGGCTAAAAGAAGCGTGTGATTGGTTGGTGTTTATCTTTGGTTTATGTCGGGAGGTATGGTCAAACTCCATTCATCAACAATGTTCTGAGCTTAGAGATAAGGATGAGCCATCTAAGGACGCTTTGCCGAGGCATCTTTGTGTTCGCGGCAGGGACTTAGGTCACTGCCGAGGCATCTTTGTGTTTTTTGCATTCAAACTAAGACAAGTCAATTGGGCTTTCACACTAAGGCACAATCTGATCCGGCCCATTCTCTCATTTTGATTTTCTCTTTATTTTATTTTTGGCTTATTTTATAATTAGTTCTTTAGATTACTCAAAACAAACCTATTCATATGTGCTCTTTTCTTTTATTTGTTTTACAGTGCGAGGAAGTATGATCAAAAGACTAGCAAAATTTCTGTGGAGACGATACTCGATATACTTATCATTATATTACTTGAGACGTGTACATTTGCACTATTGCGAGGCACTTTTACACGACCATCAGTAGGGAGTGGCAAGACTTCAAGGGTGGCTTTCAAATGTGTAAACAACAATGGCGGGTCCATTTAGAACATGAGAGGGGCTTATGTCTTATTTTTTTATTCAATTTTAAGTCTTATAAGTTTAAGTATTAGTTTAATAGAGTCTTTACCACCGTCAATTTTTTTTGGTTTAAATACTTCTCAAGTCCTTATACAATTTGCACCCTTCAAAAATCAATAATAACTTTGTTTCTAGTCACTGATTAACCCATGTAAATTTAATTCATTTCAAGAATTTTTTTTATCTCCTTGAGGTAATCTCCTAACAAATACTTGCTCTAAATATTTTCTACTATTGTCAATTTTTTATAATGTTACATTTTTCTATTTTTTTTGTAAATATATGCATTTCTAAAAAAAATATAACTTCCTATATTTTTTTTAATGTTTTGATTTTTTAAATATTAAATTATTTTTATAGTATATACTTTGCACTTAATTAAACCCTTAACATCAGATAAAATAATCAATTGAACCCTTCACGTGGATGACACATGTAACCCATATATGGTTTATTAGCTATGACAACAAAAGGTAACAGTCAGTGTTAGCAGAAGGACTTGATTAATTGAATTTTCAAATATAAGTCTATAACGACTAATTTGAATTTTTTTAAAATTAAATTATAAAAATAGTATAAAACATAGAAATTCAACCAACTCAAAAAAATTTACTAATCTACCAACAATCAGTTGATCTAGCTGGATGAGACACTAAGTCCCTTAAGCAAGTTTAGGAGTTTGAATCTTGGCATTGTAAATGGAGAAAACTGAGTTGGAAGAGTTGCCTTTGTATTGAGCTTTTACAAACTTCAATCCAAATTAATTAGTCAATAAATCGAATACTTATAATTAAAAAACCAATTCACTAATCTCGATTCTATTTTATACTAAAAAAACACACTACACCAAGTTTGGTATATAGCGGCGCTTTTCGCGGCGTTTTAGAAACAAACGCCGCTATAGAATGATATATAGCGGCGTTTTGCAACAAACGCCGCAATAACTTGTACGTTAGTAGCGTTTGTGTCACAATCACCGTAATAGGTGGGTTTTTACCGGTGTTTGTAAAAAAACGCCACAAAAGGTTTCATTCTTTGGTGGCATTTTTTTCCCAGAAAACGTCGCAAAAATTGTAGTTTTGGTGGCGTTTTCAAAAAAACGCTGCAATTGTTTTTCTTTGGTTGCATCTTCCCAAAAACGTCGTGATAGGTTAAACTCACCGTTCCACTTTCACGTTTAATACTCCCTCTCAACAATCCCTCGCCCTATGATCCTCAAATCAAATTACCCAAAATCTCTAGCTTCTACAGCGATCTCTCCTCCGCCTCCCTTCTCCTCGTCTTCGTCTTCCTTCATTTCATTTGGCATTTGTTTTTGGTGCTCTAATCAAATCGCCGCCCTTCTTCGGAAAAGCAAAGGAATGGAATTAATTTGCCCTATCGATCAACGATGCTCTAACAAAATGACGAATTCGGAAAAGGTACAATTTTCATACTTTTTGTTATGTTTTGTTTTCAATTAATTCATATATTCGAAGTTATAATTGAGTAATTTTTTTAATTTAATTCTAGAGATTGGTAGCAAGGGTGCCGAAGGATATTGTGTGAATATTCTATGGAGTTGTGGAGGAGTTGGAGATAATGATTATATTTTTGCATTTCAACATGTGCTTCCTATAGGTTGTTATTTCCCCTTGTTCTTTGTCTTATGATTGCCTGCTTTTAAAAGATATCCTTGTTTGTGTAACTAGGTCCTTTCAGCTATCTATTCTTCTGTCGCTTGTAAGTATTTGATATTCAGCACCTAAATGTTATTAACTCATCAAATGGAGCTTATAAATGTTATGATTCAACTATTCGAAACTTTTAATTTTAGAAATTTATTTGTCATTTGAGTGCATTGCATTGCATATTGACAGTACTTTTGTCATTGTAGGTGACTCTAGCTGGTTATGCACAGATGACACATATGTTGGGTACCCTTTGTGGTTATGCACAACTGACACATAATGTTCCTTAACTCATTGTATTTCTTACTTTATCTTTGGTTTTATTTTAAATGAAGAGTTAGAAATGAAGTTATTGTGTTTCATATTGTTATAGTTAATTTATATAGCTACTTAATTTTAAGTTTCGGAATTTGGCAATTGATGTAACTCAAACAATTGGAGTTGAAATTGGCCAAAGGCTGCGAGTAATTGATATTAAGAAGTACATTAAAGTGGAGAGAAATATGCATGTAAGTAATTGACTCCTTAATGACATTACTTATGGTAGAAGGCATATTGATTGTTTTAACCATCTGAAACTGTTATTAATTTTTCATATCTAACTTTTTTTTGTATATGAATTCGAGATGGTGGTCGGTAGTAGTGTTAACCAAGAGCTGGTGGATCGGGAAAGAGAGGCATAGGAACGAAATATGTAGAGTGGTTAAATTGTGACAAAATGTACTTTTTGTAATGAAATAAATATTTTGTTTAACCAATATTTTAAGTTAATTGTGACAATATATTTTTGAGATGAAATAAATATTTTATTTAACAAATATTTTGAATCTGTAATTTACATTTTTTGACGAAATAAAAATAAGGAAAAATTAATTTTTGTTATTATTTTATTTCCCCTACAGTCAAGCTTAGCGGCGTTGTAAAATAAAATGCCACTATAGGTTAGTATTTTGCGGCGTTTGCAAAAATAAATGCCACTAAAGAACACTTATTTGTGGCGTTTGTATTTACAAATGCCGCTATAGATCTTGACTTTCTATGACGATTTTTACCTAAAAACGACTCGAACTATTGCGGTGTTGTTTTAAGCGACATTTCTTGCGACACTTTCTTAAGCGTTGGAAAAGTTTTTAACGGTGCTAAAAAACGTCGCTATAGAACTATTTTGTTGTAATCGCACTATCACTAAAATAGACTTATGGTCATTAGTATGGCCAAATTGTGAGCGGAGCCTGGAGGGTCTGGCGGCTTGAAAGGAGACAAAGGATATAAATGGGACAACAGAAAAGTGGGTCCAAATTGGGTGATAATTATTACAAGTTAAATGTTGGAAAATCTACAATTCAGACCATGTACCATGAATCTGTTGGCATCACTGCTTGCCTAACCAATCACTCAAATTAGTAATAAAAATAGAAAAAGAAATTGTGGACTTTGCAATATTTTTTTCCCTTTCACCTTTACCAAGCAGCTCTCATTGATTATTAAATTGGGAACGAATCTAAGTGGTAAGTAATTTGGTATCACTTAAGAAAATCTTGAGTTTGAGATTTTGTATATACAAAAAATCTTTATTGAGAGACTCTCCTATCAAAGTCAGGTGTGCGACACGGGTCGATTCGGATTAGTTAGGATAAATCTATGAAAAACCGAGAGAACAACAACAAAAAAGTGATGAATCCTTTTTAAAATTTAAGTTATCAAACGGTGTTGTTTTAGTGTTCATTTCGCTGCGTTTTGTAGTACTATTTATTATGCTGGATTGGAATTTTTTTCATCATAATGGTGGAACCTATCTTGTTTTTAATCAAATAATATGACTTTTTCTAACGAGCAAAAATATTTAAATTTTGATACATCGTTCAAATTCAATCTGAGCTTGAATTCATATATTCCAGGGATAAATTTAAAACTACACATGTTAATACGATATATGAACTTTTATTTTGTGTAGTGACATACATAAAATTTTAGTTATGGTTTAATTATACACGTAAAATTTCATTTGATTCAATTATATATATATATATATATATATATATATTTAAAAATATTGATTTACTTTCATAATAAATAAATATAATTATTTATGAATATAATATGTAAAAGTAAAAATGGTGCAGTATTGATAACGATTTTAGTAATGTGTGAAAATTAAACAAAATAAAAAATGTATTCAAATGTAGAGAAAAACTCAAGTTATCAAAAATGTTTTGGTTTTATGCAGTGGTGTATCTAAAAATTTAAAAATGAGGTCCAAAATAATTTTTTTAAAATGGGATGCAGATTTTTATTTTTTCCCATCTACACACTAAATTAATTTTTTTTAAAATTAACACTAATAAAGAACTTTTCTCTCAAAAATTTGATTAAATACTTATTCTATCCTTGTTAATTTTAAAATTTGATAGCTTTATCCTCTCATTATTTAATCTCAACCCTGATTATTGTACTCTTTTCAAGTTATTTGAATTTTCTTATTTGGATGAAGATCTTAGTATTTGTCCTATTGTTAATGGACCTCCCTTTCCTAGAAGTTTCACATGAAAATGTTGAATTGTATCAAAGATACCATGGGGACTTCAACAAGAAGAGTCAATGTCATTTTCAAACAAAGTAGTGGACTTTTCAACTATATCTCCCCTCTTCTAATTTTGTGTGGCTTGGGAAATATTTTGATGAATTTATTTTCAGGGGCCATGAATCTAGACCTATTATTTTAGAGAAAAAAAAATTTAAAAGACGGGACACTAAAAATTAAAAACAAGGATAATGATTTGTAATTTTGATTAAATAAAAGAAAACAAAAAATTCTGATTAATTGATTCTTCTTTCTCTAACTCATTTCACATGTAGTTTTTATTTAAAAATATGTGGTTGAAAATTCATACCAAACCCCAACTTTTCTAGAGAATTTGTCTTCTAGACGGTCAACAAATTTCCTAGGACAATTTTGAATACACTACGATTACAATCATCATATCCATATACTTATAAATATATAAAAAATATGAGTTGGAATTGAATTATAATTTTTTTTAAAAGCGCTAAATATAAAATTTATCATTCTATTATGACTGTATAATTTTAAAAGCATTGAATTATAGTTTTATTATTTTAAGATGACTAAAATATAATTTTAGAAGAATATATATATATATATGTATATTCAACAAAATGTCAGATTTTATTAAAAAAATACAACAATGATATAATAATAACTTTATGTTAAGAGAGCAAACTTATAAAATTTAAAAAAAATTATAAAATTTTAAACAATACAAAAATAAATTTTTAATTTTAATTTTTTTGGGTAGGGGCAATCGCCTTCTACAACCCCTCAAACCATCAATGCATGAGAAACAATACGCACTCTACCAGAGAGCGAATGAAAATATGAAAACCCATACGGCAATCAGCAGAAAAGTAAAATTATTTTTTTCTCTGAAATCCTTCCTTCAGCGTCCATAGAAAATCCAGCATTATAACGAAATCTCTTTCTCTTTCTAAGAAAAAAGTAGAAAAATTAACTACATTATCAATCAATACAATATATAAACAAAATTACACTTGAACCACATGCACATGTAAAATGGTATGAATTTGTCTTACCTTAACAAGTGGTCAAAAGTCTGATATTTATTTTTGGTATAAAATAGATTTTAAACTTGTAATCAATGTTTATCTTTTATATAGGTTAACGAAAGAATTAATCATTAAACTTGTTCTTGTAGACACTTGCAGTTAATATGTACATACAATCAGAATCAATAATTATAATCTATTAAAATAGATATTGAAAAATTATATTTTCTCCAAATTAAATAAAAAATGTTTTTAAATTATATTGTCGTCATTATTAGACCCATAGAAAAAACCATGCATGAAATTGAAACTTGACAGCTCCCATATTTATCATTACTTCCATCCATGAAAGTTAAACTCGACGAAAATTTCATTATGTATTGCAATGATGTGTGGGATCTTTTATATAATTTTGTTTACTTTTTCCTTACCATCTTTTGTCTGTTAATTGAACTTATTTATCAGCAATTCATCACATATTTTTCAATTTGCAATGATGATCGTATTGATTTTATTTGTGTATGTACTAAACATATACCTATCCAAGAATAATAATTATCAAACATTTTTTTTCTTTATATCTTCTTTGTTTCTACCCCAATTCCTCCGTGACTCATGATGGTCATAAAATTATTATAAAAAATGCTCGGATTTTATCAAATAAAAAAATTGCTTGTTAACTTACTAATACATATCGAGTTTTGTAAAGACGCATTACATTAATAATTCTCTCAATTTAATTTTTTTCGATCACAACGTCAAGATTCTAACTTGAAACCTTGTTAAATGTGTGTTATACACGATAAAACCCTTGTTTTGTTTCCCATTTTCCATGAATAAAAAGAGAAAGTTTGTTCCAAATTGAGAAGTGTCGCTGGTTATGTCAAATCATGGAGCCACTATTCCTTGGATGTTTGCCCCAATTCATTGAACAATCTTAAATAGAAAATGTATCCTACATTCTTATCGATGTGATTCCAACATCGAAAATTTCCATTCCTTTTCCCTTTTTTCAACCAATTGAGGTATGTTGGATGAAAGAATTTCAGAATTTTAGTAGTGATTACACTCTTGCATGTAATTTAAATTCTTATTGATCGGCTAATCGAGATTTGAGTGATGTAGAGGTCTGTTGTAAAAATGATCATCCCAACGTGGTTAGTTTTATTTACAACGTCAAAACTCGAACTCTGGACGTTGTGAAATAGATTTAATTTCTCATCACATCTCAACTGAAATCGAAATGGAATAAAAAAAATGAAAGGGGTCATAATTAATTATCCATGTGAGTCCATCAATTCTAAACACCCCCCAAGATTTGAGGAGAATATAAGTGCTCCAATTGCAACTGATTAAATAAAACTCACTATTATAATAGTCACACAAACATGCAACAAATGCGTAATTATAAGTAATTAAACACATGCGTGTTCAATTATTAATAATTTTCTAAACTGATTCAAAATATTTAGACATATCTCATGATGAATCACTATAAAATTTAATCCGAATTAATCGATAAATACATTAAGTACCAACAAAAAAATATTAATATAACCCCAACCAAATTTGTAATACGAACATCTCACGTAAAAATACAAACATAACTAAATACCTAAATTATCAACTTTGCTCTTAACCACCGATCAGTGTCGTCTTTATCATCACGAGGGATGACAAAGTGGACACTGGACAATGGTCCCCATGCTTGCTTCGAATCCAACAAAAAAGTGAGGTCATTCACCCACGTCACTCACCCGTCTCCCCGAATTGACCCACGTGTTCATTTAACCTTGTAATAGGACCCACAAAATTGATAAATAAATAATATAATGCCATGTCAGCATCCTTTGCCACTTGTCAAAAATGTTTTAATTACAGTTACCCCCCTCTCGTTTATAAAAGGGCAACGGGCAACCCAAGGCTCAAGTGTTCTCTGCTCTGCCTCTCATCACTTAAACAGTTTCCTTGTAAGAAAACAGAGTGAAAAACAGAGGAAGTACAGAAAAACTCTTACATAAACCTTAAAAGAACCAATGGATTCCTTCCTTTTTCACTCCCCGAATTCGAATTGTTCATCGGAATCTTCGTTCGGCTCACTGGAGTTTTCCCCGATGGATCACACTTCTCTTCCTTTCAACGAAAATGACTCCGAGGAGATGCTTTTATATGGGCTACTAGCAGAGGTTAAACAAGAAACGCCGGAGGTTAGTTCGACGGAGACAGAAATCCCGACGAAAGAAAAGGTTTACCGAGGCGTAAGACGGCGACCGTGGGGGAAGTTCGCTGCGGAGATAAGGGATTCAACCCGAAACGGGACAAGGGTTTGGCTCGGGACATTCGACAGCGCGGAAGCAGCAGCTATGGCTTACGATCAGGCGGCATTCGCGATGAGAGGCTCCGCGGCGATACTCAACTTTCCAGTGGAGAAAGTGCGGGAATCACTTAGGGAAATGAAGTGTAACCAAGACGAAGGGTGCTCGCCGGTGGTGGCTTTGAAGAGAAAACACTCGATGACGAGGAAGATGATGAGCAAAAACAAGAAAGAAAGAGATGGCGGCGACCGCAACGGCGCCAAGGTAAACAATGCGGTGGTATTTGAGGATTTAGGGGCCGATTTTTTGGAGCAACTCCTCACCACTTCAGATCAAGTTGCTACACATTGATGAATCAGAAATGAGTTTAGTAATTAATTTTTCGTGTTGAGATAAATATATATATGTTCTTGATCATCTACTTCTAGTTTTAGTCATTTCTTTTCCTTTTTGTTTTTTTAGAACCTTCATTTGTAATTTTTAGGTGTAAATAAGGAAGGTTAGCATCTTGTTTTTTATTTTTATTTTTGGGTATAAAACAGATGATTGAATGTGAATAGTAGATTTTTGAATCACAAATCAATTCAATTCATCTTTTCAAGTGTGATTATATAATTTTCAAAATTCGGTATTACGACACAGAGTATAAATTTTATTACACTTACTAAGATTCAAATTCTAAATTTGACCGGTAATTAACATAAAACAAAAACATTTACAAACTCGAAATGCAGCGTAATATGTGTATGGATAAATAACTTAATAATATGATGTCATACCAAAGAAAAAAAATCAATGTCACCTTACATGCAACATAAATCAAAATTTTAATAATAATAATAATAATAATAATAATAATAATAATAATAATAATAATAATAATAATAATAATAATAATAATAACAATAATAATAATAATTTACATAGTTTTCAGATGAGAATGAATATCGATTTAGTTTTTAATTTTGATTATGTTGGTCAAAATTGTTTGCACGTTTTTAAAGTTAAAACTATGAACTAGTAAGGCTTGATCTTTTACTAAAACAGTTAATTCCTTTCTTTTTCCTTTATCTCTAATCTCTTTTTCAAGTGCAAAAATAAAATTTGAAGACTTATACCGAAAATTTCTCCTCGTCATCTAATGTTACAGTTGTAGAAATGATAATAACAAAAAAAAAAAAAAACTATCGTAAATACAAAAGAAAAAAAATAAACACCAAAATTTATGTGAAAAATTTAAATCGAAAAAAATTACAAGCTGAAGAAGATAGATTTTCACTATGTCGTAAAGAAGAGATTATAACTGATGATTTTAGTCATAATTTCTAATATCTATTTATAGGGATATATTGATTCGTTGGCCCGAACATACCTCCACTTTTGTCACTGCTCCTTATTTATATTCGGGTCGGTCCAAAAAGATGATGAACTAATTAGTCTATAATCTATAGTCTAATGAACTTCCTAATAACTATTTCAGTCTAATTTCAAAATGAAAGGAAGCTTCCTATTGAATGCTGCTTTGGGATCTTAATAAAATTCTTTGGATTGTTAAGAAATGCATAATATAGTAACATATCCTAAATTGACTTTGTCTCTAAGCATGTGTAAAAAAATATCTGTCCCTTTGTTATTATATTTTCTTTGCCAAGTACGACCAGTTTCTCGGAAGACAAAAACGATGGCCTAACCTAATATTTTTAAATTAATATAAAAAGTTTGTTTGGGCCCAAATATATATATATATATATATATATATATATATATATATATATATATATATATATATATATCAGTATAAATTTATATTATTTTAATTACTAGTATTAATTTTGGAACAATCCGATTGTTGGATTAATGATATAATCGTTTTTATAAACGTTTAAAAATTTGAATTAATTTGAAATCTATATATTGTTTTTGAAAATTTGAAATCTATATTATATTGATTGAATATATTAATTAAGTATAATAATTTTGGAATTTTATGGAGTAAGTTATAAATATTTTAGGGAATGCTATACTTTTAAGTTTTAATGCGTTTTTATTTTGGTCATGAAATTTTAAAAATTTCTAATTTTACTATCCTACTTTCGAATTTCATTTTTTTGTCACTTAATAGTTAAGTTTCTAATGATGTTTAAATTTTTTGGTTAAATTTATGCCAAAAGCTACTAAAACTCAGGTTTTTTGAGTTTCTTTTGATTCATCGCGGTTGAAGTCTTTTCTTCCAAATATGTACAATGGAAAGGGTGAGAAAGAAAAAATAAACAATATATCTCGATTTCACGAAGATCAGGCGGTAGAGTTTACATATGAGACCAAAATAATATCAAAGCTTTGATTTGAGTTTTTGTCAAATTCGAGTAGTTTTCATATGAAAACCAAGCTAAGAAAAATAAAGAAAGAATAACAATAAACATTTTAGTACTAATTACATCACAAACAATATTGACTAATGACGGTCAACCAGTGGTGAAAAATGATGTCAAACATATAAACAAAGAGTGAAATATTAAATTAAATTCATAAATAAAATTGTTTAAAATACAATATTTTGACAACGAAATTCAAAAATTAAATAGTAAATAGTGATTAAACTTATAATTTACCCGTATTTAATTTTGAAAAATAAAAGTTTGTTCTTCTACTTTTGTCATCAGTGACATTTTCTCTTTTATCTTCTTGTTCAAACTCACAACTTTTACTCAATCCATATTTATTTATTTATTTCACGTGGTTGTTGATTGTGACAATTACAGCCCAAAGACGTTGGTCAGAATATGAACTTAGTCAATTCAAAAAAGAATATGTAATTTAATGAATTTCATAATAAAGTGTTCAAAGCTCGTGATTTAAATAATCATATATTTTATGTTTCGATTTCATTGTAGGAAGATTAAATGAATTTGGTCACTTATTCTTTTAAAATCAAATGACGTTGGAAGATCTTGAATTTATTCAAAGTTTACTGTAATTAATAGTGGTTATGCCCGGCTCCGGGCAGGGCAACAAGGGCGCCCGCTCAGGAAAGTTACATGTTTAAAAATTTTAAAATTATATTTGTTGTTAATGGTCTAAAATTTTCTAATATTTATCATTAGGAGCTTAAACTATTTTAATACTTGTTAATAGAGGCTAATTTTTTCAATATTTATTATTAGTGGTCCACTCTTAAAATTCAAATTTTTTTCTAACACTTGATATTAGGGGATCAATTTTTTCCAATATTTATTATTATAGGCATACTGCTAATTTTTTTTTTCAATTTTTGTTATTAGGGGCCCAATTTTTCAACACTACTCTTAAAATTTAATTTTTTTTTTCATTACTTGCTATTAGGGACATGGATTTAAATAGCGATATACAATTGTTACAACGACAATATATGGCGGTAGCGACACCATCTGAAACTTTGATACATGCATTAGTTATGTCCACAATAGTGTATGTTATTAAAAAAAATTCACAACTGCGCTACTCGCAATGACTGAATTACTATATGTAATGTCCGCAACAATGATAAGCGTAACACGACCGTAAATATGACCACAATCGCAATTTAAATCTTCGATTTAGGGCCATTTTTTAAATTCGCATTGGGCCACCAAAATCTCAACATCGACCCTGACTGTGACGAGATGATTAGTCACTTCTAGTATTTGTAAAAAAATATAGAGGAAGTTGTCGTTAATGTATATGTAAGTTTAAATATTATTTTGATGTAATTCTGGATTGAGCCTTTAGCCTTATTATTTTTCGAATTGTTTAGTTGAATTTTTTAATTTTTTCTTTGTGTGATACTATATTATGGAATGAATGAATTAGATTTTAAATTTTTTATTAAACAAATAATTATAAAAATACTTTAAAAAAATTATAAAACGCTAAATTCAAAATTTAATAGACATTTTATTTTAGGATAACTACATCAATAGTCACTGACTTTAGGTTGTGTATGGATTTTTCCGCTAAACTTTACGAGCGACGATTATGAGAAGCTACAATAGGAGAGAAATGCTAGTTTTTTTTTTTTTTTTTTGGGGGGGGGAATGGAAATCGAATTTTTTTAATATTTATATCACCACCAATACTATGTCGTTTTACACCCTTCAACCTGCACATTCTGTTTCGAATTTAATGGCCTAATGACCTAATTGAAACACCAACTACAATTCAGTGCTAAAATTGAAATATTTTAAAATTTAGTAACGAAATCAATACACTACCTGCAGTTTAATGACTAATGGATAGTTTACCCTTCATTTATATCCAAATTAAGTAGAAAAATTTATGAATATTAGGCATTCAATTTGTCAGAAAAAAAAGAGAAATAATTAATTTTACCGAATTGTTTTTGGTCGTGGGATGAGTCTACCATGTGCGACGAACACCGCTGAACACTATTAATGTTGAACACCATTAAATTAATTAATAAAAATTTAAAATTTTAAGGACCCATCATATAATTAATAATTATTTTTAAAAATTAAATTAAATTATTATTATTATTATATATATATATATATATTAAAATTTTATTTTTAATAAGGGTAAACTATATATTTAGTACTTTATCTATTTTCGTATTTCTATTTAATTCTCATTATTTAAATATTATTTCAATTTGACCATATTCTTTAAAAAAATAATTTAACCCTCAACCTAAAACCCTAAACTATTAAACCTTAAACTCTTAAACCTATACCCTAAACCATATACCATTAAAAATAATTTCACCATCATCGCTTCAATTCAATTCAATGAATTGTTGAATTCTCCTAAAAAAATCAATTAAATTATTTTTCTCGGATTTACGGCTGATTGCAGGCCTCGTTGTAACCCGCAACCAAAGACCTCACATGGTAGTCCTCCTAGCCAACTTTTAAACATAAAACAACACTTTTAAAAGTACAAGCTAGAATTACAACTGCCATTGGACTTGTTACTTGAAGCTCCATTGTTACAAATGGAAGGGAATTGAGAATTTTGCAGGTAGAATCTGGGTTTGGGGATGAACTTGAACTGTAACAATAATTTGATCAAAATAATGTTTAAGTTTCAATCCAAGTCAAGGTCCCCATAATAAGGTATTTGCTCAGCAATTCCCCAACTGATGGTGTAAAGTATGTAATTTTCTTCCTGCAATCCACAAATTGTGACTCAGAAACGTAAAAGAAGCTATAATTAAAGTGATTATCAAAGCTCTGTATTCCAACCTCTGAAAATCAATGTCAGTGATGTAAATAAAGCCAACAACATTACTGCAACAAAAAAAAAATCTAATCGTTAGTAGGTTGCTCGATCAATCAATTTGTAGTCGTGTAAGCTAACAATGTATTATTTTACACATGAAAAAATGATCCTTTGCGTCAAACAAGGGTGCCGGACATGGGTATTTCAAGGGAAATGAAGAGTCGGAATAACATAGAATGGTACTGAGGTTAGATTTATATAACAGATTGAAAGTAGTGGTTGTGGCAGCATTAATTATCCATGTTTGTATATTGCACTGTAATATTGGAGTTGAATAGTTTCACCATCATCGATTCAATTCATCGATTAATTCAATTCAATGAATTGAATTAATTATGAATAATTGTGATGACATCTTCATCTCAAATAAGATGATATTATTAATTCTAGGAGATTCAAGTTTAATTAATTTTGATATATATAAAAAATAATTTAATTGAATATTTTAGGAGAATTCAACACTTTATTGAATTGAATTGAATCGATGATGGTGAAATTATTTTTAATGATATATGGTTTAAGGTATAGGTTTAAGAGTTTAAGTGTTTAAACTTCAATAGTTTAGGGTTTTAGGTTGAGGATTAAATTATTTTTTATAAAGAATAGGGTTAAATTGAAATAATATTTAAATAATGAGGGTTCAATAGAAATACGGAAATAGGTGAGGTACTAATATATAGTTTACCCTTATTAAAAAATAAAATTTAATATATAAAAATAATTTAATTGAATTTTTTAAAAATAATTATTAATTGTATGATGGGTCTTGAAATTTTAAATCTTTATTAATTAATTTAATGATATTCAGCGGTGTTCAACATTAATAGTGTTCAGCGGTGTTCGTAGCACGCTGTAAAATTTTCCTTTGTCGTGCAACAACAATTTTGATGTTAATCATGAAAATTATTGAAAAATTAACCTTTTCAAAATTGAGCCAAATGCAAAGTACTTTGTTGAACTGAAACAAGATAAGCTCGATTTTAAGACCAAATGTATTACATAATTCTTACATAAAATTGACATTAGCCTTATAAGTATAAATCATTTTAAATTCCAAAACAAAATTTTACCTTTAATTTATCCCATTTGAATGGCCAATCTAATATATATGATTTCTCAATAAATGAGTTCCCTTCTCTATACTGAGTAAGTACAGGTATAAGTAGTGACAACGTTACTTGAATCCATTGATATATTGAAATCTTTGAGTTTTATAATTTTAATCTTCCAATTAAAATACAAGTATTTCATAGAATGTAACTAGGGGTGGAAATTGAGTGGGGATTATTCGAAAATCGTGAGGATCCAAATCGACGGGTATGGGGAATAACCGAAATCTTTACCCATGGAACGGAGACGGGGAAATTTTATCATCGGAGCTCAAATAAGGATGGGGACATGGGTTGCTATATCCGAACCGTGGAGATAACCGAATCATAACCGTATAAATAACCGCGGGGATCCCAATATTTTTTAAGATTTTTTAATATATATATATATATATATATATATATATATATATACCTAATATATATCTTAATAAAAAATCCTAACTATATTATTATCACTTTAACTTTCTCTCAAACCTAGCCACACTCTAGATTCTCAACACGTTTTTATCTTAGTTTTTAGATATAAGCTAAAACTATCGTCTAAATCTTCCCCAACACAACACCCTTTCAATCTTCATCATCTCTTAACCGCTTCCAATCGAAGTATTCAAACTTTATATTTTAAACTGAATTGGTCGCATGAAAATTCCCCAAAAAATTGTTGGGATCCATGCGAGGAAAGTATGTGGACAAAAAAATCACCGAAACATTTAATGGGATTCTTCGAAACTGTAACCGCAAGTGTTGGAGACAAAATGGAAAATATAAATGTAACACCCCAAAGTGGGATAATTTATTTGAAATAGTTTAATTGCATTTCAGGGACTTGTTTGGAAAGATTTTAAATTTTAAAAGCTAATCTTGAAAACTCTTGGATGTTTGAGGACTTGGGCTTGATAGAACCTATACCACTTGGCCTTTGGAAATGAAATGAAGAAAAAAAAAGGGAATATAACGTTACAGGGATTCGATCAAGTGTCCTTGGTATGGTAAGTAATGTTTTAACCAACTGAACTAAGGCTCAATCTAGTTATAAGTTACCTTGACTTATTCTTAAGTCTATCTTTTGAATTTTTGTTATTCAAAATAATTAAAACAACAACCAACCCCCACCTATCGCATTAATTGTCGTCCCTGTTATTAAAAGAGGGAGGGAGTTTCAGAGTGCATTTTATGTTTCCCCCGGGAAACTTAATCGCCGATCTAAGCCACCGTCGGTCCGTGGTGTTCACCGCCACGATCATCGGAAGCGTTGCGTTGCCCCGACCAGACCCCGTCGATCACTCGCGCATCGGAGCAACCGTTTGAAAGTTTCGTATTTTTTCCCAACGTCGTCTCTTTTCACCGATTTCGGCCACCTCAGTTGACCTATCGTCGCACCACCACCGTCAACGGATTCCTCATGTCATGGTGAGCAGAACCCAGTCAATCGATAGTTCGTCTGACGCCGATTGAAGGTTCGCCGGAGTTTCTTCATTACGACAGAGATTCAACGTTTGGGTAAAATTTCGGTGAGTTTTTTCGGCCCAAAATGAGTTGCTCTCATGTTGATAGTACACTCAACTGATGAGCTATGTTTTTCCGGTAGAACCGACACAAACGGTGCCTCCGGCGACCTTCCCCGGCGACCGTCTGACGACCAATTTACCATTGGGTAAGTGAACCGGTCTGAACCGGTATAAATTAAACCGATCTGAACCCATTGATCAAACCCAGTCTAACCCCAACCAAACCAAGCCCAGTTTGGTGTCCGACCCGACCTATCAACCCGACCTGTTGACCCGACCCGTTGACCCGACCGTTAACCCGTTGACCGAGTCAACCTGAGTCAACTCGTTTGAGTCAGCCCGAGTCAACTCGTCCGAGTCAGCCGAGTCAACTCATCTGAGTCAACTCAGTTGACCCTTACTAGTTGACTGTTCACGTCAGCGTTGACCTGTTGACGTCAGCGTTGACTCTGACCTCGTTGACCGTTGACCTGCCGACGTCAGCGTTGACCTTGACCGTTGACTAAAAAGTCATATTTTCCAAAAACTCATGTTTTATGTTTTTCTACGTTCTGAGTCCGATTTTGAAGCCCGTTTCAGAAAATTCTGACCCGAAGGCCTCCGAATCTGACCTTGAACCCGAGAGTGCTTATGTATTTAATTATTTGGTTTAGTGCTTTGTGAATGAGGTCTGATCTTGGGATTTATGTAATTGAAGGTACTCATAGTTCATGGAATACGAATTGTTGAGGGATGTCAAATCCGGGTTCAAGGGTGTTCGAATGACGTTCACAGATCGATCGTTGTAGCTTGTAGCCAAGGTAATACATTACTACCTTCAGCATGCTTTTGCAACAAGTTGGTATTCGGTTAATGTTTACACGACCATGTTTGAGAATTAAATTATTTCTGATTATGTCGATCAATTATGAAATAAAAATAATAATGGCTAATGCAATTATTTGAATAATAGGTTTGATAAATCGAAAGGACTTCCGAGTTTAGAAAACGATTAATAAAAATGTTTGATCTCTAGGTCTGATTATTTTGGATAATGAATTACAAAAATGCCCTCAATGTGTGAAAATGACTAAAATACCCATATTAAAGGAAGTGGTCTGAGAATCTACACAAGATCCGGTAAAACAACTAATCCTTCTGAAAATCTTGAAATTTGCTTGGGGAGTTATAGTTGTGAGGCTTCACATTTGAGTCTGTAAATTGCTCAGATTCTTTTTGAGATTGAATATTCTCTGAAGACATTTGCGAGAAAATAATTGTATGTTTGGATTAGACGAAGTCGCATAAATTGCTGAATTGATCAAGATGACTGAAATGTTTGGAAATACTAATAAGGTTGAATCGGTCGAAATATCCATAATGACTAAAAAGAATAATGTTTCCTCAGCACCAATTGCCAAATTAATCGAAATGATGAATATACCCTCGAGATCGGAAAGGAATGAATAGTTGGAACGACCGAAAGGCTCAGAATTTTTGGAACACCTTCGGATATGAGGCATCTGAAATACCTGCGAATGTTGAAAATGACTGAAGGTACCTCTAAGACTAGAATAAGGAATATCAATAAAGCTAGACAATATAATGACTCTAAAGTGGTAATTCATGGTCCGTGTTTGTTGGTGGTTTCTGATACTAATTTTGGAAAGACACCATGTGGCGACATGTTTGGGTTATTTGGAGAAAGTACTCAACTATTAGTAAGAGCAACATGTTTCCTCGAAAAGATAAATTCGATGCTATGGAACGAGTTCGGGTGTTATATACATGTTCATGAATTTGGAAAATTACTGCTTGGATACATGTTTGATCTCTCGTAGTAAGTGCAGTGTATGTAGGGTGAAGACGAACTGCTTTGTTGTTACGCTGTAATCAGTTCTGGAAATGAATGCTTAAGATGCACTTATCCGATTATATTTCAAACTCTACGTTAATGGTTTCAATTAGTTTAGAGGGACTCGGAAGCTTGATGAGCAGCTAGAATTCTTGAATTCGGTACACCACCGTTTATACCTTGTTGGTTCAGTTTACCAAATTACCCCCGAAGGTCAGAATGACCAACAATACCCTCGTAAGCTTTAACGATCGAATCACTCTCGATATATCTGAAATCCCAATGATTCTGATGCATCAACTTCCGATGTTGATTCGACCCGTCTTATCGAACTCCCCTATTCGTAGGGACCTCGTTCTGAAATCGGTCCAAATTGTCAAATGTCATCTTTCTGATATCTATCAAGTACCTCTAAGAAATGAATTGGGTCATAAAACGCGTACCATGTATTTGTAAATACTTTCTGTTTTAAACCAAAACCATATGCTTAAAATTTAAAAGCATGATACTGTAATACGAAAGGAAAGTATTTCTCTGATTTTTGACCTCTGATATGAAAAATATATCTAATATATGACATTGAGTACGAAATAATAATAATAATAATAATAATAATAATAATAATAATAATAATAATAATAATAATAATAATAATAATAATAATAATAATAATAATAATAATAATAATAATAATAATAATAATGATAAAATAAATGTGATATCTATCTTCTGGTATAAAAAATAGATTTGATATCTATTTTCTGTAATACTATCTTCTGAATATAAACTGAAATCATCTGGGTGTACTATCTGGGATATGAATGATGATCTGTAGGCTCAGCGCTGGTAAGTCCTTCTAGACCTAAGCTCCTACGCCCACGGGCCTAGGGTAAGTCTTTCTGCACCTAAGGCATCCCCTTAGGTAGGCTCCTACGCCTCAGGCCTAGGGTAAGACCTTCTGTATGCAGTTCAGGGGGAATTGCATTTTGGAGTTCGGTTGGAGGATAGTTAAGTAAATTAATAAAACTTTCTGACCTCTTTTGAAACATACTATACTATAATGTATCAAAGTGAACTTTCAGTAAACTAACAATTCGCGCCTAATGAACCACTCTGAACTCTTTGATTCAACTTCTGAATTTTAATCTTCAACTTTAGACTCATCTCCTAAGATTCGGGTGAACGAATAAAGAGCAACTATGTTATCTTTTGACATGATGATCACAAAATATTGAATCGTAATTTGGGTATAGTTGTCCAGTTCTTCAAGAAGTGTTAAGTTATCATATACCTGCTTGTGATTTTAGCATCCGTTGGTAGTTTGTATTATTGAGCTTTTCGAAGCTCACGCTGTTTTTACCATCACATGTTAAAGGATCGACCAGGTTGCAACTACCAACGTTGGTACATGAGTTTCTTCGACTTTCTCGCAGAGTATGGTATCTGTGCAATTAGGGGGCATGTATGTCACGTCTTGTGTTATATATGAGTTTGAAATCTGTTTTCGTAACTTGTATCACGATTTTGTTATATTGTCTGTAAGATTTATAAAATTGTATTTTAATTTAAAACTTGATTTATGATTTTAATAGTTTAACAATTTGTTTTATTTAAAATTTTAATGTGGGTCGCTCTGGTGGCCCTAATGTAACTTCCTAGGATTCATGGTAACGCATAGGCGGGTCTAGGGGGTTGATCGGTCGATCGTCTGTCATAGGGTGTCTGGTCTGTGCATGCCCCTAGCATAACCGTACTCCTCCGAGCTGAAACTCTGATGTCGAATCCTTTTTCCGAATTAAGTGAATCTAAGTATTCTGCCTTCCATAGCTCAACCTCTACTTGCAGAAAATGTCTATAATATTCGTCTGTGTTTTGGTCTAAACTGGTGAATTTGAATCTAAACGAAGAACCTGATTTGGGTAATGCATGTAAAGTTGTAGATCCGAATCAAATTGAGAATAAATGTTTGATCATGTGAGGTAACCGATATAGGATTTTATGAAAGGCTATTCTGTGGTAATGATCATGTTTGAGAATACACTTATGAAAATGTGATAAAAACCCTATAAATTTAAAAGAAAAGTGTTTGTGATTGTGCCGAAAGTGTATATTCTGTGGTGCCTTTGTTATGCACGAAGGAAACAATTATCGAAGTTTTACGCTGAAGGTAAGTGATATCCGTTTAAGACCTTGGTTATGCTTGATCAGTTTGATGAAAGACATTTTGTGGATAAGTGGCACAATGTACCGTCTTACATATCCTACTGATTGAAATATGATGTTTACATCATGATTTGGGAAGGCCATGTTGGAATCCCTGAGTACTTGTCTGAATTTTAAGTACAATTTTTTTTCTCATCTGTAAATTGAAGGTTAACCTAATAGAGTGATTCAGATTCTAGAGGGGATGTTTTTGGGTCGTATGATTGACTTCTATGGTAACTTGGAAAGTTCCTTATCCCTGATAGAGGTCGTTTATAATAAAAGTTATGACGTAAGTGTTGGTTTGGCTCCGTATGAAATTATGTGTGGATTAATATATACCACATTCTGATAAGTTGGTCTGGGTGTATGATGAGATTGTTTTGGACCGAATTCAATCTAAGTGATTGAGGACGCTACCGGATTGACCTATGACCGTTTGAGAGTCTCGAGAAGCAAGCATGCTCTGATGGAAAAGTTTCAGTACAAAAATAGATGCAAGTGCATTTTCTCCATTTCTTTAACTCTGGCAAATTTTGAGGACGAAATTTCTTTTAAGGTGGGGAGAATTGTACCACCCCTAAGTGGGGTAATTTATTTGAAATAGTTTAATTGCATTTGAGGGACTTGTTTGGAAAGATTTTAAATTTTAAAAGCTAATCTTGAAAACTCTTGGACGTTTGAGGACTTGGGCTTGATTGAACCTTTACCACTTGGCCTTTGGAAATGAAATGAAGAAAAAAAGGGAATAACGCTATAGGGATTCAATCCCATGTCCTTTGTATGGTAAGTAATGTTTTAACCAACTGAACTAAGGCTCAATCTGGTTATAAGTTACCTTGACTTATTCTTAAGTCTATCTTTTGAATCTTTGTTATTCAAAATAATTAAAACAACAACCAACCCCCACCTATCGCATTAATTGTCGTCCCTTTTATTGAAAGAGGGAGGGAGTTTTAGAGTGCATTTTATGTTTCCCCGGGAAGCTTAATCGTCGATCTAAGCCACCGCCGGTCCGTGGTGTTCACCGCCCACATCATCGGAAGCGTTGCGTTGTCCCGACCAGATCCCGTCGGCCACTTGCGCATCGGAGCAGCCGTTTGCCGTGGGCAACGGTTTGAAAGTTTCGTTTTTTTTTCCCATCGTCGTCTCTTTTCACCGATTCCAGTCACCTCAGTTGCCCTATCTTCGCACCGCCACCGTCAACGGATTCCTCACGTCACAGTGAGCAGAACCCAGTCAACCGATTGTTCGTCTGACGCCGATTGAAGGTTCGTCAGAGTTTCGTCATTACGACAGAGATTCAACGTTTGGGTAAAATTTCGGTGAGTTTTTTCGGCACAAAATGAGTTGCTCTCATGTTGATAGTACCATCTACTAATGAGCTATGTTTTTCCGGCATAATCGACAAAAACAGTGCCTCTGGCGACCTTCCCCGGCGACCGTCCGACGACCAGTTTACCATTGGGTAAGTGAACCGGTCTGAACCGGTATAAATTAAACCGGTCTGAACCCATTGATCAAGCCCGGTCTAAGCCCAACCAAACCAAGCCCAGTTTGGTGTCCGACCCGACTTGTCTGCCCGACCTGTTGACCCGACCGTTAACCCGTTGACCGAGTCAACCCGAGTCAACTCGTCCGAGTCAGCCCGAGTCAACTCGTCTGAGTCAACTCATTTGACCTTTACCAGTTGACTGCTGACCTCAACGTTGACTCTGACCTCGTTGACCGTTGACCTGCTGACGTCAGCGTTGACCTACCGACGTCATCGTTGACTTTGACCGTTGACCAAAAAGTCAAATTTTCCGAAAACTCCTATCTTATGTTTTTCGACGTTCTGAGTCCGATTTTGAAGCCTGTTTCGTAAAATTCTGACCCAAAGGCCTCCGAATCTGACCTTGAACCTGAGAGTGCTTGTGTATTTAATTATTTGGTTAAGTGCTTTGTGAATGAGGTCTGATCTTGGGATTTATGTAGTTGAAGGTACTCATAGTTCATGGAATACGAATTGTTGAGGGATGTCAAATTCGGGTTCAAGGGTGTTCGAATGTCGTTCACAGATCGATCGTTGTAGCTTGGAGCCAAGGTAATACATTACTACCTTCTGCATGCTTTTGCAACAAGTTGGTATTCGATTAATGTTTACACGACCATGTTTGAGAATATGATTATTTTCGATTATGTCGATCAATTATGAAATAAAAATAATAATGGCTAAGGCAATTATTCGAATAATAGGTTTGATAAATCGAAAGGACTTCCGAGTTCAGTAAACGATTAATAAAATTGTTTGATCTCTAGGTCTGATTATTTTGGCTAATGAATTACAAAAATGCCCTCAATGTGTGAAAATGACTAAAATACCCGTATTAAAGGAAGTGGTCTGAGAATCTACACCAGATCCGGTAAAACAACTAATCCTTCTGAAAATCTTGAAATTTGCTTGGGAAGTTATAGTAGCGAGGCTTCACATTTGAGTCTGTAAATTGCTCAGATTCTTTTTGAGATTGAATATTCTCTGAAGACATTTGCGAGAAAATAATTTTATGTTTGGATTAGACGAAGCCGCATAAATTGTTGAATTGATCGAGATGACTGAAATGTTTGGAAATACTGATAAGGTTGAATCGGTCGAAATATCCATAATGACTAAAAAGAATAATGTATCCTCGGCACCAATTGCCAAATTAATCGAAATGATGAATATACCCTCGAGATCAGAAAGGAATGAATAGTTGGAACGACCGAAAGGCTCAGAATTTTTGGAACACCTTCGGATATAAGGCATCTGAAAAACATGCGAATGTTGAAAATGACTGAAGGTACCTCTAAGACTAGAATAAGGAATATCAATAAAGCTAGACAATATAATGACTCTAAAGTGGTAATTCATGGTCCGTGTTTGTTGGTCGTTTCTGATACTAATTTTGGAAAGACACCATGTGGCAACATGTTTGGGTTATTTGGAGAAAGTACTCAGCTATTGGTAAGAGCAACATGTTTCCTCGAAAAGATGAATTCGATGCTATTGAACGAGTTCGGGTGTTATATACATGTTCATGAATTTGGAAAATTACTGCTTGGATACATGTTTGATCTCTCGTAGTAAGTTCAGTGGTTGTAGGGTGAAGACGAACTGCTTTGTTGTTACGTTGTAATCAGTTCTGGAAATGAATGCTTAAGATGCACTTATCCGATTATATTTCAAACTCTGCGTTAATGGTTTCCATTAGTTCAGATGGACTCGAAAGCTTGATGAGCAGCTAGAATTCTTGAATTCGGTACATCACCGTTTATACCCTGTTGGTTCAGTTTACCAAATTACCCCCGAAGGTCAGAATAACCAACAATACCATCGTAAGCTTTAACGATCAAATCACTCTCGATATATCTGAAATCCCAATGATTCTGATGCATCAACTTCCGATGTTGATTCGACCCGTCTTATCGAACTCCCTTATTCGTAGGGACCTCATTCTGAAATCGGTCCAAATTGTCAAATGTCATCTTTCTGATATCTATCAAGTACCTCTAAGAAATGAACAGGGTCATAAAACGCGTACCATGTATTTGTAAATACTTTCTGTTTTAAACCAAGACCATATGCTTAAAATTTAAAAGCATGATACTGTAATACGAAAGGAAAGTATTTCTCTGATTTTTGACCTCTGATATGAAAAGTATATCTAATATATGACATTGAGTACGAAATAATAATAATAATAATAATAATAATAATAATAATAATAATAATAATAATAATAATAATAATAATAATAATGATAATAAAATAAATGTGATATCTATCTTCTGGTATAAAAAATAGATTTAATATCTATTTTCTGTAATACTATCTTCTGAATATAAACTGAAATCATCTGGGAGTACTATCTGGGATATGAATGATGATCTGTAGGCTCAGCGATGGTAAGTCCTTCTGGACCTAAGCTCCTACGCCCACGGGCCTAGGGTATGTCTTTCTGCACCTAAGGCATCCCCTTAGGTAGGCTCCTACGCCTCAGGCCTAGGGTAATACCTTATGTATGCAGTTCAGGGCGAATTTCATTTTGGAGTTCGGTTGGAGGATAGTTAAGTAAATTAATTAAACTTTCTGACCTCTTTTGAAACATACCCTACTACTTTAATGTATCAAAGTGAACTTTCAGTAAACTTACAATTCACGCCTAATGAACCACTCTGAACTCTTTGATTCAACTTCTGAATTTGAATCTCTTTGAATCTTCAGCTTTAGACTCATCTCCTAAGATTCGGGTGAACGAATAAAGAGAAACTATGTCATCTTTTGACATGATGATCACAAAATATTGAATCGTAATTTGGGTATAGTTGTCCAGTTCTTCAAGAAGTGTTAAGGTATCATATACCTACTTGTGATTTTAGCATCCGTTGGTAGTTTGTATTACTGAGCTTTTCGAAGCTCACGCTGTTTTTACCATCACATGTTAAAGGATCGACCAGGTTGCAACTACCAACGTTGGTACGGGAGTTTCTTCGGCTTTCTCGCGGAGTATGGTATCTGTGTAATTAGGGGGCATGTATGTCACATCTTGTGTTGTATATGAGTTTGAAATCTATTTTCGTAACGTGTATCATGATTTTGTTCTATTGTCTGAAAGATTTATAAAATGGTATTTTAATTTAAAACTTGATTTATGATTTTAATAGTTTAACAATTTGTTTTATTTAAAATTTTAACGTGGATCGCTCCGGTGGCGCTAATGTAACTTCATAGGATTCGTTGTAACGCATAGGCGGGTCTAGGGGTTACAATAAAACCGTCCTCGCCCCCACCCGATTCCCACTCTTAAATGTAACTATCTTCCAATTATGGGGTATCCTTGAGGGTTTAAAGATCGCTTGGGATCAGGGGTTTGAATTTGTGTAAATCTAATCACATTGTGGCGATGCTATTTCGCTCCTCTCACCGCCTTCCATCCATAGTCCTTTCGCTCGGGTGAGATCCATCGCCAATTTCTACAATAAAGCAGATCCGTCGCGAACCCAACATGGCTGCGAACTTTTTGGCTAAGCTGGGCCCTTTATCAGTCTTCTATGATCCTCCGTACGGTTTGACTAATCTGTTATATCAGGACTCATTTGGTCCTCCTTATTCTCGCCTAAGGATCCCATAATGTAATGGCTTTTACCTCATTCTCAATCTAAAAAAATTGAAGTTAATTCATGTGTAATTTGGGGCCATAACTCTAATATATTGCTTATATATTAAATTTAATTTCTAATTAGTTCGTAATAGATTAAAACCCAGTTACTTGATACCTACACATATTTAATCATATTTTATTTGAAAAACTTAGCATGCACGTATATTGTGACTTAACAGTTAAATAAGTGTCCAAACTATACTTTTTAAAGATATGTGAATGAATTATATTTTGGACCAAATAAGTGCCTAACGTTTCATCCCGTGACTCATTTAAGGTTTTTTCGTGAACCATTGATAAAAAAATTATGTCATCTAACATGACACGTGTCATTTTTCTATATTTTTAATTTCTGAATTCCTTTGAAAATTTAAATTTCTTAAAAAACCCCTACAGTTTTAATCTCTTTCAATCAAACTCTCAAATCATATCTCCCTCGCCGTCCGACATCTCCCACAAGCCGGTGGTTCACCGTTCACCGCCCAAAGCGTCGTGTACCTCACCGTTCAACATCCTCCATGCTCTACCCGCCGATGGGAGCCCAATTAACCTCTTTTTTCTTCATTGTTAGGTGTTCGTTGACGGTGCAATCGGCGGTTCATTCGTCGATTTTTGATGACGAGATGATGACATTTTTAGTAGAGGGGTCTGATAAAGATAAGGGTGGTCGGTGGTGGTTGAATCGATAGTCGGAGTGGAGGAATTTAGGGTTTCTTAGAGAATTTAAATATTATTGGGTTAATCAATGTATTTTATTATTTTATTTTCTCATTTTCGAATTTTAATTTCAAAAAATGAGGAAACCATGCCACATTCGAATTTCATTGCATAATGAAAAAATAACGTCTGTCACGAAAAAACCTTAAATAGTTACGAAATGAAACATTAAGCATCTATTTAGCCCAAAATATAATTTAGCACCTATATAAAAAGGTATAGTTTGAGCACTTATTTGACTTTTAAGCCTATATATAAACCAATGTTATATACATATGACATGTACATATGAACCAATAATATATTCATCTCATATACATGTAGATTATCTTTGTGACCTTGTAACCAACTGATTCTCTGTTTTTTTTTATCAAATATGAACGATTTCATTACTAAAAAAGAAAACATAACATCCGAGACGCGACTTGAAAGCCACCAAACACACCACAAGAAAAGGAAAAACCATCAACGAGAAAACATAACATCCGAGCCCAAGAGCAAAAGGCAACAAGAGCCAACTTAGATCCTACAACCGAGACATGAACTAAGCAACCCTTGCAAAGGGAAAGGAGCAAGCCGGGGCCATCGTCAACAGCGAAGGAGCCTTCGGCAACACATAACCAGCACAGAGGCAAATTACTTGGGACAAAAACTTTCTTCCACGGACCCGTGTGCGTAACAACCATCGGAGCAACGCCTGAGAGCTCTATCCAGAGGAAGGCTTCCATAACTATGGTCCTTGTCAAGGCAAATACTTCGATGATCCACAAACAAGAGCGTGGAGGAGCAGCGAGACCCAAAACCATCCATTCAAACTGGGCAACCACTCTGCGGTGGTAACGACATAGCAAAACAAAGGAAACACAGCACCTAAGGGACCTAAAACCTAGATAAACACTGCAAACATCATCCATTGGAGTATCCCATTTAGTCCTTATTTCATTCAAGTCGCCCGGATCCCATTTAGTCTTTATATCATTTGAAAACCTAAAACCATAAAACATGGGATTATAAATCCTAAGCAGGCAGATAGAAACCGCATGGGTCCCGCGGAAGTTGACACCAATCTTAGCTAAAGAGAAATTAACAAGGGACGGTTCAAACACTTTCATGTAAATTAAGAGAGGCTTTTCATGGCTCGCACCCCAAGAATTTTGAGATGATCCAGCAGAAAAACCATAACTGGCAAGCCAATGAAAACCATTTCTCTAAGAGACCAAACCTAAGCACTTGGAAACTGAGCCTGAAGTCAAGAAATCACATGAGACAAATCCTTGAAGCATTCGAAAAGCCTGCACAATCTCGTGATTTACAGGATTTTTTCCAGCTTTTTGGGGTGTCTCGATTTCTGTGTCGAAGTTGTCTCTTCCCCTCACCCAGATCCTTACCGCTTTTCCCCGAATCTCCACCGGTGTAACGGCGATTGCCGAGGTTCTTTTGACAACCTTCACCTTGGGCACGATAACTACCATGGCTGTTCTGACAAGCTCAAGCCCCTGCCGGAAACTGAGACTACATTGGCAGAGTCGCGGTAAACCGAAACCAAGACGGGGATCAATAACATAACCCCAAAACAACACTATTAGATCAGAACCTTTTCTAAAGTTACCTAGAGCACAACTGACCCAACCTATTATCCAAATAGGCCTACCAGGCCGAAAACCGATCCTCAGAGCTGTCCCTGCGTCTCCCTGGACCGTCAGAAATTCGATACCCAAGACCAGATCGCCTACCAGACCTAAAAGGGTTCGGTATCCACTGACCCTACCATTTCCCAGCCAAACGCCCAACAGAACTGATGTCCCTGCGTCTTCCCGAACTGGCTTAATGTAACCCCCTCGTCCCGGTCTGGCCGGATGACCGGTCCGAGTGGGCCACACGGGGAAAACCGAAGCGAAACCCAAAGGGTTCCCCCTCGGTTAGCAACCCTATTTTTTTCATTTTAACCTTGTCACATTCGAACCCCAAACCACATTCAAACAACCCAATTTTAATCTTGACTAAAGGCATCTTAATACCTATGGGTTTTTCTCTTTAAAAAGGCCAACAAGGATCAAACAATGCATTTTTAAGCAAAGGTTTCGAAACCTCCCCAAATGGTTTCGAAACCTAGACTGGCAGTAAGGTCTAGAACCCAGATTTCTGCAAAGGTTTTGAAACCTTACCCATAGTTTCGAAACCCTCTTCCATGGTTTCGAAACCTTCCTCAAAGGTTTCGAAACTTAGGCCGGCAGTGAGGTCTGGAATCCCAGATTTTGCAAAGGTTTCGAAACCATTTTCAAGGGTTTCGAAACTATTGTGCAGGGGATCACTTACTGCTCAACTCTAAAGACTTCCTATGGAAAAAGAACACCAAGATCATACATAGACGTACATAAGAGCTTACAAAGGACCAAAGGCATGAATTAACACTCATAAGACTTGCACATACTAACATTTAAGCAATCCTACATGAGCCATAGGTAGCAATCAACATGAGTCAAGGCATTCGAACATGACATTCCAACAAAAGAGCAAATTCAGCATTTAAGGTCATACATGAAAGCTCAAAGGGCCCAAATGGCACAATTCAACACAAGAGGTTTGCACTCATACACAAGGCAACCTAAGCATCTAAAGCATGCCAAAACACACCAACAATCATCATAGTATTACATGCTTTACAAACCAAAACATCAATATATTAATGAGTCATATAAAGCTCATACAAAAACCCTTGCCACATTGCTAGCTAATACAAAAATTGATAACCGTACTTGAGCCACAAACTTGGAAAGCCTTTCTTGCCTTGCCTCGAGCTAACACCACGCTAATGATCTGCATTGTTGAACATTGAGAGCGTAAGCTAATAGCTTAGTGAGGGTGCTCTAAAACGAAAAACATCAACAATGCAGGGTTCAAGCATGTAAATCCTAATCTCACATACAACCTACAATTACATATAATTGAGTAGACCTAGCTAGTCTTTCAAGTGGCATATATGGTTTCTCGATCCTACCAAGCTCAAATATCAATATCAACATCATATAGCAACACCATATATCACCAACATATATCATCATCACATATCACAATGTATGAACAAGTTAATTGGCCACTTTAATTACCCCGATTGTGCGGATTTTAAACCTCAACAACACTTTACCTCGTTGGGATTACACTCATCACCGGACCTTGCATGTGCGGGATTCCACTCATCGCCACATGCCCTACGGATGGGATTTCACTCATCATCCCGTAGAAATGTATAAAAAGCTTCCGGTGGAATGTTACATCACCGTACTCCTCCTTGATGACTTAACGCCATCAAGGCCACGTACGTTTTGACTCAATTTGTGTGCACACTATCCTAATGATCGATCATTTACAACCGGTAATTATTTTAGTGCCAATTATCATAACCACATTATATATATATATATATATATATATATATATATATATATCATCAACCACCATTCATGCTCAATCTCATAAATGCATATCAAGATAAACTTACACCAATCAACCACAATCACAATAGCATAGTTAAGCAAGCATAAATGCATTCATGGATATCAATGGTTAAATCAACAACTTGAATTAACTATAAGTGGCCTACCAAGCACACTTCACACACTCCCACTACACATACTCGAACCAAACTTAAAACAAGTTGAAACCACTCACCGCCCTTCCTTAGCAAATCGAAACAATCCTCCTACGAACCCGGATTCGGTCCCAAAGCCTCTTCAACGCTTCCTCTTGCTTCTAGCCAAACAAAACACACTTATTACACCACAATTCAATGCTAAACTCAACCATCAACTTACTTCACAAACACAAGCCAAATTCCACAAATTCCCAAACCACATAATCTCCCAAAAACCCAATTTTCGTACTCCAACAACCCTTGGCTGAAACACCCATTTCCAAACACCCAAATGACCTCCAAAACATCCCAAATCACCCTCCTAACATACCCTAACCATCAGCCCTTAGTTTTCAACCTAAAACCCACCAAAAACCCAAGTTTTAATACCTCAAAGTTTGCCCTAAGAACCTACTACGAATTTTCATCAAAACTCAACCAAATTGATATATAATGTGTATTTTATCATGATTAAACAAAACCCCAACACAATTTATTAAAACAAATCGGAAAACCCCCTTAAAAATCCAAACTTTGATATAAACCTTAATTTTCAAAACTCCATAACTTTGAAATCTAAGACTATAGATAGTTAGAGGATAAAGAGGAGATTAAGAAAACATAATTACCTTTGAAAAACACCTTGAATTGAGGGAGATATTAAATAGAATAGTAACTTAGCTTGGGAGGCTTTTGAAAATGGGGTTTACTCCATTTTAACGTTGGAAAGCTTTTGGGAGGAAGATGACAACTTTTGTCTTAAAGTTATCTTGCTTTTTAAGACTTTAGGGTCAAATTACAACATAAGTCCTTCCCCTTTTTCCAAAGCTCAATTAGGTCATTATTTAGAGTTGAATTAATTTAATTAAATTTCATTTGACTCGAACTATAAACCCGGTTAACTCCTAGGCCCAAAACACGGGTGTTACACTTAACCACGGAAGGAAGGGAGACGTCGGAGGAGAACAACTCCCGGCTTAACCACGTCCGATGGGAAAGGGATGGTAGCCCTAACGAACGGCGTCGGAGGGGGAAAGCTCCCCGAACTAATAGACTGAAAGTAAAGTTTTGGAGGACCCCCTTATATTTCCGGAACCCCCAACGAACGGCGTACTCGAAGCACCTCTCGAAACGTCGGCAAGAGGCGTTTGACGGTGGCGGCATAACCAGATCTAGACCACTCCTGGAACCAGCAAACCCCGGCATTAACCAAATCGTCCTCCCTCCCTTCCGCTGGTCCGAACCACCAACCAGAGTCGCCCTCCATTTCGCCGGTGACCGTCGGCCCTTGGAGGGTCCAAAACCTGAAGCCGGAACGAAGAGGTCAAAGCTCCGCCTGAGGGACGAGGGTTATGGAGACAAAGGTGGTTTGGGGTGCGCGTGGAGCGCGTTCATTCTTAGGCTATTGAGATTTTTTCAACTGATTCTCTGTTAATTTGGCAGTGCCACTGGAGAGTCAATTCAATATAAAGATGTGATTCAATGACTCCAAACCCCAAAAGACCCAAATGTATTTTTGAAATAAAATTCATTTGTCTTTTTTTTGCTTCTTTATATATATTATTAATGATTTTATACTACGTGTATTAATATTTTTTCACTGTATTATTGATTGTTTCTGTTTTATTGATAATGCACGTATCATAAAATCATTAGTAAATTATATAAAAGGACAAAAAAATATGACAGACCTATTCTATTATTTTTTTGGGGGTAACTAAGGTGGTTAAAAACATATAGTTTTAATTTATCAAAAAAAAAAACTATAGTTTTAGGGATACGGATTTTAGCTTTAGTTGGACCAACCCATCATCTTGTTCAGCTGAGTCCGTGGGCTTTCATTATATATTTAGTAGACATATCTTCTCTTCTCTACGGTTGTTGGCTTTGGGATCTAAGTTGCCTATATTTGTTACTTGGATTTATAAGTTTTTACTTATAACTAAAGCATCATAAACAGGCGGTTCAAAAATTTAAAAGGTTATGTATAATTTATTAAGATGATATCTTAACTTATAACCCAAAGAGATTTAAAGGGCCGATAATTTGGGAGGAAAGATGTGGTAATTTAAACACAATAACATTTTACTTTTCCATGAATAAAAAATAGTTTTTTTAACCTATGCATGTAATTAATAGCTTGTATTAAATAGAAGATTTTACTTGAAAAAACAACAATTATTTAATGTATTACAAAATCTTAAAAGATTCTATTGAAAAAAATTCTTATTTAATGTATTAGGTTATATGATTTACGGTTTTATGGTTTAAAGTTTAGGGGTTTAGGGTTAGGATTTAAGGTTTTAGGTTTTTAGGGCTAAGGTTTAAGGTTCTAGGGTATTGTTATGGTTAGTTTTTAGGGATAGAGTTTAGGTTTTAGGGTTTAAGTTCTATGGTTTAAGATTTATGATTTATGTATTAGGGTTTAGGGTTTAGAGTTAGAGTTTAGGGTTTTAAATAGAACCTTTTAAGATTTTATAATACATTAAATGATTGTTGTTTTTTAATAGAATTTTGTATTTAATATAAGTTATTAAATAACCCTTAACCTATGCATGTATGCATAGATTAGACAAACCCATAAAAAAATGGGTAAACTACTGTGCAGGTCCCTTATGTTTAACGAGTGTACAGAGTTAGTCACCACTTTTGAAAAGTGCATATTAGTAGTCCTCTACGTTTTCGATGTGTAAATACTTGGTCACTCCGACGTTAACTCCGTTAGTCCCCTAACGGAATGCTGATGTGGCGAAAGGATAAATTACTGCAATAGCCATTAAAATTTATCTCATGTACATTTTTTCTCCTCAATTTAAAAAAGTAAACATTATAGTCACTAATAAAACTGTTTCTTTATAATTTCACCCTTAAATTTTTAAAAATTCATTTTTCAATTCGAAAACTTTACAATCAATTAACACAATAATATTATAAATGCTTAGATGAAAAATAGGTGCCCAAAGTATACCCTTTGAAACTTAGGTGCCCAAATTGCTCCTATTTAATAACTCAAATTTAAAAATTTAGTCCACTAATTACTAAAAAATTCGAATTATTGGAATTTCTATTTTATAATTCAAACTTTATTTTGAATTTTTGAGTCGAGTTTATGAAATTATGAGTCGAGTATTTTCACATCAAACTAAAAAAATTAATTTTTTCGAGTCAAGTCGAGTTATTGGAATTTCTATTTTATAATTCAAACTTTATTTTGAATTTTTGAGTCGAGTTTATGAAATTATGAGTCGAGTATTTTTACATCAAACCTAAAAATTTAATTTTTTTGAGTCAAGTCGAGTTATTGAAATTTTGCTGTTATGCTGATCATGTGGATTAGTTTCGTGGGTTTATGCTTAGGTTTTTTGTTTTTGTTCTCTTTCGTACTGTAGGCCTTGCATGGCTTTCCCTAGGTTTTGTTGTTTATCTTTGTATGGCTCCGGCACGTGTGTGGAGCTTTTCCCCTGTTGTATTTTGTTTCTCTTTTTAATGGACAGTTATCTTTTGAACAAAAAAAGTACAATAATATTTTGCTTCCCCGCATATTTCAGCACTTGTCTATAATCAATATTTTTTTTGTAAATATTTAACTTAATTTGAACTCGTGGAGTGGTCCCAATGATAAATGTTGATGTATCTTATTCAGGTGACTCGGGTTCGAGCACTATGTGTGCACGGTGTGTGCACGTTATTAAAGAGCTATGAAAATTTAAATAGATACTATCTTGTAATCACACCAATATAGATTAAAAAACCTTAACGTATTTTATATTTTTTCCCCAAAGCTCAATACAATTATCTTATTATGTTCGTGTAAAATTAGCACTGGTCATAAATATAATTGCTATATTTGTTACTCGGATATATTCATAATCAATATCACTATAATCTATACTCGCCTAAGGCTTTGCTTTGTAAAGAGGAAAAGTGGGAGGGAGAAAGAAAAGAAGAGAAAATTGGAAAGAAAATAAATTTAAGGGTTGTTTGGTAGAGTGAAAAATTAGAAGGAAATAAAATAGGATGGAAGGTAGTTTTCTTTGCTCATATACAAATAGTTTTCTCTGTAAATTAGGTGGAAAATAGCAAAGAAAAGTGAAAGCTATCACACTATAAATTCTAATTTTATTTTAATCATATATTTAAATAGTTTTTATGATTTCATCCAATATTTTTATTATGATTTTATTTTGTTTAGTTTAGTCACTAAAAATTTTATTTAATCTAAAATTTACCCTTATTTGTTTTTTCATTTTATTATTAAATTTAATATTTTAAAAAAATTGTTCACTTTATTCCCTAAAATATTTATTTAATATGAAATTGAACCCTATTTATTTCTAATTTTTATAATTTTATCTAATATTTTTACTATGATTTTATTTTTGTTCAACTTAATCCCTAAAATTTTATTTAATTTGAAATTAACCTCTATTTTATAATTCAGTCCATTATCTTATAATAGCAAACTTTACATTTCAGTCACTAATTTTATAATTGCAATTAAGGACTTTTTTTAGCTCGGAGTAACATGAAACTTGGTCTATATGTCAACGATGATATTTATTTCATAAAGGAAGTTTCAATTTTACTTTTTGAAAAATTGGCCCTTGTATTTTATGAATTTTTTCAAAATGGCTCATAAACTATTTATTTTTTGCAATTAACACTCTATTTCAAATTTGATTTCAAAACGAATTTACCATTAAGTCTAATTGGAATTAATGAGTCTAAAACAAACCTGGAATTTAGTTTTAACTTAAAATCCAACTTATGAATTATTTCCATTTTGGTTTCTAAACCCCAATTCGATAAAATTTTCTTCGATTTGAACTTTTTTTAGCAAAACAGAGGTATACAATGTTTCTACTTATATTAAACTTTTATTTAAGTTTTGAATGTTTTTTGGGTTCAAATCTTATAAAATTACCAAAATGCCTTTTTGTTAAATCATTTATATTAAACTTATATGGGTCAATTTTAGATTAAATAAAAAAATTAGAGACTGAATGGAAAAAAAATAATCAAATTAAAAATATTATACTAAATTATAAAAATAAAAAATAAATTATAATTTTTAAAGCTTATTTTTCTTTCCTCTCACTTTTTTATTGTACCAAGCAATAGAGAGAGAGAGAGGGGAAAGAAACTTATTTTCCTTCAAGTTTTCCATCCCCTCAACCAAGCACACCGATGGAAAGAAAAAATGTATTTTTCATCCTTTCATTTTTCCATCACTTCAACTTTCTATCCTTTCAATTTTCTTTTCTCTCTACTAAATAAAGCCCAAGTTCCGTCATTATAGAAAAAATGGATAATAGTAATGCATCTTGTTTTGTAAATATTATTATTATTATTATTATTATTATTATTATTATTATTATTAATAATAATAATAAGGGTAAACTATACTAATGACCATCGAATTATGAGGTTGATGTCGATTTGACCACTATATTTTTAATTGTGTTAAATATACCACATAACTATTTAATTGGTTCCAATATAGCCATCAGTCGTTAAAAAACGAAAAAGTTAACGGGACTGTTAAAATAATTGGTATAATTAAACATTTAGTCCCCTTTATTTATAGAATCTTTCAATTTAGTACTAATTTTAATCTAATAAAATAAATTAATTATTCAATTAGGTTGTAACGCCTCGAGTTTAGGGCCGGGAGTTATCAGATTAGTTGAACTGGGTCGGGTTCAATTAAATTGGAGACAAACTATTTTTAACACACCAAAAAGGGGTTTTAAAAGACTAAAGGGCAAAAGGGGGAACTTTTAGCAAAAATGAATAAAAAAGGGTTTTTTCAAAAGTACCATCTTCTTCAATTTTTCATTTGACGTTCTAAAACCTCCCCAAACCCTATTCACTATTCCATTGATTTCAAGCTTCCAAATCAAGTGATTTCTTCAAAGTAAATGGTTCCTCAACTTAGTTTCATCTTCCTTAAGTCCTAAATGTTGATATTTTTGTAAAACTCATGGATTAAACATATTTTGATTTTTAAAGTTTGTTTTGAAATGAAAGGGAATTTATGAGTTTTCGTTTGGGTTGATTTTTGTTGATTTGAGAGTGTTTTTAACTTTTTTTAACACTAAAATAACATGAAAAGGATGGATTTTTAGAGAAAACCCGAAATGAGTATTGTGAGTGATTTTAGGAGTTGGAAATCTTGAGTTTTTGGATGGGATTTTAGTCTAAATGGCAGCTGGAGGTTTGGTAGCTTTGGATTGATGTTTAAGGATGTAAAAGGTAGATTTTATATGGTAAATTTGTTGGTTGTGGCTGCTAGTAGTTTGGGACTGAAATTGTTATGTTTCGGGTGAAAATTGGGCTTGAATCGATGTGCGTAGATGCAAGGTTGTTGAGTTCCGGGTCTTTGCTGTGTTTGTGAGTGTATTTGTATTCTAATGTTCGATTTTGGGTTGCTCAAAACAGAGAATTGGATTCGGGCTTTGTGGACTGAAATCTAGGTAGTCTGGAGGCTTGATTCGGCATCTCGGGCATCGTTTGTGTGTTGGCTGGTGAGTGAATCGTTTTTAAAAGCCTTAACATGGTTAAGGGAGTGTTTTGGGAGTTTGGATTGAGCTTGAAAAGCCAATCCAAGCTCAAGAGTAAGTTTTAAAGGTTTTATGCAATTAAATTGTGTTTTACGATTCTTGAATGCAAGTTGATCATGCTATGTTGATATGTGTTGAATTGCATTGTTATGCATGTTGAGATGAGACTTATGTTTATACTTGCATTGTGAGTAAATGCCTTGCATGGAAGTTTGGACATGGTAAGTGGTTCAAGCATCAGTAATGCTTGTGGTTGTGAATGAGTAAATTGACGTGTGTTGAGTTGTTACCGGATATAATTGATCGATCAATAGGATTAGAGTGCACTCGAGGTGAAAGTCGCGCGTGGCCTTAGTGATGTTAGATTCCACTAAGGAGGAGTACGATGATGTGAGATTCCACCGGAAATTATGTTGTTACTAGACGGGTGAGTACGATGATGTGAGATTCCACCAGAAGTGTCTAGTGGGTTTGAGAAACTATCCGCATATCCGAGTAAAAACGTTGAATGTCAATATACCCATGAATGCTTTAATTCTCATGTTAAGCATGTTGTTGATTCTATCTATTATGCTTATGCAATGTTGTTTACTTTGCTTGCATTATGAGAATGAGCATGTGGTAAGCCTAAGGCTTGTGGTTGCATTCGGTAAATGCACGAAAGGTAAATGCATGTGGTTATGTGTTCTAGCATGTGGAAATGATTTGGAAATGATTTTGGTTTTCAAGCAAACTATGTTTTAAAACTGCATTGTTGTAGTTACCGTTTTTAGCACCGCTGACTAAGCTTAAACGCTTACGCTCTTTTTTCCAACAATGCAGGCCCTTATATCTACGGAGCAGCTCAGGGAACAAGGGAGACTCCAAGGGAGTTTGGTTTGCTCAAGTATGGTTTAGACTTCGATAATTAGTATTAAGCAATGCGATAGGACCTTTATGTTTGAAGTGTTGTTGGCATGTCCTTTTTGCTTAGACAAGTTTGTTTAGTTGCTTTGGGCCTGTAATGCCTTTTACCATGTTGAAGTATGCTTTTGTTTAACTTTTGGCTATGTGGGTGAATGTTATGTATGCTTGTTTCCATTTTAAATCCTATCATGTTGAATGTTGCATCGTTCGGTGTTTAAAATGCTTCGTATGTTTATCCAGGGTTGCCTTGTGATGTATGAGTGATTGTATGTTGCTTGAATGGTCGTTACATGCCTCTTGTGTTGAGTCCTTGTGCTTTTATCAGCCAAAACAAGTTTTTGCAGTGCAGGGCGTATCAATACGCTCAAGGGCTGTATCGATATGGTCCCTTGCTTTGGACCTTGTTTTGGGCAAGGTGTACTGGTACGCGAGGGTGTATCGATACGCCAAAGGCTCTCTGGGAATCTGAGAAATTGACGAGATTTTGGCGTATCGGTACGAGTCTTGAGGGTGTCGGTACGGTCTTCTTAGTTTGACCATGGGAAAGTTGACCGTTGAGAGCGTATCGATACGGTCTTCTAGCTTATCGATACGGTCTCCCTAGGTTGACTTTGGGGTGTTGGCCCAGTTCAGGCGTATTGATACGGTCCTCTAGCGTACCGATACAACCTGTTGTAAAAGCTAAAAAGGGAGTCTTAATTGCCTGTCTTATGTGTTTTGTACCTATGTGTGTTTTCCGCTGCGTGTCCTCTCACATAGGATATTTTAATGCATCTAAATAAGATAACTTTAAAAGAAATTTTCTAGGGTTTCTAATCGGAATGGAGCCTTAACGGGTTTCTAGGCCGGGTCGAGGGGGTTACATAGGTGGTGACACGAGTTACCACCTTATTTGAGGGATTTATCTATATATTTTTATTTGATTTATTTTCATTCCCCAATCAGGTGGTGAAATAGTGAAATAGTGAAAAAATGAAATAGTGAAATCTTTCCCCAAAGGGAATCGAACCTAGGTTATTAAGAAGAGAAGGTAATACTCTTGCCACTAGGCTAAGCGCGTTTCTAGTATATGAAATATCAAATATAATATATTTGGTATATGTGTTATACGATTGGAGAAAGAAAATTAAAAGCCATGTAATTGGCAATGGTAGGATTCAAACCTAGAAATTCTCGGTGGAAATGGCAAATGTTTACCACTAGACCAGACATGAATTTGTGATATGAAATACTACTTATAATATATGAGTTATTCGATTGTAATGGTTATAAAAGAGAAATAAATGTGATTTTAGGGGACTCGAACATGACACACTTATGTTGCATAAAAACATATAACCCAATTAAATATAATTTTAAAATTTTGATTTTTAATATAATTATATATAATAATTTAATTAATTTTTAATAAATATTAAAATTATTAATTAAGTTAAAAAATCAATTCAAGGAAAAAATTTAATAATTACTAGTTAAGTTAAAAAATTAAAAGAATAACGAACATAATATAATAAAAAATAATTTTAAAATTATATTTAATTGGGTTATATGTTTTTATGCAACATAAGTGTGTCATGTTCGAGTCCCCTTAAAATCACATTTATTTCTCTTTTATAACCATTACAATCGAAAAACTCATATATTATAGGTAGTATTTTATATCACAAATTCATGTCTGGCCTAGTGGTAAACTTTTGCCACTTCTACCAAGGATTCTCAGGTTTGAATCCTACCATTGCCAATTACATGGCTTTCAATTTTCTTTCTCCAGTCGAATAACACATATACCACATATATTATATTTGGTATTCCATATATTAGAAACATGTTTAGCCTAGTAGCAAGAGCGTTGTTATTTTTTCCTAATGACCCAAGTTCGATTCCCCTTGGGGCCAACTTCCACTATTTCATTTTTCTTTCTCCAATTGGGTCACCACCTGATTGAGGAAGGAAAATAAATTTCATAAATCTATTAAAAATAGATAAATCCCTCAAATAAGGTGGTGACATCACCTAATTGAATAATTAATTTATTTTATTAGATTAAATTAGGATTAAATTGAAAGAATGTATAAATAAAAGGGACTAAATGTGTAATTATACCAATTATTTTAACAGTTCCGTTAACTTTTTTCGTTTTTTAACGGTTGATGGCTACATTGGAACCAATTAAATAGTTAAGTGATATATTTAACACAATTGAAAATATAGTGGTCAAATCGACACCAACCCCATAGTTCGGTGGTCATTAGTATAGTTTACCCATATTATTATTATTATTATTATTATTATTATTATTATTATTATTATTAGGTTGTACGTGAAATAAATAATCAAAACGAGATCAGTATAAAACAAGAGATGTAAGAGACGGGATTTAATGTTGTTCAATCTTGTTTATCTTCACGGAAGAATAAAAAGAACACTCCAACATAAATATAGATATCATAAAGAGTAAAAAAATACATCATATCCCATGTATCTTATAACAGGGCTGACCTTGGACTTTTGGTTGCCCAATGCAAATCTAAAAAATGGGTCTAAATCAGAGATTTAAATTGCACTTGCAGTCATATTTACATTCTTGTTATGTTTATCGTGGTTGCAGATATTATAGATGTTTTTTTGGTCATTGCAAGTATCGCGATTATGAATTTTTTAATAACATACACTATTGTGGACATAACAGTTACATGTATCGTGGTTTAAGATGGTGCCGCTACCTAGGGGTGTTCATTGTCGGATATCGGATCAGATCAGATCTGATCCGATTTTTTCAGATATTCGATTTTTTAGATCGACGATATATTGATCCGTATCTGATCTGGAAAAATTGTATATCTGAATATTCAGATATCGGATAATCTGATCAGATATTCGAATATTCGATTATCCAGAAGTATAATTGATTTAACTATTTTTTGAATTTGAAGGCCGTATTTATGAAAATTTCAAAATTTCGAATATAACAAACAACAAATTACTAAATATAACAAGATTCACATCTATGAAAATTTTGATTTTTTTTAATTTTCGAATATATAAAGCATCAAATTGTTAAATATAACAAGATTAATATTCATGAAATTTTGAATTTTCGAATAATCCGAAACTTGAAATATTGTGATCCGTATCCGATCCAGAAAATTTAAAATCGAATCGGGTATCCGATCCAAAAATAAAAGTCGGATCGGGCCAACGGATTATCAGATCGTATCGGTCATATCGAATATTTTTGAACACCCCTACCACTATCGTCATGTGATGGTCGCTGTTGTGGTTGCATATTGCTATTTAAACCCATATCCCTAATAGCAAGTAATGGAAAAAAATATTAAATTTTAAGAGTAGATTCATAATAACAAATTTTGAAAAATTGGGCCCATAATAAAAGTATTAGAAAAAAAATTGAATTTTAAGAGTAGACCCTTAATAAATATTAGAAAAAAATAGCCATATATTAACGAATATTGAAAAAAATGGACCCATAATAACAAGTATTAGAAAAAATTAGACCTCTTACTACAAATATAATTCGAAAAAAATTACAAACATGAAATTTCTTTGAGTGATTAGCCCTGGACGGGCTCCCTTATTCCCATGGCCCAGGGCCGAGCTTGTCTCATAACTCACTATATAGATCCCTAAACGAGATGTATCTCAAAACACTCTCTCAACATCCATATAATAATCATCTTCGCAACATAACCACAATAGTTGTAGAGATCATAAAAATAATTTTTAATCCTCATACCCTCCCCATGTGAATCCTCGTGGGTTTGAAGGAATCTCCATCCCAGAAAAAATATAACTTACTATTTCACTACCCAAAATATATGATCAATTTTAATTTACAAGTCATATATTTATTACAATTAAAATATTCAAGTCATCTCCAAAGTTCGAACTTACGTCCTCTCTTTGAGAGTGCAATGTACCTTACCAATGCACTCAACACTTATTGTTAATTACTTTATTACTTTTTTTAAATCATATGTAGGCATGTCTTTCTTAGTATTAATATATAGTTTTTTATAATGACAAATTGAAAATTTATAATATTTTTTCTTTAATATGTAAAAATATTACATTTGTATTTTAATTTATAGTGTTTTTTTCAATAAGTCATGATTTTTACTCATATAAATATTTTTTAATTATATACAAACTAATTCAATTTCTAAATACGATCAAAAGCTAGACTTTTTCTATGCTTTATTCTCGTCAAATTCTAACTTTGAAATATCAAAAGGCGGATTTCCTCGTCACTTTATACCTCATGAAAGCTGGGTAAAAATCCTCTTGTTATTTTTTGGTGTCTCTTTCTATGCCCAATATTAAAAAATATTAAAAAAATTAAATTTCAAACTCTAATTCTAAATTCTAAATCTTAAACCTTACACTATATACCCTAAAAAATACACTATACCCTAAATTCGCTAAACCCTAACCACGAACACTAACTTTGTAGAACTAATGTTTTGATATAATAATTGAAAAATGTTTTGGACTAATTTGAAAAAAATTTAAAACATGTCTTTAAGTCCAAACAACTTGAAAATATGTTTGAGGTATTTAAAAATGTTTTTGGCAAAGTTTTAAATGCTTTAAAGTAGTCAAAACTGAATTTTCAGCAAGCCTGTACCGATACGGTATACCCCGTATCGATACCTTTTTACCCAAGATATGATTCTGCCAAAACTCGTACCGATACAGGCTTGCCCGTATCGATATAGAGAAGGATCGTATCGATACATCCTTTAAGCGTACTAATACCCTCTTTAACAAACCCCAACGGCTATTTCCCAACGGTCTTTTAAAATACAGACCGTACCGATACACTCTCTAGCGTATCGATACGCTTAGGCTGGCAAGAGCCCAACGGCTAGTTTTTGAAGAAGGGCGTACCGATACGGGTCGTGTACCGATTCGAAAGGCTCTAGAACTGCAATTAATGTGGGAAATAAAATCTCCAACGGCTCCGAAACATCCCCAATGACTAGTAACGGCTACAAACTCAATTAGAAGTATAAAATGGACCTCCAAGCATCAAGAGAAGGCTAATGCTTCAATTGTCAAACACCATATGATCAAAAATATGTCTTAGTACCTAATTGTCAATTTCTTGTATAGACAAACACTAGTGAGCCAAAATTGTCATATTTGCTCAAGTGTTCTAGGTTTTGGGTGAATGCTTAGATTTGCAAACATATACCTATTAGAGGGATTTCTTGTTTGCTTTGAATTTCTCTTGTAAAGAGTGTTTACTCAACTTTTGGGTAGAAAACTTTGAGGGTTGTAAAGGTTGCCTCCTTAGCCTAAAAAAAGGACGAAATTCAAAGTGAATTTATTTGAAATCCTTGGTAGGAAGCTAAGGTAGTGGATGTAGGATTTAGTTAGAAAGCCGAACCACTCTAAATCATTGTGCAAAATTTCTATCTTTTTGCTTCCACCACCATTACCCAATATTCCACTTCTCCACCACTTGGCGAGCAATTCGGTTGAAGGAAATCGAGCATCATAAAACCCAACAAACCTTAAAACTTAAACCCTAAATTATAAACCTAATTTTTAGTGTAGAGCATAAATAGGAGCACCGACAAGGGTAGTAAATTTCTATTAATAAAAGCTATAGATATGCTTGTCAACGTGTTCTGTATCCACGAATTAAATTAATTTATATATTAGTATCTTGTTTGTATATTTTATTATTATATTTATTAGACCATCAAGTATAGAGTTATTTGTGGGATGTGATAAATTAATGTATATATTTATTGTGTTTTCAAATTCTTTATACAAGTCTATTCGGGTTGACTTAGATATGGATCCATTTTACATTAGGGAAAACTACTCCACTGACCGCCAAACAAATTGGGGATACCTATTTGGACCACCAAACTATAAAAAACGTCAATCAGACCACCGAACTTATAAAATCAACTTATTTTGACCACCGCCATTAAAAACCTAACGGTGGAGTGACGGAACTGCCACGTGGCGATTGACGGGAAAATTTAAAAATTACACATTTGGTCCCTGTTATTTACACATTCTTTCAATTTAGTCCTAATTTTAAATTAATAAAATAATAAATTGTTAATTAAGTGGTGACACTTGTCAACAATTTAGTCCTCCAATAAGGTGTTGACAAGTGTCGCCACTTAATTAAATAATTTATTATTTTATTAATTTAAAATTAGGACTAAATTGAAAGAATGTGTAAATAACAGGGACTGAATGTGTAATTTTTAAATTTTTCCGTCAATTGCCACGTGGCAGTTCCGTCACTCCACCTTTAGGTTTTTAACGGTGGTGGTCAAATTAGGTTGAATTTATAAGTTCGGTGGTCTGATTGACATTTATATAGTTCGGTGGTCCAAATAGGTATCCCCAATTTGTTTGGTGGTCACTGGGGTAGTTTTCCCTTTACATTATTTATTTTATAATTAAAAATTATTTTATAATAGTAGTTATATGGTTTCTAACTAAGTTTTTTTTCTCGGCAAATATGATTTTATTAAAATTAAAAGGTCCTAAAAATCTTCGACCTAAGTTGTGAGTCTCATTAAAAACCCCTTCTAATCTTAAATGGAGGAAAAATAGTACAACACAACTAGGTATGAGTACAACAACAAAAATCAGCCCCTCAAAGATTTCTCAAACTGTACGATAGATATCGTAAGAAGCGAACATTAAAATCTACTAATTGGCCTAGCGGTAAATTATTGTAAAGTATTATGTTTCCAAATTTTCAAAAGTTCTTTAATTTGACGTTCTTTTTTAAATTTTGTTACTTTATTAGTTTAATGTGGTAAACTAGCTAGTGTAAAGTTTTTTTTTGAAAAATTGAAATTTATTATTTTGATTAAACGAGGATATATCTGAAATTACAATGAAAGTTCACAACTTAGTAAATAAAACACCTAAATTCAGACATAATCCTAGTAAACAAAATTAGCGTCTCGAGATCAAAAGAGGACAATACAAAGAAAATTTAAGAACCTAACCTAAAGACTCGAAATAAAAGAAGGATACAAGCATCACGAAAATTGACAATGATAGGTAAAACCATCAACAAACAACATAAAAATGCATATTACAATGAATGTACGTTGACAATACTCAATCGCAAATAAAGAACGATAGATGTAATCGCGTATCCAAATCCAGTTTGAGGGTCCGAGACAAGGAGATCAACAACATAATGAAAGAAGCGCCATCATGATCAACCACGGCGTTGTTAGATCCAACCCTAATAGAAAATTAAAATCAAAAAAGAAAAAGCGTGTCAAAAGACAGAGAAAAACGTACCAAAAGGTAGAGTAAAATCATACCACAAGAGTAGAATAATTTATTGAAAACTGAAAAACAAAACAAACGAAATGATAGATCCCGGCGGTCAACGACCAATATTAAAATTGGTGCCGCCGCCAGTGTTTAAAGGAAAAGAGGAACAAGAGTGAGCGGCTCTATAGTTGAGAGAAAAAGATTAGTGAGCGGCTAGGAGGCATATTTTAAACTAGTGTAAATTATTATCTAAATATTAAGTCTTTATGATAATTATTAATTTGATAAATAACTAAAGTTAAATAGCTATAGAAATCTACTAATTGGTCTAGTGATTATGAATGCTCATCCCCTTAATTATTTGTGTGAGTTTGAATCACGGCATCTGTCTTGAGATATTATTTTGTTTATCAACAACAACCATATGTTCTTAATAACAACCAACACCGAGAAAATCAAACACCTCAAAGACAAACATGCAACCCCACTAACAACCAACACACTCTTAGAACTCGAGTACCATCCCTACAAACCAGCATAAGGCATGCTGACGCTACCACTCCAATCACAGCCCACACCAGCAGCGCGGCGCGCCCGCCATTTAAAACCTCCAAATGCACCACTTAAATACAAGCTTGAAACAACAAGTCTCTCGTCACCCTCTTTTTAGCCAAAGCATCGGCCAATCCATTAGCCTTACTGTAAACATGATGAAAACTAACACTCATAAGATCATGGTATTCACGATCAATCGCTCCAAATATTTTCCACAACCACCACGACCTCTTATGGAGCTGCAACATCCAGCCCAAAGAAACTCGTGAATCAAATTCCACCACAAGGCAATGATCCGACCATTGAGAGTCTAGAAACAAGGACAACACAAACTCAATTGCACGCAACTCTGCCTCATTCTTCTATAAACAACCAAGAGGCCCTGAGAAAATAGTTAAGATCCGACCATGCTCATCATGTAACCCCACCGAATCCTGTCGAATTCGGTTTACCACGATCAGATCCATTCACATTAAATTTCAACACCCCACAAGTAGGTGGCTACCAACTCACCCCAATACGAGCGGAGCTCGACTCAAAACCAGTACTACACAAGCTTGGACAACTCCACCACATCGTTTCATTAATACTTACACTATCTCTAAGAGCCTTCACCCAGTAAAACGACCGCAACTTAATCAAGAAACATAACTAATCATTCGACATACATTTATTATTAAACACTCGTTGCACGTCAACCATATCGACCACAATAAGGCTTCAACACATGACACCAACCACTGATGTACCTCGCCTAAAAAAGACAATGAAATCCAGACAAAAAAAACTGAGAAAGTGCAAGGCAAAGGAAAACTCACCTTCACTATAATCAGAACCAATCCCAAATCGACTAAATACACGAACATGAATTTAGCAAATGACCGACCTCCTCATCCAACTCCTCACACCAAACGTATGAACCTTGAGACATTATTGGAGCACTACTTAATAAATAAAAAGTTAAATAGTTTAAATATTTAATACAATTTTTTTGGTAAGCCGATAATAATAATTTTTTTGCTCAACAATTATTTTTTTATTAATGAAACCTTGATCATATGCCTCATTAAAAAATTCCTTAAACCTACATTGGAGGAAAATAGTACATACAAGGGATTACATAAACCGTTTCAACTGCTTACAAACTCAACATTTAAAATATTTAATATAACGAAGTAGATTCACCACACACAACACAAGTACAAACTCATGTACAACAAAGAAATTCTGAGAAAATAAAAAGCAAGGCTATCTAGTTTTTGGAGGTATACTTTGCGTTTTCTTCCTTTTTATGTATATGTTTATGCTAACGATTTCAGGGTAAAAAGGAGTAAGGGAGTTAGTTTTACCATTCGAATCACCGGAAGAGCTACTATTGGAGATCACCGAATCGGCCGCCATTGTGCAGACTGAGAAGCGCGACTGCATGCACCAAAAGTGGTCGCGGACAAACAACCGTCGACATCAATTCCTGGTGACTAGAGCGACGGTGCGTGGTGTTTGAACAGTGAATTTTATTCAATTCAACTGATTATAACTTTACATAATGTTGGTATATATACACATAAGCTGCTGTACAACTAAGACGAAATAACCAACTAACTGAAAGAAAACAAATGCAACTAACATCTAACTAATTACAAAGTTTTCTAACTTCTACACTCCCCCTCAAGTTGGAGGTTGAAAGATGCTTTTAACTCCCAACTTGCTCAGTAGATAATGATGTTGTTGAATGCTCAATGCCTTGGTAAATATATCTGCAAGCTGCTCAGTTGTAGGAGTATATTCTGTTTTGATCAATCCTTGCTGAATTTTGTCTCGAACAAAATGACAATCAATTTCTATGTGTTTTTTTCTCTCATGAAACACTGGATTTGCAGCAATTTGTAATGTAGCCTTGTTGTCACAATACAAATGCACTGGTTTTACATCACATATTCCCATTTCTTGTAGTAAACCAGTGAGCCAAACAATTTTAGCTGCCACCACAGCCATACTTCTGTATTCAGCCTCTGCAGAAGATCTGGCAATAGTATTTTACTTCTTGGATTTCCAAGAAATCAAAGATGCTCCCAATTTAACACAATATCCAGTAACAGACTTCCTTGGCATAGGACAGGACGCCCAGTCTGAGTCACAATGTGCAGAGAGCTGTAAATCAGTTGAACTCTTGAACAACAAACCTTGACCTGGATCCTTCTTCACATATCTAATGACTCTTAAGGCAGCTTCGAAATGAGATTTTTTCGGTTGTTGCATAAACTGGCTAAGATATTGAACAGCATAAACAATATCTGGCCTTGTATGAGTTAAATATATCAGTCTTCCAATCATTCTCTGATATATTGTAACATCATCTAACATAGAATCCAAAGCAGCATTAGCATTATGTTGTCCTTCATCAAATTCTACTGATGTTAACTTTACATTCTGGTCAAGAGGAGTTGATGCAGGCTTAGCTCCCCCTAACCCCGAATCTTCAATTAATCCCAATGCATATTTCCTTTGATTCAATAATATGCCCTCTTTTGACCTTAGGACTTCAAAACCAAGAAAGAACTTCAAAGATCCCAAGTCTTTCATCTTGAAATTCTGATTCAAGATATTCTTTAATTCTGTGATCAATTCATTGTTGTTGCCAGTGATCAGTAGATCATCAACATAGATCAACATAACCACAATTTGGTTATCATACCTTTTTGTGAACATGGAATAATCTGATTTACTTTGTTGATAACCAGCAACCAGTAGTGCCTCTGTTAACTTTAGGTTCCACTGTCTTGATGCTTGCTTAAGACCATAGATTGACTTTTGCAGTCTGCAAACATAGTTCCCCCCAGACTGCAAACACCAGGAGGCAATTCCATGTAGACTTCCTCCAATAAATCACCTTGAAGGAAGGCGTTGTATACATCCATTTGATAAAGAGGCCAGTTAAAAGCAGCAGCAACAGCCAAAAGTGTACGAACAGTTACTAGCTTGGCCACAGGTGAAAAAGTCTCACAGTAGTCAATCCCCTCTTTTTGACTGTACCCTTTGGCAACCAAGCGTGCCTTATACCTCTCAACAGCACCAGAGGCTTGGAACTTAATCCGAAAAACCCATTTGCAACCAATGGGAGTCTTGTCTCGAGGTAAAGGGACCAAAGACCAAGTATGGTTACTTTCCAAAGCATGAATCTCCTCTTTCATAGCATGAATCCACAAAGGATCTTTAATAGCTTCAAAATAGGATTTTGGCTCAATAGGAATAGAAGTAGAAGAAAGAAAGGATTGAGTAGAAGAGGGAAGATGAGAATAAGAAATAAAATCAGAAATAGGATATGAAGAAGTAGACTGAGTTAAAGAAATGAAATCTTTTAACCAATTAGGTTGCTTAGACAACCTAGTAGACCTCCTAGGTTCAGGATACACAGATTGGGATGAGGATGAAGTGGCATGTTGTGTATCAGGTTGAAGTAAAGGTTGGGAAGAGAAAGGATTAGCAGGTTGTGGTGATGGTTGAGCATCAGGTTGTGGTGATGGTTGAGCATCAGGATGTGGTGATGGTTGAACATCAGGTTGTGGTGATGGATGGGCATCAGGTGATAAGGATGGTGGAATATTAGGTTGGGATGAGGATGAATCTGTTGAAACTGAAGGAATTGAAGCAGGTTGAAAAAGAAAGTCAAAATCATGAGGAGTAGAAACAGGAAAGAAACTAGAAGAAGAATCCTGAGGAAACTGAAAAGGAAAGACAGACTCATGAAAAATCACATCCCTATTAATGAAAAAAGACTTGGACTGCAAATTAAAAAGAAGATAACCTTTTTGGACAGATGAGTATCCCATAAAAACAGAAGGAGCAGCTCTAGCTGAAAATTTATCAGAAGGATGAGGCAAAGTAGCATAACATAAACAACCAAAAACACGAAGGTGAGAAATATTAGGTTTATGTTTGTGAAGCAATTCAAAAGGAGAAGACCAGTTAAGAACAGAGGAAGGTAACCTGTTAATCAAGTAACAGGCAGTTTTGACACACTCACCCCAAAACTTTAATGGAACCTTAGAGTGAAAGAATAAAGCTCTAGCAACCTCTAATAAATGTTTGTGTTTACGCTCAGCTATACCATTTTGTTGGGGTGTGGACACACAACTACTCTGATGTATTATACCCTTTGAAGTGAAAAAATTAGTGCAAGCTGAACTAAAGAATTCAGTCCCATTATCACTACGAATTGTTTTAACTGCAACAGAGAAATGAGTATGAACAAAAGCAAGAAACTGTTTAATGTAAAGAAGAGTATCAGATTTCAGTCTCAACAGATACACCCAGGTCATTCTGGAATAGTCATTAACAATGGTAAGGAAGAATCTTTGGCCTTGGTGAGTGGAAACCCTATAAGGGCCCCACAAGTCTAGATGAATAAGGTCAAAAGGAGAATTGGATCTAGAGGAACTAATAGGAAATGGCAACCTATGTTGTTTAGCTAAAGGACATATTGAACAAGGAGAAACAGTAGCATTTGGCAAAGAACAAGGTAAAGAAAGTTTAGACAATTTAGAGTAACCAGCATGTCCCAAACGTGCATGCCAAAGTTCAGTATTATTAACAGAAAGCATACAAGCAGAAGCATCAACAAAATGAAACTGAAATGAAGAATTTGGTAAAATGGAAGAGAAACCAATGAACTTACTGGGAGCTACAAACATATAAAGACTCCCCACCAATTTACCAATCCCCTGAATCCGTCCATTGGAGAGATCCTGAAGGAAGCAGAAATCAGGATAAAAAAGTACAACACAGTGAAGGAATTTAGTTAATTGAGAAATGGATATTAAATTGTGTTTGAAACCAGGAACAAACAAGACATTAGGAACAGTGCAACCAGGAAAAAGAGAAATGGAACCAGTGTGAGTGATTGGTGCACGTTGACCATTTGGAAGATAAACAAAATGATTAGCAGATTCACATGAAACAAGATTAATCAAACGATGGAAAGTAGAACATATGTGATCCGTGGCCCCAGTGTCCAAGATCCAAGAATGAACTGAGTCATTAGAGGAAGGTATACCTGCCATATGAACCGAAGCATCTGAAGGAGATGCCTTGTGAAGAAGATCCAGGATTTGCTGATATTGTGTCTGAGTGAATACAGGAGCAACAACAGAGGAAGACATATCAGGAGCAACAGCAGGTAGAGAAGCAGGAGCAACACACGCATCAGAATCAGTAATCATCGCAGCTTGAACCTCCTTCTTCCTCGTGAATTTAAAGTCAGAAGAGAAACCGACCAAACGATAGCATTGATCTTTGCGATGACCTTTAAGCTTGCAGTGATCACAGTAGCCATTGAAACGGCGACGAGAAGCAGATCCACCAGAAGCAAACAATGCAGTTGAATCAGACAAAGGAGAAACACCACTGAGTTGAAGCCGCTGAGATTCTTCTTGAAGAATCATAGAATAGGCTTGATTCACAGAGGGAAGAGGCTTCATCAACAGAATTTGACTCCGAACAGCAGAGAAAGAGTCATTCAACCCCATTAAAAACTGAAATAGCTTTTGTTGTAAAAGAATCTTCTGATTATCTTGAGAGGCATCACATTCACAAGAGGAAAAAGGCACAAGAACGCTATATTCATCCTAAAGTAACTTCAAGCGTGTAAAGTAAGAAGAAACCGAGAGATCACCTTGAAGCAAGGTTGCAATTTCATGATGGAGGAAGAAGATACGGGAGCCGTCGACCTTGTCAAACCGTTCACGGAGATCCTTCCAAACGACAGCTGCATCAGAAGCGAAGACAATGCCCGCAGAGAGCTCCTTGGAAACGGAATTAAGAATCCAAGAGAGAACAAGTGTGTTACAACGATCCCATTGCGATCGAAGCGATTCCTCAAAGGACTGCCGTTTGCAAACGCCATCAACAAACCCTAATTTGTTTTTGGCCAAAAGTGCAAGACGCATAGAACGGCTCCAGAGATTGTAAGTCTCAATTCCGGTGAGCTGATGCGAAACCAGAAGAGATCCCGGCGTATTAGATGGGTGGAGATAGAGGACATGATTGAAATCAACGGTGGTCTCCGCCGGAGGCATAACGCCGAAAAGAGAAAAGGGGAAAAACGGTTACGATATTAGAAAAAACGAAGAGAAAACCCAAATGAAAGAAAGAACCGGAAAAAATGAGCCCAAAAGAAAAGCCCAAGAGATCAACAGAAAACCCAAGCGAATGATACCATGTTTGAACAGTGAATTTTATTCAATTCAACTGATTATAACTTTACATAATGTTGGTATATATACACATAAGCTGCTGTACAACTAAGACGAAATAACCAACTAACTGAAAGAAAACAAATGTAACTAACATCTAACTAATTACAAAGTTTTCTAACTTCTACACGTGGCAACGTTGGGCTGGAACCTGGGATTCACGACAATTTTGATTTGTTTGGTCCTTTAATTATTTAATTTTACCTTTGAATTTTAATTTTCATTCAATTCTGTTATTTGATTTATCTCTTTTACATTTTTATTTTGTTTTCATATTTATTATTTATCATCTTAAATTTAGACCCTAATGTTAATTTTTTAGGTTATACTCATTAACTTTAATTAAAGCCTTGAATTTGTTTCCTTAGTTAGGTTTTTCTTTAATTGAATAAGTAAAGCCCCTAGTTTAGGTTTCTTAATTAATTTTTGTAACCCCCTCGTCCCGGTCCGGAAGCTTGACCGATCCGAGTGGGCTACACGGGGATAACCGAGGCGAAACCCGTTAAGGCTCCACTTCGGTTACCGACCCAAGAAAAACTTTTTCATTATTATTATCTTTTCTAGATTGGATATTAAATCCTATGTGAGAAAAGCAACATCGGAAGAAACAATGAGGTAAACAACCAACAACCCAATTAAAACAGCACATTTTCATCCTATACAGCAGGCCGTATCGGAACGCCCATAGGGTGTTTCGATAATCCCTGACTAGGTCAACTGGCCAAAGTCAAACCGAGGAGACCGTTTCGAAACAGGGGTAGACCGTATCGAAACACCCTCAACGGTCAACTTCTTGTGATCGACGATACGAAGGCCGTTCCGAAACACCAAGGCCCGTTTCGATACTTCAATTTATCGTCAAATTCTCAGATTTCTAGTGGCAAAATCGTACCGAAACGTTCCCTAGCGTACCGAAACACCTGGCCTGAAACAAAGGACCGTACTAAAGCGAGACCAACCGTTTCGAAACGCCCTCTGTATGCAGATTGGTTTTAGCTGGTTTTTGGCACAAGGCTGTCCCAAAACACAAATAGAACCTCCCCTAACCAGCATACAACAACACTAAGGCAAAACCAAACACCACAAGCATTCTTAACACACCTCCAACATATAAGAACCATACATAGATAAGGGGCATCAAATCAACCTAAGATCATTTAAGCATTTAAGACTCATGTTTCAACAAGGACATACACTTGAGCATTCAAGGTAAGCAACTTAAACATGGTTTACAAACAAGACAATGCATCCAAATGCCAAACCAACATTAACACATAAAGGAGTCTAAACATGCTCCTAAAACCAAGCATCCACATACATCCAAAAGCTCAAAAAACAATACATATCCCATTGCTTGACTATTACACCTTATAACTTAAAAGTCCATACTTGAAAGCTAAGATAACACCACAAGCACACTTGGAGGCCCTCTCCTTGCACAAGCAACCCACGAACTACGGATCTGCATTGTCGAACAAAGGAGAGCGTAAGCATAAAGCTTAGTGAGGGTAAGCTCATTAAAACAACCTCGACAATGCAGAGTCCAAGCACAAACACAAAAAAGGTAGAATGCATGATCTTACCTTCAAACCACAAGAGCCAAAATATGATATGATGCATTAACATAAACTCAACATTATGCCATGCTCAACATGTCCAAATCCACATCATATGCAACCACATATATTAATCCATATTGGCACCTAGCTATGACTAGAATACGCGTATAACCGTTGGAACTCACATCCAACACAACCATTACCCTACGGTAGGATTACACTCATCACCGTTTCACGCGGAGGGGATTCCACTCATCCTCATGCCCCGTCGATGGGATTACACTCATCGCCGACTAACACATATATAAGAAGAATTTCCGGGCGAACCCGTACTCCATCTTGATGACTACTATCACCAAGACCATGTGCGCATTTGACTCACATGTGCACACTAAACATCCTAATGATCGATCATTTGTACCCAAGCATACTAGTGCCAATATTAAACACAATTCACAATTTTTACAACACCCTTACATTTCAATTTCCGTGCTTAGCACGTACTCACCATGATTACCATCATGCACAATCCACATGCATATCACAATGCATCAAAACCATGCCTCAACATACATGTATAACACAATATACATATCCACATTAACCACAAATAGACATAAGGCATAATCAACAATTAGAGTTCAGCCAAAGTCTCTAACTAAAGCTTGGGATTAGACTACCAATATTGTCACATCCCAAAAACCGGTTTAGTCAAAATTAAGTTCTAGTGACTGAATATATTATAATGATTGAATAATTTATTCGATATTAATTGAAACAATAAAAGTTATACATGTTAATTTATAATGGTTTATTATTATTATTATTATTATTATTATTATTATTATTATTATTATTATTATTATTATTATTATTATTATTATTATTATTATTATTATTATTATATATAATGGCCGTGGGACTCACGGCTAACTCCTTCATTTTAAAGGAATTTACCGTGGTAATCCCACGTAAAAGGGGCATGTGGCACAAGCAAATTATGGGTGGCAATTGCCCACCCACGTGGTCAATTAAAATTTGGCCAAACATGCCACGTTTCCAAGCTTACGTGGTGCTTGGGGAAAACATTGAAGGCCTGGCCATTCTTAGTATAAATAGGGGGAAGACTATGCGCAAATGGGAAAAAAAATAAGGAGTCGGTGAAGAAACAATAATTAGGTGGTTCAGTATTAGATTGGTGGTCCGATATTTTTGATATATTAATATCCAATCTCGGCCAACGTCGGGATAAGCTTAAATTCTTGGTTGGTCTAAGTTTTGATATCGAATTTGATTAATATTTTCATATTTATTCGATATTGTCTTATCGGTCCTAACCGATTCTATTTGACCTAGTCCAAGAAATCGATAAAGGACGATCGTCAACCAAGGCAAAAAGGTGATGTTATTCGGGAACCCTAATATCGAGGTGAGTGTAGTCGGAGTCTCGGAATTAGGCAAGGAGCCTTTTCGAATTTATCGTTATTGATTTAGGTTGTTTACTAACCATTTGATTAAAGGGGTTTTGCATAAAGCATTATTGAAAGTCATGTTGGTAAGTTTTGGTAAGTATTGCATCGAATCATCGTCTGTAGCATTGTTATCATTGTCATAAAAATCATTGAAGCATTGACATATAGAATCATTGACATGTGTTTATTGCTACTGTCTATTGCTATGACCATATGATTGTTGAGATGTTATCATTGAACCATTGATATTGAACTATTGTTATTGAACCTTGGGATCAAAGTATTGGATACAATTGACATGCCATAGAATTCATGAGCTCATTGGTACGGGTATTGGGCTTCGGCCATTGGTGCGACGGAGGGATGTGTTGTGTATTGGTCAATTGGTGCGGAGGAGGGATTATGACACGACCATTATTGTTGGTGATGTGGTGGAATTCGTGTATCCAAATACTGTTGAATCGATCTAAGGGAAAATATTGATTATTGATATTACTCTTGTTATGATAGGATATATGATTATATTATAATATGTGTTTGATACGTTATGCCATGCTATGCTCATGATATGATATTATGCTTTGTTATGAATATGAAGTATGCTATGTTATTGCATAATTAGCATTATGATCATTTTTGGAAGCATGCTACATGACATAATATGTTCATTTATTGTTATTGGATACCTCACTTAGACTATGTAAGTCTAATGCATTCATTTGCATAACATTTCAGGCTAACAAAGTGTTCGGTTCGAGATCGGAGTAGTCGACGGATCAGCAAGTCACTACAAGCTTAGAGTAATGTATTTTGCCCTTATGAACTCCTAGTATGGTGGCAAAGTAATTATACTAGTCTTGTGGCCCTATTATAGTGTATATGTTGCCTATGTTTTGTATAAGGTTTTAAAGCTATAATGACTTTTTAGTTAGTAATAAAATTTACATATTTGACACTAAAATATTGGTTAAAAGTTTAAGATTTATGTCTCCGATTTTCGTTTTGTTTTTCGGTAGCACTCTCCGACCCGGTTCTCTACCAGGCCGGGAAGAGGGTGTTACAAATTTAATCCCAACTCTAGGTGGGTCTACCAAGCCCAACCTAGTCCACATGCTTGAACCAACACTTGAAAACCATTTAAAAACATTTAACCACTCACCGACTATTCCAAGCTCAACACACTAGCCGATCAAGCTTCCAACAATTCCGGATTTGTTCTCGAGGCTTCACTAACACAAATTCTTGCTTCTAATCAACTCAACACAATCAAACCAATCTCAAATCAGTTCACACATCAATGTAGCCAACCCGGAACACTAATCAAGCATAAAACATAAGATTTTCAAGCTAAGAACAACCCCAAAACCTCAATCCTGAGCAGCCACAAAACACATTCCAAAACTCTTGATTTCAACCTTTTTAACACACTTAAATGCTCCCAAAACAACCCCTAACTATCACACTAACATCATCCCTCAATTTCCAACACATAGCAACCCCAAAACCAACCTTAAAACCCTTCAAAACCCCCCACTTAAACCCAAATCCGAGAATCCTCATAAAACCCTTTAAAATTCATATATGTTGAACCTTATAGTTTACAAACAACTTATCTAACAACTATAAATCAAAAGCTTAGTTAAAAGTCTATAAAGCTTCAATCTTTGACAAAATCTTTGAAAAACCAAAAACCAAAATACTTGGTTTTATTGAAAACTAATGGTACCAAAATGAAGAGGAAGGTAAGGCCAAGTCAAAAACGTAATTACCTTTCAAAAATCACCAATAAGGAGCAAGGGATGTGATGGAATAGTGATTTGGAGAAGAAGAGATCTTATGTCGTTAGTTTTGAAATGAAAGTAAGGAAGAAGATGAGCACATGGTCTTCTTCTTTTGTTTTTGTTTTATTTTCCAAAGAAATCATATTTACCATTATGCCATTAATGAAATGGCTAAAACCCTCATCTCCTAAAATCCATGGAATTGGACTTAGAAGATAGGCCCAACATAGATTTTAATTATTTTGCAAACACGAAGCCCATAAAAATATTTTATTATTTTAATTATAAAATCGAAACCCAAAATATTATTTTAATATTATTTTCACCTGACCCCCAAACCCGGGTGTTACAACTCTCCCCCACTTAAGGAATTTTGTCCCCAAAATTACCTGACGGAAACAAGTACGGAAACTGCTCAAGCATATCAGCTTTCCTCTCCCACGTGGCCTCTTCCACACCTCTATGTCTCCACAACACCTTGACCAACTCTATGGTCTTACCATGCAACACCTTGCTATCAGAAGCAAGTATCTCAACAGGTTCTTCATTGTAAGACAAATCCGGATTCAGTTCTATCTCCTCAACGGGCATGACATGAGATGGATCTGATCTATATCTCCTAAGCATCAACACATAAAAACATCATGGATCTTCTCTAACTAAGAAGGCAATCTCAAACGGTAAGCTACTGGCCCAATTCGCTCAACTATCTCACACAGACCAATAAACCTCGGACTCAACATGCCTTTCCGGCCAAATCGCATTACCTTCTTCCACGGAGATACTTTCTGAAACACCTTCTCACCCACTGAGAACTCGATCTCTTTTCTCTTCAAATCTGCGTAAGACTTCTGACGATCGGAAGCTGCTTTCAAACGGTCGCAAATCAACTTCACTTTTTCAGTAGTCCCCTTAAGCAAATCTGGCATAGGTAACAATCTCTGACCCGTTTCAGCCCAACAGATCGAAGTCCTACATCGTCTACCATACAAAGCCTCATAAGGAGCCATCTGTATACTAGCCTGGTAACTGTTGTTGTAAGCAAACTCAACTAAGGGCAGGTGCTTCCCCCAAGAACCCTGGAAGTCAATCACACAACAACGAAGCATATCCTCTAATATCTGTATCACTCACTCTGACTATCCATCTCACTGAGGATGATAAGAAGTACTGAAATGCAACTAGGGCACTATGCAAACAACTCCAGAACCTCGAAGTGAATCTCAGATCTCTGTCTGAAACAATAGACTTCGGAACTCCATGAAGTCTCACAATCTCGCGAATGTACATATTCGCCAACTTGTCTAAAGAATTTGTAGTGTTCACTGCTAAGAAGTGAGCACACTTAGTGAATCTATCAACTATCACCCAAACAGAATTCTTCTTCGAAAGAGACAACGGTAACCCCGACACGAAGTTCATAGTGATTCTCTCCCATTTCCATTCCGGAATCTTCAAAGGCTGTAACAAACTTGAAGGAACCTGATGTTCTGCCTTCACTCTCTGAAAAACCATATAACGGCTCACATACTCGGCTACATCCTTCTTCAAACCAACCCAAAAATAATCATTCTTCAAATCTCGGTACATCTTGGTACTACCCGGATGGATAGAAAAAGGACTCGAATGTGCTTTGCTCAGAATCAGACGTCTCAACTCATCATCTTCAGGTACTACAACTCGGTCTCTAAAGCATAACACATTCTCACCACTGAAGCTATACTCGATCGGTTTACCTTCGGTTATATCCTGAACATGCGAAACTAAAAACACATCTTGCAATTGTTTCTCTCTGATCAACTGAATCAAAGAAGGCTTTACTTGCAACTCGGTAATCAAACCGCCATCCCCGGATACACTCAACTTAGCAAACATAGCTCGCAACCCAACTGCAACTTTTCTGCTCAAAGCATCTGCTACTACATTTGCCTTACCCGGATGGTACTCTATGGTCAAATCATAGTCTTTCAACAGCTCAAGCCATCTTCTCTACCTCAAGTTCAACTCTCTCTGAGTCATCAAATACTTCAAGCTCTTATGATCAGTGTAAACTATGCACTTCTCACCATACAAGTAGTGACGCCAAATCTTCAACGCAAACACAACCCGGCTAACTCAATATCATGAGTATGATAGTTCTTCTCATGTACTTTCAACTGTGTCGAAGCATAAGCAACAACTCTTCTTTATTGCATTAGGACACAACCTAAACCTATGTAGGAAGCATCACTATAGATCACAAATTCTTTACCTGAAACCGGTTGTACTAACACTGGAGCATTCGTCAAAGCTTCTTTCAATGTCTCAAAAGCCTTCTGTCTCGCATTTGACCACTCGAACTTAACTCTTTTTTGCAACAATTTAGTCAACGGAGTAGCTACTCTAGAGAAACCATCAACGAATCTCCTATAGTAACCGGCTAATCCTAGGAAACTTCTAATCTCAGTCACTGACTTAAGTTGTTTCCACTCAACAATAGCCTCAATCTTCGTCGGATCAACTCGAATACCTTCAGCTGAAACAACATGGACAAGAAACACAACCTCTCGAATCCAGAACTCACACTTACTAAGCTTATCATACAACTGATTACTCATCAATCTCTGCAGAACAAGTCTCAAGTGCTCATCATGCTCTTCTTCTGATCTCGAGTACACAAGGATGTCATCTATGAAAACAACTACCAATCGGTCTAGATAGTCTCTGAAAACTTTGTTCATCATATCCATGAATGTTGCTGGTGCATTCGTGAGCCCAAACGGCATCACAAAGAACTCATAGTGACCATATCTAGTCCTAAAGGTTGTCTTCGGAACATCACATTCTTTTACCTTCAAATGATAGTACCTTGATCTCAAATCTATCTTCGAGAACACTGAAGCACCCCTCAAATGATCAAACATATCATCTATACGAGGCAACAAATACTTGTTCTTCACGGTCAACTGATTCAACTGCCTATAGTCAATACACATTCGCATGATGCCATCTTTCTTCTTTACAAACAACACAGAAGCACCCCCAAGGCGAACTACTAGGCCTAATAAAACCACGGTCTAACAACTCCTGAAGCTGACTCTTCAATTCTTTCAACTCTTTCGGAGCCATACGATATGGAGCAATAGAAACTGGAGTAGACCCTGAAACAGTCTCAATCACAAACTCTACATCTCTGTTAGGAGGCAAACCTGGTAACTCTTCTGGAAACACATCCGGAAAATCACAAATTGTGCTGATGTCTTTCTGTCTAACCTCACTCATATTCGGATTCATCACATATGCTAAGTAAGCCCCACAACCGGAATCCATCAACCTATGAGCCTCTAAAGCTGACAAAATATTCGACAAGAACTTAATGTTCTCGCCTACTACTACTACATCGTAGTCATCGAAAAGCTTCAAGGAAATTCTCTTCGTCTCAAAATCTACACTAGCTCTATGCTCAACCAACCAATCCATACCCAGAATAATATCAAAACCATAGAATGGAAGCTCCATCATATCAACAGGAAACACATGACCCTGAATCTTCAGTGGACACCTCCTATACATCTGTCTAACTACAATTGTCTCACCAAAGGAACTAGTCACGTGCATACCTACATCTAAGATCTCAACAGGTATGTTTAACTTCTTTGCATGCTCACTCAAAATGTAGGAATGCGTAGAACCCGAATCAACTAAGGAAAGCAAAGACATGGACTGTAACACAAAATTACCTACTATCACATCTGTGTCGTTCCCGGCCTCTCTCTGAGCGTAGACTCTAGCTGGTCCACCGACCTCTGGCTGTACGACCACAACATGAGCAAGGTTCCTTTGTGCCTCTATCCTAGGTGCATCAGCTCTAGGCTGGAAGTAGCCACGACCGCGCCCACGGCCTCTCTGATAATCAATGGCCCTCGCAGGAGCCTGAGCAAGATTCAGTGCTTGTGCCGCCTAATGCGGACACTCTCTCCTGAAGTGGTCTCTTGAACCACACTTCCAACAAGCATGGAAGTTACCCCAACACTCTCCAGAATGTTGTCTCCCACAACGTGTACACTCGGGCAAACACCTTCCAACTCTATGGCCATGGTGGCCACCGCCACGCCTATGGTCAAACTGTTGTCCACCACCCCGATGCCTCTTGGCATCTCCACGGTCAAAGTTGTTATTCCTCTTTCCAGAACTAGACCCTCCTGAGCGCTTGGTCAGCCTCAAGCTATGCTCAATGTCTTTGGCCCTAGCAACCAAGACATCAAAATCTGAATAATCTGAAGCTAAGGTGTACCTCTTAACTTCCTCATGAAGCCCATATCTGAAACGGTTACAACTGTCCCTCTCAGTAGGAACCAACTCTGGAGCATACTGGCTCAAACGGAAGAAACAGATCTCGTAGTCAATCACTGAAGCATCTCCCTGAACAAGAGCCATGAGCTCTCATTTCTTCTCATCAAGATATCTCGGCCCCAAGTACCTCTTCCGGAAAGTGGACTCAAAGAAATCCCAACCAATCTCAGCCTCAGGAACCCCAGTAGTAATGGTGACCCACCGGGTGTAGGCGTCATCCTGAAGCAACGAAATCACACAGCCCAATTTGCAGGCTCCCACACATCCCATCTGAGCTAAGATACGGACTGTCTTCTCCAACCACAACTCGAATCTCTCAGGTGTAAACCCCTGAATTCTTCTGCTCCTAGGCTACGGAGCCTCTCTAACGGTAAACTAGTATCATCACCTCTCGGCTGAGCTGCAGCCTGAGCTCCGACAACTACAGCCTGAAACGCTCCCGCTATAGCTTGTACAAGCCGAGCCATATCTATTCCCACAGGACCTTGGCCACCCTGACCAACCTGAGGTCCTGCTCCCTCAACTCCAGCCTCGCCTCCCGCTTCAGGCTGAGGAGGTGGTGGTGGAGGAGCTCCAACTCCAACAGCAGGCTCTTCCACATGAGCCTCTACTCCATCCACTAGCTCATTAACAGGAGCCGCTACACGTGGTTTCTGACAGACCAACTTCGGTCTACCTCTAGGCCTCGACATACGCACTCACAGATAACAACTACAACAACAACAACAAAGCACAAAAATAGGGTTAGCAAGGGCAAGGGTTCCAAGTGACTCGAGAATGTTCCCTCACTTAAATCTTTTTTCCGATTTAATAGCAGCAATGGGACTCTACACAACATGCTTCAAACAAAACAACATACATACACGCTCAAACAAGCATACAACAAGGCATACTTGATAAACAAGCAAACATACTTACATGGAAAGCAAACACCGTGCAATTTCAATACAAGAACTTAACTTACCTCACTTACCTGCCCAAGGTCTCGAAAACCTTAGGCTCTGATACCAACAAGTGTAACCCCCTCGTCCCGGTCCGGACGTTTGACCGATCAGAGTGGGCTACACGGGGATAACCGAGGCGAAACCCGTTAAGGCTCCACTTCGGTTACCGACCCAAGAAAAACTTTTTCATTATTATTATCTTTTCTAGATTGGATATTAAATCCTATGTGAGAAAAGCAACAGCGGAAGAAACAATGAGGTAAATAACCAACAGCCCAATTAAAACAGCCCATTTTCATCCTATACAGCAGGCCGTATCGGAACGCCCATAGGGTGTTCCGATACGCCTTGACTAGGTCAACTAGCCAAAGTCAAACCGAGAAGACCGTTTCGAAACAGGGGTAGATCGTATCGGAACGCCCTCAACGGTCAACTTCTCGTGGTCGACGATACGAAGGTCGTTCCGAAACACCAAAGCCCGTTTCGATACTTCAATTTATCGTCAAATTCTCAGATTTCCAGTGGCAAAATCGTACCGAAACGTTCCCTAGCGTACCGAAACGCCTGGCCCGAAACAAAGGGACCGTACCGAAACGGGACCAACCGTTTCGAAACGCCCTTTGTCTGCAGATTGGTTTTAGCTGTTTTTTGGCACAAGGATGTCCCAGAACACAACTAGAACCTCCCCCAACCAACATACAACAACATTAAGGCAAAATCAAACACCACAAGCATGCTTAAGACACCTCCAACATATAAGAACCATACATAGATAAGGGGCATCAAATCAACCTAAGAACATTCAAGCATTTAAGACTCATGCTTCAACAAGGACATACACTTGAGCATTCAAGGTAAGAAACTTAAACATGGTTTACAAACAAGACAAGGCATCCAAAAGCCAAACCAACATTAACACATAAAGGAGTCTAAACATGCTCCTAAAACCAAGCATCCACATACATCCAAAAGCTCAAACAACAATACATATCCCATTGCTTGAGTATTACACCTTATAACTTAAAAGTCCATACTTGAAAGCTAAGATAGCACCACAAGCACACTTGGAGGCCCTCTCCTTGCACAAGCAACCCACGAACTACAGATCTGCATTGTCAAACAAAGGAGAGCGTAAGCATAAAGCTTAGTGAGGGTAAGCTCATTAAAAAAACAACCTCGACAATGCAGGGTCCAAGCACAAGCACAACCAAGGTAGAATGCATGATCTTACCTTCGAACCACAAGAGCCAAAATATGATATGATGCATGAACATAAACTCAACATTATGCCATGCTCAACATGTCCAAATCCACATCATATGCAACCACATATATTAATCCATATTGGCACCTAACTATGACTCGAATACGCGGATAACCGTTGGAACTCACATCCAACACAACTATTACCTTACGGTGGGATTACACTCATCATCGTTGCACGCGGAGAGGATTCATGTTGGGTTGTGTGGAGCTCGATTCGATCAACCAATTTATGCTCACCAAGTGGTGGAGAGGTGGATATTTGGGTGGAAGGGTTAAGGAAGCTAAAAAGAATATTGACACAAAGATTTATAGTGGTTCGGCCTTCTAACAAGCACCTACATCCACTACCTTAGCTTCCCACTAAGGATTTCACAATCAATCCACTAATTGATTCGTCCCCTTTTCTAGGATTAGGAGGAAACCCTTACAACCGATCAAGCTTCTACCCAAGCCTTGATCAAACCCTCTTTTACAAAGAGAAATAAGAAAGCAAACTTAAACCCTCTAATAGGTGTTTGTTTGCACTTTTAAGCGCTCACCCAAAACCTAAAACACTTGAGCAAATTTAACAATTTTGGCTCACTAGTGTTTGTCTATACAAGAATTGACAATTTAAGTGCTAAGACATTTTCTTGATCAATTGATGTTTGACAATATGAGCATTAGTCTTCTCTTGATGCTTGGAGGTCCCTTTTATACTCCCAAATGAATTTATAGCCGTTTAGGACCGTTGGGGTTGAAATAGAGTCGTTGGACCCTTTAATTCCCTCCATAAATGCAGTTCTGCAGCTCCCTGTTTCGAAACGCTTGAACCCGTTTCGGAACACCCTCAATATAGAAAGAGCCGTTGCAGTCTGTCAGGGTACCCATTTCGGAACACCCCTCTGCCGTTTCGGAACGCGTATCGGAACGCCTTTAGCCCGTATCGAAACGACCTGCATTTAAAAGTTAGTTGGGAAAGAGCCGTTGGGGTTTATGACCGTTGGGGTCAGTGCCACGTGGGCGTATCGAAACGGCCTAGCCTGTTTCGAAACGCTGGCCCCGTTTCGATACGAGTATTGAAACATTTGGCCACTGGAAGGCACCCGTTTCGAAACGCCCTAGGGTGTTTCGAAACACTTGGTCTGATTTGTGAAAATAGGCCTTTGAAAACATGAAAAACCTTTATGAAAAATTCCTTAAATAATATTTCAAGTTGTTTGGACTTTGGAAATGTTTTAAATACTTTTTAAATCAGTCCAAATCATTTTTCAATTATTATATCAAAACATTAGTTCTACAATCTCCCCCTTTTTGATATAATAAAACCACTTGAAAAATTGTTTGGAATTCTCCCCCTTTAACTTTAAAAATGTGAATAAGAGATTAAGAAATTAATTCAAATAAAACTCCCCCTTATTCATTTGAAAATTCAATTTTTCAAACCATTTCTCCCCCTTTTTGTTATATCAAAAAGATTTAAAACATTAAGTTCAAAAATAACAATAGAGGTATAAATTTTGATAAAAATGAAAATTTGGTTTTAAAATGGCTCCCCCTTACTCAAAGCATCATTGAAATGTTAGTCACAACATATATGATCATCTAGTTGAATTTAAATTAAAATAATTATATTAAAAGCAAAAACAACTAGAAATTTATACCACACTTGAACTCAAGGGAGGATGTGAAGCCTTCCTTCTTCAAGTGTTCTTCCTTGTGTGCATGGAGCTCCCCCTCAATGTTTTGACTTGTTGAACATCTTCATCACACCTACAATAGACAATCAAGTAACTTTTGGTATCCAAATTGCTTTGGATCCATAAACGTTAGTTGCACAAATTTTTGACCCCTTAGGAATCCATTTTTCAATGTCATCCTTTTTAATTGAAGTGGTTAGTCCTTTTGGGACCCAAACACTTCTAAAACATTTTCCTTTAATAAATCTAGGGGCACTAGATTGTCTAACATAAAAATTTGATTTTCCAAAATTGTTCTTCTTTTCAAGCTCTTTGGAAATCAAATCCTTTTCTACTTGAACATTTTGAAGCAATTTTTGTAAATCAAGACATTTTAATTCAAACTCTTCAAGTTTTGCTTCAAGTTCAAGTTTGGTTTTAGAAAGCAAATCATTTTGAATTTTTAACTTTGAAATCAATTTATTGTTTTTCAAAATGTGGCTTTTAAAATCTAAAACCAATTCATCATAGGCATCTTGTAATTCATCAAAAGTGTAAGAACATGAAGTAGATGAATTAGAAGTTACCCTTGAATCTTCTTCGATGGCCATAAGGCAAAGGTTGGCTTGTTCATCGTCGGTGGAGTCCTCATCACTCCAAGTAGCCACATGTGCCTTCTTCTTATGGCTTGAAGTGCTAGCCCTCTCCTTTCTTTTAGGTTCTCGTTCAAGCTCTCTCAAGGCTTTCTTCATGAAAGGGGCACACTTCTTGAAGAGATGAACTATCTCTTCATCTTCATCCTCCTCTTCACTTGTGTAGACATGATGACAAGTGGAGGATTTGAGAGCCATGGCACTAGCATTGATGCCAAGCCCTTTGATTTTCTTCTCTCCCATAGCTCTTATTTCTTCCCTCTTCTTCTCATCCTCCTTGTTCTTCTTCATGATTTGATGAGTAAGAAGTGACCCCATGAGTTCATCAAGCTTCAAGGTCTTCAAATTTTTGGCTTCGATGATGGCGGTCCTCTTTGAGTCCCAAGACTCGGGAAGTGAGTAGATGAGCTTTCGAACAAGCTTCTCCTCCGGGATGGCTTCTCCATAACCTTTAAGACCATTGGTGATGGTGGAGAATCTATCAAACATCTTCTCGATGTTCTCTTCCGGATCCATTTTGAAGTTCTCATACTCCAAGGTTAGGAGCCCAATCTTGGTCTCCTTGACTTCGTTTGTCCCCTCGTATGTGACTTCAAGCTTGTCCCATACCTCCTTGGCACTCTCACAAGAAGACATCTTCTCATAGATGGATGGACCAAATGCACAAAACAATATGTGCAAGGCTTTGCAATTAAGCTCCATCTTCTTGCGATCGTCGGCACTCCACTCCGCTTTACTTCTTTTAGGCACGAACGGACCATCTTCAACTACATCCCATAACTTGTAATCTTTTGATTTGATGAAGAATTTCATCTTTGTCTTCCAATGGGCGTAGTGGTCTCCGTCAAAGAAAGGCGGTTTGTCTATGGATTGCGCCATTTGAGCCGGTTGATGAAAAAGTGATCGAGCTTGCCGGATCTTCTCAATAGGATGTGAATCCTCTTCGATTGAGCCAAGCTCTGATACCAATTGTTGGGTTGTGTGGAGCTCGATTCGATCAACCAATTTATGCTCACCAAGTGGTGGAGAGGTGGATATTTGGGTGGAAGGGTTAAGGAAGCTAAAAAGAATATTGACACAAAGATTTATAGTGGTTCGGCCTTCTAACAAGCACCTACATCCACTACCTTAGCTTCCCACTAAGGATTTCACAATCAATCCACTAATTGATTCGTCCCCTTTTCTAGGATTAGGAGGAAACCCTTACAACCGATCAAGCTTCTACCCAAGCCTTGATCAAACCCTCTTTTATAAAGAGAAATAAGAAAGCAAACTTAAACCCTCTAATAGGTGTTTGTTTGCACTTTTAAGCGCTCACCCAAAACCTAAAACACTTGAGCAAATTTAACAATTTTGGCTCACTAGTGTTTGTCTATACAAGAATTGACAATTTAAGTGCTAAGACATTTTCTTGATCAATTGATGTTTGACAATATGAGCATTAGTCTTCTCTTGATGCTTGGAGGTCCCTTTTATACTCCCAAATGAATTTATAGCCGTTTAGGACCGTTGGGGTTGAAATAGAGTCGTTGGACCCTTTAATTCCCTCCATAAATGCAGTTCTGCAGCTCCCCGTTTCGAAACGCTTGAACCCGTTTCGGAACACCCTCAATATAGAAAGAGCCGTTGCAGTCTGTCAGGGTACCCGTTTCGGAACACCCCTCTGCCGTTTCGGAACGCGTATCGGAACGCCTTTAGCCCGTATCGAAACGACCTGCATTTAAAAGTTAGTTGGGAAAGAGCCGTTGGGGTTTATGACCGTTGGGGTCAGTGCCACGTGGGCGTATCGAAACGGCCTAGCCTGTTTCGAAACGCTGGCCCCGTTTCGATACGAGTATCGAAACATTTGGCCACTGGAAGGCACCCGTTTCGAAACGCCCTAGGGTGTTTCGAAACACTTGGTCTGATTTGTGAAAATAGGCCTTTGAAAACATGAAAAACCTTTATGAAAAATTCCTTAAATAATATTTCAAGTTGTTTGGACTTTGGAAATGTTTTAAATACTTTTTAAATCAGTCCAAATCATTTTTCAATTATTATATCAAAACATTAGTTCTACAATTCAACTCATCCTCATGCCCCGTCGATGGGATTACACTCATCACCGACTAACACATATATAAGAAGAATTTCCCGGCGGACCCGTACTCCATCTTGATAACTACTATCACCAAGACCACGTGCGCATTTGACTCACGTGTGTACACTAAACATCCTAATGATCGATCACAAGCATACTAGTGCCAATATTAAACACAATTCACAACCTTCACAACACCCTTAGATTTCAACTTCCGTGCTTAGCACGTACTCACCATGATTACCATCAAGCACAATCCACATGCATATCACAATCCATCAAAACCATGCCTCAACATACATGTATAACACAATATATATATCCACATTAACCACAAATAGACATGAGGCATAATTAACAATTAGAGTTCAACCAAAGTCTCTAACTAAAGCTTGGAATTAGACTACCAATCTAATCCCAACTCAAGGTGGGTCTACCAAGCCCAACCTAGTACACATGCTTGAACCAACACTTGAAAACCATTTAAAAACATTTAACCACTCACCGACTATTCCAAGCTCAACACACTAGCCGATCAAGCTTCCAATGATTCTGGATTTGTTCCCGAGGCTTCACCAACACATATTCTTGCTTCTAATCAACTCAACACAATCAAAACAATCTCAAATCAGTTCACACATCAATGTAGCCAACCCAGAACACTAATCAAGCATAAAACATAAGATTTTCAAGCTAAGAACAACCCCAAAACCTTTAATCCTGAGAAGCCATGAAACACAGTCCAAAACTCTTGATTTCAACCTTTTTAACACACTTAAATGTTCTAAAAACAACCCCTAACTATCACACTAACATCAGCCCTCAATTTCCAACACATAGCAACCCTAAAACCAACCTTAAAACCCTTCAAAACCCCTACTTAAACCCAAACCCGAGAATCCTCATAAAACCCTTTAAAATTCATATATGTTGGACCTTATAGTTTACAAACAACTTATCTAACAACTATAAATCAAAAGCTTAGTTAAAAGTCTATAAAGCTTCAACCTTTGACAAAATCTTTGAAAAACAAAATACAAAATACTTGGTTTTATTGAAAACTAATGGTACCAAAATGAAGAGGAAGGTAAGGCCAAGTCAAAAACGTAATTACCTTTCAAAAATCACCAACAAGGAGCAAGGGATGTGATGGAATAGTGATTTGGAGAAGAAGAGCTCTTATGTCGTTAGTTTTGAAATGGAAGTGAGGAAGAAGATGAGCACATGGTCTTCTTCTTTTGTTTTTGTTTTATTTTCCAAAGAAATCATATTTACTATATGCCATTAATGAAATGGCTAAAACCCTCATCTCCTAAAATCCATGGAATTGGACTTAGAAGATAGGCCCAACATAGATTTTAATTATTTTGCAAACACGAAGCCCATAAAAAATATTTTATTATTTTAATTATAAAACCGAAACCTGAAATATTATTTTAATATTATTTTCACCCGACCCCCAAACTCGGGTGTTACAATTGTAATGTTAATATTTTCTCTAAATGTTGTGATCGAGTATTGTACCGTATGAGCATTTAATTGATTTTCTAAATATTAATTTAGGTGACTAAGAGCGGATGAAAATCGTCTGACTCTTTATCATGCCCCTGTTTTAAAATAGTGGGTTTAGGGTTTAGAGTTTAAGATTAGGGCTTGTGGTTAGGGTTTAGGGAATTTAGTGGTATGGTGTATTTTTTAGTGTGTAGGGTTTAAGGTTTAGGATGTGGAAATTAGGGTTAGGGTTTAGAATTTAATTTTTAAGTAATTTTTAGTGTTTTTTCCCAGCAAAGGCAATTTATTTAATTTTATTAAAGACCAAGATTGGACGTCTCGTTTAAAACCTCCTTAATCCTAATAGAGGAAAAGAGTACGATCAAATTTGGTATCATCTACAAAGGTGATACACTTTACATCAACAACCCATCTATTCAATTACAAAATAAGGTTCAAAACCAAACTCACCACCATGCTTTAAATAACATCGGTTTAGTGACTCTAATTTTCGCCAAATGATCCGCCATGCTGTTTTGCTCACGCGGAACATACTGAAACTTCACCTTTGTAATCTCTCCCTTCATGCCATCAATTTCCTCGAAAATATGCCACCATCTCCATGGTCTTGACAACGGATCTGCAATCCGGTTGAGGACGACTTGTGAATCTGATTCTACCAGCAGGGCAGCTTTCCCTTTCAACTCAGCTTCCAAGTACACTTTTAGTGCAATATGTATAGCCATCTGCTCAACATAGTCAGAGCAGAGTTTTTCAACTGGTCCAGAAAATAACGCATGCATATCTCATTTTGAGTTTTGTAAGACACCTCCACAGCCTACTCCTTCTTCTCGAAACGCTCCATCGACGCTGAATTTAAGTGAGTTAACTAGAGGAGGGCACCACCGTGCAACTTCATTGATGCTATGACAGTTCACTATACATGCTATGAGATTTTTCCACCAATCATTGTCACTATTTATCAAATTCTCATTGATTGCCCTTAACCATATGTAAGCTCTTATCTTTGTAACAAATACGAGGTCCTTAATCGTAATCGATTTGTCATTGAACACCTTATCATTGTGTGCGAGCCACAAGCTCCATAAGGCAGCCGCTACTGCTATGAGCCATAAGGGTTTCACTGAGTTTGGCATATGCATATTGAGGCAGAAATTCAGGAGCTCCTCAACACTTCCCACGTTTACCCATACTATGGTCCACCAATTGCAAAATCTCAACCAAAATCATATTACGAACCTGTAGTTGAAGAACATGTGGTTGGGTTCTTCTATTACCAGGTTACACCTTGGGCATTCTTTCTTTAAATTCTAAACTTGTACTCATTTGCTTACTAAGAAACCTGTAGTTGGTAACCTTTCCAACTTTAACATCCATAGAAATGTCTTTACTTTTTGGGGGACTTTCAACGACCAGATCTTGTCGAAATCAAATGCTGGAATTTCAAATTCATCACTGATGGTCAATTCAATCAGTCTTTTTACCGAGAATGTTCCAGTTTTGTCATGTAGCCAAACTAACTTATCTTGTTTTGCTTTACTAATCACAACACCATTTATTACCTTTTTAAAATCTTCAAGGACTTTTTCCTCCCTTTTCAGCAAGACTCTGTTAAACAAAGCTGACCAATTTAAATCATGAATGTTGCTCTTGCCCAATATCAAAGTCACCGTTTCACCTTTTCTCAAGCATAGCCGATATAGTCTCGGCTAGGCTAGTTTAAGCACATTTTCCCCACACCAGTAGTCTTCCCAGAAAAGTATTGTTTTTCCATCTCCTAAGATCCACTTGAAAGATTGTTGGTTCATCCATTTCTTTGCCTCCCCTCGATAAAGGTTCTTCACAATTCCTCTTCATACTATCAAAGAGTTCCTACGGTTTATTAAACTACTAATCCATTTCTGATCAACTTCCCCATATTTTGCTCGAATTACCTTGCACCACAACGCTTCTTTTTCATTTACAAATCTCCATCCCCATGTTTCCAATAGTGCCTTATTTTTCAAACTGATGTTGATCACTCCAGCACCTCCAATTTTCTTAGGATGACATATTTTCCCCCAGTTCACACGAGCCAATTTCTTTTCTCCATTTACACTGTCCTAGAGGAAATTCCTTCTTATTTTATCCAACTTCTTGATCACTAATTTCAGTGCTTCAAATATACACATGTAGTGCATTGGCAATGTAGAGAGAACTGAATTAATAAGGATTAATCTACCTGCAAATGACATCAATCTACTTTTCCATCCTGCTAACTTGTGGGAAAATTTGTCAAAGATTGGCTCCCAAGTGCTTAACAATCTCGGATCCGCTCCCAAAGGTATTCCCAGGTATTTGAATGGAAATGTTCCTATTTGACAGCCACATATTTGTGCCATATCCTGCAACAGTTTATCATCTACCTGAATCCCTACCAAACATGATTTTTTGAAGTTAATGCTCAACCCCAAACACACCTCAAAGCATCTTAACAACCGTTTCACATTCTCCATTATGTGATCTCTAGTCCTTAGGAATAAGATTGTGTCGTCTGCAAATTGAAGGTGTGAAATGCTAATTCCGGGTAAAATATTATGTATGCCTTCAATAGCCCCAAGTTCGATTCCTTTCTCCAACACCAAGTGTAAGGCTTCTGTCACCAGTATAAAGAGAAATGATGACAATGTGTCACCTTATCTTAGCCCTTTCAACATTCTAAACTCCTTTGTTAGTGAACCGTTTAAGAGCATCAAAATTTTTGCCGAAGACACACATTCCATTATCCACATTCTCAATCTTTTCCCAAAGCCCATTTTTCAAGGATCATAATTAGAAATTCCCATCGGACACAATCATACGCTTTCGAGAAGTCCAGTTTCAAAATCACCCCACCTGTTTTTATACCTTTGTTCTGTAAAGAGTGTATAACTTCATTCGCAATTAGCACCCCATCGAAAATCGACCTCCCTTTTATGAATGCACACTGTGTTACACTGACCAACTTGTCGATTATAAGGCTTAATCTTCCTGCCAGGACTTTAGCAAAAATTTTATAAATTAAATTCACCAAGCTGATTGGTCTAAATTCTGTAATATCTCTAGGGCTACCCGATTTTGGTATTAATGCAATGAAAGAAGAGTTTATGTTACTGTCAAATTTCCCCTTGTTGTAGAAACTTTCAAACATGCTCATCAAGTCCTCCTTAATTAGCTCCCAGAATATTTTGAAGAATAACAGATTAAACCCGTCCGGTCCAGGTGCTTTAGACTCGTCACATTTCCAAACTGCATCTTTCACCTCTTCGACTGAAAATAGTTTTTCTAGCTCTAACGCTTCAGCATTTGATAAAAACTTAAAGGTGACATCAAACATGGCATTCCATTTCCTTTGTCTACAGCCGAAATGTTTTTCAAAATGCCCAGAGAATTTTTGTTTAAGAACTATAGGGTCTATCGTCCCTGTAACCCCCAAATTGTTGCCTTGGATTAGATTTTTTTACCTTGAATTTTGTAACTCGATGAAAAAATGTCGTGTTTGAATCTCCCAACTTTAGCCACTTAATTCTTGCCTTATGCCTCCACAGGTCTTCTTGAGCTTTCAATGTATCCCAGAGTTGAATCTTGCAGTATTTTAACTTCTCCAGGTGTGGTTGTTCGAGTGCCCTACTACTCATCTCATCTTCCAGCTCATTTATGCGATTCTCCAGAACCTTTGCCCTTTGGTTGTAGTCATCACAAAACTCCTATTCCATTTTCTCAGCATTCTTTTTACCCTTCTAAGCTTTACAGGTAGGCTGCTATTTTGTGTTTTATGTTCATCAATTGTCTTCTTTATTAATTCCACACAATCCTCCTTTTCTAACCACGCATTAATCATTTTGAAGGGCCTTGGTCCCCAATCTATCTGAATCTCAGCCAAAATAATTGGTATATGATCTGAAATTGTCCTATTAAGACCCCACACTGTCAAATATGTATTTGTATGGAGCCAATTCTCATCCATCAAAACCTATCTAGCTTGCTCATTCTATTGTTCGACCCACTTCATGTAAATTTCTTTCCCATCATTAGTACTTCAGTCAAATTGCAATTGTCTATAAATGAATTAAAGGCTGACATGCCTCGTCTCTGAGACTTACAACCGACCCTTTTAGAATTGTTTCTTACGGTGTTGAAATCACCACCCATCAGCCAGGAAGCTCTCCATTTTTGTTTCAATTGTTCCAATTCATCCCAGAACAACAGTTGGGACTATATGTCACAAGGCGTGTAAACGTTGGCACAGACAACTTCCATATTCTCCTTAACCCACAACCCAGACGCTAGAATCACTCTCGTGTTTGAATGGCTCTTTTTCAATATAAACTTCTTCTTGTCCCAAACCATGAGTAAACAACCCGCTTTCCCTGTTGCATTAGCTACAAGGAATTCAAACTCCTCGTCTGGCCACAACCTACTAATCATCTTATCCTTCAGCTTCTCCATTTTGGTTTCTTAAATAAATAACATTTCCACCCCATGCGATCTGACCATTCGCCTTACTGTGGACACTTTTGCTTCTTGTCACAATCCCCTAATGTTCCAAGACATGATTTTCATCTCCCTTTTCAATCTGCTCTACAACTTCAAGGCTTGCAATATCCTAGATTACTTCTTCTATATTTCCACTAAAGTTGATACCCACTTCCTTCCCTAATGCGGTTGTCTTTTCTGCTTCTTTGGTACCAATTCCCACCTTCTCTGTAAATCTGAACCAGTTAGAGATCGACCTTTAAGAATTGAATCTTCAGCGCTCTTGTTTCCCTTCTTCGCTTTCTTGCACAACTTCTCGATTCTCTTCTTCTCCCCTTCCGCTAGTGTTTTACTCTGTAATTCCTGCAGTGACCCATACCTCTTGACTCTGCTTGCTTTTGCAATCGATCTGAATTTGGGAATTTCAATATGATATTCTTTGTCCGACTCGTCCTTTCGCTCTTGTTCTTTCAAATGTTCCTCATGGTTCTGATTAGGATCGCTTTGCAAAGGGAAACTTTGGCCCTCCAGCGCTCTATCATTCTGCGATGTTTCTATTCATTCGGCCTGAAGCCCATACAAATTAGATCATCTGAAACACTTTTATTGCTTGGGTTCCCTACTTTATCATTTCCCCCTTTTTGTTTTATCCCTCCACTTCTGGTAACTATTTCAGCCCACTTCAATGTACTTTCTACTGGTCTCACTGTACTATCTCTGTCGGGCCCAAAAGCATTCTGCTTTTCCTTGGCTGAATTTTCATTTAATGTACTATTTTTATGCACCTTTGGGGTCTCGATTCTGATTCCCACCAACTCTGCCTCTCCCACATATCTGGAACCTTCTTTCATTTGATCAACATCATCATTGTGGGTAGATTTTTCCACACAGAGCGCATTTATGGCTTTGTCATCCCTGAAGCTTTTGTTCCCCGACTTGGTTGACACCTCCTTCTCCGTTGTGGATTCCAAGGAGTCCACAACCATTCTTCTCCGATGAGGCTACTAAAAAGTCCTTTTTGCTTTCCACATCCACCAATTCTGATATGGGACCTTCATGTTTCTCCCATGACTTTTTCAACACGATCAGAGATGTCTCATAAGCGCTGACAGTGAATTTCAGCATGGATTAGGTGCCATTGTTTGGTATACGTACAAAACACAACTTCATGGTCAATACGGGAATTGAAAATTTCCCACATTACATAAATACGATTTGATATGATTGTTGCGACTAAAAAATCGGGAGTGTGCCTTTTCTTCATTTTATAAAATCGGTCTCGAGTAACATTTTAAAATACTAAAATTTTCTTTTTAATAATTTATTGGAGTCGCCACCGATCGTTCAAAAAAGATGAGAGGGTAGACCGGACACCAAAAATAAAACCAGAGATTCCTTTTAGAGAATTGGGTTCGGGAGTCGGTTACGGATGGGGAAGGATTAACACCCCCACACCGCCCAAAATTGGTACCTAACGGATCGTATTGTATTTATTAGAAAATCTTAAAATTTCGGCCAAATTCAATTAATGACTTCCAAATGCATGATCGCACAAGATATAAAACTGTACCCAGTCCGCGATATCAAAGAAGATGACGCCCAAATGATTGGGACGACACTCCCAATAGAATATCGGGATTATGAGCACTATTTTTACGTATTTTATATAACAGATAAATATGCTAACTCAAAGAATCAAAAAAATGAATTTAAATGAAATAAAACTATAAAATGGAATCAAAAGGACAAAATTGAAACTTAAAAGAATTATGTGCAACAAATATAAAACATGAACTGAAATTAAATGAAAATAAAAAAATAAAAAAAATAAGGGCAGATATGAAAATAAATGGAAATAAAGTGCAGAAATAAAACATATAAAAGACTGAAATTAAATAAAAAAGAAAGAAAGGCGCAGAAATTAAATAAGCAAACTGATTAGGGGTCCAGGGGGTAATTATCCCGTCATAATTTGAATTAATTATTAATCAGGGTCCAGATTGCAAGGTGGGAACGAATAACAAGGACCTGGGGTGTAATTTTACCATGCGGAATGGCCTCTTGCGTAGTTTCCTTTGGGCGGAGGGACTTATAACGCAATTATACCATTTTAAAATATTTAGTTAATATATAATCTAATCTAAAAAAAAAACTGGTTCATTTTACCATCTTCTAAAATAAAAACCCTAGAGATCCTCTCCACTTTCTCATCTCCTCCGGCGCCGCACTCCATCGCCGGCCGCCGCTAATCGGCGCCGGCGAGCCTAAACCACCTCTTTTTTTTTTTTTTTTTTTAAAACCGAATCCCGTTTCATATCTATCCCCAAAGCTCTCCTTTTCTTTTTATTTGACACTTAGACTCCATGCGATACTTATCTTACCACTCACCATGCATGACCGTTTGAAGGACCGGCGGCCGGATATCGGGATATGACGAGAAGGTTTGAAAAAGGTAACCCCTTTTATGTTTATTTTTGTATTTTCGAAATAAAAAAAAAATATGAAACCGAAAAAAAAAAAATACCTCTGAACTTTCTCTATTTCACTTGCTTGAAGAGTAAAAAAAAACCTCCTTTTACATTTTACATTCACCGATTTATAATAGGATTTACAATCATGTTTTTTTTTACTAACTTCTGACATATTCTGCTCTATTTGGATCAACTTGCGAATGGTGGTGGCATCGTGGCCGTTGGTGTCGCGGAGATGAACGGTCGGATTCAGATCTGAGATGAACGACCGAGATGAGGCGCGTGGCTTACACGCGCGCATGGAAGCTGAACAGTTGGCGCGTGTGGCACACGCGCGATCCGAGTCTCTCCTGTTCTCGATCCTGACCGTTGGATCGAATCTTGATCCAACGGTTCTGATGCATCCTACAGATGTTGGGAAAGTCAAAAGTCAGAGTCTATTTTTTTTACTAATATTTTGTATATATTATTTTTTATTTTTGTATATTTTTAAATTTGGGTCTTTCATGGGCCCTTTGATATGTAATGGACTCTAAATTGTTATTTATTATTTTTTTATTCATTATTTATTCATTTAATTATCAATAAAATATAATAATAACAACAATAATAAATAAATAGATAGAATGTGAAGGGGAAAAAAATTAGTGTTTACAGTTGCCCCTCTTTGCTCATTCTGGTGAAACAAGAATAGAGCAAAGATCATAAACACTAATTTTGCATTACTTCCCTGTCATGATCCGAGGCCAAGGGTCTCTCCTATATGAAACAGTGGTGTTCTTCCTCCGTCCAAAACCTTGGATCTGCGAGCTCTTCTTGTATAGAGCGAATCTTTCTGACGGTCTTCCATCTTCAAGTTTTGGAGTTGCAGATTCTTCCTGTATATAATCTTTTTTCTTTCATTGGATTGTTTGAGTTAAAGTTCTTCCTATATAGAACTTTTCGATCAAAGATCCAGAAGCTACAAGTTTTTCCTATATAAAACTCTTCGCTTCGAAGTTTTCAGCTTCAGGTTTTTTTTGTATAGAACCTTTGACTTTAAAGTCTCAGGCTCCTCTTACATAGGACCTTCGTCTCGGAGTTTCAGGTTCTTCCTATATAAAACCTTTGTCACAAAAATTTTAGGGTTCTTCCTATATAGAACCTTGGAGTTTCGGGTTCTTCCTATATAGAACCTTCATCTCAAGATTTGGGGTTCTTCCTACATAGAACCTCGGAGTTTCGGGTTCCTCCTGTATGGAACCTTTATCTCAATATTTGTGGCTCTTCCTATATAGAACCTTTACCTTGAGATTTTGGGGTTCTTCACACATAGAACCTTGGAGTTTCGGGTTCCTCCTATATGGAACCTTCATCTCAATATCTGTGGCTCTTCCTATATAGAACCTTTATCTTGAAGTTCTTGAAATTCTGAGAAATTTAAATGCCGCTTCAGCTTCTTGTCCCCTCGTTGTGTACACGACTTGGGCGTCTCTTTGAGTTTTCCTGTCAAAAGCATAGACAACAATTTTTTTTTTTTTTTTTTTTATCGATGCAGTGGGTTAGCATGTTCCTATCTTAGGGATGCTTAACTACAAATGATGCATGATTATTGATCTCTTTTTCATCTCTTTCAGACTCATTTCTTGCTGTTTCTATTCTTCGGTCTCGGTGGTTTGCCATCTCAAGCTTGGGTTCGACCTTTTTTCAGCCAGCCCCTTTGTTTTTAGGTGACCTTCAATGTTTTGCCCCCTCTTTTTCTTTCTTCTTTTTCTCCTTTTCTTTTTTTATTCCATCTTTGCTTTTTCCTTTCTGTGGTTTCTTCATTTTCGCGATCATTTTGTTCTTCTTCCAGTGAGGAATCTCATTTTATGCCAGTTTTGATAGTTCTTTTCCGTCGTATCAAATGTTGGGGTTTCCGTTTTCAAATTGCCTGTATTTCAAAGGATAGATCATAGTAATGCCGCAAAATCTTCTGCTTATTTTAAATTTATGTTACTCTGCTTATTGGGTACTTAACAATGAATAATGAAGGGAATGACAAAAGAGAATGGAAAGGTTATATTATCATTATTGACAGATTGGCAAACACAAGAAAACAAAACACTGTATAGAGCCCTAACATGCACTGTATGAATGATGCACGAGCCTGTCGATCAAGGTGAAAATCTTGTTTCAGAGATCTTTGATCCTGGATGGGGTTTGTTTGTCATATGCCTGATCCTTGCTTCTTTGAACTGCCCTGTGCGGGTTTTCAGCTCAAATCTCCTTTTCTGGCTCCAAGGTGCCCATTTTGGGTTTTCGCCTTGAAACCCTCCTTTTCTTTTCTTTTCTTTTTTCTTTTTCTTCTCTCTTTTTCTTTTTCCTTTTTTAAGCATAATATTTTTTTACTGCATCAGAGTTTATTGGGTTTTTCAACTCTTTCCCGTCCATTTCTGCTAAGATCAATGCTCCTCCAGAAAATGCTTTCTTGACGACAAACGGTCCTTCCCAATTGGGTGTCCATTTTCCTCGAGAGTCTCTATGGTTTGGCAAGATCTTTCTGAGCACCAAATCTCCTTCTCTAAATTCTCGTGGGCGCACTTTCTTGTTGTAAGCTCGCATCATCCTCTTTTGATACATTTGACCATGGCAGATGGCCTTCAATCTTTTTTCCTCGATGAGATTTAACTGGTCATATCGTGCTTGTACCCATTCCGCATCATCTAGTTTTACCTCGTTTAGAATCCGAAGTGAAGGAATCTCGACTTCGATAGGTAATACTGCTTCAGTCCCGTAAACTAGGGAGTATGGTGTTGCCCCGGTAGAGGTACGTATGGATGTCCGGTAGGCGAAAAGGGCAAAGGGTAGCTTCTCATGCCAGTCTTTAAAGGTGTCTGTGGTTTTTGATATGATCTTCTTAATATTTTTATTGGCTGCCTCGACTGCTCCATTCATCTTGGGACGATAAGCTGTAGAGTTATGATGCACTATCTGGAATTGCTCGCACACGCCAGCCACCATTGAATTGTTTAGATTGGAGGCATTGTCGGTGATGATCCTTTCTGGCATTCCGTATCGACAAATGATTTCTTTCTTTAAGAACTTGCAGACTGTTGTTCTGGTGATGCTAGCGTAAGAAACTGCTTCTACCCACTTGGTGAAGTAATCAATGGCGACAAGAATGAAACGATGCCCGTTGGAAGCCTTTGGGTGAATTTGCCCTATGACGTCCATTCCCCATGCGGCAAATGGCCATGGTGAGTTCATGGTATGTAAAGGCAGCGGTGGGGAGTGAATCTTGTCGGCGTATATCTGGCATTTGTGACACTTTTTGGCGTAATCAATGCAATCTCCTTCCATCGTGGACCAGAAGTAGCCATATCTCATTATTTTCCGGGCCATCGAGAAGCCGTTGGCATGTGTTCCACACAACCCTTCATGTACTTCGGCAAGAATAGTTTTTGCTTCTTGCGCATCGACACATCTCAATAGTACCTGGTCTTTTCCTCTTTTGTATAAAACTTCACCATCTAGGACGTACCCAGCTGCCATTCTCCTTATGGTCTTCTTATCATTCTCATTTGCTTCTTTAGGGTAATCTTGGAATTTGATATATTGCAAAATATCGTAATACCAGGGATTCCCATCTACTTCTTCTTCCAGGTTACAACAATGAGCCGGTATTTCAAAAATCTGCATCTCTATTGGTCTCATTTCGGCCTTCGTGCTTGCCTTAAACATTGCAGCTAAAGTTGCCAGAGCGTCTGCCATTTGATTTTCTTCTCTTGGTAGATAGGTGAAGCTGATTTTCTCGAATTCTTTGTTTAGCTCTTGAATCAAATTATAGTACTTGATCAACTTCGGGTCTCTAGTTTCCCATTCTCCTCGGAGTTGGTAAATCACCAAGGACGAGTCACCGAAGACTTGAAGTACTTTAATTCCTCTCCCGATAGCTGCAGTTAATCCCATGACACATGCCTCGTATTCTGCTGTATTGTTTGTGCAAAAGAATTCCAATCTACTCGTGAATGGGTAGTAGACATTTTCCGGTGAGATCAATATTGCCCCTATGCCATGGCCTAGAGCATTGGACGCCCCATCAAAGTAAAGCTTCCATGGATTCTCCTCTTGGGCGGCAGATTTTCCAGTTGTGATACACATCAAGTCTTCGTCTGGGAATTTGAAATTCAGGGATTCATAATCATCAGATGCACGGCTTGCTAAGAAGTCAGCTATGGCACTTCCTTTTATTGCTTTTTGATTAACGTACACAATGTCAAATTCTGACAATAGCATCTGCCAACGGGCCATCTTCCCGGTTAAGGCCGGCGCTTCCATCATGTATTTTAATGGGTCCATTTTGGATATCAACCAGGTGGTGTGATATAACATGTACTGCCTGAGTCTTTTTGTCGCCCAGACCAGAGCACAACACAACTTCTGTATTGACGGATACCGTCTTTCGCAGTCAGTGAACTTCTTGCTCAGGTAGTAGATGGCCCTTTCTTTCTTCCCGGATTCATCATGTTGTCCTAGGACGCACCCCATCGAATTTTCATAGACTGTTAAGTATAAGATTAGTGGTCTGCCTTGCACCGGAGCTACCAAGATTGGAGGATTCACCAAATATTTTTTGATCTTCTCCAAAGCCTCTTGACATTCTGTGTCCCATACCCCTGGGTTGTTTTTCCGAAGCAGACGGAAAATAGGGTCGCATTTGTCGGTTAATTGGGAAATAAAATGTGATATGTAGTTAAGCCTCCCCAAGAAACCTCGGACTTCTTTTTGTGTTTGAGGGGGTGGAAGATTGTGGATAGCCTTGACTTTGTCAGGATCGATCTCGATTCCATTTCTACTGACCACAAACCCTAAGAGCTTTCCAGATGTAACTGCAAATGTGCATTTGGCGGGGTTAAGCTTCAATTGGTACTTTCTTAATCTTTGGAAGAGGTTTCTCAGATTCTGAATATGTTCTTCCTCTGTTTTGGACTTGGCGATCATGTCATCCACGTAGACCTCAATTTCATTGTGCATCATGTCGTGAAAGAGGGTCACCATAGCCCTCTGATAGGTTGCCCCAGCGTTTTTTAGCCCGAAGGGCATTACTTTGTAACAAAATGTGCCCCATTCAGTTACGAATGTAGTCTTCTCCATGTCTTCCGGGTGCATTTTTATTTGATTGTATCCCGAAAACCCATCCATGAAGGAGAACCATGAATGCCCTGCCGTATTGTCAACCAGGGTATCAATGTGAGGTAAAGGAAAATTGTCCTTCGGGCTTGCTTTGTTGAGATCCCGGTAATCTACACACATGCGAACCTTCCCGTCTTTCTTTGGTACTGGAACTATGTTAGCAACCCATTCGGAATACTTGACCACCTTCAAGAATCCTGCGTCAAACTGTTTTTTTACTTCATCCCTGATTTTTAACAACATATCAGTTCGCATTCTTCTAAGCTTTTGTTGGACTGGCCTATAATCAGGTTTTATCGGTAGTTTGTGTACTACGATATCTGTGTTCAGCCCTGGCATATCCTGGTAAGTCCAAGCAAATATATCTTTGAATTCTTGAAGTAAGACTATCAGATCGTGCCGGGTTTTGCTAGCAAGAGTGGTGCCGATTTTTACTTCTTTTTTCTCTTCATCAGTTCCCAAATTGAGAATCTCCACTTCTTCTCGGTGAGGCAAGATTTGCTTTTCTTCACTTTCCATCATTCTGAGCAATTCGTTTGGAATTTCACAATCTGTTTCATCCTGTGTCTCATCGGACTCTTCCAGACACAAAGGTAACTCGAATTTCACCTCTATGTCAGATTCGAAATCATTCATACAGGGAACGGTCTGGGCCCTGCATAGCGTCATAAGAAGGATATTTGGAAAGGGAAATGTGTTTGGGTGAAATGAATGGTAAATGAAATGAATAATAAAAACAAAAAATAAAATAAAATAAAAAATGAACAAATAAATGCCCACCAGACGGATAGGAATAAATGATAAATACGCGGACTAGATGATATGTTTGCCATTTAAAAGGGTGGAAACGAAATCATCTTATTGAATTTAAAAGCAGGTTAACATAGTTGCCCTTTACAGAAGATCCCTAATGCCTGTGGGCCACGACAGTAGGGGTTGTTTGAGGCATTACTCTGTTTCTTTCTTAAGGGTTACAGGCAAGTCGAAGCAGCTCCAATTATCAAGTGATTCCCCCGGAAAACAAGGACGAATTTCCATTAGGAACTTGCTACTGCTTTCACTATCGGATATCACATTGATGGACATTCCTTCAAGCCATTCATTAAATGCTTCTTCTTCATTGAGCATGTTGCTTTCCCGGTTTGCTTCTTGTATCTTTTGTTCGGCGTTGATAATTCCCCCAGACACAAAGGTGTCTTTGAGATGGGGAAAAGTCATGGGTTTCCATGGGATGGCCATTCCTTTGAACCTGGCTCTCCTCCTTTCTGCTTCCTCTTTATATTCCTCCCTTTTTTGCAGTATACTGGGCTTGTGGCCTAATCCATGTTTGCCCTTCTTGAAGATGACCTTCGTTGCTCGTAGTCTTCCTTGCAAATTCTTCCCCAAACCTTTTCCAACTTTACCTCCTTTTCCAAAAGTCTGCTTGACGGCCATTTTTGTGCAGTTAGACAGCCTGGGACATGGGATCCTGCATCCTTCTGTGACAAAGGTTGCATTGATGAATTCTAAGGCCCGAAAAGCACATTCTACGGCCTCTTCGTTTGGTGGGACATAAGGGGCATCAGATGTGACCGAAGCTATGATTTCCTGCTCTGCTTCGACACTCACCAATTTTCCTTCGGTTATAAATTTCAGCTTTTGATGTAGGGATGAAGGAACAGCGCCAGCTGAATGAATCCAAGGTCTTCCCAACAAGCAATTATACGTTGGGCGGATGTCCATCACCACGAATTCAATGACATACTCTGTCGGCCCGATTAGCAATGGTACTTCTATTTTCCCCACTACTTCCCTTTGAGTCCCATCAAAAGCCCTCACAGAGCTGTGGCAGGGTTTAAGATGGGAACTATCTATAGGTAGTCGTTGTAAAGTTGTCATTGGTAACACATTCAGTGCAGACCCGTTGTCAATGAGTACCCCGGGCAAGACGTATCCCTTGCAGTGGGTGGTAATGTTTAAAGCCTTGGTGGATCCCATACCTCCATCTGGGATTTCGTCATCACTGAACGTGATGTAATTATCTGCAGCGATGTGCCCCACAATACGGTCTAGCTTGGCCACCGAGATGTTTTCCGGAACGAAAGTTTGATTTAAAACTTTCATTAAAGCATCGCGATGCTTTTCTGAACTTAGCAACAGCTCAAGTACTGTAATCCTTGCTTGTTGTTTTCGCAGCTGCTCCACAACGTTGTACTCACTATGTCTTAGGAATCTCAGAAACTCCTGTGCTTGAGCCTCCGTCACGGGCTCGTTGATCTTCACAGGGGGATCTTCACCAAATACCTTCCCCTGTTCGGTCATAGCGTCATTGTTTTGACCATTAGTCTCCTTTATTGCCCCCGATGGGAGGCACCTGCCACTTTTAGTGAAATGGCCTGCTTCATTTATAGCTTCGGTTCCTTCTTCCGTCTGTTCCTGCCCTTGCGTTGTTCGAGCATTATCGGATGCAAGTCCTTCACGATGCATTGCAGAATTTTGTGATACGGATATATTGGCTGTATAATTCCAAGGAACCTTCCTCGTATCCTTAAATAGGAAAGGGGTCGGAGCCGAAATTATGAGTTTCGGGGTCGCCTTTGAACTTTCCCCTTGAGATGAACTCCCTTCATTTGATCTGGATATGACATATGGTCTACCTACCCCGTATTTAGCCTTGGGGTGATCTGACGCACAGACGTCCCATTCCTTCTTTCCTTCAATTTCCTCAAAGAATTCAATTTCTTTGTTGTCCATCATTCTCTGGACCACCTGTTTGAACTTTTCACACTGTTGAATTTTGTGCCCTCTTTCTTGATGAAATTCACAGTAAGGCTCACATCCTCCCTGCACTAGTTCCATGCCCCGATCTATTAATCGAGCCGTACACAGCTGCTGAAATACCCATTGAAGAGGGGACCTGACTTCTGCAATTTCCATTTTAGCCTTCTTATTGCCTTCATTTTCAATAGCATTCACACCACGACCTCCATGGTTTGGTAAAGGATTGGCAGCCATGTTAGGTTCATCAAACGATAACACTCCTGTGTTTATCAGATTTTGAACGACCTTCTTGAAAGAAAGGCAGTTTTCTATCGAATGACCAGGGACGCCGGCATGATATTCGCATTGAGCCTTCTCATCATACCAGGCAGGAAAAGGGGGCTTGTATGGAGTGACATAATATGGTCGGACTAGGTCAGCCTTATGCAATTGTGAATACAATTCGGCATAGGACACCGACAATGGGGTAAATGACATTTTCTCTCTTTCTTTCCTAGTAGTTCTCTCTTCCCTTTTACTCGAGCCTTGTGTATTTCCAGCAGAAGTCTGGGGCTGCGAGATGGTGAGGTTTGCTGGAGCGCAGTAAGTACTGGTGGCGTTCACCTCGTTGTCCTTCTTTTTGTAATTTCTCCTGGCATTTTCCCCATTGTCAATTCTCCCACTTTTTATTGCAGCTTCAATTGATTCCCCTGTCCTTACTAAATCCACGAAGGCTTGAGTGGTATTGTTTATCAAGCGGTCAAATAGCGCCCCTCTCAAAGTGTTTACGAACATAAGGGTGATCTCATACTCAGGGATGGGTGGTTGAATCTGAGCAGCGACGTCACGCCATCGTTGGGCATACTGGCGTAAACTTTCATTTGGTTTTTGTTCCATACCTTCTAGCATGATTCGGTTTGGGGTCATGTCCGTTACATGCTTGTACTGTTCAATGAATGCCTTCGAGAGGTCTTTCCATGATTTGATGTTTGCCCGGCTCAATTGTGTGTACCAGCGAATAGCTGACCCAGTCAAGCTATCTTGAAAGCAATGAATTAACAGCTTCTCGTCTTTTACGAAGGCAACCATCTTCCTTATATACATAGTTATGTGAGCCGATGGGCAGGTAGTCCCATCATATTTATCAAAATCGGGAGTTTTAAACTTTGGTGGGAGGACCAGGTCCGCGACAAGGCTTAGATCGTTGGCCTCGTTTTCTTGCTCATCCCTTTCGTGCATGGAATGGAATTTTTCTTCAAGAAAACGAAATCTCTCTTCGTATTTCTTTTCAACCTCTGCCCTGATCCGTTCTACTATGTTCAGGTCCGGTATTTCTTCATCTTGGCCCACTTCCATGTCGACATGTTGGCCCGTGGGTCCCCCAGCTGGGTGTTCAATCGACACACCAGCGGTATTAATGTATACTCTCTTTTCAGGAGCCGGCGGGCCGGGTCGAACCCTTGCATGAGATACAGTTTCCCCAGTTTCTTCGCCAGTGTTATCAGGGACTTTCATCTTGCCGGTCACTTTTTCTAGTAGAGCGGTTATTTGATTCATTATTACAGCTTGAGATTGCGCAATTTGGTCCGTGATATTTTGTTCAGCCCTATTGACTCGGGTTTCGAGGTCCTTTTGACCCTGTTCCAAGCTGGACACTCTGTCTTCCATTTCTTTGGTTCGAAGGCGGGTACCGTATTTGTGCGGTATGATTGCTGCCATATTATTTTCTCACGATTAAATATTGTCATTTTAACCATTAAATGCAATGTGTAATATGATAATGATGCATGAGAATGGATGTAATGGGGGTGTTGATTCTTAGAACAGTCCTTAGAAAGACTTTTATTTAGTAGAAAAGGTTTGCATTACAAAAGTACTAGTAACGAGTTACAGATAATGGCTCGCTTCTGCGCCTACCACTGTCACTTCCTGAAGTAGAGCCCGGACTCGAGCTCCTAGATCCGTATTCGGGTTGATGAGTGTATGTAGTTCGGCTGCAGCTCTTGCTAAGTTTTGGATGTAGTGAGCGACTTCCCGTGCATGCGTCATAACATCCATCATAGCTCTATGTTGGTCTCTGATCAGTTGGCCTGCCTGTTGGAGCCCCCAAACTATCCGGCTATTGTCTTCCTGAATGGCACCTTCGAATGAAGCAAGTTGTTCCCTGCACCCCTGTAAGGCTGCCTCTAACTCAGTCACCCTTGCCCTCAGTAGTTCGTTTTCTTGTTGGGCAAAGTCCAAAGCCATGTAACCTTGGTTTTGATCGTTCATGAGCCCTTCTACTTGAGCCACGAGCTCTCCGTTTGTTATGATTAGATCTTGATTCAGGGCCTGGCTAATGATGAGTTCTTGAGTCATTGCGTTTAACTCGGCCACTTTCTGCTCGGTCAAAATTTGGCTATCCTGGTAAGCTATTCCCGATTGTGTCAACTGAGCCACCAAGTTCTGAATCTGTTCCTCGCTAAGGGCCAATTTCTGTTGAGCAGCCTCCAGCTCCTTATTCTTTTTCATGACATGCTTCTGACTCGCTTCATATTTGCGGGCATAACCATCAGATTTCTTCCTTGCTGTTACTAATTTGTTGGTTAATTCTCTGGCAGTAGTTCCCAATCCATTTCTTCTCAAGTTCTGTTTCAACTCCACCCACTCATGTCTTAAGTCTTCATGTTCTTCTTGTAGCGCTTTCTTTTCTTTTAGCAATTTCTCCCCTTGGTTTTTATATTTGTCTGTATCGACCGATGCTAAGTAGTTTGCAGATTCTAATTCAGAAATTCGCTTTTCCAAAGCTTGTACTTCTCTTTGATGGGCTCTTCTAGCCTTTTCCAGGTCGGTGGGGGCATCTCTCATGTGTTCTTCCAAGGGTCGGACATTCGCCTGATTCGATCCTGGAAGGTTGTCATTAACACGGGTAGTCCTCCAGTGCTCGTAAGCAGAAGTGAAAGGTGTTCCATCGTTATATATTTCAACTTTGTATAGATTTCTCCAAGCACGGCTCATCTTCAGGACCTGAGCCTTGTAGCCATTACCTTCGTGTGGAAAGCTAACAGTTTCTAAACCATGTGTCACAGGGATGAACTGCATCGAGCCAAATTGGCGTGATACTAGTAGTGGGCAATAACCGGTTCCTCCCCATACTCCTGGCAGTGGTACCCAATCATACTCCCCACAACGGTACAGAAAATCCTCTATAATAAGCCACGGGACTTTCCATTTGACCATCTCATCCTGGAGGTCGCGGAATGCTGCTATCCACTGTTCTTCTGTCATGGCTTCAGCTTGGTATTCTTTCAAGAAAACCTTTATAGGTGAATAGTTTGTCATGCACATTTGTATGAAAATTTCAGGTCCCAGAAATGACTACGAATCCAGATTTCTAGGAGCGGAACACAACACAAAAATCTGTTTCCCTTTCCCTTGCGGCATATAGTCAGTGATCTGAAGGTTTCTGCTAGAATGGTCGGGGCCGGATTGATCCCCTTTTTCAGCTTGACGAACATGTCGGTTGTTGCATAGTCTATATGCCCTCGTGTTTTGGGGAATATGACTAACCCGTAGATGCCGTAGGCGAACAACTGCCTTCTTTTGGGTGGATCGGGATGTAGCTGGATCAACTCCCTGATGTGCCTCCAAGCTATGCAATCACTGTTCCCTGGCTTTGTGATTTTACCTTCAAACCAACTCCCACTCATTCCAGTGACGTCCCTTAAGTTTTCCACAAAAGGGCGCAAGTCCCTGGGCCTTGTGTAGACTTTTCCTTCTTTTGTCCCCGGGCAACGGAGTAGTGACGTATATTCTTCTATGGTAGGTGTCATATCTATCTTTCCGAACGTGAAACAATTATACCCCGGATTCCAGAATTGAGTCAAGGCTCGAAATAAATGCTTGTCACTCTTTACACTTAACAAAAGGGCTATGTCTCCAAACTCTCTTCGGAAGTCTCGCTTCATCTCTTGATCCCAACCTTGCCATATTTCTTGTAATTCAGCCGGATTATTTTGAGTAGAAACGATTGCCGTATCTCCGATGACTTCTGATACATGTCCTATTTTCAAGCTGTCCCCTTTTTCCATGTGCATTCGTTCGGACCAACCCCATACATCAGCATTCTCGCTTTTGGTAATATTGATCCTTTCTCCCATTCTTAAATGCCCTCTAAAACGGATGTTCTTTAGATCAACACCTATGTATGCAACATGATGCGAGTTGTATGCAGATGAGAGAAAATAGAAAAGAAAAGAAAAACAAAAAAGTAAGTCAGTATCGCATAATGGATAGATTATACAAAATGAAGGTGATAAACGTATTGTTAAATAAGACAGAAAAATTGAAAGCACATACAGAAGAAGTAAGTTTAAATGGACCTAGATTTACCTTGACTGTGCTTCGGCATGGTTCTTAGGGTTTAGCTTTATGGCTTAACTATATGCAGTTTGAATCTAGAGTAAAAGGGTACTCGAACTGTCGCAAGGACATCGATTCGAGGGATCGCGACCAGTATACTATACGAGAACGAAGCTCTACGGAGTATACTGACCGGATCCTGGGAACAAATTACAACACCATACGGAAGTGGCAACTTCACGAGGCGAAGTAATTATTCCCACCTAAGGGTTCATGATGACAAAAACATATATCAAACATCGCATACTCAAACAAGGTTGGAAAATCATTAATTAAATTGGGCCGAAATTTTAAATTTTTTTAATGAATTCAATACGAACCGAATCTAAGGCTCGACCCTCTTTTTTTTGTTTAAAAAAAACAAAAAGTTTCTCCCCAGCGGAGTCGCCATGCTGTTGCGACTAAAAAATCGGGAGTGTGCCTTTTCTTCATTTTATAAAATCGGTCTCGAGTAACATTTTAAAATACTAAAATTTCCTTTTTAATAATTTATTGGAGTCGCCACCGATCGTTCAAAAAAGATGAGAGGGTAGACCGGACACCAAAAATAAAACCAGAGATTCCTTTTAGAGAATTGGGTTCGGGAGTCGGTTACGGATGGGGAAGGATTAACACCCCCACACCGCCCAAAATTGGTACCTAACGGATCGTATTGTATTTATTAGAAAATCTTAAAATTTCGGCCCAATTCAATTAATGACTTCCAAATGCATGATCGCACAAGATATAAAACCGTACCCAGTCCGCGATATCAAGAAGATGACGCCCAAATGATTGGGACGACACTCCCAATAGAATATCGGGATTATGAGCACTATTTTTACGTATTTTATATAACAGATAAATATGCTAACTCAAAGAATCAAAAAAATGAATTTAAATGAAATAAAACTATAAAATGGAATCAAAAGGACAAAATTGAAACTTAAAAGAATTATGTGCAACAAATATAAAACATGAACTGAAATTAAATGAAAATAAAAAAATAAAAAAATAAGGGCAGATATGAAAATAAATGGAAATAAAGTGCAGAAATAAAACATATAAAAGACTGAAATTAAATAAAAAAGAAAGAAAGGCGCAGAAATTAAATAAGCAAACTGATTAGGGGTCCAGGGGGTAATTATCCCGTCATAATTTGAATTAATTATTAATCAGGGTCCAGATTGCAAGGTGGGAACGAATAACAAGGACCTGGGGTGTAATTTTACCATGCGGAATGGCCTCTTGCGTAGTTTCCTTTGGGCGGAGGGACTTATAACGCAATTATACCATTTTAAAATATTTAGTTAATATATAATCTAATCTAAAAAAAAAACTGGTTCATTTTACCATCTTCTAAAATAAAAACCCTAGAGATCCTCTCCACTTTCTCATCTCCTCCGGCGCCGCACTCCATCGCCGGCCGCCGCTAATCGGCGCCGGCGAGCCTAAACCACCTCTTTTTTTTTTTTTTTTTAAAACCGAATCCCGTTTCATATTTATCCCCAAAGCTCTCCTTTTCTTTTTATTTGACACTTAGACTCCATGCGATACTTATCTTACCACTCACCATGCATGACCGTTTGAAGGACCGGCGGCCGGATATCGGGATATGACGAGAAGGTTTGAAAAAGGTAACCCCTTTTATGTTTATTTTTGTATTTTCGAAATAAAAAAAAATATGAAACCGAAAAAAAAAAAATACCTCTGAACTTTCTCTATTTCACTTGCTTGAAGAGTAAAAAAAAAACTCCTTTTACATTTTACATTCACCGATTTATAATAGGATTTACAATCATGTTTTTTTTTACTAACTTCTGACATATTCTGCTCTATTTGGATCAACTTGCGAATGGCGGTGGCATCGTGGCCGTTGGTGTCGCGGAGATGAACGGTCGGATTCAGATCTGAGATGAACGACCGAGATGAGGCGCGTGGCTTACACGCGCGCGTGGAAGCTGAACAGTTGGCGCGTGTGGCACACGCGCGATCCGAGTCTCTCCTGTTCTCGATCCTGACCGTTGGATCGAATCTTGATCCAACGGTTCTGATGCATCCTACAGATGTTGGGAAAGTCAAAAGTCAGAGTCTATTTTTTTTACTAATATTTTGTATATATTATTTTTTATTTTTGTATATTTTTAAATTTGGGTCTTTCATGGGCCCTTTGATATGTAATGGACTCTAAATTGTTATTTATTATTTTTTTATTCATTATTTATTCATTTAATTATCAATAAAATATAATAATAACAACAATAATAAATAAATAGATAGAATGTGAAGGGGAAAAAAATTAGTGTTTACAATGATATATAAATGTTTTTATATCATATCTATCTCATAATCTAATATATATCCAAAATTTTGATATATCTCAAAACATAGTTAAATATCTCGATGTAAAACTCATATATGCAACATAACCACTAATAGTTTCATAGATAAAAAAAAAAAGATTATATCTCCCCAAAATAATTATCTCTCATAATTTTAAAGTTTAAGACCTACCTATATTTATATAATCAAATACTTGGTCATCAAAAAATTTTATTCCATAAGACTTCTTCCCTAAACATATATATTTACTAATTAAATAAACCTAATTATCAACTACTAGATTTACAATAAAATCTAATTTAATTACTAATTGAAATTCGATTTAATATATAACATTATGAATTATTAATATATTAACAATTTAATAATATAAATTTTAAATACAATTTCAAAAATACGCAGTAACTTCATAGAACTTTTATTTAAAGGAGTTGAAAATCCTTAGAAGTGTTGTTCATGGAGCATTCCTTGTTGGGTTCATGGAGTGAGATTAATTTTTCAAAATCAATTATCAAAATTAGATAAAATCGAAACAAAAGCGATCAAATTTATGGTTTACCACCGATAAGTGTCTGGTGCACTAGTAAGACACATTGCTCTCCTAAGGAGAGGACTCGGGTTTGAACCTTGGAGAAGATAATATTAGGAGAGACAACCACGAATTCCGAACATAGACACCATAAAATGAACATGGAATTATAAAAAAAAAAATTATGGTTTATCATTCAGGTCATGCAACAAGGAAGACGTAGCTTCCGCAGGTGGTTCAGGGATCAGCAAGCCTCCAACTGGGGCACCTCGACAAATTTTGGCCATACGATCGACAACCACAGTGGAATTCTGGTGCACATGACGAATCTCAATATACCATGGAAGACAAAAAAAAAAACTGTTGACAAATCAAGGTTAGATCCGAATAAACCGAATAAAAATAAAATAAAATTTTATTCAATAAATTTAGAATAAACGAAAATACAAAAATAATAAAACAGATTCTAAAACAAACGCAAAACCGAGTGATTGAGGCATGCACGAACACAGTTTTCCTTAAGACAGATTCGACCATTCCGGGGTGCTAGAGTCGTTTGATCGTCGGTCTCTCATGATACAACAGTCGAATAGAATTCTATAACAATCTCGAGCCTTCGACTATTGACACGCGTCGTTTTCGCGTCAAAATAATTCCTTATTCTCAATTAATAAATAAAGGAAGTTAAATGTAGTAAAAGAGAAGTAAGGGTCGATCCCACAAGGACTAAGAAAACTTCATGATTTATGTTCTCTTGATCGGTGAGTCAGGAAGAGAGTTGAATGATGTTTAAATAGAAAAGTGGGTGATTTGTAGAATTTAAGTAAAAATAAATATTGTAGAGAATATTAAAAAGAAGTGAATTCAAATAAAGATTAGCTTCGGGCTTTTGCTTTGACTCAATTTCCTCAGATCATCGGAAAAGGTTTTTACTTCAGGATTCACGTCGGTTACTTGCCTACAAGGATCAATCCTTGAGACTTGTTTTTTCTCTCCGGTAAACCGATAATCTAAAATCAATTTTTAGATTCCAGTTTTCTGGTTAGATTAACCGTGGCTATCGCTGTTAAAAATAAATAGTTTTAAAGTTCTTGGAAAAACCCGACTCGGATGTTGTTTCAATATCAACAGTTCCGATCTCAATTTTCTCTTAGTAATCAATTTACAAAGTGTGTTCCCAGGAAGTCGAATGTGCTTCAATAGCCAATCCTTCCTCCCACATATTTAACCAAAAACAACATCCTAACCAAAGTCAATCTTTAGTTTTGAAATCGTTTTGATTTTGAAAGTAAGCTTAGAAAACCGAGAGAAAAAACCTGAAGTTACTTAAGTATTTTTCATCCCTCACGTTGAAATCGAGTCATCGCTTTAGCCTTTGGCTATGAAAAAAAATTTATTAAAATAAAATTTTCTAAGAACAAATAAAAACTAAGAACAAGAGATGAAAGATGTTTTTTTGAAGCTTACCCCAAGGGGTATTTATAGCTTCCTAAAACACTAAAAAAACTCTTAAAATGATAAGAGATAATCCTAAAATATTTAAAATACAAGAGATAATTCCTAAGTAATAATAAATAAATCCTAAAATGTTTAAATTTAAAAATAAAAGATAATCCCCAAGCTTTAATCCAAATCTCGGCTGATAAGTGATCTGGAACGCGGGTGATAAGCTATCATGCGCTGCTGACATCATCTTCTAGAAGCCTGCTGACGTGTCGTCGAGTCAGCGCATTCATGCCCCAATTCATGCCCACTAATCCAACCATGAATCCAGAAAACTTGCAAAATCCAGCATTTTTAGCACATTTTCCAGAATCTGCTGCCCTGCACAGAAAAGAACAGAAAATCACTAGCTAAACATCTTAAAACAACTAATCAAGGAGTAATTATTAATAAAATAATGTATAATTTAAGCACTAGTCAAATTCCCCCTCACTTATTTGATACTTGTCCTCAAGCATTTCTCAATTAGCATGCTAAAAACCTTAGGTTGCCAACTCCAATTTCATAGAATTCCCAAGATCTCTTAAATAAACTAAATCAAGTAAATGTTGAAATTTAAGACCAATCAATCATGACATAATCAATTAAGTGTAAATTTCCAAGGCATTTCAATCATCTATCAATTTCAAAGAATACAAGACTTAGCTCCTCACATGATTCACTATTTTCGCTCAAGTGTTTCGGGTGAAAGAATCGCTCAAGCCTAAACTAATCGACTCATTACCATAGGCTTGTAACTAGATCTAATCTCCACTACTTAATAAGAAAATGATGCAAAAATCAAGAGGACTTTAAAATGGGTTGTAACGGGGTTAAGGTTCGGGTAGTATAAGGGCCGAAAATGAGGTTTAAAATTCAAGGCAAAGAAAAAGATTATCTCAAAGAATTATTCGAAGGGAAAAAGGAAAACAAAAAAAATCAAATGACATCATTTTTTCATTCGAACTGTTTTTCTTTTTTTACTTTTTTTTCGAAGCAAACTTTTTCTGTTTTTTTTTCTTTTTTCATTTTTTTTCATTTTCACTGTCCGAACAGTATATTCAAATCGAACAACATATTCGGACTGCACTGCACAGTTCTGTAATTTTTCTGCACTGCATTTTTCTGCATTGTTCAAACAAAACTGCACTGATTTATTTTTCTGCACTGTGTTTTTTTTTGCACTGTTCGAACCAAACTGCACTGATTTATCAAAGTGTTTTTTTACACACTGCACTGTTTTGTTCAATTCGAATCTGATTTTTTTCTTCTTTTCTTGCTTCAAAATAACCTTAACTTTGTCTGAAAAGTGTGAAAAAAGAGTGAAAAAACAGAAAATTGGTTTGGGTTAAATGATGTGGTAAACAAAGAAAATGACAAGGCTCAAAAATTAGTTCACCAAGGGAAAAATAAATAAAGGGTAGGCCATTTTTGGGAGAGAAAAAGGTTTAATCCTAATGTCTCTATCATATTAAAGCATCATAATCAAAATGTGTAGTCTCAACAAGTATCGAGTTACAAGTTCTAGAATGCAATCGATTAATTCGGCACACTCAATTGAAACAAAGAGCAAGAATAAAAGATATGCTCATTAAGCTCAAAACTCACATGAAAGGTTTATTGAACTAAGTCATGCATCCAATTCAATCAATAAATTCATGAAATTACCAAGAAAAATTTATATCAATTAGTTATGTCATGCTATCTTACATCCTAAATTCAACAAGAACGGGATTCAATTCACAAAGAAACACAAAGAAATTAAATCAAACAAGAGATTGGCAACCAAGATTATCAACAATTCCAACCAAGAAATAGCTCAATTTCAATCGCAAATCATAAGTAAGAAAAATAATTTAACACAAATTCTACCCCCTCACTTAGTCATTTTGTCCCAAAATGCATATCAAAATTAAAAGAGAAGGAAAGTAAGAGCTCCCTGAAATAGTTGCGGTGGCGCTATCCTTTGACGATCTCTAAGGATGATGGGTGTCGGGCGGTTGTGGCAGGCTTGCTCTCGAGTGTAGACCATGGCGGCGGTTGAACGGGTTGGTCAAAGGTTGAGGTTGTAGAAGAAGAATTGTGACTGGTTAGCTAGGTTGAAGGAGATGAAAATGATAGTTTGGTGGGAGGAACATTTTAACGAAAATAAAGAGAGAAAAGAGGCGATGGGTTATCACGTTTGATAAGGGGATAAAATTTAAATATAGGTTTTTAAAAAAAAGTTTCAAAAAAAATTTAAAAAGGTTTTCAAATTTAAAAACGTGATAAATTTTTTCCATTTTTTAAAATTTTTCCTTTATCAAATGTGATAAAAAAATTTATTTTAAAATAAGGATAAGAGATGTGTTTTAAAAATTAAGAGAAAAGTGTTTTTGGATTGGGATAAGATGATAAGCCATGGTCCAAGAGATTTGCCACCGTGTTTTAAATTCCTACACATATTCAACCAAAAATTTGATTAGCAAGGGATTATCAGAAAAATAAAATAAGATTAACATTAGATATAAATTTAAATAAACTAAAGTAGCAAAATAAAATAAAGAAACAAATATATTTGATTAAAATAAATAAATTATAACGAAAGGAATAAATGGGTTGCCTCCCATTAAGCACTTTATTTAACGTCGTTAACTCAACAACCTGGTCATAGATCAAAACAAACTTTAATCAGTAACTTTGCCGAAGTCCCCGGCAACGGCTCCAATTTGACACGCGTCGTTTTCACGTCAAAATAATTCCTTATTCTCAATTAATAAATAAAGGAAGTTAAATGTAGTAAAAGAGAAGTAAGGGTCGATCCCACAAGGACTAAGAAAACTTCCTGATTTATGTTCGCTTGATCGGTGAGTCAGGAAGAGAGTTGAATGATGTTTAAATAGAAAATGGGGTGATTTGTAGAATTTAAGTAAAAATAAATATTGTAGAGAATACTAAAAAGAAGTGAATTCAAATAAAGATTAGCTTCGGGCTTTTGCTTTGACTAAATTTCCTCAGATCATCGGAAAAGGTTTTTACTTCAAGATTCACGTCGGTTACTTGCCTACAAGGATCAATCCTTGAGACTTGTTTTTTCTCTCCGGTAAACCGATAATCTAAAATCAATTTTTAGATTCCAGTTTTCTGGTTAGATTAACCGCGGCTATCGCTGTTAAAAATAAACAGTTTTAAAGTTCTTGGAAAAACCCGACTCGGATGTTGTTTCAATATCAACAATTCTGATCTCAATTTTCTCTTAGTAATCAATTTACTAAGTGTGTTCCCATGAAGTCGAATGTGCTTCAATAGCCAATCCTTCCTCCCACATATTTAACCAAAAACAACATCCTAACCAAAGTCAATCTTTAGTTTCTGAAATCGTTTTGATTTTGAAAGTAAGCTTAGAAAATCGAGAGAAAAAGCCTGAAGTTACTTAAGTATTTTTCATCCCTCACGTTGAAATCGAGTCATCGCTTTAGCCTTTGGCTATGAAAAAAAACTTTATTAAAATAAAATTTTCTAAGAACAAATAAAAACTAAGAACAAGAGATGAAAGATGTTTTTTTAAGCTTACCCCAAGGGGTATTTATAGCTTCCTAAAACACTAAAAATACTCTTAAAATAATAAAAGATAATCCTAAAATATTTAAAATACAAGAGATAACTCCCAAGTGATAATAAATAAATCCTAAAATGTTTAAATTTAAAAATAAAATATAATCCCCAAGCTTTAATCCAAATCTCGGCTGATAAGTGATCTGGAACGCGGCTGATAAGCTATCACGCGCTGCTGACATCATCTTCTAGAAGTCTGCTGACGTGTCGTCGAGTCAGCGCATTCATGCCCCAATTCATGCCCACTAATCCAACCATGAATCCAGAAAACTTGTAAAATCCAGCATTTTTAGCACATTTTCCAGAATCTGCTGCCCTGCACAGAAAAGAACAGAAAATCACCAGCTAAGCATCTTAAAACAACTAATCAAGGAGTAATTATTAATAAAATAATGTATAATTTAAGCACTAGTCAACTATAACCAGAAAATACTATGCAATTTTTGAAGAAAGAAAACAATTTTGGTTGTGTTTTAAAACTGAAAACTGCTCATGTATTTATAGGAAAAAAAATTAGGGCAAACATGAGAAAATATTATACCGATTATACCCCTAATCGGATAACATGAGTGGGCTGCAAGCAAGAATTTAAATATGATATTATCCCTTTAATTTTTGAATAAAATTTGCTATCCAAAAGGAAAAACAATTCGAACGTGGTAAAATATTTACAAGTCCACGTAAGGCCCGACCGGTATGGACATTCGCGTCATCAACGTCATGCAGGTAGACTCCAACCCTAATGAGAATGGATTATAATGTGAGTGTATGCATATAAACACCTCTCACTCCATTTATCCCATCAATGTGGGATTGGAGTTTCTCCTTTACTTTTTTATTTTCATCCACCCTACTTTGAGTATTAATTTCTCATTCATTACTCGTCCGTTTTGAGCTTATGAGGTTGTAACACCCGAGTTTGGGGGTCGGGTGGAAATAATATTTAAATAACATTTTGGGTTTCGGTTTATGATTAAATAATATTATATATTATTTGGACCTTGTGTCTTTCTTTATTTTCAAAATAAACATTTTATGTTGGGACTAAATTGAAACGAAACTAAAATGTCATGGATTTTAAAGTAAGGGAGAGTTGCCATCTCATTAATGGCACTATTGTAATTTCAAGCCCTTGGAAATTAAAAACCCCTTTTTAATTTAAAACACCAAAAATTTCTCTTCTTCCCTCTTCCTTCTTCATTTCTCACGACAAAGAAGGGAAGCTTCTCCAAGTTCTATCCAACCTTCTTTTCTCTTTCATTTTGGCTCGAAATTGAAAGGTAAATACATCCCCATCTTGCTCTCATCTTCCTCTACTTGGAAGTACAAATAAATTTCATTTTCATCAATGTTTTAGAATTTGGGTTTTTCAAAGTTTTGGTTAAAGGTTGTGACTTTATGAGTTTTTATCAAGGCTTTTGGTTTATTTATGTTAGATATGTTGTTTGTGAATCAAATAGTCCAACATATATGATTTTTAGAGTATTTTAAATGAATTCCCGAAGTTGGGTATAAATGGGGTTTTTGGAGGGTTTTGGGTGAGTTTTGGGGGTTGTTTTAGGTGGGAATTGATAGCCCAATGGTAGTGCTATGGTTAGGGGTTGATTTGGGGTCATTTGTGGGTGCAATGGATGTTGGAAACATAGATTTTGGAAGGGGTAAGTGGGCTGTCCGAGATTGCAAAATAAGGGGTTTGGTGATGGCTTGCAACATTATAAATTGAATTTGAATTGTGTTCCGGGTTGGTCTTTTGATGTTGGGCTGATTTGGAATTGTTTGAAATGTGTTTGAGGTTGTTTAGAAGCAGGAATTTGTGTTGGAGAAGCCTCGGGAAGAAATCCGGAAATTTGAGGGAGGTTGCTTGCTTGGCTTGGAGCTTAGAAGCTTAGGTGAGTGGTTAAATGTTTTTAAAATGGTTTTGAGTTTTTGGTTCAAGCATGTGAACCTAGGATGGGCTTGGTAAACTCACCTAGAGTTGGGATTAGAGTGGTAGCCTAATCCCAAACTTTGATTAGAGACTTTGGTTGCACTCTTTAATGGTTGTATATGCCTTGTGTTAAATTGGGATGGTGTTGATTATGTATATGTTGTATACATGTATGTTGAGGCATGTTTGATGCATTGTTATATGCATGTTGATGATATGTATGATATGGTTATACACATGTGTAAAATATGATGTGATATGGTTGTTAATGATGTACATGTGGTGTTGTCATGTGAAATGAGATTATGAAGTTATTGTATGATCCGAGGATCATGGTGAGTACATGCTAGGCATGGAAATGTGGTTTGTGCATGACGGTAAGTCATGGTGAGAACGTGCTAAGCACGGAAGTGTTACGAATTAATATTGTGAAAGAGTAATGAAATGTGTAGTATTGGCACTAGTATGCTTGGGTACAAATGATCGATCATTAGGATGTTTAGTGTGCACACGTGAGTCAAAATGCGCGCGTGGTCTTGATGATGGTAGTCATCAAGATGGAGTACGGGTTCGCCCGGAAATCTTCTTATATATATATAGTCGGTGATGAGTGGAATCCCATCGACGGGCGTGAGGATGAGTGGAATCCCCTCCGCGTGAAATGAGGCGTGAGGATGAGTGGAATCCCCTCCGCGTGAACAGTGACGAGTGTAATCCCACCGTCAGGTAATGGTTGTGTTGTTGGATGTGAGATCCTACGGTTATCCGCGTATTCGAGTCATAGCTAGATGCCAATACAGATTGTAGTTTATGTTGCCAATATGTGATTAATTGTGAGCCATTGTGATTTGGGATGTGTTGCTAACATGGTTTAATATATGTGATTTCATGTGTTGTGGATTTAAACATGTTGAGCATGACATGGTATTGAATATATGTTCATGCATCATTTATAATTATGGCTCGTGTGGATCGGAGGTAAGATCATGCATTTTATCTTGGTTGTAGCTCGTGCTTGGACCCTGCATTGTCGAGGTTTGTTTTACGAGCTTACCCTCACTAAGCTTTTATGCTTACGCTCTCTTCTGTTCGACAATGCAGATAAATAGCTTGTGGGTGGCAAGGGCAAGGAAAGGTCTCCAAGCGTTGCTTACGGTTAGCTCAAGTATGATAGTTAAATTTAAAGATTGTAATAGTGAAGCAATGGGATAGGTGTCGTTGATTTGTGCTTTTGTTGGTTGTTTAGGAGTATGTTTAGACTGCTTAATTATGTCGTTTTGATTGGCTCGGTGATGCCATGTTTGGATTGTAATCCATGCCTAAATTGCTTGTTATGAATGTTAGCCATGTGCCTCTTGAGGTTGCCTTTGTGTTTAAACCTTGAAGTATGTGACTTGAATGCTTAAATGTCATCTTTGATTCAATTGCATGTCTTCCTTGGTGTATGTACATGTTGCGTGGTTGTATGGCTAAATAATGTCCTGTAAATGTTGTATGAATGTATGACTTGTGATGTCTTGCCTTGGTGTTTAGACTCGTCTTAATAATGTTGAAGCATGCTAATATAGTTGGGTTGCCTTAGGTTTAATTATTATAGAGTTGTAGGGTGTTTTGGTGGTGGTTTGGGGCACCCTTGTGCCTTAAAACAACCAAAATGGAGTCTGCAGACAGGGGCGTATCGAAACGGGTCACCCTATTTCGATACAGTCCCTTTGCTTTTGGCCAGCCGTTTCGGAACGGATAGGACTGTTTTGAGAAATTGACGAGATCTAGGTGTACCGAAACGAGTCCTTGGTGTTTCGAAACGGTCAAATCTCGTTGACCACGAGAAGTTGACCGTTAGGGTCGTTTCGATACGGGTCACCCCTATTTCGAAACGGTCACCCTATGGTTGACCCTGGCCTGTTGACTAAGTCAAGGCGTATCGAAACACCCTAAGGGCGTTTCGATACGGCCTGCTGTAAAGGGCTAAAATGAGCTGTTTAATGTATCGTTTGATTGGTCGATGTTAAATTGTTTGCATATTCCGCTGTTGTGCTTCACATAGGATTTAATTATGCCTATAGACAAGATAAAGTAAAAAGTAAATTTTCTGGGTCGTTAACCGAAGGGGAACCTTAACGGGTTTCGCTTCGGTTTTCCCCGTGTGGCCCACTCGGATCGGTCATCAGACCAGACCGAGACGAGGGGGTTACATTTGTTGGTATTAGAGCCTAAGGTTACCAAGACCTTGGGCAGGTAAGTGGGGTAAGTCAAGTTCTTGCATTGAAATTGCACGGTGTTTACTTGCCATGTAAGCATGTTGCTTGTTATCCGTGAATGCTGTGATGTGTGGTTGTTTGATTGAGAATGTATGTTGTTCGATCATACGCATATGTTTGCTTGTTTAACAAGTATGCCTTGTTATATGCTTGGTTGAGCATGTATGTGTGTTGATTTGGTTGAAACATGCTTAGTAGAGTCCCATTGCTACTATTACATCGAAAAAGAGATTTTTAAGTGAGGGAAATCATACTTGAGCCACTTGGACCTATCCTTTGCTAACCCAATCTTGTATGTTTTACTGTTGATGTTGTTGTTGAATTAATTGCTTTTCGGTAAGTAGAAGTTGTAGTTCTAAAAAGGTGGACGATGTTGAGGTACAATTTGTCCGTTTGAGACGGTGTGTATGTGGGTTGATTCCTGTGGATGAGGGACGATGTGACCAACACTGGCATCAGTTGGTAAGAAGAAGTGAAGGCATATGAGTGGGAGTTAGAGTGGTGTCGATGTTTTAACAGATAAGCCCTTGGTACAGTAATAAGTTGTTTCCTCCAGTTGATTCTAAACCCGTGCTTTTGTATATCGATAGTGAGTATGCAAGTTTGAATGTGCCCGATAAGGTGTCAGAGGTAGGTATGAGTACCTTAGTTCTTTTGGGCGAGATCTAGGTAGGGGTCTCGTGTGAGTAATCTGAATTTCAGAAATGTTAGTTGGTGACCGTTGGGGTTCGGCCTATGATTTTAATGCAAGACAGTCGGTCAGTGTCCATGAATGGGAGCTAGTTTGTGTGATTGGGTCAGTGTACGTTGAGTTGTCTTCCAGCAAGCGGAAGAGATGAAGTCACTTCCGATATAGTTGAGCCGAGAAGGGAGTCTTGAGCTTTGACTCCAGGTTGTTTGTTAGGGGTAGAACAAGTTCAGCATGACTGTTTGTGTGTGTGATCAGAATTGAATCTTGAAGTTACGAGATGCTCTAAGAACATTTTAGAAGAGTCAGTTTTTGTTGAAGAACCAGTCTGAACACAAGAGGACCGAAGACTATCAGTTGTGTACATGTGAAGTTGCAATTTCCGCGGATACCTCCTTTTGTGTGAGCATGTAAGAAATTGGATATCTTTGTTGATACCTTAGATGTAAGGACACATGTGACTAGCCTTTTGGGAGATAGTAGTGATCAGAAAGATGTACAAAAGATGTTTGTTGGTAGTTCAGAGTTACTAGTTTCTAGTAGATGTGAAGTGATTGTCCTCCTACGGTTTCGATGTACCTTTTTGACATGGTTTGGCTTGTAGAGCACAAAGCTAGGATATACATTGAGACAGAGAGAGAATTGCCTTGAAGTCGCAGATTTTTGTGAGACTGTAGTAGTAGGTAAGGATGTGAACTCCTTGTTGAATGTTGATCGAGCTTTAGAGGTCAAAGATTGGTTGAGTTTAGTTAACAGGCTTGCTTAGCAATTGTGATGGATTTGATTTTGAATGAAGATTAAACCACAGAATGTTAGAATAGTTGTGTTTTCTTTTCCTGGAAGTGTTTGGAAGAATTGCCGGTTTACCTCTTGTTAGAGGAGAAGAGTTTGTTATTGAGACTATTTTCGAGGTTGCTTCTGTTTTGTTTGTTCTGTAACTTATGAATTCCGGAAGAATTGAGAATGTTGAAGAATTAACTTCGAGACTTGTTCGACCTTAGATTCATTAGGCCTAGTGCATCATCTCAGAGTTCTACAGTGTAGTTTGTGAAGAAGAAAGAGTGACAGTACGAGGATGTGTTCAGATTACATACAGTCGAAACAAGTGACAGTGAATGATTAGTATCCGTTTCCGAGTGTCAGTGATTTGTGGGTCAGTTAGTGTGTGCTTCAGTCTATTTGAAGATTAGTTTGAGAACCGTTTACTACTAGTTGAAAATGAAAAAAAAAAGTTGAAGTACCGAAGACAGCTTTAGGGGCAAGATGTGATCACCTTGAGCTCTGAGTTATGCCGTTTTGTTTGACTAGTGTATTAGTTACCTTTATAGAGATGTTGAGCAAAATATTTTCCTGAGTTTCTTGATCAGTTGTAGTAGCTCTTCTAGATGTCACGTGAGTATATTCAAGTGCCGAAGAAGACCATGACAAGCTTTGAAGTTAGTGTGGTAGATCCTATTAGAGAGTTAATTGTGTACCAAGTTGTGCAACGTGAACTCCGAGTTAATGAAGATGTTCTCCTAGGACATGTAGTTCAGTTGAATGTGTTAGAGAAAATCCCAAGTAGGCAAAAGAAGATATGAGTTGGAAGAAATTGAAGACTATGATAGATATCTATAGTTCCTAAGTCTAGCATTGTTACTTTCAGAGAATTGTAAATAGTCTGTTGAAGATAGTTGCTCCATTGATAGATTGCTACTGAAGAATGTTCAGTTGTGTGGTTAGATGCGAGACAATTAGCACTTGAGGAACCGAAAGAAACTTTAGAGAGAGCTTCGACCTTGATCCAGCCTATACTAGTGAAAGAACTTGTGAACTGTAGTGATGTGTTACATGTAGGGTTGGGTTGTGTGCTTATGCAAGACAGAAGATTGTGACTTGTTCATCGAGATAGTTGAGAGGCCGAGAGAGGAGTTATTCGGCACTGGACTTAGAGTTAACTACGGTTGCAATTGCTTCGAAGACTTGAAGACAAAGCTTGTATAGTAAGAAATGCACAGTGTGTATGTACATATCATCAGACCTTGAATTGTTAGACAATCTAGGAAGGGTTGAAACTTGAACAGCATAAAGTGTTAGAATTGCTTGAAGACTGTAATATCAAGATTGAGTACCATCCGAAGATAGTCAACGTAGTAACCGATGTTCCGAGTTGTAATTGTTGTTAGATTAGTAGTTGAGTTGCGATTTGTATTTGCTGAATTCAGTTACCGAATGACAGTATTCTTGTGGCCGAGTTTCATGTTGAACCTACATTGAGTCAGAATGCTTGAAGAGAAACAATTGCAAGACAGATTCTTGGCACCTCACGTGCAAGACATTGTGGAAGGAAGACCGTCAGAATACAGTTTCAGAGATGATAGAGTTTGCATTTTTAGAGGCAGAATAGTTGTACCTGTGGACATAGTGTTTTGAGACGTATTGTGTTGGCCGAAGCATACGGCAGTTCATTTGTATTGCATCTGAGTTGTATGAAGACGTATTGTGGGTTGAAGACGAGTACTTCCGGAATGAGTGGGTGAATAATGTGGTTCAATATGAGAGTTAGTGTGTAAATTGGCAGCGTGTCAAGACCGAGCTTCAGTTTTCTTCTAGTTTGTTACATCCGTGGAAGGTTCATAATGGAAGTGAGTAATAGAGATTCGAGATTTCAACTAGATTATTTTTGAAGACGTTTGTATATTGTTTGGTTACCTGTTGAAGTCAGGTGGTCAGTTAGAGAAAGTTATGAGTCATGTGTTCAAACGGTGTTGTATGAGATTGTGAATCGGGCTAGTACAGTTGTTTATTTGTTGCGGTTACCACCAGAGTTAGAAAGGGGTTGGTGATGTGATTTGTGTATCTATGATTCGGGAGTGTGAGTCAGATCTGTTCCGTGCTATGTTTGTTGAAGAGATTGAGTTGAGTTTGAAATTGACATACCTTGAAAGAACCAGTTGAGATCTTAGCATTGGATATCTGTTGTTGTGTGGTAAGCCTACCGAGGTTGATTAGTATGTTGTGGTGAGAGAGAAATGTGTGGAGGAGCATGTTTCAGTGGCTCTTCCTGTTCGATAAATTTCGGGGACGAAATTTCTTAAGTGGGGGAGAGTTGTAACACCCGAGTTTGGGGGTCGGGTGGAAATAATATTTAAATAATATTTTGGGTTTCAGTTTATGATTAAATAATATTATATATTATTTGGACCTTGTGTCTTTCTTTATTTTCAAAATAAACATTTTATGTTGGGACTAAATTGAAACGAAACTAAAATGTCATGGATTTTAAAGTAAGGGAGAGTTGCCATCTCATTAATGGCACTATTGTAATTTCAAGCTCTTGGAAATTAAAAACCCCTTTTTAATTTAAAACACCAAAAATTTCTCTTCTTCCCTCTTCCTTCTTCATTTCTTACGACAAAGAAGGGAAGCTTCTCCAAGTTCTATCCAACCTTCTTTTCTCTTTCATTTTGGCTCGAAATTGAAAGGTAAATACATCCCCATCTTGCTCTCATCTTCCTCTACTTGGAAGTACAAATAAATTTCATTTTCATCAATGTTTTAGAATTTGGGTTTTTCAAAGTTTTGGTTAAAGGTTGTGACTTTATGAGTTTTTATCAAGGCTTTTGGTTTATTTATGTTAGATATGTTGTTTGTGAATCAAATAGTCCAACATATATGATTTTTAGAGTATTTTAAATGAATTCCCGAATTTGGGTATAAATGGGGGTTTTGGAGGGTTTTGGGTGAGTTTTTGGGGTTGTTTTAGGTGGGAATTGATAGCCCAATGGTAGTGCTATGGTTAGGGGTTGATTTGGGGTCATTTGTGGGTGCAATGGATGTTGGAAACATGGATTTTGGAAGGGGTAAGTGGGCTGTCCGAGATTGCAAAATAAGGGGTTTGGTGATGGCTTGCAACATTATAAATTGAATTTGAATTGTGTTCCGGGTTGGTCTTTTGATGTTGGGCTGATTTGGAATTGTTTGAAATGTGTTTGAGGTTGTTTAGAAGCGAGAATTTGTGTTGGAGAAGCCTCGGGAAGAAATTCGGAAATTTGAGGGAGGTTGCTTGCTTGGCTTGGAGCTTGGAAGCTTAGGTGAGTGGTTAAATGTTTTTAAAATGGTTTTTAGTTTTTGGTTCAAGCATGTCAACCTAGGATGGGCTTGGTAAACCCACCTAGAGTTGGGATTAGAGTGATAGCCTAATCCCAAACTTTGATTAGAGACTTTGGTTGCACTCTTTAATGGTTGTATATGCCTTGTGTTAAATTGGGATGGTGTTGATTATGTATATGTTGTATATATGTATGTTGAGGCATGTTTGATGCATTGTTATATGCATGTTGATGATATGTATGATATGGTTATACACATGTGTAAAATATGATGTGATATGGTTGTTAATGATGTACATGTGGTGTTGTCATGTGAAATGAGATTATGAAGTGATTGTATGATCCGAGGATCATGGTGAGTACATGCTAGGCATGGAAATGTGGTTTGTGCATGACGGTAAGTCATGGTGAGAACGTGCTAAGCACGGAAGTGTTACGAATTAATATTGTGAAAGAGTAATGAAATGTGTAGTATTGGCACTAGTATGCTTGGGTACAAATGATCGATCATTAGGATGTTTAGTGTGCACACGTGAGTCAAAATGCGCGCGTGGTCTTGATGATGGTAGTCATCAAGATGGAGTACGGGTTCGCCCGGAAATCTTCTTATATATATATAGTCGGTGATGAGTGGAATCCCATCGACGGGCGTGAGGATGAGTGGAATCCCCTCCGCGTGAAATGAGGCGTGAGGATGAGTGGAATCCCCTCCGCGTGAACGGTGACTAGTGTAATCCCACCGTCAGGTAATGGTTGTGTTGTTGGATGTGAGATCCAACGGTTATCCGCGTATTCGAGTCATAGCTAGGTGCCAATACGGATTGTAGTTTATGTTGTCAATATGTGATTAATTGTGAGCCATTGTGATTTGGGATGTGTTGCTAACATGGTTTAATATATGTGATTTCATGTGTTGTGGATTTAAACATGTTGAGCATGACATGATATTGAATATATGTTCATGCATCATTTATAATTATGGCTCGTGTGGATCGGAGGTAAGATCATGCATTTTATCTTGGTTGTAGCTCGTCCTTGGACCCTGCATTGTCGAGGTTTGTTTTACGAGCTTACCCTCACTAAGCTTTTATGCTTACGCTCTCTTCTGTTCGACAATGCAGATAAATAGCTTGTGGGTGGCAAGGGCAAGGAAAGGTCTCTAAGCGTTGCTTACGGTTAGCTCAAGTATGATAGTTAAATTTAAAGATTGTAATAGTGAAGCAATGGGATAGGTGTCGTTGATTTGTGCTTTTGTTGGTTGTTTAGGAGTATGTTTAGACTGCTTAATTATGTCGTTTTGATTGGCTCGGTGATGCCATGTTTGGATTGTAATCCATGCCTAAATTGCTTGTTATGAATGTTAGCCATGTGCCTCTTGAGGTTGCCTTTGTGTTTAAACCTTGAAGTATGTGACTTGAATGCTTAAATGTCATCTTTGATTCAATTGCATGTCTTCCTTGGTGTATGTACATGTTGCGTGGTTGTATGGCTAAATAATGTCCTGTAAATGTTGTATGAATGCATGACTTGTGATGTCTTGCCTTGGTGTTTAGACTCGTCTTAATAATGTTGAAGCATGCTAATATAGTTGGGTTGCCTTAGGTTTAATTGTTATAGAGTTATAGGGTGTTTTGGTGGTGTTTTGGGGCACCCTTGTGCCTTAAAACAACCAAAATGGAGTCTGCAGACAGGGGCGTATCGAAACGGGTCACCCTGTTTCGATAAGGTCCCTTTGCTTTTGGCCAGCCGTTTCGGAACGGATAGGGATTGTTTCAGTTCGTTTTTGCTACTGGAATTTTGGGAAATTGACGAGATCTAGGCGTACCGAAACGGGTCCTTGGTGTTTCGAAACGGTCAAATCTCGTTGACCACGAGAAGTTGACCGTTAGGGTCGTTTCGATACGGGTCACCCCTGTTTCGAAACGGTCACCCTATGGTTGACCCTGGCCTGTTGACTAAGTCAAGGCGTATCGAAATACCCTAAGGGCGTTTCGATACGGCCTGCTGTAAAGGGCTAAAATGAGCTGTTTAATGTATCGTTTGATTGGTCGATGTTAAATTGTTTGCATATTCCGCTGTTGTGCTTCACATAGGATTTAATTATGCCTATAGACAAGATAAAGTAAAAAGGAAATTTTCTGGGTCGTTAACCGAGGGGGAACCTTAACGGGTTTCGCTTCGGTTTTTCCCGTGTGGCCCACTCGGATCGGTCATCCGACCAGACCGGGACGAGGGGGTTACAGAGGTATCATTGTAAAGATCTCATGGAGTGAAATAAGACCGTAGTGGTGTTTTATTCGAAGCTCGATCTTTACACATTCAAAACATTACTCAACCTTTCCTATTTCTCACGTTTTTTCCAACAAAAACCATAAATATTAGCAACAAGTGCATGCGATCTAAAAGCTTGTGAATTCCGCAATAAGATGCAGGTAACCTCAAGGTTATCGAACTCCAATCCCACCGGACGACATCCAAGTCTCCAAGCGTGATGAAGGCCATCATATATTGCCCACAACTCCGCAAGTAACACCGAAAAGACCCCAATGCTACGGGAGAAGCCAAACAACCAATCTTCAAAATTATCTCGGATCACACCTCCTATCGCAGTGGAGTCATCACGAACATCAACCGCACCATCAGTATTAAGCTTAACCCAACTTGGCAATGCAGCACTAGCGGTAGTGACCGGGGGCGCAGGACCAGCGGCAGCGGCTTCAAACTCTTTTGCGAGCCTCAAGCAGTGAGGAACGAAGCCCATCATCTCCACATACGTATCATCCAGAATAATGCTGCAGCGTTTTTTCCACAACTGTTAACATCTATGAAGCACGGGGACGACCCTAAGGTGGCGTCCCGCGTCCCCAATACGTCCCCGTCACGGGGACAATGCGGGGACGGCTGGGGGACGTCCCGAGGACGTCCCAACTTTACCAGGGACGGTCAAACCTATATCGGGTACGGTCAACACTTATTGGGGACGTACCCGGGGACGTATCTAAATATATTTACTTAAAAAAATGCAAAATAAAACCTCCATCTTCTTTGTGAGCAAGGTTTTAAAAACCATTAAACTTATCCGAACTTAAAAAGCTCAAGAATAATTAAACTAAAAATTCTATTTGATAAATGCCTATTTATAGGCTGCTTTCTCTCCTTGCTTTATGCATCTTAAGGATGTGGGATATTAGGTGTGTATTGTTTTTGTAACCTGTTTTAACGTTTAATCACCCAAGCTTTAAATAGGAATGGATAAATATATATTTAAGCCATGTCATCTTTTAATTTTATTATTTTAGTCATTCATTTTCTCTTTATTTAGAATGTAAAGTTAAATTTTCGTTCAATTTAGTCATTTAATTTTAGTAATCTCTTAATCTAAGTGTTAAAAAGTAATTTAAAATTATTGGAAGTGGATTTAAATAACTACAATTATAATTATTGTTTAATACAATTATAATTTTAGTCCTTATTGTATTATAAATTTTAATATTTTTATTATATATATTAAATTTTATTTTATATTTGCCGTGCCCGTACCCTCTAATTTTGAAAATTGCCGTTTTCTGTCTCCGTCCCCGTCCCCGTATCTGTATCTGTGCAACTTAGGTTAACATACAACAGCAAACAGGACTGGCCACTGCACATGCAATCCCCCGCGAAAGTCAGTTGCATGCAGATTCTCCAATATCTACTCTTGTAAGGGTTGTTCCCTGAACCTACCGAAAGAACCTTGAGGTACTATCTCGTAGGGGTGTGCAAAATAAACCGTAACCGTTAACCGGTATAACCGTTCATTTTATAGGTTAATTAACCTAACCGTTAAGGTTAAACGGTTTCGGTTAACCGAACCGCTAAAAAAGACGGTTAATGGTTAACCTATAGGTACTTTATTTTAACTAAGTGTAAAGTTTGTGTTTAAAATTTCGCTATTTAAGTTAATTTTTTTAAAAAAATTAATACAATATTTATCGGAGAGATATATTTATTATTCTAAAAAAGAAATAATGAACATTTGAAAAAGAAAATCGTAATAGGTTACAGGTTAACCTGTAACCGATCCGTTCCTTAACGGTTACCCACTATAATGGTTAACCATTTAAAAAATTAACGGTTAACCATTTCTTAACGGTTAATAACGGTTAAATTACGAATAATTACCGCTATAACGGTTAACCAACCGTTTAAGCTAAACGGTACGGTTAACCTACCATGAACACCCCTACTATCTCGGACCAAATACCCTTTGCCCTCGGACACTCCCGTAACACATGGCATACGTCCTCGACAGCACCTTTACAAAGAATACAGATGTTCACCTGAGCCCTATGATGCCTCACACGTTGCAAAACCAACCACAAAAAAACACGCACTCGTTGAGGAACTATGAGTGGAATAGAAATCCTCTTCTTTTTTCGATGTTTCTTTTTATGCCTCGTATTAAAAATCAAGTTTAAGGTTTAAGGTTAGGGTTGAAGTTGAGGTAGGGGGTATATTTTAGGGTGTAGAGTATATGGTTTAGTATTTAAAATTTAAGGTTATGGATTAAAATTTAATTTTTTAATATTTTTAATGTTGTGGCTGCACCGAAGAGGAGCATATGATTTTTATCCCTATTTGTGACCAAATACATTTCCATTGTGCCTTGGAGCCTTCAGCATCGCCCAAGTCCAACGCTGCATAAGCCGAACGGGTTGAGAAAACATGAGACTCCTCCCACTTCCGGCCCAGGACATCCGCAGCCAACGATGGATTAGGAGGTGGATCCCACTCTTTTCTTTATTAAAACATTTTTATAATATTTTGACCTTGTTTGGTAAAGAGAGGCTTGAACAAAAATTAGAGGTTTGAGGCATAATTAGAGGTTTGACTAGTTAAATTCATTTATATTGTTGTTTGGTAAATAGCGGATTGGGCTAAAACCGCTAATTTTGAAAAAGCTCATAATAGGAGCTTTTTGAGATTAGATGTTTGATATTAGAGTTGTAAAGACTTTTTTACCCTTACCAATTACTAAAAATCTCAAAATAACATAAATTAAATATTTTCTCACCCTATTTATAAGCTAATCCCATTTACTTTTTTTCTTTTTATTATTACATATTTATATGTGCATTTAAATTTATTAATTAATTAAATTATATTAAAATAATTATATAAATAATAAATTAATATATAGAAAAATTATATTAAAAATAATTTTATAGATCTAATTAATAATAATTAGATGCAAAATATTGATAACTAATAAACTATTTAAACAAGTATTGAATATAAACATGTCCTTATATGTTATTTTACTTGTTTAAATAATCTAACAGCTATCAGCTATCAGTTAATTTTACCAAACACTTTTATACAATCAGCTAATACAATCCGCTAGTCAAATCAACTAATGCAATTAGTTATCAGCTAATCTAATGTAATCCGCTAATTGTTAAACAAGGTCTTTGTCTTTATTGATTAACGGCAAAATTAAAGGAGAGTAAAACTGTTCAGATTTAAAAGGAATTTTTTTTACATTGATAAGATAAAATTGCATAGTTTTCTTTCTTTCTTAAGGTGATGCGTTTCTCTCCTTTCTAGTTATCAATTTTCTTCTGCATCCAATAACTCTAGAAGTTGTCATTACAGTTGTCATCATCTATATTTTTAGATTATCGGGAATTTTCCTCGGATAGTGTTATGGATTTTTTTTGAGAAATATAATAATTGATTTTGTATTTCATGAAAGAGAGATGTTTGATCAGTTTTTTTTTAGAAGTCGTCATACCTGCAAACCAATTTTTTAGAGTTGTCAGGAAACCCCTGTTGAAGAAAATAACAGAATTCAGGACGGTTCACAGCTGGATATGCAACTGTCATGCAATTCCCAGTCTGTTGGAAGGAATACAAACGAGAGAACGACACGTGGCATTCCAATCCATTAGGGTTTTCCAACATTCTTGTATTTAAACCTATGTTTTCTCTGAAATGATGCAAGCAATTTGATCCAATCTTTCTGTGTTCTTTTACTCATTTCAGCATACATTTACTATGTTTAACATGGTATCATCGTCTCAGGAAGATCTTGGTTAAGTTTTTCATCCATCGCCACCATGCCTGATTCCACCGCCGCTGAGGCCACTGTCGAACTCCCCACTGATGAATTTCCAGATACTCCTTTCACCAACAAACGTATTAGCATCCAACTAGATGACACAAATTTCCTTCTATGGAAACAACAAGTTATCCTGCTCCTCCGTGGTCAAGGTCTCGAAGGGTATATCGATGGAACCATCTCACCACCGGCCAAGCTTGTTGCCCGTGAGAATGGAAATCCAGTCCAAAACCCTGCCTATCTTCGTTGGTTTAAGCAGGATAGCTCGTTGGCTTCCTGGCTCCTCTCGACAGTTAGTTCCAATGTCCTACCACAGCTCGTTGGTGCCGAATCCTCAGCCACCATCTGGTCCACCATCACCAGCATCTACTCCCAGCTGTCCACCACTCGCATCATGCATCTCCACTGCCGCCTCCGCTCGACCAAGAAAGCTACCTTGTCCATGCGTAGCTACACCATGCAGATCAAAGAAATATGTGATTTGCTTGCATCCTGTGGAAGCCCTGTCTCAACGGTTGAGCAGATTGCCACTATACTCAACGGTCTACCCTCTGAATATGACCCGTTCGTTGCAGTGATTTCGGCTAGCAAAGATCCTTACTCAGTTGATGCTGCTGTCTCTATCTTAATTGATGCTGAATCCAGAATCTCCGACCCTCTTCGCCTCCCAGTTGGTATTCATAACACCAACTTTCACAGCTCTCGTGACAAGGACCAGTTCTCTGGATCTGCCTCCATTCCACCTCGTGATGATTCAAGGGGACGATATCGTGGCACACGCCCACGCATCCAATGTCAGCTATGTGGCAAACCTGGCCATCTGGTGGATCGTTGTTGGCACAGATTCGACAAAGGCTTTAAAGCCACTGCATCCACATCTCAGGCTCGTGCTTCTACAGTCACTCAGGCAAATGCGTGCTCATACACACAGGATACTGTTGAGGAAACTTATGACCCTTATATCTCCACCTCAACTACCACTGATTCATCCAACTCTTCAGAACCACCACCAGCTGATATGCAAGTTCACACAGTGGTTGCTTCCTCCACAGTCTGGCATCCTGATTCCGGTGCTACACACCACGTAGCCAGTGACCCTAACTCCATGCAAGGTGGTTCACCATACTTTGGTAAGGGCTCGGTGCATATAGGTGATGGGTCTTCTTTATCCATATCTCATATTGGTCATTCGATTATACCTACATCCTCTTGTAGTTTGAATCTTAATGATCTGTTGCTAGTGCCTCAAATCACTCGAAATCTCATGTCTGTATCGAAATTTACCAAGGACAATGCTGTTTATCTTGAGTTTCACCCCAATTATTGCTGTGTGAAGGATGAACTTACAGGCACCACACTGCTCGAAGGCACACAAGAAGGAGGTTTATACAAGTTGTCTGGCGACTTTGGTATCAACCCCATTACAGCATACTCTACTTCCCTCAATACAAACTCCCCTTTTTGGCTTTGGCATCGAAGACTTGGGCATGCTTCCTCAGAAGTTATCAATGCAGCTTTGAAGAAATCCTTGGTTATGGAAAAAGACACGTTCTGTAGTGCTTGTCAACTAGGAAAATGTCACTCTCTTCCTTTCAAGAAATCTGTAACCATGTATGAAACTCCTTTTGAATTAGTGGAAATTGATCTCTGGGGACCAGCTCCAATTATATCGAATGGCTACTCCTACTACATTTCCTTTGTTGATTTACACTCTCGAAAATGTTGGCTATATTTACTCAAAGCAAAGTCTGAAGCTGCAACAGCATTCCAATTGTTCCTCAAACTTGTTCAAACACAATATAACTCCACTGTTCGAGCAGTTCAAACCGATGGGGGAGGGGAATTTCAGTTCCTTGATACACTTCTACCTACACTGGGCATACAACAAAGAATCACTTGCCCCCACACATCCCAGCAGAATGGCGTGGTAGAACGCAAGCACAGACACATCTTGGACATGGCTCTTTCCTTGCTGGCTCAGGCCTCTATGCCCCTAAACTACTGGTCATATGCTATTCTTAGTTCAGCTTTTCTTATCAACAGGCTACCATCAAAGAAGCTTGGCAATGTATCACCCTATCAGAAACTCACAGGCAAGGCCCCTGACTACTCATTCTTCAAAGTCTTTGGTTGTGAATGCTTTCCAAATCTGCGTCCATACAACCAACACAAGCTTTCCTTCAGAACAAAACCATGTGTGTTTCTTGGATATTCTCCTAAATACCAGGGGTATCAATGTGCTGATGACACAGGTAGAATTTACATTACACGCAGTGTTACATTTAATGAAACCTGCTTTCCTTGTGCCAACAAGCCAACTCCCACAACCTCACCTCCTAAAGCTCGATCATCCAGACCCTTCCCTTCTATCCCACATCAAACAGACACATCACTTTCCTCTCAACCTACAACATCTACACCCTCATCACCTCAAACCTCACAACCTACTACTCAACCAATCAACTCACCTACAACTCGACACAATGATACTATACCACCCACCCAAATCACACCTTCAACTATACCACACACAACTATTCAAACACCTCAGCACCAAACTACTGAATCACCACCAGTACCAACCCAGCAACAACAAGCTGAACCACCACCAGATCCACCCTCCACTGAACCTTCTCCAATACCATCACCTGTTAGACCACCGCCCTCTCTCAACAATCATCCTATGACCACTCGAAGCAAACTGGGAATATTCAAACCAAAAATTTACAACATTGAAGCCATACCACCAAATGTCCATGAGGCCCTTCTCGATCCAACTTGGGCTGATGATGTGCATCAAGAATTCAAAGCCCTCCAAGAAAATGATACATGGGAACTAGCTGAGTTACCACCTGGCAAGAAGCCTATTGGCTGCAAGTGGCTATTTCGAGTCAAGCACAACTCGGATGGCTCCATCAGCAAGTTCAAAGCCAGACTAGTTGCGAAGGGCTATTCTCAAACACCTGGATTGGATTTCATGGAAACCTTCAGCCCTGTGGTCAGGTTCTTCACGGTCAACATCCTCGTATCTGTAGCCATCACAAATCAATGGAATATACATCAGGTGGATGTAAATAATGCGTTTCTCAAAGGTGAATTACATGAGTCAGTTTACATGAACCAACCAGCTGGCTTTCAACAGCAAAGTGACTCAGGCAAGCCACTATTTTGCAAACTCAAAAAAGCCATATACGGTCTAAGACAAGCCCCTCGAAATTGGTTTGCTCAGTTAAAAAGCTTCCTCTGCACACTGGGATTTCTTGCATCACAAGCAGACTCAACATTGTTCATACTCAGGCAAGGAGATCTCACAATTTTCCTGGCAGTTTATGTCGATGATATGCTTCTAACTGGGAACATTGAATCTCAAGTTGTGCACATTATTCAAGCCTTGCACTCTCAATTCTCAGTCAAAGATTTGGGGCTTCTACATTACTTTCTTGGCATTGAAGCTCGCCAATCTAATGGTGGCATCTTCCTCAGTCAGCAACAATATGTCACTGAGTTACTACACAAAACAAACAATCTGCAGGCCAAAAACACATCAACTCCTATGGTCACTTATCCAAAACTCAGTAAAACTGATGGCACACCTCTAACTGACGCACAGTCGTATCGAAGCATCATTGGGGCTCTTCAATACATCTGCCATACAAGACCTGACCTATCATTCGCAGTCAACAAAGCAGCTCAGTTTATGCAAACACCAACTGACACACACTGGCTTGCTCTACAACGCATTCTTCGATATCTAAGAACTACATCAGACTATGGCATTTGGTTTGAACCTCAGACCACTGACAACCTACAAATTTCTGCATTCTCAGACTCAGATTGGGGAAGTGACCCTGATGATCGACGCTCCACATCTGGATATTGTGTCAAGCTTGGAAACCATCTCATCTCCTGGTGTTCAAAGAAGCAAAGAGCAGTTTCGAGGTCCTCTGCAGAAGCAGAATATAGAAGCTTGGCAGACGCAGCTTCTGAAGTGATCTGGGTTGAATCCATGCTCCAAGAAATGGGAATACAGCAACAAAACATACCTCAACTGTGGTGTGACAACACCAGCACTGTATCAATGGCTGCAAACCCTGTACTTCATGCCAAAAGCAAGCATGTCGACTTGGACCTGCACTTTGTGCGTGAAAAAGTCAGCATGAGGAAGATGCAGATCAACTACATTCCCGCACGATGCCAAGTTGCAGACATACTCACAAAGGCTTTACCAACCATGCTGTTTGAAGAGTTTCGAGGAAAACTCAACACTCAAAAACCTAAAGGAAAAATGAGCAGCGGAAATGTTGAAGAAAATAACAGAATTCAGGACGGTTCACAGCTGGATATGCAGCTGTCATGCAATTCCCAGTCTGTTGGAAGGAATACAAACGAGAGAACGACACGTGGCATTCCAATCCATTAGGGTTTTCCAACATTCTTGTATTTAAACCTATGTTTTCTCTGAAATGATGCAAGCAATTTGATCCAATCTTTCTGTGTTCTTTTACTCATTTCAGCATACATTTACTATGTTTAACAACCCCGATGATTTTAGGTCAAATTTACGACAAACGTCAACATGCATGCATGAGAAGAGAAGTTGTCTTCCCTTTCCGTTGACTTCAAACAATTCCAAAAAACTCTAATGTCATCATAATTTTTTGGCGACTTCCACAATCATTCATTATTTGTGAAATAAAAAAGTATCCACCCACTTTATAAAATAAAAACCTGCAACACTATCCGAATAAAATTGTTGAGATCATTTGATACAGATACATTTAAAAAATGTGTGTATTATTTCTTTGAAAGTTGTCATATCAGATTTTAAAAAATTAGTGACATATATTTATTTATATATGAATATGTGTTTGATATCAATATCATCACTTATAAGTATCAAACATGAATGGAAAATTAACAATAGAGTAACATACATGATTGCATTATATTTATTTTTTCTGATGTTAAGCCAATTTATCTGCCACCATTTCTCCATGCAGGTAGTGGAACGTAAGAGAAGTTTGTTAGTTGATCTGAAGCTATTTTGGATGACCAAAAAGGCAATCACATGCATGAAGATACAAGCATAAGAAAACATTACAACATAACGTACACGCAAGAAAACAGAACACGAGTCGATAGCAACTCTTATTGTATGAGTACTGATCCGTCTATATAGCCACAGCTAGCTGATGGGGCGTTTCTATTAAGGCTTCCCCACCGGAGGGTGTCCTGGATAGTGATCATAAGGCGGCTCATACACCGGAGCTGGAGGTTTCTTCGGAGCTTTATAAACCGGTGGCTTAGGTTCCTACGTTGGAGGCTTCTTTGATGGACCGGTGGTTTGGATTCAGGCTTCTCTTTCTTTGTTGGTTTAGGCTCATACATTGGCGGCTTATTCGGAGTCTCATAGACCGGTGGTCTGGGTTCAGGCTTCTCTTTCTTTTACACTTAATAAGTTTGGAATAGAAGAGAAGTTAGTGAGGAGGTTAAATGGCTTTCTCAAGGTCCAGATAGAATTGTAAAAAGGTATAATGCCTTCCTCATTAATGGGTTCAGGTTCCACACAAAATCTCGTGAAAGATTGCGAAGGACCCAAAATTGTGGAGTAGTTGTTACTTCTTCAATTACAAGTTATGCTAGTTCTAGGGACAATCATCCTGTAGAGGGAGATGTTGAATATTATGGAGTTCTTATAGATATTGTTGAGTTGGATTATTATGGCAAAGGAAAGGTTGTGTTATTTCGTTGTGACTGGGGTGATGTTAATACAACTCGAGGTATTAAAAGAGATCAATTTGGTTTTACAGTGGTGAACTTCTATCGATTAATTCATACTGGTCAACAATTGATGGACGAACCATATGTATTTTCTTCTCAAGTGAAACAAGTTTTTTTACTGCCATGATCCAATGAATAAGGGTTGGTATGTTGTTCTCCGTAACACTCCTAGAGACTTGATAGACATAGGGGATGAAAATTCAGATGACATTGAAAGAAGATCAGAAACTTTACCTTTTGTAGCTCAAAACTTAGATGGAACAAGCACTAGTTCTAGTTCACAATTTCAATGGGCTCGGGAGGACATGAATGTAGATTTTAATGAAAATTGATGACATAACAATGTAGTAAGATGTTCTAACTCTAATTTGCTATCGAATACATATATTGATAGTAATATTGTTATTAGTTACTAGTTACTAAACTTGTTATTTGTTTGTTACAGATATTATGCCTAGAAGGAAATTAAGTGACCTGCGGATCGTTCAAGTTCCTCGAGCAGAGGAAGTTTCAAATAATGAGGGAGTGTCCGGTGTTGGATCTTCACAAGTTCTGGAAACAGTTGAAGAAAATGAAGAAACCCAAGGTAATGTTCAAAACTTTATTTAATTGGTATATGTTTTTTTATTGACTTGATTTTAATAATTTTACCAACTTATTTCTTATATAGTTGAAGTTGGTCAAAGGCGCAAGAGTAGAGGACGCACGACGTTGACAGGGTTGTACAATCTTCCTCCTGGGGAACGTGTACAAGTTTCAAGAAATAATGCTGGTCAACCTATTGGGGCAGAAGCAGGTGTTCTGGCCAATGTCATAGGCATGACTGCACGTAATAGAGCACTTTTACCGATCAGTTATGAGTCATGGCGTGAGATGCCGAATAGTAACAAGAACCGGGCTGTGAATCATATTAAGGTACTATAATGTCATTGTAATAGATAATCTATTATAGATCGATATTAATTTATATACTCTGATTTTATAATTTGTAGGAGAGATTTTCTTTAGAAGTCTCAGACGATTATGTGAAACATGCGTTAGGAAAGAAATTGAGAGACCATAAGAGCTTCTTGAAAAAGAAATATTTCAAGAATAGTCTCAGTCTTCAAGAGAAGATGCAAAATGTCCCACCTGGATTGCTCCGGTATCAATGGGAAGATGTAGTCAAGTTCTGGAGTTCAACGAAAGGAGAGGTATGACCGCTACACTTTTTAAAGAATATTACTATGTCATTACAAAATTGGTTATATATGTATATATGTCATTTTAAGAATGAGAGCGTGTTGGCGTTGCTAGTAGACAGAAACAAAAGTATACTCACACAGCCGGGTCGAAGAGCTTTGCCCGTATTGCTAATGAGAAGGTATTGTTTTTTAGACATTATTTATTATTTTTTAATCTAATACTTTTTTCGTAAGTATTTTTATTATTCATTGTAGGAACTTAAGACCGGCAGTAGTGTTGGGCGAGTACAACTCTTCGACATCACACACACAAAAAAAGATGGCTCTGCTATTACTCCTGAAGCTGCAGAAGTTAAGGTATATTTATTTGATGCAAAATCTAATATTATGTTATTATTTATATCAACATGATAACATTTTTATATGAAATAATATTTGAATTTATTTTCTTCATTGATTATTAGGCCAAAATGAAGGACAAAAAGATGGAGTTTGAAGCTACAACTTCAACTAATGGTTCTGCTAATGTGGATGACATCGACAACCAAGTTATTGTTGATGTTTTGGGTCCTGAACGATATGGTCGAGTTCGATGTCAAGGATCATTCGTTACCCCAACAAAATATTTTGGTGCTAATTCGTCCCAGTACATGCCATCACAGAGCCGATCTTCCCAGGCAGAAGTTAATCGTTTACAACAACAATTAACTCAATTTAAAGCCGAAGTAGAAGCGAGGGAAGCGGAGAGAGAAGCAGAGAGAGAAGCGAGGGAAGCGGAGAGAGAAGCAGAGAGAGCAGCGAGGGAAGCGGAGAGAGAAGCAGAGAGAGCAGCGAGGGAAGCGGAGAGAGAAGCAGAGAGAGCAGCGAGGGAAGCGAAGAGAGAAGCAGAGAGCAACGAAGGAAGCGAAGAGAGAAGCAACATATAAGAATCTCGAAAATAAATTTCAAGAAATGATGACCATGTTCAAGCAGAACCAACCGCTGAATCCTCCATCTTAGTTGATTTATTAGGTTTGGTCATGTTTATTCTACTAAACGAAAGTTTAAATACATTTCACTTTGACTTTGAACTAAAATGTTGAATTACATTTTCACTTTAATGTTATAGACTTGAACATATTTTCTTGTTGTTGAGTATTTTTTTCTTAATTTCTGTAATTATTTTTTGGATTGGATATGTCACAGGTTAAATTTGGGTAGTAAATATAATGCAAATTGAACTTTCAATGGGCAGTAAGAATTGCGGCGTTTATATAAAAAATGCCACTAAAAATCACTACCGTATTGCGACGTTTGTAAAAAAAGCGCCGCCATAGAGCAAGTAATTCCGGCGTTTTTCAAGAAAAACGCCACTAAAGAACAGACTTTTGCGGCGTTTTACCAGTCAAATGCCGCTACAGAGTATGACCTTTTTGCGGCGTTTGATTAACAAAACGCCGCTACAGAACAGGTTTTCACGGCGTTTGTTAGACAAAACGCCGCTAAAGAACACGATCTATCGTGGCGTTTTTTCACCAAAAACACCGTGAACTTTTGTGGCCCAAGTATCAACAGCGTATTTGGCGGCGTTTTTATTAGCGCCGGGGGCGTTTTTAGCGGCGCTAAAAAACGCCGCAATAGGTTAAAAAAACGCCGCGAAAGAACAAGCCTGGTGTAGTGGAGGTGTATAAACGGGTGGCTTAGGCTCGGACTTTTCTTTCTTGGGTGGTTCATAAACAGGAGGCTTGGGTGGCTTAGGTTCATAAGTCGGTGGTGATTTGCCATAGGGAGTCTTGTAAACTGGTGTGGGTGGTTTGCCATAGTTGGGTGGCTCGTAAGCACTGAAAGAGGGCCACTCCAAGTATGTAGTAGACATTATGGAGGTCTTTGCTTTTACCATGGTGCAATGTCAAGTGCCCTATTTATAATGGTAAAGGAGCCTTATTGTCCATTCAGGCCCCACTCATTTGAAATTTTGAACCATGTGGATATATGGTCGTAGTCATGATTGAAGAAAACTATACAAGTGTGGTTAGAGACAGAGCTATAATCGAAGTATGTAGTAATTAAAACCAAGTCTTGTCTTCAGCTTGATTCTCGGAGTCTGAAGCCCAAGGAGAGGTTGGTGATCAGGCTGAGAACTTAAATATTCCGAGACAAATGGTTCGGAAGCATGAAGTAAAGGGCACTAATGAAGCTCAAGCATCCAGCCCGACTGGATTATCTTCCCATATATGTAGTTTGGTGTATTAAAATGATTCATCTGCATAATTTTTGTGTTAGACAAATCAAGGTTAAATCTGAAAAAACCAAATAAAAGAAACTGAATAAACGAAATAAATAGATTAAAAACAAATTTAAAATTTTTTGAGGTTTGTTTGATTATCGGTCTTCAAGATACAACACCACACCGTGTGGGTGCACCCCATCTTGGATGGGAGTTTTAGTCCCAAAAACTTTTACATTAAATTAATTTGGTTTTAATTCAATAAACTTAACTATCCATATTTAAAAATTCACACCCCATGCACTCAAAGGACAATTTCATCTAAAATTATTCAATGATAACATAATTGGGTGTATGTATATAAATACCTCACTCTCCTTTTATCCCATCAATGTGGAATTGGGGGTTTTCATTTCCTTTTTTCATTTACAATCACCTTATTTTGAGCATCAGTTTTTCATTCATTACTCATTCGTTTTGAGCATATGAGATACCATTGTAAATGTCTTACGAAGTAGAATAAGTCCATAGTGGAACATAATTCGAAACTAAGCTTATACTTATTCAAAATAAGGCTCAAAGTTACCATTTTCTCACGTTTTCCCAACATTTTGTTCATAACAGACTCATTACCAAGTCTTTTCTTCATTACACTCCAGGATATTTAATTAAAAGTCCGTTAGGATTAAAAATTCTCTGCCCTTTTCGGTTTCATTATATACATATATATGTCCTCAAAGCTAAAAAATTAATCAAACTACCTAACCCTAATATATATAGGAGGCAGAGTATTTCTATTCTTTGTTATAACATGTCATTTTTTAACTTGTAATTAATTTAGTCGTTCAATTAAATTTTATTATAAACATATCATTTTGCTATTAAATTGAAACATGACCTAGTATAATAATAGTTTTATTCCAAAAAACTTTTACATTAAATTAATTTAGTTTTAATTCAATAAATTTAACTATCCATATTTAAAAATTCCAACAATGCACCATCCGACCACTCACCACACTCTCTATTACTATCCATCAGCTCAATAACCGACAAATGATATAACTTGAAAGATGCAGTCACTTCATTGTTGGACAATTGACAGACTAATGGAACATATCCATTTTGACCCTAACACAATATGCTAGTAGACATGGTCAAATCACTAATGAAATTTTTAAATATGAAGGGTTAAAATTATTAAATTATTTTAAATTACTAGAATGTATAAGTTTTTAGACTAAAATTATTATTATATCAAGCCATATTAGATATTCGTTCCAATTTTAACACAGAATGACGTTTTTCTAACAAAATTTTAATTAAGTAATTAAATTGCAATTTTTGAAAGAAAAAAGTGACTCGTTTGTAACTAAACACATACTTAAGTGACCTAGAGTATATTTTACCCAACCATTTTACAACATAAGTATTTACAATTTTAGGATGCCAAGAGCAACTAAGGGAGCTCTCACTCATGTATAATGAGCAACAAGTTTCTTGTAATTGATGACCAAGCTTTAGTTTATGTTCAGATTTTTGGAATATATATACACACACACATATAAGTGGTTGATTTGAGTAGTTGAGCGGCGAAAACAATATGAACATAATAAAATCATGTTTCTTCTTTGGTCCCATCGCCATAGTTTTGTTTCATGTCTTAAAATAAAAGCTGGAGAATTGTTGGCAAGCCAAAAACCAAGCTGTTTCTTTGTTTTTAGCCCATCTTCTCCTGTCCTCGATACCCCAAACTCCTTTCTCAATCTCTTCACCATTTCTTGTTGTATCTTTCCTTTTTCTTTCTCATAAATCTCTGGATTCAGAGCAGCTTTGATTAAGAAACAGAAAGAGAAGGAGACAAGTGAAGAGATGGCAGGCATTGTTGTGTCAGGTTCTTGTTCTTCAAGCTTGCTCTTTAGGAACAGAGAAGCAGGGGGTAATGGAGCTTTTCTGCCTCAGTACAATGGGCTTAGAGCTGTGGAAAACATGCAGCTGCCTTCGTCTGGGATAACTAGAGTTTCTTTTTCAGGTATTTTGCTTTAGTTTATGTTCCGTTTGTGTTCGTTTAAATTTTTAATATCATGCTTTCGTTTTTATGTCCGCTAACATGTTCGTTTAACCTTTGCAAACATATTCGTTTAAGGAGGCGAACATGTTCATTGAAGAAAATGGTGAAATTATGTCACTAGTCCTAAGCTCCTCAATTTTTACAGTTTGAACTCCAAAATTCATCACGTGTTCAATTTAATTCCTAACTTCACCAATATTTAAATGTAAAAAATAAAGGGTAAACATCACCATTGGTCACTAAACTATTCCCGTTTTCTTATTTTTTCAGGAGTTTTTTAATGGTAGGTGATCAAAACAGGGGAAAACCTAACATTAGTGACTATTTTGTATAAAATAATAGTTTAGTAACTAAAATAAGAAAGCGAAGATAGTTTAGTGACGAATGATAATGTTTACCAAAAAAATAAAAAGAAAAGCGAAACCGAGTAAATAATCTTCTAAACGAGCTTGTTCGTAAACAAAAATGAATCGAACATGCATTTGTTTGTGTTCATTTATTAAATGAACATAAAAAAATTTGTTCATATTCATTTATTTAATTTAATAAATGAATATAAACGAAATTAATACGAACAGTTATTTTACACCCCCTACTTATGGAGTCTCTTTTTTTTCTCAGCTCCAAAATGCAGAACAATCAGCGCCATGGCATCACCAGCAGTCTCAGCTCCGAAAAGAGAAGAAGATCCTAAGAAACGAATAGTTATATCAGGAATGGGACTAGTCTCAGTTTTTGGCAGTGACATTGATCACTTCTACAGCAAACTTCTTGCTGGTGAGAGTGGTATCACACAGATCGACAGGTTTGATGCTACCAATTATTCGGTCCGCTTCGGCGGTCAGATTCGTGATTTTTCGTCTAAAGGATACATCGACGGGAAGAATGATCGCCGGCTCGATGATTGCTGGAGGTACTGCTTAGTTGCCGGACGAAGGGCACTTGATGATGCCGACCTCGGTCCTCAAGTCCTCGACAAAGTAAGTCTTTTAAGTTTATCTTTGTGTGATTTTGCACGCTGACACGCTTTTTTTTTCTCGGCAAATATATGTTTATTTACTCAAAATATATATAAGTTTATTAAAGTGGAACCATACAAACCTTTAATCTGAATTGTGTAACTCATTGAAAATCTATTTAATTCTAAATAGAGCAAAAGAGTACAACACAATCAGGTTGTACAATTTTTTTTTTCTCGGCAAATATGAGTTTATTAAACGAACCCTTTTGTTGCCATAGATGGACAAAACTAGAATCGGGGTGCTGGTGGGAACAGGCATGGGAGGGCTAACAGCTTTCAGCAATGGAGTGGAAGCTCTGATTCAAAAGGGATACAAAAAGATCACTCCATTTTTCATCCCTTATTCTATTACCAACATGGGATCAGCATTGTTGGCTATAGATACCGGCTTGATGGGACCAAATTATTCGATTTCGACGGCTTGCGCGACTGCGAATTACTGCTTTTATGCGGCTGCGAATCACATTAGAAGGGGTGAAGCCGACATCATGGTAGCCGGTGGGACTGAGGCTGCTATCATGCCGACTGGGATAGGCGGGTTCATAGCTTGCAGGGCATTGTCTCAGAGAAATGATGAGCCGAAGAGAGCGTCGAGACCGTGGGACAAGGAACGTGATGGTTTTGTCATGGGAGAAGGCTGTGGCATACTGGTAATCGTAACATCATAAGCTCGTATTGCGCTACCGTTTCTAAATCAATTGATTAATTATACGGTATTTTTTCGTTGCATACAGGTTATGGAGAGCTTGGAACATGCTATGAAAAGAGGGGCTAACATAATTGCAGAATACTTGGGCGGTGCCGTTACCTGCGACGCACATCACATGACCGACCCACGTTCCGACGGGCTCGGAGTTTCGTCCTGCATAACCAAGAGTTTGGAAGATGCTGGAGTTTCCCCTGAAGAGGCAAGAACAAGAATTGAACATTGAACAATTTCGAATATAAACATTTGTAACACCATTGATCTGCAGGTGAACTATGTAAATGCTCATGCAACATCAACACTGGCAGGAGATCTGGCTGAGGTTAATGCAATCAAAAAGGTCTTCAAGAACACTTCTGAGATAAAAATGAATGGGACAAAGGTGACCAAAGAAACAAACTCTCCACCTTCAATTTCTTTAATTCCGAGATGGCTAACGACTAAAGGGTTCGATTCGTTTCTCGTTTCAGTCGATGATCGGACATGGACTCGGAGCTGCAGGGGGATTGGAAGCCATAGCAACCATAAAAGCAATAAAAACCGGATGGCTGCATCCTACCATTAACCAAGATGTAAAAATCTCATAAACCACTTTGCTCACATTCATATTTTACTTAATCCCATGGCCTGCAAATGATTGTATGCTCATGTATCATCTCTGCAATGTAGAACTTGGAGCCTGATGTGACGATCGACACCGTTCCGAATGTGAAGAAACAACATGAAGTCAATGTTGGTACGTATTTTATTGCAGTAAGGATCAATGTTTTTCAGATGATGCCATTGTATTCGTAATTGATGGAACTATGTGTTCTGATTTGTCTGCTGTCTGCAGCAATCTCTAATTCATTTGGCTTTGGAGGACACAACTCGGTGGTGGTTTTTGCTCCTTTCAAACCATGAAAGAAACTTTCCTTCACGTAGGAAACCATTGATCATTGTCGGAAATGCATTTTCCTGGGAAAAAAATTGAGTGAGATATTGCACGCCCTTGACTTGATCCTGTAACTGGATCCATAAAAATGGATTGAGTACCCCCTTTGTTTTGTTCAATAAGATATATATGGCATTTTTCTAGATTTTAGTCCTTCACTAGTTTGCTGCTTTCAATTAAGTTTTACTCCTCAATTTTCTATTTTGTTGACGGTTAAAAAGGAGGGACCAGGGGTGATAACAGGGGCGGAACGTCATAATCCCTCAAAATTCTCAAAATTTTTAAAAAATATTTAAGGATAAACTACATAAATGACCACTATATTATGAGTTTAGTCTCGATTTGACCACTATACTTCTAATTTAAGCAATTAGACTGATCAACTATAAAAAGGTATTACAAAAAATGAGACTCTAAAAAAGTAATGGAAAATAATAAATTTTAATAGTTTGTATCTATTAACAAATATTGGGAAAAAATTAGGCCCTAATAACAAGTATTGGAGAAAAAAATTAGACTCCTAATAAAAAATATTAACCAAAATTACATTTTAAGAGTAGACCCTTAATAACAAGCATTAGAAAAATTGGGCCCTAATAATAAGTATTGCAAAAACTGGACCCATAATAACAAATATTGAAAAAAGATTGAATTGTAAGAGTATGCCTAATAACAAATATTGAAAAAATTGGGTCCCTAATAACAAGTATTGAAAAAAAAGACACATAATAAAAAATATTAGAAAAAAAATAAATTTTAATAATAAACCCCTAATTACAAGTGTTAAAAAACTAAACCATAATAATAATATAAAAAATTAAATTATCGTTAGAATTAAATACTAATAATTATGAACTGTGAGCCATGGATAGAGGAGGGCTCTGGGTCGTCGCCCTTATGGCCCACCCTCAGGAACGACCCTGAATGTGACCACCTGCCATTAAAACCTAACGGATAAAGTGACATGACGGTTAGTAAAAAATTGTATTATTATACATTTGGTCTTCATTACTTATATATTTTATCAATTTGGTCTTAATTTTAATTTAATAAAATAAATTAATTATTTAATTAGATAGTGACACATTACAAGAGGACTTTTGTTATTTATGCTTCTGGCATGATTCAAACCAGGATTGCCCTGAGTGAGAGTGACGCATGTCTACTACTAGGCCAAGTGCATCTTTGTCATATATGGTACAAAACATAATATATATGTTAGTTTGTTTCTCAGGAAAAAAATAAATATGGATTAAGAGGACTCGAACATGACATATTTGAGATGCATAAAAATATCTAAATAACTGAAATAAATCAAATAATTAAATTAAATTAATAATAATTTTATTTTTTTTATTTTTTAATTAAATTATTATATTAAAAAATCAAAATTATAAAATTATATTAAAAATTTATTTAAACTCACAAACCTAATTTAAATAAATTGATGCAACTTGAATTTTTTTAATTTTTAATAAAATTTGATATATATATATATAATAATTAAATTAATTTTTTTAATAAATATTAAAATTATTAATTAAGTTAATAAATCAATTCAATGATTATATATGTAAAATTATAAAAATAAATACAGAAAAGAAAATATATATTAAATTTGGTTTAAAAATACAAAAACCTTAAAACCATTTTTATTTTAAATCATGCATCTTAGAGGTGACAATCGGGTCATTCGGTTCGGGTTCGGTTCGGGTCGTTTTGGTTCGGTTCGGGTCATTTCGGGTCTATCTAGAATCGGTTTAGATTCGGTTTGGGTCGGTTCGGTTCAGGTTCGGGTCTAATTCGGGTCTGTGATGAGTCGGATTCGGTTCAGGTATTGGATCGGGTCAATATCGGATCGGCCGCTTTCGGTTCGGGTCAAAATCGGGTCGTTCGGGTCGCTTTCGGTTCGGGTTAAAATCGAGTCAATTTCGAGTCGGGTCAACATTTAAATTTTCGTGTCAATTCGATTTGAGTTGGGTTAAAGGTTTGAGGTTTAGTATTTATGGTTTAGTTTAGAGTTATTGGTGTATGAGATTAATTCTAATTCAACTTGTTAATCTATGCATTTGAATTTGATTAAATATTTAAATCAAAGCTTCATGTATCCATATAATTTTTTTGTATAATTATATTAAATCAAAGTTTATAATAATAATAATAATAATAGTAATAATAATAATAATAATGTCTGAAATGAATTAATTTATTAAACTTAGGATCTAATTGAACTAACTAAAATCTAAAAGCATAAATCACGGACATAATTAAAATAATTTTAAAACCAAATGTGAAATTTCAATTAAATTAATCTAAATTGAAACTCAATTAAATTAGGAAAAAGAGAAAGACAATTGGTAAAAATAGAGAGAGAAAAAACAAAATTTTGGAGGGAAATAAGCCACCTATTTTTTAAGCTAGATTGAAAAAAAAAGACAATTGGAAAAAATAGAGAGAGAAAAAACAAAATTTTGGAGGGAAATAAGCCACCAATTTTTTAAGCTAGAGATTAATTACTTTTTAGGTCATGTTGCATTTAAAATGTTACATTTTAGTCAACTTTAAATTTTAGTTTAATTTAATTTAGTCACAAGTATCCCAAGGTTTAGACTTCGGATATAGAAATCCCTTCCACGTAGTGATATTTAGTCTCTAAAAATTTACTTTTAGTTGAAATTAATTAATCTTTGTAATTTAGTCTATTAATTTAATATATTGATATTTTCGTTCATTTTAATTTCAAAGATTTAATTTTTAGCCAAAATTGACCACTATTTATTTATATGGTATAATTACAAAATTGGTCATTGGACTCTCAAATTTCTCCACTTCCAAATTGTCAATTTAGTCTACAATTTCAATTTTATGCTATATTTTATGATGAAATCATAAAATTGGTCACCAAGATCTCAAATTTCTATACTTCATTTTATTATTTATTATATTGTTAGAAATAGATATTCGGGTTAAAATCAGGTCAAAATTGGGTTAAAATCGGGTCGATATTCGGTTCAGCTTTTGGTTCGGGTCCATTCGGTTCGGGTCCATTTCGGTTCAACAAAAAATTTCGGTTCGGTTCGGTTCGATTTGGTTCGGTTCGGATTTCGGGTCAACTTCGAATCATCATGTTCGAGTCAAAATCGGGTTTCGGGTCTCGGGTCAAGTTTGCCAGGTCTAATGCATCTCAAATGTATCATGTCCGAGTCCCTTTAATTCATATTTAAATATTTTTTTCCTGGCATAAGCAACAAACTAGCATATATATATATATATATATATATATTTGTACCATATATCATAAAGATATAGTTGCCCTAGTTGTAGACACACACCACTCCCACGCAGGGCAAACTTGGTTCAAATCCTATCGGAGGTAAGTTGCAACTTGTTTTTATTTTCTTCCTACAATCTAGTGACACGTGTCACCACCTAGTTAAATAATTGGTTTATTCTATTAAATTAAAATTAGGACCAAATTGATAGAATGTATAAGTGACGATGACCAAATGTGTAATTATACAAATTTTTACTAACTGCCACTTCACTCCCTCTGTTAGATTTTAACGACAAGTGGTCACATTGAGTCAATTTTAATAACTGAGTGGTCAAATTGCTTCAATTGGAAATATAATAGTCAGATCGAGACCAAACCCATAATATAATGGTCATTTATATAGTTTACCCAAAATTTAATTTTCCCCTCAAGATTAATTTCAATGTTACAATACTAAGCCTACAAATTTTCATGTTATTTCGATATCGTTAACCTATCCGATTAGGCCTTACAAATTTTAGGGACCAATTTATAGACAATGCAAAGTTGTGTTCTTAAGCTTTTAACATATTCTATCAATATTGTATCGGTACGCAAGGGAGTTGTATCGATACGCTGATGCACATATTCAATATTAGGTTCAAATTGCACAGGCTCTATATCGATACACTTAACCCTATATCGATACGGGTTGACCAATGTTGACTGTTTCGATATGCTCTATGAGCCGTATCGATCCACTTAATATTCCAACCCATTCTGCCAATCTGTGTTTTGACTTAAGGTATATCGATGTGCTCTGCTTCAACTTTAAAAATTATGCAGGGTTGTGTCAATACGCCATGACCCGTATCGATACGCTTGACTTGTAATGACAAATTTTAGCTGGTGTTTAGTCATTTTAAACATTGAAACCTTGTCCAAACATTACCAAATTATACCAAATCGAAGAAGTGCATATTTCTGGGCTACAAGAAAGGTGTCAAAGGATACAAAATTTGGAATCCAATTGCAAGGAAAATAGTGATTAGTAGAGATGTAATTTTTGATGAGCAATTCATGTTGCAGCAGAACCGAGACAAAGTGCTGGCAGATTTCGAACAGTATCCAAGAGCAATTGAGAAAGAAGTAACAGCTGAGAAAGGTTAAAGTTCAAATTCAACTTCTGGTGACTATAATATAATTCAGTTGCAGAATTATAATTTAGCCAGATATAGAGAGAGACGCAGCAGTGTAAAGGCTCAATGCAGATTGGGTTTTAAAGATATGGTGTCTTTTGAATTTCACATTAGTAGTGAAGATCTGGATACTTTTCAAGGGGCTATCTATAGTCCGGTGAAAAGTAAATAGATGGCTGCAATGGTTGAGAAGATGGAATCTTTGCAGAAAAATCATATGTGAAAATTAGCTAGGCTTCCTGAGGGAAAGAAGGCTATTGGTTGCAAATGGGTGTATAAAAGGAAACCTGCAATATTAGAAAAAGGAGGGGGGAAGTTCAAGGCTTGATTGGTAGGAAAGGATTTTTCACAGCATAAAGGAGTTGATTATGATGAAATCTTTTCTCTTGTGGTTAGACATGCTTCAATCAGGGAAGTTCTTGCACTTGTTGCTAGTTCAGATTTGCATTTAGAGCAAGGTGATGTTAAAACTGTTTTTTTTTGTATGGTGATCTAGAGGAGCAGATTTATATGCAGCAACTAGAAGGGTTCATTCAATTCGGAGATGAACATCTAATTTGCAGGTTAAAGAAATCATTGTACAAGTTGAATCAGTCTCCACGACAATGGTACAAGCAATTCGACTCCTAGATGATTCAGATTGGCTACAAGCGACGTGAGCATGATTTATGTGTCTATGTTAAAAGTCTTGATGATGGTTCTTTTATTTTTTGCTATTGTATGTTGATGATATGTTGTTGGCTGTAAAGTATATGCATGATGTTGTCGATTTAAAAACTTTATTGAGTCAAAAATTTGATATGAAAGACTTAGGAGCTGCAAAGAAAATTTTTGGAATGGAGATTCACAAAGATAGAGGCTCAAGAAAACTGTGGTTATCTCAGCAAGGCTATGTTGAGAAAGTGTTAGACAGGTTTGGGATGAGCAAAGTAAAGCCCGTGAGCACTCCATTGGTGAATCGCTTTAAGCTTTCTACAGAACAGTGCCCGAAGACAGACAAAGAAATTGATGAGATGACAAAGGTCTCTTATGCTAGTGTTGTCGGCTTTCTGATGTATGCGATGGTATGTACCTGTCCTAATTTAGCTCATATTGTTAGCCAAGTTTGTAAATACATGTCTAAACCAGTAAGATCACATTGGGAAATAGTCAAGTGGATTTTTAAGTATTTAAAGGGTACTGTGGGACATGAAATTGCTTTCAGCAGTCAGCGACATGATCCTTTGATTGTTGGATATGTGGATTCAGACTATGCAGGTGATTTGGATGATAGAAGGTCTACAACTGGGTATGTTTTCACCCTTGGTGGAGGGCCTATATGATGGAAGTCAATTGTTCAGTATGTTGTGGCATTATCAACAACTGAAGCTGAGTACATGACAGTAGCTGAAGCTGCAAAAGAAGCCTTATGACTTATCAGGATAGTGAAGGAATTGGGTATTCGACAAAATGGAGTTCAGTTGCATTGTGATAGCCAAAGTGCTATTCATTTGGCTAAAAATCAGGTGTATTATGCTAGAACTAAACATATTGATATGAGGTTTCACAAGATTGGAGAGTTGATTGCATCTGGTGAGATATTGTTACAAAAGGTGCATATTACAGACAATCCAGCTGATATGTTGACCAAGCTTGTTACTACAGACAAATTTAAGCATTGTTTGGACTTGTTGAATGTTTGCAAATGCTGGAGAAGTATGGTAGCCCAACCCACTTTGATGTGTGAGAGACTCTAGATTTATGTCTTAAGGGGCATGATATTCGCCAAGGTGGAAATTTGTTAAGTATGGCTCATATACTGTAAAAGGACAGATAGGCTTGATAACCAACCAACTTGAGGGATCCTTGGAGGTTAAAGAGTACGAATCCTTGAAGGATAAGGAATACTACTCCCCGAAGGATTAGAACAATTGTAATCCTATTTAAAGTAGGATTGAGTAGTAGTTATCCTAGTTAGAATAGGATTTGGATGTAAGGGCTATATAAAGAGGCTTACCCCACCTCATTAGGCACTTCATCAATTGTTCTTATTAGGTTTTAAGCCTTATTTTTTTCGGACATTATTGATTGAATAAAAGAAAACAGCCGCTCTTTGTTCCCCAAGGACGTAAGCACACTGTTGAACCTCGTTAAATCTTTTGTGTTCTTGCTTATTTGATTTTTTTTTTGTTTTTTTGTGTGCACAACAGTTACAAACGCGTATTTATTGTGAGAATATAATTTTTTAGAAACATTTTAAATGAAAGAAACACGTATTCATGTTAAACGCGTATTTATTGTGATTCTAGTATTTGTATTCGATCGGAATAACTTCTATGCCGTGACATTGCTGCTACTGCAAGCTCTTGGTTGCTGCGGCACCATGAAGAGAGCAATGCTCGTTGGTTTTTTTGATCGTGACCGAGTGTAAACTCTAGCCCAAATTGGTTAGAAAAAACTACAGTTTAATGTTGTGAGTAATTTTTTTATATATAGACGGTGTAAACTAAGTTTTACACAATTTTATGCAATTCGAGTTGAGTCAGGTTTATGCAATTCGAGTCAAGTCAAGTTGAGTTGTTTGAATTTCTCTACAAATTTAACATGGTTCTCCTACAATTATAAATGTCATGTCTTAGTCTAAAATCACTAACACAGTAAAAAAAATCAGTAGATAAATGGAGCTTTTTATTGTGTTAGTGATTTGTACAAGGAATAACATTAATAATACTCAAGTTGAAAATAGTGAAGGGACAGGAACTATAAGTTGACCTATAAATTATAACATTCCTAATTTTATTTGAGTACCTTTTGAGAAGTTTTGTCGGTTGTTTGGGTTTATTTAGGGAAAACGTGGTACTTGGAAAGGATCATAAAATTTTTTAATTGATTGATGGACTAAATTGATGGGGAAAATAGTTTGCAAAGAGTTTCAGTCAGAGAACCAAATTGAATAAAATGAAAAGTTTAAGGACTAAATTGAAAATGAAGAAAGTTTTTGTAAAAATATAAATTGCAGTTACATAGGTATTCTACAATAAATGAGTGTTGTGTGCTTCAAATTTGGGACTTGGAAGTGCTTCAAATAAGAGGAATTGAAGAAACAAAAGAACTATGCAAAGTTAAGGGACTAAATTGAAAAAATAGAAAATTTATTTTCAAAAATAGAAAAAAAAATTCGAGGGATGGCAATGTTCTGGCAGACAGATTGGCAAATGAAGGACTATCGAGAGTAGAATTATTCAAGGCCTGATGGTAAGGGGCAAGCGTTCTTGATACTTTTTGGCTGGTGTTTTGCTTCTGAGGGTCTGGTTCCATATTGCTGTATGCTTTTGAAATTCATCTTTTGGGTAAAAATCTGTAATTGGGTTTGGAATGCTTGTTTTATTTGGTGGACTCTTTTGTGATTTTCCTGTCTTTGATCCGGTAGTAAGTAATTTTTACTCCGTTAGGTTTAAGGAGGTTTTTAACGAAGCTTATTTTCGGATCCGCTTTTAATAATAACAATTTAGCTGTGGAGCAAAAAAAATTTAAGTTATATAGGTACTCTACGGTGGTTGAGGAACATGTTCTAATTTGGTCACATTTGATTTTTGAAACGGAGGATGAATTGAAGAAACAAGGAAATTAAGGAGGTAATTGCAGAACAAGAAAATATAGTTTTTTTGGTTTTTCAAATTAGTAAAGTCCGAACTCGAAAACAAAACCACTAATTCAAGTTGACTTAAATAACTCAAAATAAAAAAAAAACTATTTTCTTAAGTCAAATAGAGTTTTGCTCAATTCAATAATTCAATAAATAGTTTGATACCAACCTCTAAATGAGTTGAGAAGTTTGGCTGTCCATGTTTCTCCATTAATTTCCCCATTGAAGCTTTGCTATCCACCAAGCTAGAGGTTGACCCCTTCTCAAAGTTACCATCATCTTTGCTCTGGGACATTGACAATATTAAAGTTCAAACAAATGGAGGAAACAATGCATTTAAAACAGAATCCTTATGGAAAACATACCTTGTTGAGAGCGCATCCAATATGAGCAACAAATCTGCATTTCTTACAGTAATAAACAGGATGCCGAGGTTTTCTTTCTTCTTCGCAGATATCACAGCAATATTGATAAGAATAATCCTCAACAAACACATCAGTAAGCACAAGTTCATGCCTGTGATATTCATGTTTAACACTTACTGGTATCAAACAACGAAAATGATAATTGAAACCACATCGTACACATCGATAATAATAGTTAAACACGTCATCTGTGATACGACAAATCTTCTCCTCGCACTTCATGCATTGTCCTAGATTCGGGTTAGGTTGTACTGGAAAAAGCGTAAGACAATGCTCATGCAGGTCATGTTCTAGACTTGGTTTGGATTTAGCACACTCAAAATGAAGGCCAAAGTTGCAGGACTTTTGACAAGTATATCCCTTCACCCATCTCCAAAAGTAATCACCACAAGCATTACACGGCAAGTACCTTGTGTGGGGATTTAGATGAAGCAGGTGGGGTGGTTTGAGATTGTGGTGGTTGGCATATTAATCAAGCAGGTTTCATGAACGAACAACTCTGTGCCACATTGAAAACAGCCATAGGAGATTCCTGATAAAAGCTCCTCGCACCAGAAACAACAATAGTGATGCTTGCTCACTTTACGATACTCGAACCGCTTCAATGGATGATGATGGCAGAAATGGGCGATTTCTTTAGATCTATGAGTGGTGATGGTGGCTGAAGAAGCACAGATGTGGTCAAGGTTGAAGTTACATAGCCGACACCGGTACAAGCAGCTTAAAGTAAGACTGGAACATCCATTGCAGAAGAAACGTTGATCATCAATTCATCATCTCTGGATTTCTCGTGGACTAGTTTAAGAGGGTGTTGAGAATGGAGAGGATGTGAGATTTCGAGAGGTAGTTGTTGCACAGCACAGGGTTTATGCAGCCAGAAGTTGCAGATTTCACAAGTGAAGGCCCAACCATGAATCTGCAGATTGCATTTGTCACAGCATGAATCTTGTTTTTCAAAGTAATTGGCATAAAACAAGTGGTGTTCGTGAAGGAAAGGTTTGATGTTCATCCTCTCAAGAAGTGGACATGAAAATTGGTAAGGAAAGAAGGGTTGAAGCAAATTAGATATAGATCCAGGAGCTTTGAATATATATACACACACGTGAACCGTGTAAAGAAGAAAAGAATATATGCATATAAATGCTCAAGTGCTTGTGAAGAAAGAAATAATTCATAGGGCAAATTCAGTAAATAAACATTGAATTTTACTTTCAAACCTAATTTGGTCACTTAAGTTTCAAAACGTTCATTTTATTCAATAAAATTAGACATTGAACGCTTTTGGTCACTGAAGTTTAGACATTAAACATTTTTTGTCACTCCACCGTTCACCGACATCACCGTTTGGTACAAAATTTTACTAGTCACTTCGCTTCGCCCCCTTGAGTTCGAATCGGACCTCCATTTTGTCGAAAAGCGCCCCGAAGTTTATCAATCGGGCAAAAATCATCTAGTTTCTCTCTCGCCGATCTCCCTCCTCCATCATCAAATGAAGCTCATTTCTAAGTATATTGCTTCCATCGTTCCGATTAAGATTTCCACCATTTGGATCTTGAAAAAGTTCTTTCGTTCGTCGTTAAATGGATGTCGTCAAAAAGGTAACGAAACAGTGACAAAAAACATTCAATATCTAATCTTCACTGAGTAAATTGAATGTTTTGAAACTTCAATGGCTAAAGTAGATTTGGGATTAAAGTTCAATGGTGATTTACGTAATTTACCCTAATTTATATTTGGCTAAAATATGTTGTCGATAGTACTCTTCGTACATTTAGAATTTAGTCATTTTAATTTTATTTTTGTGAATTTAATCTTTTTATTGTACTATATTAATAATTGGACTGACATTTTAAATATGAAAAATAAAGTGATTAAATTTCTGAAAATAGAAGTGAAAAAGATTAATTCCGAATATACAAAGAACTCGTAAACTGGAAGCATATTTTAACCGGTATATTTTAGTTGTGGAACGTGTAAGGAAATAAAAGAGATGTTTGAACTTTAGACTTTGTTTCTTTAAAAAGAAAAGTATATCAAGCTCGTTTACTTATTTTCTCCATAATTTGTGTCACATTCATTCTTTTTTTTTTGAATGATCATTCATTAAGTAAAAAAAATTAATTGAGTTCACTTGTCTTGTTAATTATTTTTTTATAATTACTAGTACTTAATGTATTAATTAATTAATTCGAGTCATATGTTGTAGAGGCTCATCATGGACAATAATACTTAAATTCTAATTACTTTAAACATTATTAGTTGACCAATTTGTACAGAGTATCGTAGAGACTCATTATTTGGTTAACTACTTTAGGCATCGTAAACAATAACACATTCAATTTTAAGTTTCAACTTGAAAATAAAACATAAAAAGTAAAATATTGTTTTTCTTCATTATAAGAAAGGAATGGTTTTTTCTCCTTTTATGATACTCATTAAAAAAATCGATAAGATTCCATAACAACTTCAGTTAAGCAAAGAATTTTTGGGTATAAACTTTTTTGTTAACGATTTTTTAAAAGTAATAATTACTTAACTTGAGTAACTAAAACTAACAAAATAAAATACATTAGAACAGTTTTATAAGAATAAATTTGAATCAAATCCCAGTGTGGAGAGTAATGCTCGTTGCAACAAAACGATTGAACTCGTGTGTAAGTGTAAGACAAGAGCATATGTTCAATTCGAGTGTAGATATTTTGATAATCCAATATGATATATATTATATAAGATATTTTTGCATTTGCATTCAAATATATATCCTTCATAACCCAACAAGTGGTCTTAGTGAAAAAACGGATGATGTTCATCTTAGGAAACTCGGGTTCAATCGCTTTGTCTGCAAAGTGTGCGTACATTGTCATAGAAGACTTAGGTTCAATCGCTTTTTCTGTAAAGTGCACGTAAATTGTCAAAGTGTTAAGAATATGTATGAAAAGTTTCAACTTAAAAATAAAAAAATATATATTTTCTTTGTTGAAAGTAAGGAATGATTTCTTTTTAGGTTAATTCCATGTTTTTAGGGTAAGTTACTTTGTTTTTAAGTCAAATATACTTCATGAAATTACGATTCGAATCAAATTGAATTAAATCTTTTTATGTCCATTAAAAAATTTAATTTTTTTAAGTTAAGTTTTATTCACCCCTAATAACATCGGCCTTTGATAATATATTTATATATATAGGGATAGGATCCAGTTACACAGTATAAAACTCTCTAAGTTTTACACATATTTTTTGATCGTTGGATAGGTAAAACAGATGGATGAGATTAACAGTAGAATATGTGAAGATATATCGAACAACATATTAATTATTCATCAAAAAGAACCCAACCTGGCTGCCTGAGGCTTGGGCTTGAAGTTGCTTAATCAAGTTAAAGCAACGTACCCTCCTCTATTATACATACTAATAATTAAAATTTTATTATAAATCGATTTGAATACATTTTTATTGTTTTTATTTTTTGAAACTTTGGTTTATTTACTCATATTTTATTTATTATTATTATTACAATAGTATTTTCTAACTATATTTTGTTTTAATTATTTAATAATTATTTTTTATTTTTATTTTAAAAAATTAGATATATTGAATAGAAATTTTTGCTTCGTTTTTCAAAAATAATTTAATCATTTTATTTTGGACACAAGAATTTATAGTAGTTTGACTTTTCTACTAAGTCTACCTCCACTAATTTAGGTAAAACAGATGGATGAGATTAACTAAAGATTTTTTACAAATTCACTAATTTGTATTTCTTTTTCAAGGATCAAGAGTAATATTTACAAACCCTCAAAGCTTATATCTCAAAGCTTTGAGACACTCTCTCCCAAGAGAAGATTACACATAAACAAATAAAAAAACCTCTCAAGGCAATGTGTTTGCGCTCTGAAGCACTCACCCAAAACCCTAAACACTTGAGCAATATTGATAATTTGGCTCACAAGTATTTTTCTACAATAATATGACAATTAAGACCCAAAAATGATTTTTCTATACAATGAATGTTCTTGTTGACTTTCTTTTTGTTCCATGGATGTTTGAAGGTCCCTTTTAAGTTCTCTAATGAGTTCTTGATCGTTACTAGCCGTTGGGGAGTCATAAAATCGTGCTATAAATGATCACCTGCACAGAGATTTTGAAACTTTGTATAAAGGTTTCGGAACCTTGTATAAAGGTTTCGAAACTTTAAGGTAAGATTTGAAAAATGTAGCCGTTATAGCCTTATAGGGCAATGGTTTCGAAACATTTGCTAAGGTTTCAAATCCACGTCATTCTGCCTGAAAGGTTTCGGAACCTTATAGGGAAGATTTCGAAACTTTCACTTAAAAAAACTTAATTTAGGCTAATTGTTGACTTTTAAATGTATATTTGATATATGTGCAAAGTCAAATATTTTAAACATATTTTTTAGATTTTATGGACTTTAAAATATTTTCGAAATACATTTAAGTCTAAAAACATTTTTCATAAAAGTTTTATCAAAATTTTTATCTCAGCAGATAAAAAGTGGATTAGGCGGGTTTTAGGACCCACGTGGATAATGGGGCAAAGATGATTTTAGTCTTGCAGGTTGCAGGGCATAGATGGTTTTAGATTTTGTATTTGCAACGTGAAAATAAAAATTCATGACAGAGATAGATGTGGTAAGAGTACCATTCGAACCCACCCCGCCAAATTGACATCCCTATACGTTAGGTATATCATTAAAGAAAATGTTAGATATCTATTTGCAAAAGAAAATCGGTTAAATTACACATCATTATCTAAATTACATACCAACGGGGTTGATCCAAGTAGAAGCAGCTTGATATTGGTTAAGCAGGTTTTGAGTTTGAGGCTTTGTGTATGCAAAAAAATCCCGGTTGAGAGACTCACTCATCAAAGTCAGGTATGTGACGTGTGTCAGTCTAAATTAGTCCGAACAAAATCTAAAAAAATTGGGAGGATAACAAATATATATATATATATATATATATATATATATATGCGATGTGTGTCAGTCTAAATTAGTCCGGGCAAAACCTAAAGAAATTGGGAGTATAATATATATATATATACATACATTAATGAATAGACAATATAATTCATATGGCTACGACAAAAGAATATATTAATTAACAGGGTTATGGTGCACTGGCAATAGAAAAAATACTTTACAAGCATATCTAATTTTATTCTAAAAATTTAAATTTAAATCACTATCTCTAAAACCTAAACCCTACCATCTAAATTTTAAACTAAACTTATAAATTTTAAATTAGACCCAAGTGGAAAATAAACATGTTATATATATATAGTTTTCACATTAAATTTTAAATTTTAAATTTTAAATTTTCACATTAAATGCATAGAATATTTTCCTTTAATTAAAACATGTTATATATAGTTTTATATACTGCACAAATAAGTTGAATGGTTTTGAATTTTTTGTGTTAGAAAGTAATCTAACTGAAATTACATTATGCTAAAACAAAATGGATTAGTGTAATTAGATTCTTAATGAATGTTGAGTTGAACAATTGTGGACCACAATTCATACAAAAGGTGTCTTAATTAGGTAAAGATTATGCACCCACTGGCTTGGAAAGAAGTCGTTCTAAAATAAATAAAAACAATAAACATGTGGGCAGCTTTACTGCCTCATATTGTAAAATAATTAAATAAGCAGTGAACTATTGGAATCCTCCCTCAGCTTCAACTGTCAACCTTTTCTACTTGCCAAAGTTTCAAATGCTCATTGTCTAACCCGGATGTGCATTCGATTAGTTCGATTAATTTATTGATTTAATTGATAAAAGATAGTTCAATCGATTAAATTAATTTGATATGCTACAACATAATCTGTAAAATCACAGTGTAATTTTTTTAACAATGACATGTAAATTTATTAATCATCATGAAAGATATTACAAATACAATGCATTAAAAAGAGAGAAGAAAAGGACTAGTCCACTAAAAATCTCATACAAAGGTGCAAAGAAAAGTAAACTCTTCCATAAAAATTAGCATACCATACAAGATGAAAAAGGAGCGGTGAGTGAACCAAACTATTAGGCAGATTGTTCCGTTACACAATTCTGATTTTTCTATTAGAAACGTATGATTTTATTAAACGCAAAATCATACAAGCAGCACTTACACGCGCCTCGTTAAAAACTTCCCTACAACCTAGATGGAGGAAAATAATATGACGTGTAAATGCGATACAAAAAAAACCACCAAACACCCCTCAACCAAGACTGGAATTCCACCAAGACCATCCCACCCTCAATCCTTCAAATGCAAGAAAAAGAAACGCCCACCCAAGCCTTCCCAACTCCCGCAGCAAGCACATCGCACGACCCCTCTCAGCAAGCACCCCCAGTCCACCATTCCCGCACAATATCGTGCTGCCCACCACACCCAGCAAATGCGACACACACTCCTCACATTTCACACACACGCTCGACGCCATGACGTTTGCACCACCCCACCTTTCGCCAAAGCATCCGCTATACTATTAGCCTCGCGCAACACATGATTAAAGTACACATACGGTAAAAGTCGACAAGCTTCATCAATCAAACGAAACCAAGGCCATAATTTTCACGGTCTCGCATCACTTTGTTCCACCCAAGCTAAAGCCACTTGAGAATCGGACTCAATGATGACTGATGATACCGGTAAGTTTTAACTCCAACAATAACTCCAAAGCGGACGCAATAGCACATAGCTCCGCCATATTTGAATCCATCACACCTAAAGGTCCAGCAAACATCGCTAAAATCACCTCATTCGCATCCCTCAAAACACCACCACATCCCACTGGCCCCGGTTTGCCTCGTGCCGCCCCATCCACGTTAAATTTTACCACCCCCATTATCGGTGGAGACCACACCATCTTTGGTCGCGACACTCCCCCGACAACCGCCAAAATACACACCCATGGGCAATTCCACCAAGAAGCCTCATCAACCAAGTGACCCTCATGCGTCACTTTTATCCAATGAAATGAACACATTTTAATTAGAAACATCATATCTTCTATCGACAATCTTTTCTGCCGAAAAATTAACTCATTTCGAGCTAGCCACACTGACCATAACAATGTCGCGCATCCCGCAATCCACCAGTTTCGTAGCAGCCCCCTAAACACCCCTTCATAACATTGACCAATCAATTCTTGAATCGTCCTAGGTCGTACCAAAGACAGTTCCCACCATTGAAGAAACTTATCTCACACGCCTTTGATTACCGGACAAGACAACAAAATATGAGTCAATTCATCCTCTCCCTTACCACACCACACAACTCACTGAGGTACTGGATCGGCTAACAAACCATCAAACGAGTGGAGATCAATCTTTTCTATGACCACCGGCGGAATCAAATTAGAAAGCTAGCGCTGTGAGGATCTCTATACGAGCACCAAACGACCGCTACGGTATGCTGAGATCATGTCAAACGATAGATGAAACAAAACACAAAAGTCAATGAAAAGCTTGCCACAAAGACAGAGGAAATACGTGCCACAAGAACAAATAATTTTATTAAAATTGAAAAAACAAAACATAAAAGAATAATAAAAATAGTGAACATCAGTGGTCGACAACCAGTACTAATACTAATTGCCGCTACTGGTTAAGAAAAAAAAAAAGAAAAGTTAACTGAGGCCGTGAATAGAAAACTAGGTTTTAGAGAAAAACTAAAATTTTCAATTCATTTGATATTACTATTCTTTTATATAAATCATAGCGTAATTTAAATAATTATTAAAACAATAGAAAACACAATCAATTCAATTTTAGTGGTTGAGAGTGTTGGTAATGCTATATGATAATATGAGTGTAAGGGCATATAAATCCCACATTGGGAAGGAAAGTCCCTTCGAAAAGGTATTTATAATACTATTCCTTCCTTTCCTTGACATTTGGTCACAGTAGGATAATTACAGTTGTTAATTACTCAAGTAATTAGGCAGTTCTCTTGAAATTAAAATCGGATTTTAATTACAAATTTTTTTCTTTGGACGATTTTAATTATAAATAGCTGCTCGTTTCTGTTTTTTTAAACCATCCGAAAATCATTTGAGTTTACAGCTTCCTCAAAACTCTTTTGCGTTCCTTCCTCTTTGTGCTATGAGATGAGCAGTACTAGCGATTGACCACTTGATATTCGGGTGTATAAATATTTAAAGAGACCGTGTTAATTTCGGGGAACGAAAGTCTGCTGCAGCTTATACACATCGAGGCAAGTTCGTTTCTAAGTGTCGCGGCCGTTTTGGAAACCCGTTTGAGGAAAAACAGTCTGACGATTAAGATTTTGAAAATTGAGATTTTTCATTTTAGTTTGATCTTGAAATTAGGGAATTTTCTATTTTAATTCAATTTTCCTTTATTTACTCTTGAAAATCGTTTTGGAGTTGCCACCGATCACTTTGGTAGACCGGACACCATAAAAAATGTACCAAAGATTTTTTTAGGAAAATTCGGGTTCGGGAGTCGGTTACGTGTAGGGAAGAGTTAGCACCCCTGCAAAACGCCTGTTATCGGCACCTCATTAATTTCACGTGGCATTTCGGCATTTCGAACATTAGTCTGAATTTAATTAAATCTTTAATCGTTAAATGGGTTCTATTTCGAATGAGAATATCATTTTACAAGAAAATACATTTTGGACGAATATAAGTTTTGAAACGTCCAAATACATTAGGACACTTCAATTTATATTCAAAATACATCTCAACATAAAAGATTTATTGCATGCCCAATTATTGTCTTGTCATTTTTTAAGTAAAAACCTAATTAGGGCTCCATTGATTTAATTAATTAAAATCTATGAATATTATTAAATTTAAGATTTATGTGATAACACCCAAAAGATTTGGGCACTATCCATATTTGTCCTAAATTAATAATATTCCTATTGTTAATGCAACTAATTTTTAATCCCAATTCCAATTTTATTAAATTAACTACATGTAATTTTCATTTTCTATGTTTAAATGAAGTACTGAATCTCTTTCCTAAATACCCCTTTGATTAACATCATATTACAATTTGATACTAATCAATTTAGGACATTTAAGCTTTCATTCAATATCCATTTATTTACTATAATGTTCTCTCCTATCAAATTAATTGAATTTATGACAAGTCGTCGTTTAACCGGTCAAAATAAATAAATAAATTAACCTCTTTCAGTAAATAATAAAAATAAGAAATTAAGTAGTTATAGGGAAAGAGGGTCGATCCACAGGGAGATTAGTCGGAATTCTTGACTTGAATTTTGTCGGATTTGAATTCCCAGGAATATCTGTAAAAACAAGGAAATAAAAAAGGGGGGTGATCTGATATTGAGTGTAGTAACAAAATAAAATGCAAGAATTAAAGAAAATAATAGGAAAAACCAAATATGCAAATTAGCCTCGAGCTAGCCTTGTCAATTCCTTCGATCATTGAAATAGATTTTTACTCCGGGGATCATGTCGGTTACAGTCTGCGAGGTCCAACCCGCCACAACTTGCTTCTCGAGTAACCAATCCTCCCAAGACTATCTTCGAAGGTTGATTCTTAAACAAATTAACCACGTCTATCGCCGTTAAAGTATTTAGTTTTGAAAGCAGGAAAAGTCTGACTCAGAAATTGTCTTAAAAAGAATCGCTTCTGATTTTATCTTTCCTTAGCGGACCGCCGCTAAGAGTGTTCACAGGAAGTCGAAATTGCCACAGGCCGATCCTTCCTCCCAACTATGCCTTTAAACGATTCTAGACCAACGAGCTCTTTTTGATTTGAAAAACGGTTAAAAACTTTAGTAAGGCTGATTGCCAAACTATCTAAAAAGAAAGATAAAAATGTATTCCCGAAGGAATTTAGGCAATGTTCCTCCTTTTCCAGGTAGATTGGCGAAACGAGATAAAAAGGAGGAATAGAAGGAAATTTTGGATATATTCAAGAAGGTGGAAATTAGTATTCCACTTCTTGATGTTATTCGAAAAGTGCCTAAATACGCAAGGTTTCTGAAGGACTTATGCACAAACCGAAGGCGACTATCCGGAAATGAAAAGGTGAACCTTGGTGAAAATATTTCGGCCATCTTTCAAAAGTCGTTGCCACCAAAGTACAAGGACCAAGGTATGTTTGCAATTCCTTGTAAAATTGGGAATGTTGGGATAAAAAGAGTGATGTGCGATTTAGGCGCATCTATCAACGCCATGCCGTTAAGCGTTTAGAACAAAATTTCGACTGAACCATTGAAAGAAACGCGAGTGACGGTTCAATTAGCCGATCGATCAGTCATCTACCCCGAGGGAGTACTAGAAAACGTGTTGGTATAGGTAAAAGATCTTATTTTCCCCGCTGATTTTTATATTATTGACATGGAAAATGATCGTAGCAATAACGGATCTGAAATCTTGCTTGGCCGACCTTTCCTATCAACCGCGCATACAAAGATTGATGTCCGCGACGGAATCTTAACTATGGAATTTGATGGGGAAGTAGTTAAATTTGATATGTATAAAGCTATGAAATATCCTGATTCAATCGCAAGTTTAAATTTCGTTGATATTATAGATCTGTTAGCTGATAATTTGATCGAAACTGATTTGTGTTATGACTTTTGTAGGGAATTCGCGGATCTCGACGATGAAAATATAGGCAAAATCATTTCAATTCTTTCTTCCCTTTCTGATTTTCGATTAATTCCAACTCGGTCTAAACATTTTCTCTCAATTTTGCAGGAACCAAAGCCGAAGTTGGAGCAATTTAATTATGTACTTTTAGGCGATAACCAAACTTTTCCAATAACCATTTCGAGTAAGTTGTCGCATCGGGAAGGAGGTAGAAACTTAGTTGTTGTTTTGCGCACAATTAAAAAGATGGAGGAAGGCGTTAAAACGACAAGGGATGGACATCACCGTTTATTTGAAGAACATGCTTTTGAAGAACCAAAAATTTAGCAAAGGTCGTCGAGCTAAACGACGTTAAACAAAGCGCTAAATGGGAGGCAACCCATTTACGTTTTTTTTCCTTTCATTTTTTTCTCTTTAGTTAAAATTTTTATCTTTGTTTTTCATTTAATTTTTCTCAATTTTGGTTTCATTCCAGACTTCCAGTGAAGGGAATTATCACGCAAAGAGCTGCAAAATTTCGTTGGGTGAAGTGTACCGTTTCATTAAAAATGGTGCACGTTATCATGCGGAGCACGTTAACAATTTGGTGCAGGTTTGCCGAACCCCCCCCCCCCTTTGAACTTTTGACCCATCTTACCGCATAAAAAATATATTTTCTTTTCCCTTCCCCCCCCAAAAAAAACACGATAAACCAAAACTTTCCCATACCTTCCCGCTCGGCTAAAAATAAGCCCTCACCTTGATCGTCGGAAATATTGCACCCCAATCACTGCCGTTAGCGATTTTCTCCAGCATCTAGACAGAGCAGTCAACACCCCCCTCGATCCACAGGGAAAGAAATTAAATAGGTATAGGGAAAGAGGGTCGATCCACAGGGAGATTAGTCGGAATTCTTGACTTGAATTTGTCGGATTTGAATTCCCAGGAATATCTGTAAAAACAAAGAAATAAAAAGGGGGTGATATGATTTTGAGTGAAGTAATAAAATAAAATGCAAGAATTAAAAATAATAAGAAAAGCCAAGTGTGCAAATCAGCCTCGAACCAGCTCCTTCAATTCTTTCGATCACTGAAATAGATTTTTATTTCGGGGATCATGTCGGTTACAGTCTACGAGGCCCAACCCTTCGCAACTTGTTTCTCTCTCGAGTAACCAATCCTCCCAAGTCTATCTTCGAAAGATGGTTCTTAAATAAATCAACCACGTCTATCGCCGTTAAAATATTTAGAATAAAAGCAGGAAAAACCCGACTCAGAAATTGTCTAAAATAGAATCGCTTCTGATTTTATCTTTCCTTAGCGGACCGCCGCTAAGAGTGTTCACAGGAAGTCGAAATTTGCCACAGGCCGATCCTTCCTCCCAACTATGTTTTTAAACGATTCCAGACCAACGAGCTCTTTTTGATTTGAAAAACGATTAAAAACTTTAGTAAGGCCGATTGCCAAACTATCTAAACAGAAAGATAAAAATAATTTCCCAAAAGAATTTAAGCAAGTTTAATTCTCACGAATCGAATTAACTTGATTGGTTCTTGGCTTAAAAGATTTAGCTAAGCATGATATTGATTATCATGTTTAACTTGGTTTTGAAAAAATAATTAAATAACATAAAATAAAGGAAACAAAGAAAATAAAGAAAAAAGAAGAACTTTTAATTAAAACTAGAAAAATGTTTCCAAAGATAAAAAAACTCAAAGCAAGAAGATGATCACTAAAAATGATTGATGATCTAAGCCTCTACCAAGGGGTAGTATTTATAGGCTTAGATTTACAAATATAAGGTGATGAGATAATTTAAAATAATAAACAAAAGATAAAACAATTCAAATGTTTTGAAATTTAAATGCAGGAAATCTAAACGGATAAGCTGATAAGATCTCCCAGAACGTTCCAAAAGCTTCTAGAAGTCGCCACGTCATTGCCACATCACTGTCACGGCAGACGCGTCGTGCCCGGTGTCGTGCCCATGATGCCAGTCATGACAGAATTATAATAAAAACTGCAGAAATGCCCCTTTTTCACTACTATTTCTAGAATTGGGTTCCTGCACAAAATATAACAAAAATAGCATGTATTAAGCAGCAAGAAGTCCTAATAACTAGAAAAATAGCAAATGAAATATGTCACATTTGAGAACTTATCAAATTCCCCCTCACTTGTCTCATACTTGTCCTCAAGTATGTCCAAAAAAACATAAACCAAAGATTGCATTTCTCAAGCCATTACAAGCATCAAACATAATCATAAGAGTTCGAGCGCAAAAGGAGTATCATGAAAGAAACATAATCAAACCAAATGGATGCAAGCAAAGAACAGCCCTTATCTCTTCCAATTACCTATCAAGCATTAATCAAATCCTAACCTAGTCTTAATCCTCACCAAGATACACTCAAGAGCACTCAAAGTGTTTTAAAGGTAAATGTAGAACTAATGTTTTGATATAATAATTGAAAAATGTTTTGGACTAATTTGAAAAGAATTTAAAACTTGTGTTAACTCCAAACAACTTGAAATTATGTTTGAGATACTTTAAAAGGTTTTTGGCAAAGATTTTTCATGTTTTAAACAGCCAAACTTGTATTTTCAACGTCTCAGTATCGATACGGTTGTACCCGTACCGATACCATTTTGCCCAAACTTGGCTACTGTCAAACCCCGTACCGATACAGGCCTCTGCCGTATCGATACGGTTGGGATCGTTTCGATACGCCAGGTAAGCGTACCGATCCCATTTCAACTACCCCAACGGCTATTTCCCAACGGCTATTCAAATATGGACCCGTACCGATACGCCCTCAAGCGTATCGATACGCCTATGCTAGCAAGAGCCCAACGGGTATTTCCTCAAGAAGGCTGTATCGATACCGTTCCACGTGTATCGATACTGGTAGCTGCAGAAGTGCATTTATAAAGGGAAATAAAGTCCTCAACGGCTCCAATTTGATCCCAACGGCTAGTAACGGCTACAAACTCAATTGGGAGTATAAAAGGGACCTCCAAGCATCAAGAGAAGGCTAATGCTTCAATTGTCAATCAACAAATGATCAAGAAATTGTCTTAGTGCTTAATTTGTCATTTCTTGTATAGACAAACACTAGTGAGCCAAAATTGTCAAATTTGCTCAAGTGTTTTAGGTTTTGGGTGAGTGCTTCATTGTGCAAACAAACACCTATTAGAGGGTTTAAGTTTGCTTTATTTATCTCTTTGTAAAAGAGGGTTTTGATCAAGGCTTTGGGTAGAAGCTTGATCGATTGTAAGGGTTTCCTCCTAATCCTAGAAAAGGGGACGAATCAATTAGTGGATTGATTGTGAAATCCTTAGTGGGGAGCTAAGGTAGTGGATGTAGGTGCTTGTTAGAAGGCCGAACCACTATAAATCATTGTGTCTTTATTCTTTCTAGCTTCCACAACCCTTCCACCCAAAAATCCATCTCTCCACCACTTGGTGAGCAATATTGGTTGATCGAATCGAGCCCCACACAACCCAACAGTAAATGTGAAGCAAAAACACTCTAAGTCATGCATGAACAAAGGTTTCCATAAGCTTGTAACAAGTTCAATTCTCCACTACTTTATTAAAATCGAGATGCAAAAATCATTAGGTCTTTTATTCAAGGTGTAATGTGGGTTTAGAAAAGGGTAAAAAGATGGAAAGAAAATAAACAAAAGAAGATGATCAATGCAAGATATTTCAAACAATAAACAGTGAAGACAAATGAGGAACTTAAAGATGGTCAAGCAAACACACATTTTTTCTTTTTTTTTTCTTTTCTTCTTTTCGAAACTATTTTTCTTCTTTTTTTTCTTTTTTTCTTTTCGAAGCAATATTGGTTGATCGAATCGAGCCCCACACAACCCAACAATTGGTATCAGAGCTTGGCTCAATCGAAGGGGATTCACATCCTATTGAGAAGATCCGGCAAGCTCGATCACTTTTTCATCAACCGGCTCAATGGCACATTCAATCGACAAACCGCCTTTCTTTGACGGAGCTCACTATGCCCATTGGAAGACAAAGATGAAGTTCTTCATCAAATCAAGAGATTACAAGCTATGGGATGTAGTTGAAGATGGCCCGTTCGTGCCTCAAAGGAGTAAAGCGGAGTGGAGTGCCGATGATCGCAAGAAGATGGAGCTAAATTGCAAAGCCTTGCACATTCTATTTTGTGCATTTGGTCCATCCATCTATGAGAAGATGTCTTCTTGTGAGAGTGCCAAGGAGGTATGGGACAAGCTTGAAGTCACATACGAAGGGACAAATGAAGTCAAGGAGACCAAGATTGGGCTCCTAACCTTGGAGTATGAGAACTTCAAAATGGATCCGGAAGAGAACATCGAGAAGATGTTTGATAGGTTCTCCACCATCACCAATGGTCTTAAAGGTTATGGAGAAGCCATCCCGGAGGAGAAGCTTGTTCGAAAGCTCATCTACTCACTTCCCGAGTCTTGGGACTCAAAAAGGACCGCCATCATCGAAGCCAAAAATTTGAAGACTTTGAAGCTTGATGAACTCATGGGGTCTCTTCTTACTCATCAAATCATGAAGAAGAACAAAGAGGATGAGAAGAAAAGGGAAGAAATTAGAGCTATGGGAGAGAAGAAAATCAAAGGGCTTGGCATCAATGCAAGTGCCATGGCTCTCAAATCCTCCACTTGCCATCATGTCTACTCAAGTGAAGAGGAGGATGAAGATGAAGAGATAGTTCATCTCTTCAAGAAGTGTGCCTCGTTCATGAAGAAAGCCTTGAGAGAGCTTGAACGAGAACCTAAAAGAAAGGAGAGGGCAAGCACTTCAAGCCATAAGAAGAAGGCACATGTGGCTACTTGGAGTGATGAGGACTCCACCGACGATGAACAAGCCAACCTTTGCCTTATGGCCATCGAAGAAGATTCAAGGGTAACTTCTAATTCATTTACTTCATGTTCTTACACTTTTGATGAATTACAAGATGCCTATGATGATTTGGTTTTAGATTTTAAAAGCCACGTTTTGAAATACAACAAATTGATTTCAAAATTAAAAATTCAAAATGATTTGCTTTCTAAAACCAAACTTGAACTTGAAGCAAAACTTGAAGAGTTTGAGTTAAAATGTCTTGATTTACAAAAATTGCTTCAAAAAGTTCAAGGAGAAAATGATTTGATTTCCAAAGAGCTTGAAAAGAAAAACAATCTTGGAAAATCAAATTTTTATGTTAGACAATCTAGTGCCCCTATATTTATAAATGGTAAATGTTTTAGAAGTGTTTGGGTCCCAAAAGGACTTAATACTTCAACTAAAAAGGATGAAATTGAAAAATGGATTCCTAAGGGGACTAAATTTTGTGCAACTAACGTTTATGGATCCAAAGCAATTTGGATACCAAAAATTACTTGATTGTCTATTGTAGGTGTGATGGAGATGTTCAACAAGTCAAACATTGAGGGGGAGCTCCATACACACAAGGAAGAACACTTGAAGAAGGAAGGCTTCACATCCTCCCTTGGGTTCAAGTGTTGGTAAAATTTCTAGTTGTTTTGATTTAATTTGTCTTATCTTTAGTTTATTCAACTAGATGATCATATTTGATGGACTAACTCTTTTTTGATGATGCTTTGAGTAAGGGGGAGCCATTTTTAAACCAAATTCTTATTTGTGTCAAAACTTTTTACCTCTATTGTTATTTTGAACTTAAATGTCTTAAATTCTTTTTGATATAACAAAAAGGGGGAGAAATAGTATGGTTTGAAAAATTGAATTTTCAAATGAATAAGGGGGAGCTTTATTTGATTTCATACATTTAATCTCTTGTTCACATTTTTAAAAGTTTAAGGGGGAGAATCCCAAACAATTTTTCAAGTTAGTTTTATTATATCAAAAAGGGGGAGATTGTAGAACTAATGTTTTGATATAATAATTGAAAAATGTTTTGGACTAATTTGAAAAGAATTTAAAACTTGTGTTAACTCCAAACAACTTGAAATTATGTTTGAGATATTTTAAAAGGTTTTTGGCAAAGATTTTTCATGTTTTAAACAGCCAAACTTGTATTTTCAACGTCCCAGTATCGATACGGTTGTACTCGTACCGATACCATTTTGCCCAAACTTGGCTACTATCAAACCCCGTACCGATACAGGCCTCTGCCGTATCGATACGGTCGGGATCGTTTCGATACGCCAGGTAAGCGTACCGATCCCATTTCAACTACCCCAACGGCTATTTCCCAACGGCTATTCAAATATGGACCCGTACCGATACGCCCTCAAGCGTATCGATACGCCTATGCTAGCAAGAGCCCAACAGCTATTTCCTCAAGAAGGCCGTATCGATACCGTTCCACGTGTATCGATACTGGTAGCTGCAGAAGTGCATTTATGAAGGGAAATAAAGTCCTCAACGGCTCCAATTTGATCCCAACGGCTAGTAACGGCTACAAACTCAATTGGGAGTATAAAAGGGACCTCCAAGCATCAAGAGAAGGCTAATGCTTCAATTGTCAATCAACAAATGATCAAGAAATTGTCTTAGTGCTTAATTTGTCATTTCTTGTATAGACAAACACTAGTGAGCCAAAATTGTCAAATTTGCTCAAGTGTTTTAGGTTTTGGGTGAGTGCTTCATTGTGCAAACAAACACCTATTAGAGGGTTTAAGTTTGCTTTATTTATCTCTTTGTAAAAGAGGGTTTTGATCAAGACTTTGGGTAGAAGCTTGATCGATTGTAAGGGTTTCCTCCTAATCCTAGAAAAGGGGACGAATCAATTAGTGGATTGATTGTGAAATCCTTAGTGGGGAGCTAAGGTAGTGGATGTATGTGCTTGTTAGAAGGCCGAACCACTATAAATCATTGTGTCTTTATTCTTTCTAGCTTCCACAACCCTTCCACCCAAAAATCCATCTCTCCACCACTTGGTGAGCAATATTGGTTGATCGAATCGAGCCCCACACAACCCAACAGTAAATGTGAAGCAAAAACACTTTAAGTCATGCATGAACAAAGGTTTCCATAAGCTTGTAACAAGTTCAATTCTCCACTACTTTATTAAAATCGAGGTGCAAAAATCATTAGGTCTTTTATTCAAGGTGTAATGTGGGTTTAGAAAAGGGTAAAAAGATGGAAAGAAAATAAACAAAAGAAGATGATCAATGCAAGATATTTCAAACAATAAACAGTGAAGACAAATGAGGAACTTAAAGATGGGCAAGCAAACACACATTTTTTCGTTTTTTTTCTTTTCTTCTTTTCGAAACTATTTTTCTTCTTTTTTTTCTTTTTTTCTTTTCGAAGCAATTGCTTCCTTTTATTCAGTTTTTCCTTTTTTTCTTTGTTTTTTCATTCATTTTTTTCTAGAAAAATTATGCCCTTATTTGAAAAATATCTCCTTCATGTCTAATAAAGATTCTAGCATTTGATCAATTGAAATGGTTAAGTCAAAGGAATGGGATGTAAGGCTAACAAAGGCTCACTAGGCGATGAGAAAGGGTAAATTAAAATGAAAGGGAAGGAAGAGGTTTAAAGCATAATGCCTAAATCATTTTAAAGCACCTCGTTCTTAGTGTAGTCTCGAATCGTAAGCAAGCCACAAGTTCTAGATTCCTAAAATTCAAGATGACACTCTCAAGCAAAAGAAATGAGCATAATATGAAGAATGCATGCTCAAGGCTCAAAGTCTCACAAAATTGGGCTAAGTTTGATTAAGCTAGGCGAGAAATCTAATTAATACAATCAAGAGAAATTAAAAGAGATGTCAAACTGCAGATTACCCACATCCTTTGATTATCAAAATGTTATAATTCAATCATTCCTAAGCACAAGAACAAGTACAACATGCTGGACAACAAGTAATGGCAAGAAAAAAATTATCTCAAGGTTTAATCAAAATCAAAACATATTATCAAACAAGCTGGACAAGTGGTTTTGCTACCCTCCCCCTCACTTAAGTGAATTGCCCCAATTCAAATGAAAAACATAAAAGTGTAAGGCAGAGAAAGAGTACTCCCCGTGGGTATTGATTGTAACGATGGTGATGGTGACCGTTGAGAAGGTGGCCGGCGGGTGGAGCTTGGTCCAGCGGTGCTGTTGGAGAGCCGCGAACGACGGTTGACGGTTGGGGGAGAGGCGGAGGGGCGGTGGCAGCCGTAGGGATGGGATTCTCGGTCGGGGGGCTGGTAACTTGCCGTCGCGTGCGGGGCGTGGTGGATTGCGGCTGAGTGAGTTTTACGGGTGGGTGAGTTTTGCTAGGGTTTGGTGATTTGCGGGAAAGAAAGAAAGGAAAGGGGGAAAGGGAAAAATTTGGACGGGTGTGCTAAGAGGAAAGGGCTTGGGCTAAAGTGCACCGCTCATTGAGTGTGCGAAAAGAATCCTATAGAGGGAAAAGAAATTTACTAAAGCAATTAAAAAAATGGGAAATGAAAAATGAGGCATAAATTAAATTATTAAAAAAGAAGTAAAAATTATCGAAAAATAAACCAATGGGTTGCCTCCCATTTAGCGCTTTGTTTAACGTCGTTTAGCTCGACGACCTTTGCTAAATTTTTGGTTCTTTAAAAATGGGTTTTTCCTGGTCATAAAAAAAACAAAATCAGTCAAAAGTGCCGAAAGTAAATCTCCCCGGCAACGACGCCAATTTTGACAAGTCGTCGTTTAACCGATCAAAAATAAATAAATAAATTAACCTCTTTCAATAAATAATAGAATAAAGAAATTAAATAGATATAGGGAAAGAGGGTCGATCCATAGGGAGATTAGTCGAAATTCTTGACTTGAATTTGTCGGATTTGAATTCCTAGGAATATCTATAAAAACAAAGAAATAAAAAGGGGTGATATGATTTTGAGTGAAGTAATAAAATAGAATGCAAGAATTAAAAATAATAAGAAAAGCCAAGTGTGCAAATCAGCCTCGAACCAGCTCCTTCAGTTCTTTTGATCACTGAAATAGATTTTTATTTCGGGGATCATGTCGGTTACAGTCTACGAGGCCCAACCTGTCGCAACTTGTTTCTCTCTCGAGTAACCAATCCTCCCAAGTCTATCTTCGAAAGATGGTTCTTAAATAAATCAACCACGTCTATCGCCATTAAAATATTTAGAATAAAAGCAGGAAAAACCCGACTCAGAAATTGTCTAAAATAGAATCGCTTCTGATTTTATCTTTCCTTAGCGGACCGCCACTAAGAGTGTTCACAGGAAGTCGAAATTTGCCACAGGCCGATCCTTCCTCTCAACTATGATTTTAAACGATTCCCGACCAACGAGCTCTTTTTGATTTGAAAAACGGTTAAAAACTTTAGTAAGGCCGATTGCCAAACTATCTAAACAGAAAGATAAAAATGATTTCCCAAAAGAATTTAAGCAAGTTCAATTCTCACGAATCGAATTGACTTGGCTGGTTCTTGGCTTAAAAGATTTAGCTAAGCATGATATTGATTATCATGCTTAACTTGGTTTTGAAAAAATAATTAAATAACACAAAATAAAGGAAACAAAGAAAATAAAGAAAAAAGAAGAACTTTTAATTAAAACTAGAAAAATGTTTCCAAAGATAAAAAAAAAAACTCAAAGCTAGAAGATGATCACTAAAAATTATTGATGATCTAAGCCTTTACCAAGGGGTGGTATTTATAGGCTAAGATTTACAAACATAAGGTGGTGAGATAATTTAAAATAATAAACAAAAGATAAAAAAATTCAAATGTTTTGAAATTTAAATGCAGGAAATCTAAACGGATAAGCTGATAAGATCTCTCAAAACGTTCCAAAAGCTTCTAGAAGTCGCCACGTCACTGTCACGGCAGACGCGTCGTGCCCGGTGTCGTGCCCATGATGCCAGTCATGACAGAATTATAATAAAAACTGCAGAAATGTCCCATTTTCACTGCTATTTCTAGAATTGGGTTCTTGCACAAAATATAACAAAAACAGCATGTATTAAGCAGCAAGAAGTCCTAATAACTAGAAAAATAGCAAATGAAATATGTCACATTTGAGAACTTATCAATTTAATTAAAGAACTTAGTTCTAAATGGCTCTAGTATAAATATACTAGATGAATTAAATTTCCCTAAACAAGTATACTATATGCTTATTTTAAAAACATGCAAGCATACAATTAAATAAAGTAATTAAATAGACAATTAGACTAATCTTCGGACCAAATTGAATTAAATTGAAACTTAGGTGATCAAATTACAAGGGAATATGTGACTAGAATGTAAATCAGAATAACTTTTGAAGCCCAAACCTAAGTCCATTAAATTCCCGGTTCAAAACCCCATAAACAGAGTCGAACTCACTGAAAACCGACATACATATCGACCCAATTAACCAGCCCAACTCCCAAACAGTTCAAACTGAACTCTGGGTCATAAACTGGTTGCGGCCCCGTATACATATCCATTTAAAAAGCGCGGGTCCTTTTTGACTCGGCTCCCAAAACAATGTCGTTCCAACTCGTTATAAATAGGCCATTTCTAAGTTGGAACGTCCATTTGCACGATTCTCACACTCTCTCTTCTTTCTCTTCTCTCTAAATTCTTTGAACTCAAACAATAATTTTTTGAAATCCTAACCCAATCTCAATCAAAACCCCATTTTTCATCATTGTTCTTCCTTCGTTCATCCATTTAATCTTCAAAAACCCTAAAACATTTCTATTTCTTGTTCTTGAAGATCAAAACACCTATTTTCTCAAGAACAAACCAAGAACATTCTTCAATTCTCACTTTGATTCTCGTTCAACCAAAATCCCTTCTCCGACTTGTTTCCGTTCATCGGATGATACCAGTCACTGGTAATCATCTCTGATCATCTTCTTCTTTTCTTCGATGACCAATAACCTTTCAGTCACCATCTCTGATACCTTCTACAACTTTCGGCCACCTTCCGACCAAACTCTGATAATCTCTAACCTTTAAGCAGTGATCAGAATTTCTTCGATCATCTTCTCCGGCCAAGCTGTACCCTCTGGCCACCGTCTCTGCCGTCGCCGAAACCCTAAAACTACCCAAATTGTCTATTTTTATCCTAAACCTAGATCTAGTCCACATTTCATCACAAATGACCCCTTTCTCTAATTCCTGAGCTATCTACCCAAAACCAGTAGCCTCTCTTTTATCATTTTCAACTCCGACTGGAATCCTAGCACTCTGACGATACACACGGTGACGGAAATGACAAGATAAGCTTTCTACCCTTTTGAATTTGATTTTTTATTTTTGTTCAAACCTAGATCTTAAAATGTTTGTTAGGCTTTATATTTCTGATTTTAACTCTTGTTTAGATCTAGATTGCATACCGTTACTTAGGGATTTGGTTTCTAATTTAGGAATCTGAACATAGAATTAGGATTTTGGTTCTGAAACCTAGGATTTTAGTGATTTCGGTATTGACTTTAGGAATTTGTGGCTCTGGTTGTGTTTTTATCAGATTTATTCTAAAAAGAGAAGAATTCGGAGGCAAATTGTACCTTTGTTGATGATTCTGCAACACCGGTGAGCTTTTGGCAACAAACGGCATTTCGATTTGTCTTCTCCAAGTGTCTCTCCAACTTTTGGTGACTCTCTTCACTTCCTCTCCTTCAATCAATAATTCATTAATGATTAACCGTCACTTTTTTCTCTGCTGCAGGTATTTATAGTTGGCCAGAAGGTGATGTCAGCCTTTGTCGCTGGCGAAGACAGCTGGCTCCAGCTGGGGGATGATCTGCGTGAATCAATTTGGACAGTGAGATCGTGCCATGTGTCCATTGAAACTCCATTTTGGGCGGGAGATAAAAACACAAATGGGTTTTGTGTTTTGTTTGGGCTGGCAGATTGGTATTGTAAATGGGTCAACGGGAATATGTATTTTGGGCTTTATATTTGGACTTTGTATCATGAAATAGACTTTATATATAAAAAATGGGCTATTGCTGAATTTTATTTATTATTTATTTGTTTAGTATATATGTATATATACTCGGACAAAATACGGGTTATACACTAAGGCAGTGGTTATACCACGATACTGCATGTCTATTTTTTTAATGTTATTTGTGTTTATCAGTACTAACGTTTCAGTTTTACAATTTCTATTTTACCAACAGAGAGTTTGATCCTCACGTTGTGCATGAAGCAGTTTTAAAACTTGTGATCTAACTTCATATGAACTAATAGAACGCAAAGGATTAATCATTGGTGTCACTCCAATGGATACCTTGAAAAACCATAGGAAAATGAGGATTGAAAGAATTTAAATTTATCCTTTCAAAGATCTTTAATTACATTTTTTATTTTAATTCAAATTATTTAAGTTTATATATACATAATATTTCAATCCTTTTTATTATTTCTTATTTGAACATAAAAGGTTTCTTATTATCATATTAAAACAAAATAAAAAAGTGAATAAATATCCAATAAAATATGAAATTATACTTTATATACATTTTAGTTAAATTATTTTTATTATTATATTACTTCTAAATGTAAAATTTAAATACATTAAATTCGATAAATATTCAATTCCACTTTATATTCATCTTAAATTATAATTTTGTTATAATATAAACTATTTAGATTTATATATAAGTAATATCTTATTATTGTAATTTTTGGGGGTTTAACCACTTGTTTCTAACCCACTAGTCGACTAATCTAGATTTGGTTTTGCATAGGCTCATTATGGGGAGATCCTCACAACCCAGTTTTCTCTATTCTCAACTCTAGGACTCGAGCCTCTGACATTACTTAATGAATCTACTACCTCATACCAATAGACCAACTGGTTGTTGTTATTTTAACTTAATTCTTAATTACACATAAGAAAACATTTATTACAATTATTAAACCTTAACAATTTTAATATATAAAATCCAATAAATATTAAATTATATTTTATATTAATTTTAAATCTTACTTTCATTGTAAATTAATCCATTGTATTTTATACATTAATAATATATTGATATAAAATATATTTTTAAAATATAAAATATTTTAATTGTCTTTTATTACATGAAATATATATATATATATAATTAAATATGTAGATACATGCATAACGCGTGTGAAAAAAATAGTGATAATGTTTGGCAATTAGCGGATAGCTGATAGCGGAGTACATTAGCTGATAGTTGATAGCTGGATTGCATTGATTAATTTGACTAGTAGATTGTATTGGTTGATTGTATAAAAGTGTTTGGTAAAATTAACAGATAGCTGATAGTTGTTTGATTATTTAAACAAGCAAAATGGCACATAAGGACATGATTAAATTCAGTATTTGTTTGAATATTTATTAGTTATCAATATTTTTTAAATTAATTAGATTATAAAAAATTAATTTTTTTGATTAAGCATATTTGAAGGATCTATATATTAATTTATTATTTATATAATTATTTTTAATATAATTTAATTAATTATTAAATTTAAATGCAAATATAAATGTGTGCGAATAAAAAAATATTAATTTACATATGTCACTATGTAAATATGTGAAGATGAAGAATTAAAATAGAAAATGATAAATTTAAGTTATTTGGAGATTTTTTGTAATCATTAATGGTAAATGAGTAAGTCATGAGATTCTTCGAAGCTGTTTATCAGGGGAAATTGAAAGATAAAGATGTCAACCATTCATTTATCACACTCAAGCCGAAAGTATCAAGCCCGAAGTGTATTGAAGATTACAGACCCATCTCTCTGATCAGTAGTTTGTACAAGATTTTAGCCAGGGTGTTATCAAAGAGACTAGCTAATGTGATTAACAAGGTGGTGGGGGAGACGCAGTTCGCGTTTACGGCTGGGAAACAAATAGCAGATTGTGCATTAATCGCTAATGAGGTGATCGATGAATTGAAGCAGAAAAGGGTCGAAGTTGTTGTGTTTAAAGCAGATTTTAAAAAGGCCTATGATACCATCGATTGGAGTTTTCTAGACCATTGTTTGAAAGTTATGGGATTCGGGGATAGGTGGAAAGGTTGGATCAGACTTTATCTCGAAACCGCATCCATTTCAGTTCTGATTAACGGAGTACCGAGTAACAGATTTACTATCAGCCGTGGGCTTAGACAAGGGTGCCCTTTGTCGCCATTATTGTTTAATATCGTGGGAGAGGCGCTAAGTGCTTTAATCAAGGAAGCTTCTTATCAAGGCTTCATCAAGGGTGTAAAAATTGGCAATACATGTCTTAAGATCAGGCATATTCAATTTGCTGACGAACTAATCTTATTTGGATCGGCAGCACTTGAGAATGTGGTGAACATCAAATGATTGCTGATTTTATTTGAAGTATGCTCAGGGTTACGGCTAAATCTAAAGAACACCAGAATTTATGGAATCAATGTGGATCCTCAGCTTGTGACACAGTGGGCGGCAAACATTAAGTGTAAATCAGATACTTTTCCGTCTAAATATCTGGGGCTGCCGCTTGGATACGCGAAAAACTCTCCGACTTTATGGAAACCGATAGTTGAAAAGGTGAGATCGAAACTTGCGGGATGGAAAGGTAAATTTTTATCCCTTGCTGGTCGTATCATGCTTGTGAAAACTGTTCTCAGCAATCTACCCATATATTATTTGTCGTTGTTTCGTATGCCCTGCATGGTGGCGAACCTTTTGAATAGAACCTTCTCCAAATTTGTGTGGGGATTGAATTCCCAACTGCCGATTCATTGGGTAAGTTGGGAGGGTATGTGCAAACCTGCAGACAGTGGAGGTCTTGGTTTTGTCAATCTGAAAATTAAAAACATTGCACTCTTGAATAAATGGTTGTGGAGGTTCGGTAACGAACCGGACAGATTGTGGAGAAGAATTGTTTGCGCCAAGTATGGGTTGGATCAGAATAGATTACTTCCGTGGGGATTGAATCGAAAAAAGGTCTCTTAGATATGGAGGAACATAACCAAACCTTTGGAGTGTTCGTCAAGTATTTTTATACAGTCTATCAGAGCTAAAGTGGTGATGGAAAATCTATTAACTTTTGGGACGATTGGTGGACCGAAGTTCAGAATCTAAGAAAGGAATTCCCTTGAATTTTTGCTTTAGCAGTAAAAAAAGAAGGTAAGGTTGCTGATTTCTGGGTCAACATAGACGGGCAACGTGTATGGAGAGTGATGCTCAGAAGACCATTGTTCGATTGGGAAGTTGGGGTTTGGAACTCGTTCAAAGAAATTATAGATCGTGCCACTCATGTTCTAGGTGTAAAGGATAAATTGAAATGGAGTGCAGATTCTAGTGGCATTTACAACGCAAAATCATTTTGCTTAGTGACATCAAATAATGGTGCTACGGACAAATCTTTTTAGAGTCTTGTTTGGAGAAAGTTAGCCCCACCAAAGGTCGAGGCGTTTATATGAAGAGCCGTGCAAAACAGAATTCCTACACTCTCGGAGCTAGCGAAGCGAGGAATAAATGTTCCCAGTGTTGGTAAGTGCTTCTTGTGTTCCTTAAGCCTTGAAACTGTTGATCATCTTATATGCCATTGCTCGATATCATAGAGCGTTTGGCAAAAGTGGGGTGGGATGTGGAACCTTAACTTAGTGATGCCGGCTAATCTTAAAGCCTTTTTATTAATGTTGAATGTGAATTCGGATAAGTCGAAAATGAAGAAGGTTTGGTGGTTGGCTTTTTTCGGCATTGCATGGACAATATGGCTATGCAGAAACGAGCTAATATTCAATGCTAAACTGTGTGACACTCAAAGTATTTTCGATTTAGCTATGGCAAGAATAGGCTTTTGGTGCGAATGTAGATGGCCAGAACAGTATGGTTCAGTGCTGGATTTTGTGCGAAATCCAACGCTATACAACCACAGTAAGCTTAAGGTAAAGGACAGTCGACCGAGGAAGGGATCATGGGTTCGACCATGTGAAGGTAACGTAAAGTTCAATGTTGACGCTGCAGTGAGGGGTAGCTATGGGGAAGCTGGAATCGGAGGCTTAGCGCGCGATCACAATGGAACCATCTTAATGAAGTTCTCCGAAAAAATTGGGTTGTCCGATCCCACGGGGGCTGAACTAAAAGCCATCCTTAAAGCGTGTACACTATGGAATGATACTAGTTGGAAGGAAAATATTGTTCTTACCATTGAATCTGATAGCCAACTGGGTGTGAATTGGTTAAAAATTATCACCCAATGTCCTTCTGTTTTTAGTGATTTGGTAAAGGAATGTCAACAATTCTTGACCACATTGGGTATTCAATTAACCTTTGTGTATAGGGAGGAGAATATTAAAGCACATGAACTTGTCAAGAAGGGGATCACACTAGCCAAGTGCAGTCAATGGGTGGACTGTTGAAAGTCAGTAAGTTTAGTCTGCATATGTTTGCTATTTCGTTTTTGTATTGTGGATGATGCGGGTTTTAGATGTTTGGACTGTGCTTTTGTTTGTAATAGATGGGAGGGATCATAGTGGGATCTCATGCCTGTGAATGTTGGGTCCAGGTATTCGAAGGATATTGGTAGAGTAGAGCTCTGTATGTATCGAGTGATGTACCAAAATTTGATATTGTCTTATTGTCGAGATATCGATCAATAAATTTAAAGGGCACTCTTTTCCCCCTACGTAGGTTTAGAGGGGGTTTTAACGAGACCCATTTTCTTTAAAAAAAAAAAGAGTCTTTATAACTTTTGTATCAAAACATCTAATTTCAAAAGGTTCATATTAGCAAATTTTCAAAGTTAGAGGTTTCACCCAATCCGTATTCCAATCCGTTATTTACCAAATATTTAAATTAGAGAATTTGACCAGTCAAACCTCTAATATTTATTCAAACCTCTAATTTTAGAGAAATTATATCATGAATGTTTTCTATCATGTCATCCATGATTTCTTACCAATTAATAAAAAAATCTGTCATCTATTTTTTTCATTGTCATTTATACACTAAAATTATATTTTCCAAATCATCATCTTCTTCATACATAATAAAATTAAAAAGTTAGGGGTTTTTTTCTCACATTGAGCAATCTTCTCCATTCTTGAATCGAATTCTCAAAATCCAACTAATTTTTTATGTTTCTCTCTTTCTCGTGCAGCAAATTAGTTGTAAAGATACACGAGTCAAAAAATATAAATTGTAGGATTTATTGATTTCAGAATTACAAGATCTAAGAGATACCTCGATGAGAAAGAAAAAAATATAAATTTCTGTTGTATTTTGGAACTTTAATTTCTAGTATTTTCACAACTAATTTGCTTCACGAGAAAAATAGCAAAGTAGAAATTAGTTGAAATTTGGGAATTCAGCTCAAGAATGAAGAAGATTTCTAAATGTAAGGGAAAAAAACATAATTTTATTATGTATTATAGGAGAGATGATGATTTGAAAAATATAATTTTAGTGTATAAATGACATGAAAAAAATAGATGATGTAGATTCTTTTAATTGGTAAGGGATCATGACATGATAGAAAGGATCCCTTATATAATTTTTTTTAATTTTGACTTAAGCCGCTATATACCAAAAAGAGTCGGTGTAAATTTATACATTTATAATTTTTATTATAAATTTGAAGAAAAAAATTATTCACATTTAAACTCGAAATTTAATATCAACAAAAACTTAAATAACATAAATCATTTACCATTGTCGGTCACATTTACGCCCTAATTTCCCATCATCATCTTTAATTTCATGAGCTGCATTATTTTTCGTAGGGGTCCATTGTTTCACCTACTTTGTACACTTCTTTTGCTTTATCTGGTTTTCCTTTTTGTTTTTGAAATTCCATCGTTTTTCTTTATATACCCTTCTCTTATTATTCTCCTTATCATTCTTTTCCGTGATTTTTCTTTTCAAAAGGAAAGAACTTGAAGAATATATTCTTATGGCTGCTTTTTAATTCAAAGAACCAACGATCGACCATTCTTTTCTGCACCAAGAACAACCATTATATTCTTCAAAAAGCAAAAAAATATTCTCTTTCACTGTCAAAACAAGATCATAGCATTGTAGGTGGTGAAATGGAAGCCTTCTTTGTTTCTTTGTTCTTTCTCTTTGCCTTTTGATAATCTTGTTGTTGTTGTTGTTTTTGGAGAGTATGGAAACAAGGGTTCTTGATGGTATAATCAATAGGTTGCTTGAAGTTAGAGGGAGACCAGGGAAGCAAGTCCAGCTTTCTGAGTCTGAAATCAGACAGCTTTGTCTTGTTTCTAAAGACATCTTCTTGATGCAGCCTGTTCTGTTGGAGCTTGAAGCACCTATTAAAATCTGTGGTATCTTCTTTTTCTCATTCTGTTTTTTCTTCTTCAGTTTAAAGTTTGATTCTTTTTGAAGTGGGTTGGTTCTTGTTTATGTGTTTGAATTGGAAAAAGTACTTGTTTTTTGTGTGTCTTGTTCTATGTTTTGCTGCTGAAAATGTTCTGAATTTGACATCCTATGACCTGTTTGTTGGATTTGCTGACTGATGTTTATGTTCATAAATCTTGAAATTGATGTTACTGCATGAACCAAGTAAATTAAGTTCTTTTTTTTCTTCTTGTTTATGGTTACATGAATTACCAGGAGACATTCATGGCCAGTACTCGGATCTCCTGAGGCTGTTCGAAAATGGCGGCTTCCCTCCTCGTGCCAATTACTTGTTCTTAGGGGATTACGTAGACCGGGGGAAGCAAAGTCTCGAAACCATCTGCCTTCTCCTTGCATACAAGATCAAATATCCCGAGAACTTCTTCCTTCTCAGGGGAAACCACGAATGCGCATCCGTGAACCGTGTCTACGGATTCTACGACGAGTGCAAACGGAGATTTAATGTCCGCCTCTGGAAAGTGTTCACCGATTGTTTCAACTGCCTCCCTGTTGCAGCCCTGATTGAAGAAAAGATATTCTGCATGCATGGCGGACTGTCACCAGAGCTTGGCAATTTAGACCAGATTAGAAAGTTAAAGCGGCCTGTTGATGTTCCGGAATCCGGCTTACTATGCGATCTCCTATGGTCTGATCCTAGTAAAGACATTCAAGGCTGGGGGCCTAATGACAGGGGAGTTTCATATATATTTGGTGCTGATAGGGTGATTGATTGTCTCAAGAGGCTTGACCTTGATTTAATTTGCCGTGCTCACCAGGTTCATATGCAGTCTGCATTGATTCATTTGGTATAAATGGTTACAGTCTCGGGTTCTTTTATCTCGTTAAACCGAATCTATACACTTGCTTGCAGGTCGTCGAAGACGGATACGAGTTCTTTGCTAATAGGCAACTTGTAACCATATTCTCAGCACCGAATTACTGTGGAGAATTCGACAATGCCGCTGCCATGATGAGTGTGGATGAAACATTAATGTGTTCATTCCAAATATTAAAGCCTGCAGATAAGAAACCGAAATTCGGGTTTGGGACATTGACTTCAATTAAGTCTCCTACACCTCCATCTAAAATCAGGGTATACTAAAAATTCCTTGTCCACAGTTTCTGCAATTACTCGTGTCAGACACATATTCCTACACGAAATCGATAGTTCACTTACTATGTGCTTGAATTTTGTCTGTTTTGCCAGTCATTTCTTGGAGCAAAAGTATAATAAGAGGCTTCAAACTGATGGAGATATCAACAGCAAGTTGGCTGCCATTGATCAAATGCTTTGACCCTTTTCATCTTTGTATTTAACCTCTGGTTTTTTTTATTGTAATCAATGGATGAAAGTGAAAAGAGGGATTGGTGATTTGCTCATTTTGTGCATCATTTCTTGTGAATTAGTTTGACACATACTTTTGGTCCGAGATATTCATGCCTACTCGGATTTGGGCTAATGTCGGATACATTTTTGTATCCGTAATGCACTTGATTCGATTCAATATCTGAATATGTGTTCATGTGAACATCGAATACAAATAATTCATTCGAAACTAATTCGACCATTCCTCAAGCAATAAATGTTGTTACAAAGATGTCATTTTGTTCATAGATAAACTTTATAATTTCCCACCTTTTATTTGAATTGGAGATAAAAGGATAGATTCTCATCTTCTTTTACATTTTGAAATCATCAAATAAAAAACCCTTTTTTGGTTTAGTTTTAATTATTGTAATTATCTTAAATTTCTTTTATATATTTTATTTTCAGGTGAAAAAAAAAACAGTAGCGAACTTTTAATATTAGTGATGGCAAAGGATGAATTGCAAGTTCTTAGTGCACTTGATGTGGCCAAAACACAATGGTATCACTTCACAGCAATTATCATTGCTGGTATGGGATTCTTCACTGATGCATATGACCTGTTTTGCATTTCTTTGGTCACCAAATTGCTTGGACGCATATATTACCACAAGGAAGGTGCTTCGGCCCCCAGAACCCTTCCATCTAATGTCTCGGCTGCCGTCAAAGGTGTCGCGTTCTGCGGCACCCTTGCAGGGCAGCTCTTTTTCGGTTGGCTCGGTGATAAGATGGGACGGAAACGTGTGTACGGCTTGACCTTGTTGCTCATGGTTATCAGTTCGTTTGCCTCCGGCCTTTCCTTTAGCAGTGATGCAAAATCCGTTATGGCTAGGTGATTATCCTCTTTCTGCTACAATCATGTCCGAATATGCTAACAAAAATACTCGTGGTGCTTTCATTGCTGCTGTTTTTGCAATGCAAGGTTTCGGGATTTTGACTGGAGGGTTGGTTGCCATTGTAGTTTCTGCAGCATTTAAGTCCTATTACCCTGCACCAATTTATGCAGTGGATGCAAATCGATCGACCGTGCCTGAAGCTGATTATGTTTGGAGGATTATCTTGATGTTTGGAGCACTCCCGGCTTTGATCACGTATTACTGGCGCACGAAAATGCCCGAAACTGCTCGGTACACTGCCTTGGTCGCCAAGAATGCAAAACATGCTGCAGAGTTCTTCAGGTAGATTTGGAATCAGAACCAGAGAAACTAGAACAGAACAAAGGGAACAATTTTGGGTTGTTCTCCGCACAATTTCTTCGTCAATACGGACTTCACTTGCTCGGTACCGCGAGCACTTGGTTCTTGCCAGACATTGCCTTCTACAGTCAAAACCTGTTCCAAAAGGACATCTTTAGTGCCATTGGTTGGATTCCAAAGGCAAACAAAATGAATGCCACTGAAGAAGTTTACAAAATTGCCAGAGCCCAAACACTCATTGCACTATGCAGCACCGTTCCTGGATATTGGTTCACCGTTGCACTGATCGATAAAGTCGGAAGATTCAAGATCCAATTGATGGGATTTTTCTTCATGACAGTGTTCATGTTTGCATTGGCAATCCCATACCATCATTGGACTCTACCGGATAATCGGATCGGATTCGTTGTCATGTACTCGTTAACATTCTTTTTTGCGAATTTCGGACCGAATGCCACTACATTTGTAGTCCCTGCTGAGATTTTCCCAGCAAGATTGAGATCGACATGCGGCTGCATCAGGCAAGGCAGGGGCAATGGTGGGGGCCTTCGGGTTTCTGTATTCTGCAGATGCCATTGGAGTGAAGAAATCACTTATAATTCTGGGTTTCATCAACTTTCTGGGATTGTTGTTCACAATTGTGGTGCCTGAATCTAAAGGAAAATCACTGGAGGGGATATCCGGGAAAGGTGATCAAGAAAATGGAACCGAAACACAATAAATGATATCTTAATTAAGCCTTATAATCTGTCATATATTAGTAGGATTTGTGTTTTAAACATTGGGATGTTTGGATTTTGCTTGGTCTTTCTTTCAAGTTAATGTTATGCTGTCCTTAAGATTTTGTCAATTCTTAGCCTAATCCGCCAGAATTCAATCTGAAATTTTCAACTACTTATAAATCTGTCCAACCCGATCGAATATCGTTTCTCTAACTGAAGAGGTTCAAAAGCACTAGAATTCATCAATCACCAACAAGACTTTTAACATTACTTTTGAAAAGTGATTTTTAAAAATGCTGTTAGAAATAAATTTTAAAATAAAATTTTAAAAAGTTAGTTGTAATACTTTAGTGTTTATCATTATTGACAAAAAGTGCTTTTAAGAAAATAAATTATCATTTTAGACATGATATTGTAAGTTATATATATATATTCAAATTCTCTAATGTTATAATATATAAAATATATCCGCTTAAATTATTATAAAAATATAAAAATATTTTATTAATAAATATATTTTTAAGAATTATACGTGTTCTATGAAAATATAACAAATTTAAAATATTTTATTTAAAAAACTTGACATGAATAAATATATATCATTTTAAATATAAAAAATAATTATTAATTATATAATTATATCTTTGTAAAGAATTATAAATTTATAGATTATAAACGCACAATAGCAAATGAAGTTTAACATTGTAATTTTGCTCTCAAAATCATTTTTACAACCGCAAAAGCTAAAAAATTTAGCTTTTATGCTTGGGTTGAAAATCAATTTTCAAAAGTAAAATTTTCTCCAAAAATTAGCTGTTTAGCACAGCTTTTGACCTCAAACCAACTTTTGTAACCAAAAGTTAGTTTAAAAAATAATGCTAAACAAAGCAACTACTACAGCTTACTAAACTATATTGAATCCTGCAAGTCATCAAGAATCGAGAACGGTAGAGTTGAAAAGTTAGGGTTTAGGGTCACAAATTTTATCTTTTTTTTTCATTTTTAGTGAATTTATATATTTGACTTGATAATACGACTCTAATATAAAACTATTAAATTATAGTTTAAAATTCAACCATTACAACAGCATAAAGATTTTGAAAAAAAATGCAAAATTATGAAGTATAAAGATATATACTTATATTTGATTCTTAAACTCGAGCCGTGTAAAACATAGCAATGTCATAATGCAGAAGAAGGAAATTGAGTACCTCTAATCTGATATGTACACTAACTCGACAAACTCAAATACACATACCCGAGTCTGAATAACGTAGTCAACTGTTGGGTGTGGGTCCCACTATGTGGGGAACCCATCACCTTAAAAACGGGTTGTAACTTGATAATAGGTTACAACCTAAAATGTGGTGCAAATATAGTGTAACATAAAATGTGATGCAAAAGTGGTCACAACCTAAAATGTAAAGCAACTTGAGAAAACAAGTTGCAACTTGAATGACAACCATAAAACAAGTTTACTTGTTTTGCTAGAGAAGTTTTCTACCATGCATTTATTATTTTTTGTCTTTTGACTTTTGGTGAAAAGTTACCTTTAGTTTTTGTGATAAAATATGTGGGCAGTAGCAAAAGGTTATCAAATTTGCTATTTTCAAAAAGGGAGTTTCACATTTTTCAGAGAGAAAAAAAACAGAGGATAAAACATATATTTCAAGTTTGGTGCAGCAGTGATCAACTCTTTGATCGGAGGTCCAATCGTGATTCGATTGAGCTGATTTTTGGACAACAACTAGGTGACAAGGTGTTCTTGATTGTGTACGGTGGAATTTTTCATCCGAGTTGTAGCGTCGGAAATACCCATTTTCAGCATGTTGCGTTTTTGGTGATGTTCTCTCATTTTTTTCTCTTTTGTTGAAGACTACTTGTTATTAGCCTTGTTGGAGCTATATGCTTGTTGTAGGTTGGATATTGTAGTCTTGTACTTGAACATTTGTTGATAGTGGAACTTTTGATCGGACTCTAAAGTATTGTGGTTTTTACCCTTGATTTAAAGAGGTTTTCCACGTAAAAATTTCGGTGTCTTGATTTATTATTGTTGTGGTTGCCTTGGTTGATGTTTGAGATTGGTTAGAAGTGCTAGAGAACATATTCAGTGTTGTTGTGTTTCGTATAATTATCGACATGCATTTCAGGGAGAGAAAGAACACTGATTGTTCTTCCGCTTTATCTTGGTTGTTCGATTTCTTCCCAAACAAACTGGTATCAGAGCTTGGTTATTGTGTCAGATAATTATAGAGATTAATACGAGCAAGATGATTATGTTGAATGGAACGAGTTATCAACTTTGGTGGAATAAAATGAAAGACTTGTTATTTATGAAGGCTTTGCATCTTTCGGTCTTTGCTACTCAAAAACCTGAGTCGAAAAGTGATGAAGAATGAGAATTTGAGCATCAACAAGTGTGTGGTTTTATTCAGAAATTTGTTGAAGAGAATGTTTACAACCACATTGATCAAGAGACACATGCTCGCACATTGTGGGAGAAGCTTGAAAGCTTGTATGTTTCAAGGTCGAGCAATAACAAGTTGTTTTTTCTTAAGAAGATGATGACACTGAAATACAAAGAAGGAACGTTTGTAGCTGACCATGTTAGTGAGTTTCAGAGTGTGATGAATCAGTTGCTTGGTATGGGCGTCAAATTTGATGATGAGATTTTAGGGCTTTAGTTGCTTGCCACTCTACCGGACTCTTGGGAGACTTTTCGGGTCACGTTCATTAATTCTGCTCCACAAGGTATTATTACCTTGGATTTGGCTAAGAGTGGTGTGTTGAATGAAGAGGTTAGAAGATGATCTCAAAGTTCTATATCATAGTCTAAGGTGTTGGTTACCGAGAATAGGGGAGAAATAGAGACAAAGATGACAAGGGTAGAGATAAAATCCGAAGCAAGTCAAGATCGAGATACAAGAATCTTGAGTGCCATCATTGTGGTAGGAAAGACCATATCAAGAAATATTGTTTCAAGTTGAAGAAAGAGAACAAAGGTGGTGGTGATAAACACGATTGGAAGGATGATGAAAAATCCAAACGTGTTGCTACTGCTACTCATGATTATTTGTTAGTTATTTGTGATGAGAATTTGGTCAACCTAGCATGTGACGAGACAAGTTGGGTGATTGATATTGGTTCTTCACTTCATGTCACGTCGAGGAGAGAAATCTCTTATACTCTCGATGATTTTGAGGTATTGAAGATGGTGATGACAATTTAATTTTGGTTATTGGCATGGGAGATGTTAGCTTGGTGAGTAACAATGGTACAAAGTTAACTCTCATGGATGTTAGACATGCACCGGATATCCGTTTGAATTTGATATCTACAGGAAAGCTTCATGATGAGGGATTTTGTAACACCTTCAGTGAGGGGCAATGGAAGCTGACTAAAGGCTCTTTGGTTGTGGCTCGAGGAAAGAAGAGCTCAAATTTGTACTTGATGCAGGCTTCGACCTCTGGAGACACTGTGATTGTGATAGTGAATGACAGATCAACTGAGTTGTGACATAAACGGCTTAGTCACATTAGTGAGAAGGGGCTTAACTGTTTAACAAAAAGGAATCAGCTTTCAGGTTTGAAGAATGCTACACTGAAGAATTGTACTCATTGTCTAGCGGGGAAACAAAGAAGAGATTCTTTTAGAAGTTGTCCTCCTCATAGAAGATCATAGTTGCTATAGTTGGTCCATTCAGATGTTTGTGGTCCGATAAAGGTAAGGTCACATGGCGGTGCACTTTACTTTGTGACTTTCATTGATGATTGTTCAAGAAAGTTGTGGGTCTATACTTTGAAGTCGAAAGACCAAGTATTTGAGGTGTTTAAACATTTTCAAGCATCGGTTGAAAGAGAAATATGGAAGAAGTTGAAGTGCATTCGTACAGATAATGGTGGCGAATACATAGGGCCATTTCATCAGTATTGTCTGCGACATGAAATTAGACATCAGAGGACACCACCTGAGACTCCACAGTTAAATGGTTTAGCTGAAAGAATGAACCGAACATTGATTGAGAGAGTCAGATGTTTGTTATCAGATGTGAAGTTTCTGAGATTGTTTTGGGCTAAAGCTTTAAATACAGTGACACATGTGATTAATTTGTCTCCTAGTGTTCCTTTATGGGGTGATGTACCAGATAGAGTTTGGTTTGGTAAAGACGTGTCATATGATCACCTTCGCGTGTTCGGTTGTAAAACATTTGTTCATGTTCTGAAGGATGAAAGATCCAAGTTGGATGCCAAGACTCGACAATGCATCTTTATTGGTTATAGTCTAGATGGTGAGTTTGGTTATAGACTCTATGATCCACTTCAGAAGAAGCTCGTGAGAGGTCGAGATGTTATCTTTGTTGAAGATTAGACCATTGTTGACATTGATAAGATGGAGAAAGCAGATTCACAAGATAGTGATGAGTTGATCGATGTGAACCCGGTTCCCCTAGACCCTCCACCAGATCCTATTCAAGGTGATGTGCATGGTGATGTTAATGTTGACCGGCAAGATATAGGTGACCTTGATGCTCCCATGGATAATGTTGTGAATGATCAACAACATGCACTTATAGCTCTACCGGCAGTTCCACTTAGGAGGTCTTTTAGAAATCGATGATCTTCTGTCAGGTATTCTTCTGATGAGTACGTTCTTTTAACTGGCGAGTGAGAACCTGAGTGTTATGAAGAGGTTATGGAGAGTGAATGTAAAGATCGGTGGGTTGAAGCGATAAAAGATGAACTTCAATCCTTGCATGAAAAACATACCTTTAAGTACGTTCTTTTAACTGGCGGGGGAGAACCTGAGTGTTATGAAGAGGTTATGGAGAGTGAATGTAAAGATCAGTGGGTTGAAGCGATGAAAGATGAACTTCAATCATTACATGAAAATCATACCTTTAAGTACATTTTTTTAACTGACGGGGGAGAACCTGAGTGTTATGAAGAGGTTATGGAGAGTGAATGCAAAGATCAGTGGGTTGAAGCGATGAAAGATGAACTTCAATCCTTGCATGAAAATCATACCTTTATGTTGGTAAAATTGCATAAGGGCAAGAGAGCTTTAAAGAATCGGTGGGTTTACAGGTTGAAGCATGAAGAGAAGTCTTCATTTCCACGATACAAAGTTAGATTGGTTGTCAATGGTTATACTAAAAAAAAGAGGGTTGATTTTGAAGAGATATTTTCTCCAGTTGTGAAGATGTCCTCTATTAGAACTATACTAAGTTTGGCAGCTTGTTATGACTTAGAGGTTGAACAAATGGACGTGAAAACTGCTTTTTCTTCATGGTGATTTGGAAGAAGAGCATTACATAGAGCAGCCAGAGGGATTTGTTGCACAAGGAAAAAAAGAACTGCGTGTGCAGTTTGAAGAAGAGCTTGTATGGTTTGAAGCAAGCTCCTAGGCAATGGTACAAAAAGTTTGAGTCTGTTATGGACGAGCAAGGCTACAAGAAGACTACTTCTGATCATTGTGTGTTTATCAAGAGATTCTCTGGTGACGATGTTATCATCCTTTTGCTCTATATTGATGATATGCTTATTTTTTGTCGCAATGCTTCTAGAATTGACAAGTTGAAGCAAGAGTTGAGTAAATCCTTTGCGATGAATGATTTGGGACCAGCAAAGCAAATTCTTGGCATAAGGTTAACACATGATAGAAAGGCCAAGAAATTGTAGTTATCACAAGAAAGGTACATTGAAAAGATACTTCAAAGGTTCGGTATGGATAAAGCTAAAGCGGTGAATGCTACTTTTACTACGCACTTTAGATTTAGTGTCAAGCATAGTCCTTCCACAGAAAAAGAAAAGGAGGAGATGCAAAAAGTTTCTTACTTTTCAATTGTGGGTAGTTTGATGTATACGATGATATGCACTAGACCTGACTTGGCTTACGTTGTTGGTACAGTTAGTCGATTTTTTTTCTAATTCAGGTAGAGAGCATTAGAATGCAGTGAAGTGGATTATGAGATATCTTCGTGGTACTTCCAACATGAAACTTTATTTCAGAGATGGGAAACTTATTCTTGTTGGATATACATATTCATATATGGCCGAAGATATTGACTCGAGAAGATCTACTTCAGGTTACTTGATCACTTATGCAGGGGGAGCTGTGGCATGGCAATCAAGATTGCAAAAGTGTGTTGCATTGTCTACCATCGAATCAGAGGTCATTACAACGACCGAAGCGTGCAAGGAGATGCTTTGGATGAAGAAGTTTGTACAAGAACTTGATTTTACTTAAAAAAGTATGTCTTGTATTGTGATAGCCAGAGCGCGATTCATCTTGGTAAGAATTCAATTTTTCATGCTAGACCTAAGCATATTGATGTGAGGTATTATTAGATACGAGATGTTCTTGAAGCTAAGTTGTTAGAGCTTGAGAAGATTCACACTAGTGATAATGGTGCTGATATGTTGACAAAAGCCTTACCAAGAGTGAAGTTTGAGGCATGTTGTTTGACCTCCGGCATGGAGACATTCCCCATATAGTTGGAGGGGGAGATTTGTTGGGTGTAGGTCCCACTGTTTGGGGAACCCATCACCTTAAAAACGGGTGCAACTTGATAATAGGTTACAACTTAAAATGTGGTGCAAATGTAGTGTAACCTGAAATGTGAAACAAAAGCGGTTACAACCTAAAATGTGAAGCAACTTGAATGGCAACCATAAAACAAGTTTGCTTGTTTTGCTGGAGAAATTTTATGCCATGCATTTATTGCTTTTTGTCCTTTCACTTTTGGTGAAAAATTATCTTTGACTTTGGTGATAAAATGTGTGGGCAGTAGCAAAAGGTTATCAGATTTGTTATTTTCAAAAAGGAGTTTCACGTGTTTGAGAGGAAAAAAACATAAGAGAAAATTATATTTCAAGTTTGGTGCAGCAGTGATCAACTCTTCGATCGGAGGGCCATCTGTGATTCGATTGAGCTGATTTTTGGACGGCAACTAGGTGACAAGGTGTTCTTGATTGTGTACGGTCAAATTTTCATCCGAGTCTTGTAGAGTCGGAATACCCATTTTCAACAAGTTGCGTTTTTGGTGATTTCTCTCATTTTTTCACTATTTTGTTGAAGACTACTTGTTATTAGCCTTGTTGGAGCTATATGCTTGTTGTAGGTTGGATATTGTAGTCTTGTACTTGAACATTTGTTGATAGTGGAACTTTTGATCGTATATTTTTTTAGAAAAATACATATTAAACATAAAAATATTTTTTTAATTCTAAAATTTTAAAAAATACATATTAAACACAAAAATATTTTTTAAAAAAATTTAAACTTAAAAGTATATAATACAAACATAGAAAGAATTTATGGATTTAAATTTAGTTTTTGAGCAAAAATATTAAGAAACTTAAAATAAAAATATAATTTAAAATATAAAATATAAATATATATATATTAAAAATTGTCGGGTCGAGTTAGGTACCCGGTAAGGGAAAACTTCTGGCCCGTGTCTCGAAAAAATTACTGAGTCGGGTAATTTTTTAGAGAATTACCCTTTTTTTTAGATTCGGATTGTCAGGTCTGGTATTTTTGAACACCCCTACTTAATTTTATAAGAAGCCTTTTGATTAGGGATTAGTTTATTAGTTTAATTAGGAGGGTAATTTAGAAATAAACTCCACCTTTGTCGAGGTCTTATTTTTAATTATCCTATTAATAATTAGGGTTAATTATATAAAATATTAGGGTAAGTATTAGAGCCTAAATTATAAACTTTAGTTTAATTTGATCCTAGATTATTAAGTCCTTTAATTAAACTCATAATTTACCTTTTCACCTAGATTAAGCTTTTAGGTCTTAATTAATCCACTTAGTAAATAATTTAGTTAATTAGGAGAATAATTTAATAGTAATTTCTGCCTTTGTTGGATGTTATTTCTTAATTATTCGAATAAAATTTTAAGTTAATTATTAGAAAATAGGAAAATATAAGAATTTAATAATTATTTCAAAATATGAAGAATTTGTCGAAATAATTCGTATGAAATGGAATTATCTCCAAGGGGTTAACTAAACTTTGTTTAAAAGTTCAAAATGGTAACCAACTTTCAAAGTTACAAAATGATAATTGAACTTACAGAACGATAATTCAATCGTTAAAATATATTAACCCCTTAATGATAGGCTGACTGTGCTTGCCACATCTCATTACCCATCTCCACCTCATCCCGTACCCTTTTCCATGTAAGATTAATAAAATAAAATAAAAAATAACAGAGATTTGCTACGAGATGTAACCTTGATTACATAACTATAACTCGATCGTTTCCGAGAACACGGACTTGAGCAAATAAACATAAGTTGAAACTCTAATTATTTGATGGATTATCCTATAGTTGCAGAAATATATGAAAGGGAATATCATACAAACATGCATATAATATATATAGATATATATATGTATGTATGTGTGCGCGCACGTATGGCATGAAATATATATATGTTAGTCGATCTTTTCTTGCCATGGACGGTTGAGACCGGAAGATTCGTACTCCTGAAAAGGCCTGCAATCAGATGAAGAGCTATACTGAGGAACGGAGAATGACATTCTGCCTCTTGGATGCCGAAGATTCAGCCGTCGAGCATAAGTCTTCTTCTCTTCCTGAGGTTCCCGCCTGTTTATCCGCGTGCAGCTTTTCTTGTTCGACAAGTTTTGCTCTTTTCCTATTCAAGGAACCGTTGTTGCAATTCCGAAACGATGGTACCCTTTGATCATTAGACGAATATGTTGGACATGACGACATTTCCTTTAAGACGACTTTCGGGATGGCAGAAGTTTCGATACCATCAGAATTATCGAAAACTTGTTCATTCATCTGATCTGAAGTTGTGGATTTTGCAGCTGCTTCCATTTCCCACATTTTAAATATAGCTTCTCTAAGATGTTCCCTAGCTGTATCTATGTCTATTATGGGTTTCGGATAGTTTAACCCCAACTCTACACCTGCAGCTTTAAGCACCGTAAGAGGTGCATCCCACGGATGATGGATCCATTCGGTCGGCATTCTTGCCAACTCTGGCAGCCATTGCCTTACATATTCACCTTCGGGGTCGAATTTCGAGCCTTGAATCTGACTCGAAAATTTGACACAAAATGAGGTCCTACTCCTAAGATATGAAAAATAAACAAAATAAACTAGGGAGCACAACGCACCTGTGGCCAGTCTAATCGTTCTAGCTCTTGACCGTCCGGTAAGCTCCCGGAGATGTACTGCCAACCAAGAATATCACATTCCAAATCTGCATCCAAAAGGGTGTCCCAGAAGTACTTCATTCCCCATTTCCATGGAAGAAGAAGAAACTTCACCGCGAAACTCGAAACAACCACTCTTGTTCTGTTGTGCATCCAACCAGTTGCCCAAAGCTCCCTCATTCCTGCATCCACCAACGGATACCCCGTCCGACCTTGTTGCCAAGCCTTAAACCGGTTCACATCGGCATTCCAAGGAAAATACTTCAAGCTGCTCAACATTGACCTCTGGTGAGTGAATGGGAAGTTGAAACAAAGATAACGAGAGTATTCTCTTAGTCCAATGGCCTTTAGAAATAGAGTTACACTCTCTTCCCCTCCAGATTTCTCTTCTCTTCTCCATAGTATCTGTTTCATACGTATGCACCGGAAAACTTTCCTCACACTTAGCTCTCCGAAATGAAGATATGGGGACAGAAGTGATGTGGAGTTGCCCCCAACCTTAAACCGACTCTCCGAATAGTCGAACAGATTCTGTTCGACAAACTCGGTTAGAGCCTTATCAGCATTGCTCCAACCCGGAGACCATCCTCTTCCTAACAATGCATTGCTAGATTTTTCCATTTCATTTTCAAGGCCCAAACCTTCAACAGAACATTTTTCAACAGTCCCTGTCACTAATAAGGGTTCAGCAACTTGTTACTCATTTTGCAATGTGCATATATGTACATATACATACACTTATACATATACATATACATGTACATGTACATAATGTTCGGTTTAAATTTACCTGCTGCTTGCACCAATCTCCATGGGGGTAGAAGTGAAATGGGTTCCATTTGCATGTTCAAGCACTTGTCCCAGTATGCATCAAAGGTAGTAAAAGCTCGTCCCTTCTCGTCGTATATCTCCCATGGTTCATATAACAAATCTCCATTATAGGTTTGCACAGAGACGCCGACCTCTGCCAGTTTCTCTTTGATGCGATGATCGCGAACCAGTGACACGGGGTCTGGAAAAAGGACAGGGAAACATGACACATCTTATGTTGCAGACATCTAAGCATAACTATAATCTCAAGTATCTAACATGTTAACTGAAAACATTGCATTGAATTCGGCATAAGTTCAATTCAATTAGGCTTCTAATGTGATTACTTCTATCTATTTTCATGAATTTTGTTAAAATCAGTGTTGGTTTAAGAAACCAGATTTGATCAGCTGAATCGGAGCGTACCGTAAAGATGATTGAACATTACTTTCGTCGCCTCCGTAGCTTTGATGCAATCTAAAAGAGCTGAAAGAGTACTCTGTGTCTTGATCAACACAAGTTCAGCCCCAAGAGACTTCAAGGACTGCTCCAAGTGAGCGAGAGATTGCTTCAGCCACCATCGCGACACTCGACCGGGGTAGAACTGCCCTTCCTCTTCGGGACACCATATGAAGACCGGAAATACACTACCATCCCTTGCTGCAGCAGCTAAAGCAGGGTTGTCTTCAATCCTGAGGTCCCTCCTGAACCAGACTATGGTCTTACCACCACTCATGTTGAACTAACAAGATCTTTCGCATGCAACCGAAGAGTTCGAATTCGTAAATCTTTTTATTCTACTCCGAGACACGAACATCAACAAAGGCCTAAAACTCACAAACTCATTCAACAAAAACTAATCAAACTCAGATTCACCAAACACTTTACTAACATCCCAACCAGACCTACAATATGCATCTAAGATATCCAACCAATCCCGGGATTCGGCCAATCGAACACCATAATTTCCCCCAAAATATCTCCAAATCCAAGACCTTGATGCAGACCTGCACTAACTCCACGAGAAAAAGCAACACTCTCCATTGTCATTTTGTCAAACACCTTATTCCAACCTTAGCAACATTCCTCATGAAGTTTCTAATGCTCTACAGACAGTGTGGAAGATCAGATTTTTAAAACAAAAATACAGATCCAAGTTCCCCAAAAAGTAAAATTAAAGTGATTCCTTAATAATTCACATTAAAGAATGTTATCCACAAACAATGACAACTAAAACACACATACGTGTTATATTATCTTTTAAGACAAGTACAACAAATAAACTGACCAAACCCTGTTTTCATTTGAAGTTAATTTGTTGAAATTTTTACCCCATTGTTGCTAGAACATTCAAAGGATTGATGATATTTTCCTTCCTTTGAAACACATGCAACCGGCAAGGCCTTTTATGACAAGTGATATCACGTGGGAGTAGTATGGCATTAATGATTGTAGTGGGAGACATGGCTTGTCTGCTTGGTGGATCCACTGTAAATTTCTCGGGGTTTTTTTCTGTCATTTTCTGCATGGTTAAAGACTCACTTATTACACAAATGAATTGGGAATTCCAAAGCTTTGTAAGTGGTTACTTATTTATGTAAATTCACCTTGTTTTCAGAAAGATTTTTTTTTTTTTGCAATTTGCTTTTTTATGTCTTCCTTTGGGAAAACAATTCTTTTGATTAAGGACCATAAAAATGGGGATATGTAAAGAAAATGACAGAAGAAAGATTAGATACATGAACAAATGAAATTGTGCTAGTTTTTTTTTCCTTTTTACAGCATCTGGTTCTTTCCCTCTGCACTTGAACCTATAAAAACCCTCATTGTCACTTAACAATAAAATAAAATCATATGAAGAAAAAATTAAAAATTCAATCAAACAATTCGGACGAACAATAAATATTAAAAAAACATCACTGTGAGCGATAGAGGATAAACATAAAATAAAAAATATTATCGAAAACGAAACGGAGTGTAAGCACGGGTGAAGCCACCCATAGCTCATAAGTGTCACATGACATCCTAAAAAATTTAGAGTAAAATTTTTCTTATAAATTTAATATAAATAATGTTAAAAATAAAATTAACACAACTTTAAATGAATATTGACGCTCCTTAAAATAATTGACACCCTTTAAACAAAAATGACACTCGTTGTTTATTTCCAACTACTTAAAAAGAATTCGCTCATACAAATTTTAAATTATATCACCCTAAACTAATTTTTTTAACTCCGCCCCTTAGCGTAAGAAAATGTAGCCTATCTTTCTGCTTCTTGGATGTAAATTTCTTTGTTGATGTCCTTTGGGATTACAGTAACTTTACAAATCCATTTAACACCGCATTTTGTTGAGTTTTTACAATTTTATTATTTTTTTCAAAAAAGTTATTTTGTAAATGAATAATTAAGGACAAATAATTGTAACATTAGTGTTGTTCAATAAAAAATTGTAATATTAGTGTTTTTTTCATTATCATGATTTAGATCGATATAATAATAAATTTAACTATTACTATTTATATAATATATTAATTTGATCTTGATTTTAAAAAGCTTAATACATTTTATGTAAATGTTCAAAGCTAAATTTATTATGGCATATAGACAAAAAAATGCTCTTAATGTCTGGGTGAATAGTCATTTTGACATTTATTCTTTTTTTTGAACCAATTTAACCTCAACGTTTCATTCTGGGTTAAAATGATCCACATGCGGATGAAAATTGTTAGTCAACTGACAATAAACAACTTGAAATAATTTGACAGAATGACACTTCAGAAGAAAGAAATATTTTATATTTCGTACAATTTTATAAAAAATATTTTTAACTAATGTGTCATTATGTAAAATCAACATATTTGTCTATATGACATTGCTATCGTGGCGTGCACTGCCATGTAGGTTTATCATATTATTTCAAGTTGTTTATCGTCAGGTGACTGACATTTTTCATTCGAAGAGGAGTCATTTTGACCCAAAAATAAAACGTTAAGGGTTAAATTAGTTAAAAAAGAATAAAGACCAAAAAATGACCATCTAAACAAATATTAGACATTTTTTAACATTATATCATTTATTAAAGTTTTTTAGGACATAAGGTTTGCAAGTTGAAGGCTAAAATTATTTTTATATCAATCAATTTTATATAAAATTAATGTAAAACGTCTACATCGTGATTAATTATCCTTAATTGCTCATTTTCGAAATTAATATGGATTAAATCATATTTTTCATTTTGAGAGGGACCAGTTTGTCCAATTTTAAAATTTAGAGGAACCTAGGAGGTCTTTTTACCAAAACATCTTCATGGAAAACGATTAAGATATTGTCAAAATCTTCCTTCTCAGCTTTCTCTGCCTACTTTCCCGAGAACCAAACGGGAAGTTTTTTTCTTATTTCGAACGAAAATGTCGCTAGGGCACAAAGGTTCGGGGAATCCGGCCGCTATCCTTTCTTCTCTTATGAACAAAAGAGAAAAGCTTCAAGACGACCTTCGCAATATCGAAAAGCAGGTAATAATTTTCCTGCTTTGCCCATGAAAATTTTGCCTTTTTATGTGTATATCTTAGTAAAGAAGTTACAACGATGAGGAATTTCGCAATTAAACTTATATTACTTATAATTAATTCATATTTTTGTTGCAGGTTTATGAGTTGGAGACTAATTATTTACAAGATTCGAGCCATTTCGGGCAAGTTTTGAAAGGATTCGAAGGGTTTCTTTCCTCATCCAAGAACACTGCAAAGTAACTATTTTTTTACCCATATGTTCTTATCAATTGCTGGTAATTTTATATCTGAATTTATTTTTAATCATTGAATTGCCAGTTTGCAGTTTCTAAATATCTGGATGTATGCAGATTATCATCATCTGTATGAATTCAAAAAAATCTTTATTGGAAACTTTTAGTTTCATAGAAAATTAATGAGAAATTGTTACAAATTATTAAACTTTTAGTAGGGAGAGTTTTACTAAGAAATTTCTCTGAATTTTAGGATTCAAAGTAGTGCAGAAAAGGAATTCACACCACATATTCACGTCTTTAATTGAGACTTCTATGTTCGGTCTTTCGTGACGGAAAATTCATGTAAATTTGTTTTTGCATGTAGCTTGAAGAGATCTAGGAAATTTCAGCCTGAAGATAGATTGTTTTCTTTGTCATCAGTCACGTCACCAGCGGTATGAGATGAATAAGCTTCGGTATTTATGCATTACTGTTCTTTTATGGCTTTGTAGTTCTTTATAGCCAGATAGAGGCAGCCCTTGACTTGTGAATTCGGCGTTGAGTGGTTGGAGTGGATGAAAATTACGAGTATTTACGTCCGTTTATTGTCTCTGCGATCCTGAAATTGAAGTTTCGATTAAGATTTATAGCGGATAAGATCACCATGCTACTCTAGCAATCACTCTGTTTATATTGAACTTACGAAGACTAGTATGTTTTAGTTGATATAATAAGTATATTCTTGTTAAAGAGAATTGAAACCGGGTATTGGAACTATCCACTTCCTGAATAGCATTTTTTTAGCCATCACCAATCCGTATGTGATGATGTGATGTTAAGTAGTTAGATATTATTATGTTTATTTCATTGTGAAAAATAAGAAATTTGTCCTAATATGATAACATCAGTGCATGCTGAGATGGTTAGCTGAAGATCTGTATTCGATTTCCTTCAGCACTTGATTAATCGAAGAATAAAGGAGATTTTTTCAGTAATATGCTCTTTTTAGGAATGATTTTACTTCTGCTTTGATCCACTCCTAGGCATCTACAATCATATTCTAACGTGAAAGCATTTAACCGAATTACGAATTATTTACAGTGAGTTGATGAATAGAATTGTCATTGTTTATAACAATTATAATCTTTTAGAATTATTCAACTAATTCTCCAGTCTCACCATGATTGTGCAATTGTGCTGGACCTTCCATTTGTTTTAGCAGAAATCAATTGCGCAAAAATGGTCACGGCCGGGCTGTGTCTCAAAAGTACATGTAGTTATTCTGATTTAACAAAGACTGCTTTGTTCACTTTGCTTCTTTATGTTCAGGCTGAAGAACTCGGAGTTCGACAGGACGGTAAACTTTGTTCATTACTATACTAATCTTAATACTCTCGAAAGCTATTTTTAGACATCCTTTGATTCGGCATCCTCTTTGTCGCAGATGGAAGATCCGATTTTGGCCCAGCTCGGTCTAGGGGTGGAGGCTTAGCTGCCAATGGCCAGTGAGTGTGCTCATCAAGATTGAGTTGGCATCACTTTTTAAGCATCACTTCGTAACATGCATCTTTCGCTTTATTCTTTCAGAGGGAAACCAAAGAAGGGAAGAACCCCCTCGTCCGCAAGAGACGTGAAGAGAACCAGGCCGTCAAGTGAACAAGATTTCGATGATGAAGATGATCCCGATATGAGCTTGAGATAAGTCAATGAATGACCACTTAAAATGTAGTGTTGTTTTGTAATAATGGAGGGGAAATCTTAATATTTTATGTAGTCTTAGGTGGTCTAGCATTTAGGTGACGTCGAAAGTAGCAATTAGGGTTGGGTTGTACGTAGCAAACTTAGATGTGTCATGTATTGTATCATGTACAAGTATTGTATAATTTCCACTTCCCCTTATCTTTATTGTATTATGTTCTTTGTAATGGCATAGAATTATGTTAACTCACAGTTTAGCTTCAGTTTTATCCGGAGGGGTGTAAACGAGCTCGAGTATCGTTAAGCTCGACTCGAACTAGAAATTTTCAAGGCTAAGCTTGGCTCGGCTCAAAAGCTTGTGAGCTTAAAATTATCAAGCACAATTGAAGCTCGAGCTTTATTCGAAAGCTTACGAGTTCAAAGTTATCAAGCTCGAAACGAACTCGAAAACAAAAATTGGAGCTCGAGTCAAGCTCGAAAGCTCACGAGCTCAAAATTACCAAGCTCGAATCGAACACGAAAACAAAAATTAGAGCTCGAGCTCGAACTAAACCTTAATTTTCTAGCTTTTATTCCCAAAAACCTATCATCCATTGTTAACCGAATCTAACCATAAATCTCAAATAATACTCTAAACCCTAAACTAACCCTAAAACCCTAAATTTAAATCCTAGTTAACTAATACAATATAATGCATTATATTTTTAAGTAATTCGCGAACTTTTTGAGTCGGGTATCGAGTAGCTCGTCTCGACTCGTTAAGAATACAAATCGAGTCCAATCAAGTCGAGCTTTGACCAAATTTTGACCGATTCAAACTTAAATAACTCGTAATCTGTCTCGTCTTATTTACAGCTCTATTGCCCTATTTAAATCTGGTGATTGTGGTATGTGTGTAGTGTATTTTTAGAGGTAATAAAACACACCACAAGTCACTTAATTACAAGTATAATAATAAATAGTTCACTCTTATTCTAAAAATAATAAATTAATTATTTAATTAAAATTTTGTGAATTTGTCATTTTTAGATCATTCTATCGCTAAATTTTGTAAACAGAAGACATGATATAATAAGAATCTAGTTTTTAAAATTTATATATTCTATTAATTTAATCTTAACTCAAAATAATTCAATAAGTTTAACCTCATACTTAAAAATTTCATTAGTTTGTCAACTGTCTACTAGCAATCGACGTTAAGATCATGATAGATCTATTCTATTAGTTTGTCAACTGGCTGGTAACGAGCTATCATGTCTATCAATTACTGAACAATGTCAAAATTTTGAAACATAAATTACTAAATTTATTAAATCAATATCAAATTAATAAAATTTAAAAACTAAAATTGTTATTATACAGATCGTAATAACAGGATAATTTATATTTTACAAAATCTTAAGTGGAGTAATTAAATTATTTTTTTATAAAAAATAACATGTTTATCACAAAAAAAAATTATTGATGATTAAACTATTACTTTTAAAGAGAGAAAAATGATATTTTGTTGCCAAATTTAGAAGGCTTAATGCATAAAATGCCTTCTAAAGTTTATCATTTTTCTCAACTTTGTACCTAACGTATTATTTGGGACATTGTGCCCCTTAACGTTTTTACTGTTACTCAATTTATTCTAAATCGATACTTTTACGGTTATAAAAAAATTCAGTCGTTAAAAATAGCTAATGAGATCACGCCACGTCGGCTCTTCTTTGATAGAGTAATCTGCCTAATTTTATTAAAAGGTCAACTCTCCCATATTTATTTTTTGTTCAATTTAGTCACTACAAAGTCTATTTTACCTAAAATTATCCGTATTTGATTTTTTATTTTTCAAATTTAGTCAAATATTTTATTAATAATAATATTATTACTTTATTTAAATGTTAATTTTTAATAAAAACAAATTAAATATTTTAATATTAAATTAGTAATTTTTTATAAATAAATCATTACTAATTTAATATTAAAATATTACTAATAAAATTAATTTAGTTTTTTTAATTCCAAAATAAACTAGTTTTGTAATTTAGCCCCATCAAAATAAATTAAATGTTAATATCAAATAGTTCTCTATTACGTCCCAAAATAAATTAATTTTTATAATTTAGTTTATATCCCGAATTAATAATTTCACATTAATTTAATATTAAATTAGTCTCTTAATTTATCAAATTTAATATTAAAATATTTTTTTTATATAAAGTACATATTACTAATTTGATATTAGAATATTATTAATAAAGATAAACTAAATTAATTTTTTAAGATTAAAATTATTTTATTTTAATATAACTAAAGAACAACTCCAACATCAGATAAATTGCAGGAGACACCATATATGTATTATGAATTACGATGCGTGCAATTCACATAAATTTGATGCTTTTGTTGGGAATTCATAGGAGGTCCGTTGAATCTGAAAGTGAACAAACTAACATATATAAAAAGACAATAATTTTAATTTTTCTCAAAAAAGAACATAATTTAAATAAGTAATTGTTTAGGGTCAATTTTAGGTAATTTAATTTATCTAAAAGATTACTAATTTAATAATAAAATATTTAATTTAGTTTATCTAAAAAAATTACTAATTTAATAATAAAAATATTTATTTTATATTATTTTATTTTATTAAATATTACCATTTAAATAAAATAATATTATGAATAATAATAATAAATATTGGACTAAAAAGAATATAATTCAAATAAGTAATAATTATAGATTAATTTTAGGCAATTTAATTTATCTAAAAAATACTAATTTAAAATTAAAATATTTAATTTTTTATTAAATATTAATATTTAAATAAAATAATATTATTAATAATAACAAATATTGGACTAAATTAAAAAATTAAAAACAAATATGGGTTAATTTTAAGTAAAAATACATTTTTAGTGATTAAATTGAACAAAAAATAAACATAAGAGACTTGACATGACATTTACCATTTAATAAAATCAAGCTAATTACTTTATCAAATAGGACCTGACGTGACACAATCTAATTAGCTAGAATTTTTTTAACGGCTGAAATTTTTCTTAACAACAAAAGTAATTGTTTGAAGCAAAATAGGTAACGGTGAAAACATTAGAGGCACAACGTCTCAAATGATACATTAAGCACCGAGTTGAGAAAAATACTAAACTTTAGGGGCATTTTGTGCATTAAGCCAATTTAAAAGGATATAAGGCAGAGCATGCCAACAGGGAGCGATATTGGATTCAGCAACCCCCACTCATTGCAATCATACATCTACGGATCTTAAAGAGAATTGTTAGTAAAATAAGAACAGAAAGCTCCAGATATTTGCAGTAAACAACACAAGGTAGGCAAAAAAACATCAACTTCCATATGGTCGACAATAATGTCGCTTATCCCATTTAAAATTGAAGCTAAAATCCAGAAGTACTAAATAAAACATCCAAAACATCCATGATCAAATAGCATGTACGACGAAGATCAATCCGAGGATGCAGCTAACTGATCATTAACAGTTCATATAGAATGCCTTTTATTCAAAACTGCAGCTAGTCATATCAAGGCAAAACACTCCCCTCATTTCAAACACATTATAAAAGTGATGAATGCATTCATGAGAGGCACGAGTATGCCAATTCCTTCTCCTCGGTGAGCTCCGCTCCGGTCAACTCCAACTTCTTCCTCGAGAATTCATCAATAGCCAGCCCTAAGACAAAGTTAAAAATAAATAAGGAAAGAAACTCACAATTGAACAAGACTAGCTACAATTCATACAAATAATGGGATCATATTTTGTTGTATTCTTACCTTGGACAATTGTCCATTCTCCATTCTTACAAGTAACCGGGAAGGAATAAATGACCCCGGCTGGTGCATTGTATGAACCATCAGAGTAGACCCCCATAGAAACCCATGTGCCCTAATAAAGCAAAAAAAAAAAAACATTCAGATAGTGACCGTATCAAATATCATTAGAAAAAGAACCGATTAACAACATTGCCGACCTCAGGAGTTCCAAGGACCCAATCACGTATGTGATCACAAGCAGCACTAGCAGCAGATAGTGCACTTGAGAGTTTCCTAGCTTTGATGATTGCAGCACCACGCTGTTGGACAGTGGTGATGAATTCTCCATTCAACCTAAAACGAATGAATAATTTCAAAACGAGGTCTCAAAAATCTCACAGTTCGAATATATTTATTTCTTAACATCACCAACTCTTTTAGTACGACTCTACTTACCATTCATCATCCTTAACAAGCTCACGAACGGGCTTGTCCCCAACAGTTGCATGATTGACATCAGGATATTGAGTTGATGAATGATTACCCCAGATAATCACATTCTTAACATCAGAAACTTGGACATTTAGTCTCTCAGAGATTTGACCTAATGCCCTGTTATGATCAAGCCTTGTCAAACAGGTAATGTTCTTTGCAGGGATTGAAGGAGCAAATTCCTTCAGGATCAATGCATTCGTGTTGGCAGGGTTAGCAACAACAAGCACCTGACACAAACATGAATTATACACAAAAGCATGTAAGGTCAAACAGTCCACGAAATATAACTCAATGAATTTAGCAACTTTAGAGTGCCATCAAAGAACCTCAATTGCCCCCATGATTTTTTTTTCAAATACGTAAATGCAAGAAATCTAATGTTGAAACATTATTTTCTCACCTTGCAGTTTGGAGCTGCATGCTGTTCCAAGGCAGAAGCCTGAGACTTGTAAATAGAAACATTCTTCGACATAACATCTTTCCTTTCCATTCCTTCCTTCCTTGGGAAACCACCAACCATGACAGCAACATTGACTCCATTGCATGCCTCAACAACATCGGTTGTAGCAACAACACCTGACCAAAACAACAAAAGGTTAGATCACAAACCATACAACATATTCATATAAATTTAGTAGAATTTTAAATACAGCTAGACCACAACATTCAAAACTCAAGCAACATGATAATGAACACATTTACCTTTTAGAAGAGGAAATGCAGCATCCACCAACTCCATTTTGACACCATTTAAAGCCTCTGCTGCAGGAGGGATATCAAGCATGTGAAGGATAACGGGCTGATCAGCACCCAACATGATTCCCCTAGCGATCATGGGTACAAGAGCATACCCAATTTGTCCTGCAAACACAACCACAACGATAAAGATTTTTCAACAAGTCATTTTGGAAAACAAAAAAGAAAACAGTAAGTCCAAGCTATGTTTCTCAGACCCAGGTGCGAGTATCCAATATACATGTGTGTCCAGCGCAGTTCTATTTTTCCGAAATAGAGGATCCTTAAAATCTTATTCTTATATGTTCAAATTCAGTTCAACTCCAAGTACTAACTTTTTAATGTCAATTGGATACATAGCAGATCCATATTTTCAAGCATGAATAAAAACAACACATATCTCGTCACAGGGCAAATAGACTTTCAATTTATTTATTTATTTATTTTGTTTGTTTTTTTACCAAATATTTTGTTTGTTTATGATCTTAGAACCTGAACATATTTATTTTTCACACTAGCAAAAAAATTAAAAAAAAACAGATTTAAAGCATTTCTTCCATCATTTACCATATAAACTTCTACAGTCACTGATTTGAGCTACTAAGCACAGATCCATGGCAGATTAAAGTACTTTCCAGTGAAATCCTAGATCTAGATCATTTTCTTCTAATCCAAACAATAATCAGTTCAAACGAAGCATCTAAAAAACAGTTGAAGTTTAGATCACGATTAGCTAGATCTGGAAAACAGAGATCGAGTTCATCCAACTAAAACCACTAGATCTGAAAACTAGATTTCAACAGAGAAAAGTTCAAGTAAAGGATCTGATTAGTGGAACCATAACAGTACCTGCAGCTCCAGTAACGAGGACGCGAACTGGTTCTTTCGCCATTGATGGAGATCGGAGGATAACAAAAACCGATGTCGTTTAGCAAGAGATCAGTAGAGAGACTGAGACAAAAGACTCTGAGCTGCGGGACAATGGATTAGAAGAAAACGCGAAGAATCGCGTTATTTATAAGCCAATAAATGATCACACCGAGGAAAATGGTGATAAAAACAATGGTCTAATTACAGTTTTAGTCTCTCCACTATGCTCACACTTTTCTTATTTCCCAAAATATTTATTGGAGCGAGTCTAGTTGTACAATGGCTAATTTTTGCGCTCTATTAGTCCACATAAGAGTAGACGTTTAACACAAATTTTAAAGCCGAACATAATTTGATCATTTGTTTTTGGCTATCTTGGTTAAAGTGATTACATAAAATAGATTAAAAATAACTTTAATTATTCAGTTGAAATATAAATTTATTATTGATTAAACATGATTTATTTGATTTTTATATGACTCTCATTTTGTTATCGGATAATCGTAAAGAAAAATTTAATATCACTCTGTCTCATATAAGTTATCCCTTATTAATTTTTTACGTAATTTTAGGGAAAAAAATTTATCGATGTGGTGTAAAATAAATCAAGTGACGATTTAGCTCTTGAAAAGTTAATTTTTGGTTGGTGAGAAACTAAAAATGGATAGAAATGAAATATATACTTAAAAAAGTTTGTGAATTTTTTCAACGAGACAGTTTAAGTGAAACAATATTAAAAGTCAAAAGAGATAATTTCATAGGGACAAAGGGAGTACCCAACTTTAATGATAATAGCTATTGATGTTATTGATTTGGACTTAATAATAATATTATAAAAGTATGAAAGACTACATTATGATAAATTGATGTGAATTGATTGGAAATTTATAACATAAGATAGGGACTAAAATTTGAATTAGTCCTAAAACAAGAGGGGGTTTTGAGTTTTGCGAAACTGTGGGCTTAACGCCGTCGTTTGGAGGTGAGAGAGAATAAATGACATTGGGATGCATGCGGGCGGACAACGTTTATTGACCCCACCGCAGAGATAGCGTGACAGAAGTGGCGAGCATCATGCTTGTTACCGTTGGAAACTTGGAATGTGGTGACTCAAATACTACAATAATACTCCCTCCGTCCCACTAAAACTGTCACATGTTAACTTTTTTTGGTCAAAATTTTTCAACTTTGACTATAATTTATTTAAATATTTTAATTAATTAAAAATTATAAAAAATATATTTAAAAACTAGTTGATTCAAAGTTTTTAAAATATATTTTTTCATATTTTTATCAATAATAAATTTTAAATTATACGAGGTCAAAGTTGAAAAAGTTTGACCCAAAAAAGTCAACATGTGACAGTTTTAGTGGGACAGAGGGAGTAATAATTAAGGATAAATAACTTTTTTTTACCAAAATAAGACCCTAAATTTTATTTTTCTCGTACTAGCACTTTTAAAGTGAATTTACCGCACCAACATGGTGAGTTTTAAAAATGTATTATTTATTTATTTAAACTCGTTTTAGCTTCACGACGAGTTCTAATTTTTTATATTCAATTTAAACTGTAATCACAAGATTAACTTAATCTCAAACTAAACTCGCCGTATGGTCACGACGAGTTCCTCTGACTTTATATCTGTAACGGTTTTTACAGAATAACAGGTTCATTTAGGGTTTTTGCAAATTAAGGTTTTGTATTTTCTTATAAATAGATAGTTTTGTGTAGGGTTTAGAACACAAAAAAATTTAACCTATTTTGTTCGAGCAAAGCAAAAGAGTTTGTGAAGCCGTGAGATTTTCTTACACGAGACCAAAAGAAGCAAGATCACACATAATTCGAAAGGTTAAATGTAACGTTTGTTAATAGTTTTTAGAGTACGGTTAATTTTTTTAAATATGGTTTATTTTTTTATTCGAATTTTTTTATATATACATATTTTTTAATCCGAATAGTAAATTGTGTTGTAAATATTTTAATTGAAAATATTTAAAAATTTGATTGATTTGCGATGTTTTAGGCATTTAATTGCGCATAACTATTGAGGAAAAATGGCTTTATTAAGACTTCAAGATTCTCACATTGCGGATAACATGAGATTATTGGTAAGAATTTATGGTTTTTTGGCAACTTTAAATTTATTGTTTTTAAATGATAAAGTACTACTTTAATTTAAATTATGTGTTTGTAGAAAGAGGATTCAAAGTTTCGGCCTTGCTTGATATGGAGCGATCCGCCAAGCCAATATATAATGAGATTTCTAGAGAATTCCGGTTTTAGGTATGCGTCAAAGGTTCGTGCGTTTGAAATCGTATCGCAGTTGATCAATGGGTTAGTGGAGCGTTGGATACCAGAGACGCATACCTTCCACATGCCGCACGGAGAGTGCACAATCACCTTCGAAGATGTTTCTATGCATCTCAATGTCTCAATTTCAGGCGGTCCAATCATTGGTTAGAATAGATATTTTGTTAATGATTACTGCTAATAGTATTGGGGAAAACACCACCGACGGATGCTGTTGATGGTAAACGTTTGAAGCTAACATGGTTGAAGAGTGATTTTCAAGTGGATGGAAATTTCAATCGGCGGAAATTGATTACGCTGCTCGAGCCTATATATTGCTCCTTATCGGTGGTATGCTAATATCGGACAAATCAAGTTCTCACATGCACACACAGTACCTCCATTCTTGGAGACGTCGTGAGTAGCAAAAAAAAATTAGTTGGAAATCTGCAATATTAGATTTTTTGCACCGCGAGTTGTGCAAGGCAGCGACCCACAGACGTCAATGACAGATTTTTGCACGTCGATATTGGTGGGTGTGTGGTGCTGATACAATCATGGGTCTGGTACAAGCTTTCATTCCTTGCACCTATTTTGCGATCATTCGTTTGAATTCCCACTCACTTCAAGGTAATAATGTAAAACCCGAGTTTAGGGGTCGGGTGAAAATAATACTAAAATAATATTTTGGGTTACCCTTTTTGTCTTAAATATTTAATTTATGTGTTGAATCAATTTTGGGATTAAATTAGAACCCTAAATCTCTTGGAATTTAAGATTTTTGGTGATAGCCATTCATTAATGGCAAAATGATAATTATTTGGAACTTCTAAATAAACACCATTTTAATTCAAACACCTTACTATTCATCATCTCCTTCTCTCCCCTTTCCATCCTATCCAACGTCAAAAGCCCCTCTCCATCAAAAATTACTATTTCATGTCATAGCTTGCTCATTCTTGAAGATTTTTCAAAGGTAAGCTCGTTTTTTACCTGTCCTCGTCATCCTCTTCAAGTTAATACCCTTAGTTTTCATTTTTGTCCATGTTTTTGAAGTTTGAGGTTTTGGGGATTATTTATTAAAAATGATATCTTTATTGTTTTTAGCTAAAGATTTTGAATTGTTAATGTTATATTAGTTGTTTATAATCTAAAGGGGTTCAATACACTTGATTTTTTCAAGGTTTTGTGGTGTTTCCCGAACTTGGGTTTTGGGGAGGTTTTTAGAGGGTTTTAAGTTGAGTTTTGGGGGTGATTTATGTGGAAATGTGATGGCTGATGGTTAGACTTTATGTAAGGATTGTTTTGAAGGCTTTTGGGAGTAATTTAAGTGTTGGAATCATTGTATTTAGGTGGTGCTTAGGGCTGCTCGGGAATGTGGAATTTGGGTTTGGTTTTTAATCGAAATTATGTGTTTTGTGCTTGGTTTGTGATTTGGGTTGACTACATTTAATTGTGGACTGATTTGAGATTGTTTTGATTGTGTTTGGATGATTAGAAGCAAGAATTTTGGTTGGTGAAGCTTCGGGGACGAATCCGGAGATTGTAGAGTCTTGAGCTTGGTCTTCGGTCTTCTCTTGGGTAGCAACGGTGAGTAGAATTGTTAATCCTTGTTTTGTGCTTGATATGGAACCTTTGGGGGTTTGGGTGGAACCTTGAGGGTTCACCTAAACCCGAGTGTAAGTTTCTACTCCTATGCTTTGTTATGAGTGGATGAATGGCTATGTGTTGTGATTTTCATGTGCATCTTGAGCTGTCTTATACAGTTGATAATGTGTAGTCGTGTTGAAGTCGAGCCTCACGTGATGGTTGTCTTAACTACGGTGATGTGTAGTCCCGCCGGTAGTGACTAGTAGGAAAGTACTTTGATGTGTAGTCCCATTGGAAAACTACTAGTCGAAACGGTGATGTGTAGTCCCACCGTGTGTGTATGTTGGTTGTGCATGTGCAAACCGTGTGTAGTTTGATGAGAAAGTCATTCGTGCATCCATTGTTTTATTTCCATTTATGAAAAGTGTTTTGAAAACTGTATATTTTTTGAATTGTAGAGTTTCTCTCACTAAGCTAGTTAGCTTACGCTCTCTTCATTTCCAACATACAGATCGTTAGAGTTCGGGAGGCAAGTGGGCAAGGGATGAGCTTTGGGAGTTCTCAAACTAGCTCAAGTATGATTTGCATTTTGTAATAATGCCTAAACGATGGGGTATAGACTTGTAAGAGTTGGTGTCAAACTTCTTAGGTGATTTGTGTTAGTTGAGCATGTTAAATTATGGATGTGTTATGTTTTAGTCTCATGGATTGAGGACCATGCCTATTTTGCTGCTTAATTGTATGTGCCTAAGAGTGTATGAACTTGGCCTATGAATGCTCTATGTATGGTTGCCATATGCATGATGCCTTATGAATGCTAAGCATGCCTCTTTTGAGAAATTGCATGAATCCCTTGATTGTATGGTTCTTATTAGTTTCGAATGCCTCGTATGCTGAGCTTTGGTTGGTAAATGTCGTATGCATGCTTGATTGTGCTTAGGTGAGTTCTAAATTGCATCTAGAGTGGAGGTTAGGAGTTCTTAGCAGCTTTCTAGAGTGTTGCAGTGCAGGGCGTATCGATACGCCCAAGGGTCGTATCGATACGGCCATGCACTTAGAGGGTCAGTTTAAGCTTAGGGTATCGATACGCGGGGGTGTATCGATACGCCAATTCCTCACTGGAATTCTGAGATGTTCACGAGTCTTTGGCGTATCGGTACGGGCTCTAGGCGTATCGGTACGGTTTTGTCTCGTTGACCGCGAGATGTTGACCGAGAAGGGTGTATCGATACGCTCAAGGGCTGTATCGATACGGTCTTCCTGTGTTGACTGATGGCAGTTGACTTAGTCAAGGCGTATTGATACCCTTGACAGGTGTATCGATACGGCCTGCTCTGTAAGTGTAAAATGGGCTGTTTAACATGTTGTTTTGGTTTGGATGCTCTTACCTCGTGATGTTTTCTGCTGTCGTGATCACTTAGGAAATAATATGCCTTTAGACAAGATTTAATGAAAAGAATTTTTCTAGGGTTGCTAACCGAGGTGAGACCTTAACGGGCTTCACTTCGGTTTTCCCCGTGTAGTCTACTCGGACCGGTCAGTCGACCAGACTGGGACGAGGGGGTTACATTTAGTGGTATCAGAGCCTGAGGTTTTTGAGACCTCGGGTAGGTAAGTGAGGTGAGTTGATGTGTTATGTGTTGTTGCATCTCGATGGGTGTTTTCCATGTATGCCTAAATTCTGTTGCTAGCACGGTGTATGATTACATGCTGTGATGACTCAGTTGTTGCTTGAGAGTAGGTCTAAAGTCCTCATTGTTAGACGTTGTTGTAAAAATAAAAAGGAAAATTGTTTTGGTTCAACGAGCTTGAGAACCAGATTCCTTGCCCTTTTTCTAACCTAACGTTTCCCTTGTTGTTGTGTGTTTGCTGTTTTAGATTTTTTATTTTGCTATGGTGAGACCGAGGGGATGACCTAAAGCGGGTGACCAGTCACCCGAGGATGTGCCTCCTGCTCCTCATGCTCCCGATGGTAATGGAGAAAACGCTGGAGGTGATGGTAATGGGCCTCAGGTTGAGGCTAATGTGGGAGGTAACAGGGATCAAGCGGGCCAAGGTCAGGCAGGTCCAGATGTGGCCCATTTGATTCAGACCATAGCTGGAGCTTTTCAGACAACTTTGGCCGGTATGCAGGCTGCAACACCACCTCAGGGTGTGGGGACATGATTACCCCTAGAGAGGCTTCGTAACTTGGGGGTAGTTGAGTTTCGTGGGTTGTCTCTGGAGGGTTCAGAGGGGTGGCTTGAGAGCACTACTCCCATCTTGGGTCAGATGGAGTGTTAAGATGCCTGTAAGTTGGGATGCATCGTCTCTTTGCTTTAGGGGGACGCTTATACTTGGTGTACCACTGTTACTTCCGGTATGGTCGAGGCAGATATCACATGGGAGTTCTTCAGAAATGCCTTCAAGAGGAAGTACCTTGGAGTTCGGTACTTGGATGAAAAGAAAAGAGAGTTTATGGCTTTGGTTCAAGGTAATAGGACCGTGTCTGAATACGAGGTTTAGTTTGTGAGGTTGAGCCAGTATGCACCAGAGTTGGTCCCGAATGAGAGGGAGCAGTGTGAGCGTTTCAGATATGGGTTGACTACAGATGTGAAGACCTACATGCTAGCCTCCGACTACACTGAGTTTGATGTCTTGGCCTCTAAGGCCAAGGATATAGAGCTGAACCTAAGCTCTAGAGCACGTGCTAGTGGGTCTGACTCCGGAAAGAGACATGCGAACTGGGATAGAGATCATGCCAAGAGGCATAGGGATATGAGGTACCAGCCGGATACGAGACATAGGGGTGGTAACTATGGTCAGGGCCGTCAGGGCCAAGGAGCTATTGTTCACACTTCGGAGTGTACCAGGTGCGGGAGACGCCATCCGGGCGAGTGCATGGGTATCTACGGGGCGTGTTGGAAATGTAGCTCCCGAGACCATTTGAGGCGTGACTGCCCACACCCGGTTAGGGGTGGACCGGCTCCAGCTAGGGGCTTTGAGCATCAGAGAGGCCGTGGGTGCGGTCGTGGAAACTTTCAGCCAAGGAATGAGGGTCAGAGGAACTTGGCTCATGTTGTAGCAGTCTAGCCCGAGGGAGGAGGACCAACTAGGGTGTATGCTCAGCGAAAGGCTGGGAATGACACTGATGTCATTGCAAGTAATTTCACATTACAGTCCTTGAGTTTACTTTCTTTGATAGATTCGGGATCAACACATTATATATTTTGGGTGAGCACGCAAGGTCATTAGGGTTACCATGTGATTGGTTAGAGATAGGTATAAATGTTACTAGCTCTTTTGGTGATACAGTGGTAGTTAGGAAAGTGTATAGGAGGTGTCCTTTGATGGTTCAGGGCCACATATTTCCGGTCGATATGATGGAGTTACCCTTCTATGGTTTTGATGTGATTTTGGGCATGGATTGGCTTGTAGAGCATAGAGCTAGGTTGACTTCGAGACCAAGAGAGTCTCCTTGAGGCTTACCGATGACTTTGAGGTTGTGGTAGTTGGTGAGAATGTCAGGTTCTTGTCTAATGTGGTTTCGACTTTGGAAGCTCAGAGGTTGTTGAGTTCAGGGTGTCAGGCTTACTTGGCTTATGTAATGAATCTGGATATGAGTGAGGTGAGACCTCAGGACATCAGAACAGTATGTGATTTTCCAAGTGTTTTTCCGGAAGAGCTACCAGGCTTGCCTCCAGATAGAGCAGTTGAGTTTGCTATTGAGACGTATTCTGATTCTGCACCGGTGTCGATTGCTCCGTATAGAATGTCACCAAAAGAGTTGAAAGAGTTGAAGACACAACTTCAGGAGTTGACTGATAGATGCTTCATTAGGCCTAGTATTTCTCCGTGGGGTGCTCCGGTCTTGTTTGTGAAAAAGAAAGATGGTAGCATACAGATGTGTATAGATTATAGGCAGTTGAATAAGGTAACGGTGAAAAACAAATACCCTTTGCCTAGGATAGATGACTTGCTAGACCAGTTGAGAGGTGCTTCTGTGTTTTCGAAGATTGACTTGAGGTCCGGGTACTACCAGTTAAAGGTAAAGGATGTGGACATACCGAAGACGACCTTTTGTACCCGTTACGGGCACTATGAGTTCTTGGTGATGCCTTTTGGGTTGACTAACGCTCCAGCAGCCTTCATGGATATGATGAATCGTGTGTTCCATGAGTTCTTGGACATGTTTGTGGTAGTGTTTATAGATGACATCCTAGTATACTCTAAGACCGAAGAGGAACACGATGAGCATTTGCGGTTAGTACTACAGACCCTACTTGAGAATCAGTTGTATGCCAAGCTAAGCAAATGTGAGTTTTGGATTAAGGAGGTAGTCTTCCTAGGTCACGTGATCTCGGCTAGTGGGATTAGTGTAGACCCCAAAAAGATATAAGCTATAGTGAATTGGAAACAACCAAAGTCAGTGACAGAAATCCGCAGTTTCCTAGGTTTGGCGGGGTATTATAGGAGGTTTGTTGAGGGGTTTCCTAGAATAGCGGCTCCGTTGACTAAGTTGTTACAGAAGAATGTTCCGTATGAGTGGTTAGATGCAAGACAAGCAGCGTTTGAGAAATTGAAGAAAGCTTTGACCAAAGCTCCTATCTTGATTCAGCCGGAACCGGGGAGAGAGTTTGTGATTTATAGTGATGCGTCCTACGTAGGGCTAGGTTGTGTGCTTATGCAAGAAGGTAAGGTGGTAGCGTATGATTCGCGACAGTTGAAAGTTCATGAGAAGAATTATCCCACACATGACATAGAGTTGGCTGTAGTGGTGTTCGCGTTGAAGATTTGGAGACACCATCTTTATGGTGAGAAGTGCATCGTGTATACCGACCACAAGAGTTTGAAGTATTTGATGTCTCAGAGGGAGTTGAACCGAAGGCAACGTAGGTGGTTAGAGCTTCTTAAGGATTATGACCTCACCATAGAGTACCACCCGGGTAAGGCAAACGTAGTGGCTGATACCTTGAGTAGAAAGGTGGTCGTTGAGTTACGAGCAATGTTTGCAAGGTTGAGTGTGTCTAAGGATGGTGGGTTGATAGCCGAGCTTCAGGTTAAGCCTTCATTAGTTCAGTTAATTCGAGAGAAGCAGTTGCGAGATGAGTCTTTGGCACCTCACGTGCAAGACATAGCCGAAGATAGGTCTACCGAGTATTGTTTTGGTGAGAATGGGATCCTATGTTACAAGGATAGGATAGTGGTACCGGAGGATGCTGAGTTGAGGCGTACGATCTTTAATGAAGCTCACAATAGCCCTTTTGCTATGCATCCGGGTAGCACGAAGATGTATCGAGGGTTGAAAGAAGAGTATTATTTGTTGGTTTGAAGAAAGACGTGGCCGAGTTTGTCAGTAGGTGTATGGTTTGTCAGAGGGTCAAGACCGAGCACCAGTTTCCCTCAAGATTGTTACAGCCGTTGAAAATTCCAAAATGGAAGTGGGAGCGTATTACCATAGACTTTGTGTCAGGACTACCGTTGACTCCTTCAAAGAAGAATTCTGTGTGGGTGATTGTGGATAGGTTTACTAAGTGTGCCCACTTCATACCAGTTCATACTACTTATACTTTAGACAAGTTGGCTGATCTGTATATCTGTGAGATAGTGAGACTACATAGGGTACCGAAGTCGATTGTGTCAGACCGAGATCCGAGATTTACCGCTAGATTTTGGGAGTGTTTGCATCGAGCTTTGGGTACTTGGTTGAACTTCAGCACTTCGTATCATCCGCAATCAGATGGTCAGTTTAAGAGAGTGATTCAGGTATCGGAAGATATGTTGAGATGTTGTATCATTGACTTTCAGGGGTCATGGGAGAAACATCTACCATTAGCGGAGTTTGCGTATAACAACAGCTTTCAGTCGAGTATTCAGATGGCTCCTTATGAAGCCTTGTATGGTAGGAAGTGTAGAACCCCGATTTGTTGGGCCGAAGCCAGGCAAAAACTTGTACCGATGCCCGAGTTGCTTAAGGGCACCACCGAGAAGGTAAAGTTGATATGTGATCGCTTGAAAGTAGCTTCAGATCGACAGAAGTCCTATGCCGACTTAAAGAGGAAAGAGGTAGAGTGTTCCGTGGGAGATAAGGTGTTTTTGAAAGTCTCACCTTGAAGAAGGTGATGAGGTTTGGGAAGAAGGGTAAGTTAAGCCCAAGATTCATCAGACCGTATGAGATAGTTAAGAGAATTGGTCCCGTTGCGTATAGATTGAGGCTCCCGACTGAACTAGAGAAGATTCATGATGTCTTTCATGTGTCGATGCTTAGGAGGTATAGATCGGATTCGTCCCATGTTATGTCAGTTGAGGAAATATAGTTGAATCCGGACTTGTCTTACAACGAAGAACCAGTTGAGATACTTGCTTATGATAGCAAGGTGTTGCGTGGCAAGACCATAGAGTTGGTCAAGGTATTATGGAGACATAGAGGTGTGGAAGAGGCCACGTGGGAAAGGAAAGCTAATATGCTTGAGAAGTTTCTGTATATGTTTCCGTCAGGTAATTTCGGGGATGAAATTCCTTAATTGGGGGAGAGTTCTAACACCCGGGTTTAGGGGTCGGGTGAAAGTAATACTAAAATAATATTTTGGGTTACCCTTTTTGTCTTAAAAATTTAATTTATGTGTTTAATCAATTTTGGGATTAAATTAGAACCCTAAATCTCTTGGAATTTAAGACTTTTGGTGATAGCCATTCATTAATGGCAAAATGGTAATTATTTGGAACTTCTAAAAAAACACCCTTTTAATTCAAACACCTTACTATTCATCATCTCCCTCTCTCCCCTTTCCATCCTATCCAACGTCAAAAACCCCTCTCCCTCAAAAATTACTATTCCATTTCATAGCTTGCTCATTCTTGAAGATTTTTCAAAGGTAAGCTCGTTCTTTACCTGTCCTCGTCATCCTCTTCAAGTTAATACCCTTAGTTTTCATTTTTGTCCATGTTTTTGAAGTTTGAGGTTTTGGGGATTTTTGATTAAAAATGCTATCTTTATTGTTTTTAGCTAAAGATTTTGAATTGTTAATGTTATATTAGTTGTTTATAATCTAAAGGGGCCCAATACACTTGATTTTTTCAAGGTTTTATGGTGTTTCCCGAACTTGGGTTTTGGGGAGGTTTTTGGAGGGTTTTAAGTTGAGTTTTGGGAGAAATTTATGTAGAAATGAGATGGCTGATGGTTAGACTATATGTAAGGGTTGTTTTGAAGGCTTTTGAGAGTAATTTAAGTGTTGGAATCATTGGATTTAGGTGGTGCTTAGGGGCTGCTCGGGAATGTGGAATTTGGGTTTGGTTTTTAGTCGAAATTATGTGTTTTGTGCTTGGTTTGTGATCCGAGTTGACTACATTGAATTGTGGACTGATTTGAGATTGTTTTGATTGTGTTGGGATGATTAGAAGCAAGAATTTTGGTTGGTGAAGCTTCGGGGACGAATCCGGAGGTTGTGGAGTCTTGAGCTTGGTCTTCGGTCTTCTCTTGGGTAGCAACGGTGAGTAGAATTGTTAATCCTTGTTTTGTGCTCGATATGGAACCTTTGGGGGGTTTGGGTGGAACCTTGAGGGTTCACCTAAACCCGAGTGTAAGTTTCTACTCCTATGCTTTGTTATGAGTGGATGAGTGGCTATGTGTTGTGATTTTCATGTGCATCTTGAGTTGTCTTATACAGTTGATAATGTGTAGTCGTGTTGAAGTCGAGCCTCACGTAATGGTTGTCGTAAATACGGTGATGTGTAGTCCCACCGGTAGTGACTAGTAGGAAAGTAATTTGATGTGTAGTCCCATTGAAAAACTACTAGTCGAAACGGTGATGTGTAGTCCCACCGTGTGTGTATGTTGGTTGTGCATGTGCAAACCGTGTGTAGTTTGATGAGAAAGTCATTCGTGCATCCATTGTTTTATTTCCATTTATGAAAAGTGTTTTGAAAACTGCATGTTTGTTGAATTGTAGAGTTTCTCTCACTAAGCTAGTTAGCTTACGCTCTCTTCGTTTCCAATATGCAGATCGTTAGAGTTCGGGAGGCAAGTGGGCAAGGGATGAGCTTTTGGGGTTCTCAAACTAGCTCAAGTATGATTTGCGTTTTGTAATAATGCCTAATCGATGGGGTATAGACTTGTAGGAGTTGGTGTCAAACTCCTTAGGTGATTTGTGTTAGTTGAGCATGTTAAATTATGGATGTGTTATATTTTAGTCTCATGGATTGAGGACCATGCCTATTTTGCTGCTTAATTGTATGTGCCTAAAAGTGTATGAACTTGGCCTATGAATGCTCTATGTATGGTTGCCATATGCATGATGCCTTATGAATGCTAAGCATGACTCCTTTGAGAAATTACATGAATCCCTTGATTGTATGGTTCTTATTAGTTTCGAATGCCTCGTATGCTGAGCTTTGGTTGGTAAATGTCGTATGCATGCTTGATTGTGCTTAGGTGAGTTCTAAATTGCATCTAGAGTGGAGGTTAGAAGTTCTTAGCAGCTTTCTAGAGTGTTGCAGTGCATGGCGTATCGATACGCCCAAGGACCGTATCGATACGACCATGCACTTAGAGGGTCAGTTTAAGCTTAGGGTATCGATACGCGAGGGTGTATCGATACACCAATTCCTCACTGGAATTCTGAGATGTTCACGAGTCTTTGGCGTATCGGTACGGTCTCTAGGCGTATCAGTACGGTTTTGTCTCGTTGACCGCGAGATGTTGACCGAGAAGGGCGTATCGATACGCTCAAGGGCTGTATCGATACGGTCTTCCTGTGTTGACTGATGGCAGTTGACTTAGTCAAGGCGTATCGATACCCTTGATAGGTGTATCGATACGTCCTGCTTTGTAAGTGTAAAATGGGTTGTTTAACATGTTGTTTTGGTTTGGATGCTCTTACCTCGTGATGTTTTCCGCTGTCGTGATCACTTAGGAAATAATATGCCTTTAGACAAGATTTAATTAAAAGAAATTTTCTAGGGTTGCTAACCGAGGTGGGACCTTAACGGGCTTCACTTCGGTTTTCCTCGTGTAGCCTACTCGGAACCGGTCAGTCGACCAGACCGGGACGAGGGGGTTACAAATAATGTTAATTCCTATAATTATTTTAAATGTTATTTATAAAAATCATGATTCATCTATGTATTTGTATTATGTAGATGTGCCTAAAAATTCAAAAAGAATACATTGGAAGTAAAAATTATCGTTGAAGTTAGAGTAAAGATTAACATGTATTGCAAAGAGCAGGTAATGCAAAATTGCTTTAGATCGAAATTTGAAAATTTTAATTTATTTTGATCTAATTTTCTGGTTATGCACGCATTATTGCAGTTTTGATGGATGCCATATGATGAGGATGATGATATTCGTCATGTGATTCCGAACGATACCTATGAAGATGCTGAAAATTGGTGTTCGGTAATGTCATTGTTAAATTTTGTGATTGTGGAGATATTTTATGACAATCGATTTCTTAGACAATTCAGATACCACCAGCATGTGCCGGAGGACCCGACCAATATGGATGAGTTAAAAAATGTGGACTTACGGGGGGTAAGAGTGAAGAGAACTGGCCAAAGAGTTATTCGTCATATAAAGCATGGTGGCATGAAAGATCAAGTAGGTTGTCGGCTCGTGATCCCATTCGATTAAATTATTTAAATTTCTTGAATTCTAAGTACCATTAGTGGTTTGTGGCAAACAGCAAATCGAAGTTGACGACCAAAGCCCAACGAGAAATTTATCTTCTTTTGCTTGAAATCCGATAAGCCCAGAACTAGGGAGCACCGAGTGAGTCGTCATCTAGTGTCGGGTCGGGTGGAGGCAGATCTGGGGAATGAGATGTTGAGGTAGATCTGCATGTAGAGGTAGAGGTAGACGCTTAAGAAGAGAACTCAAACTAAAATCGGTACAGGAACTTGATCTGGAACCCGAACCCAAACTCGACTTGGGACCAAGCTCTGCAGAGGTTTAATTATTGATTTGAGTTGAGTTAAAAAATTAGTTATATTTCGTACGCAATAGTTTTGTTTTTTTAATTTTAGATATTTGTCTTTTAATAAATTTCGAACCCATTGAATGAATTCATGATTTAATAATTATTTGAGTTTAGTTGGAAAAAAATTGTTATGTTTAATTTTTTTCACTTAAAGAACTATGTAGAGTGTTGCAATCGATTGAATATAACGAATTACTACATTTAGAGCACTAAGATATATTTAGAACACACAAAAAATTGACAACTTATTATACATAACTCTCCGAACTTGAATACATATGCTTGAGTACATGTACATATACTTTGTTGTAGTATATAACAGATTAACTCGGTACTAGAATTTGTGCTATGACTGCCCAATTGTTTGATATTTACATGGTTGTTTGTTCAAAAAACGAGATCAGTCATTAAGGAATATGACATGCAGAACCCGTTAATGTCATGATAGATGCATAGGGGTCCTGCATGGAATAAAAACGGGTGCATCATTGTGTGACACCAAAAGTTACGCCTAAATTATAAACTTTAAATTCGAAAAATCCCTAATTCTAAAATCTAATTTTAAAATCCATGTTTTTCTGAAACCCTAATTTTTAGAATTTTTAAAATAATTTGATAAAAATTGAAATTTCTGGAAACATTTGGTTTTTAGTTTTGAAATTCTAAACTCAAAACTAAATGTTGAGAAATTTAAATTTCGAAGTCAAAATTATAATTTTAAACAATTGGAACCAACTAAGTGATTAACCCAATTTAAGATTTTGAATTCTAAATTTCTACGTTTCTAATTCAAATGCAAATCCAATTCTTAATTGTTGTTATCATTAATTTATTCTTATAATATATATATCCTAACTCCTCTCTATCTGTCTCTCCCTATACATATATATGAAATCTCAAATTACCCTTCAAAGACGGCTGATCATCCCCATCCCTCTGCCAAGATCCTCGAACTACCCTTGTTGGCCATTCGTCCCTCGGAGTTCAAACATGTTTCTCGTGCGTCCTTTTTTTTTTTACTTTTCTTTTTGTTATAGTCGTGCCTAATAACCTACTAGCATACGACACCATATCCGATTCAGTAAGTTGAGTTTGCTTTGATTAATGTGTGTTTTCTTATTATGCTAAATAATAATAATTTTTACCGCGTGATATTATTTTATATCGTAAGCATTTTTTACATGTGATGTGACATGATGAATTTTTTATGTATTTTTATTGGATTTGTGATTTGACTAAATATCAGATTTATCAAATTGTGTGATATCAGATTTATCGAACTATGAAATATCGGATTTATCGGACTATGTTTTGAGACTGTTACAAATATGATTTTACATAATTGTCTGCATGGGTTGGGATTGTATGGTGGAAGCAATGGTTTTTACCACACATCAATTGGTGGATGTAGAGAGTGATTCTAGGTAACCTTACTCTTCGGACGGTGCTGTAGATGGGATTCATTGAATTGTTTTTGAGATTTTATCGAAATAATTGTATTTTTGAGATTGAGATTTTTCTTGCACTTTAGAGACATACTAAGCTCTCTAGCTTACCCCCTTAGTTCTTCTTACAGATACAGACCCTAAGCGTTACGGTATTTGGAGGATCTCAGATTTTATCTGGTTATTTTATTATTCAGTACGAAACTATTTTAGTTTAATCAGATTTTTATTTATTATTTTAGGATATGTATGTAATTTTGGACTATTTATGTTTTGAGATTATTTCTAACATTCATTTACTGTTACTTTAATTCAGAGATTTTATGTAAACATTCGAATATTTATTATGATATTTATATTTTTATTTATTATTAAATTTATGTTATTTTATTTTACCTAAAGTATAATTTTCAAAATTAGATTTCTTGGGGGAAAAGTTTTCAAAAGTAACTTCCTAAATTCAGTCTATTCTCCTAGGTCGGGTTTAGGGGGTTACACATTACGCGTAGGTGGCCCAGCGGCAACATTTAGGTCGCATCCCAAATAATGTAAGGCTACGTGGTTTCACAGAAAGCTAATGTTGTAAGCAAAATTTCGTAATATAAGACAATACGACATCAATTGAAGTTTCCGAGCTTCTATTATTATTTTTCGAAACCTCAATCCAAATAATGTACAATGTAATTAATGTAGTGGCGTGAACTTTGTCAATTTGGTACGTATAAAAAATATGATAGACAATTATGGTATGGAAGAGAATGCGTTGTTTCAGTGCTATTTATACTAAAAAAATCTGACTGGCTAAGTTGTTGTAGAATTGGAAATGACGGGAGAAATTCGTTGTGACGACTCGGCGAGTTACTCTAACTCGTAGTGCATGCTTGGTGAGTTTCCCCCGTCATTTCCACTTTTTCGACCTTTTAGAAGTATTTTTACAGAGGTTTCATGTAAGGTTTGCAACGCTGGTTTCGAAGCGGTTTTTGAATGTTAGATCGAAGGGCGAACACTTAGTCGTATAGATAAACATTTGTACTTTATGTTAACATAAAAAATTCAGCCCAAAAAAAATTCGGAGACAGCGTAAAACACGCCTAAACACCCCTATAGGAGTTCTCTTGGTAGGGTTTTCAATGCATTTTTCAGAGTGATTTTTTAATGTTGGACCGAACGGCGGACACGCCGTCGTATAGATAAACATTTGTGCTTGATGTTAATGTAAAACAATTATCCCAAAAAACATCTAGAGACGGCGTAAAACGCGCATAAACACCCCTATAGGAGTTCTCTTGGTAGGGTTTTCAATATATTTTTTAGAGTGATTTTTTAATGTTGGACCGAGCAGCGGACACGCCGTCGTATAGATAAACACTTGTACTTGATGTTAATGTAAAAAAATTGACCCAAAAAACACCCGGAGACGACGTAAAACGCGCTTAAACACCAATATAAGAGTTCTCTTGGTAGGGTTTTCAACGCATTTTCCATATCGGTTTTTTAATGTTGGACCAAACGACAGACACGTTGTCGTATAGATAAACACTTGTACTTGATGCTAACGTAAAAAATCGTCCCAAAAAACATCCGGAGAAAGCGTAAAGCGCGCCTAAACACCCATATATGAGTTCACTTGGTAGGGTTTTCAACGCATTTTTCAGAGCGGTTTTTTAATGTTGGACCGAACAGCAGACACACCGTCGTATAGATAAACACTTGTACATGATGTTAAAATAAAAAATCGTCCAAAAAGATTAGAGTAAAAATATTAATACAGTTGCAATACATATAGAATTTTATAAATTTAATAAACTTGTATTATATGCACCTCTAGAGGATATAACCCCCTCGACCCGGCCTAGCCGATAGACTGAACCGAACAGGTCACACGGGGAATATTGAAGTAAACTGGGAAGGTTTACCTCAATAAACAACCTTAATTTTTTTCTTTTTATCTTGTCTAGATGCAAGTTAGGTTCCTATGTGTTCAACAAAGTAGCGGATCAAATACAAATCAAACGCTCATCTAATTTATCCAGTTTCAGTTTTTAGGGACCATTTTGCAAACTTAACAAATTGCAAGGTTTATTCCCAAATTCGATTTACCAACCTTTTATTAGTCACATTACATGCATCTCTGTCAAAAATTCAGCTCAAATTAACCATTAAAACTCATTTAATTGCATTCATGAAAAACATAGACTAAAACATAAAGATTCAGAACATTCAAAGATGTCATACAACCAATTTAACTAACATCGTATCGATATCCTTAGAGAGGGTATCGATACACCCCCGACGAGCAGCCCTCCAGACTCAACAATTCAAAGGCCGTATCGATACACTTGAGGCCCGTATCGATACACCCAAAACCAGTGGCAAAAATGGGTATTGATACGCCCCCGAATATTAGTACACCCCTCCAAATTATAAAAGTAGTATCGATACACTATCAAGTGTACCGATACTCTACAGCCTGCACTTGCCCAAATTGCTGATCTAACACTCGTAGAACCATTCCAAACATTCCAACATGTATTTAAACATGCTTGCAACTCAAGTGCACTTCAACTACCAAGACCACATGACACTAACAACATCAAAACATCACTATCATCAATAAAGAATTCTAGAGGCATGCTTTCTATGAAAATCAAGCATCAAAAGTCAAATCTCAAATCCAAGCATAAACCAACATTTCAAGGCCATTTACAAACCAATATAACCATATCAAATTTGTATCAAACTAGAAAATGCCAAAACAACTAACTTCAAAGCATTGGACACCTCTATTGCCTTTATTACACTAGTCCAAAACCAAAACATACATTCAATGAAGTCTCTTGGAAATCCTTTGCGAGTTGCTGCCTCCAATTACTTAATTATCTGCATTGATGAGCAAAAGAAAGCATAAGCATGCAAGCTTAGTGGGGGATGCTAAAAAACTGAAACACCATCAATGCATAAAACCATTTTCACACTTGAAAACCATTATGCCCTCTTTGAAAACTCACGCACTTCATCATTGAAATCAGCATGCTAAACACCATGCAACAAGTATCAAATACTTCACAGCAATAAAACCATTGCTACACATAATCCAGCCTTCCATGCATATCCACCAATATGCAAAGCTTAAAGGTGAAACGTGCATTTTCCATATTATGCATCATCAACATTTCCATAACAATTTAATCAATTATATTGGCTTACAAGTGATCAATAACATTCTCATTTCTCAAAAAGTATATCGGATACACGGATTGCCAAGTGTTGTCCCAAACACTTCATACACTCTACCAGCAACTCAAGGCTCACACACGGGAGCTACCCTCCACCGTTGTGACACCCGTGGTGGAGTATTTGGTACAATCACAACCCCTCAACACCACTCATCGGTAGATGTATAACCCACTAACGAGAGACGAGACACATACAAGGTTCGCACATGGGAGCTATCCTTCACCGTTGCAACCATAAACATTCCTCAATCCTTAGGGTACTTCGATGGAGTTTTCGGTACAATCACTGTAACGCCCCAATTTTGGGCTTAGAAGTTTTGGGTTTGGACCGGGCCGGTCGGGTTGCGGTTCGAATATAAAAGAGTGAATTTAGGAAAGCCTAGTTCGGGTTGCATTAAAAATATGGAAAAATGTCTTAAAATCCTCTTTTATTATATATAAGAGAATGGTGGAACCAATTTTACAAAATGAGGTTTGGAAGAGTGACATTTTGGTTAGTGACCAAAATGTAATTTTTGAAAACTGTGTGACTATTTTACAAAGGATTGAAACTTTGACTCTTTAAGGAGCTATTTACCCAATAGGAGTTTCTCCAGATTTTTCTTAAATAATAAAGGATTAATTAATGGTTTTTAAATAAAAGTAAAAGGGAGGGAAGATATTTTGACATTTTCCAACTAACTTTTCCAAATTCCCATTTTCCTTTTCTCTCATCTTTTCTCTCAAACCAAACACATTCTCCAGCACATTTTCCCTCTGATTTTGACATCCAATTATGAGATTTCAATCCTCTTTTGATCTCTAATCATCTCTTCAACAAAACCTTTGCATTTGCTAATTGGATTTTCAAGAATCTTGGTTCCAAAAAGGGAGAAACTCAAGTTTAGAGGTATGAACGTCCTTCTCCTCTAAATTCTCAGTTCTTTACTGAAATTCCCAAGTTCTCAATCCTTGATTTATATTTTATTAAAGGTTTTACAATTGAACTCTTGATCTTGGCTTTAAAATGCAAGATTTGGTTGATTTTTGATAAAATTCGTGTGATCTGATTGGGCATTGTTTTGAGGTGTCTTTTTGATGTTAAATGAATGTTTAATTGATGAGAAATTGAGGTTTAATCAATGCAATCCCGGATAGGTTGATTTTCCTAAGTTTAGCTTGAGTTTTTGGTTGTTTTTGGAGTGATCTTGATGATCTGTTATAGCTGGAGGTATAAGGACGTGGTTAGATCCTTTTTGGATGTTAATTGATGTTTAAGGATGTTTAGAATTGATGGATCTTGGCTGGGTAGTGTTGTGGAGTTGTTTGGATGTGTTTTCGGTTGTGTTTGGTAGCCGAAAATGGAGTGTGGATGAGAGCAGCGAGTTTAGGTGCTTTCATTGAAGATATTAATGCATGATGATGCATTAATCCTCTGCTTTGATGTGTTTAAAACAGGGGAGTCATCTTTGGATCCTTGTGGTGGTGATCCGGAAGCTTGATTGGTGTTTCGGCAAGTGACGAAACGGAATCGGTGAGTGGATTTTGGTTTTCAGCTTTGAAACCAATGTTTTGAAGGTTTGGGAGCTTAGTTTAAGTCTAAGCAACTTAGCTAAGCTCAAGAGTAAGTTTTCGGTAAAACTCTCTTGATGATGAACCATGGTTGGTTGGATGCAATGTGATTTGTTTGCATGTTTTAAATTCTGTTTTGAAAGCATATTTTAGCATGTTATTTGCTGATTTTATAAGCCATGTGTTGAAGGATGCTCAAGGTAAGAGATCCTTGTTTTTGAACATTGTTTAATGTGGTTTTGATGCTTAATGATGCATGATAATTATGGCTTTGTATAATGCTTTAAAACAGTAGAATATTGTTGTTAATGATGCATATTGGCAAGTGATGTTTTGAGAAAGGTTAAGAACACTATGGTGGTTAAAAGTCCATAGGTGGTTCTTGTTTTAAGAACAACATGGTGGTTAAAAGTCCATGGTTGGTTCTTGGTTAAGATCACAAAGGTGTTTAAAAGTCCTTGTGTGAATCTTGTGTATTTTAAGAACAACATGGTGGTTAAAAGTCCATGGTTGGTTCTTGGTTAAGGTCACAAAGGTGGTTAAAAGTCCTTGTGTGAGCCTTGTTTATTTAAGAACACCATGGTGGTTAAAAGTCCATGGGTGATTCTTGTTAAGGACACAAAGGTGGTTAAAAGTCCTTGTGTGATCCTTGTGGATTGTAAGAACATCATGGTGGTTAAAAGTCCATGGATGATTCTTGTGCTAAGGACACAATGGTGTTTAAAAGTCCACGTGTGGTCCTTGTGAAATGTAAGATCACAATGGTGTTTAAAAGTCCATGTGTGGATCTTGTAATGATTGTATCACTTGTGGCCAATATGACATGTTATAAACTTGAAGCATGAAATGCTTGTTTTAAATGCTTATGTGCATGTACAAATGATGATTTGAACTAAGGTTTATACATGTGTTTTATAAATGCATTATTGTGTTGTTTTAAATGAGCATTCCTCACTAAGCTATTTGCTTACGCTCTCTCTTTTCTTAAACCAATAATGCAGAGCATTGAAGTGCATTTGGGGCAGCAAGGAAGTCAAGCATCCAAGTGAAGGTTTAAGCTCATGTATGGTGAACATTTTCCTAAAACTATTAGCTTTTGGGCATTTGGCAATGAGGGACCTATGTTGTTGTTTTGGGAGATGTTTTGGACTCCCTAAGTTGGTTTTATGTTGTTATTGATGTTGGAACATGTAATTGGCCTTTGTGAGGTAGTTTTGGTATTTTGATGCTTGAATGGTTTCCTAAGTAGGATGCATGCCTATAGAATTGGGGATTTGTTAAATTGATGCCATGTTCGAGTATGGTTGATGCAATTATGTTCCTTATGCATGAAATGACTTGCTGGTATAATTTGGTTGCATTTGGAGCATGTTTGATGGGTCAATTGTGTGTTTAATCAGCAAAATTCTGCAAATCTGGGCAGGCCGTATCGGAACGGGTGCTACCGTTTCGGAACAGGGGCCTGAAATGGCCTAGGCGTTCCGGAACGGGAGGAACCGTTCCGGAACGGAAATGCTACTGCCAAGCCATGTTTCGGAACCCGTTTCGGAACGGTCCCGTGTTTCGGAACAGGTCCTCCCTGTTTCGGAACACTCGACCGTTGGGCTCTGAATTTGATGGTTATATGTTTTGAAATGTTTGCGTTTTAGTCCTGAACTTTGTTAATGCATTTGAATGAGTTTGAGATGTCCGTTTGAGCTGAAATTTGGCAGAGAAGCATGAAAGATGATTAATTTCATAATGGCAACTTTTAATTGGGTTAAGTCCTTATAATTTTCTGAATTTGCAATTTGGTCCCTAATTCCTTAATTTGTGCAATTGAGTCCCTGAATGTTCTCTGTTTGCTACGATCTTTGAGTATGCTGATCTTGTGAACATATCTAGGGTTAATGTGCATATAGACAAGATTAAAAAGAAAAAAAAAGGGTCGTTAATCAAGGTTGACTTTCGGGTTGACTTTGGTTTTCCCCGTGTAAACTTCTTAATTCGGTTCAACCGTCTGGGCCGGGTTAAGGGGGTTACAATCACAATCCCTCAACATCTAAAGCGACTTGTTTATAATGCACTCAATCCTATAGCCGGCTAACTATATCCGATTTCATTTACAAAACACATTATACAACATCACTTGCCAATATAATCCACATTTCATGCATACCTCACTGTTTTTCCAAAGCATTCACAATAAGCCATATTCCAAGCATTAAACCGTGCTTCAAAAACCATGCATAAACACATGTATACAAGGATCAATTACCTAGTACATCCTTAAACCATATGGTATCATCAACCACATTTTATAAATTCAAATCATGCTTTAAAACAGTACGTAAACGCAATTAAAAACAACTGCATCTAAAGGCTCATAATAGCACAATACGAGGGAGAAAATCACTTTACTTACTTCTGAACTTAGTAAAGCGTTTCAAGCTTACACTGAGTTCCCAAAACCTCTTTTAAGATGATTCAAAGATGGAAATCTCATTTCCACTCACTGACTCGCGAAACCTCACTCGCCGACCCAACAATCAACCATCTGAAGCCTCCAAAACCATATTGATTGATTCTAGAACACTATCACATGTTTTCAAAACATTAGAAACAAAGACTCAATGCACCATAATGCATCCAAACACCAGCACTTAATTAGAAACCCGCTGCCCTTCTCTAAATCATCAAAATACCCATCCAAAACAACCGAAATCACAATCGATTGATCTCTAAACTCATCCCAGCCATCAAACAACACATCCAACACATTTTAATCATAAATCAACATCCAAAAACAACCCAAAACCATCCTTATACCTCAAGCAACTCATACCTCACATAACACCCCCAAAACTCAACTAAAAACACCTTTAAAAAATAAAGATCTCAAGGATTTCGAGATTAATATGATTAAGACTCTATTTCAACATCATAAACCTTCCAAAACTTGATTAGAAACCATCTCAAATAAATCAAATTAAAACAACTCCGAAAATTATATTAAATCATCTCTTTTATCAAGATTTCACCATTTTATCAAAACTTCAATCAAAAACATAAATCAAGAGTCAAATATCTTTGGAATTTTATTAAAGAACCTTGAATAGAGGGTTATCATGAAAATTACCTCCAATCCTTGTTTCTCCTTTAATTTAACAAGTTTTGCTTTCAAGAATCTTGAATAGATTTGAGAGAAATCACAAGAGAGAAGTTGAAAATCAAGAAAGAAAATGGAAGTGAAAGAAATCTGGAAAATGAGAGAAATGAGAGAGTGTTTGACTGATGTGAAATGGAGAAAATGAAAATGAACGTCAATTTGTTTAACTAACATAACCACCTTTTTATTAAATCAATAAAAACCACTTTTAATATTTAATAAACCATTTAAACCACATGACAAATTAAAGAAAAGGCCTAATTTCCATTAAGCTCCCTAAATATTCTAAGAATTTGACTATTTTTTGAAAAACACCATTTTCATAATTTTAAAACTTTACATATTAAAAATGTACACTTTTTAAAACTCTTTTTGCAAAATTGACTTAACCAACTTCATAAATATAATTTTAGAGGATTTTAGAAATTTTTACAACATTTTTATTTTACTCCGAACCTTGATTTCCCTGAACCACTTTTAACGTCTCGAACCGTCGACCTCCGGTTCCACTAGCCTGACCTGACGCACAAAATATCTAAGCCCAAAACCGGGGCATTACAACTCTCCCCCACTTAGGAAATTTCTTCCTTGAAATTTTAACTAAAGGAAAAAGGTGCGGAAAATGCTTCAACATGTTTGCCTTGCTCTCCCACGTGGCCTCCTCAACTCCTTGATGCCACCACAACACCTTCACAAGTTCAATCGTATTGCCACGAAGAACTTGGCTACTCGAATCAAAGATCCCCATTAGTTCCTCATCATACGATAAACCCAGATTCAGCTCAATCTCCTCGACATGCATCACATGAGATGGATCCGGTCTATACCTCCGCAACATTGACATATGAAACACATCATGGATCTTCTCCAACTCGGGAGGCAACCTTAACCGATATGCAATAGGACCAACTCGCTCCACAACCTCATAAGGTCCAATAAACCTCGGACTAAGCTTACACTTATGTCCGAACCTCATCACCTTCTTCCAAGGCGATACCTTTAGAAACACGTGATCTCCAACCGCAAACTCAATCTCCCTACACTTTAAATCTGCATAAGACTTCTGACGATCCGAAACAACCTTCAATCGTTCACATATGAGTTTCACTTTCTCAGTTGTCCCCTTAAGCATATCCGACAAGGAAACCAACTTTTTTCCCGCCTCCACCCAACAAAGAGGTGTTCTACACTTTCTCCCATACAAAGCCTCATACAGAGCCATTTGTATACTTGCCTGAAAATTGTTATTATAAGCAAACTCAACCAATGGTAATTGTTTTTCCCAAGAACCTTGGAAATCTATCACACAACACCTCAATATATCCTCCAGCACCTGGATAACTCGCATTGAATGTCCATCCGTCTGTGGATGATATGAGGTGCTGAAATTCAAATGCGTACCCAATGCTTGGTGTAAACATTCCCAAAATCTCGCTGTAAACCTCGGATCTCTATCCGACACTATGGACTTAGGCACACCATGAAAACACACAATTTCAACAATATATAACTCCGTTAACTTTTCCAACGTATACGTAGTATGCACAGCTAAGAAATGCGCACACTTCATAAGAACATCTACAATCACCTAGATGGAGTTCTTCTTAGACGGTGTCAAAGGCAGACCGGACACAAAATCCATCATAATCCTTTCCTATTTCCATCCTGGTATCCTCAAAGGCTGTAACAAACCAGAAGAAAACTGATGCTCAACTTTCACATGCTGACAAACCATACACTTGCTTACGAAATCAGCAACATCCTTTTTCAACCCCGCCCAATAGTACTCATCCTTCAAACCACGATACATCTTAGTACTACCAGGGTGCATAGCAAAAGGACTACTATGAGCTTCAGTCAAAATAGTGTGCCTCAACTCAACATCTTCCGACACAACTATTCGAATTTTAAAGCATAAAACACCATCATCATTGAAACAGAAGTCCATTGTGTTACCATCAGCTATATCCTGAACATGAGGCACCAACGAATCATCAAGCAACTGCTTAACCTTGACTAACTGAATCAAGGAAGGTTTCACCTACAACTCGGCTATCAACCCACCATCATTTGATATACTCAACCGAGCAAACATCACTCTCAATTCAATAGCTACCTTCCTACTCAAAGCATCAGCCACAACATTAGCCTTTCCAGGATGGTACTCAATTGTCATATCACAATCCTTAAGCAACTCTAACCATCTTCATTACCTAAGATTCAACTCCCTTTGAGACATGAGATACTTTAAACTTTTATGATCGGTGTAAACCACACACTTCTCACCGTAAAGGTAGTGTCTCCAAATCTTCAAAGCAAACACCACCGCAGCAAGCTCTAGATCATGAGTAGGATAGTTGCGCTCATGCACCTTCAATTGTCTAGACGCATAAGCTACAACCTTCCCACCTTGCATCAATACGCAACCTAGACCAACATACGATGCATCACTATAAACTACAAACTCCTTACTCGATTCTGGTTAAATCAAGACAGGAGCTTGTGTCAAAGCTTCCTTCAACTTCTCGAAAGCTTGTTGCCTAACATATGTCCATTCAAAACGAACATTCTTTTGCAACAACTTGGCCAAAGGAGCAGCAATCTTAGAAAAACCTTCAACAAACCTTCGATAATATCCAGCCAATCCAAAGAAACTACGCACCTTCGTCACCGATTTAGGCATTTTCCAACTCATCACCGCCTCGATCTCGTGTGGATCAACCCGAATACCCTCGGATGACACCACATGTCCAAGAAAGACCACTTCCCTGAGCCAGAACTCACACTTGCTCAACTTAGCATAAAGTTGATTCTCCAACAGCACTTGCAACACAATCCTCAAATGCTTATCATGATCCTCCTCGGTACGCGAGTACACGAGGATATCATCGATAAACACTACCATGAACTGATCCAGGAATTCATGGAACACACGATTCATCACATCCATGAATGCAGCCAGTGCATTTGTTAACCCAAACAACATCACTAAGAATTTATAATGGCCATACCTTGTCCGAAAATATGTCTTGGGTACATCCACATTCTTAACCTTCAGTTGATAATACCCAGACCTCAAATCAATCTTCGAAAACACTGAAGCACCACAAAACTGATCAAACAAATCATCAATCCTTGGCAAAGGGTACTTGTTCTTAATCGTCAACTTGTTCAGTTGTCGATAATCTATACACATACGCATCGTACCATCCTTCTTCTTCACAAACAAGATCGGTGCATCCCAAGGTGAAACACTTGGCTTTATGAACCCTCAATCAAACAACTCCTAAATTTGCATTTTCAACTCCTTCAACTCCTTAGGTGCCATCCGATAAGGAGTAATGGACACTGGAGTCGTATTTTTATACAACTCAATGCCAAACTTAACTTCTCTGTTAGGTGGCGAACCAGACAACTCTTCTAGAAAGACACCAGGAAATTCACATACAGTTCATATGTCTTGCACTCGTACTTCCTTCGTACCAGGGTTCATCACATACGCTAAGGAAGCTTCGTAACCCAACTCCATCATCTGACTCGCTTCAAGAGATGAAATTGCATTGGACAAGAACTTCACGTTCTTGCCTACGATTACTACTTTGTAATCATCCATAAGTTTCAAGGTAACTCGCTTAACATCAAAATAACCTACAACTCGATGTTCAGACAACCAATCCATTCCAAGAATCACATCAAACCCATAAAAAGGTAGTTCTATCAAATCAACTGAAAACACACGGCCTTGAACAGATAAATGACATCTCCTATACAATTTTCTTGTAACAACAACTTCACCAAAAGAGCTTGTTACTTGCATTCCTACATCTAGCATCTCAACGGGAATATCAAGAAAATGCGCATGCTTACTCAATATGTATGAATGCGTAGATCCAGAATCAATCAAAGCTAACAAAGACAAGGATTACAAGGCGAAGGTACCTGCAATCACGTCGGTGTCGTTACGTCCCTCGCAGGACCGCCACCCTCTGGTTGAAAAACAACAACATAAGCCACACCTCTCTGCCCATCCTCCCTCTTTTGGAAGTTACAACGGTCGCGCCCACGACCTCTCTGCAGTGCAACAACAAGTGCTCGACCCTTGCCACCTCCAGCCAACAAAGGACACTCACGTCTTATGTGATCAGCTGATCCACAGTTCCAACATGAATTAGCCCCAGCCATAGGAGCATGCGCCTCACGATCCACGCGAGGACAATCTCGCCTCAAGTGCTCACGCGATCCACATGACCAGAATGTATTCTGCTCAAACCTCACCCTGTTTCCCTGAGCTGGCGCTCCTCGCCTCGCCTCAGGCCGATACATACGGTCACGATTCCTCTTGTTCTGCCCACCACTAGGGCCCAAATCTGCAGCTCTCTTACTCGAGCTGGAACCACCTACACGATAGGTCAAACCCAAGCTTTGCTCTATGTCCTTTGCCCGCGTCACCAACACATCGAAATCGATGTAGTCAGAAACGAGCATGGAAGTCTTGATCACATCCTGTACAAGGCCATAACGGAAGCGATCACATCGATGACTATCACTTAGCACCAACTCCGGAGCATACTAACTCAAACGTACGAACTGGACCTCGTACTCAGCTACCGTCATGTTTCATTGCACCAAGGACATGAACTCACACTTTTTATCATCCAAGTATCTAACTCTTAGATACTTCCTTTTAAAGACATCCTGGAAGAAGTCCCAATCCACTTTATTTGGTTCCATGACCGCGGTCACAGTCGTCCACTAAGCATAAGCATCACCGTGTAGCAACGAAACAGCACACCCCAGCTTTCATGCATTATTGCACCCCATCTGATCTAAAATTCAGATCGTATTGGCCATCCAAGCCTCAGATGCCTCAGGAGACAAACTACGATATTCAACGCCTCCCAAACTTCGCAAGCGCTCCAACGGCAAACTCGATTGCCAGCAACAGTCGCTTGCACTTGCACCCCAGCAATAGCAGCCTGGAATGCCCCAGTCATCGCTTGTACCAAAGGCGTCAAATCACCCAACACTGGACCAGCCTGTCTGTGTTGCGCTTGTTCCTCACCCTCAGGTGGCTGTGGCAATGGATGAGGTAAATTCGTACCAGGCCGAACCTCATTCTCCTGATTCCGTTGCTCATCAACAGGAGCAACTGACCCAGAATGTAGCTCTCTCTTTGGTACCGTTGTGCTATTATTATCACGTCATAAATATAAAACAAAACAAAAGATCAGGCCAGCTTCTAGCAAGGATCCAAGACTTCAAATCCAATTTAAAGCATTTCACTATAGTAATAAGGCAATGATCATTCCAATTTCCCCCCAACATAGCATAAGGCATGCAACATCCATGTCTCAACCATCATGCATCACAAGCATTAAGATTCAACCTAATCTATCATCACATATAGCCGCTCACATTCATATTACAATCACCGTACATAGAATCACCATCACATAATCAACATTAACACGCTTATGACATTCACCGTACAAAACAATCATCACCAAATACTCACATTCACATATCGATTACTTGCCATAAACTTACCATCATTCTAACCTTTCGAAACATGGCTCTGATACCACCAAATGTAACCCCCTCGACCCGGCCTACCGATAGACTAAACTGAACGAGTCACACGGGGAATATTAAAGTAAACTGGGAAGGTTTGCCTCAATAAACGACCCTAATTTTTTCTTCTTTTTATCTTGTCTAGATGCGAGTTAGGTTCCTATGTGTTCAACAAGGCATCAGATCAAATACAAATCAAACACTCATCTAATTTATCCAGTTTCGGTTTTAGGGACCATTTTGCAAACTTAACAAATTGCAAGGGTTGTTCTCAAATTTGATTTACGAACCTTTAATAAGTCACATTGCATGCATCTCTGTCAAAAACTCAGCTCAAATTAACCATTAAAACTCATTTAATTGCATTTATGAAAAACAGGGACTAAAACGTAAAGATTCAGAACATTCAAAGATGCCATACAACCAATTTAACCAACAACGTATCGATACCTTTAGAGAGGGTATCGATACACACCCGGCAAGCAGCCCTCCACACTCAGCAATTCAAAGGTTGTATCGATACACTTGAGGCCCGTATCGATACACCCAAAACCAATGGCAAAAATGAGTATCGATAAGCCCCCGAGTATCGGTACACCCCTCCAAATTATGAAAGCAGTATCGATACACTATCAAGTGTACCGATACTCTGCAGCCTGCACTTGCCCAAATTGCTGATTTAACACTCGTAGAACCATTCTAAACATTTCAACATGTATTTAAACATGCTTGCAACTCAAGTGCACTTCAACTACCAAGACCACATGGCAATAACAACATCAAAGCATCACTATCATCAATAAAGAATTCTAGAGGCATGCTTCCTATGAAAATCAAGCATCAAAACTCATATCTCAAATCCAAGCATAAACCAACATTTAAAAGCCATTTAAAAACCAATATAAGCATACCAAATTTGTACCAAACCAGAAATGCCAAAAAACTAACTTCAAAACATTGGACATCCCCATTGCCTTTATTACACTAGTCCAAAACCAAAACATACATTCAATGAAGTCTCTTGGAAATCCTTTGGGAGTTGCTAACTCCAATTACTTAATTATCTGCATTGATGAGCAAAAGAGAGCATAATCATGCAAGCTTAGTGAGGGATGCTAAAAAACCAAAACACCATCAATGCATAAAACCATTTTCACACTTGAAAATCAGTATGCCCTCTTGGAAAAACCACGCACTTCATCATTGAAATCAGCATGCTAAACACCATGCAACAAGTATCAAATACTTCACATCAATAAAAACATTGCTACACATAATCCAGCCTTCCATTCATATCCACCAATATGCAAAGCTTAAAGGTGAAACATGCATTTTCCATATTATGCATCATCAACATTTCCATAACAATTCAATCAATTATATTGGCTTACAAGTGATCAACAACATTCTCATTTCTCAAAAAGTATATCGAATACACGGATTATCAAGTGTTGTCCCAAACACTTCATACACTCTACTTGCAACTCAAGGCTCACACATGGGAGCTACCCTCCACCGTTGTGACACATGTGGTGGAGTATTTGGTACAATCACAACCCCTCAACACCACTCATCGGTAGATGTATAACCCACTAACGAGAGACGAGACACATACAAGGTTCGTACATGAGAGCTATCCTTCACCGTTGCAACCATAAACATGCCTCAATTGTTATGGTACTTCGATGGAGTTTTCGGTACAATCACGACCCCTCAACATCCAAAGCGACTTGTTTATAATGCACTCAATCCTATAGTCGGCTAACTATATCCGATTTCATTTACAAAACACATTACACAACATCACTTGCCAATATAATCCACATTTCATACATACTTCATTGTTTTTCCAAAGCATTCACAATAAGCCATATTCCAAGCATTAAATCGTGCTTCAAAAACCATGCATAAACACATGCATAAAAGGATCACTTACCTAGTACATCCTTAAACCATATGGTATCACTAACCACATTTTATAAACTCAAATCATGCTTTAAAACAGTAGGTAAACGCAATTAAAAACAACTACATCCAAAGGCTCATAATAGCACAATCCGAGGGAGAAAATCACTTTACTTACTTCCGAACTTAGTAAAGCGTTTCAAGCTTACACAAAGTTCCCAAAACCTCTTTAAAGATGATTCAAAGCTGGAAATCTCATTTCCACTCACCGACTCGCGAAACCTCACTCACTAACGTGACAATCAATCGTCTGAAGCCTCCAAAACCACTTCGATCGATTCCGGAACACTATCCCCTGTTTTCAACACATTAAAAATATAGACTCAATGCACCATAATGCATCCAAACACCAGCACTTAATTAGAAACTTGCTGCCCTGCTCTAAAGCATCAAAATACCTATCCAAAACAATTGAAATCACAATTGATTAATCTCTAGACTCAGCCCAGCCATCAACCAACACATCCAACACATTTTAACCATAAATCAACATCCAAAAACAACCCAAAACCATTCTTATACCTCAAGCAACTCAGATCTCACATAACACCCCAAAACTCAACCAAAAACACCTTTAAAAACAAAGATCTCAAGGATTTCGGGATTAATATAATTTAGACTCTATTTCAACATCATAAACCTTCCAAAACCTGATTAGAAACCATCTCAAATAAATCAAATTAAAACAGCTCCGAAAATCACATTAAATCATCTCTTTTATCAAGATTTCACCATTTTATCAAAACAACAATAAAACTTCAATCAAAAACATAAATCAAGAGTCAAATATCTTTGGAATTTCATTAAAGAACCTTGATTAGAGGGTTAGCACGAAAATTACCTCCAATCCTTGCTACTCCTTTACTTTGAAAAGTTTTGCTTTCAAGAATCTTGAAGAGATTTGAGAGAAATCACAAGAGAGAAGTTGAAACTCAAGAAAGAAAATGGAAGTGAAAGAAATCTGGAAAATGAGTGAAATTAGAGAGTGTTTGGCTGATGTGAAATGGAGAAAATGAAAATGAACGTCAATTTATTTAACCAAAATAACCTCAATTTTATTAAATCAATAAAAATCACTTTTAATATTTAATAAACCATTTAAACCACATGCCAAATTAAAGAAAAGGCCTAATTGCCATTAAGCTCCCTAAAGATTCTAAGAATTTGACTATTTTTTTAAAACACCATTTTCCATAATTTTAAAACTTGACATTTTGGTCACTTCAAAAAAATGTACAATTCCCAAAACTCGTTTTGCAAAATTGACTTAACCAACCTTATAAATATAATTTTAGAGGATTTTAGAAAATTTTACCACATTTTTATCCTACCATGAACCTTGATTTCGCTGAACCACTTTTAACGTTTCGAACTACCGATCTCTGGTTCCACTAGCCTGGCCCGACGCACAAAACATCTAGGCCCAAAATCGGGGCGTTACAGAGGACATTGTCATTCGTGCTACACAGTTTGGTAACGAGTGTTAGTTCGAACAGGTGGACTTACGGGGTAAGAGCGAAGAAAATTGGGTGGTTTTGTAACGAGTGCTAGTTCAAACAGGTGGACATACGGGGTAAGTTGTCGGCTCGTGATCCCATTCAATAAAATATCGAGAGATACAATGGGTGCTACACAGAGTTACTCAACATGGGATATACAGCTATCACGAATTTCGTACAAAGGGTGGTTTGGGCTGCTCCATGTTAGAAACTGGTTGGCCATTGACACCATGGTCCCCCCTACTTGGTTAATGTTGTAAGGAAAACTTTGTTCGTGCAACTAGGCGCCACCAATACATAAAACGACCCTGATTTAAATGCATTTTGATACACATAAAATATAAAATTTTGAAATGCAGGTTTTAAACAGTTGAACATCATGTTACTAGTTATTTATAGTTGGGCATTTGAACATAAACTCGCTTTGCATGTAAGTCGAGTTACACCCGTCTTGTCTGAGTAGCAAATTGGTGACATGACAGGCGAAACTTGTCGTCCATGCACGGTGAGTTAGGCTAAACTCGCCGTCTTAGCACAACGATTTTAGCTTATCATGTCACCAATTTGCTGCTCATAATTGAAATTGCACTGCTTGTTTACATTTCCAACGCGAACGTAATTAACAAGGATTACGTTAAGGGAATTCGACATATATACATGAGGAGTTCGAAAACTCATTAAGTTCTATAACATGACTAATCTATTTGTAACACCCGTGTCTTAGGCCTAGGAGTTAACCGGGTTTTAGTTCGAGTTAAATAAAAATTTAATTAAGACAATTCAACTACAAATAATGACCTTTTTTAACCTTAATAAAGAAAGAGGGACCTATATCGTGATTTCACCCAAAACTTTTAAAAGCAAGACCACTTTATTGTAAAGTGTCTTCTCTTTCCCCATTTCTTCCTATTTTGACGTGAAACTCCCCCTCTCCATGTTCAAACTCTCCCAACTACACTAGTTACTATTCTATTGATTTTGCTAATCGATTTCAACATCAAATTAAGAGGTAAATATATTTTCTTAACCTCCTCTCTAATCTCTACTTATCTATGGTCTTAGATTTCAAAAATATTGAGTTTTGGGAATTAGGGTTCATATGGAAATTTGGGGTTTTGATGGGGTTTTTCAATTCCTTTTGAGAAATTGTTTTGGGGTTATGTTTAATCATAATGAAGTATACAACATATATTAATTTGGTTGATTTTGGAGGAAATTTCGTAGTGGGTCCTTAGGAAAAATTTTAAAGTATGAAAAATTGGGTTTTGAGAGGTTTAGTGTTGGAATTGAAGGGCTGATGGTCTACCTAAGTTAGGAGGGTGATTTGGGATGTTTTGGAAGTCATTTGGGTGCTTGGAAGTGGGTATTTCGGCCAATGGTTGTTGGAGTCCGAAAATTGGGTTTTTGAGATGTTATGTGGTTTGGAAATTTGAGGAAATTGGGTTGTGTTTTGCAAAGTAGTTTGATGGTTGAATTAGCATTGGGTTGAGAAGTAATGTATGTGTTTTGTTTGACTAGAAGCAAGAGGAAACGTGGAAGAAGCTTTGGGTTCGAATCCGGGAAGTTGAAGGTGATTGCTTGCTTGGTCTTGGAGCTTGGAAGTTTAGGTGAGTGGTTGATTGCTTTAAATGATTTTAAAATGGTTGGTTCGAGAAATTGGACTAGGTTGGGCTTGGTAGACCCACCTAGAGTTAGGATTAGGGTGGTAGCCTAATCCTAAGCTTGATCTAGAGCCTTTGGTTGAACTTAATTATGTGGTTATGTATGTCTCATGTGATATGTGTTATGAAGGTTTATGTATATTGTATTATACATGTGAAATGAGTTATGAGTTGTGATTATTGAGACATGCATGATGATGGATGTTGGTGAGTACGTGCTAGGCACGAATGTGATTGAATGAGTAATGAGAAATGAGTACATATTGGCACTAGTTTACTTGAATACAAATGATCGATCATTAGGATGTTAGTGTGTACACATGAGTCTAAAGTCGCGCGTGGCCTTGGTGGCGTTGAGTCACCAAGGAGGAGTACGGGTTCGCCCGGAATTGTATTTAAATGTAGTCGGTGATGAGTGGAATCCCATCGACAGGGCGTGAGGATGAGTGGAATCCCCTCCGCGAGACCGGTGATGAGTGAAATCCCACCGTGAGGTAATGTGGTTGTTGGGTGTGAGTTTCCAACATGTCTATCCGCGTATTCGGGTCTTAGCTAGGTGCCAATGTTGTTTGATGTGCTTATCAAGATGTTGAGGTTATGAACATTGATGAGATGCTTGAATGTGTTTACATGTAATGTGGAGTTAAGCTTATGATCATGGCATTATTATTGTCTATTGCTCATGTATTTTACCTTGTGGACCTTTGGAATGATTGTGTTTTACCTTGGCTAGATCGTGCTCGGACCCTGCGATGTTGAGGTTTGTTTTTAGAGCTTACCCTCACTAAGCATCCTTGCTTACGCTCTCTTTGTTCAACATTTCAGATCCTTAGTTCGTGGGTTGCTCGGGCAAGTGGAGGGCCTCCAAGTGTGGTTTTGGCTTGAGTTCTTCAAGTATGGATTTTTTTAATGTTAGACATGTAATAGTTAGAGCAATGAGACATGTATGGTTTTGTTGGATTGTTGTTGGTTGCTAGGAGCATGTATAGACTCCTTAGTATCTTGCCTTTGCATGGTTGTGTTGCCATGATGAATGATAACTCATGCCTAATTGCTTATTTTGAATGCTTGCTAAATGCCTTAGAGGTCATCCTTATGCTTGAATGATGTTTGAATGAATGTTTGTTTGAGGGTGGTTGTCTTAGTGTTAGACATGTCTAAATCTTGTTAAAGCATGATAGATTTATTGGTATGTCTTGGGTTTAATTGGTTTGGTGTCGTGATGTGTTTTGGTGGTGTTTTGGGGCACCTTTGTGCCTTAAAACAGCAAATTCGAGTCTGCAGACAGGGGGCGTTTCGGAACGGGTCCCCCAGTTCCGGAACGAGTCCTTTGCAAATGGCCTGCCGTTTCGAAACGGATAAGGGGCGTTTCGGAACCTTTTTGCTACTGGAATTTTGAGAAATTGGCGAGATGAAGCCGTTCCGAAACGGGCCTTTGATGTTTCGAAACGGTCAAATCTCGTTGACCACGAGATTTTGACCGTCAAGGTCGTTCCGATACGGGTCTCCCCTGTTTCGGAACAGTCACCTTATGGTTGACCCAGGCCCGTTGACTAGGTCAAGGCGTTTCGGAACACCCTAAGGGCGTTTCGAAACGGCCTGCTGTAGAACATTAAAATGAGCTGTTTTATGTGTGGTCGGCCGATGTATGTTGTGAATGTTTGTATTCCCGCTGCTGTTCTACATGTAGGATTAATTCATGCATATAGACAAGATAAAATAAAAAGAAATTTCTGGGTCGTTAACCGAGGGGAAATCTTAACGGTTTCGCTTCAGTTTTCCCCGTGTGGCCCACTCGGACCGGTCATCCGACCAGACCGGGACGAGGGGGTTACACTATTTGTCATTTTCTACAGCACTCAAACAAACCTCCTAACCTCTCTTTCAATTCAATTTTTTCCCAAACTCATACAAACATCATTTTGCAATGGCACCAGCACCAATCTCAATAATCATATACTACGATCGAAACTATATGGGAGATACTAGTGGGGAAAACTTTGAGTCCGAAATTTTTTCCCTATCAAATTCATTCACACCGTTCCTATTGGGGAGCTACTAAAGAAGATCAAACGGCTAGTACATGTCGGGCATAACAGACCACTAGAAGCTCTCTATTACAGGTTCTAGACAGCCTTGTTTCTAGTGACATACGGTACGATGAGAATTAAAAGTCAATTCGATGTCGAAGCAATGGTCAACACGCATACTGGGTCCGAAGAGGAAATTTTCTATTTGTATGCAGATTTTAGTGGAGAAGTAACTATTGACAATGAAAACTGAGTTAGAACTCATGCGACAACATATGATTTCAGCTCTTTGATGGGGGATTATAATCTTGGCGTTCAATAGCATGACACTCGTCCGCCAACTTCTTCGACCTAAACGTCGAACAACCATCAACTCAGCATTTTACCTTTAAGTTTAACCCATACTTTGATGGCCATCAACCGAGAATTGGTGGATCAAGTTTTTTAAGGGGAAACACTCTTGCGTAGACCTGGCAAACTTGACCCGAGACCCGAAACCCGAACCAAATTACCCAAACTGAGACCCGATTTTGACCCAAACATGATGATTCGATGTTGACCCAAAACCCGAAATAAACCGAACCAAACCGAACCGAAATTTTTTGTTTAACCGAAATGGACCCGAACCGAATAGACCTGAACCGAATGCTACCCGAACCGAAAGATGAACCGAATATCGACCCGATTTTAACCCAAAAATTAAGGTAAAATAAATGAATAATTTATTTTAATATTATCTATTTTTAACAATATAATAAATAATAAAATTAATTATGTTTTATTATCTTTTTGTATTATACCATGGAAGAGACCGTTGCTCTTGTCAAAATTGTGGTATAATAACATTTTATGTCATTTTAAGTTTAAATATTAATTAAATAAAACTTTTGTCCCTACTAATTTTTAAATTTAGAATTTTAATGTACTATTTTCTCTCCCAATATTTAATCTTAAGCCATCAATCCTAAACAATAAAACTTAAGCCATATAAATTAATCTCATGAATCAATAACATTAAACTAAATCATTAACACTAAGCCCTAAAAACCTAAATTGTTAACCTTTAAGCCATAGAAATTAATCTAAAATCAATAACCCTAAACCATTAACACTAAGGCCTAAACCATAAACTGAAATTAGAGACAATTTTTACAATCTTACCATAAAATATAGCTAAAACTGGAATTAGAGACCATCTTGACAATTTGAAAGTAGAGAAATTTGAGAGCTTGGTGACCAATTTTATAATTTCACCATAAAATATAGCATAAAACTGAAATTGTGGACTAAATTGACAATTTGGAAATGTAGAAATTTGAGAGTCCAATGACCAATTTCATAATTATACCATATAAATAAATAAATATGGGTCAATTTTGGCTAAAAATTAAATCTTAGAAATTAAAATGAACAAAAATATCATTATATTGAATTAATTGACTAAATTACAAAGATTAGTAATACTAAAATGTAACATTTTAAATGCAACATGACCTAAAAAGTAATTAATCTCTAGCTTAAATAATTGGTGACTTATTTCCCTCCAAAATTTTGTCTTTTCCCTCTCTATTTTTACCAATTGTCTTTTTCTCTTTTTTCAATCTAGCTTAAAAAATTGGTGGCTTATTTCCCTCCAAAATGTTGTCTTTTTCCTCTCTATTTTTACCAATTGTCTTTTTCTTTTTCTTTTTCTTAATTTAATTGAGTTTCAATTTAGATTAATTTAATTGAAATTTTACATTTAATTTTAGAGTTATTTTAATTATGTCCGTAATTTATGCTTCTAGATTTTAGTTAGCTCAATTGGATCCTAAGTTTGATAAATTAATTTATTTCAAACATTATTATTATTATTATTATTATTATTATTATTATTATTATTATTATAAACTTTGATTTAATATAATTATACACAAAATTTTGATATGGATACATAAAGCTTTGATTTAAATATTTAATCAAATTCAAATGCATAGATTAACAAGTTGAATCAAAATTAATCTCATACACCAATAACTCTAAACTAAACCATAAATACTAAACCACAAACCCTAAACCCAAGTCAAACCGAATTGACCTAAAAATTCAAATGTTGACTCGAACCGAAATCGACCCGAACGACCCGATTTTGACCCGAACCGAAAGCGACTTGAACGACCCTATTTTGACCCGAACCGAAAGCGACCGATCCGATTTTGACCCGACTCGAAAACAACCGATCCGATTTTGACCCAATCCAATACCCGAACTGAATTCGACTCATCACAGACTCGAACCGAACTGACCCGAATCTAAATCGATTCTAGATAGACGCGAAACGACCCGAACCGAACGACTCGATTGCCACCTCTACTCTTGTGAAACATCTTTCGATCTAAATGAGTCAACCTATGCTCCTCCTAATTTTTTCCTCGGGTCTACAACTATGAATTCTGCACCTGCCCAAGCATTCATGGATAGTGATGAAGGTTACACATCCCCAAAAGAACTAATTCACGAGGGCGATCCCGATGGTGCTAAGGTTGGGTTATTCATGGAGCCTGAAGATGTTGTTGTCGATTTTGTCTCTAAAACTGAAAGTGACACTGATAATGATGATGACGCCCCTGGAAACTTTAATGAAAATCAAATGGGACATGTTGCAAGAAGTAGTGTCTTCACACCGTACCAGCCTCCGTCGCACATGCATGACATCAACTTGGTGGCAATGGATGTGCAAGAGTTCCCTAACGTGTCTGACATGGGTTTTGACAATTCTTACTTTGCAATAAAAAATATGACTTGTGGCAAGGGATGCAATTCAGAACAAGCGGCGAAGCGAAAACTGCTATTAAAAACTACAATAGACAGTATGGTGTGCACTCCAAGGTGATGTACTCGACATCAAAGAAATATGTATGTGAATGTAAACAGAAATCAGCACAAGGATGCAACCAGAAGGTTCAGGTCCAAAAGATGAAGAAAAACAACGTCTAGAAGATCACAGCCTACAACGACCCTCATACTTGTTGTGCCCTCAGTTACAGGTAGGATCATCCAAACATGGACTCAAAAATCATTCGCCATGAGCGTCCAAACAATTGTCCATGCAAGCCCTAAAGTCATTGTTTTTGCGTTGCAGGCGCATGTTACGACATTATACGATTACATATCGTCATATAAAAAGACTTTGATGGGATGAAACAAGGTAATCATGAATTTGCATGGGGAATGAGACGCTTCTTATAACGAGCTCCCAGCTTGGATAAACATCATAAAGAAATAAAACTGCGGACCGATCGCAAATTTGGAAACCGAACTATACTACAAGAACGATCGTGTGGTCCATGATGTTTTCCAATTCAAATGACTTTTCTAGATATTTTCGTAGTGTATTAATGTGTAAATGAAATAGAAGCATGTCGTGCAAATTGATGGCACATTCTTGTATGGAAGATACAAGCAAGTTTTGCTATTATCCGTTTTTCAAGACCAGAATCGTAAAATAATACCCATAGAGTTCGCACTCGTTCCCAGATAAGATATTGAACCATTCATGTTTTTCCTCAAGAAGCTACGTCATTACATTATAAAAAGGATTGGGTTTTCCTGATCCCAGATTGAGGAGGTGGGATAAAGTCAGTGATCGAATCATTAGACAGTCGCTTTCAATCTCCAAACATTAAACACCATTACTACATGTGCTACATTGTGGCAAACTACCATAGCCGGTATAAGAAGAAAGATGATTGCAAGCAACAAGCTCGTTATACGCATGGGTACGTATTAAGATTTGTTGTATTTATCATTACTTTCCATATATCTCATTCGTACACTATGTCGTGTCTTAGAGTACAAACTAGTTCAACACAAATTTGAACAAATTCTTGAAGACTTGTGGGAGAGGAATGATCTGGGCTACAAGTACATTGCAAAAATTCCCAAGGAAAAATAGACCAATGCATACGATGGCGGTTTTAGATATAACCACATGACAACAAACTTGGTTGAGGCAATCAATTCTTCCTTGAAGGGAGTTCAAAATTTTCCAGTGACCGCCATCGTGAAAGCTACGTACTTTCGTTTTAGGCAAGCTGTTCGCAACATTGGGGAAAGAAATTGTCGTTATGATGCAAAAGGGCTGCACATTCCACCCGAGGATACGAGAAGAAATTCAAAAAACCGTTGTTAAATCCAACGGGTTGCATGTGCTGTCAATGTCGCGTAGCGACAACTATTTTTTTCGTGACTCAAAGATACCACGACTAATGCACGGTTTTGACCCAATGTCGTACAAGGTGAATCTCAAAAACAGGTTGTGCGATTGTGGCAAATTCAAAGCACTAAATACTTCATGCGAGCATGTCATCGCTGCATTCTCCACTACCATGATCAATTACAAGGAATACATGGATCCTATACAATGGCTTCATTCAGTATTTAAGGTCTATGAAATGGAATTCCCACCAATTGGCAGCGAAACTGAATGGAATACTGAGCAAACATTGACCACAATTTTACCTTACCCAATTTTGCGAAGGGAAAAAGCAGGGCGTTCAAGATCTACAAGAATTCAAAATGAGATGGACGATATGTGTTACCGTGACCACGAGCCTACCGGACAACCTAAACTCTACGGGAATTGTAGACTTCCAGGTCATAGAATGCCAAACTGTCCATCTCGAACATAAATTTGTTGTTTTATTTTTATACTAAGTAGCTATGTTTTAACATAAATATTATAATGAAACTTCACTTCATTTCGATCGAACTTTCACCACTGCATAATTCACCTAAACGGTTATAATTTTAAAATTAAATAATTCATTTCGTCTTCTACATTTTCTTTAAAATATTATACAACTTAGCCAAATTTAAATTTTAATAAAACACATTTTCAAAAACCTTTATCATTTAAAATAAATAAATATAACTCACATAATTTATAACCCAAACTTTACAACACTTTCGGTTTAAAATCTTAATACCTAATCCTAAACCAAACTCCCCGTGTACACACGGCGAATTTCAATTCATTCAAAAACGACATTATGCTTAGCCCTAGAGCAACTGTTAAGTCAGAGGGAACTCACCGTGCCCATACGACGAGTTCGGTTTGGTATTAGGGTAATCTCGTGATTAAGATTTAAACCATATTATAATAAAAAAAATCAGAACTCGCCGGGTTGCTGCAGCGGTTTTGAATAAATAAATAATATATTTTTAGAACTCACCGTGTTGGTGCGGTGAGTTCACTGTAAGGGTTCTAGTCCGCGGAATTTAGGATTTCAGATCCTATTTTTATCAAAATAGGATCTAAAGATCCTACAAATGTCCTTAATCCTAACATTTTAGCCTTGAATTTGATAATATATATATTTTAGTTTAGTCTCTTAATTTTGTTTCGATCCATATTAATTCATGAACTTGGTAAATTTTTTTAGTTTAGTTGGTTTGACATTATTTTTGAAAAACATGGTAGAAAAGTATTTTTGGATTGTTTGTTTCAAAATTTAAGTATTTAACATTATTGTCAAGAAGTGCTATTAAATATAAAACGTTTTTTGAAAATACATAAAACTTTCGTGATACAAACGAAGTCGAATGGTTAATTGTGCACAAAAACATTTTTGATTAAAATTAGAAGCTGTAATTCTCAACTTTGAAAAATGTTTTTGACCTGAAAACCTATATACTCCTCTATCCCATTAATTTTGTTTTTTACCGACTTTTTACAAGTTAAAATTTTAAAGTTTGATCATAATTATTTTAAGGGTAAACTATATTGGTAGTCATTAAATTTTTAGGGTGCTTTCAATATGGTCATTAAATTTTTAAAACTTTTATTACGGTCACTCAACTTTTAATTCGCTTTCATTACAATCACTATGTCACATACCGTTAAAAATGTTGATGTGGCACGTTATCTTCTTCATTTTATCTTTTTTCTTCTTCTTCCCTTGTCCTTTTCCTCCATGACTGATCTTTTCTCATGAATTTCAGGTTTAGCCAAAGGCCTGCGAAAAAAGATGTATGAGTTTACATAGTTCTTTTTTGCAGTCAAAGCATTATTGCTAACTTCATTACCCTTATTGAAAGCGTCCTAAAAATTCAGCGACTATCAGTGTAGCTTACTCTTATTTTAAATATTTTAAATAATTAAATTTTATAAAATATATATTTTAAAATTACTTGATTGAAGGTTTATAAAATATATTTTTTCAATAATAAATTTTAAATAATAATAAGTCAAAATTAAAAAAAATACCAAAAAGTCAGTAAAAACAAATTTAATGGGAGAGAATGAGTATTTTATATTATTTTTTGTTTCAAAAGTGTTTTTAACCCCAAAGTAACTTTAAAAAGCAATTCAAAATATAACTTTAGTCTTTTGGGACTATAAAATAGAAAAAAAATCTATGTTCAAGGGTTAATGTAAGAAAAAGATTTAGGACCAAATTTTAAAAACACCAAACTTTGAGATTAAGAGTTAATTGATTTTTTTATTTGAGCCAATGTATTTACTGTTGATGTTTTCACTAAAAAATAAACGGTTAATCGTAAAATGTACATCATTCTAATGGATAAGTTAATGGGTTTTTAATATAAAATAAATAAACCTTTTTTAATGCTATAAAAAAGTAGTGGCTTGAAACTGATAGTACAAACCAGCAGGCCCAAGGAAATTAAATTAAGGCCACAAATGTCAAATACTCAGCTTAGATATTTTTAAAGTACAAATTATTGAGGGGTTTTGATTCGCATTATTTGATAGGATGGAGACATTAATTCGATTCAAAATTTCATGTAATGAATATTATTAGGTGAAATAATAATAATAATAATAATAATAATAATAATAATAATAATAATAATAATAATAATAATAATAATAATAATAATAATAATAATAATAATCTGCTAATTAGTCGAGTGATCAATGTTACTCATTTCTCTCATTTTGTATAGATTCGAATCTCGACATTTACCTAAAAAATACAATTATCTTTGCTTAATCTAAAAAATTATATGTATTTAAAATAGTAATAATAACTATACATATGTTATAAACTAGATTTTTTTTACATTTTTAACGTGATCACATTATAGTATTTATTTTGTACACATTTCTTACAAACAAAATTATTCGAATCCAATCACATAAAAGAAAATATTATATCTTTTTTCCACTAGATCACATCTATTCTTATAACTGGAAAAATTTATTTTTTCACTTTTGTCCTCCAATTTAAATTGTTTTAAAAAATAGTTTATTTCTGAATATTCCCCCTATTTTTAAATATTTATATTTTGGCCCTACCCCAAATCCTGATTCCGTCCCTGCTTATAATCTAAAGTTAAATCGTAATATCCATGCAGCAGGTTCCTGGGTTTGAAGAACAAGATGAGAACGGGAAAGTGGTTGTGTGCAGCTGAAAAGGCATTATATGAGCTTCGAAAAGCCCCAAGAAACTGTTCCTGAAGTTGGAAGAGTTATTATGTCAGCTAGGGATGTAAAAACAAGTCAGAACCTGGAAACTCGACTGAAACCTGCTCGAGTCAGAACTTGATTTGACCTGAGGTTTTGATGACCCGAACTCGATCTGTAACCGACTGTTGTTGATCCGAACCCGAATTTGACATGTTACTGTAGTAACCAAACTCGACATGCGTCCGACTGAAAACGACCCGAACCCGAATTGGACCTATTAATTTGGACCTGAAACCCGACCTGCGTCCGACTGAAACGAACCCGAACCCGAAGCCGACCTGCAAATAACCGAATTTACCCGACTGAATTGACCCGATATCTGATTTTACCCGACCTGAAATGAACCCGACCTGTTTTGAACCCGACCTGCTTTAAACCCGACCTGTTAAGTGACCCGACCTGTTGTTGACCTGAACTGAAATTAACCCGAAATCTATGACATGATGAATTAAAACATTTTAGAAGTTGATATACCATATACATATATAATGTATATACATATACACCTACATATATTGATGTACATGATGTATATGCGCGCATATATATATATATATATATATATATATATATATATATATATATATTAAGTACTAAAGTTGAAAAAAATAAGTAATTGATAATTTATGAACTACAAAAATTAAATGAAGAGTTGTTTTTAATTTTTAAGTTTTCTTATTAACTTGAATAAAATTGTAGACTTACAAATTATAAAAAAATAAATAACAGTTGTATAAGTCTTTACCGTTAATTTATGAACTACAAAAATTTACTAAAGTTGTATATGCATTTGTAGTTCATAAAATTTACTAAAGTTATAAAAAAATTTGTAAGTCTACAATTTTATTTTTTTATACTTAATAGATTCAAGTTATAAAATTTACTAAAGTTATAAAAAAAATTGTAAGTCTACAAATTTTATGAACTACAAATGTTATACATAAGTTATAACAGATTCAAGTTTAAAATTGTAGACTTAAGTAAATTAACGTTATAAATGTTATACTTAAGTAATAACAGATTCAAGAAGTAATGTCTTAAATATAAATTAAAATGATTAAGTTATAAAAGAATCAAGAACTGTTTTCTTTAAATAAGTTATAAACTAGATGATTTTACTTAAGTTAGAACAGATTAATTAATTGTTGTTTTAAGTTACAAATTAGAAAGAATAAACTAACGTTATAACAAAATCATTTGAAAACTTAAGTTAAGATATAAAATAGAATGATTACACTTAAGTTAAAAAACTAACTGTTATAACATAAAAATAACTAGAATTCAAGAATATGAATACTTGATAACTTAAAAAAATGTCAATACAGAATGCAAAAAAAAATACAAGTTAGAATAGTTTACACTTAAAATTTTACAAACTGAAACTCATAAAATACAAGAAGTTTGTTTGTAATAAAGTTAGCTCTCAGATCTTATAGCAAAGACAAAAGCTAAAAGCACTTTGCTACCAGATAATTCTTCATCGAGCTATCTCATCTAAATGCTACCAACAAAGTTAATTACGAGTAACTTATATTGGTAAGAAACCAACATAATTTAAACCAGGGCAACACTTAGATAAGAGAGAAACGGCAAGCTACCAGTAACCAGCAGCAACACCAAGCTATTAACAGCAGCAGCATTCAGCACCACCAATTCACAAACAGCAGCAACATTCAGCAAAACCAAGACAAACAACAGCAGCAGCAACACTAAATCATAACGATAAGCAACAATAAGAAATAAGCAAGAGCAGCCACAATAAGTAATTAACTAAGTCTTTACATAATAACAAACAGAAGCACTAGCATGATCTAAGTCATTAAAGAACAGAAACACTAGCATGCTCTAAGTCATTAACTAATAATAAACAGAAGCAGCAACATAAACACTAAACACTAAACCCCAAACCATAAACACTAAAACCTAACCCCTCATTTATGTAAGTATATACGTGTGTACATATTAATGCATAAACCCTAAACCCTAAACCATATGCCATAAACCCTAAATCATAACCCCTATTTTATGTAAGTATGTATGTGTGTACATATTAATGCATAAACCCTAAACCTTAAACCATAATCCCTAAACCCTAAACCTTAAACACTAAAACTCAACCCCTAATATGTGTAAGTATGTATGTGTGTACATATTAATGCATGAACCCTCAACCCTAACCATAACCCTAAACCCTAAACCTTAAACCATAAACCCTAAACCTTAAACACTAAAACCTAACCCCTAATGTATGTAAGTATGTGTATGTGTACATATTAATGCATTAACCCTAAACCCTAAAACATAATCCTAAACCCTAATCCCTAAACCCTAAAACTTAAACACTAAAACCCAACTCCTGATGTATATAAGTATGTACGTGTGTACATATTAATGCATGAACCCTCAACCCTAACCCTAAACTATAAACCCTAAATCATAATCCCTAAACCATAAACCTTAAACCTTAAACACTAAAACCTAACCCCTAATGTATGTAAGTACGTGTGTGTACATATTAATGCATGAACCCTAAACCCTAGCCCTAAACCCTCAACCCTAATCATAAACCCTAAACCTAAAGCCCTAATGTATGTAAGTGTGTGTATGCGTGTACATATTAATGCATGAACCCTAAACCCTTAACGAAGTTTTTAATAACCTTAAACCCTAAAGGCTAAACCCTAAATTCTAAACCCTACACCCTAAAGTATGTAAATATGTATGCATGTAGCTATCAATGTATGAACCGTAAACTCTTAATGAATTTCTCCCTAAACACAAAACCCTAAACCATAAACCAACATTTATTTTTTTTGATTTGTCCAATGTTTTTATTATTTTAATTTAATATTTTCTTCATTCTAGTCCTTTAACTTTATTTTAATTCCATATTGATCCTTATATATATTTTAATTCATCATGTTTTATAGTTTTAATTTTAAATTTTGTTCATTCTAGACACTAAAACTTTATTTTTATTCTAAATTGACCTATACTTATTGTTTTTTTAATTACTCTAATTTTTATACTTTTAATTTGATATTTTTGTTCATTATAGTCCCCAAAACTTCATTTTTATTCCAAAATACCCATTTTCCTTGTTTTCTTTTAAATTTGTCTAATGTTTTATAATTTTAATTTGATATTTATGTTCATTATAATCCCTGAAATTTTATTTGTAATCCAAATTGACCCATTTTCAGTCCAAATCGACCCATTTTCATTTTTTTAATTACTCTAATGTTTTATAATTTTAATTTGATATGACTTTAAATAATTAACTCAAAATTAATGACGATTGACGAAGGTCAACCTAAAGTCTATCAACTACTTATACGGTTGTACGGCCGAACTCAAACTGAATATGAATTCCAATCCCGAAAATACCCCGACCTAAATTACCCGACCTGAAACTACCCGACCTGAAATTACCCGACCTGAAATGCACCCGACCTGAAATGCAACCGACCTAAAATGAACCCGACCTGAAATGAACCCGACCTGAAATAGACCCGACCTGAAACGGACCCGACCTGAAATGGACCCGACCTGAAATGGACCCGAACTGAAATGGACCTGACCTGAAGTGTATCCGAACCCGAATTAACCTGCCAATTATCTACTTCGGACCTGACCCGTTTTAACCCGACCTGAAATGGACCCGACCTGAAATGGACCCGGCCTAAAATGGACCTACACCCGACCCGAGTCGAGCCAAAACAGAAAAATAACCTGAAATGACCTGTATCCGATTTTACCCGACCTGACAGTACCCGGCTTGGAATTTGGACTAAATGGGCTTTGGTCATTATTCATTTTCTGTATTGTGACCCTCAAAAAAGGATTAATATCCTATATATTGGCAGTGGAAAATGAAAGTTTCCACAAGCGCCTTAGTTTTAGGGTATAGGGAGTTAATTTAGGGTATAGAGTTTAGGGGTTTAGGTGTAAGGGTTTAGAATTTAGGGATAGTTGTTTCATTTTAAGGTTTAGGGCTAAAATTTAGGGTTTATGGTTTATGGTTTAGTTTTTAGGGTAATATGGTGAGGATTTAGTTTTTAACCTATAAACCCTAAACCTTAAATCGAAACAACTATCCTTAAATTCTAACCCCCTACACCTAAACCCTATACCCTAAACTAACTCTCTATACCCTAAAACTAAGGCGCTTGTGAAAACTTTTGGTTTCCACCGCCTGTGTATAAAATATTTATCCCTCAAAAAATTATGTGATATTCTTTTTTTGAATTAAAAAGATAGCTCAGAAGAGCTTACATCAAGTGCGACACATCGGAAAGTAAAATAGGCATAAGGGATGCTGGAGGAGAATCGAAAATCTTCAAGCTGTAATCCAAAGGATTGACCATTTTCGCAAGTGTATCTGCAAGTTTATTGCCATCTCTTGGTAACCATTGTATATCAGTCGCCCAACCTAATCCTTGAAGCTTGACAATGTCTCGGATAAGAGGGTTCACATCAGATGTAGTATTTGGGTGACCCAAACGCTCAACCGCCTCTTTGTTATCAACCTGAATGAGTACACGTCCAAACCCTTTCGCTCTAGCAATTGGAAGGCCAATGAGGACCCCCCATAATTCTGCTTGCAGCGGGTTCATAATACCCACCAATTTGTTGAAACCCAACAACCAAGAACCATCATCCGTGCGGAAGGCACCACCTATTGCGCCAATGCCAGTCGACTACGACACAGCTCAATCAGTGGACATGGAAACCCACCCCGAAGCCGGTCTACACCAGTTATGCATGTGAGATCTCAGCCGCTGAGGAGGGGCAATACCAGGTTGAGCTTCCGTAACATATCGTGCCCAGGTTGCACCACGTGAAAGAAATTGCTCCGGTGTTGCGAGATTATCATTAAACACCTTATCGTTTCTGTTTTTCCAAATACACCAAACCAAAGAGGCAAAGAGAACATTCCAACTCATGTCCCACGACGGCACCATGTGCTGCTGGCCTAGATTTTCCAGCAGCCAAGTTTGGATATCCATATTGTAGAATGACGCGGAAGAATTCAAAGGGATTAGAAGCTGCCAAACCTTTCTTGTAGTGGCACAATCCCTAAGTGCATGAACCACTTTTCTTGTTCCAAGTTGCAGCAAGGGCAGCGAGGAGAGGAAGCTATCTAGCGACGGCAACACTCAGTATTAGTCATTAAACGTTGTTTGAAACAAAGCCAAATGAACATTCGCACTCGTTGGGGAACACGAAGTGACCACATCAATTTCCAGCAAGGGTCTCGGCTGTCCCAAAACATTTGGGATTTGGATTCGTAGGCAGATTTGACCGTGAAACATTGATTAGCAGTGTAGCGCCAGGTTGGCGAGTCGAGGATATCTGATAAGTCGGGGCAACGGATGCTCATAATATGTGGTATTACTGTAGGATTAAAGAGGGTCGTGAGACGCTCATGGTCCCAACAACCATGACCATCCATGAGACCCCATGTGCTCATAGTGCCCATGCTTTCATGAAGAGGCTGAAGAAGATAATGACGTAGGGGACCTAGCGTAGGAACCCAAGTATCCTCCAAGGCGTTAACTGTTTGGCCGTCACCAACCAACCATGCAATGCTCTCCTTCAAATCTGGCCAGGCCGAAGAGATTGCCCTCCACAAGGGCGTGCACGATGGACGGGTAAACGAAATGGGGCAAAACTCATTCATTTGATATTTCTGTCGAAGTAAGCGAATCCATAGTGCATGTGTTTCGGACACAAGAGCATAGCAAATCTTTAAGACAAATGCCATATTGAAATTGTAGATGCGTTTGAAACCGAGACCACCATGATCAAGTGGTTGGAAAATAGTTTCCCAGTTGACTAAAGAGATTTTGGAAGCAGTATCCGTCGACCCCCAAATGAACTTGCGGATAATCTTTTCGATCTCAGAACAGATCCTCTTTGGCAAAAGCGAAGTTTGCATGAAGTAGACGGGAATGGCGGTGAGCACGGATTTGGCAAGAGTGACGCGGCCGGCTAGCGTAAGAGTGCGACTAGCCCAACCATTGAGTTTCTCCTTAATTTTGTCGATGATGAAGTTGTAATCCCAGCACTTCATTCGTGCGTGTAACACCGGCACACCGAGGTATTTCCCAAGGCATTCAACACGTTCGTAGCCCAGAGAAGAACTAATATCTTCTTGAAGAGATATAGAAGTATTTGGCGATAAGTAAATCTACATTTTGGTCCTGTTAACACAATGACCAAAAAAAGCACCAAAAGTAGCAAGCATATTTTGAATTAACGAGGCTTGATATAAGTCAGCGGCAGCATAAAGAATTAAATCATCGGCAAAAAATAAATGCGATACCGGGATACCATTGCGAATGAATCGGAACGGCTGCCATTCAGAGCTAGAGATAGAATTATTAATGAGATGCCCAAGTCTCTCCATAACCAAGACAAAGATATAAGGCGAGAGTGGATCTCCCTAACGAATGCCACGCTCCAGATAGAAAGGGCGAGACAAATCTCAATTCCATTGAATCTGAAAGCTTGCAGAAGTAATTGAGCCCATAATTATACGTCTGATAGTTGGCGGAAACCCCGCATCCATTAGAGAATCAGCTATAAAGTCCCATTTAACTCGGTCGAAAGCTTTTGTAAGGTCCACCTTAATAGCCATCCAATTAGCTATATTTTTCGACAACCTCATATAATGAATTACCTCTTGATTAATAATGATATTCTCCGTGATATTTCGCCCAGAGACAATAGTTTGGTTCTGCCCAATGATCAGAGGGAAATAGGCTTTAGCCGATGAACAATAACCTTTGATAGAAGCTTGTAGAGCACAGTGCAGAGGCTTATAGGCCGAAAATCAACAAAGGATGATGGGCGATCACACTTAGGAAGAAGAACAATGATAGTGCGATTTAATTCCACGTCAAGGGAGTTACCTCGGAAGATGTCTTGGATCATTGAAACAATCGACGAACCTACCACCGACCATTGCTTTTGATAGAATTCAGCATGGAGACCATCCCACCCAGGGGATTTTATGGGGGGCATGTCCATTAACGCGGTATAAATTTCCTCCGGTGATGGGACAAGCTCAAGAGTATTCATCATTTCATGGTTTACAGTAGGAAAACGCTCAGAGATGCGATAGTTACCCAAAGTATCGTTGTCGTCTTTAAAGAGATTAACAAAAAATTTAACTGCCTCTTCCTACAGTTCTGCATCATCTTCGCACCATGTATCGTCATTTAGTTGTAACGCTTTAATGCAACAGTGTTGTCTTCTAGCGATTACACGCCGGTGAAAATAACGCGTATTGCAATCAACTTGGGTTATCTAATCCGAGCGTGATTTTTGCCTCCAAAGTAGCTCTTCTTCATCTAAAAGATGTTCAAGCTGAACAAGCAATTCACTTTCCAAAATTTTCAAGAAACAGGATGGCCGAGAACTCAAAACGTGTTGTATACCCCGAAGTCGACTCAAGAGCATTCGCTTCTTTGTACCCACATAGCCGAATATTGTTTTATTCCACGTATCAACAACAAGGATGAAGGAGCAAACGGTATCGGTAATAGAGGAACTCGACAACCAATTGTCAGCTACCATTCGAGAGAAATCATCATGTGATTGCCATCCTGAGAAGTAGCGAAAAGGCTTAGTAGAGATTTTGTGGTTAGCATTACCAATCTGTAAAAGAATGGGCCGGTGATCAGAGCGCATCCGAAGCAAATGTCGGACCGATGCTTCCGGAAACACTTCATCAAAATAGATGTTGCATAAGAAACGGTCTAGGCGTACTGAAGCGAGGCCCCTTGATATTCTTTATTAATAAATAACGATTTCAAGTATTCATTCATCGCGTAGACAAATTTAGTATTAAGCGAAACGGGTTGAAATGATTAATTTAGAAGAAATTGTCAGTGTTTTAATACCACATACATATCATGTAGTCAAATTGTTCAAATGTGGATCACTAAAAATAACAACATCCTTTTTTCTCCAGAATTACTTGATAAATTTATGTTTAAATAAAAATTTTAACTATATAAAATATAGTTTTTTATCATATATATAATATAAGAAATGTAAAGGTGTTAGGTATACAATAGTTTTAGTTGTAGGTTGGAAGAAAGAAAGTGGCTAAATTGGTGAAAGAAATTGACTTGCTACCTTGCTTTGTCTTGGACCTTAGCATACTATTTTTTTTCTTTTTGAATTTTTGAATTTTTTCTAATAAAACGACTAAAGCATTAAAAAGTTGAAATCTATCAGCGGTGTTGGTCCAGGTAAAAAGTTGGGTATCGCTTAAATATGTCTTGAGTTTGAGGCATTGTGTACGTTGAAAATTCTTGCTGAAAAACTCACCTGTCAAAATCAAGTGTGCAACGTGAATCAATTCGGATTAGTCATGAAAAAGCCCTGAAAAAACTTAGAGAACAACCAAAAATTAAAATCCGATAAAAAAAGAGAGAATGTGCCAGTGAATAAGAGTCTCCTTCTTCAATAAATAAAAAAGATATTTGAAGTTTAACTCTTTATTTTATAGTAAAATCATGTACATTGGACGAAATTAGATTAAAAGAAATAAAAAATATTCTCTTGTTATAATCACTGATGAATAATTTATTAACATATTAATCTAAATCGAATATTACAAAGACATATTATTAAAATATTTTTTAATTTATTTATTTCATTCACGACATTAAAACTCAAGATTTGATCTTATTTTAAAAAAAATAGGCTTAAAGGCCAAATTAGCCCTCAACGAAAAATCAAAAAATATATAATTAAACCCTTATAAAAATTCACCCAATTTAACCTTCATTAATTGAAACACACTCAATTTAACTATTCTGTAATGGCTGGCCAATTTTGACCATCAAGTAATTGACAACTAGGGTTGTGAAAACAGATAATCGGATGGGTTTCAGGTCGGGTCAAATCAGATACAGGTCAATTCAGGTCAAAAAAAAATTCTCGACTCGGGTCGGGTGCGGGTCCATTACAGGTCGGGTTCATTTCAGTTCGGGTCCATTTCAGGTCGAGTCCATTTCAGGTCGGGTTCAAACAGATCGGGTCCGAACCAGGTAATTGGCAGGTTAATTCGGGCTCGGGTAGACTTCAGGTCGGGTTCATTTCATGTCAGGTAATTTCAGGTCGGTTTCATTTCAGGTCGGGTTAATTCGAGTTTTGAATTCGTATTATTTTTTAGTTCGGTACAATTCTACAAGTAGTCTATATTTATTTCGAGTTAACTATTTAACTTCTTTCATGGAATCACATTAAAAATAAAAATTTGGCAATAGAAATGAATAAACATATCATAAATGATTCATATTTAAAATAATAAAGTAAATTAAAAACTTGAAATAGGGTCAATTTCGAGTAAAAACAAAGTTTTAGGGACTATAATGAACAACAAATAATAAATAAGAGTCAATTTGGACTAAAAATAAAGTTTTAAGAACTTAATTGAATTGAACTAAAAGTTAAAAGACTTAAATGAAAAATATCTAAAATTTAAAGGGCTACAAAATATTTAGCTCGTCTAAAATGAATGGGTGGTGGGATATGAGCCCAAAGGCCAAAGCCCCAAACTATTAATAATTATTATTAATTATTATATTATATATACATTATATAACTTATAAGTTTTAATATATATATTAATTATATTTATGTTATATTATAAGTTTTAATATATATATATATATTATATGTTATATTAATTATTATGTACGTATACATATAATATATATGTGTCTATATATATGTATTATATGTTATATTAATTATATTTATATGTTATAGTATAAGTTTTAATATATATATATATATATATAATATGTTATATTAATTATTATGTACATATACATATAATATATATGTTATATTATAAGTTCATATTAGAGTGTTTAGGGTTTAGGGTGTTGCATTATGGTTTATGAGTTATCATTATTGTTTAGGGTTTGAAAGTTAGGGTTTATATTCTAGGGTTTAGGGTGTTGCATTAGGGTTTACTAGTTATCATTATTGTTTATGGTTTAGAACTTAAGGGTTTAATGTTTAGGGTGTAGGGTTTATGATTTAAGAGTTATGGTTTATATTCGAGGGTTTATGGTTCATATTAGAGTGTTTAGGGTTTAAGGTGTTGCATCAGGGTTTATGAGTTATCATCGTTGTTTATGGTTTAGGGTGTTGCATTAAGGTTTATGAGCTATTATCATTGTTTATGGTTTAGGGTTTAGGGTTTAGGGTTTGAGAGTTAGTGTTTATATTCGATGGTTTAGGTTTTAGGGTGTTGCGTTAGGGTTACGAGTTATCATTATTGATTATGGTTTAAGGTTTAAGGTTTGTATTCGAGGGGTCATGGTTCATATTATAGTGTTTAGGGTTTATGGTGTTGTATTGTGGTTTATGAGTTATTATATTTGTTTATGGTTTAGGGTTTGTGGTTTACGGTTCATGGTTTATTGTTTATGGTTTAGGGTTTATGGTTTGAGAGTTATAATTTATATTCGAGGGTTTAGGGTGTTGTATTAGGTTTTACGAGTTATCATTATTGTTTATGGTTTAGAGTTTAAGGGTTTAGTGTTTAGGGTGTAGGGTTTATGATTTAAAAGTTATGATTTATATTCGAGGGTTTATGGTTCATATTAGAGTGTTTAGGGTTTAGGGTGTTACATTAGGGTTTATGAGTTATCATTATTGTTTATGGTTTAGGATTTAGGGTTTATGGTTTAGTGTTTGAGAGTTAAGTGTTTATATTTTATGGTTTAAGGTTTAGGGCGTTGCATTAGGGTTACAAGTTATCATTATTGTTTATGGTTTAGAGTTTAAGGGTTTAATGTTTATGGTTTAGGGTGTTGCATTATGGTTTATGAGTTATCATTATTGTTTATGGTTTAGGGTTCATATTCAAGTGTTTAGGGTTTAGGGTTCTACATTAGGCTTTATGAGTTACCATTATTGTTCATGGTTTATAGTTTAGGGTTTAAGGGCTATGGTTTAGGGTTTTAGAGTTAGGGTTTACATTTGAGGGTTTATGATTTATATTCGAGGGTTTAATGGTTTAAGGTTTGAGAGTTAGTGTTTATATTCGAGGGTTTAAGGTGTTGCATTAGGGTTTATGAGTTATCATTATTGTTTAGGGTTTATAGTTTAAGGGCTTATGATTTAGGGTTTATGATTTAAGAGTTATGGTTTATATTCGAGGGTTTAAGGTTTATATTAGAGCGTTTAGGGTTTATGATTTTAGAGTTAGGGGTTATATTCGAGGGTTTATGATTTAGGGTTTGAGAGTTATCATCATTGTTTATGATTTAGGGGTTATGGGTTAAGCTTTAAGGTTTAGGGTTTAGAGTTTAAGGTTTAGGGTTTATGGTGTATGGTTAAGGGTTAAGGGAAAATTCATTAAGGTTTACAGGTTTAGGGTTCATTCATTAAGGTGTAGGATTTAAAGGTTTAAGATTTATTGTGTATGATTTAGGGTTTATGGTTTATGGTTTTAGGATTAAGGGTTAGGGATTGATATATAAAATCAAAAGTCAAAACCATGAACCCTAAATAAAAAAGGCTTCCTAAACCCTAAATCAATAACCTTAAACCCTAAACCTTTAGCATAAAACCATAAACCCTAAACCTTAAATATTAAAACCTTAAACCCAAAATTCAAACACTGATTGAAACAATAGCACTAAATCTTAAACATAACCCCTAAATTATAACCTTAACCCATAAATTATAACCTTAACCCCTACATTAAACCCCAAACCTTAAATTAAAACCCAACCATAAACCTTAAAACTGAAATAAGGACCAAATCAAATATAAAATAAACTTTTAAGCTGAATTTCACAAAAATCATGACCAAATTGAAATAATTGAAAGTATGCGTGCTTGCGGAGCAAGACCCGTATAACACGGGCAACCCGTTAAAAAACACGCAGATCTTTTTGACCCGGCTCACCCCTATAAATAAACCCTCACTCCAGCCACTTTACACCATTTTTACCCTACTATTACTCTGCCGAAATTTCTCCTCGATTTCTCTCTCTCTCTTTAAAACACAATTTCCCCCAGATTTCCTATCTATTCTCGATCAAAACCTTATTTTTTCACCAAATTCTTCATTGTTCTTCCCCAAAATCATTCCAGATCCTATACAGACATCCTACTTCAATCTAAACGTGTTTCCTCTCGATCAAAACCAAACATTTTCTCAAGAACATCATCTTGTTCTTCCACTTTCCCCTTTTCAACCCTTCAAAACTCTAATCCCCAAATCAAATATGTTTTACCCTAAACCTCAAATCAACTGATACCCTAACCTATATACCATTAACCATAAACACTAATCCCTAATCTCTCAACCTTAATCCATCAACCCTAAACACTTATCCCATAAATCGATTCATATTCAAAAATCTTTTCATCTTCTTCTGAAAACCCTAATATCCTTTCTCCATGTTCTAAAAACTCTAATTTCCTTTCTTCATCTTTCTGACTTCTGAAAACCATAATATCCTTTCTCTTTCTTCTTACTTCTGAAAACCCTAAAAGCCCTAATTTTCTTAAATCGTTTCATCTTCTTTCTGAAAACGCTAATCTCCTTTCATCATTTTTTCATCTTCTCATCTCTCGGTTTTGGTAAGTTATTGTCTCATATCTGTTCTTTTTTATTTTTATTTTTATTTTTATTTTGTTTGTATTGTGATTTATGCTCACGTTGCTTTTGTTTAATATGCATGTTTCTTATTTCTGGGAGCCGATCTTCTCTACCTTTCAAGTTTTGGAAAGATCTCTTCTATTCTCTTCTCTCAATTGTTATTTTATATTTTTTGTTCGTTTAATGTTTAGTTTCTATTTTTTTTTATTTTTACTAATTGTTTACCTTTTTTACTCAGGAAGGTTTCTGGCTTATGTCAGACTGTTCATCTTACGCGTGTATATTTCTAGTTGTTGGTATATTTTTGTTTGCCTTTTCTTTTGGTTGCATGTCTACTTTGTTTGCCTTTTCATTTGGTTGCATGTTTTAATGTATGGTTGTTTTAATGTTTATGTTTATGTGTTGTTGGTTTAGTATGCAAGCTAGGGTTTCTTTGGTTTAATCCGAGTGTTTAGGCTGGACTACCAGACCTGCGGGGCTACTGGTGCTAAAGGGGTTTTTTAAAGGACCATGTGATTTGGTGTAAACAATGCCATATACAAGGATTAAACTGAAACCACTTTGTTTGTCTGGTTTAGTGTTTTGCTTTGTTCTGAATTTTGTTATGTATGTCTTAATGTTTCTGCTTATGTTATGTATATATTTCTGTTTATATGTTTGTCTTAATGTTTCTGGATTCTTTTATGTATATGTTTTAATGTTTCTATTTATGTGTTGTTGGTTTAGTATGCATGCTATGGTTTCCTTGGTTTAATCCGAGTGTTTAGACTGGACTACCAGACCTGCGGGGCTACTGGTGCCAAATGGGGTTTTTAAAGGACCCTGTGGTTTGGTGTAAACAGCGTCATGTACAAGGATTAAACTGAAACCACTTTGTTTGTCTGGTTTAGTGTTTTACTTTGTTCTAAATTTTGTTATGTATATGTCTTAATGTTTCTGCTTATGTTATGTATATATTTCTGTTTATACGTTTGTCTTAATGTTTCTGGATTCTTTGACATGTATATGTTTTAATGTTTCTGTTTATGTGTTGTTGGTTTAGTATGCATGCTAGGGTTTCCTTGGTTTAACCGAGTGTTTAGGCTGGACTACCAGACATGTGGGGCTACTGGTGCCAAAGGGGTTTTTTAAAAGACCTTGTGGTTGTTGTGTTGATTGTTGGTTGCTGATTTACTTGTTAGTATTATTTTCTTATCTTTTAGTTTCATTGTTTACTTATGATGTATTTTACATTTTCTTATAACTTGTTTTTGTTTATCACTTAGGGTTGTTGTTTATGGCTGGTTGTTGATTTACTGGTTGTTGGATGCTGGTTGCTGGTTGCTGCCTTTCTGGTAGCTGGGTACTAAGTAGTTTTATTTTTTATGTAGTTGCCCTTGTTTTAATTTTGTTGGTTTCTTAGCTATGCAAGTTACCCATAATTAAAACTTGTTGGTAGCTTTCTTTCATAGCTCGATGAAGATATTTCCGGTAGCAAAGTAACTTTGCTATAAGATCTGAGAGCAAAAATACTTTTCATTTTGTGAGTTTGTATTCTGTTTGTAAGTTTGTAATCCTACAAACTTATCTTGTAAATTTACTTTTGTAATGAACTTATCTTATATTCAATTATAAGTTTACTGACAGGCAGAATTATCTAAGTTAACAAAATGAATTTACTATTTGTGTTCGATGTGTTCAATAATCTTATCTTTTTTAACTGAATCACAAATAATGAAGTTAACAAAATATATAAGTTAACATATTGAATTAAACAAAATATAAGTTAACAAAATAAAGAAGTTAACCAGATTAATCCAAGTCAATTATAATGTAATGAGTACCTGAGGATTTATGGAGTTATCCAGATGAGGTTAACAAAATAAAGAAGTTAACCAGATTAAGTTAACAAAATAAAAAAGTTAACCAGATTAAGTAACAAACTATATGTTACATAAATTTTATGATTTTACTAATTATATATATTGACAAATATTATTTTATAATATAAACATAATAAAATTAATTTTATGTTAAACATAATACTAATGTATATTATGTATTTATGTTAATTTTATTATACTTATTAAAGCATAATAAGTTTATAATGAACCTAATAAAGTTAACATAATATATATTATATAATAAAGCATAATAAGTTTAATATATTTTATTAACTATATAATACTAATATATTATATACTTAGTAAAAATTAAGACAAACTTTTAAGTATATAATATTATTTAATATAATGAAGTTAACAAATTTTTAAGTATATAATTTAATTATACATAATATATATAATAAGGTCGTTTGAGATGCCCGTATGATTAGTTGTTTGGTTGATAATTGTGATGCTTTGTATGCTTATTCGAATATATTGACGTGATTGATGGGTATTATACTTAAGGGACAAATACTCGATTTAAATGATTATGAAGCCTGTAATTAATATTAGTTGAATGAACTCGTTGGTAAACAAAACTTAATGACTTTCATAAGCTTTAGGGATCGAATAAAGTATTGTAAAATCGTAATTCAAGAAAATGGTGCGAACTCGTGAATAGGATATCGGTACGAGCCTTGGTTGTATCGGTACTAGTGGAAGTCTAAGATTTCCAGCAAGCAGTTTCTGATTCAGTACGCGTGTGAGTACCGATACCCAAGGGTACCGTATGATACTCGTGTTCGAGTGTCGGTACTCGATACGCTAAATAATCAATTAATGTAAATTAATGGTGAAAATTGATGTGTATATTAATAATTGAATTATGCCTTGATAAATGGGATAATGAGGATTAATGAAGGCAATAAATAAGATTAATTATATATACTTCTCCATAATGTATTAACAACTCGGTAAAGTAAAATAAATGATGTGTTGACAATTAGCAACAGTAGGGGTTCCTTGGGATCGTGTTGCTTGTATGTCGGATAGGCATTTGATTGGATGAGTCGATGATTAATGGGATCTGGATACCCAGTTAAAGAGTGTTACAACACCATGGTTAGAGATATCGAATGGAGGTTACCGATGCTATGTGACCCGTGCCTCATTAGAAGATGCTCGAGGGGAGATTTCGAGCAAGGGTGTATGTTTCGATGCTATGTGACTCGGCCTCACCCAGAGTGATGTGATCCGATTCAAGGAATTTCCACCACCTTAATAAAAGATTTTTACAAGGATCAATTGACCTTTAATTCAAGGAGTTCCTTCATCACCTTACTTTAATATTAGTTTTATGATGATAGAATTTAACATACGAGTTCACATTTTTAACTTAACTAATTTTCATTATTTTAATTTATATTCCTTAGTTCAATTCATGAATAACTACCTATATTATGAAGCACATTTCACTTACCCTTGTTTATTATTTTGCAAGGACAAAATTTCATACGAGAGATGGATATATGAAGATGAGAACCAAGCTTTTGGATGGACAAAATACCAACCATGCACGTAGAATAAAACCATAGAAGATGCCTACTTGGATTCGGCTACAACAAGGAAGAAAGCAAAATTTTCAAAGTGAAGCATTGTGTTCTTTGAACTCCAACGTTCAAATTAATGCAAGCAACATGAAATTGATCAACAATATAATTATATCATATGTTATAATTATAAAATAAGCAAGAATTCAAGCCAAATTATGAAGCAATTATTCGGCAGGAATACTTGCATTCATAGTGAGATTTGCTTGCCTTCTAGGTCTGGGAACAATCATAGATCGAGTTGTCCCTTCAAGTGAAGACATCACCAATTTGGTCCTTGATTGCAACAATCGAACCTCCCAAAGGGGTTCGTATCAAGTGGTATCAGAGCTATTTGAAGCCATGACAAGTTTCCACCAATTGCACAACAAAAAAATAAGTGCAATTATTGAAGAAAAGAAAGTACAAGGAGAGTGCCCGCAACCGGTCTCCTACAAAAGCAAAGGAAAAAGAAAAAAATAAAAGAAACGGTGAGTGCACGAAACTGGTCTCAATGTAACCCCCTCGACCCGGCCTAGCCGCCAGACCGCATCAAACGGGTTACACAGGGAAAACCGAAGTGAAATCCGTTAAGGCTCCACTCTGATTAGCAACCCTAGAAAATTTCTTTTAAAGTTATCTTGTCTAGATGTTCAATTATATCTTATGTGAGAGGACACACAGCGGAAAACACACACGAATGCAGAACACGCGAAACACACAATTTAACAAACCCTTTTTAACTTTTACAACAGGTCGTACCGATACGCTAGAGGACCGTATCGATACACCTGGACATGGACAACACCCTAAAGTCAACCTAGGGAGACCGTATCGATACGCTAGAAGACCGCATCGATACGCTCTCAACGGTCAACTACCCAAGGTCAAACTACAAAGACCGTACCGATACTCTCGGGACCCGTACCGATACGCCAAAATCTCGTCAATTTCTCACATTTCTAGAGAGCTTTTGGCGTATCGATACACCTTCGCGTAGCGATACGCATAGCCTAAAATAAGGTTCAAAGCAAGGGACCGTATCGATATAGCCCTTAAGTGTATCGATACGCCCTGCACTGCAACCCTTATTTTGGCTGCTAAAAATACAAAGACTCGACTCTAGAGGCATTTAACGACTAGCCAAGCAACATACAAACTCAAACACAACACAAGACAATCCATGGATAAACATACGAAGCAATTTAAACATTCAACGAAACGACATTCATCATGATAAAATCCTTAGATGAAACATGCATATAAGGCATTCACCCACATAACCAAAAGTTAAACTAAAACATACTTCAACATGGTATAAGGCAATACAAGCCCAAAACGCCTAAACAAACTTGTCTAAGCAAAGGAACATGCCATCAACATCACCAAACACAAAGTTCCTATCACATTGCTTAAATACTAATTATCGAAGTCTAAACCATACTTGAGCAAACCAAAACTCCCTTGGAGTCTCCCTTGTTCCCCGAGCTGCTCCCGAAGGTCTAAGGGTCTGCATTGTTGGAAAAGAGGGCGTAAGAGTTTAAGCTTAGTGAGCGATGCTCAAAGAGGTAGCTACAACAATGCAGTTTTAAAACAGAAGTTTGCTTGAAACCAAAACCATTTCCAAATCATTCCCACATGCTTGAACACACAATGTCATGCTTTTACCTTCATATGCATTTACCGAATGCAACCGCAAGCCCTAGGCTTACCATATGCTCATTCTCATAACACAAGCAAAGTAAACAACAATGCATAAACATAAGCATAAATAGATAGAATCATTAACATGCTTAACATGAGAATTAAAGCATTCAAGGGTATATTGGCATTCAACGTTTTTACTCGGATATGCGGATAGCTTTCTCAAACCCACTAGACACTTTCGGTGGAATCTCACATCACCGTACTCACTCGTCTAGTAAAAACATAATTTCCAGTGGAATCTCACATCAATGTACTTATCCTTAGTGGAATCTAACATCACTAGGGCCACGCGTGAATTTTACCTCGAGTGCACTCTAATCCTATTGATCGATCAATTATATCTGGTAACAACCAACACATGTCAATATACTCAAACATAACCACAAGCATTATCAATGCTTGGACCACTTACCAAGTCCAACTTCCATGCAAGGCATGTACTCACAAATGCAAGTATAAACACAAGTCTTGTATCTCAACATGCATAACAAATGCAATTCAACACATAACAACATAGCATGTTCAACTCGCATTCAAGAAATCGTAAAACATAATTTAATTGCGTAAACCTTTAAAACTTACTCTCGAGCTTATAATTGTTTTCCTTTGACAAGTTTGAGTTGTTCAAACAAGGAAATTGTTCAAGGAAATAGAGTGGTAAAAGGCATTTGAGCGTGTGAGCCTAGAAGGGGAATTGAATAAAAAACCAAGTACATTCCCGAGTGCAAACACGAGAGATTGAGTGAAGTGAAACCAAATTCTACTTTTCTAAAATAGACTAAATGAGGGTTTATTTATTCCATCCATTGATACTTGTGGTTCCTAGATTTCTATCTAGAGTGGTAAAAGGCATTTGAGCGTGTGAGCCTAGAAGGGGAATTGAAAAAAAAGCCAAGTACATTCTCGAGTGCAAACACGAGAGATTGAGTGAAGTGAAATCAAATTCTACTTTTCTAAAAGCGACTAAATGAGGGTTTATTTATACTTTTTGTTTTATTACTTTATTTGTTTGTTTTTTAAATCATGTCTAGCAGGGGAAGCATACATGGTCAGGAGGCTCAAGAAAATGACATACAAATCTTAATGAGGGGATTTACAAGAGTCATGAGAGCCGAACTAGAGCCTATTCATGCACGCATAACACAACTCAAAATTTCTCAAAGAGATTGTACTACTCGAGTTGGTCTACAAGAGGAACAAGAGGCTGAATCTGAAGCCAATAATGTCCATCAAGAACCTCCACCAAATGCTAGGAGAAATGATCAAAGGGGAAGAGAGCCCTTGGATGATGACCTTAGCAACATCAAAGTTAGTGTGCCACAATTTCAAGGAATATCTGATCTCGAGGCATACTTAGCATGGGAGAGCAAGATTGAGCACATCTTTGATTACCATAATTATTTAGAGCAAAAGAAGGTGTGAATGGCTGCTCTTGAATTCATTGACTACGCTCTTATATGGTGGGATCAATTAAATATTTCTCAGAGATATAATGGAGAAAGTCATGTGACAACATGGCGAGAAATGAAGGCCATCTTGAGAAGACGTTTTGTTCCTACACACTACCATAGAAACATCCTTCAAAAGTTACAATCACTAAGGCAAGGCAATAAAAGCGTGGAAGACTACTATAAAGAAATAGAGATTGCCATGATTCGTGCCAACATCAATGAAGACCGAGAAGCCACTATGGCAAGGTTCCTCGCCGGACTTAATGTTGACATAGGCAATGTCCTTGAACTCCAATACTATGTTGAGTTAAAATACATGGTGCATATGGCCATCAAGATAGAGAGGCAAAACAGGAGGAAGCCATATAGGAGCAATCCAAGTGCTTCAAGTTCACGGTGGAATCTCGAGCCTCCTAAGAAGATCACGCCCATTCCAAAGGAGTCATTGCCTAAACCAAAGCAAACCTTAGTGGAGGACAACAAGACTAAGCCTATGGTTAACCAAGAAAGGAAAAGAGACATTTTGTGCTTCAAGTGCCTTAGAAGAGGACACATTTCTAGCCAATGTCCTAACAAGAACACTATGCTTGTCCTAGATAATGGTGACATTATGTCCGGCCATAAAAAAGAGGAAAAGGAAGTCCCTCCCCCACCAAAAGAAGAAAACTTAGAAGAAGAGGAAAAAGAGTTAGAGGAACTCACAATGCCAACCGGAGAAATCCATGTAGTGCAGAAGGCCTTAAGTGTTCAAGCCAAGGAAGAAGACAAAGAGCAAAGAGAAAACATTTTCCACACAGGGTGCTGAGTGGAAAAGAAGGTATGCTCTTTAATCATTGATAGTAGTAGTTGCACTAATGTAGCTAGCACTTTCTTGATTAACAAGATAGGGTTGAAAACCTACAAGCATCCAAATCCCTATCAACTTCAATGGCTTAACAATGGAGGAAAGTTGAAAGTGAACAAGCAAACCTTAGTGTCTATCTCCATTAGACACTATAAAAATGAAGTGTTGTGTGACATGGTACCCATGCATGCAAGTTATCTACTATTTGGACGTCCTTGGTTGTATGACAAGAAGGTCATACATGATGGTTACACAAATTTCTATTCATTCAAGCACCAAGGCAAGTTAGTGAACCTTACACCCTTGACGCCTAAACAAGTTAGACACGGCCAAGTGCAAATGAAGAAGTACATTGAAAATTCAAAGGTCAAACTTGAACAGGCACAAGACAATGGGAAAAGCAAGGTGACTCGTGATGAAAAGAGGCCTATTGAAATGAAGAAAGGTGACCCTACACATGAAACATTATGTTCATTCAAAAAGAGGGGGACACGTTCATAGATGAGAAGGCCACCTCGACAAATACTTTTCTCTTCCATTTCTTATATTTCAGAAAGAAAACATCAATACAAAGAAGATGGATTCCGAGAAGACAACATCACTCCTACACAAGTCTTCAATTTGGGGACAAATTGCCTCAAAGAAGGGGGTGATGTGACTCAATTCAAGGACTTTCCACCACCTTAATGAAGGATTTCTACAAGGATCAATTGACCTTTAATTCAGGGAGTTCCTTCATCACCTTATTTTAATATTAGTTTTATGATGATAGAATTTAACATATGAGTTCACAATTTTAACTTAACTAATTTTCATTAGTTTAAGTTATATTCCTTAGTTCAATTCATGATTAACTACCTATATTATGAAGCACATTTTACTTACCATTGTTTATTATTTTGCATGGACAAAAATTCATACGAGAGATGGATATATGAAGATGAGCACCAACCTTTTAGATGGACAAAATACCAGCAATTCATGTAGAATAAAACCATAGAAGATGCCTACTTGGATTCGGCTACAACAAGGAAGAAAGCAAAATTTTCAAAGTGAAGCATTGTGTTCTTTGGACTCCAACGTTCAAATTAATGCAAGCAACATGAAATTGATCAACAATATAATTATATCATATGATATTAAGCAATAATTCAAGCCCAGTTATGAAGCAACTATTCGACAGCCTAAGGAGACTCTTCATTTTAGCCAAACCAATACAACCATTCAAGAGCCTTTGATTCATTTTCAAATTGGAACCCTTCATGGACGAATAATTTCATGTCTTTTTGGCCAAAGGAACATTCTAGCATTATAAATAGCCTTGTAACTTCAATTGAAACACATCTTTTGTCATACTCTTAAATTATTGAAATCAAATTTCGTTTGTGAGGTTTTTCCTTCACTTTGTTCTTTGCGAACATATCACTATCAAGGCAACATTGTTTACTTTGGTGTATTCGATTCCATCCATTGATACTTGTGGTTCCTAGATTTCTATCTAGAGGGTCCAGGTCCACCCCCAATCGGCCAAATAAGTGTCACAAGATTCGGATCTTAAGTCTCTAATACTTAAGGTTCATCTTACCTTTGAAAGCCGCCCTTCTTTCCTTCTACTTTCATCGATTTAATCATCCATCTACTATCATCTCTTCTTCCATTTCTTTTATTCATTTTTAACTTTCATATTTCAATTTGAGATCTGGAAATTTTCATCTCATTCTATATTTTCTAGCCCCTTCAATTTCACCTATATTTCACCCCACTTCATTACCAAAACACCAAAATAGTTCATTCTTCCTATCATTCGAAATCCTTCAATTCTCAACCAAATTCTTCAATTCTTTCGATCAATCTCTTCATTTATATTCCAATTGAAAATCTAGAAAGTTTCATAATTTTCCAATTTCATTTGGTCAGTCAATTAAAGACTTCTTTCCAACCTACCCTTAAAGACTACCCTTCCAGCCTATTTAGACCACCCTACTTTCCAGCCCTATAACTTTCTCATTCCTAAATCTTTTTTCAAAATTCTTGACTCTAAACCGTAGACCTACATCCCATCTACAACATACCAAAAATTCAGATCTTTCCAAAAGTGTTTACTCTTCCAATCAAACCCTCAAAGTACTCTACCCGAAGACTGTCCAACCAGCCTTACTCGACCCTACCACCCTTCCTAGTCAAAATTCTTTCAATTTCTTCCGTTATTCTCTATACTAACCTATACCAATATTGCACTTTGTTGTATCAAGTATTTGTTTGTGCAGGAATAATTGCATTTGGAGGGAGATTTACTTGCTTTCTAGGTCCGGGAACAATCATAGATCTAGTTGTCCCTTCAAGTGAAGACATCACCAATTTGGTCCTTGATTGCAACAATCGGACCTGCCAAAGGGGTTCGTATCACAAAGTTTATGTTTCGATGCTATGTGACCCGATCTCACTCGGAGGGTAGGTTCTAATGCTTCGTGACCTGACCTCACTCTAGAGTTGTTGTTGTTGATATGTGTTTTCGCCTAGATGATCTGATGAGATCTAAGGTATGGTTGGGCCATGAGAGTCATGTATGATGAGTGCTTTAATGAGAGCATGTGTTTAGGCGACTAGTGGTAGCGCCGCATGTTTATTTATCTCTCCTTATTGCTCGTACTAGCTTGCATGCTTATTTTTATGATTAACATGAAGTATAGTAGAGTATACGTGTACCACTGAGCTTTGTAAGCTCAACACTCGAAATCATTGTTTCCGTGCATAGGTTGATCGTTGGATCGTGAGATTGAGGAGCACTATCGGTACGAGATTTTAGCATACATTGATCTCCAGAGTATGGTACTTGTGTTTAGTGGGCTATGTATTCATAGAACCTTACGTGATGGAGTCTGTAATCCTTATTTTTGAAATTGTATCAATCAAATTGAATGTTCAAATATTTTGATTTAAATAGAGCTCCTTTTTGTAACGTTTTAATTATATATATATATTAATTGTGTGCTTTATATGTTTTCAGAATGTGACATTTGGGCTTAAGGCCCAAATGTGACATTTGGGTTTAGGGTGTTACAAAAACATTGAGCACTATTCTTGTTATTTTTTTGAAATTTTTAATGATTTTTATGGTTTACGACGTGACACTTCCAAGGTGTGCCATGTGTCACCATGGTTTGTGAGTTAACGGTTAACTATAACGATTTACGTTACAGGGGCTAAATTGATCATAATTTAAACCATAAAGGGCTAATTGATCATAATTTGAATTATGAGGGCTCTATTAGGTTAAAAAAAATTATAAGAACTTAATTGATTTTTTGATATTTCGTTGAGGGCTGATTTGATCTTTAAACCTAAAAAAATATAACGTTGCATCCGCTTAAGTCAATTCATTGTTATTTGAAGTTTGAACACATGTTTTTGAACTATAAAATTCTACCTTTTAAAATTCGCCATTTCATCTGAACAAGTTATTTCATTTTTAACATAAGAAAAAAAAAACTTTTATAAGAATCAATCTCACTCTCCAAATCTCTCAAATCCAAACTCAATTGTATGTATGAATTTTGAATCTGAAATGATTTTAAAATTATGTTTATGAATTTAGGTTTTAAGGTTTAAGTTATAATTTAACATTTAAAATTTAGAACTATTGTTATAAAATTAGAGATTTATATTTAAAATTTTATGATTTTAAAAGAAACGTGTAAATTTTTTATATAATTTGTGTATCAAAATATAGATCTTCTAAATAATGATAACTTTTATTTTAAATAAAAGATGGATTATCAACATTAAAGTTTATTATTCTATGAATTGATAGTGGGATTTTTTTCACAAGTCTGCATACTTTTATTTTAAAAGTTAAAATTTAAATTCACAAATTTAGAATCTTGAATCATACACTTTATCCCTTAAATTTTAGAACATATATTCTAACTATAAACCCTAAATTTAAAACTTTAAAACTTAAACTCTTAAATTTTAAACTAAATTCATAAATTTGGATATTTATGAAAAACATTTTTTACATTAACTAACAGTCTAACAGTATATGAAATATTTTATCTTAATTTAATACTTAATTTTTTTTTGAACTACTCTCTTTTTTAAACAATTAGATACTATATACTTTGAGAGAAAAATCTTCATATTTTTTTAATAAATTAATTCATTTTGAAAGAATTAGAATAAAGAAAGGCTTAAATGCCCATTTGGCCCCTGAAGTATACACAAAATATTAAATTGTCCTCTAAAGTATTTTTTGAAACATTTTGCCCCTGAACTAAAAATCGTGACCCCATATGCCCATGAACTAAAAATCGTGACCTTATATGCCCCTTCTGTTAAAAAAATTCTCACTGACCAATCAAAACGTACCATGTGTCATTTTATTAACAAAAAAATAACCTGACTTAAATAAAATGGGTGAATTGCTCCCCTCCAAAGCTCTATACATCCGCCATTGATGCTAATTGTATTTTTATTTTTTAAGTTGTATTTGAAAGTTAAAAACTTGTTTATCTGTGAACTATAGTTTTAATTTTTATTTGATTTTATATTTTGAATTATTTCTTTGGTAGAGGAGATGCAAGTTTAATTTCTTTATTTTATCTGAATTTTACAGAGATGGTAAGTTTGGTTCAAGTAAATACTGAAAATTCTTTTTTATATATTTATATTTAGTTAGATCATAAATTAAAGTTTTAATGGATCAAACTCTTTCATCAATTAATTGCTAAGCAAAAAATAAATGTTTGATCCTATGTGGTGGTATTGCTTGGTTCGGTTTTGGCGATAAGTTGCAGTTGATGTATGATATTTAGAAATCAAATCAAAATTAGAGATACCAATTCTGAATCCCAACCTATGCACTATTCAGATTTTATTCTTGCTTAAGTTTCATCGCGTGGTAATTATTCAGATATATAATTTTTGTTAAATAAGGGACTAAAATAACAAAAATAAAATTTAACATACTTAATGTGCAATTCACCCATTTTATTTAAATCATATTATTTTTTTAATAAAATGACACGTGGCACGTTCTGATTGGTTCATGAGAAATTTTTTTAATGGAAGAGGCATATGAGGTCACGATTTTTAGTTCAAGGGGCATATGAGGTCACGAGTTTTAGTTCAGTGGGCATATGAGGTCATGATTTTTAGTTCAAGGCAAAACGTCCCAAAAATTACTTTAGAGGGCAGTTCGGTATTCCGTGTATACTTTAGGGGCCAAATGGACATTTAAGCCAATAAAGAAAAAAAGATTGGGTAAACTACTCCAGTGACCACCGAACTATAGGGGCGTACCTATTTTGACCACCGGTTTAGGGCCTGGGGGCTTATCGATGTTAATCTAGGATTAGTCCGGGATAAAATTAGATTTGAAATGGTGATTTTATAAAACTTACATTTATTTACGAAAATGACATTAATGAAAATTGTAGATGGGATCTTAAGTAAAAAGAAGAATTTGAAAAGAAGTTAAAAAAAAGATATCATCTTCTTAAAAGCTCCCTTTTCACAAAAATCTCTCTTAAACCCTAAAATTACTATTTCATTGCCCAATCTCTCATCCAAGCAAGATTTTTGAAGGTAACCACTCCCTTGTTTTAGTTCTTACCTATCTAGCTTGTGCTCTTTGAAAACTTTCTGTTAAAAAATATTAAAATGCATTTTGATTTGGTGTTGGGTTTGAGAAAATGGGTATATCTGTGGGTTTTTCGTGTGGGTTTTTTAATGTAATGTTAAAGGGTGTTTTTTTATCATACTTGGGTGTCTTAAAAGTGTTAAAAATATGGCAAATGGTAGGAAACCCGAAATGGGTATATAAATGAGATTTTTAGGTTGAAAAGGTTGAGTTTTTTGGTTGATTTTAGGTTGAAAACGTGGTTGGTGGTTCCCTTGATGTTGGGGAATGTTTCTAGATGATTTTGGATGTGTTTTGATGATTGAAATGGATGATTTCAGTGTGGGGTTTGTTTAGAACGAAAATGATGAAGTTTGGATGAAATTTGTGTTCGAATCGATGTGTTTTGGTTGCAAGATTGAGTTTTCGAGTTGTTGCTGGTTTACAAGTGTATTTATGTCCTAATAGTTTGTTTTGGGTTGCTTAAAATAGAGGAATCGGGTTCGGGTGCTTTGGGCGTGATACCAGATACTACGGAGGCTTGAGAACAGTATTTCAGTTTTCGTTGGGCTTAATCGGTGAGTGAAAACTGTTTTGAGACTTAAAATGCGTTCAATGAAGATTTTGGGGTTTGGATGGAGTCTTAGAGACTAACCTAGGCCCAAGTGTAAGTTTATCTACTCTCGCTTGTTTGGTTGATTATAGGCGTTCTCGATTATGTGTATTGTGGTGTTTTTGGATTGTTTTTACTCTTCGTTTAATGTTGTTGTGTAGTCGTTGTTGGTGTCGAGCCTCACGTGATGGTTGTCGTTACTACAATGATGTGTAGTCCCACCGGTAGTGACTAGTAGAAGAGTATGGTGATGTGTAGTCCCATCGGAAAACTACTAGTTGTTGTGAATGGTGATGTGTAGTCCCACCGGTAGTGACTAGTAGAAGAGTACGGTGATGTGTAGTCCCATCGGAAAACTACTAGTTGTTGTGAACGGTGATGTGTAGTCCCACCGGGTTTTGGTTATGCATGTGCATACCATGTATTGTTGATGTTTGTGTTTCATTTCATCTATATTTAAATGGTTTTGCTCTAAATCTAAGATTTATGTTTTAAAACTGCATTGTTGTTGTGTTTTCGAGCTCCGCTCACTAAGCTTTTAAGCTTACGCTCTCTTCTTTTCTAACAATGCAGATCTTTAGTGGCTTGGGAGGCAAGTGGGCAAGGGAGGATTTTCTCGGAGTTCTCGAGTAGCTCAAAGTATGGTTTATGTTTTGTAATAGCACTTAGACAATGAGATTGCTAGATTTGTATGTTAAGGAGTTGGTGTTCAAACTCTTATACTTGCTTTGTTTATGTTTCAAGCATGTTTTAAGTGGAGATACTATGTTAAATTGAGACTTGATGTGGCCTTGTATGAAATGCTATGCATATTGACTTGTTAGTGTTTTTGAACCTAAGTGTTCATGTGAGCTTAGGGCTTGAAATCCAATTTGTTGCTTGAATGCATGTCTAATGATGTGATTAGGGTGCTTTGCATTTAGAATGTATGTATGATATATTGCTATGTGGTTTTTGATGATTCGGGACAAGTTTGGAGACGTTTGGAGGTGTCAAAGTATGATTTCGGGCTTATCTATGTGCAGGCTTTCCGAAACGCTCGATAGGTTTTGGAACGGTCGACAGCTCCAGTGGTACTCGTATCGGAACGGGGTGGTGCCGTTTCGATACGATTTGCCACTGTGAGCCCCTGTTTTAGAACTTGTTTCGATACGTTTCGACACTGTGAGACCTCGTTTCAGAACCCGTGTCGATACGGATTGCCACTGTGAGCCCCTGTTTCGGAACACGTTCCAATACGTTTTGTCACTTGAAGCCTCCGTTCCGGAACAAGGTGGGACCGTTTCGAAACGGCTTGGTCTCACTTTTAAAATAGAGCTCGCGTTTCTGAACGGGCAAGCATGTTTCGAAACGCAGGCAGTTAATTTGGTTAAATGGCATCTCTAAAGGTTCATGAACGTTACATTTTGGTCCCTAAAGCTTGTATGCTTCTTTGTTGAGTTCATATGTGACCCTCGAGATGGTTTTGCCCCATGTGTATGTAAATGGACTAACAAACTATATGGTAAGTTTAAATTATTGTATGCCCTCTGCTCGACTCGAATCTATGCTTGCTTTTCCGATGTTGTCTTCTCACCTAGGGTTAATTGTGATATTTAGACAAGATAAATAAATGAAAAAATAGGGTTGCTAATCGGAGTGAGGCCTTAGCAGGTTTCGCTTCGGTTTTCCCCATGTAACCCGTTCGATCCGGTCTGTTCGCTACGCTGGGACGAGGGGTTTCACGGGACCTCCCCTTCCCCGTGCATCCTTAAGCCCAGATTTGAGTAAAAATGTTTGGGTCATTTTATTTAATTAAATTGATATAATAAATAAATAACATAGACCAAATGTGTAATTTTTTAATTTTTTTAAATGCAACGTGAATTTCGATAATTCGATTTCAGTGTCAAATTCTAGTCTTTGACAAATAGATGTAAACACAGATTCTTTTCATTAAAATCGCGTTTCTTCCCTTTTAAGGGAATCTGATAGATGGGTTTTGCTTATCTTTGTGGTAGTTTTGATGGTTCAATTCCAAATTTTCTATCTTTACTTCAAGAATGTCAGTGATATTGATTCCTTTGGAATCCAAGTTTGATTCTTGACGGTTGAATTTGGTTTGTTTTCAATGCTTTTTTTCCTTAATGCAGAAATTTGGATTTGGTTGAGATTTTTTTTATTCAGATCTGTTTAGTTCATTAAAGTTTACTATCTAGCTGTCATTTTCATGATTCCCATTATTTCAATTCAGAGTAAAAAAGAGCATTTTTTGTTCAAAGAGATAACTTACTTCGATTAAGAAAAAAGGGCACGACCTCATGCACATAAAGTGCAAGAAACAACAAGACAGCACGAGATAAAAACCTAGAGGTAATCAAGTGGCAGAAAACAGTATCCATGCAAAGCCTAGCAATGCAAAGGGAATACAACACATCGGAGGCAAAAAGCCTAACCAGAACCGGGGCATTCAAGCCCGCAAAGCATAACCAGCGCCAAAAGAAATAATCGCCACGAGACAATCTCGGATCAGAGAGGGCGTGCACATAATTCCTGTTCGTCTGGGAGAGCTCCATCCGGAGGCAGGCTTCCAATTCCGTGGAAGGATTGGTCCTTGTCACCAGAGCCGCGGGAATATGTAACCCTAACTGATCAGGCTTCACCATCTGAACAACAAAACTAAACCCCATCAAAGAAACAGAAAGCATCAGACCCGCAGCAACACGACTCCATAATGATCTTATCATAAACGAAGAGTAAAAATCACTCGGGTCCCATCCAAAACTACACATTTGCACCTCTCGGTACTCAACATCAAAATGAGACTCGTCGAAAATCCTTCTCCCAAATTGAAATCTGGTCCAAATAGTAGAAGTCCTTAAATTTTGGATCTTAGCATAAAAAATACAAAGCGGACTTGAAACCAAGATGAGAAAGTCTTCATGCTGCCTGTAATTAAGCTTAGAACTGGGAGGCACAATCCCACAACATCTGGAACCGTACAACAGCTTCAGTGCAAATTCAACATAGGCCCAGGGAGGTAAGTCAGTAGCAGCAAAAAGAATGCAAAGTTTTGACTTCGAGGGAAATTCCCAATCAGCCCCCGTCACCTTGTCCTTTCCGATCGGCATCTTGCTGGAAGGCACGAGTGAGGACAATGGAAAAAATCCGGCGGGTTGTCCGAAGACGTTCCGAGTACCGAAAGACAGTCCGCTCAGCGACGGTAAATCAGACTTCGCTAGGACTAAATCGCCAACCCAACCAATAATCCATACAAGGCTACCGAGCCAAATACCACCTTTTAACGAGACCTTGGTTGAGACAACGCACATGAAAACACCGGTGGGACCGTCAAAGTCCAAAGCAATCGGGCGCGAAGGGAAGGGTTTGGGAAGTAGGCAGAGAACACCCACCAGTTGCTCATTGTAAACCGGCAGAAGACCAACGTCAACACTCCCATGCCTTCGTATTGCGCCAGGGGTCTCTCCCGAAAGAGTCGACGAGCAGCTTAACCAGAAAGAGAAGAAGGGCAGCCGATGTAACTCTTCTAATTCAGATCCGGTGCAACGCCTGAAAGGATAACAGCAAGCCCATCCGATCAACCAAATGCGTTTTCATGGTTGTCAATCAACTGGTTAAAACTGTAGGCAGGTGGCATCAACTATCATTAATCATTTAATTTTCTCGACCCTTTCTATTGTGTTTGGATATGCGGTAGGAGAATTCATTTTGGATCATCATAATTTTAAGAATTGATTTTGTGTAAAATTGATTTTGAAATAATGTGATTTATGTTTGAGAGTTTTTTTCCTTAAAAATCACGATTGTGTAAAAATATAGTGTAAAAATCACGACGAAACTCAAAAGCTATTGTCCTATAGCTTTTTCCAAAATCATGTTTGGTGCCTAGAATTAATTTTGGATTTTTACATCTAAACATGTAGGCACGGCACGGCGTTCGAGACATAAAATCCCGATTGAACGGATTTTTGGCCCTCCCACCGCAGAAACAAACACATTAGTTTGGTTTTGAATTTTATTGTTGAACTTATGTCACTTTGTTGGTTGATTCATGTTACAAATTCTTAGGCTAATATCTAGGCTATTTATTAGGCTAGAATATATTGTAATTAATGTCATATATTATGTTACCTAGTTTAGGTAAATTAGATTTGTATATATAGCCCTATATGTTTCATGAATAAAATACAAGAAATTACTTTCTACATGGTATCGGTTGTCCTGGGTTCTTTCGAATACTCTTAAAGTTTTCAATTTTTTTGGGATGTTGGGGTTTTGACCTAAAGTTTCTTTTTTTGGTCGTTCTTCACCGGCCATCTTCAAAGGCCCCTCTACCGACACCGCCCGTACCACGGGAACCGCCGTCCGCCGATCTGCAGATCTGGAGATTCCGGTCACCAGAATCCCAGCGCGTGAGCCTCACGCGCCGCCCCAAGCTTCCATCTATCCTTCACGCGCCAGCGCGTGAGAGCGCGTGGTGGCCCCTTTTCGCCGCCAATTTTTTCGCCGACGTCGCTGCTTCGTTCTGATCACACTCTTGTCGTTGGTCCTTGATTCCGAATCGTTTTTGGGTTGGGTGTCTTGTCTTTTGGTACCGTTAGGGTTTTGTTTTTCCTGGTTGTTCTTGGCTATTTGCTTCTTTGATCTCATGGCTGATATGAAGGTTGATTTTATGTCTGATATCGTTCCGGTTACATCTAAAATTACTGATCATAAATTGAATGGCTTTAATTTTCTTGATTGGAACCATACAATTGAGTTGTATTTGTTAAGCCTTTCTATGGACAACCATTTGACTGATGATCCTCCGACGGATGATTCTCGCCTTCCATGGATGAGAGAAGATGCTCGCCTGTATATCCAGATTCGTAATTCTATTGACAGTGAGGTGGTAGGTTCGGTTAATCATTGCAAGACGGTGAAACAGTTGATGAGCTATTTGCAATTTTTATATTCTGGCAAAGGAAATTTTTCACGTATCTATGATGTTTGTCAGAATTTTTACAGGGCTGACAAAGAAGACTGAACTTTAACTAGTTATTTTATGGATTTTAAGAAAACATACGAAGAGCTTAATATGTTGCTTCCCTTTAGTGTTGATATCGAGGTCCAACGTAGTCAGCGAGAGCAAATGGCGGTTATGAGTTTTCTAGCTGGTCTTCCACCATAATTTGAGACTGCTAAATCTCAGATTCTCTTTGGTTCAGAGATATCCAGCCTCGATGATGTTTTTTGGAGGGTACGTCGTATTGAGAATTCTTTGCCTACTTCATCCACACAACATGGCAATGTTCTGCTCAGCCGTGCTCTTCCTTCTGACTCTGGCAAGCAACATTTCAAGAGTAGTGGTCCTGGTCATTCCATGGGGTCTGGGTCTAACAAAATCGATCCACAATTTGGAGTTCGTGGTCAGGATCACAGTGCAGTTATCTGTCATTACTGTCACAAACCGAGACATACCAAGTGTGACTGTCGGAAGCTGCAGTTTAAGAAAGCTTCGTCTGCTCATGTTGCTTCTAGTGTAGACACTTCTTCATCGGCTGTTACGATATCTGCGAATGAGTATGCCAAGCTTCTTCACCTTCAAGACACTGTCAAGCATCCTTCCGGTCCTGTTTCTGCCCTTGTTGAGTCAGGTAAACCCAATACATGTCTTGTTTCCACCTCTTCCAAATGGGTCATTAATTCTGGTGCAACAGACCACATGACAGGTAACCACAATCTTCTTTCTCATTTTACAACCCATCCTTCTATCAATCTTGTTACTTTAGCCGATGGTTCCACATCTTCTGCTATTGGTTTTGGCACTTCGTACCCCACTTCTTCTCTTACTTTGTCCTCTGTTTTGAGTTTACCACATTTATCCTTTAACCTGATGTCAGTTAGTAAATTTACAAGAACCCTTAATTGTTGTGTCTCATTTTTTCCTGGTTATTGTGTGTTTCAAGATCTTTTGATGAAGAAGATTATTGGTAAAGGGCATGAGTCTAACGGTCTCTACATCCTTGACACCCATGCTCTAGAACTTGTTGCTTGCACTGGAAATGTCAATCCTTTTGAAGAACATTGTCGATTAGGTCATCCTTCTCTACCTTCTTTGAAGAAACTTTGTCCTCAATTTTCTAGTTTAAAATCGTTAGATTGTGAGTCTTGTCAGTTTGTTAAACACCATCGTCTTAGTTTCAGTCCTCGAGTCAATAAACGAGCTTCTGCTCCATTTGAGTTAGTTCACTATGATGTTTGGGGTCCTAGTCCTGTTACTTCTAAACCTAGTTTTCGTTATTTTTTTACTTTTGTTGATGATTATTCTCGAATGACATGGCTTTATTTAATGAAATCTCGCTCAGAATTATTTACTCATTTCTCTTCTTTTGTGTTGAGATTCGAACCCAATTTGGTACGTCTGTCCAAAACTTGAGAAGTGATAATGCAAAAGAGTATATTTCAGGTCCTTTTCAGAAATATATGCTTGAGCACGGTATTCTCCATCAAACTTCTTGTGTTGACACCCCTTCTCAAAACGGTGTTGTTGAACGCAAAAATAGACATCTGCTTGAAACAACCCGAGCATTGCTATTTCAAATGCAGGTTCTAAAATGTTTTTGGGCTGATGCCATCTTCACAGCTTGTTTTCTTGACCAATCGTATGCCCTCTTCAGTTTTGTTGGGTAACATCCTTTTTCATACTCTTTTCCCCACTAAAAATTTGTTTCCCCTCTTCCTGAAAATTTTTGGTTGTATTTGTTTTGTTCGGGATGTTCGTCTTCAAGTTACAAAACTTGATCCTAAGTCTTTGAGATGTGTGTTTTTGGGGTATTCACGTGGTCAAAAGGGTATCGTTGTTATTGTCCGAGTCTGGGTAGGTATCTTGTGTCTGCTGATGTTACTTTTTTGGAACAAAAACCTTTTTCGTTTTCTTTAGGGTCTATCGCTCAGGAGAACGAGGATTTCTTGTTTTATCAGGTCCCATCACCCTTGGAGTTGTCCTCGTCCTACTTGGTTCTGCCCTCTTTTGTCAAGCCCCCCATCAAAAACATCTATACCTGTCGGCCACAACCACCCCCTTCCGACCCAATTACAAATGTTCCAAATGTTTCAGATTCATGTCATGATGAGCCAATATCTTCGTCATCAGATTCGCCTCGTATTGCTGATCTTGACCTTCCTATTGCTCTTCGAAAAGGTAAACATGCTTGTACTTACCCCATTTCCTCTGTTGTTTCCTATAATTGTTTGTCTTCTTCTTCTCGTGCCTTTGTTACATCCCTAGATACTATTTTTGTCCCTAAAACTGTTATCGAGGCATTATCTCATCTTGGATGGTGTGCGGCTATGCTTGAGGAAATGACTGCTCTAGATGTCAATGGCACGTGAACTTTGGTTTCTTTGCCTAATGGTAAACTAGATATTGGATGTAAGTGGGTGTTTAATGTTAAATTTAATCATGATGGCTCTATTAATCGTTTGAAAGCACGTCTTGCTGCCAAGGGATGCGCTCAGACCTATGGTGTGGATTATTATGATACTTTCTCTCATGTTGCCAAACTTACTTCTGTCAGGCTATTTATCTCCCTTGCAGTCATTTTTTATTGGCCTTTGCATCAGTTGGATATCAAGAATGCTTTCATTCATGGTGATCTTCAGGAGGAGGTGTATATGGAGCAACCACCTGGGTTTGTTGCTCAGGGGGAGTCTGGGAAAGTATGTTATCTGAAGAAATCTTTATATGGTCTGAAACAGAGTTCTCGGGCTTGGTTTGGTAAGCTTAGTCAGGCTATTGAAAAGTCCGGGATGTAAAAAAACGAATCAGACCATTCTGTTTTCTTTAGAAAGTCTGATGGGGGCACTATTCTACTAGTCGTATATGTGGACGATATTGTACTCACTAGTAATGACACTAGCGGAATTTCCTTACTGAAGTCTTTTCTCCATACTCAGTTTCACACTAAAGATCTGGGGACGTTGAAATACTTCTTGGGGGTTGAGGTGAACAGAAATAAAAAAGGAATCTTCCTATCTCAGAGAAAGTATGTGCTTGATCTTTTATTGGAAACAGGGAAATTGGGCGCCAAACCTTGTAGTACACCAATGGTCCCTAATCTACAATTAACTAAAGAATGTGAATTATTTGATGACCCTGAAAGCTACAGAAGACTTATCGGTAAATTAAATTATCTCACGATAATGCGTCCTGATATGTCTTTTCCGGTGAGTGTTCTGAGTCAATATATGTCGTCACCGACTGTTGATCATTGGAAAGCAGTAGAGAAAGTTTTATGTTATCTGAAAAGTGCTCTTGGGCATGGAATTCTATATGGCGATCATGGTCATACTAGAATTGAATGTTTTTCCAACTCGGATTGGGCAGGATGCAAGGAGGATAGAAGATCCACCTCAGGATATTGTGTGTTTGTTGGAGGAAACTTGATTTCATGGAAGAGTAAAAAGCAGAATATAGTCTCACGGTCTAGTGCAGAAGCCGAATATAGAGCAATGGCCTAGTCTGTATGTGAGACTATATGGGTATATCAGCTCCTCGGTGAGATTGGAATTAAAGCTTCAATACCTGCAAAACTTTGGTGTGATAATCAAGCTGCATTACACATTGTTTCTAATCCAGTTTTTCATGAAAGAACGAAACACATTGAGATTGATTGTCACTTCATTCACGAAAAGATACAACAATGTTTGATATCTACTGTTTATGTGAAAACCGGAGAACAATTAGGAGACATCTTCACCAAAGCTCTCAATAGAATTTGAATCAATTATCTATGTAACAAGTTGGGCATGATTAATATCTATGATCCAACTTGAGGGGGAGTGTTACAGATTCTTAGGCTAATATCTAGGCTATTTATTAGGGTAGAATATATTTAATTAATGTCATATATTATGTTACTTGGTTTAGGTAAATTAGATTTGTATATATAGCCTCATATGTTTCATGAATAAAATACAAGAAATTACTTTCTACAAAGGGCATTAATGAAGTCATGGCTTCTTGCAGGTTTTCCACAGTGTTTCTCTTTGCCAAGTTTTGGAATGTTTTGTGTGGAATCAGTTTGTGAAGAATTATAGTACTAAAGATGGATTTGTGGCCATTTTTCTCGGTCTTCTCTATGTATATAATGGATCTATTTTGGGGTCTTCAAGCAATGGTGCTTCAGCTCTAGAATATGGAAGCAAATCTCTGAGAAAGTTTGGATGTCTTATTTTGGTGGAGATGATGAAGCTGATGGTAAGCAATATGAATCTTCAACAAAAGTTGGAGTGGAGGATGGAGAAGATGTTGTACCAAAAACTTTCCTGGTAAGTTGTTTATTGCTGAATCATTTCGTATTGATTAGTTGCCGTGGCATTTAAGTTACCTGCTTATGACTTTTGAAGGTTTGTGATGATCAACATTCGGAACTGATTCCTTGCTTAGACCGAAATATCATATACCAAATGAGATTAAAGCTTGACTTGTCGGTGATGGAGCACTACGAACGTCACTGCCCCCCTCCCGAAAGGAGATACAATTGCTTGATTCCTCCTACTTCAGGGTACAAGGTGCTGATGAAGTGTATTTGTCATATATAGTGATGGTCATTGTAATATTTTTCATATTATGGAAGTGTTTTAATTCATGTGAAATTACAGATCCCAGTTAAGTGGCCTCAAAGCAGAGATGAAGTGTGGAAGGCAAATATTCCCCATACTCACCTCAAAGCAGGGATGGGATTCTTCTTCTTGAGCTAGACCTGGAGGCTACTTTGCCTACTCGTCTCCAGAAGCTTATGCACAAGACGAAGAGGTAGAAAAACATGGAACGAGAACCCACCCCTCAAACCAGAAGCTGACACTTTGAGTAATGTTGTGGACATGAAAGCAAACATGCTCTAAAAGACAAGAATGTCTGGGTGATGAATGTCATCCCGGAGGATGGACCCAACACGCTTAAGTTGATATATGATAGAGGCCTCATTTACACTACTCGTAACTGGTATGCACAAATTAAAATATTAACTTATTTTTCAGTTAAACCCCATAATATTTGTTACATGACTACGGATAGACCGGCCGATACTCGCGCCCAGAGTCCAGGTATCATAGTTCGAAAAGAAAAGTGTATTAATTGAATTTGATCATTTTGGCAGGTGTGAAGCCTTTTCCACATACTCCATGCTTGGACCGTCTTTTCGGATAGTGAGAAGAAAGGCTGCAGTACCGAGGATTTGTTACTCGAGATGGATCGTATTCTCCGGCTCAGTGGTTTCATAATCGTTCGGGACAAACAACCAGTGATGGATTTCATTCGTAAGTATTTATCGGCTTTGCACTCGGAAGCAGTAGCAACGGCTGATTCCAGTTCGGATTCAGAACATGAAGGGGATGATGTTGTGTTTATCGTCCAGAAGAAATTGTGGCTCGCAAGTGAAAGCATCCGGAATTCCGAGTAAAATATTTCAGCCTCATGGTTTCAGTGCACTCTCTCTCTCCTCCTTGTATCTTCTTCTGCAGTTCCAAGGTATTAAGCAATGGTTCAATTTGTTTTTACCCCATTTTGTTCTTGTAATGAATTACATGACAAGCCATGAATTGATTTACCATCTATATAGGCCATTCTTCAAACAAGCAAAAAAAAAAAAAAACTATTCTACATTGGTGCCGTCGAAAGCTTCTTCATCTAATCACTAGCTACCGAATTCCGAATGTTATGTTACTCCGACTCTTTATTTTGCTTGAAATACTTGTGTCAAACATCACGTTCGATGCGTGTCCGGACATAGGTATAAGGATACAATCCTCCAAAAGCCCTCCAAGTACAAGAATTGCGTATCGGATTTCGAATTTCATGAACATGAAAAGTACCCCCTGTATGGTGCCCCGTGATTGATGACAAATTGTTTCTTGTTTTTCATTCTTTGTTGTGTGTCCCTCTTGTTTTCTTGTTGCTTGGTGGTAAGCTATGGAGGCATGCATGCCTACAATGCAAGAGGTATTCGAATATGTACTTAGAAGCAGGGACGGACCCAGGACTTTAGATTAGGGGGCGAACCTATAAATTTCTAGGGGGCGAACTTATAAAAGTTTAGGGGGGCGAAAATAGATTTTTAATAGAAAATACATAGAAAAATTCTAAAATTTTTCTAAATCATATATGATTTTCAAAATTTTAGGGGGGGCGGTTGCCCCCCTCAGCACCCCTCGGTCCATCCCTGCTTAGAAGATCATACTCTTATATCTAATATGTATCAGATGCGAATATCGAATTCGAATAACCTAAAGTAATTAGATAGCTTCACACCACGAATATTATTCATTGATTTGGAAGTCGAAAGGTTTGGAAATACATGGTCTCCAATTATTCTATCTCATTTCTAAGGGCAATGAACACCATTCTCATGGCTGAATCAAGTTGGCAATTTGGCATTACCTTTCAGATCTTACCCATTGTTAAGAATTTATTTATCTATTTTGGTGAAGGGCTTGGAATTACATATCTAATCAATTGAATGCATTATTTGAGAATAAATAAAAAATAGAGAACTTGAAACTTAATTCAATTAAAATATGTAATTACCTTTTATTAAAAAAAGTAAAATACTCAAATAATGTTGTTTAAAAATGATAGTTGTTGGAATGGAGTGTTCCATAGATTATTTGTTCATTTATGGATAAAGCCATCAAATCCATTGAGTAACTAATGGAATTGTTGAAGTAGCTTTTTTTTTTGAAAGATTGTTAAAGTAACTTTCAATCGAGTAGGTTTTTTTATCTGAAGTCAACCTACAATGCTGTCGACTTTTCCTAGTATGGTGATAATTTTCCTACAATGTTGTTTAGAAATGATAGTTGTTGGAATGGTGTGTTTCATAGATTATTTGTTCATTTATGGATAAAGCTATCAAATCCATTGAGTAACTAATGGAGTTGTTGAAGTGTTTCTTTTTTTTTTTGTAAAAATGTTGAAGTAACTTTCAATCGAGTAGATTTTTTTATCTGAAATCAGCCTACAATACTGTCGACTTTTCCTAATATAATTGATAATATCCCTAGTTCAACAAGTAATTTCAGTTATACCCTATTTTAGAAGTTATTTTTTAAACCACTATTTAATCAAAGAAACAAATATCATAATAGATTTAGATTTAAGGTTTAAACATGTAGAGACTTTTATTTATTAAAAAAATAAAGTTAAAATTATTTGTAGATGTCAACAATTTCTAGAGTAGGTGGTTAAAATTTTCAGTTGACACCTCCCTCTTTCTCTTAAGTTGTAAATTTAAAGACTTTGTAGGAGCAAAATTTTCCTTTCTCCCTCCTTTCTTTAGAGTACTTTTAATAAATGAAGATCGAATTCGGACTCATGAGGCTGAGACAAAGTGACCGACGAAATTTGAGATCAAACGGCCACCATTTACGGTCGTCGGTGGTGGCATCCGATAACGGCGAACAATGGTCAGTGAACAATTTGGTTTAACTTTTTATTTTTATATTAAATAATAATAATAAATGCCATGTCATACTAAAATAATAATAAAAAAATTCAGAGTGACCAAAAATAAGAACAATCTGAAAAAGTTCAGTTATTAAATTGAAACATTTGAAAGTTGAGTAACCAAAATAGAAGTGAGAAGATAATTGGGTGATGATCAGTATATTTTACCCAAATAGAATTGATGTCATAATTTAGGGACTAAAAACATAATTTACAAAATACAAATACGTGTGCCTCTGCGACAACTCGTAGTGACATTAGGCAAGGGACACGTGTCAATAACGCGGCTGTGTCTAAGGCGGACATTAAGGCTTTGAATTTATTTATTTATTTATAATGAAGAAGTTACTGCTATTATTATTATTTGTTGTCCAAATTCCAATTAATTAATATTGACAGTTCTCTGATCCAATTATTTTCAAGTGGTCCACCTCATTTCCCTATGATTTATATTCTCCCCTTCCTATCTTATCATCATTATTTATTGAATCATACATCATATATATATAAAAAATTATTCAATATAGTGACAGTGAAAATTTTAGTTTCTACAAGTGATTTAATTTAAGGGTTTAGAATTTATAGTTAAGGTTTAGGGTAATGAGTTTATAGAATTTATGGTTAGAATTTAAGGTATAGAGTTTAATATTTAAAGATTCAAAGTTAAGGATTCTAGTTTTAATTTTTAACCTTAAAATTAGGCCCGGCCCTGGGCAGGGGCAGCAAGGGCGCCCGCCCAGGGCGCACACTCAGGAAAATTATATGTTTTAATTTTATTTGAATTGTATTTGTTTTTAATGGTTTTAATTTTTTAATATTAGTTATTAAGTGCCCAATTTTTTCATATTTGTTAATAGAGATTTAATTTTTTCCAATATTTATTATTAGGGGTCTACTCTCAAAATTCAACTTTTTCTAATACTTGTTATTAGAGGCCTAATTTTTTTAATATTTATTATTTTTGGTATACTCTTAAAATTCATTTTTATATTTTTATTATTAGGGGCCCAATTTTTCAATACTTGTTATTATGGACATACTCTTAAAATTAATATTTTTGTTACTTGCTATTAGGGACATAGATTTAAATAACGGCGTGCAACCGCAACAACGACCGTTACATGACAATAGTGGGTTCAATTGCAAACCCCAATTTATATGCTACATCTGCCCATGGGTAGCGGCACCATCTGAAACTGCGATACCCGCAACTGTTGTATCCACAATAGGGCTCATTTTTAGGGCCCATTTTTTATATTCGCCCTGGGCCACCAAAATTACAGGACCGGCCCTGCTTAAAATAATCATGTTTGTGAATTTTTTCAACTCTATTGACGGTGCATGAAATATTAACCCTATATATATATACTTTTAAGTTTTAACTAAAATTTTGCTTTAACTTTTAATAAATTTTTATTGTTTTTTTTTGTATTACTACAATGTCGTCTCTAAAATTTGAACTCGTGTCCTCATTTTGAGAGTGTAATGTGTCTTACCAATGCACCAAATACTTGTTGTAAATTTTTTATTGTTTTTAATCTAAATTTTTACTGATATTATATTGTTAACATCTTTAAATAATTTTTATAAATATTTATCCTAGAACTCATTAGTCAATAATAAAATAATAGAATGAATAATGAATTATCAGTTAATCTAATTAGGTGAGAAGTTAAATTTTTAAGTAATGTCAGATACTCAAATTGTGATGTTATAAATAGAATAAACTAAATTAAAAAATTGTCTCTGCGATAATTAATTCGAAGTAATTAATCTATGGGTTAAATATCAATATTTATACTAAAAAGTCAAGTTTAAGTATTTAATTGAGAAAAAAAATTAGATATGAAACTACACCTTCAAACTAAATTCAAGTACTAAAATGTATATTTACTGTAATTATTTAAATGAATTTTAGTAATTTTCAGACAAAAATAAAACATTAAATATAAAAATAAAAAAGCAGGTGAAAAGAAAAGGCAAAGTCAAAGGGGGCAAAGCTTCCAGCTTTTCAAAAGCCATAAAATCCTAACCAATGAGACTTTCAATTTCGTCATCTTCAATTTAATCTTTCTCTTCTTTCGATTCCCTCTTTACTAGGGTTTCCTTCTACTCTTTTATACAATCACTACGCTGTCGTTTTTACCACTTCTCTCGCTTTGCTACAACAATCAAATCTCTCTTCTCATATTCATCCGGTTTTAGCATCTTTGGTAAGTTAGTTTAATTATTAGATTTTTGGGGGTAAGTTAGTTAGATTTTCCTTTAAAAAGATTTAACTTTTAAGTGACTGTTTGGGTATTCAGTGTTTTGTATTATTTTGTATTCTTATTGTTGGTTCTGAGATTCATTTTGAGTGTGTTCTGTTTGGCTGGTGAGGAAATTAGCAAAATGCTGGGTTTTTTATTTTAATTGTTAACCATTTATTAGCTCTTCTTGAACATCTGCCTTGAATTGCTTTGAATTTGTTGATTGGCTTAAATTGCTTGCAATTAGGTGTTATCTTGGCAAGGATCACATCATCATTTTGTTTGTTGCTCTGAACCGATGATGAAGTGTTGGGATATATATTAATACTATTTTTTTTTTGTTCTATGGATGTTTAAGATTGGTCACTGCAAATCAGTGGAACACTTTTTTTTTTAATTTGCTGTGTTCTTAGTTGGGAGCTGGGTTTTGAGTTGAGGTCTATTTTGTTGTTTGTTTGTTCTGGAAAATATGGGGAACCCCAAGTTTGTTTATAAGAATTGTACAAAAGTGCATATATTTTGTATACCTTAGTCGGATGCGACCATTTTGCAACTAATTGATCTAACACGGTAACTGAATGTTTGGTGAGAAATTACTAGCCTCCAGCGGATCCTAAAGTTTCCAGTAATTAGAATTTTCTTCCCAATTATCTGATTTTTGTTTGTTTATCTGTTCATGTCCTTTGACAGTTGATAGCAACTTAAAATTCTGTTGATTGGTTTCCCCTTGTGTTTGTGTTTTTGTGTGTCTGTTTGAAGTTAGTCATCATTCAAGTTAATGTGCTCTCATTTCACCTTTTTTTTTTGCTCTTTGCAGAATCCGTTTGTTGGATGTTTTGGTAAACAATGATGTGTTAAAGTCGGTGAGATTTACGTTAGTGAGAATGAGATAAGGTACGTTTAGGAGTAACTGTAGTGTACATTTAGGAGTGCGGGTTTAGAAGTGTTGTATTTATCGAGTAAACCAATGGAAGCTACACGGTCTTGGTTCAACAAGCTGAAATCAAAAGATAAGATAAGGTCTTCAAAGAATAAAGGTGCGGGCAACGCAAAGGAGGGGTCTAAGCCACCAACAAGTGAAGAGGCGCCATCAAATGTCACCCAACAGCGGGTAGCAGCTGCAAAGCAGTATATTGAAGACCATTACAAGAAGCAGATGAAAAGCCTGCAGGAAAGAAAGGAGCGGTATGATTTAAGTTCTTCCTTGGATATTTTTATAAATGTAATAGTTACTGCTATGCTCGCATAACTATAATATAGCGTGCAACATAACTGTGCTCTATAAGTTCTTGTTCAAAAACATTATGCAAAAAAAAAACTTAATGCTGTCATTATATTCCATATAATCTGCAAAAGTGTTACTTGATAAAGTGTATTTTGTGATCGGAGGAATGCTGAGAACGTTATGGTAGTTTTATTTTGAATAATAGGGATAATGGCTTTGGTTAATTATGGTTTTCTGCAGACGTGATATTCTAGAAAAGAAGTTGGCTGACGCTGAAGTCTCTGAAGAAGAACAAAATAACTTACTGAAGTATTTGGAGAAGAAGGAGACCGAATACATGCGTATTCAGAGGCATAAGATGGGGGCTGACGATTTCGAGCCCTTGACCATGATTGGTAAGGGTGCATTTGGAGAGGTAATTATATCTTTTTCATTTTGTACATCATAACATAGGTGCTTCTTTTGCTTCTATTTCTGATATTGCTTTAATCTACTTGCTGATATTAAGAAAATTGATGAGCTATGACTACCACTAGATCATTATGCTGAAATCTTACATTTGAACTTTCTTCCTTTCATCAGAACCTTTTTTCCCGAGACAATGCATCTAGGGAACTTCTAGAAAGACAGCATTCTGCTTATTACTGCTTTAGTTGCATGATTCTCTTGTTACTAATGCTTCTGTACATATTGATCATACTTTTACCTCTCATCTATGATTCACCTTTTTTTAGCTTATCTTAAATTCTTGAAAATCTTGATCTGCTTCTCTGTAATTACTTTTAACACAACTTTTCTCATTTCAGGTTAGAGTTTGTAGGGAGAAGGCGACTGGTCATGTTTATGCTATGAAGAAGCTCAAGAAGTCAGAGATGCTTCGTAGAGGCCAGGTACACAATTTTGAATCGGCTATGTAGTTTCCGTAATTTGTTTTATGCCATGACGCTTACTTGTTAGCTTGCATTTCTGATGTTCAGGTTGAACATGTGAAAGCTGAGAGAAATCTACTTGCTGAGGTTGACAGTAATTGCATTGTTAAACTCTATTGCTCCTTTCAAGATGAAGAATACCTATATCTCATTATGGAGTATTTACCTGGGGGAGATATGATGACTTTACTAATGCGGAAGGATATACTAACTGAAGATGAGGCCAGGTTTTATGTTGGAGAAACTGTCTTGGCGATTGAATCAATCCACAAACATAATTATATTCATAGGTGAGTCAGAATGACATTAAACTTTGCACACTTTTATATAATGATCTTCTTGAGTTTGGAACAAGTGGTGAACCCATCCCATGTCACATGTTGCAGAGATATCAAGCCTGACAACCTACTACTCGATAGAAATGGTCATATGAAATTATCAGATTTTGGACTATGTAAACCTTTAGATTGCAGTAATCTTCAGGAAAAGGATTTTACTATGGCAAAGAATCTCAGTGGGGCTCTTCAAAGTGATGGACGGCCTGCAGCACCGAAACGCACGCAACAAGAGCAGTTGCAGCACTGGCAGAGGAACAGAAGGATGCTTGTAAGTACTTGACTACCACATAACTAATGCAACATTAAATATTGTTATTTTACTTCTGGTAATATTGGGTTTACAAAGCAAGAAAGTTCGAGTTTATTTCTCTAATATTCCATAGTTCAGGCTTTGTTTGATTTTTCCGGAGTTCTCAAGGCTTAGATTTTACTGCTGTTACTTACCTTAGATATTCTAGAAAAAAAAAAAAAAAAGCTTTGCCTCTTTATTCTGCCGAGTTCATAAAAGGAAAGATTTCTTTTGCTTTCGGGGAAATTGCATACGAATGCTGCTTGAACATTTTAATGTTGTGATACTTCAGGCTTATTCTACAGTTGGTACACCTGACTATATTGCTCCAGAGGTTTTGCTGAAGAAAGGATACGGAATGGAATGCGATTGGTTTGTATATTAAACATGATCTTTTTTTTGTATTTATTTTTGTCAGATATGGTTATAATGGTATTTTTCTTTTGGATATTTTCCTAGGTGGTCTCTTGGTGCTATCATGTATGAAATGCTTGTTGGATATCCACCCTTTTATTCAGATGAACCAATGTCAACCTGTCGGAAGGTATGCTTTTACAATGAAGTTATTGTACTGTCCTCGTTGTGTGCTGTTATTATAATTTTGTCCATCTTTACATCCAAGCATTTATTTATTTTGGGTGATTAACTTCCATTTAACAACTCTTTATTGCACTTCTTACCTTCTTTCAACATTTCCCAGATAGTAAATTGGAGAACACATTTAAAATTTCCAGAAGAAGCAAAACTATCACCTGAGGCGAAAGATCTTATCAGTAAACTTTTGTGTAATGTTGAGCAGAGGCTTGGCACAAAAGGCGCCCATGAAATTAAGGTGTTGTGTGGTGTGTCCTGTTCTGGATTCTTTGACGTTGTTTTAAAAATTGAATGCAAATTACTAAATCAACTGGCTTTATCTGTTTTTTTTTCAGAGTCACCCATGGTTTAAAGGTATTGAATGGGATAAGTTGTATCAAATGAAAGCTGCATTTATTCCTGAAGTCAACGATGAGTTGGACACGCAAAATTTTGAGAAGTTTGAAGAGGTAGATTAGTGTTATGATGATTATAAATATGCAAAATGGTCTGCTTAGACATATTCTTATTGCTTTCCTTTCTTTGATGCACCAGGTTGACAACCAAATTCCATCTGCAGCAAAATCTGGTCCGTGGAGAAAGGTTAGGACAATTTCATGTATTTTCAACTAAAATGTCGTGAACCAAGAACTTGAATTATTAGTATCATAGAGAATCTTAAATTATTAAAATTAACTTTCTAAAGAAAGCGGATATATATAGCCTATTGTCTTTAATATACGTGACCTTTTCTTGTCTGTTTATTTATTTATTTTTCCCTTTGATGCAGATGCTTTCATCCAAAGATGTAAACTTTGTGGGTTACACATACAAGAACTTTGAAATTGTAAATGATAGCCAGTTACCCGGCATCGGTATTCTTCTTCCTCCCTCGATTTATTTTTTTGTTTGATGCTTCAGCTTTCCATACATGAAGTTTATCTAACTACTCAAATACTTTACGCATCTTTTTGACAATCATTGAGAAAAAACAATGATGATCATTGATACATATTTTTCTCAATCAATCTATCTTCTCCTTCCCCGTCTACTTATTTTGAATGCAGGTTTAACCTCATTAAATTGCTGACCTGGCAAATCTTTGTATTTGACTGTTTTTACTTGTTCCATCATGCAGCTGAATTAAAGAAGAAAAGCTCGAAACCCAGACGACCCTCCATCAAATCCCTTTTTGGTAAGATATTATCACACATTCACACTACTATATGCTTTTGGTTGGTGTGCTCCGATTGTTGTTCAGCAGCTCTGCTGCATATAATAGTTGTTTATGTCAGCCCATTGCATTTGCAAGAACTGAATGTTGCCAATCAAGCAATGGTTCAGCGTCTTAATTTTGGTCTATGTTTTGCAGAGGACGAGTCAGCTGAAGCTGCCAGTCAACCTGTTCAAGGGAGCTTCATAAACCTCTTGCCTACGCAAAAAGAAGCCCCTGAGAATCGTTTGAGAAAGTGAACACCCCAATATCCTCGTGATATCAGGTCGTCCACCGGTGAACAGCATTTGCTCTATGTTCCAAGGTTTCAGTGAAGAGTTCTAGGGGCAAAGGCCTCCCAAAACAAGAAGTTGTTTGAGATATGGGATTTGGCTCCAGCTTGAGCCAGTTAGGAGATTGTTTTCTTTTTGGTAAAACGATATCTGAAAGTAAATATTCTTTTATATGTGTTGTGTATTTCCTCGTCAATTGTCAAAGCAGAAAGGATTTCATGTACGAGAAGACCTCATTTACCATTTGCACTTGACTTGTGCTATTTGTGTATTTTGTTGTTCATAATCATAGTTTAAACATTTTTATATTTATTATCAATTTTAGGCAATTTTATCATGGGTATATTTGCCACCATATTGATGTTATGTAGCATTTAATCACTTTTTTCAAATCTCACTTGTAAGAGGTGACGGGTTTCAAAATTGTATCAATGTTTTACATCAGTTCTTGAACGTAGATTTTTTTTATTATCATTTGCATTCATGTGAAAAAATCCTCTTAGTCATATAGTAATAAACTTTTCCCCCAACATCATTGATGGGGCTTTCTATCTATTTATCTCTCTCTAAATTATATATTATGTGTATTCGATACTGATATCGAACACGGACGCTTTAAGAATAATGAAGGGCAAACCAAAGGCATCAAATGTTATTGCCCTACGCAGTAAGCACTCCCCTTCCCTTTACTTTTGAATCCTAAGCTAGGTTGCTTACTCATTAATGGCTACCAAAATGATGATCCATTTTCGCACTTTAAACTAAAGTAGACAAAGAATAGTAATAAATAATAATGCTCAAAAAGAAAAAAAGAAAAGCAAACCAGCAGCAATGACTAACATACCCCATTTTAAATTGTTAATCATAGCAACATCCAATTTTCTTAAACTTTAGCTCGGTTGGAGGTCCTTAGTTCAAACCACGAGAGACGTACTTTCAAGTGACAAAGCCTTAAAAGGATGGGTAGATATTCAAAGAGAACAATACCTTTCAAAGTAAGCAAAGATATAGAGATAAAGCAGATGACACATAAAGCTAGAATGTCTTTGTTATAATATATAGTACTTTTTAGGCATTCTTCTTGTTTGCTTCTGATGAAATAAAAGAAACATCAAGTGTTTTTATTACAGCCAGAATTAATAGTAGGAACTCGGAAATATATGAACAATTTTCATGAGGTGATGACAATGATATCATTTCTCTCTTTCTTTAATGACACTCTAGAGGCATGATAATGGCAAGAATACCTGACGAAAGGCGCACAAGGAAGTAGTTCGATGAGTTTTTCCCCCGAGGAGAAACTTCTTCGGGGGAGATCATTTACGTTGTGGATGGAAACAAACCAAGGGCAGATATACAGAGTACACTGTTTGAAAATACCGGTTATAGTGCCGAGATCTCCTTCGTAACAAGCAAATCCTTGCTACCAGATGCGCACGTCACTTATTTCCTTCTCCCGCTTCCAATTGTCAAGAAGTCAAAGCTCCGGAGGGCATCAATGCGACCACCTTTCGTGGCTGCAGCACGAGTAAAAGATGATGATTTGGATTCAAATCCAGGTTGGACTCTCTGAGTGGTTGACAGGCGACTGCTGCTCGAGACCAATCTGCTAGACCGGTTTTCACTAGGCTCACCAGAGGAGCCAGGTCGGCTGCCTGAAACAACAGGCCTCTTTGAAGTACTACCATTTCTCGAGGATGACTGAGCCCTATCAGAATCAGGTTGCTGAAGGAGAGAAAAAGTTCAAGAGAAAATCATAAGAAAACTTGCAAACTCGCATTCATCAAAAAACAATAGATTAAATCCAAAAAAAAATTGCAGAAGCAGGGTCACTCACCACATCCTTGGATGATGGCATGTCATCTGAAGACCTGTATCGAGACTGATCACCATTCCGTCTACTAAATGCCTCAACAGCACCAGAGAACCTTTCACGAATCTCTTGGCCAACTAAAGCGAATAAAGAAATGTGCTAAAACCGTAAGTCGGTTAACTTAAGTAAACCAAGGTCAGAACATGGTCAAGTTTGGGCGTCTTAAATACAATAGTTAAATTTTCTTATATTCTCAAACCAGGTTGTGAAAAGGAACAGACCTGAAGGCCTTTCTGTTCTTTCAGCAGATACTCCTGGGGGATTTAAACCAGTTTTGGGGCTTGGCTGTTCAAGAATAAAACGGAACATAATATACGCATCTTTAATGAAGAAACAAAATTAAATATTTCCATGAAAGTTGGATTCATTTCCAGCTTTTCCTGTTCCATTTCTTTTGGTTTTTAATAATAGATCAACTTTACATTGTTCAAAAAAAAATTCCATGAAAATCAAGTCCATCAAGTCAAAGATCACTGACCCGTGCTCTAGAGCTAGAGCCAACCTGCGGATATCTCAGCATAGTCCAATCAAACACGTAGTCAAACTGATAACCTGCATCGGATTGTTGTCAAAATCAATACTTTTGAGAGTTCAAAAGGAAGATTTCATAATAAAAGTTCCACAGCAAATTTAGGAGGATGAACTAATTGTAAGTCATTCAATATTCAAAATTAAACAAATTTAAAAAAAAAAAGGTAAGCAAAATTTGAACAGTGAGAATTAGAATAGCAAGTCAACCCTCTCGAATGAAAAGGTCCCGGAACAGCCTCTTCAGGTATGAATAATCTGGTTTGTCTTCAAACCGTAGTGATCGACAATAATGGAAGTATGATGTGAACTCAGAAGGATATGATTTGCAAAGGACCTAAAAATGGCATATTACTTGTCAGACAATCAATTTTTGAATTCTTGTACATGAAGAGAACTAGAAGGAATTTTTTTTGAATAGTTCAACAATTTATTTGTAAAAATAATTCACGGGTTTCAGATACAAGTAATGCTACCTCTATGGGGGTAAGCATCTTCTTTTCGCTAATCTTGTCGTACTTCTGCTTTTTGGTGCCAGCTTTCAAGCCCTGCCATGGAAGGCTGAGACAGAGAACAAGAAACAAAGTTAACAGTGTGACCCGACATTAAAAAGGTTTGTGAAGTAAGTAACCAGATACTTGTTCAACAAACCTTCCCCTAAGGAAGTACATAAGCACATAACCAAGAGATTCGAGATCATCCCTCCTGCTTTGCTCTGCAAGTTATGTAAAGCACATTGGATTATATCATAAAGCCAAAATAGTCCAAACTGACCAGTGTTCGCTGAAAGCAAAACCCATATCAATATAGAAATGCAGTAAGTTCACTCACCAACTCCAAGGTGAGTGTTAACACTTGCATATCGAGCTGTTCCTGTAAGATTCTTGTTTTCCCTATTAGAAAAAAATGGATAACTTTAAATGAGAGTTCGTGGGCAGTAAAAGGGTTTATAAAGGAGGAAAATTAGTACAAGATGAGGTCGGTGTGGCACATATTAAATGACTTCACCAGAGAAATATACATGCAACATATGAGCTATACTTATTGGAAGAACTGACAACTGATACTACAGCTAAAAGCAGAATTAAGCATAAAGATTTTGTAAAAGAGGTTAATTACAAAACCAAATTGTTTACGAGGCACACTTAAGTCTAGCATCGAAAATGAATGTCTAAGGTATGCTCATGAGCTACAAACATAACCAATAAAAATTGTAACCATCTTCCATGCTAAATAGCCTTTCCATGAGAATTTGTGGTCTTTAAATCTATTACCAAAAGAATTAAGTCAAGATTAGACTTTAGAGTTCTTCAAGTTGGGTCAACTGATGATCAACCTACAACAGCAAATATCAAATTCTATGCATAAAGACATCAAAAGTATTACCTGTATGGTATGTGCTTGTGTGTTTGAAGATCCCTATACTTTTTTGCAAGGCCATAATCAATTATATATACCTGCAGCAAAAAGGTGGAAAACATCAGCGTAAGCAACACTTACTAGGACATTTTGTTGAATAAGCGAGATAAAGTTATGTAAAACTAAAATTTCAGTTAAGGGAACAAGATATTTCAAATGGTATATAAAATTGTGTAAAAATCTTATCAACATGATCCCGTGCCTCATCATCCATAAACAAAATCCATGATAATGCACATGCCATTAAATGTGGGGAATAAACAGAAGAACATGCCTGATTTGCTTTGCGCCCTAAACCCATCAAAAAGTTATCAGGCTTTATGTCACGGTGAAGAAAACCACGAGAGTGCATATACTCAACTCTATTTAACTGAATTACCAACAATGAAAGAACAAGTATTAGTAAGGTAGCCAACTAAAAATTCTTAAGTTCCCTGAAAAAAAAGGCAGAATACTCACTAACTGATCTGCAAGCATCAAAACTGTTTTTAAAGATAACTTCCGATTGCAATAGTTGAATAAATCTTCCAGACTCGGCCCAAGAAGATCAATAACCATAACATTGTATTCACCCTCAACTCCAAACCATTTTAAATGAGGAATACCCGCTGCATATGAAAAGAAAGTAAGAAAAAAGACTTACAGACTCCAACTCACAATAAAGTATAAATAAACACATTAGAGAGAGCTAATGAAACAAAAATGGAAACTCACTCCCTCCTTGAAGAAGCATGTACAGCTTTGACTCATAGTGAAGTTGAGGATGCTTGGTCTTGACAGGTTCCTGGGAAAACAAGGAGAGCAATACAGCACATATTGATAAGCAATTCAAAACTTCAAGCAGCAACAATATCATGAAGCTCAATTAGATTATCGAATGGAATAATAGAAGCATAACTACAATCTAATGACATAAGTTCCAGAGTAATTTTGTAAGCACTTAAGCAGATAACCTAAAGATATCAGCTTAAAAAATTGAAGGATCCATCCCTATATCAGAGCAACAAATGTCACACTCTCCAATTCTAAGAATACTCCAAATAAAGCACGGTCATACAAATTCTTACCTTAATTCCTTTTTATAACGAAACTCACCAGCAATACATCTATAGCTGAATATTATCATCTTTACATCAAAATTGAATTAATTGCATACATCTAAACTCGAACTCAGTTAACTACTTTATGAAAGCATAAAGTTAACTATATGGTTTTCTTAGATTTCAATGGCATAAAAGAACTGCTTGGGTTTAAACAATCTTAGGTGCCACCTGATTTCCTTTGACAAGGTAGCTCTGCAAACATTAAATTTAGCATCATCGTCATAGCATATGTATACACATGAATTAATGAAATACTTTTACACTACCCGAAAATAGGCATGATCTGAACTAAAGTACTAGCCATCCAAATGAAGCACAAAGAAATACATCACAGCATAACATCGAACACAAGAACAACAAGCTGAGCTAAATCAACCATATTACATATCCACTGATCAACCAATACAATCTAAAAAAAACTCCACCAACTGAAGCTGTGGGAAATATAGTAGAACTTCAAAGTTCAAACATTACCAGCTTAACAGCCACTTCCTCTCCACTCTGTACATTAACGCCTGCAAACCAAAAAAACACCGAAATCAAGGAAACAAATATAAAGAAAAAAAACAAAGACAGCAAAGTAATTATCATAATACCTAAATAAAGTTCACCAAACGATCCATTCCCGATCTTTCGGCCAAGCTTGAATTTTCCACCAATGATATGTTCCATACTCTAATCTTAATGAACGTTTTACACTCAACTAAGACACAATAAAGGGAAAGAAAAACACCACTGCCCTCTTATTTCACTTTACTAATATTGACAAATTGACTTAATACCCTTCTCCTTACGGTAACTCTCAGATCCATTAAAAATTTAAAATTCTAATCATCAATTCCAAAGATTAAAACCCAGTTTCAAAATCTTTACAAAACCACCTTTTTAGAAGAAGAAAAAAAAAAACAATCGTTAACTTCTTTAGTGACTAAAGGGATAAACAAATGGAGAAAACTTGACTGAGAAACTACGGAATACCCATTAATCAGTAAACCAAAACAAACGTTTTGGGACCATCAAGCTGCATTTTTCTAGGTAGTAAAAAGTACAGAGAAATTGTTAAGGAGATCAAAGCTAAGGAATAAAAAAAAGTATATTTTGATTGCCCCGGTAAAGGGGGATATGGGGAGGAGAATCTAAAATAAACGAATTTATGGGCAAGAATTTTGGGCGATGATCCTTAGATCTGGGTTATGAGACAATGATTTAATTTTCTCGGGAAAATTCTTTTGAACGAACAAAAAGGATTTTTTTTTTCTTGCTTGCTAAGAAGGAGATGAATAAAAACGGATGATAGGAGAGAAAGCAGAATGGTATAATTGATAATTATATTATTGGAACCAAAAAAATATATTGATATTATCTTATTAGGTAGATTTTAGTATTTAAAACCAAAAAAATACTTTTTTTTTTACATTTTAGTGAACCAATTATCAGTTCATCTACCTAAATGAACTAGATCTTTTAAATAATTTTAGTTGATTTTTTGTTTATATTAATACCTAAACTTGTTTTTTTAGTTCAATTTGGTATTTTATACTTTTTTGTTTTCATTATGTACTTGAATTTATTTTTTATTAAATTGATACATAAACTTTGTATTTGAAATAAAAAATTGTAATTTTTAAAATTTAAAAAAATTTGAATTCCCCAAGTCTATCTGATCTAAATGGATCTAAATCTGAAATAATTCAATTTAAACGTACGAGGTAAATTTAGGTATCAATTTGAACTAAAAAATCAAATTTTGGTTCTTAATTGGACAGTAACCATGAGTACTAAAATTGAACAAATAAGTAAAATTCATGTACCAATTTAAATGGGGAAAAAATCAAGTGAATATACCTATTTAAGAGAATGAAAGTTCCATGTATCAAATTGAACTTTAAACTCAAGTTTATGTACCAAAAATATACTTACCCTTAATTTATTAAATTTTATATAGAATACAAACATGAATTTTTTATTTAAAGAGTAAATTTTTTTTTTTAAAATTAAAAAAATTGCCTTTGTTGGCTTGATTTTATAGGGGCTGTTGTTGTTTTCGTTAGGTGATAACTTTGAAAGCATTAAATTATGACAAATTATTTTGTTTTGAAATTTGAGTTATTATTATTTAATAATAAATTAAAGACAATTGATTAGGTATTGCTAGGATAACATCATTTTTTTAAATTAATAATAAAATTGTTTATTAATTAATGGTGGGAGTAGGAGAGACATGATTGAGAAAGTATAACTCTCTTTCTTATATTATGTGAGAGAAAATAATTAATTTCATGCAATATCACACTCATAAAGATTCAAAAAAAATATATCACACACTCCTTTATGCAATATCACAACTCATAAAGTTGTTTGTCGATGAAATCAATCTTGTGTAGCGGTATTTTTTACTTGACAGCTTGGATCGCGCACTACCCCTTCTTCTTTCTTTATGCGTCTCGTTTGGACAGAGACAAGGAGATTCAGGAGGCTGCTAAATTTTGTTGGTATGCTTATCTCCATAGAAATTTTCATTTTTTTTTGTTTTTAGGTTGTAACGTTTTTTTTGTTGTTTAATCCAAATATTCTTGTTCTTGGATGCATTGTAATTGTGATTTTTCTATGAATTTAATGAAATTTTAGTGGCTTTTATAAAAAAAAGATCACACTCATAAAAATAATATAAATATAATAAGTAATTATTCTAAACACATACGATAGAAACAAAACATTTCACAAGTATTTTAGTTTTAAGGTTTATAATTAGACATTAGGGTTTAGAGGTTAAAGATTTAGGTTTAATTGTTTAAAATTAATGAGGGTTGGGTATAATTTAGGGTTTAGGGTTTAGGATTGAAACTCCAAATTATAGGTTAAACCTAAATCTCTAATCATATTACCCTAATTTCTAAATCCTTCTAACCACAACCCATAAATTTTAAACCCCTAACATCTAAATCATAAATTTTAACCCTAAACCTTAAAATTAAGACATTTGTGATTTTTTTTTTATTTTCACCGCATGTGTATTGAATATAAATTTTAATATAATAATATAATATCTTAAATATATCAATCAAGGCTGATTTTGCTTAATTGAGGTGCATATTTGCATGTCAAGAATATGCAATGTAGCTTTCATTAGTTCCCAAACAAAGAAATGTTTGGTAATTGAGATTGACCTAAAATTTTTGTTTGGTCCAGAGAAATTAACTCAGATATTATACGACACACATATAATTTTATATTATCAAATATAAATATATTTTTTATTTATTACGCATAATTTATACATATAAATTAAAAAATCAATCGACTGAATTTATTTTATTATACATTTTAAATGTATTAGATTCACATAGATTAATTCTGAACTCGAATAAATTTAATTTAATTTCAATGGATCGGATGACATATTGATGGATATGGATTAATGCTTACCCTACCAAATTGTCTTTGTTTTAATTTGTCCTCATGGGTGCATGTAGAAAAATTGGCAAAACTAGGATCCAAGCAAGCACCATCCAGTTACATAGATTTGATTTGGACCACAATTCAAAATATATATAAAATTTAAGGACCACAATTATATGGATTTTATCTAAATTTTAAAGACGGCATGTTAAGAGAGAAAGGGCCTGTTTTTTGTTGCGTTTGGCAACCAAAAATCACTTTTTTAAGTGCTTTTAGTTAAGACATACTATTTTTAGTTGCTTTTAAAACTAGCTTTTCCACCCAAACCAAGAAGCTGGATTTTATAGCTTCTTGGGTGGAAAAGCTAGTTTGAAAATAAAATTACTTTTTTACCCTTATTATTTAATTATAATTTATTGTTAAAATAATGTTTATGCATATATAATTGTAAAATAATATATATTTTATAATATTTATATTGAAAATAAAATTGTTTTATTTGTGCTTTATTTTATATTTATTATTAATGTGTAAGTGGTATGTTCTTATATAATCTAGAATGTAATTTATATTTTAAATTTTATAAAAATATTTTTTATTATAATTGAAATTGATTTATTTCATAAATCATAACATTAATTAATTTGAACAATCACCCAAATTTACTTTTACTTTTTAATATTATGTATAAAATAGACTTTTTATCTCATGAAAATCACTTTTTGACTTCAATGACAAACACTAACCAATTTTTCAAAACTACTTTTCAACAGCTAGTTTGAGAATCACTTTTTTCACCACACTTTTTAAAAGCAACCACAAACTAAGCCAAAGTCATAAAAGGTAGAGTTAAATTAGAATATACTAATTGTACTTTACAACTTTAAATCTGATTGTTTATCCACAAGTTTAAATTAGTATTATTTAAACATTATAATATTTTAATTTTTATTTTATATTGATATTTTAATTTTATTATCATTAAATAATATTTCGAGTTAAATTAGAATCATACTAATTGTATTTTCCCTTGTACAAAAAATCTCACCATGAAAATGTGTGGTTGCCAATTGAAGTTTCTCATGCATTTGGACAAATAAATTATTGATTAGGTGGATTAGCTAATAATACCAACAATGGAAACTTGTATAATATAAATATAATTTTTGAATACATATTTATAATATACTGACAACAATGTAACAGAAAAGATAATAATTACCGAGAATGAGTTAGAGTATCATAATGAGACACTAAGTCTTTTAAGTAAGATTAGAAGTTCAAATCATGATGTTGTGAATGGGTAAAAAAATTTCGTTTAGGAGGGTCGTCCCTCTATTTGAACATCTGCAATATTCGATTTGAATTAGTCGACCATTGAATCAAATATCAATAGTTAAACAAAAAATAATTATTATTTTAATCAATGGTGAGGTATTTAATTCCAAATTAAATATCTGAATAGATAAAATTTGGTAAAATTAAATAAAAAGTATGTTAATATTGAATTGTACAATTTATAGATAAAATAATGTCTTGCTGTTTTAAATCATTTCTTCCTTAAACATAAAAAAATGTATATTTATATTTTATTAATAGATTTACACTCAATACATTGGCGGTGGATACTAGAAATTTTTACAATTGTCTTAGTTTTAGAGTTTAGCGATTTAGTTTAAGTGCAAATTTAGGAGTTTAGGTGTAGGGGTTTAGAATTTAGGGATGGTGGATAGAATTTAGGGTTTAGAGGTTACGGTTTAGTTTTTAGGGTAATATGTTAAGAATTTAAGTTTTAAGTTATAAACCCTAAATTCTAACCCCCAAACCTAAATTCTAACCACCATCCATAAATTCTAAACCATACACTCTAAAATAGATCTTTAAACCCTAAAATTAAGACACTTGTGGACACTTTTAGTTTCCACTGCAGTGTATATAATAATTAGCCTTTATTAATTATGTTAAAATTATATAAAATTTTAAATAAATAGTACCCTATCAAACGTTGAATAACACTTATTCATCTTAAATTAAACTTCATTATAAGTTAAACTATTATTTCAAAAATAAACATAATTTTATAAATAGCAAACAAACCAACTCGGACTGTTGGGCCAAGAACCTGGATCCAGTTCAATGGGAGTTTCCGAAGCCTGACTGGGTTCAGTTGTAAAATGGATCCAGTTCAAAACAAAACCAAAAATATTTAGGCCCGAGAGAAACAGTAAAATGGATCCAAAATGTGAACTAGAATTAACTTATATATATATATAATCACTCAAATTACCTATTGGCGAACTAATTCCAATCGAGTTTTTTATAGGTCTATTATGAGAGTGACTTTCCAACCTAATTTTCTTCACTTACATTATTGTGATTCAAACCCTAACCTTACTTAAGGGATATCACGCCTTATCCCACTAGATCAACTTGTTTTTAGTTAAAAAAACAATCAGACAAGACTAGCAACACCCATTCTCACGAAAGATGGACAATATCTCAACCGATTAAGAGCTGAAATAACAACACTCCAAATCCTATGATTTAACAAGTTTGACCATTCCATCAACTATTCTATTTTTTATCTCGAATGACATGTTAAACATGAATCTTTCAATTTTTTTGAGCAATGGAATAACATGTTAGATAATCGTGAAGTAACTCTTCCAAAAATCTTAGTTGAGAGTAATCAAACAACATCTCAACTATTGAGTTCCAAGATTAACCGTGATTGGATTTGCTCCTAAATAGCATGCACTTCGAATACAATTATTTTCGGTTTAAAATTTTACAAGATTGTGATCAATTTATATATTATGTAAAAAAGATTTTATTGATTGAATATTTTTTTTTGCTTTGATGCAATATTAAATTGCCATTGACACAAAATCGATATTATTTATCGACCGAATTTATAGTTCAAAATACTGATAAGAAAGCTGCTTTGAATCAGTTGGTTAAGGTAATAAATGTTTATAGTTAAGATATATATGTTCAGCCGGTGGATAAAGGGAAAAAGGAAGGAGTTGGTGTGCGTAAATGAACCAAATTAAAAATTCACTGATTGTGATGTAAGTTTTTAAAAGTATAATGGCTAAAAGATAATTGTTTTAGAAGTTTAGTGACTATCAGTGTAGTTTATCCTTATAATAATCTTAATATAAAAATTCAGTGTTTACCGTTGACAAAAAAACAAAAAAGGCCATTTACGTAAATTCATAAATAAATAATTTGATCAGCTACTACAGTATTACACCTTTACGTTTCAGCATTCCCTATGCTTGTCGTCAACTTCACTTCAATTCCCCATTATACCCTCTTCAATCTTTCTTTTTTACCCCCAAAAGAGCAAATTGAAGGAAAGAAAACAAATTTGATTCTCTCAGTTCTACAGTTCCTCTACTACTTCAAGGAAACAGCAGTCTTTGGATCCTCCATTTCTCTCTCTCTAAAAAGATACCCATTTTTTCATTTTCTCTCACTAAAGCATTTATGTTTTCGATGTAAACTTTACCATTTCTGATTCTCTGCAAAACCCTTTTTTGGGTTTCTGAACTGAGCTATCTTTAAAACCCAAATGTCAAAATCCTTTCTTTTCTGTGAAATCTCCAGAAAGATGTTTTTCATTTCATAACAGTGTGGTTTCAGTGTTGAAGATTTGCCCTTTTTTTAAGGAGAGGGGGGGGGGGGGGGGGGGGGGGGTTAACAATGAAGTCTTATACTCAGGTTGACTCAGTTGTGTTCCAACTCACACCAACTCGAACCAGGTAATAGTTTTTCTTTGATCTGCAGCTAATACTTGGCTAGGTAGAGAATCAAAAGGTGTCATTTTTACTATAGAAACATGTTTTATGAAGCTTGAGGTAAAATCGAACTACATGAGCTTGGCTATATGATTTACCTACTCGAGCTCGAGTTTCGGATTTTATAATAGTAGTCCCTTGAGCTTTGAGCAGTGAGTTTCGAATGTTGTATTGTTTGTGTATAATCTTTGTGAATATATATGAGCTTGGCTAAATGGTTTACCTACTCGAGCTTGAGTTTCAGATTCTATAATAGTAGTCCATTGAGCTTCGAGCAGTGAATTTCAAATGTTGTATTGTTTGTGTATAATCTTTGTGCGTATCGATTTATTATATCATATTATGCTGTGCCTTCATCAGGTTTGAATTGGTGATATCTGCCAATGGAAAGACAGAGAAAGTGGCTTCTGGTTTGCTGAATCCATACCTTGCCCATTTGAAGACTGCCCAAGAGCAGATGTCCAAAGGGGGTTATTCGATTATCCTTCAACCGGACCCCGGTATCAATGCGACTTGGTTCACAAAAGGAACCATAGAAAGGTTTGTAAGCTTATTTGGTGTGTTTTCTTGTTTTATATATTATGAAGATTGGATGAATTGTAGTTCCATAAAGAAAGAAAAAAGAGAGGCATTGGAGCAATTTTCTTTTTCTGCTGTGATAATTTAGTGGTTGAGTCCGTCGTGTGTATTGAGTTTGTTCAGGGAAACTGCTCAAGGATGAATCTTTTGTTTCCCCTTGAAGTTGTCTACGAAATACTATTTGTTTTTGTTTTGAAGGTTTGTTCGATTTGTGAATACTCCGGAGATATTGGAACGAGTGTACACTGTGGAGTCAGAAATTTTGCAGATTGAAGAGGCGATTGCAATTCAAAGCAACAACAATATAGGGTTGAGTACTGGTGTAAGTAAAATCTTTGCAAGTCATATTATATGTATATTGTACAGATTGATAACTTAATTTGTCCGCTTTTACGATAGGTGGAAGAACATCGCGTAAAACCTCCGGAAAGCATAGAAGGTACTGTTTGTAACTCTTTTGCCTACATTCTTCATCTGTAACTTCATCATGATTACTGCCATTTTAAGCTTAATTATGGATGGAATTGTGGATTAAAAAGTCATTCTATATCGTATTTTCTACTCATTTTGAATCTTCATGTTACTTTACTGATCTGGAGTTACTATCAAGCTAATAAATGTTATTACTTAGTACACATTGTGCACATTCAAGTTGTTCATTCCAAGTTTATTTCGTCATTAGTTCTGAAAACTTATGTTTTGGTTTTTAATTTTTTTGTTTGTTCTTGTATTAACACCTAATGTCTTTGAACAGGCAAAAGGGCTACACCGGATTCCTACGAGGAGAAGTCCATCATCCTTTATGCAGTGAGGATCTGCTAAAAAATTCTTAGCATTTGCTAAAATTTATGGAAGTTAGTTTAACACTTTTTGTTTTGTTTCGGCAGCCTGATGCACGGCCACCTGAAGCGAATGGGTCTGCTGTACAGGAAGGACATCCAAAGTATGTTTTACTATGGCTGCATGTATAGTTTTTAATCAAAGATATTGAATTGTTTGCATGCTATCTATAGTTATTGGTGGCCACTTCAATTTTTTTTATAACGTTGAACAAAGTGCTGAACACCATCACTTTTTATAATGTTTAATTTGTTGGAGCAATCTAACATATTGTTTCGATATTTTACTAGAGGTCAACTTTTGAAAGTCCTCGAGACAAGGAAGACAGTGCTGCAGAAAGAGCAAGGTATGGCCTTTGCACGTGCTGTAGCTGCTGGTTTTAACATTGATGACATGGCACCTTTGTTGTCGTTTTCTGAAAGTTTCGGAGCCTCTCGTTTGAGGTAAGTGGAATTTTCAAACAGGGCACTTGCATTCAAGCATATATTTTCATGCATGATCGCATACTCGATTGCCTTTCATTCATTGCAGGGATGCTTGTGTAAAATTTACTGAATTATGGAAAAGAAAACATGAAAACGGGCAGTGGCTTGAAATTGAAGGAACTGAACCACTGGCTGGTCGATCTGATTTCTCTGCTATGAAAGAACTCAAGGGAGCATGGTCAGGAATTTCAGAAAACAACGGAAAAACTGGTGTTGAGTCGAGCACAGGTATATTTTTTCCGAGGTTTCCTCTAGGCTTCCTTTTATATTTGACATGACACATTCTGACATTCTCCGAATAGCTTGTCAATTTTCTTCTTGAAAGCAAAGGGCGTTTAGTTTTAGTATTATTGCTCTTTTCATGTAAAAATAAATACTTTTCTTACCCGTGATTTGCTGATATATCTATCAGCATGTTCCGTGCATGTGTAATTATGTGCACTAATGTTTCATCTGTCTGGCTTGCTTCCCGTGCATGAGATAGTCCTACTTTATGATGCTTATGGCAAAGGGAGACACTTGAATCTTGATTGCTTCCGGTGCACTATTCATTGGTTTTTCGGTTTTGTTTTCTCGTCTTATTAAATATATTGTTAATTCAGTTGGATTATTTAACAAGAGGTAAGCTTTTCGTGCCCGATTTTCCACACTCTCCATATGTTTGGACTTGATCCTGGGACTTGCAAACTCTCGCCATCGATAGCTACTTGTTTCATTACTTTGCTGTTTACAACATAAGTTAATATCTCAGTCAGAATATTGTTGCTGTGTGGCATTCATCCATTTGTTTAATTATGAATTGAAATAAGTAAAATTCCGTTATTGCCAGATGAGAAGCCTCCCATGGATCAACAGACCCCTGGCCGGCAAGAATATGCCCAGGCTCAGTTTCCGCATCCCATGTTTCCTCCCTGGCCTATCCATTCTCCATCGGGTAGTATGCCGGCCTTTCAAGGGTATGCTATGCAAGGCATGGCCTATTACCCACACTATCCCAGTAGTAGTCCATTCTTTCAGCAACCTTATCCATCAATGGAGGATTTGAAACTCGATGATGGTCGAAGAATACAAAGACGACATTCAATGGATAGCCAAAATGGATCGGATGCTAGGAAGCTGGAGAGAGCAACGCCTCAAGATGATATGGAGCTGGAGAATGAAACTTCAGTAAGCCCGAAATCAAGAAAGAAGAGTAGCAGGTCAAGTAAAAAGCAATCCGGAATGGTGGTCATTCGGAACATTAATTATATCACTCCAAAGAAGCGAAACTCTTCGGATAGTGATTCGCAGTCTGAAATGGACAAGGAAGATGGAGATTCAGTGCAGAACTCTCTAAGATCCTCAAAGAGGAAAGGGAATCGAATGAAGCCTGTTGATTTATTGAATTCATTTGATAAGGAAGAAACGGTTTCCGGGAAGGAGACAGATGGTGGACACTGGCAAGCGTTTCAAAATTATTTACTTAGAGGTGCCGAAGAGGAAGAACGTAAAATGGACCAAGGCATTTTTTCAGCAGGAAAGGAGGTTCAAGGAAAAAGAAGACCGAATAGAGCTGGTGAAGACCCTTTGGTTTTTGGTGGACGAGAAACGGGTCAATACAAAGAAAGGAATACAACTGACATGCATGCAAGTGGAGGTCGCATGCTTAAAGCGCAATCAAATGATCATTCTTTGATTTCTAAAAATTGTGATCACTCGGTTGATGGCAGGATTCTTAGTGATGGTTTACATTATACAGAAGTAGATGGCAGGAGGGTGTATAGGAGTTCCATGAATGATGACTTTACAGTAGATAGAGAAAAAAACCAGTCAGATTTTACGAATTCTCAGTCGGATGCATTGGCTGTTAATGGGTTTGATCGTTCATCGAAGAGTTTGGAAAGAAGATCATCGAATAAGACAGATGATGACTCCTACATAGTTCCTTTCAGGTCAACCTCAGTCACTCAAGTTGGAACTGATGATCACAATGCTATCAATATGGATCCCGAATTCTCATTGTCGCTTCAGAAAGCAGGAACTACATCTAACAGGGTCGGAAGTCAAGTCAATTACGAAACAAACGATTTAACTTTGATGCCTTGGAGAGGAGCAGAAATGGGGTCTATCGGTTATGATCCTGCTTTGGACTATGAAATGCAGGTTCATGCTGAAAATGGTACTTCAGTTGATAAGAAAAATAAAGAGGGCTTGAAGGGGTCTAAAAAGCCGGACATCCGAAAACCGAAACTTATTGCTGATCCTTTGGATAAAAAGAAGACTGTAGGGCCGATGAGGAAAGAAAAGCCTTCAAAAATGAGTCCTTTAGATGAAGCGAAAGCCCGGGCTGAAAGGCTAAGAACCTATAAGGCCGATCTTCAGAAAATGAAGAAGGAGAAAGTATGCTGCTTTTTGTGCACACTGAGTATTTGAATGCTTATTGTATAATCTCGGCTATCTATACAGCTAGCTTGGGTAGTTTATCGAATACATTATTTATTCATTTTTCAATATCTTTTTTCAGGAAGAGGCGGAGATTAGACGACTCGAAGCATTGAAGATGGAAAGACAAAAGAGAATTGCTGCTAGAAGCAGTTCCGGTCCGGCTCAGTCGTCTATGGCTGCGCAAAGCAGGAAACAGTTGCCGTTGAAACTTTCCCCGAGCTCTCATAAGGGATCAAAGTTTACTGATGCTGAGCCTGGATTGTCATCGCCACTACAAAGATCCATCCGGGCTCCTCCTGTGGGATCAGCTGCTTCTCTTAAAACCCCCAAACCGAGCAAATTGAACACCGGAACCAACTCCAGTGCAAATAGATTAAGCAAGTCAGCTCCATCACTGCCTGTACCGAAGAAAGACATCATCAGTGTAACTCCCGATGCAAAGGCATCTATGGCAAGGATTAGGAGATTATCAGAGCCGAAAATAAATGGCAGTGCACGCGTTCCTTCAGTGAAGACACGGAACTCGGAACCATCATCCAAAACGAAAGTATTTCGAGGGCCTGAAAGCAGAAAAATATCAGCAATCGTGAACTATGATAAAAGTAAGATTGCATCCCTTCCGGAGCTCAAAATTAAGACAACTAAAGCCCACAATATTACCCACAGCAATTCCGGAGGAAATGAACTGACTCAGAAGGTGAATGGAAGTATTTCTTCTACCACCGATGTTACTGAACTGAATAAAAACCCAGACAAAGTTCCATACGACGTCAATGGGGATGATGGCACAGTAATTGAGAAAACCATTGTGATGCTTGAACGTGAGAAGCCCTCTGTTCCCATGGTAAACTCATCAGAAAGAACTGCAATAGAACAAAAGGGAGATGACGGCTTCTATAATATAGGGAGGAAAAGCGAGAAGATGGTTTCCGATTATGTTATCCCTCGTGCTTCGGTTTCTTCTGTTGACACACTTGATAAAGAACACTGTATACAACAAAGATCACGAGCTTATGAGGTACAGTTTGTTGAACTTGATTAAAAATTGAAACCTTGTTCTCAATTGATTCGTCTGTGATCTCAGTTTGATGCCAAATTTACAGTCTTGTTGATAAACATGATGTACAAATTTCCAGGTTCAAAAGGTTAATGCAAGTAACACTGGGAAGGAATCATTGAAAATTACAAATTCCAGTGTTACCGGAATACCTTATCAAGCTCCTTTTGCTCGGGTCTCTTCTTCGGAAGCTTCACAAAGTGAAGTTCTGGAGAACAGTAGAGCACCTCCAACAAGATTGCAGGCTGCAGCGACAGAGTCCGAGAGTGTTAGAGCTCGTGTAGCCGATTCTAAGAACTTGAAACTAGAAAAGATTCCTGAAGTGTCGGATAAGCCTCAGGTAAAGGAGTCATCCAAAGGGTTTCGACGGCTGTTAAAGTTTGGAAGAAAGAATCATAGCTCAGCGACAAGCGAACCTTGTATCGAATCAGATAGTGTCGGTGTTAATGGTTCTCCGGCTGATGAGGTGGTTGCGAACCCCGCCTCTTCTAGTAAAGGTAATTGCCTTACATTTGATGGATAGTGGGACACAAAATGCACGACTATCTCCGGCCTTGAAACATAGACTTGCCTCATTCTCTGAACATGACAAATGTCTTATCGTCATAGTATAAATGCTACATGTACATAGATTGTCTGCATTTAATAGTTGTGTAGTTTTCCAGTGGAAACTAACTTATTTTCTCGTTTTCATCAGTTCGTACATTGAAGAATCTGCTCTCTCAGGATGAAAATCCAACAACCAGCAGTACTCCGAAGAAGTGTAAGTAGTTGCTGCACATTGGACCGTGCTTGTCCTTTTTTATTCCCTTTGAGCATAGTTTTATTACATCATTATATAATCTGACATAGACTTGTATAATCATGCAGCTGCTCGCTCGTTTTCCTTATTGTCACCATTCAAAAGTAAGACAAGTGAGAAGTTGACATCTTAAGGAAGAAGTGTCTCAGCTGTCTCCATTTATATGGATTTCTTTTCTAATTTATATCGATTAATGTTAAACCGAACGGTTCGAGCAACACTTCTGCATGATTTTATATACTTCTTGTTGTACCCATGGATTTCTACCATTGTTTACTGTAAATGAGAGAATGCCCTTTGATTTTGGAGAACAAATACCTCGCATCTAAATCAAAAACAAAAAGATCAAACTGAAACAAACAAGTCAATCCCACTTCAACCTTGTTGGAGGTTCAAAGACTTTACCAAATCCAAATTTACCCAGTTAAATTGCTGCACTATTATGATTAAACTTAAATTATTCAAGGAGAACTAAACTCGACACAACGAGCAAAACTAGACTAGCTGCAATATTATTGGTGATTGTAACAAGCACTTGCAGCCATCAAATGAAGAAACCAACACAAACTCTCGTGGAGGCAATACAAATATCAGCAAGCAAGCAAATTAGGCAAGCCATATTATAGCAATAAACTCACTACAAAATCTGTCATATAGCAAACAAGGTGTCCTCAACTGATCTTAACCATTTAACAAAAGAGTGAAATCCAATTCCAAGACAACTCACGGAATAATGATGAAAACAAAGTAGCAAAGATCTAATAATCCTGTATCTCACTTCAAGATGCATTCTCCTTTTTAAGCTTAGCAAGTTCTTGCCTGACAACTCCAGCCTTCTGCTCAGTCAAAGTTTCAATAAAGAATTTAGTTGTTGACAAAACAAATTAGGCATAAAAGGGTAAAAGACCTTAGTGGTATGACAAACTGACCTTGATCTTAGCTAACATAAGCTTGAACCTGTCAAAATCGTTGAGAGATGCCCTTCTCTTCTGGACAATCAACTTTCTACCCCATGAGCTATTCTCCCACTTGTTCTTAACATCTGCAACAATTGCATAAGGCCAAATAGAAAGAAAACATCACTTTAGGAAACAATACGGTGATAATGTAAGTAAAAACATCAAACTTACCAGCCTTCTCCATGGCTTCAATCAATGTCTTCTTCTTAGGAACTCGGGGAATTTCGATTGTGATATCAGTCAATGTAAGCCTCTTGAAGTTCATTTGGCCTCTGACCATATCTGGAGCATCAACAAGAGCCTGCCATACCAATATATAAGCAAAATAAGTTAATGATCATTCTGCAATCATTACCTTACTTGGCCACTAAAACTACAATTCTATTCTTGAATGGCATGCATATATGGCGCAATAAACAAGTGGTAACAGAAGCTGAAGATTAACAAATGCTTAGAAAAAGGCACATTAAAAAAATGCTGGCCAAAGTATCCCAATACATAATAAAACTTAACTTAGCATACTGTCAAACACATACAGATATCTGGCATTCTCTCGAGTCCGATAGACATAAGGTTAGACAACAATAATAAGGTTAATCATCAAAATACCATGACTTTAATATAACGCAGATTCCTTTGAATAACATGTTTCAAACTAGATAACAATCAACAAGAAAAACACAGAAAACCCAATTTCAGTCAAACTCTTTCCAACAATTAATCCTAGAACCAAACTAAACCTTATTGAAACACCCTAAAATGACGATTTCATCAAAACCCCTAAAAATCATACAAAATTAAATTTCATATTTTTCCACTTAATCATACAACTTTAAGCTGAACCCATCACCTATTTCATAATTGTAAATCCACTAAACGACTAATAAGAATGATTAAAAAAACTAAAACGACACTACATTAAATCTGAGAAAAAAGAGTAAGGACATACTCTGTTCTGGTCAACGACATCAACGATGACAACCAACTTGCCGTAGTCTTTGCCGTAGTTGACGAGAGCCACTCTCCCGATCTCAACGTACCTCTTGAACGGCTAAAAGAGTAAAAAAAAGTAGAATTAAAACCCATACAAAGGAACTAGAATAACGAATCATATCCTCAATTAAAAGATTAAACAAACAAACAAAAAAATCACCATTTTTGCTGTGGGTGTGTGAAGAGTGTCGGAACTAGAGAGGCGGAAGGGAAAACAACGAGGGTGCCAACAACGGATTTAAGTTTATTGTGGGTTTTATAGGGTGTTTAACGCCGTCGGATCTAGGGTTTTTATTTTTGATTTGGGAGATGATAATCTTAGTGGATTTGGGCTCATCAAGTTTCCAATCTGCCTTATATAGGCTATTTGCTATTTGGGCCTTATAAAGCTGTTAGGTTTGTTAGTTGAAGTAGTATAACTATAAAGAGAAAGAGTAGGGTAATTATTTTATATACAGGAGGTGGAAGTTCTTAGTTTTAGGGTGTAGGAGTTTAGCATTTATAGATAGTGGTTAAAATTTAAGGTTTATAGGTCAAAATCTAAAATATCACCATATTACCCTAAAAATTAAATCCTACATCTAAACACATACTCTTAAACTCCCTAAACTTTAAACTAGAATCTTAAACCCTAAAACTAAGTCTATTGTGAAAAGTTTTAGTTTCCACCGCTAGTGTATTGAATATAAATCCTAAAGACTATAGAAGAAGAACTAACAATCAGTTGGTCTAGTGAGATAAGACACTAGATCCCTTAAATAAGGTTTGAAGTTCGAGTCATGGTGTCATGAATAAAGAAAATTGGGTTATTCTTCTCTCATATTGAGCGTCTATAGTATTTGATCCGAATTAATCATCTTCTAGAGTAGGGGTGTTCAACCGGTCGATTTGGTTAACCGACCGAACTGAACTACCTACAATTCATTAACATATTTTTTTCCTTTTAACCGTTAACTGAACTAAAATTTGTTCGAAAATTTTTAACCGAACAGAAAAAGTTTGGTTAATTCAGCTGGTTTTCGAATTAACCAATTTTGGATAAATTACAAAAATGATCATTGTACACTATAAATTAGTGATAAATATTGAAAAGTTTAATGACTTTTTTGTAATAATTCGATAATTTTATGATCATTTTGTGCTAATTTGATTATGTTTAATGATCATTTTACAATATACAAAAAAATTAAAGATCATTTTATAATTTTTAAAAATTTAATGACCAAAAATAAATATACGTGATACATATATAATATTTAATATATAGTAACTTCGGTTAATTCGGTTCAAAATCGGTTAATTAATCGATAAACGAAGCTTGAAAAAAATCATTAATTGTTAACCGACCGAACCTAAAATTAACCAACCAAACCGAACTTTAAACACCCATATTCTAGAGGCTGACTTATTGTGTTATGATAGGTAGAGGGCAATAAATCAGTTGGTATAATGAAATGAGACACTAAATTTTTTAAGTAAGATCATAAGTACGAATCTTGATGTTACCAACGAAACAAATTAAATTAAAAATATTATTCTCAAAATAAAACTCTACAATTCTCAATCTAAATTAATTGGCTAATAAATTAAATACGGACAATTAAAAAAAAAGGGTAAAGTACACAAATGGTCACTGAATTTTGGTAGAAAAAACAAAATGGTAACCAAACTTTCAAAAATCACAAAATGGCAATTAAACTTTATGTTTTATAACAAAATAGTAACTAGACGTTAAATGCCGTTAAGTGACTGTTATAAAATTTGGTATAATAACACATTTAGTCCTTTATATTTATACATTCAATCAATTTAGTCCTAATTCGAAACAATTCACTAAATTTAGCCCTCGTTATTTACGCATTCTTTCAATTTGGTCCTTAAAGCAAAATTCCAAAGTATGGTAACATGATAAATAATTACAATTAAATTTTTATAGGAACTCGAAAACTCGACTCGATTCGAATCGAAAAAAATTCAAATAAAGTTTGAGCTGTAAAATATGATGCGCCAACTCGAATAACTCGAAATTTTTTGACTCGACTCGATCGAACGCTCATCTCTATCTTAAGATATGACACGTCAACTCGAATAACTTGAAATATTCGAATATTTTAAATCATTTTTTCACTTTAAATCGAATATTTTTTGAAATAGAATATTTAATATTTTCATATTTAAATCACATCGAATCTTTAATAACTACTATAAATATTCAATTTAATTTAAAAATATTCTATTTAAAAGAAAAAATGATTTAAAATATTCGAATATTTAATAACTATTTTAAATATTTTTCTTTTAAATATTCGAATATTTAATAACTACTTTAAATATTTATTAAAGATTCGAATATTTTAAATCAATTTTTTTTCTTGTAAATCGAATATTTTTAATTTAAATCGAATATTTAAAGTAGTTATTAAATATTCTATGTGATTTAAAAGAAAAAATTGATTTAAAACATTCGAATATTTCGAGTTATTCGAGTTGACGCGTCATATCTTAAGATAGAGGTGAGCATTCGATCGAGTCGAGTCAAAAAATTTCGAGTTATTCGAGTTGACACATCATATTTTACAACTCAAACTTTATTTGAAATTTTTTCGATTTCAGTCGAGTTTTTGAGTTCCTATAAAAATTTAATTAAATATATAAATATTTTAAATCAAATTTTTTCTTTTAAATCGAATATTTTTAAATTAAATCGAATATTTAAAGTAGTTATTAAATATTCGATGTGATTTAAATATAAAAATATTAAATATTTTATTTAAATAATATTAGAGTTAAAAGAAAAAATGATTTATTTGAAATTTTTTCGATTCGATTGAAGTCGAGTCGAGTTTTCGATTTCCTATAAAAATTTAATTAAATATTCGGATATTTTAAATCAATTTTTTTCTTTTAAATCGAATATTTAAAGTTGTTATTAAATAATTGATGTGATTTAAATATGAAAATATTAAATATTCTATTTTAAAAAATATTCGATTTAAAAGGAAAATGATTTAAAATATTCTAATATTTTGAGTTATTCGAGTTGACGCGCCATATCTTAAGATAGAGATGAGCATTCGATCGAGTCGAGTCAAAAAATTTCGAGTTATTCGAGTTGACGCGTCATATTTTACAACTCAAACTTTATTTGAAATTTTTTTGATACGAGTTGAGTTTTCGAGCTCTTATACAAATTTAATTGTAATTATTTATTATGTTACTATACTTTGAAATTTTGCTTTAAGGGCCAAATTGAAAGAATGCATAAATTACGAGGGCTAAATTTAGTGAATTGGTTCGAATTAGGGTTAAATTGATTGAATGTATAAATATGGAGGACTAAATGTGTTATTATACTAAATTTTATAACAGCCACTTAACGACATTTAACGTCTAGTTACCATTTTGTTATAAAACAGAAAGTTTAATTGCCATTTTGTGATTTTTGAAAGTTTGGTTACAATTTTATTTTTTTTACCAAAGTTCAGTGACCGTCTGTGTACTTTACCCTAAAAAAAACACTCATAAGCTCAGATGAGACTGGGGCTCAAGCCTAACCCATCCAAGTCTAGCCCATAAATATCCTTAGATAATTCATAGTCGGGTACCCGACCCAAATACTTGTTCATGGCCCATCGAGATATTACTATTGGGACCCAATCTAGCATTCCAATTAGACAAGGCCACGTGTACACCCTGAAACGTGTAGACGTGCAACCGACCAAAGCACAGCTGTTTCTGCTCCAGTATTACTTCAATTCAGTTTCTCTCTCGTCTTCAACATTTCAACTGAATCCAATTCTGCAAAAAAATATCTCCAGGTTCTTTTTCTTTATCGAATCAATACCTTATACCCATATTTTTTATCTTTTATTTCTTGCTTAATTCATCGGAACTCTCCATTTTCTCTTGATTTTTCAGTTTCAAGAGCAGTAAAGTTCCATGTATTGATCTCCCTATCTTTTTTTGATAGATCTGATCAAAATTAACACTTTTTGATATGATCAGTTGTGCTTTTTATATGATAGTTGAAATGGGTTTTTGAGTTTTGAGTAAAAAGGTTAAAACTTTAGTGATTTTGAGATCATAAAACTGGCTGGCTTTTTTTTCTTCTTTTATTGGATCTTAATGTAGTTAAATTAAGTATTGAAGATTTTAATTTGGTTTTTGCAGTGAAGAAGAAAGGAAAGAGTTGAAAGCTTTTTGGAGCAATGGAAGGATCAGTTTTTACACCATCATTGGAAGGAATGAAGCATATCAAATCCCCAGAAGGGGAAATGCTCGCTAAGCCCTTTTTGGAAGTCTGCAAGTTGATTTTGCCAGTTATAGGTTTGTTTTTATTATGCATTTGCTTATCTCCAAGGCTTTCTGATTGTGGGTTAAGTTTCTTATGTTAAACTTTTTAGATTAGTTAACTTTTAGCATCTATTTTGAGTTAAAAATCTTACTCTTTGATGATAAACCATATGGTAATAGACCAATGTTAGATAGTTTTAGCTGCCAATCTTTTGGTACGATTGTCTGTGACTGCATTTCAAACTAGATCTGATCAGTGTGTGTGTGCATGTGTGTGATAGATAATGAACGGCCAGCATATTCGGATGAAGGCTTATAGTTCACATTGCTTTACTGGGTTTCTTTCTCGATTGACTTGATTTACAGGGAAAAAATAATAAACTCTCCATGTTACTTTGACAGAAAAGTTCGGATCTGCTATGACTCTTGTAAAGAGTGATGTCGGTGGTAACATATCGGTAAGATATTTATTCTCGAGTAACTTTTCAAGTATGCTACTGATGACATGTATTTATTTTTCCGTGTCCAAGCGCATTTCTTGTGTTAATTTCCTAAAACAACTGTGTATGGGATATCTAGGCGGTCATTGTAGCTGTTTCCCCTTTTCTGTCCTTTAAGCTTGAAGGCTTTTTAACAGTTTGTCTAATGAAACAAATATTATTTTTCCAAAAAGTATTACTTTCAAACTCTTAAATAATTGTGTTTTGTTGATTCTTTTTTTCAGAGGTTGGAAAAAAAATACGAAACTGATCCCACTAAATACAAATACTTGTACAATATGGTGAAAGAAGAGGTTGAATGTAAAACCGCAACAGGTTCATCTAGCTGTACCAATGGTCTTCTTTGGTTGACACGGTACATAACATTGACAATTGCAGAAATCTCTCTTTGATATGTTCCGTTGCCTTCTGTTTAGCAAATTGTAATTTACATTTTGATGATTTTCAGAGCGATGGATTTCCTCGTAGAATTGTTCCGCAACTTGCTTTCACATCAAGATTGGACTATGACGGAATGTTGCACCGACTCCTATGGCAAAACCCTGAAGAAGTTTCATGGCTGGCTTGCTAGTTCCAGTTTCACAGTAAATATTTTGTTCACGCTTGATCAAGTTTCTTTTTGATGATATATTTCTTTCCTGATAATTAACCTATGATTTGCAGATGTTCGATAATAATCGATGCTTAATGTTTTCATTCGGATTTGGGATTTTCTGGATAGCTGAGTATCGAGTTACTTGTGCTACATCACCTAGTGAATTGTTTTGATTACAGGTTGCAATGAAGCTGGCTCCGGATAGGAAGAAGTTCATGGATGTGATATCTGGCTCAGGGGATGTTAATGCTGACATGGAGAAATTTTGCTCGACTTTCCCTCAATTTCTCGAGGAGAATCACAAATTTCTGGTAAGAACGGCCCTAAGAGATCAATGTTTGCTATGCTGCCATTCTATGCATGCAGCAGCTATCTGTTTTTTCCGATCAGTGGTACCTTGATCTCAAGAATGATTTCAGGACTAAAGTTTTGAGACCATGGAAAGGTGGAAGGGAGAAACTTTTTTAGTAGCAAATATAACTTGAACAATCATATCTTTTGGTACCACTTGCGTTTGCAAGGAAAAACCGAAAACAGTAATTAGAAAAAAAGAACCTGAAAATATCAAATACGAAAGCATTGACATTTGACAATGGCTTTGAAATGATAGAAGTATGTAGATAGAAAACCGAAAACAGTAATTAGAAAAAAAAAGAACCCGAAAATGTCAAATACGAAAGCATTGACATTTGACAATGGCTTTGAAATGATAGAAGTATGTAGATAGTGGTTCTTTTTCATATCGAATTTATTATATAAGTATTTTGTTGCCTACTGAAACAATTTAGTGTGGTGAAAATCAACTAACCAAATTATATTCTGTTTATGCAGGCGAGTTTCGGTTTGGATGATTTGAAAGCTTGATGATGGATTAAGTTTAATGAGTCGAGAGATGGCCTTTATTTTACTCGTATGTTGGTCTGAATTTCCAGTGGTCCTGCTTTTGTCTAAACCGTGAAAATAATGAACGACTTTAAACACACACTGTTAATTACCCTTACTTTTACCATCTTTCAATGAAATAGTGCTCATTTAGTTATATTTGGTTACTCAAGTGATGTCTTTGAATGGTTTGTTTATTGATTTCAACTTGTATGTTTTTCTTTAACATCAACTTTAGGAAGCTATTGTAATACAATATATATATATATATATATATATATATATATATATATATATATAATTTAATTGGATAAAAAGAGAGAGATCAAGTTCAAATAATTTAATGGCTTCTTAATACAAAAAGACAATGGAAATCGAGTTTAAATCCATAACCATAGAAGACGCACTAAATGATATTATACATATTGATATTTATACACACTTCATGAGATTCAACTTCAATTCCTTTTTCAACTGAACAAAAAGGAGCAAATATTATCTTCATCGTCTTCTTCGAGCAGTGATAAAGGGAGTGGTACTGAGATGAGGTGATAAATCATCACCTTGGTTCGACATGCGAGTGCTTGCGATTAGAGGAAGCTTGTTTTCCAGTGGAGTTAATGGTAATGGAGTCAATTGTAGTGGACTCAATGGGAGATGATTTGTTATCTGCAGACCCTTTGCTGGCCTTAAGCAAGCCAGATAACCATTGTTGCATATTGGCAGTTTATTAGCCTTAACAATAGATTCATTCTCTTTCGGCACGGTCGCCCCGGTCGGATCCTGCACATGCCAAAGTATAAGTATGTACTTTCGAAGTTCAAAGACAGTATTGCAAATTGAGTTCTAACAATAACTTACCCCAAGCACTAGAAAAGTGAAAGCTTGATTATCTACATCGAGATAGATATTGATCAACTTCCGGAGATCCATGAGTGTCGCATCCTTTGCAACCTTTAGTGCTGTGATGAACTTTCCAGGATTTTCCTGAGATGATTCCCATTTCACATACACATCAATTTGATCACCGGTACGTTCATCAGAAGGGATTTGGTTCTCCTTCAAGGATTCTGCCATTAAAGCAGCTGAGGTTTCAGTAATGGCTACTTTTGCAGGTGTTGGAGTTGTGAATTGTTGAGAAAGCTCTCTTTGGTTCCCACATAGGGTGAAGATGTTTTGAATTCTTAATAGTCTCGAAGTATCAGAATCCGGCTGTTTAGGTGTTGATCTGAAAATTTTCTCATTCGAGCATATCCTCTTTTCCTCTATTATCACTTTCTCCACTTCTTCATCCTCCTCTTCTATTTCTTCTTCCTCATATACAGTGGTGAGGCCTAGTCTTGCACCAAACTGTGGGGAAAAACCATCATGATTTGCAGCCCGAGGATAATTTTGATTGGTTTCGGACTGATTCACAACTTTATCCGCAGGTTTCACATCTGGTTCAGGATCATTCATGTCCAGCTCCATCGACATTACCATCCCGGGAACCTCATCACCATAAATCCCAACTAGCCTTTTGGCAAAGCTGCTTCCATCCATCTCATTTGATGATTCAATCTCCTCACGGTTACCATCCCTCGAACTGCATAACTCAAACTCAATTTCTTGCAACCGCTTTCTAAGCATCTCGATTTCTTCTTGCTGTTGCAGGATCCTTTCCTCCATTCTTCTCCTTTCCATTTCAAGGAATTCCTCTGCCATGCGCTTGCATTCATCTAGTTTCTTCTCCAACTCGAGTTTTAACATCTGTGTTTGCTCATTCACCTTCATGTTGATTTCATCTTCAGTTGCACCAGAACCTGAACTCTTCACTTCCAGAAGTGATCGTAGTGCCGCCACTTCTTCTTCTTTCTTTACAAGTGCTTTACGTGCCTCTTCTTTCTCTTTCTCTCTCTGCTTGCTCTCCATCTGCAATTTATTTATGAACTGATCCATTGCTGCCAGCCTAGATCCCAAATTAACAGCCGATGAAGAATCTTCATTTTTATCCTTCAATGGTGTATGAGGACCCCTCACAATACACTTTGCTTTTGCACCATATTCAAGTGTGCAAATTGTCTTATGTATCTCTCTAGGATCAGGACTGGCACAAAGTATCATCAAAATCTTTGATTGATCATCGTCAAATGAATCCTGGGGAAACCAAAAAAGGAAAAGAACTTTGTGAACCTATGTAACTCAGACTTGGGAGTGCCGAACACGAAAATGACCATGAATGACAACAATGGGAATGGAACTTTACCTGGAGCAACATTGTCAATTTACTATCTCTGAAAGGCACATGAGAATCTCCATTAGCAATGGACTCAACAACTCTTTTCAGTGCTATGTTTCCCTGGTTTATCTTCGCAGTCTGCCATTTTTTCAGCACATCCAAAGTAAATCACAAATCACAAAGTCAAGTTTAACAATTTAAACTAGCTTAACATCAAGCACTTGAGTTACATTTTACCTGCATTTTTGCCTCGAATCCGACTTGACCTGCTTGATCAATATTTTCAGAACCTGCCATGTCCACAAGCATTAGCCTTCCTCCAACTGTTGGAACATCAAGAATTATCTGTGAAGTTTGGAACAAAATGTTAAATTTTTTATTTTTGATCATCAACAGAACTTAATAATAACAAAAAAGATATAGAAAAATTCGATACCATGCAGTGACTTCTAGAACTTCTCTCATTGCAGAGAGTGCTTTTGACAATTCTTCTCTTCTCTACTTTCTGAATCTCTTTCGAAATCTTTCCAGCTTCACTTCCTGATATGAAAGTAGCATTCTTAGCTTTCTTTCCCATTACTTCTAGTTTCACCTGCAAACACGGCGACAACATCGGGATATCTAAAAATCAAGACACCGGTGCAACATGACATGGAAATTAACAAAAATTGATTAAGTTGTGTGCCTGTGATCACAGATATGCTGATACTGTGAAACAATTAATGACAAAAACTAAGTTTAGCTCATAGCATCTCAATGGCATACGATATGTGTTCGACACAAGTATCAAATTAAATCGACTTAAATCATACATGAACAGTGAACACTGCTAAATGTTGTACTAAATCACCAATACAAACAACAAATTGAAAACTCAAACTCCAGACATAAATTAAGTTCAGCTCATAGCATCTCAATGGCATTGGATATGTGTTCGACACAAGTATCAATGCAAATCGACTTAAATCATACATGAACACTGCAAAATGTTGTACTAAATCACCAATAACAAACAACAAATTGAAAACAAAAACTTCAGTCATCAAGAAGAAACTTATAAAATGAAACTTACCTTAGATCCATTGCCTTTAGGCCATCCAAATCCAAAACCACCTCCACCATTACTCAACAAAAGATCGTAAATTTCCTCATTATAAATCTCCAAAACAGTAACTTGAACAAAAGTCCCAATTCCCAATCTTTCCCCTCCATTTTCATCTTCCTCAAGATCTCCCAGTATATCCTTCAACGACCTATAAACAATCCCGGGCTGCTTCGAACACCCAAACATCGTATGACTCTTCCCTGCACCAGTAGGCCCATACATCATAATCGTACACTTTGCTCCCATTTTCACCCCATTGATCCTAGACTGAACAAACTTCTTGTAAAAAGTATCGATATCCTCTTCCTCTGAAGAAGAAATCCCATCCAGGGTGAAATCTCGGTACCCGATATCGGCACGGACACGGAGAGTCTTGTTATCGGGGTTTATATGGAGATATGAGATTGGGTTTTTGTCTTTTTGCTCACCTGGGTAGTTCCTTATCCTGCCGATGACTTCCACCGGGTGTTCGATCGCCGGGTTGTTGTTGTTGTTTCTCGTCGAATTGAAATTCAGACGGTGCTTGGATTGAGGTGTTCTGATTTGGGTTTGGGTTTGTTTGGAAGAAGAAGATGGCGTTGGAGCCATTTTTGTTTTCTGGGTTTTACTGTGTTGTGATTTTTTTGGTTCGTCAAGAAGATAAAGAAGAAATAAATGAAATGAAATTTCGAAAAAGAAATTATTGTAGCCGTTACAGTCAACGGCTATTTTCTTTTAAGAATTTGAGTTTAAAAAACCCGACCGTTGACAAATCCATGCCTTGATGAGTGATGGGTTATCTTTTTATTTCGGTAAACCAATGGTCACTTTGATGATTAAAGTTCCGGTAAATTTTTATTTTGGTCATTAAAGTTATTGACAAATTATAAATTAACCACTTACATTTTATTAGTTGGACACTTTTAAAAAATTATCTAACATTCAATTTAACCCCTATTATAGTTAAAACGTCAATTTAACATTAACAAAAAAATTAAACCCTGATTTATATAAAAAAAATCATATTCTTCAGCTAATCTATCATCAACAAATAAATATAAAAAATTTGATTTAGTCTAAAAATTGGATTGTGAACTGAGATGGTCTGACATTTCATTTTTTTAAAAAAATTCTCAACAAATTTTTATAGCTTATGATATGTAGACCGGGTAAACTTGACCCGAGACTTGAAACTCGAACCAAATTACCTAAATCGAGACTCGATTTTGACCCGAACATGATGATCCGAAATTGACCCAAAACCCGAAATAAACCGAACTGAATCGAAATTTTTTGTTGAATCGAAATGGACCCAAATCGAATGCTACCCGAACCGAAAGTTGAACCGAATATCAACTCGATTTTAACCCGAAAATTAAGGTAAAATAAATGAATAATTTATTTTTAATATTATCTATTTTTAACAATATAATAAATAATAAAATAAAGTATGTTTTATTATTTTTTGTACTATACCATGGAAGAGACCGTTGCTCTTGTGAAAGGTGTGGTATAATAACATTTTATGTCATTTTACGTTTAAATATTAATTAAATGTGAAATTTCAATTAAATTAATCTAAATTAAAACTCAATTAAATTAAGAAAAAGAGAAAAACAATTAGTAAAAATAGAGAGAGAAAATACAAAATTTTGGAGGGAAATAAGCCATTAATTTTATTAAGCTAGATTGAAAAAAAAGACAATTGGTAAAAATAGAGAGGGAAAAGGCAAAATTTTGGAGGGAAAGAAGCCACCAATTATTTAAGGTAGAGATTAATTACTTTTTAGGTCATGTTGCATTTAAAATGTTACATTTTAGTACTAATATTCAACTTTAAGTTTTAGTTTAATTTAATTTAGTCACAAGTATCCCCACGGTTTAGACTTCAGATATAAAAATTCCCTCCCCGTAGTGATTTTAGTCTCTAAAAATTTACTTTTAGTCAAAATTAACTAATCTTTGTAATTTAGTCTATTAATTTAATATAATGATATTTTTGTTCATTTTAATTTCTAAGATTTAATTTTTAGCCAAAATTGACCTCTATTTATTTATATGGTATAATTATAAAATTGGTCATTGGACTCTCAAATTTCTCCACTTCCAAATTGTCAATTTATTCCACAATTTCAGTTTTATGCTATATTTTATGGTGAAATTATAAAATTGGTCACCACGCTCTCAAATTTCTCTACTTTCAAATTGTCAAGATGGTCTCTAATTCCAGTTTTAGCTATATTTTATGGTAAGATTGTAAAAATTGTCTCTAATTTCAGTTTATGGTTTATGGTTTAGGCCTTAGTGTTAATGGTTTAGGGTTATTGATTTTAGATTAATTTTTATGGCTTAAAGGTTAACAATTTAAGTTTTTAGGGCTTAGTGTTAATGATTTAGGGTTTATGGTTTAGTTTAAGGTTATTGGTTCATGAGATTATTTTCTATGGCTTAAGGTTTATTGTTTAAGATTTATGACTTAAGATTAAAATATTGGGAGAGAAAAATAGTACATTAAACTTCTAAATTTAAAAATTAGTAGGGACAAAAGTTTTAGAATTATTTTAATTATGTCCATAATTTATGCTTCTAGATTTTAGTTAGCTCAATTAGATCCTAAGTTTAATAAATTACTCCCTCTGTCCCACTAAAACTGTCACATGTTGACTTTTTTTGGGTCAAACTTTTTAAACTTTGACCTCTTATAATTTAAAATTTATTATTGATAAAAATATGAAAAAAAATATATTTTAAAAACCTTGAATCAACTAGTTTTTAAATATATTTTTTATAATTTTTAATTAATTAAACTATTTAAATAAATTATAGTCAAAGTTGAAAAAATTTGACCAGAAAAATGTCAACATGTGACAGTTTTAGTGGGACGGAAGGAGTAATTCATTTCAGACATTATTATTATTATTATTATTATTATTATTATTGTTGTTGTTGTTGTTGTTGTTGTTGTTGTTGTTGTTGTTGTTGTTGTTGTTGTTATTGCATATAATAAACTTTGATTTAATATAATTGTACACAAAATTTCATATGGATAATGAAGCTTTGATTTAAATATTTAATTAAATTTAAATGCATAGATTAACAAGTTAAATCAGAATTAATCTCATACACCAATAACTCTAAACTAAACCATAAATACTAAACCTCAAATCCTAAACCCAACTCAAACTGAGTTGACCCGAAAATTCAAATGTTGATCTGACCCGAAATCGACCCGATTTTGACCCGACCCGAAAATAATCGATCCGATTTTGACCCGATACAATACTCGAACCGAATCTGATTCATCACAGACCTGAATTAAACCCGAACCCGAACTCGACCCGATTCTAGATAGACTCGAAACGACCCGAACCGAAACGACTTGAACCGAACCCGAACCGAACGACCCGATTACCACCTCTAATATGTTTGAGCTCTGATAAGTTGTTTTTTCTTACTTGTTTCAAATAACTAAAGCTATATTAAATCATGGAATATGTACATCAGCTGATCAAATCCAAACGCTCTGATTAGCTTTTCTTCTGATTTTGCTATTTAAAACAACTTTTCTTTAAACGTCTTTTTTTTTTGCGACAACAGAAGTGACATGTAAATGTACAAATGAGTTTCACTGGTATTTTAAAAGAATTTTGAGTCATTTAAAAATTAAGGTAATGTTTTTGTATAAGGAGAATTCATGATAATAATATCCAAAACCACTGAAAAATGATCTGATAATCATTCATAGTGAGGCAATGTCCTTTTTAAACTCGAATGAACCAGAAGATTCTAATCTTTCAAAACTTTTTTTTTTGTCTTTTAAACAAATTTCACCCGATTAATAAAAAAATATTTTTAAAGGTATCATGTCTAAATATTTAAATTTGAATATATAGTTTTTAAAATTCAAAACCATACATGTTTAACAAAATAACAATTTTGGAGGTTGTGAGTGTGTTAATCTTTCGTTACACGTAACATACTGCCGAACTTATTTTTTACTTCGACGTAAGTAAAAAATAGTTATTGTATAAACTTTTTTAATATGCTTGTGTGATTACAAGGTAGTATATGTTCAGTTTCTCTTAACTCTTTAATAAAGCACACACACCGTGCACACAAAGTGCTTAAACCTGGGTCACATGGATGAAATACATCATCTTTTACTACTGGGACCACTCCACAAGTTCGGTTATTGTATAAATTTAAATTGATAATAAAATTTAATCGAAATAGAATGGAAATTTTGATAGTCCAGTCACACCAAAATAAAATAAATGACAACTCTCTTATTTTTTTTAAAAAGTCGACTGGCCAAATCCAAATAAAAGGCCTTTAATTTTTTTTGAATATGCTAGTGTGATTACAAGATAGTATATGTTCAATTTTCTTAGCCTTTAATAAGGCACACACACCGTGTACATATAGTGCTTGAACCCGAGTCACTTGGATGAAATACACCATTCTTTACTCCATAGGTTCATATAATTAATAAAGCCCTTAATTAGTTACTCATTTATATGTATAATTAATAAGGCCCTTAATTATTTTTTTGTCACATGCTAGTTTGACTCAATTATATTCCTATAAAATTATTCAAATGTAATGTATTTGGTTAATTTGAATTCAATTAGTTACTCAATGCTTAAGTCACTTTTTCAATCCTAATTTTTTCTCTCTAATAACCATGCGTCACTGGCAAGTTTCTTTAATATTTTGCGTTAGCCGGGAGATCGACAATCACTTAGATATTAGTTGTCGATCGTCGATATTTATTATTTTCTTGTTTTGCTCTTGTTTTTTTATTTTTAATAAGAATCTACGCCTTTATGACACACGTTTTATCTGTCCTTATGACACACATTTTCTTCTGTCCTTGTGACATATTTTCTTTATTTTTGTGGTTTGTTCCACATGTCCTTATGGCATGATTCAGCATACCCTAACGGTCGATCGTTGCTCACATAAAGATTTTAATCGGCCCTAGTTTCTGATTATGATTTTGTCGGTGGTCATGCAAAGTTAGATCCCCACTCGGTTGATGGTTGTTTGCCGATGTAATCAGTCATGAGTAGCGGAACATTCTGCTTGATAGTTCGGATCGTTCACCACTCCTTTTTCATTCGTTATGCGTCTTGATTGGATATAGACAAGGAGATTCAGGAAGCTTCTGAATTTTGATGGTAGGCTTATCTCCATAGAAGTTTTTCACTTTTCTTTGTTTTTGGGTTGTAAGAATTTTTGGTAGATTAGTCCCATTATTTTTCTTCCCGAGTGCGTTGTAATTGTGATATCTTCTATGGTTATAATAAAAATTTAGTGGCTATATTAAAAAAAAGTTACTCAATGCCTATTCAAAAAAAATAGTTACTTAGAACCCAACAAGTAGTCTTAGTAAAAAAGCGGATAATGTTCATCGTAAGAGACTCAGGTTTGATAGTATCAGCAAACTATAACCATGCAGACATCCAATCAGTAGATTACCTGCGAATGCACTAACAGGCCCCGATCGCGCGAATGGCCAATTATAGTCCATGACAAACTCAGCATGCGGACACTACCTCAAACCACGTGACGATGCATGTGATCCGCACCAACACCCGAGTTACAACAGACTCAACTGACTAAGACACATGTCCTCCTCAGCCGACATATGTCCTTACCTCATCCAGACTCCTATAAAAGTCATGCGATCATGCCCTCAGTTGACATGAAGAGGGGTAGACCAGACCCAAAAAACCATCGTCTAGAAGTGTTGCTCACTTATGTGATCAACAATTGGTGCGGTGAGCGTGGATCCTCCACTTTCTCAGTCTGATTCTTAGAAAACAACGAGGAATGACCTCGGGCAGAAGCATAAATGGAGGAATGGACGTAGGTAGAAAAAAAGTGTAGAACTAATGTTTTGATATAATAATTGAAAAATGTTTTGGACTAATTTGAAAAGAATTTAAAACATGTCTTTAAGTCCAAACAACTTGAAAATATGTTTGAGGTATTTAAAAAGGTTTTTTTTGGCAAAGTTTGGAATGTTTTAAAGTACTCAAAACTGACTTTTCAGCTCTACCGTACCGATACGGTATACCACATATCGATACCTTTTTTCTCTAGTTTTGATTCTACCAAAACCCGTACCGATACAAGCTTGCTCGTATTGATACAGAGAGGGGTCGTACCGATACACCTTTAAAGCGTACCGATATCCGTTTTAACAACCCCAACGGCTATTTCCCAACGGTCTTTTAAAGTGCAAACCGTACTGGTACGCTCCCTAGCGTATCGATACGCTTAGGCTGGCAAGAGCCCAACGGCTAGTTCTGAAGAAAGGCGTACCGATACGGGTCCCCGTGTACTGATATGATAGGCATCAAAACTCCAATTAATGTGGGAAATAAAGACCCTAACGGCTCCAAAACATCCCCAACGATCCTCAACGACTACAAACTCAATTAGGAGTATAAAAGGGACCTCCAAGCATCAAGAGAAGACTAATGCTTCAATTGTCAACAACACTATGATTAAGATTTTGTCTTAGATCTTAATTGTCCAATTTCTTGTATAGACAACACTAGTGAGCTAAACATTGTTAAATTTGCTCAAGTGTTTAGGTTTTGGGTGAGAGCTAAATAGTGCAAATAAATACCTATCAGAGGGATTTCAAGTTTGCTTAGAATTTTCTCTTGTAAAGAGAGTTTACTCAAGCTTTGGGTAGAAAGCTTTGCGGGTTGTAAAGGTTGCCTCCTTAGCCTAGAAAATGGGACGAAATTCTTAGTGAATTTGGTTGAAATCCTTAGTGGGGAGCTAAGGTAGTGGATGTAGGTGCTTGTTAGAAGCCCAAACCACTATAAATCCTTGTGTCCAATTCCAATCTTTTAGCTTCCACTTTAACACCCAAATATCAAATCTTCTCCCAACATGACAAACACATCGATTGAAAGAAATCGAGTACCATAAAACTCAACAATTGGTATTAGAGCCTCGTATCCATCGAAGGACTAACATCCGGAAGTAAAGATCATTTGCTCGAAGTCCACCGTTCAAGAAAATGGCAAGATTTGAAGAAGCCCACTCTATCTCGTGTCCTCCACTCTTCGAAAGAGAAGCATACTTCCAATGGGAAAATATCATGAAATTATTCATCAAGTCTCAAGACTATGAGGTTTGAGACATCATTGAAGATGGGTATTTGGAAGCTCCAAAGAAGAAGAAAAAGCAAAGGAGTGCCAACGACACGAAGGCAAAACTAAGCACCAAGGCGATGCACATTCTCTATTGTGGCCTTAACGAAGAAGTTTCCAAGAAGATCTCCACATGAAAGAGTGCCAAAGAATTACAAGAGAAACTTGAGAAGCTTTATGGCAACAAGAAGGGAAAAAAGAAAGACGATGATCAATCATGTACAAACCTTCTCTCCAATCCAAAAGTGGATGGTGTTTTGGCTCTTGATGAGCCTAAGGTATCTTCAAACTCAAGTGAGCTTTACTCTTACTCTTTCGATGAGTTGCAAGATGCTTTCGATGAATTATTTTTAGAATTTGAGACATTGGATTCCAAATTTAAGAAAATGATTTCAAAACTTGAATTTGTAGAAATATGTTTTGATATAATAATTGAAAAATGTTTTGGACTAAGTTCAAAAGAATTCAAAACTATTTCTAAAGTCCAAACCACTTGAAACTATGTTTAGGGGATATTTTAAGAGGTTTTTACATATTTTCAAAGCCAATTTAAACAAAACCATCCAGGTGTTTCGAAACACCCCTAGGTGTTTCGATACGGGGCCTTACAGTGTCAGAACATTTCAAAATGGGTTTCGAAACGGGTCTTTTCTGGATGAGGATTTTGCCAAGCGTTTCGATACGACTATTTCCCAACTAACATTTAAATGCAGATCGTTTTGATACAGGGCTACGCGTTTCGATACAGCCAACATCGTTTCGATACGGGTGTTGCATCAGACTACAACGGCTCTTTCTACTTGAAGAGTGTTTCGATACAGAGAGCTGCAGAACCGCATTTATGGTGGGAAATTAGGTCTCCAACGGCTCCAATTTAACCCCAACGGCTACAAACTCATTAAGAAGTATAAAAGGGACCTCCAAGCATCTAGTAATGGTTAATGCTTCAATTGTCAACAACAAATGATCGAGAAATTTTCATTTTACTAAATTGTCATTTCTTTGTATAGACAAGTGAGCCAAAATTGTTAGATTAACTCAAGTGTTTTAGGTTTTGGGTGAGAGCTAAATTGTGCAAACAAATACCTATTAGAGGGATTTGAGTTTGCTTATCTTTTCTCTTGTAAAGAGGGTTTGATCAAGGCTTTGGGTAGAGAAAGCTTGATTGGTGTATAAGGGTTTCCTCCTAAGCCTAGAAAAGGAGACAAATCAATAGCGGATTGATTGGAAATCCTTAGTGGGAAGCTAAGGTAGTGGATGTAGACCTTGGTTAGAAGGTTGAACCGCTATAAATCATTGTGTCCTTAATCTTTTTAGCTTTCACACCACTTACACCCAAAATTCCACTTCTCCACCACTTGGCAAGCAAAAACGGTTGAAGGAATTGAGCACTGAAAATCTCAACAATTGGTATCAGAGCTTGGCTCAATTGAAGAGGATTAACATCCTATTGAGAAGACCAGACAAGCTCGATCATCATTTCAAACAACTGGCTCAATGGCGCAATCCATCGACAAACCGCCCTTCTTCGACGGAACTCACTATGCCTATTGGAAGACAAAGATGAAGTTCTTCATTAAGTCAAGAGACTACAAGCTATGGGACATAGTAGAAGATGGTTCGTTCGTGCCTCAACGAAGCAAAGCGGAATGGAGTGCCGAAGATCACAAGAAGATGGAGCTTAATTGCAAAGCCTTGCACATCCTCTTTTTTGCTGTTAGCCCAACCATCTATGAGAAGATGTCTTCTTGTGAGAGTGCCAAGGAGGTATAGGACAATCTTGAAGTCACGTACGAAGGAACCGATGAAGTAAAATAGACCAAGATCGGCCTTCTCAATCTAGCGTATGAGAACTTCAAGATGGATCCAGAAGAGAACATCGAGAAGATGTTTGATAGGTTCTCCACTATCACCAATGGTCTCAAAGGCTATGGAGAAACCATATCGGAAGAGAATCTTGTCTGAAAGCTCATCTACTCACTTCCCGAGTCATGGGACTCAAAGAGGACCGCCATCATCGAAGCTAAGAATTTGAAGACCTTGAAGCTTGATGAACTCATGGGGTCACTTCTTACTCATCAAATAATGAAGAAAAACAAAGAAGATGAGAAGAAGTTGTAAGAAATTAGAGCTATGGGGGAGAAGAAGCTCAAAGGGCTTGACATCAACACAAATGCCATTGCTCTCAAATACTCCACTTGCCACCATGTAGATTCAAGTGAAGAGGATGATGATGAAGAAGAGATAGTTCATCTCTTCAAGAAGTGTGCCCCGTTCATGAAGAAAGCCTTGAGAGAGCTTGAACGAGAATCCATGAAAAAGAAGAGGGCAAGCACTTCAAGCCATAAGAAGAAGGCATATGTGGCTACTTGGAGTGATGAGGACTCCACCGACGATGAACAAGCCAACCTTTGCCTTATGGCCATCGAAGAAGATTCAAGGATAACTTCTAATTCATCTACTTCATGTTCTTACTCTTTTGATGAATTACAAGATGCCTATGGCGATTTGGTTTTAGAGTTTAAAAATCACATTTTGAAAAACAATAAAATGATTTCAAAGTTGAAAATTCAAAATGATTTGATTTCTAAAACCAAACTTGATGCAAAACTCGAAGAGTTTGAACAAAAATGTTTTGATTTACAAAATTTGCTTCATAAAGTTCAAGAAGAAAAAGATTTGATTTCCAAAGAGCTTGAAAAGAAAAATTATTTTTGAAAATCAAACTTTTATATATGACAATCTAGTGCCCATAGATTTGTAAACGGTAAATGTTTTAGAAGTATTTGGGTCTCAAAAGGACTAACCACTTCAACTAAAAAGGATGTAATTGAAAAATTGATTCCTAAGGGGACTAAATTTTGTGCTACTAACGTCTATGGATCCAAAGCAATTTGGATACCAAAAATTACTTGATTGTCTTTTGCTAGGTGTGATGGAGAGTGATCAACAAGTCAAACATTGAGGGGGAGCTCCATGCACACAAAGGAAGAACACTTGAAGAAGGAAGGCTTCACATCCTCCCTTGGATTCAAATGTGGTAAAATCTAGTTGTTTTTGCTTATTTGATTTATTTTTTTCAACTAGATGACCATATATGTTGAACTGATACTTTGATGATGCTTTAAGTAAGTGGGATCCATTTTAAAACCAAAATTCTAAATTTTTGTCATTTTTTTCAAACCTCCTAAGTTATTTTGAACTTAATATCTTTTGAATTCTTTTTGATATAACAAAAATGAGGGAGAAATGGTTTGAAAATTGAATTTTCAAATGCATAAGGGGGATCTCAAATTGATTTCAAAATTTTCATCTCTTATTCACAGTTTTAAACTTAAGGGGGGAGAATCCCAAACAAATTTTCAAATTGGTTTTATTATATCAAAAAGGGGGAGATTGTAGAACTAATGTTTTGATATAATAATTGAAAAATGTTTTGGACTAAGTTAAAAAGAATTCAAAACTATTTCAAAAGTCCAAACAACTTGAAACTATGTTTAGGGGATATTTTAAGATGTTTTTACATGTTTTCAAAGCCAATTTAAACAAAACCATCCAGGTGTTTCGAAACTCCCCTAGGTGTTTCGATACGAGGTCTTACAATGTCAAAACGTTTCGAAACGGGTTTCAAAACGAGTCTTTTTCGGATGAGGATTTTGCCAAGCGTTTCGATACGGGCTATGCTGTTTCGATACGCCTACATGGCATCGATCGCAAAGATCATAAACCCCCAACGGTTATTTCCCAAATAACATTTAAATGCAAATCGTTTCGATATGGGGCTACGCGTTTCGGTACGGCCAACATCGTTTCGATACGGGTGCTGCATCAGACTACAACAGATCTTTCTACTTGAAGAGTGTTTCGAAATGGGTTCAAGCGTTTCGATACGGAGAGCTGCAAAACTGTATTTATGGTGGGAAATTAAGTCTTCAACGGCTCCAATTCAACCCCAACGGCTAGTAACGGCTACAAACTCATTAAGGAGTATAAAAGGGACCTCCAAGCATCTAGTAATGGTTAATGCTTCAATTGTCAACAACAAATGATCAAGAAAATGTCTTTGTACTAAATTGTCATTTCTTTGTATAGACAAACACTAGTGAGCCAAAATTGTTAGATTAGCTCAAGTGTTGTAGGTTTTGGGTGAGTGCTAAATTATGCAAACAAATACATATTAGAGGGATTTGAGTTTGCTTATTTTTTTCTCTTGTAAAGAGGATTTGATCAAGGCTTTGGGTAGAAAGCTTGATCGGTGTATAACGGTTTCCTTCTAAGACTAGAAAAGGGGACGAATCAATAGTGGATTGATTGGAAATCCTTAGTGGAAAGCTAAGGTAGTGGATGTAGACCTTGGTTAGAAGGTTGAACCACTATAAATCATTTTGTCCTTAATCTTTTTAGCTTCCACACAACTTACACCCAAAATTCCACTTCTCCACCACTTGGCAAGCAAGAACGGTTGAAGGAATTGAGTACCGAAAATCTCAACAGAATTTGAAAATAGTTTTCTTCTGAAAACAAAATTGGATTTTGAAAACCAAAATAAAATTTTAAAAAATGATTTAGAGTTTTCAAAAACAAATAAATATGTTTTAAAAAAGAAAATCTTGATTTGAAAGTTAAGCTTGAAAGCTTAACAAAAGAAAAAGAAATCATTTTTAATAATTCATCTTGTCACATAATGACAAAATGCTCACATTGCCATTATCATGGTTATTCCTTACATACTTGTCATATTAAGAAGAGAAAATCTTATAGGATTAGACAAGTATGGGTTCCCAAGGGAAATAAAGACATTGTGACTAACGTAAATGGACCCAAAGCAATTTGGATACCAAAAATCAAGTGAATGTCTTTTGTAGGTGTGTTGGAGTAATGACAAGCAAAGCAAAAATCAAGAATGCTCAAATCATACATGAGAAGAAGATTAGGTAACCTCTAAGCTTAATGCTTTCATTTTATACATTTGGTTATCTAATTTTTGTTTAAAGTGTTGGATTATTTGTTAAGCCTAACATGATGCAATGAGTAAGGGGGAGCCACTTTTAAAACCAAACATTTTAATTGTTTCAAAATTTAAATCTCCATTGTTATTTTGAACTTAAAGTATTTTAAATTCTTTTTGATATAACAAAAAGGGGGAGAGATTGGTTTGAAAAATTGTGTTTTTCAAATGAATAAAGGGGCTTTAACTACTTTTCAATTTTTAATCTCTTATTCAAATTTTTAAACTTGAAGGGGAGAATCCCAAAAAAATTTTCAAGTTGGTTTTATTATATCAAAAAGGGGGAGATTGTAGAACTAATGTTTTGATATAATAATTGAAAAATGTTTTGGACTAATTTGAAAAGAATTTAAAACATGTCTTTAAGTCCAAACAACTTGAAAAAATGTTTGAGGTATTTAAAAAGGTTTTTGGTAAAGTTTGGAATGGTTTAAAGTACTCAAAACTGACCTTTCAACTCTACCGTACCGATACGGTAAACCCCTTAACGATACCTTTTTTCTCCAATTTTGATTCTACCAAAACCCGTACCGATACATGCTTGCTCGTATCGATACAGAGAGGGGTCGTACTGATATGCCTTTAAAGCGCACCGATCTTCGTTTTAACAACCCCCAACGGCTATTTCCCAACGGTCTTTTAAAGTGCATATCGTACCGATACGCTCCTTAGCGTATCGATACGCTTAGGCTGGCAAGAGCCTAACAACTAGTTCTAAAGAAGGGCGTACCGATACGGGTCCCCGTGTACCGATACGATAGGCACCAAAACTACAATTAATGTGGGAAATAAAGACCCTAACGGCTCCAAAACATCCCCAACGGTCCTCAACGGCTACAAACTCAATTAAGAGTATAAAAGGGACCTCCAAGCATCAAGAGAAGACTAATGCTTCAATTGTCAAAAACATTATGATTAAGATTTTGTCTTAGAGCTTAATTGTCCAATTTCTTTTATAGACAACACTAGTGAGCTAAACATTGTTAAATTTGCTCAAGTGTTTAAGTTTTGGGTGAGAGCTAAATAGTGCAAACAAATACCTATTAGAGGGATTTTAAGTTTGCTTAGAATTTTCTCTTGTAAAGAGGGTTTACTCAAGCTTTGGGTAGAAAGCTTTGAGAGTTGTAAAGGTTGCCTCCTTAGCCTAGAAAATGGGACGAAATTCTTAGTTAATTTGGTTGAAATCCTTAGTGGGGAGCTAAGGTAGTGGATGTAGGTGCTTGTTAGAAGCCCGAACCACTATAAATACTTGTGTCCAATTCCAATCTTTTAGCTTCCACTTTAACACCCAAAATCCAATCTTCTCCAAACTTGGCAAACACACCGATTGAAGGAAATCGAGCACCATAAAACCCAACAATTGGTATCAAAGCCTCGTCTCCATCGAAGGACTAACATCCGAGAGTAAAGATCATTTGCTCGATGTCCACCGTTCAAGAAAATGACAAGATTTGAAGAAGGCCGCTCTATCTCGTGTCCTCCACTCTTCGAAGGAGAAGCATACTTCCAACGGGCAAATATCATGAAATTCTTCATCAAGTCTCAAGACTATGAGGTTTGGGACATCATTGAAGATGGATATTTGGAAGCTCCAAAGAAGAAGAAAAAGCAAAGGAGTGCCAACGACACGAAGGCAAAGATAAACACATGGCGATGCACATTCTCTATTGTGGCCTTAACGAATAAGTTTCCAAGAAGATCTACATATGCAAGAGTGCCAAAGAATTATGGGAGAAACTTGAGAAGCTTTATGGCAACAAGAAGGGAGAAAAGAAAGACGATGATCAATCATGTGCAAACCTTTTCTCCAATCCAAAGGTGGATGCTTTTTTGGCTCTTGATGAGCCTAAGGTATCTTCTAACTCAAGTGAGCTTTATTCTTACTCTTTCGATGAGTTGCATGATGCTTTCGATGAATTATTTTTGGAATTTGAGACCATGGATTCCAAATTTAAGAAAATGATTTCAAAACTTGAATTTGAAAATGATTTTCTTCTGAAAACAAAATTGAATTTTGAAAACCAAAATAAAATTTTAAAAAGTGATTTAGAGTTTTCAAAAACAAATAAAGATGTTTTAGAAAAAGAAAATCTTGATTTGAAATTTAAGCTTGAAAGCTTAACAAAAGAAAAAGAAACCATTTTAATAATTCATCTTGTCACATAATGGCAAAATTCTCACATTGCCATTATCATGGTCATTTCTTACATACTTGTCCTATTAAGAAGATACAATCTTATAGGATTAGACAAGTATGGGTTCCCAAGGGAACTAAAGACATTGTGACTAACGTAAATGGATCCAAAGCAATTTGGATACCAAAAATCAAGTGAATGTCTTTTGTAGGTGTGTTGGAGCAATGACAATCAAGCAAAAATCAAGAATGCTCAAATCACACATGAGAAGAAGATTATGTCACCTCTAAGCTTAATGCTTTCATTTTATACATTTGGTTATCTAATTTTTGTTTAAAGTATTGGATTATTTGTTATGCCTAACATGATGCAATGAGTAAGGGGAGCCACTTTTAAAACCAAACATTTTAATTGTTTCAAAATATAAACCTCTATTGTTATTTTGAGCTTAAAGTTTTTTAAATTCTTTTTGATATAACAAAAAATGAGAGAGATTGGTTTGAAAAATTGTGTTTTTCAATTGAATAAGGGGGAGCTTTAACTACTTTTCAATTTTTAATCTTTTATTCGAAGTTTTAAACTTGAAGGGGAGAATCCCAAACAATTTTTCAAGTTGGTTTTATTATATCAAAAAGGGGGAGATTGTAGAACTAATGTTTTGATATAATAATTTAAAAATATTTTGGACTAATTTGAAAAGAATTTAGAACATGTCTTTAAGTCCAAACAACTTGAAAATATGTTTGAGGTATTTAAAAAGGTTTTTGGCAACGTTTGGAATGTTTTAAAGTACTCAAAATTGACTTTTCAGCTCTACCATACCGATACAGTATACCCCGTATCGATACCTTTTTTCTCCAGTTTTGATTCTGCCAAAATCCGTACCGATACGTGCTTGCTTGTATCAATACGAAGAGGGGTCGTACCGGTACGCCTTTAAAGCGTACTGATCTTCGTTTTAACAACCCCAACGGCTATTTACCAACGGTCTTTTAAAGTACATACCGTACCGATACGCTCCGTAGCGTATCGATACGCTTAGGTTGGCAAGAGCCCAACGGCTAGTTCTGAAGAAGGGCGTACTGATACTAGTCCCTGTGTACCGATACGATAGGCACTAAAAATACAATTAATGTGGGAAATAAAGACCCTAACGGCTCCAAAACATCCCCAATGGTCCTCAACGACTACAAACTCAATTAGGAGTATAAAAGGGACCTCCAAGCATCAAGAGAAGACTAATTCTTCAATTGTCAACAACACTATGATTAAGATTTTGTCTTAGAGCTTAATTGTCCAATTTCTTGTATAGACAACACTAGTGAGCTAAACATTGTTAAATTTGCTCAAGTGTTTAAGGTTTTGGGTGAGATCTAAATAGTGCAAACATACCTATTAGAGGGATTTCAAATCTGTTAGAATTTTCTCTTGTAAAGAGGCTTTTACTCAAGCTTTGGGTAGAAAGCTTTGAGGGTTGTAAAGGTTGCCTCCTTAGCCTAGAAAAGGGGACAAAATTTTTAGTGAATTTGGTTGAAATCCTTAGTGGGGAGCTAAGGTAGTGGATGTAGGTGCTTGTTAGAAGCCCGAACCACTATAAACCCTTGTGTCTAATTCCAATCTTTTAGCTTCCACTTTAACACCCAAATATCTAATCTTCTCCAAACTTGGCAAACACATCGGTTAAAGGAAATCGAGCACCATAAAACCTAACAAAAAGGAGTGAAAGATTGGAAAAGGAAACCTCATTCTTTCAAACCAGAAATAACCAACTAGCCAACATGCAGAATAGGATAGGAATCATGTAGGCACGGGATAAGCAGCTGGAATGACATGAAGGGGGTACATGCATGCAATAAAAAGTAATCATGGAGCCACAACCGTAATTTCTTTAAAATTTCAACTGAAAATGTATGAAATCTAGAGCATGTGAACCCTGATAGAGAAGAAAAAACCTATCATCTTGCAAGAACAAAGAAGAATCATGAAAATAAGAAAATAATTATGACGTCAGTCAAAAAGGGAAAATGACAGACTACAGAGAAGATAAAAGCCCACCAGCATATAGAAAAACGGGTGAGAGATGGCACTCGAACCCGACAAGAGCAGATGTGAAAGATACAAGAAGTTCAGATGAGAGATGTAAAAGTGATAGGGCCACAAGTAACATAGGGGGGAGTAAGGGAACACGAAGCAAGAAGTCTGGATGAGGGATGTAAGAAGCCCAAATAGTCTTTTTGCTGAAAGAGAAGAAGTAATCCCTGCTGATGAAATTCGAAGTTGTAAAACTTCGAGAAGGAGCTATTCCTCCATAGCCTCATTGGTGGCTGGAAGAAGGATTAAGGGTGTCATTTGATGCAAAGCTTTAGACCATTTAATAGCTAAGTACGGTAGCAAGAACACGAGAGAATGGCGACATGTCAACGAGATAATGTACCGAACATACAAAGGTACAACCCAACTTATACTGTTTAAAAAGGGCAAGCGTTCACTATCTATTTACCTTGCAAATTTGCAAATATCGAAAGTTTATGTTTATATATATATATAGTCTGTACACCAGAATATAAGTATAATTTGGGCTTCATAATTTTTCTTCCACAAGTATATCATCACAAAGGGGCAAGAATTCACCCCAAAAGAATAACAATACGTTACTAAATACAAAAATTACTTCAAACATTTACGCGAAAAATAGAAAAAAAATGAGGTAAACTACCAAGCCCCTCAAGAACAACAACGTTATGTAATTAACTATCACTCTAAGAAGAGTCAAATTACACTCACCGCAAATCTAGAAAGGCTAGACAGAATCACTCTCAAGTAAACTCGTGATGAGTAATATATTAAGAAATATAGTCAATTCTCGAAGTAAGGGTAGTCGTCTACTATTTATTTACTCTATGAACTTCCAAATGATAGATGTTAATATTTATTATCATCTTTAAGATAGACACAACCACAAAAACATATCACTCCCAAGTCAAGTGAGAAGCTATTGCCTTACTAAACTAAACATGCACAAAGAGAATCAAGTAGCCTTTCGCCTCGAGAGCACTCATTCCATTCCCAGTCAATGATATAAAATGCATAGACGCAAGTGAGAATTTAGACCAGTCCTATAAAAACATGAAATCTGGATCTTGCATCTTTCTAAACGACCCAAGGGCCATCGTCCGACAGGGTTGCTTATATAAGTGATCACCAACACCCATACCCTTCTCAAAGCGTTTTGCTAATGGGAAGGATTCTTATGTGACATTTCAAATTTAAGTGTTTTCCTCCTTGAACAACTCCCCCAAATTTACTAAACAGATGCAACAAAAAAGGACCGAGTCATCTAAATGATCATCATTTCCAAGCGAGAGCGCATAACATTTAAACGAAGCATAAATCTAGATGCGCAAGTATTTGAAAAATTTTCTTTAAGAAAATGATGATATCCAAATATATTAACACGCGAATAAGCGTATAATAGCAAAGGTTATTTCACACATGGGGCAAGATTTCAATACATATGTAATCGGTACATAATGATATTCAAAGATATTAACACGTGAATAAGCGTATAATAGCGAAGATTATCGCACTAAAGGGGTAAGATTTCAATACATATGTAATCAATACAATGTTATTCAAAGATACTAATACGCAAATCGGCGTATAATAGTCAAGATAACTATAGAAAATCTTTTTTCTAATAATTTTACAAATATCTCGGATACAAACATTGTCACAAGATCATTTTGGCCACACTTCGACTGGTTTTCGTTTTAATATTTAGGCTGAACACGTGAAAATGGAAAACCCTCTTTTATTTTCTTGCTCCGTGGTTCAGCCCTACGAGTCCTTGCGACCAAGCTGTTTGTTGGCATGGTGCCCGACATCGCCACACACACACACAACTAACAAACAAACATGCACCTTGATCATATATATGAGAAGCAGCTACAAACCAAGCACACATCAACAGCTTCAGATAAACTGCTTAGCAACGATCACCCCCAGTGCAATCACAAACAACAACAACAACAACAACAAACAATAATATTTGGAAAATCTTGAGAGCAAGGTTTCCAAGTACTTTGTTTATCACTGTTCGCTGCTAAAAATAGCTAATCGTAGCCTTCTAAATACTATTGTTTGTCGATATAAACAACCTCGATAAACAACCAAAACTCCCTCAAGATCTATCGAACGAAGCCTGTGTATATTATCCATCACAACATGTAAATCCCTCTAAGGACGAAACTCACAAAGGAAAAAATAGATCACTCAATAATTGAATTATGAAAATTTATCCCAAAAGAGCACTATTTATAGCAGAAAAAGAAAACACCAAGATCCAACGATTAAAGTTTAAATTTTGGAGACTATTCAGACACGTAGTTAATTATGAGAGTTCAAAACCTTCAACATGCTCCTAAAATCACGCAACGTTGAACCCTCTAATCAATAAATGCACAGATACAAAGAGTACAATTACTATAACCTATCCGATTATTTCTCTCTCCTTACAGCATGTATCAAACCGTTCAATCACACTAATAATGACACAACTACTCTCTGCTCAAATGGAAAACTGCCACACCGCCACAAATGACCAATGGATATCAAGGCGTGAGGAACTTGGTAAAATGTCCATTCACCTATAGAGCTACACAAATGCACTTAATGAAGTTCCCTATCAAACCAACCTTATAACTCTGTAGCGAACATTAATAAACATTGTCTATTACTACTGAAAATTGGCACAAAGAAACAAGCGTACACAAAATGCTATTTAATAAGCCGCCTCATATAACTTTGAGTGACATAATTTAAACTTTATACCTTTCTCATCATTGAGAATTCATTGCAGAGACAAGCAAGTCTCTCCCTGTATATTTCTTCTGCATTCCCAGGCTTGCGAAGATCACTTTATAAACTTCCTTCTCCCGGGGGGAAATTGTTAGTACCAACAAACTATAACCATGTAGACATCCAATCAATAGATTACCTGCGAACGCACTAACAGACCCCGGCCGCGTGAACGACAAATTATAGTCCATGACGAACTCAGCATGCGGAAACATGTCCTTTTCAACCGACACGAGTCCTTACCTCATCCAAACTCCTATAAAAGGCACACCCTCAGTTGACACGAAGAGGGGTAGACCAGACCCCAAAAAAACCATTATCTTGAGATGTTGCTCACTTATATGATCAACATGCTTCAATCAAAATGTCTGCAACGTGTGTGTGTATTGTCAAAAGGTTAAGAAATAATATGAACAAATACTATCCTATAATCACATGTGCTTGAACCCAAGTCTAAACTTAATTAGTCTTTTTACGATCCCAATGAGTGGTGAAAAAGATGATGATGTTCATCCTAGGAGACTTGGGGTTGAGCAGCATTGTTTGTAAGGTGTGTGTGCCTTATTAAAGTGTTAGGAAAATGTGTGAACAAACCCACCATTTTTTCCATCATCATCCATTGGAAGAATACCTCAACTTCCTCAAAAGTGGATCCCTGAGTTATTAGATGGTCCAGTTTTATCCGCTGCCCCATCTTATATAAGTTCGAATCCTAATATTTTACCTCGAAAATGTAACACATCTCCATTAAAAAAATGCAATTCATGTTCTGTAATGTTTAATGTTTAATGAAGTGTGACACCAAGATTTAGTGGCGGATGGTAGAAGGGACCGTGAGGGGCCACAACCCCCCCCCTAAAATATTAAAAAAATGAAGAAATAAGTTGATATAATGGTAAAATTATTATTTAGTATCATAAAAACATATAATTCATTGTTGGCCCCTCCAAAAAATTTATACAAGGGATGATGACCTAGACAACAATTGTTTACCGATGTAAAGGAATTAGAATGGGAAAAGGTCATAATAATACATATACATATACATATACATATACATATACATATACATATACATATACATATACATATACATATACATATACATATACATATACATATACATATACATATACATATACATATACATATACATATTGTAAAGTGCTCATAAGTCTTATATTTTATATGCATTCCATCTCATATTATTGATGTTCTTAAGTGCATTTTAGGCATATTTAGGTGCATGCATGCATTATTTACATTATTCTTTGCTTTGCCTTGTTTTTATTGAATATCTTTAATTTGGTGAGAAAAGATATTGTTTTAGTTTAGTTTTAGTTTCAGATGCTAGAAACTGTCAGGAGAAGGAGAAATCAGAGGAGTTGATACTGAGGCAGCAAGCCAAGGAGCTGTACTAAAGCAGTTCAACACAGAGAGAGACGATGCCAAATAGTTGTCGCTGCCATACCTGCCGCCCAGGGCAACAATTTGAGGAATTGGTGAATTGGAGTGCGATTGATAGATCATAATTTTTTGAGTCTAATGAGCCCATCCATGCAATTTACTGATGTCGAAAACAATGGAAAAAGCCGCCAAAGAAGAAGATCAAACCTTACTTACGACACAAGGCAACGACAAGAGGAGTCCAAATTCAAGTCAAAGAAGTCATAATTAAAGGATGCATTCAATGCAAAATCTACTTTATCATGAAGAAGACTTCAACTCCAAGGAGGACTTAACCTAGGCCATGCCCTATATATACCGGATCTTACCTTGTATTTTAGACAATCTCGATCTCTTGGCATAGCTTAGTTTCTCTTGTGTTTTCTTGCCGCCATCATGTTTTAAACTCTCTAGGGTTTGGGTTGTGTTGTAAAGTAGTTGTAAGAACAATTGTTTAGGTTTAAGTTTGTTATTTCAATAAATTCAAGGTTTGCTTATTTCATGTTCTTTATTGTTTTCAATTGAGTTTGAAAGATCGATTGTGAGCAATCCATTTGTTTGGCATCGAGAGAGTCAAACTCACAAAAGAAGTAAGCACGATCTCATCAATACCAGGTGTTGATCAATCTAGCCTAGACATAGGTTAGGGTTTAAGGCGGCTAAAAGGGGACGAACCAAAGGTTGCTGTTTATTGCAAGATTCACGTCGACGGGTATTATCTACAGTGGGCATCAACAGTATTCTGACTTAGACATAAGCTGAATCATTATCGAAGCGTTCTATCGAGCTTTGAAGGTGTACCGAGTTTTCCGCCGAGCCAATCGTCCGTTCCACCTGCCGAGGAAGCGAAAGCGTCGAAGCACCAATCTGCCATCTTCTGTCGAGGCAGCAAAGTCTGGTAGCGCAATACAACTTGACCTATTCAACGCAGTTTCACACTACGAAGCATCATAACCTGACACATTCCATCAATTTGATCTCTTCCCTTAATTACTTGTGTTTATTTACTTCTCTTTTAAACGAATTGAAATTTACTTGTGCATTTAAATATTCTTTGTGCAGGAATTTATATTCGAGTTAGCTGTCTAATCCTCGTGAGAGATGATATCTTTTATATTACAACTTGACAAGAGTGTGCACTTGCGCTCATATTTAGAGAACACCTAATCGCTCTACAAGTTTTTGGCGTCGTTGCCAGGGATTGACAACAGTAAATTCGTCTTTATTTTTCTACACTTTTATTTTATTGCATTTAATTTTAGTTTCTATTTTTCCTTTTTATTAAAAAAAGAATTTTACAGTTTTCTTGTCTAGTGCATGACTAGAGCCAAGCCATCGATCGAAATCGTTTTCATAGATGAGATCGAACGAAGAGCAAGAGAACTAAAGAAAGAAGCAAGAGAAGCCCTAGGAAAAGCAGAGGCAATCATGGTTAATGACCAAGACGATAACCCTGCCAACAATGCCCAAAACGGTAGGGATGGGCAACAAGATCCGCCACCTAGGTAGCAGCCCCCAATTCAGCCCAAGCATCAACAATATGTGCGAACCACCAGGGATTACTTGGAGCGCGATTTCAGAGGATTTGATCCAACTGTCGCAGAGCCTGAAATTGAAGCAGATCATTTTGAGCTAAAACCAGTGATGTTCAACATGATAAACACATTGGGGTAATTTAGAGGAACTGCCACGGAAGATGCTCGGCAGCACTTGAGAGGATTCCTTGACATTTGCAGAGCTTTTAAGATACATGGAGTCCATCAAGATGTGCTTAAGCTGAGATTATTTCCCTATTCACTGAGGGATAGGGCAAAACAATGGCTAAACAACCAACCGATATGATCGTTCAACACTTGGACGGAGTTGTGCAAGGACTTCCTCGATCGTTTCAGCCCCTCAAACGTGACCGACAGATTAAGAAACAAAATCACCGCCTTCCACCAAGGAGATGACGAACCAATGTATGTAGCTTGGGAGAGATACCGACATATGTTGAACAACTGCCCGCTTCACGGTTTCCCATCCTAGACTCAAGTGTCAATGTTCTATAATGGAGTAAGTCAACCAACGCGAATGATGCTCAACGCTTCAGCCAATGGAATCATCATGGATAGACCACCTGAGGAGGCACTACAGATTCTGAATAGAATTGCAAAGAATGACTACAGGTTCCCTACAGTCCACCGCGGCGGCATAAGGCGGCCAAATGTTGTGAATGAAGTAGAAGCCACCGAATCTGTCACTGCCCGCCTGGATAAACTGACACAACTGGTGATGAATATGGCCAAACCCGCTGGGAAATCATGTGAGGCTAAAGCTGTGGAGCTCTTTTGTGATGAGTTTGGGGGCAACTATGATTCCTCTGAATGTAGTGAATCTGCCAATTTTATGGGGACCTATGAGAGGAACAGCAGGCCCAACACCAACACATACAATCCAGGCTGGAAAAAGCACTCAAATTTCTCCTGGAGTAACCCTAACACTGCTGCAAATCCAAACCAACAACCAGAGGATATCAACAGAACCTGTCACAGTAGCAGCCTTAGCAATAACAAAATACGAACAATAATTCACTAGAATCTACTTACATACTTTTATATCTCGTACTAGTGATTTTATTGTTCATACTAATAAATTTATTGACAAGACTGAATCTTTCATAGACAGGACTAAAATACAGATGAACCACCAGGAGGCAGCAATAAAGAACCTAGAGACCCAGTTCGAGCAGTTTACAAGGATTATAAGCAACATGTCAATGAGAGCATCAACTAGTAACAGAGAGGCCACATCAAAACCCACTTATGAGTAGTATAAATCAATAACTACAAGAAGTAAGAAACAATTGGATGATCCCAAAGTTGAGCAGCCAAAGGAAAAGCAACCAGAATCGCCCACCGCAGTAGCACACGAACAACCTACTGTGGCAGCACCACAAACTGAGGCCTAGGCAGATGACGGCAGCCCTGAGACAGATGATCCTGAACCCCCCACATATCAGATTTCCCTGTAAAGAACGCATACAAGATATCCGTCTACCGCCGCCCTTCCCTCAAAGGCTCAAACAGCAAAAGCAAGAGCACTAGTTCAAGAAATTTCTGGATATTCTAAATAGGTGCACATCAACATCCCACTCGTGGAAGCCATACAAAACATGACAAATTATGCAAAGTATTTGAAAGACATGGTTTCCAAAAGAATGAGAGTTGGGGAATTTGAGATGGTAGTTGTCACTGAATAATGCATAGCAATGCTACATAACAATGTGCCGCCCAAGAGGACAGATCCAGGCAGCTTTATCATTCCATGCAAGATAGGCAACAACCATGATATGAGAGCTCTATGTGACTTAGGAGCAAGCATTAATCTGATGCCCAAAGATGTCTTCAACAAATTGGGAATTGGAAAAGCAAAACCAACCCCTATCATGCTCCAACTAGCTGACCATTCTTTTGTGCAGCCGGAATGAAAAGTTGAAGATATCCTTGTACAAGTGGGCAACTTCATTTTTCCAGCTGATTTCCTTATCTTGGACTGTGAGGTAGATGAGAACACCCACATCATACTTGGGCGACCATTCTTAGCCACGGGCAGAACATTAATAGATGTAGAGAATGGGGAACTCATAATGAGGGTTGACAATCAGAACGTAAAGATACATGTTTTACAGCCCATAAAACTAGCTAAGGAAAAACAAGTATGCCAAGACACACATGCCTCCAAGGTCAGCATAGAAACAGAGCAAGGCAGCAGCCGCCAGGACAGAAATCAGGGCAGCAACAAAGACCCCAAGAAGCAAGATGACCCACCTGGACAAAAAGCAAAACACAACCAACTCAGGAAGTGGATATGTTTGGGAAATGCACCTCAATGCACTCCCAACATAACTTAATTTATTTTTAATATCTTTCTTTTTATTTTTATGTTTTAGGATTAGATTTTAATTTATTGCAATTTATTTCCACATTTTTATTTTTCAGAATTTCTTTATTTAGTTGATTATTTTTATTTCAGGTTTAGGAATAAATAAGCAGGACCAAGAAGAAGGCCCAACAAGGAGCCCGTCCACCATGTCGTCAAAACAGCTGAATGCAGCCCAACGAAAAAAACGTGTAATGGCTAGAATACCGCTAACGGCTAGCTGCCAACAGCTACAATATAACATGCATTTAATCTCGTAACACGCATCGAAAAACCTGCACGTTGGGAATTTAATGCTGCCACGACATCTCTCGGCAACCCATATATATACCTTACTATTTCATTCATTTTCTTCACTTCATCTCCTTGTTTAAACCTCTTCTACGTCAACCTGCGTTCTTAATATTTTTTATTTTTAGTTTACTTTCAGATTACAACAATCTCACTACCATGTCATCATCACAATCCAAACCCTCTTTCTAGTGTTTCTTCTATGAGATAGACCGAAAGAGGCACAGAACACAATTTGCCAACCGATCAGTTTGGGAGGAGCAAGGGTTTCACTACTCACAGCAAACGAGAGACTTAGGTCTCGAGCCCGCCCTCTTCGAGAAAATACATGGCCAAGGATGGGAGATCTTCGTAAAGCAGCCCGAGGTGGCCAATATCACCCTCGTTCAAGAGTTCTACGCCCACCAACCCCGCCAAGAATTTCCATTTATTTTTGTTAGGGGGAGGCAGTAAAACTCAACGCCGTCAGCATTAACAAATTCAATGGGCTGGAGATGGACGATAACCCCCATGAGGAATGGCGACACACATTGACAACAAATAATTACGACAGAATGAAGGACATGTTGTGTGAACCAAACACCCTGTGGCTGGCAGGGAAACACATCGGGTCTGTGCAGCTCCGCCGTCTATTGCCAGAGGCTATGCTTTGGAACACCTTCATCAAGCGACACTTGCTACCCACCTCTCACAACACAACTATTGATCGCCCTCTTCTCGCCCGGATCCACTCAATTATGAAAAATCGGCCGATTAACGTGGATGACATAATTTGCAAGGAGATCTACAACTGCTATCGAAAGTCGAAGGGCAGACTCTACTTCCCCTCCCTCATCACTAGACTATACATGAACTTTAACGTCCCCTCCGACTCCAAAGATGTGCTGACACCATCAAGGGAGGGGCTGGACCAGAAAAGTCAGGCTTCGGATGATGCAGGCGCATGAAACAGAGCCGATCACACCATCTCAGCCATCAGCCGACAACACAGCTGCCCTGGAAGCAAGAGGCAGTATTGAGGCTGCCCAAAACCCTGAGGTCATCCAGCTGCTCCACACACTGATCGATAACAACAAGAGAATTTAGCAGCAGCAGCTGTCCTTTATGAAATATGTGGGTGAAATTCAAGAGGCATTTGTGGCCTATCTTCTGCAGAAGTTTTCCAATGATGGCCCCTCGTTGCCCATATTTCCAAAAGACTTGGCCGCCGCAGCAGAACCAAGAGAGGCTACACTGCCAGAAGCTGATGCTCGCCACGTCACCTTCCCCTACCAGATACCTTCTCCCGCATGATACACGTCCTACTCCGCCACCTCCTCCTCTCACACGGTGGCCGACACTCTAGAGAGGCATCACCAACAATACTCTCCAACCCTCATAGCGGAAACAGTGTCAGACACCTCCCCTTCAAAAGATTTTGGGCAACAAACGACGGCAACCAGAGAACCAGTGGCCACAATAGAGCCACCGGCAGCACCCATGGTAGAACCAAGCAGGAAAAGGAAAAGGCATATAATCTCGGCTGAACCGACGCCGGAGGATGAGGACTCAGAAACTGAACCGATCCACATTGAAGCTCCTCACCTACGCCCAAGAGAGTTCAGCCGCCACGCACAACAAAGACTTCACCTGCCAAGCCTACTGTCAGGACCTCTGCCAGCCGTTTCCTGGTCATCCAATCATCATCTTCCTCCTCTGCCTCCAAAACTCTAGCATCATCTTAACCATCAGACAACTTCTAACATTGTTTCTTTTCTTTCTTTATATTTCTTGTTTTTCTGTTTTGATTATTTATCTTATCTTTTATTTTTTTATTTTTTTATATTTTATTTTGTACATTGAGGGCAATACCCATCTCGAGTATGGGGGGATTAGCACTCATCATGTTTAGGCATATTTAGATCATATAGGTTACATACGTACTTGCCTTTAAATTAATCAAAAGAAAAATTTTGTTATAACTTGTGCCTATAATAGGATAGCTGATTTTAAATTTTTTGCACCAAAATAAAATGAACTTAATTTTGGGGAAAGCATGAAGAAAACTTAGATTTTTTCTATAACTTCCAACAATTAAAAACACCACTGTTACTTGCTGAATTTGATTGAATTTCTGATAAACATTGCATGCTTGAATCATTTGTAAAATTCTAACATGGTTGCAGAAAGCTGCCGCGACAGACAACATACAGAAAAAAATGAGAAGCATTGCCACGACAGGAAAAAAGATATGTTGTTTCACCTTAGAGGTGCCCGAAACAGGCTCTAGAAAGAATCATGTGCCAAGGACACTTCGCTGCTATCAAAGCCCATGTATCTGAAATTTTTTGAAGTGGCAGACAAATTAGCATTAGTGAATGAAAGTCTTCACAGGATGACTCTACTCAATGGGTTCGGGGTTTTATAGTTTGATCTTATCTTAATTTCAGACCTAAAGAGTAGTTGTGATGAGCTGAAGCCCTTACTGCCATGATTAAAAAAGTTGTGCTTAAATGTGCTGCCTCGACATCAACCTTATATTACCTTGACAACATCTTTGTTTACTTAGAATTTCTTCAGATTCAACCTGTACACAGTTTTTACACACACTGTACTGGCATTATATTTTAATTCTGAGGTAATTCATGCTGTTTTCCTTTCACTAATCTAATGATAGGTGCCACGGCCTTGAGGTGCTAAATCAAGTTTAAAACAAGTTCTTTTTTCTGATTAGTGTAAGGGCGAGTATATTTAGGATTGCATTGTTTGAAGACAAGCAATAGTTCGAGTTTGGGGGTGTGTAAAGTGCTCATAAGTCTTATATTTTGTATGCATTCCATCCCGTATTATTGTTGTTCTTAAGTGCATTTTAGGCATATTTAGGTGCATGCATACATTATTTACAGTATTCTTTGCTTTGCCTTGTTTTTATTGAATATCTTTAATTTGGTGAGAAAAGATATTGTTTTAGTTTAGTTTTAGTTTCATTGCTAGAAGTTGTCAAGAGAAGGAGAAATCATAGGAGTTGATACTGAGGCAGCAAGCCAATGAGCTGTACTGAAGCAGTTCAACACAGAGAGAGACGTTGTCGAGTAGCTGTCGGTGTCATACCTACCGCCTAGGGCAGCAATTCGAGGATTTGGTAAATTGTAGTGCGATTGATAGAGCATAATTTTCTGAGTCCAATGAGCCCATCCATGCAATTTACTGATGCCAGAAACAACGGACATAACCGCCAAAGGAGAAGATCAAAGCTTACTTGCGGCACAAGGCAACGACAAGAGGAGTCCAAATTCAAGTCAAAGAAGTCAGAATTAAAGGATACATTCAATGCAAAAGCTACTTTATCATGGAGAAGACTTCTACACCAATGATGACTTAACCTAGGCCATGCCCTATATATACCAGATCTTACCTTGTATTTTAGACAATCTCGATCTCTTGCATAGCTTAGTTTCTCTTGTGTTTCCTTGCCGCCATCATGTTCTAAACTCTCTAGGGTTTGAGAGTTGTGTTGTAAAGTAGTTGTTAGAACGGTTGTTTAGGTTTAAGTTTGTTATTGCAATAAATTCAAGGTTTGCTTATTTCATGTTCTTCATTGTTTTTAATTGAGTTTATATTGTTTATATATTGTGATTTTTTGGGTTTGTTTTTAAATCTGTTATTATACAGTTCAAAGAGAGTCCCAACAGAAAAAAGAATGTTCTTCCTAAGAGATTCGGTTTCAAGTAGCTTTTTCTATAAGGTGTACACGAGTTTAATCAAAAACTAAAATTAGAACGGACATTATTATGAAACCATATTACGAATGCTAAAAAATAATTGTTTGTTATATTTTTCATTTGAATGCAAATTTGGCGGGATATCCCTTGTGTGATTGTGGATTCGGATTTGAGGGTCGTAGTTGCTCAGGTATTGAATCTCTACAATGTGTGTACTTTTACAATGTTTATCGAGAAGCGAGTAGACCTAACTAATGCTCTTGCGAACGAGCATAAGGTCAAGCGTTATGGTGTCAGGTGTTGTAGTTGATGATGCTCTTAAGTGGCCGAGTTTATTGGGTTGACCGCGGCGGATGTGCGGCGTTGCTGCTGACTGTGCATGAGATTAATGGATGTTAAATGAACATCTAGCGTACATATTTGAATGCAAATACATAAATGTCCTATATAAATATACTAGTTTGTATGATTCAGAGGATTAAAAATGATATGTTTGGACAACGATTTACGATTCATCTTTTCTGATGTAGACGGAGAGTCATTGCTCAATCACTGATAATTTCTCTCTTAGTTCTATAGGGAATATTTTCTCGAATTCTAAATAGATTTCTCTCGAGGCAAAAGATTTCTTTATGCAAATTCGAGGCTAGACCGCCATGTGGTGATACATTATTAAGAATAATGTTATGACTGATTGATATACTAGTTGATAAGTTATTATAGTTCTAATTTACGAGTATGTCTAATGAGTGAAGAGTGTAATAGAGCACAAGTTATCATGCAAATGATATATCAAATATAATAACAATAAAGTAAATAAGTATAAATTATATAAAAACTATTAAAAATATGTATTAATTAAACCCAGTAAATGTTTCTAATGAAAAATAAAATGACGTTCATCACAGAAGATCCAGGTTCGAATATATTAATTATGAGTCGGGGCTCACCGGTCACCAGAGAGAAGGGGTGAGAATAGTAATCATATGTAAGTGAGTGCAAACTCCCATCACATGGATTTGAATTTTCTACCAATCATATGATGCCACTTACCATTTGGCATTTTAGATTCCATTTTTCACATATGGACCCACCTGGCCAGCTGAGCAGGGTTAACGAATAACGATTCCCGGGATGTGGGGCCCATCATCCTTCAAAATACTTGCCACCTCAACGTAGCTTCGGCTCTCTTTCTTAGTACTCGTGTTCGGTTCAGTTTCAGCCCTAACCCCTCTCGAGTCAGCCAACGAGTAGATTACTGGAACCATCTGTGCTTGAGCCGGGTAAATTTTTTGACCCAACAGTGTACCCTTCGTCAAGAACTCATGCGCCATGTAGCCGGTTGGTATAAACTGAGGATTGAACCGGAACGGACGGTTTAAAAGAACAAAATGGTTCTCCCTCCTTACGTTTTCTTGAGATTCCAGGTGTCAAAATCCTATGTGGTTGGCCCATTATTTTAATAAAAAGCCCTGCCATGTAAGCGAAGAATGGAGAATGTTAATTCGAGAAGGGGCAAATTTATCAAATGAAAAATTTTATATTTCACTTGTTTGGGTAAAAGTGTCTAATCATATTTATCGACAAGTGAATGAAAACGTCCAAAACAAGTGAAATGACTCAAAAACCCATAGCGTTTATGAATACTAAAACCACAAAAATTAGGAAAATGCATTTTAAACACAAAACCAGTAGAAAGAAATTAAAATATTTTAAAATAAAAACGAAAAAACAAGATGGAAATCAAAAGTGACAGGAACAGAAACAGATGGTTCTGAATTTGGGCGTTCAAACGACATTTAATGCGGTAGAGAGCCGTGAAAGGTATATAAGGCGGTCATAGTAAAGAAAAAAGAACTAGAAGGCGGAGGGAAAGAGCAGTATAAAGGAAAAACGTAGGAGGGCATGAATGCTCAAACGATATATATGATAGGAGTTTTAAAATTTGCCTTTGTTTTAAGTTATATTACGGAAATACCATCATTGATACTTTAAAATTTGAGTAAAATGCAAAAATCATCACTCAACTTTATTCTCTTTCATATTTTGGTCACTCAACTTTAAATTTTTGCAATTTACTAACTCAATTTTAAACATTTAATTTTTTTCATCACTCAGTCGTTAACTCATGGATGTGTGGGTGATATGACTTATTTTAATATTTTTGGATCCACATAGAAACATCCACATGGATTTTGAAATTTAATATTTCAAAAAGTGACCAATATAAAAATCCCTACTTTGGAGATTACAAATCCCTAACATATCAGCTTTCATTTTCGACCAAAAAAAATGCAGAAAATTTGCAGGTGTGAAAGAGATGGCTGCAATGGATGAGGCGAACAACATTTCAATTTGCAGGTGTGACAAGAAGGTAGTGTTGAAGACTGTATGGACAGATGACAACCCATGCTGACAATTTTATGGGTGTTCGAATTACGGTAAGAGATTTTGCAAAGACTGTAATTTTTTTGAATGATACGATTCTACGATGAATTTCTGTACAAAATTTTTTCTTCTTAATTTCTTGAAAAAAATCAAATTCAGCGAGATGGAAAGATAAAATGAGAGATTTGCTTGAGTTTTTACAGTCATAAGTTCTATTATATTGTTGTATTTTTTATGGGTACAAAATGAAAAAAGTTTAGAGATAAGAGTTTGTCGATGGGTATTTCAAAGGTTAACAATGAGAGATTTTGTGAATGGTATTTTGTCAATGAAAATTTCAAAGATAAAAGGAAAAAATAATTTAATTGGCACTGGTATGTAATTCGAAGGTAGAAAAGAATAGTTTATGTGGCACTGTTATGTAGTGAAACTTGAATTTCTTATGTTAATAGAATTTATGTTTGTATGATAAAATAGAATTTATGGTTGTATGATGAAATGGTCATAGTTTTTTAACATTTTAAAGCTAAAATATTGGTATGTAATGAACCTTGAACATGCTCTTTGAGAAAACAATTATCAACACAAATGATTGATTTACATCCAGCTCTAAAGCCATTTTTACAAGCTTGTAGGCAGATATACATTTTTAAATAGCTTATTATCTAAATGATATATGATTGTTGTTTTAAGATTTGTTCCTTACAATTTACCAAAATAATCATATATCCTTTTATATTGTTCTTTATCATCCTCATGAATCATCTTCAAAGTTAATTTTCTAGCTCTACGACATTTAGATATTGACACTTGAAGGATGTGATATTTTGCACATTATTTTGAAGAGATCCAATAGAATAGTTAGGATCAACTCTCCATTTCTCTATGTAGATTTTTGCCAATCATGTAGAAGTACAATTTACATTAAAAATATCTCTAATACAAGTATTCTCCCTAATATATGTTTTAATTTGTCAAGTAATTTTTTCTTTAAATTTTTAGGATTTAATATTGATGCCCAAATCATTCAGGGATAACCATCCTTACATACTACTTGAAGTCTTCTGGAATCATTGACCTTCAGCCTCACATTGTATCTATTCAGCACAGCATATTGCTTTACAGCAGCTTTAATTCACACTTTGGTGACTGAATATCATTCTTTTCTTAAATCAGGGGGTTCTTAAATCTGCCTCACTATTAAATTCAAAAAACTTACTTTTTTTCTCATCTGCTTCAGAGTCACTTGCATTGTGCAACAACTCTGCACCATCACTACCACCTTCACTGTTTATTTTTTTATTTTCACCATTTACAACTGCATTAAAACCATGTATATTCCTCTTAACACCCACATGAACATCACATACTTCATCATCACTGTCATTTAAATTATTATCACTGTCTTCTAATGGACTGTCAGAATCTTGAGAATTAGAAGCTATATATTCATCATTTTCACTATTGTCACCATCACTACTGTTGTCCTCATTATACTCATTTTTATTCCTAACAGTTTCAGCTTCGGCATATCTAACATTTTCAGAATTCCTAATAATTTCAGCATTCCCAACAATTTCAGTAGTCCTAACAATATTGTCTACAATATCAGCTTCACCAAACTAAATAGTTTCATCTTCATCAATCCAAGCAATTTCATCATTATTTTCAGTATCAGTGAGGTGTTCCACTTTTTCTTCTAGGTAAACATGAAAATATTTTTGCCTAGGTAAAGCACCTAACATAGCTATCACATCACTATCATTCTTAGTGGACTAACCTTTAAGATCCCCTTGTTATTGCCAATAAATATTATGTAAGGTAGAATACCCTAACTCTTTAATCATGTCATCTATTTCAAACATAGACATATTATCAGTGTAACACATATTAAAGAAGTTAAGTTTTTACCAGTATACATCATTTTCTAATAGTTTACAATAAAATTACCATGATGAAAAATCATTGTGCGGTACTCTGAAGCAGTACCTGTAAAATAATTAATATTTTAATATCTATGTACAAATGTCTTAATACGATTTAAATCTTTAAAGTTAGTAAATCTATCCATTATCTTACAATGATCTAATTATGTTATATGTTGGCTTAATACAATTTAAATCTTTAAAATTACCAGTACTGTCTAATTATGTTATATGTTTGCAATTAACAGATTTATGTTCTAAAATTAATAATTTTTTATGTTCTAAAGTTAGCAAATCTGTGCATAGACCTAATTGTGTTCTAAAAAGTTTAAATCTTTAAAATTGCCAGTAGTGTCTATTCCAATTTAATATTTAAAATTTATCTTTCCATCCTCCTTTATGTTCTAAAAGGTTAGGTCCACCCAGCATTGCATATTCTAATTTAATAAAGTTTTTTCCGATCCTCCATTATGGCCCCCACCAGCACAAATTTATAATCTTAGTATCTAGCTTATAGTCCCCTACCAGTACAAATTCAGAAGAATTATATCTAATTTAGCTATAGTTTATGGTTTCCCACTGGCACAAAAATATACATAAATTAATTAACAACTCAATGTCACACAAGACGACAAAAAATAGACAAAAAACAGACAGACAAATCTATAACAATATAGTCTTATGACTTTTAACACAAATAAAACAAGAACAAATATTTCTGGTTTCAATAAAATATTATTTTTATCTCTAAACTATTCGAACAAATAAAAGTAAATACAAAACTTACCATATGACACACTTGCCATACCCCTAGAACGCAACACACGCCTCTCCATGACCAAACTGAAATGAAATGTTTTCTTAACAACTTCACGCTATCAGAACCAGTGAAACTTCCAAAAAAATTCAAACCCAAACAATTTTAGGTCTTCGATGTACCCTTTCACTGATGTTTTTAAACCTTAAACTATCCAAACATTTTTGCCAACAAAATTCGATCTGAACCCTAAACTACTCAAATAATTTTGCCAATAAAATTTGATCTAAAACTCTAAATTACCTAAACAATTTTCCCAAACGCTCTCAAAACCCGCTCAATTTCTTTGAAATTGTAAGCCTAAATTTTTTTATTAGATTAATTTAATGTGTTTAAGTTAAACGAGTCATTGACACTGTTTTTATTTAAGTTTATTGATTTTCATACGTGTAATATAAATAAATAAAAATTATTAATTAAAGCCAGGTCATAACACCGTCCATGAGTTAACGGTCGAGTGATGAAAAAAACTGAATGTTCAAAATTGAGTAGTGAATTGTAAAAATTTAAAGTTGGGTGACCAAAATAAAAAAGAGAATAAAGTTGATTGATGGTTTTTACATTTTACCCTTAAAATTTTTAAACTATGAATATTTTCATTTCAAGTGTGATAATTAATTTTACTTTTATTAAATAAAAACATATTTTAAATTTTCAATATAAAAGAAAAAATGTAGACTATTTTGTAATAGATTTTTAGATAATATTTATGTAACACCCGGGTTTAGGAGTTAGGTGAAAATAATATTTTAATATTATTTAGGCTCGGTTTTATAATTTAAATAATATTACGGGTTTTGTTTTGTAATTAATTAATTTGGGTTGACAATGTTTTTAAGATTAAACCCCATTTAGCCATGGATTTCCCTTCCTTGTGAATAGCCCAATTCATTGAGGGCAAAGTGGTCTTTAGCCCTCCAATTTTAAACAAACATAAAGAAAGATTTTTAGCTCATCTTCTACCTCTCTCCACCATCTCATTTCAACGACAAAACAAGACCCCCTCCCCAATCTACTATTCCATTTCAAAGCTCCCTCATTTCAACTTCATTTTGAAAGGTAATGACGTTTTTGACTTCCCCTCAACTCCCTCTCTTTAAAAGTACCTTTTATTTTCATTTTCATGGAGGTTTTAGAAAATGGAATTTTGGAAGGTTTGGATTAAAAATAGAAACTTTATGATGTTAAGTGAAGTGTTTTGATATAATATGTTTAGTTATGATGTATATAGGTCAAATGGTATAACATATGTGAATTTCAAATGATTTTGAGCAATTTTCGGATTTGGGTAAACATGAGGTTTTTGGAGGGTTTTGGGTGAGTTTTGGGGGTTGTTTTAGGTGGGTTTTGATAGGCTTTTGATAGTACTATGGATAGAGGTTGAATTGGGATCATTTGTGGGTGTAATGGAAGTTGAAAACATGGTTTTTGGACATGGTTTTGGGGCTGTCCGAGTTGGTGAAAAATGGGATTTTTACATGCTTGCAACATGGTAATTTGTGGTTGAATTGCATTCCGGGTTAGTTCCGACGATGTGTTATTGATTGTGGATGTTTTGTTTGTGTTTGAGATTGATTAGAATCGAGTTTGGGCATCAGTGAAGCATCGGAAGTAAATCCGGGAATTGAAGGTGGTCGCTTGCTTGGTCTTTAAGCTTGGGAGCATATGTGAGTGGTTAATTGTTTTACTTGGTTTTAAAATGGTTGGTTCGAGTATATGGACTAGGTTCGGCTTGGTAGACCCACCTAGAGTTAGGATTAGGGTGGTAGCCTAATCCTAAACTTGATCTAGAGCCTTTGGATGAACTCGTATATGTGGATGTGTATGTCTCGTATGAAATGTTATATGAATGCTTATGTATATTGTGTTATACATGTGAGATGAGGCATGATTTGTAATGCTTGAGACATGCATGATGATGGTTATTGGTGAGTACGTGCTAAGCACGGAATTTGGTTGAAATGAGTAATGTGAAATGAGTAAAATGTTGGCACTAGTATGCTTGAGAACAAATGATCGATCATTAGGATGTTAGTGTGTACACATGAGTCAAAAGTCGCGCGTGGCCTTGGTGGCGTTGAGTCACCAAGGAGGAGTACGGGTTCGCCCGAAAATTGTATTTATATATAGTCGATGATGAGTGGAATCCCATCGACGGGGCGTGAGGATGAGTGGAATCCCCTCCGCGAGACCGGTGATGAGTGTAATCCCACCGTGAGGTAATGTGGTTGTTGGATATGAGTTCCAACGTGTCTATCCGCGTATTCGGGTCATAGCTAGGTGCCAATGTTGATTGATAAGTGTATCAATGTGTTGAGATTTATGATCTTTAATTGGATGCTTAAATGTGATTACATGCATTGTGGAATTGAGCTTATGATCATGGCATTTATATTGAATAGTGCTAATGCATCTTTATCTTGTGGCTTTTGTGGATCCTTGGTAAATATGTGTTTTGCCTTGGCTAGATCGTGCTCGGACCCTGCAATGTTGAGGTTTGTTTTTAAGAGCTTACCCTCACTAAGCATCTTTGCTTACGCTCTCTTTGTTCAACATTGCAGATCCTTAGTTCGTGGGTTGCTTGAGCAAGTGGAGGGCCTCCAAGTGTGGTTGTTGGCTTGAGTACATCAAGTATGAACTTTTAAATGTTGAGCATGTAATAGTTTAAGCAATGGGACATGTGTTATTTTGATGGATAGTTGTTGGTTGCTTAGGAGCTTGCTTAGACTCCTTGTTATCTTGCTTTCGTATGGCTTGAGTTGCCATGTTTGAATTGTAATCCATGCCTAAATTGCTTATTATGAATGTTGGCTATGTGCCTTTGAGGTTGCCTTTATGTTTGAATGTTGAAGTATAAAATCTTGAATGCTTAAATGACATCTCTGATTCAATTGCATGTCTTCCTTGATGTATGTACATGTTGGGTGGTTGTATGGCTAAATAATGACCTGCAAATGTTGTATGAATGCTTGTTTGGGTCTAGGGAAGTCCTAAATTGCATCTAGGTCCCAGTCTTGTTCGTTTTAATTGAGTTTGGAGGTTTTGCAGTGCAGGGGTATCGATACGGTTGGTCCCGTATCCATACGGCCTTTTTGTTTCAGGCCTCGTGTTTCGATACGCGAGGGGGCGTATCGATACCATTTTGATCACTGAAGTTACTGTCCACTTTGGCATCGATACGGGTCCCTGGCGTATCGATACGGTCATCCTAGCGTTGACCGTGAGAAGTCAACCGTTGGGGAGAGTATCGATACACTCCTTAGGCGTATCGGTACGGTCTCCACGGGTTGACTCTGACCAGTTGACTTAGTCAAGGGGTATCGATACACCCCTTAGGTGTATCGATACCACCTGCAGTTTAAGTTTAAATTTAGGCTGTAACATGTTAGTTTGAGTTCGTTTGATTGTTTCGTAAATGTTGTTCCGCTGTATGATCACCTAGGATTTAATACTCATCTAGACAAGATTTAAAATGAAAAAAAAAATAGGGTTGCTAACCGAGGGGGAATCCTTAAGGGGGTTTTCACTCGGTTTTCCCCGTGTGGCCCACTCGGACCGGTCACCCGGCCAGACCGGGACGAGGGGGTTACACTTGTTGGTATCAGAGCCTAAGGTTACCGAGACCTTGGGTAGGTAAGTGAGGTAAGTTTAAGTTTTGAATTGATTTGCACGGTGTTTGCTTGTTTTGTAAGAATGATTGCTTGTGTGACAAGTATGTTGATTGTTTTATTCAAAGCATGTGTGTAAGTGTCTCATTGCTACTATTACATTGGAAAAAGGATTTTTTAGTGAGGGAACGTACTTGAACACTTGGAAGCCTTGCCTTGCTAACCCAGCTTTGTATGTTTTGTTGTTGTGGTTGTAGTTAATATCTGTGAGAGCGATGTCTAGACCAAGAGGTAGGCCGAGAGTGGTTCGTCAGGAACCACGTGTTGCGGCTCCTGTTGAGCCGGCAGTTGGTGTGGAGGCTCACATAGAAGGGCCGGTGGCCGCGGGAGTTGGCGCTCCTCCACCACCTCCACCACCACCACCTCCTCCGCCTGGAGTTGGGGGCGAGGATTGAGCCAGAGGAGATGGACCTCAAGGTGGCCAAGGTCCAGCTGAAATTGATATGACTCCGCTAGTCCAAGCGATAGCGGGAGCATTTCAGGCCGCAATTGCGGGAGCTCAGGCTGCAGCTCAGCCTAGGTGTGACGATGCCAGTCTACCTTTGGAGAGGCTCCGTAGCTTTGGGGCCGAGGAGTTTAGAGGATCTACTCTGGAGAGGTCGGAGTTATGGTTGGAGAAGACAGTTCGTATCTTGGCTCAGATGGGTTGTGCGGGCGCACGTAGATTGGGTTGTGTGATCTCGTTGCTTCAGGGTGATGCCTACACCTGGTGGGTCACCATTACTATCGGGGTTCCAGAGACAGAGATTGATTGGGATTTCTTTAAGACCGCTTTCCGGAAGAGGTACTTGGGACCGAGGTACTTAGATGAGAAGAAGCGAGAGTTTATGGCTCTTACTCAGGGAGATGCTTCTGTGACTGATTATGAGATCCGCTTTGTTCGCTTGAGTTAGTATGCTCCAGAGTTGGTTCCTACTGAAGTGGAACGTTGTAACCGTTTCCGCTATGGATTGAATGAAGAGATTAAGAGGTACACGCTAGCTTCTGACTACTCAGACTTTGATGTGTTGGTCGCGAGGGCCAAGGACCTAGAGCATAGTTTGGGTTCGGCCAAACGATCGGGTGGTTCCAGTTCTGGAAAGAGGCATAACCACTTTGATAGTAGAGATGCCAAGAGGCACAGGGGTGGCAGACATCAGTTTGACCATAGACGTGGCGGTGGCCATCATGGTAGGGGCCATCAGGGCCATAGAGGAGGAGGGCGTTTGCCCGAGTGTACCCGTTGTGGGAGACAACACGCCGGTGAGTGTTGGGGTAACTTCCATGCTTGTTGGAACTGTGGTTCGAGGGACCACTTTAGGAGGGATTGTCCGCATCAGGTGGCTCAGGCACCGAACATTGCTCAGGCTCCTGCGAGGGCGAATGATTTTCAGAGAGGCCGTGGGCGTGGTCGTGGCTACTTCCAGCCTAGGGCTGATGCACCTAGGGTAGATGCTCAGAGGAACCTTGCTCATGTTGTGGCAGTGCAGCCAGAGGCGGGAGGACCAGCGAGAGTTTATGCTCAGAGAGAGGCCGAGAACGACACTGATGTGATAGCAGGTAATTTCGAGTTACAGTCTATGTTTTTGCTTTCTTTGGTTGATTCGGGTTCTACACATTCCTACATTTTGAGTGAGCATGCACAGAAGTTAGATATCCCTGTTGAGATCTTAGATGTAGGTATGCATGTTACTAGTTCTTTTGGTGAGACAGTTGTGGTTAGACGTATGTATAGGAGATGTCCACTGAAGATTCAGGGTCATGTGTTCTCAGTTGATATGATGGAACTTCCTTTCTATGGCTTTGATATTATTTTGGGTATGGACTGGTTGGTTGAGCATCGGGCTAGTGTGGATTTTGAAACAAAGAGAATTTCCTTGAAACTTTCTGATGACTACGAGGTAGTAGTAGTAGGCGAGAACATTAAGTTCTTGTCTAATGTGGTGTCAGCTTTAGAGGCTCATAGGTTGATGGACTTTGGATGTGGGGCTTATTTAGCTTATGTTATGAATCCGGATATGAGTGAAGCTAGACCGAAAGATATCAAAATAGTGTGTGACTTTCCAGATGTGTTTCCTGAAGAGTTGCCGGGTTTGCCTCCTGACAGAGATGTTGAGTTTGTGATTGAGACTATTTCAGGATCTAATCCAGTTTCGATAGCTCCGTATCGTATGGCTCCGAAAGAGTTAAAAGAATTGAAGAGTCAGTTGCAAGAATTATTAGACCGTGGTTTCATTAGGCCTAGTAGTTCTCCGTGGGGTGCTCCCGTGTTGTTTGTGAAAAAGAAAGATGGTAGTATGCGCATGTGTATTGACTATAGACAATTGAATCAGTTGACTGTGAAGAACAAGTATCCGTTGCCTCGTATAGATGATTTGTTTGATCAGTTGAGAGGTGTTTCAGTGTTCTCAAAGATAGATTTGAGATCCGGGTACTATCAGTTGAAGGTGAAATAGTGTGATGTTCCGAAGATAGCTTTTAGGACTAGATATGATCACTATGAGTTTCTTGTGATGCCATTTGGGCTCACGAATGCACCTGCAGCATTCATGGACATGATGAACAGAATTCTTAGAGACTATCTAGACCGTTTTGTAGTTGTTTTCATTGATGACATACTTGTGTACTCGAAGACAGAAGAAGAGCATGATGAGCACTTGAGATTGGTTTTACAGAGATTGTTGAGTAATCGGTTGTATGCGAAGCTTAGTAAATGTGAGTTCTGGATTCGAGAGGTTGTATTTCTTGGCCATGTTGTTTCGGCCGAAGGTATCCGAGTTGATCCATCAAAGATTGAGGCTATTGTTGAGTGGAAACAGCCTAAGTCCGTGACCGAGATTAGGAGTTTCCTAGGATTAGCCGGTTATTATAGGATATTTGTTGATGGTTTCTCTAGGGTAGCTGCTCCTTTGACTAAATTGTTGCAAAAAGGAGTTAAGTTTGAATGGTCAGATGCAAGCTAGAAGGCCTTTGAGAAATTGAAAGAAGCTTTGACAAATGCTCCAGTGTTAGTGCAACCTGTTTCCGGTAAGGAGTTTGTGATTTACAGTGATGCTACCTACGTAGGCTTAGGATGTGTTTTGATGCAAGAGAGAAGAGTTGTTGCTTATGCTTCTAGATAGTTGAAGATTCATGAGAAGAACTATCCTACTCATGATATAGAGCTAGCCGCAGTTGTGTTTGCATTGAAGATTTGGCGTCATTATTTGTATGGTGAGAAGTGTATAGTTTACACCGATCACAAGAGCTTGAAGTATCTGATGACACAGAAAGAGTTGAACTTGAGACAGAGAAGATGGCTTGAGTTACTAAAAGATTATGATTTGACCATTGAGTACCATCCGGGTAAAGCAAATGTAGTAGCCGATGCTTTGAGTAGAAAAGTGGTCGTTGAGTTGAGAGCTATGTTTGCTAGATTGAGTGTGTCCGATGATGGTGGTTTGATTACCGAGTTGCAAGTGAAGCCTTCTTTGATTCAGTTGATTAGAGAGAAGTAGTTGCAAGATGTGAGTTTAGTTCTTCATGTTCAGGACATAGCCGAAGGAAGACCGACCGATTACAGTTTCAGTGGTGAGAACTTGTTGTGCTTTAGAGATAGAATTGTTGTACCAGAAGATATTGAGTTGAGACGTCAGATTCTGAGTGAAGCACATTCGAGTCCCTTTTCTATGCATCCGGGTAGTACCAAAATGTACCGAGATTTGAAGAATGATTACTTCTGGGTTGGTTTGAAGAAGGATGTAGCCGAGTATGTGGGCCGTTGTATGGTTTGTCAGAGAGTGAAGGCAGAACATCAGGTTCCTTCAGGTTTGTTACAACCTTTGAAGATTCCGGAATGGAAATGGGAGAGGATCATCATAGATTTTGTATCGGGGTTGCCTTTGTCCCCTTCGAAGAAGAATTCAGTTTGGGTGATTGTTGATAGGTTCACTAAGTGTGCTCACTTCTTAGTAGTGAACACTACGGATTCCTTAGACAAGTTGGCAAACTTGTACATCCGTGAGATTGTGAGACTTCATGGAGTTCCGAAGTCTATTGTTTCAGATAGGGATCCTAGATTTACTTCGAGGTTCTGGGGTTGCTTGCATAGTGCTTTAGGTAGCCGTTTGCATTTCAACACGTCTTATCATCCTCAGTCCGATGGGCAGTTAGAGCGAGTGATACAGATTCTTGAGGATATGCTTCGTTGTTGTGTGATTGACTTCCAGGGCTCTTGGGAGAAGCACTTACCGTTGGTTGAGTTTGCTTACAACAACAGTTATCAGTCTAGTATTCAGATGGCACCTTATGAGGCTTTGTATGGTAGACGATGTAGGACTCCGATTTGTTAGGCTGAAACAGGTCAGAGATTGTTACCTATGCCAGACTTGCTTAAGGGGACTACCGACAAAGTGAAGTTGATTTGTGACCGTTTGAAAGCAGCTTCCGATCGTCAGAAGTCTTATGCAGATTTGAAGAGGAAGGAGATTGAATACTCCGTGGGTGAGAAAGTGTTTCTGAAAGTATCTCCGTGGAAGAAGGTAATGAGATTTGGCCGAAAGGGAAAGTTGACTCCGAGGTTCATTGGTCCGTATGAGATAGTTGATCGGATTGGGCCTGTAGCTTATCGTTTGAGGTTACCTTCTGAGTTAGAGAAGATCCATGATGTCTTTCATGTGTCTATGCTTAGGAGATATAGATCGGATCCTTCTCATGTGATGCCCGTTGAGGAGATAGAGTTAAATTCAGATTTTTCCTATAATGAAGAGCTCGTTGAGATACTTGCTTCTGATAGCAAGGTGTTGCGTGGCAAGACCATAGAGTTGGTCAAGGTGTTGTGGAGGCATAGAGGTATGGAAGAGGCCACGTGGGAGAGGAAAGCAGATATGGTTGAGCAGTTTCCGTATTTGTTTCCGCCAGGTAATTTCGGGGACGAAATTCCTTAAGTGGGGGAGAGTTGTAACACTCGGGTTTAGGGGTTAGGTGAAAATAATATTTTAATATTATTTGGGCTCAGTTTTATAATTTAAATAATATTTCGGGTTTTGTTTTGTAATTAATTAATTTGGGTTGACCATGTTTTTAAGATTAAACCCCATTTAGCCATGGATTTCCCTTCCTTGTGAATAGCCCAATTCATTGAGGGCAAAGTGGTCTTTAGCCCCCCAATTTTAAATAAACATAAAGAAAGATTTTTAGCTCATCTTCTACCTCTCTCCACCATCTCATTTCAACGACAAAACAAGACCCCCTCCCCAATCTACTATTCCATTTCAAAGCTCCCTCATTTCAACTCCATTTTGAAAGGTAATGACGTTTTTGACTTCCCCTCAACTCACTCTCTTTAAAAGTACCTTTTATTTTCATTTTCATGGAGGTTTTAGAAAATGGAATTTTGGAAGGTTTGGATTAAAAATAGAAACTTTATGATGTTAAGTGAAGTGTTTTGATTTAATATGTTTAGTTATGATGTATAGAGGTCAAATGGTATAACATATGTGAATTTCAAATGATTTTGAGCAATTTTCGGATTTGGGTAAACATGAGGTTTTTGGAGGGTTTTGGGTGAGTTTTGGGGGGTTATTTTAGGTGGGTTTTGATAGGCTTTTGATAGTACTATGGATAGGGGTTGAATTGGGATCATTTGTGGGTGTAATGGAAGTTGAAAACATGGTTTTTGGACATGGTTTTGGGGTTGTCCGAGTTGGTGAAAAATGGGATTTGTACATGCTTGCAACATGGTAATTTGTGGTTGAATTGCATTCCGGGTTAATTCCGACGATGTGTTATTGATTGTGGATGTTTTGTTTGTGTTTGGGATTGATTAGAATCGAGTTTGGGCATTGGTGAAGCATCGGAAGTAAATCCGGGAAATTGAAGGTGGTCGCTTGCTTGGTCTTTAAGCTTGGGAGCTTAGGTGAGTGGTTAATTGTTTCACTTTGTTTTAAAATGGTTGGTTCGAGTATATGGACTAGGTTGGGCTTGGTAGACCCACCTAGAGTTAGGATTAGGGTGGTAGCCTAATCCTAAACTTGATCTAGAGCCTTTGGATGAACTCGTATATGTGGATGTGTATGTCTCGTATGAAATGTTATATGAATACTTATGTATATTGTGTTATAAATGTGAGATGAGGCATGATTTGTAATGCTTGAGACATGCATGATGATGGTTATTGGTGAGTACGTGCTAAGCACGGAATTTGGTTGAAATGAGTAATGTGAAATGAGTAAAATGTTGGCACTAGTATGCTTGAGTACAAATGATCGATCATTAGGATGTTAGTGTGTACACATGAGTCAAAAGTCGCACGTGGCCTTGGTGGCGTTGAGTCACCAAGGAGGAGTACGGGTTCGCTCGGAAATTGTATTTATATATAGTCGATGATGAGTGGAATCCCATCGACGGGGCGTGAGGATGAGTGGAATCCCCTCCGCGAGACCGGTGATGAGTGTAATCCCACCGTTAGGTAATGTGGTTGTTGGATGTGAGTTCCAACGTGTCTATCCGCGTATTCGGGTCATAGCTAGGTGCCAATGTTGATTGATAAGTGTATCAATGTGTTGAGATTTATGATCTTTAATTGGATGCTTAAATGTGATTACATGCATTGTGGAATTGAGCTTATGATCATGGCATTTATATTGAATAGTGTTCATGCATCTTTATCTTGTGGCTTTTGTGGATCCTTGGTAAATATGTGTTTTGCCTTGGCTAGATCGTGCTCGGACCCTGCAATGTTGAGGTTTGTTTTTAAGAGCTTACCCTCACTAAGCATCTTTGCTTACGCTCTTATTGTTCAACATTGCAGATCCTTAGTTCGTGGGTTGCTTGAGCAAGTGGAGGGCCTCCAAGTGTGGTAGTTGGCTTGAGTACATCAAGTATGAACTTTTAAATGTTGAGCATGTAATAGTTTAAGCAATAGGACATGTGTTATTTTGATGGATAGTTGTTGGTTGCTTAGGAGCTTGCTTAGACTCCTTGTTATCTTGTTTTCGTATGGCTTGAGTTGCCATGTTTGAATTGTAATCCATGCCTAAATTGCTTATTATGAATGTTGGCTATGTGCCTTTGAGGTTGCCTTTATGTTTGAATGTTGAAGTATGAAACCTTGAATGCTTAAATGCCATCTCTGATTCAATTGCATGTCTTCCTTGATGTATGTACATGTTGGGTGGTTGTATGGCTAAATAATGACCTGTAAATGTTGTATGAATGCTTGTTTGGGTCTAGAGAAGTCCTAAATTGCATCTAGGTCCGAGTCTTGTTCGTTTTAATTGAGTTTGGAGGTTTTGCAGTGCAGGGGTATCGATACGGTTGGTCTTGTATCGATACGGCCTTCTTGTTTCAGGCCTCGTGTTTCGATACGCGAGGGGGCGTATCGATACCATTTTGGTCACTGAAGTTACTGTCCACTTTGGCATCGATACGGGTCCCTGGCGTATCGATACGGTCATCCTAGCGTTGACCGTGAGAAGTCAACCGTTGGGGAGAGTATCGATACACTCCTTAGGCGTATCGGTACGGTCTCCACGGGTTGACTCTGACCAGTTGACTTAGTCAAGGGGTATCGATACACCCCTTAGGTGTATCGATACCGCCTGCAGTTTAAGTTTAAATTTGGGCTGTAACATGTTAGTTTGAGTTCGTTTGATTGTTTCGTAAATGTTGTTCCGCTGTATGATCACCTAGGATTTAATACTCATCTAGACAAGATTTAAAATGAAAAAAAATAGGGTTGCTAACCGAGGGGGAATCCTTAAGGGGGTTTCCACTCGGTTTTCCCCGTGTGGCCCACTCGGACCGGTCACCCGGCCAGACCGGGACGAGGGGGTTACAATTTACAACAAAAGTGATTATTATATGTAATAACTATAAGGATTAACTTTATATGCAATGATAATGAAATAAAATTCTACGAGTAGTGTTAAAATAGTGATAAGTCAAATTAACAATTAGTTGATCTAACATGGTAAGGATCTAGATTTCTTAAGTAATGTTAGGAGTTTAAATTGTGGTGTTGTAAATAGAAAAAATTAGATTTAAAGAATATCTCCGTAATGAGTTTATGCAACACTCAATCTAAAATAATTTATCAATAGGATGCTAGTGGTTATACTAAAAAAATAGTGACAAGTCACACTGATTTTTTTTTTACAAATCTTAATCCTAATCTAACTTAAAAAATGCGAGAGAATAAATATGAGCTGGTTGACCGCCAAATGTACTTGTTCATTTATCTTTTAATTTTTAAATTAAATATAATGATACTTTACATGATTTTAACCATACTTGTAAAAGGAGTGCGTCAAATAGTTATCCAGAGCAATATGTAACAATGAAATTACAATTTGAACTATCAAATATGATAAAGAATCAAGAAAAAATTACACTTCGTCGATTAAACATGTCTACAAAATTATTTTTTTTATAATAATGATTATATTGTGATGTTCAAACACCTCTAAATAGACAATTTAATTAAAATAATAATATATTTTAACTATTAAAAATTGTATTGCCAATTTAATTTCAAAAAATTGAGGGGATATCCACGGTTCAACCGGTTAAAATTTTTATTTTCATTTAATTATTATAAAATTCTGAATTAATGATCCGATTGGTTCGATAAGGGTCCAATTCTTACAAATTAATGTAAAAATATGTAAAAGTAATGGGAGGAGAAAATGGTAATTCCAAAGATAGAGGGGGACACGGATGGGGGAATGTGTGGAGACGAAGAAAATGGGGGCACATTTATATTGTGGAGATTATCATGTGACGGTGCTTTGGGTGACGGCTGACGCACCATATCACCCTCACTTGTCTGTCTTTTTCAACTCCATCTCTGTCTTACATCTGTCAAAATCTCAACCCTTCATCTACTCATATCAACCATCTCTTGATTTTACATGTTAACTTTTCCTGCAAGGCTGCACCCGTCACACGGTTTCTCGGTGAGTTTAAAATAAGTTGAGACGTGATAGATCGCGATTTATTCGAATTTAATTTAATTAAAATTTGGTAAATATTTAACTTGATTGAACTCGAACTCGATACTTGACTTGAGAAGCTCGCGAGCTACTTGAAATGTAATATATTAATTTTTTAAAATTTAAAACCTAAATTCTTAAACCTAACGCCCTAAAACATAAACCCTAAACATAAATCATAAACCTTAAAATCTAAATCTTAAATTCTAAGCATAACAACCTAAATTTTTAAACCATAAAATTAACAAGCTTGTGTAACAACTTGTGTATTAATTTTTTTTCCTAATAAGACTTTAAATGAGACGAGACAGATTGTGAGCTACTCGAGTCTGACTCGGTCAAAGTTCGGTCAACACTCAACTCAATTGAACTCGACTCAAGATTGAACTCGGCTCGAGTTCTTAACGAGCCAAATCGAGCTCAAATTATTCAGGCTCGTTAAAAACTACCCAAGCTCAAACTCGACTCGAATTCTTAATGAGCTGAGTCGAGCTCAATATTGCTCGAGCTTGACTCGGCCCGTTTACACTCTTAGTCTAAAGAACAACACTTTAATTTAAGGGTTAAAAATGGTATGCTTCAAAATTTGTTCAGCAACCTAAAATATTATATATTTTTGATAATATTTTTGGTTGATTTTTTAAAGAGTTTCGAAACTCGAGAAAAATCACGAAAAAATCAACCTAAAATGTTATTAAAATACATAACATTTTAGGTTGTTTGGACAAGTTTCAAAACTCACTGTTTTTAGCTTTAAATTAAGATGTTGTACAACATAACTACCCCGATTTCTCCCTTTTATTAAGTACGATTCTCTTGGTGGAAATCCCCAAATTAAGTTAACCAATCACAACACGATACAATATTAACACATGGTTTATATTTAATATACTTACGGCGGAAACAAAAATTTTTCGGAGACACTTTAATTTTAAAGTTTATAGTTTAGATAGATGTTTAGAATATAGAGGTTGTGGATAAAATTTAGAGTTTAAAATTAGAATTTAGAGTTCAAATATTAAGATTTTAAAATAATTTAATTAGGGATTTAAGTTTTAACTTATAAACTCTAATTCTAACATGATTGTACACTTATTTGACAATGTTGGTTTCATTTACAAGCATGTCCCTACCTACACGGGCGTGTAATTCTTCTTGAGCCTTTTTTTTAAACGTTCTTGAGCCTTTTTGAGTGTACGAGGTTTGTTCAGCATAAATTAATGACCCCATATTAATGTAACGGTTGTACTGTCTCTGTTTGAAATCATGTTATACAACGTACATATTTTGTTAGTTTTTAGAAATTAGAAGTGATTAACGGGGAAATGGAGCTGGTTGATCTTGTGGTTGGCTAAAATTTATAAGGGTAGAGGACTAAATGCGTAAATGTAAAGGGTTAAATTAATAAAATTTGTAAATTTAGGGTTAAAATTATTAAATTATTTAGATTCATGAAGAAATTGATAGAATTTGTAAGTATTGAGGAATAGATGCGTAAATGTAGAGGTCCAACTTGATGAAATTTGTAATTTGAAAGTTAAACTTTTTGAATTAGTTAGAATTACGATGAAATTAATAAAATTTGTAAGTGTTGAAAACTAAATGCATAAATGTGAAAGCCAAATTGATAAGAATTGCTTATTGTGACCATGAAATGAAATAATTTTGTGGCACTCTTTTCTCTTCGACGATTTTGTGTTAGCTTCGACTAGCTTAAATGGTAAAGAAATTTTTAACGAGATCTTTTTTTTTCAAAAAAGAATTTACTAATGCGAGGGGTTAAATTATTGATTTATTTAAACTTAAGAATAAATTAATAAAATATAAAAATATGATGGTTAAATTTATCAAATTTACAAATATGAGAGTTAAATTTATTAATATATTCAGAATTAAGTCAAGATTGACAGAATTTTGTTTTTGAAAAGATTGTAATTTTATTTGATTTGACGGACTCGTCACACAGGTGGAATACCTCATTAAAAAACAAAATTGACAGAAACTGTAAGTGTTATGGACTTAATGCGTGAATGTGAAGGATAAAATTAATAAAATCTGTAAGCATGAAAGTTAAAGTATTTAAATTAATTAAAATTACGACTAAAATTATAGAATTTATAAATTTTAAAAATCAAATGTATTGTTATATCATTAAAAAGTTGACAAGTCAGCTTCTATGTTATTAGTTTAATTTAGTGATTAAATTGAAATTGAAGTGTAACGTTAGTAGTTAAATTTATAATTTTTTTAGTTTAATAATTAAAAATAATTTAATGACTAATGAGTAATTTGCCCTAATTTAAGACGAGTCACCTTTGTATTTGTACTGACAAAAGTAGTGAAGACATTTAAAATTGTGTCAATAATTACATTTCACTTCCAAAACAATAAATAACATTCCAAAGTTGTGGGGATTCTGCAAAACGGCACTTAAAAGACATCAAAAAGACGATAAACTGGTTAACCTAGTCATTTTTTAACATAATTTCTTATAAAATTTGTACTTAATTTGTTACAAAAATTGTAAGAATAACGGTATATACACAATTTCTTATAAAGTAACAAATAGAGTCCAAAACTGAATTCTTTACAATAACTGTAAGACATTAGGTATATACTTAATTTCTTACAATAATGCACAATTTGGTACAAAATAAGTAAAGAGTTGTGTTTGAACACAATTTCTTACCCGATATACCTAATTTCTTACTAAAATTATAAGCAATTAAGTATATACCCAATTCCTTACGAATTTTTTTGTTGGGGTAAAGTTGCTCCAATCTTTGTAAGAAATTGTGTTTGTACTCAATTTCTTACAAGAATGCACAATTTGGTACAAAATAGGTAAGAATTTGTGTTTCTACACAATTTTCTTACTAAATATACCTATTTTCTTACTTAAATGGTAAGAAATTAGGTATATACTTAATTCCTTACGAATTTTTTAGTTGGGTAAAGTTGGTCAAACATTTGTAAGAAATTGAGTACAAACACAATTTCTTACAAGAATGCACAATTTGATACAAAATAGGTAAGGAGTTGTGTTTGTACACAATTTCTTACCCAATATACCTAATTTATTACTGAAATTATAAGAAATTAGGTGTATACCCAATTCCTTACGAAATTTTTGTTAGGGTAAAGTTGCTCAAACCTTTGTAAGAAATTGTGTTTGTACTCAATTTCTTACATGAATGCACAATTTGATAAAAAAAAAAGGTAATGAGTTGTGTTTGTACACAATTTCTTACCCGATATACCTAGTTTCTTAATGAAATTAGAAGAAATTGGGTATATACTCAATTTCTTACGAAATTTTGGTTGGGGCAAAGTTGTTCAAACCTTTGTAAGAAATTGTGTTTGTACTCAATTTCTTACAAGAATGCACAATTTGGTATAGAATAGGTAAGGAGTTGTGTTTGTACACAATTTCTTACCCAATATACCTAGTTTCTTATTGAAATTATTAGAAATTCAATATATACCCAATTCCTTACGAATTTTTTGTTGGGGTAAAGTTGCTCAAACCTTTGTAAAAAATTGTGTTTGTACTCAATTTCTTACAAGAGTGCACAATTTGATACAAAATAGGTAAGGAGTTGTGTTTGTACATAATTTCTTACCCAATATACCTAGTTTCTTACTGAAATTATAAGAAATTAGGTATATACCCAATTCCTTACGTTTTTTTTTGTTGGGGTAAAGTTGCTCAAACCTTTGTAAGAAATTGTGTTTGTACTCAATTTCTTACAAGAATGCACAGTTTGGTACAAAAATAAGTAAGGAGTTGTGTTTGTACACAATTTCTTACACGATATACCTAGTTTCTTACTAAAATTATAAGAAATTAAGTATATACCCAATTCCTGACGAATATTTTTGTTGGGGTAAAGTTGCTCCAACCTTTGTAAGAAATTGTGTTTGTACTCAATTGCTTACAAGAATGCACAATTTGGTACAAAATAAGTAAAGAGTTGTGTTTGTACACAATTTCTTACCCATTATACTTAGTTTCTTACTGAAATTATAAGAAATTAGGTATATACCCAATTCCATATGAATTTTTGTGGGGGTAAATTTGCTCCACCCTTTGTAAGAAATTGTGTACAAACACAATTCCTTACAACAAGGTAAAACCTTTTCATTCCAGTAGGTGGCATCGAAACCACCTATATGAGGTTTCGGTGTTGGTTTGACTGTATGGGCAAAATTTCCATTCCACTAGATAGCATCGAAACCACCTATATGGGGTTTCGGTGCTGGTTTGACAGTATGGGCAAAATCTTCATTCCAGTAGGTGGCATCAAAACCACCTATATGGGGTTTCGGTGCTGGTTTGACAATATGGGCAAAATTTTCATTCCACTAGGTAGCATCGAAACCACCTATATGGGGTTTCGGTGATGCTTTGAAAGTATGGGCAAATTTTTTTCATTCGATTAGGTGGCATCGAAACAAAAATATAAACATCCACTTGCCTTTTTAACTAAATTAGTTATAAACTCAATGCTGCAAGAGTGGCTATGGTCTAATTTGTGTACATTTGCTAGTACTAAGTGTATACAGTACCGAAACCCCTAAAGATGGTTTCGATACCAATAAAAGGAATTTGCCTTTTCAGTGTTGTGTCTTTTCACTATAATCACATGCACCGTTTACTGGTCATCCTGTATAAAGCTGGTTTCGATACCCCTCAGAACGAATCTGCCTTTTCATTCATGTCTTTTCACTTGTATCACATGCACCGTTTAATGTTCATGTACCTTTGCATTGTGCCTTCTCACTTTTCCTTCTTAGTTTTCAATTTCCCTCCCAACTAAAATTCCTTATAAATTAACAACTCTTCTCTTTACTCTTTACAACATCTTCAACTTAATATACTCAACCCTTCGTTTATTTCTATAATTAGTTCTTCTTCACCATCTTCTATTCAATATCTTCAGATAGAATGAGTTTGAGCAGAGGTTCTAGTCACAATCCTCAGCCATGGGCAAAGAGGAAACTTGATTTCGACTCAGAATCAAACATCGATGATGATGTCTATTTTGATTCTGATGAAGAGGAGGAACAAAGCCATGAGACAATGAAAACAAGCAGATGGTTCAAGAAGTTTTTTCGATACCTTCGATAGAATGAACACAATCAATGACCCTTTTACTCAATGGCAATGTCCAGCATGTGAAGGAGGTCTTGGTGCCACTCACAGGTTTCGTGGCCTTCAGTCCCTAGTGACACATGCCAAAACCAAAGGCGGACCAAAGCTCAAACTCCATCGCCAACTTGGTCAGCTATTGGACGAGGAATTGCGTAGAAGGGGTACTTCGACTGTTCCTCAAGGTCAAGCTTATGGGGAATGGAGTGGTTTGAGAGATAATTAGAATGATGCTGCTATTGTCTGCCCCCCGCCTTCAACCAATGAGGAAGTGGATCACCAAATACTCTGGCCACCCATGGTGATGATAATGAACACAAGGCTTCATCAAGATGCAAATGGGAAGGTAGTTGTATAACTTTTGAAATATATTTTCATGAATAATACAATTCCTTAACTTATAATGTCTTGAATTTTCTGCTTCAGTGGCTTGGTATGGGAAACCAAGAGCTCTTTGACTATTTAAGGTCCTATGAATCTGTTGTTAAGGCTCGCCATTCTTACGGTCCTCAAGGCCATCGTGGGATGAACCTTCTAATTTTTCAGAGCACGACAAGAGGTTATTTCGATGCTCAACGTCTGCATACCCAGTTTGCTGCCCAAGGTTTTGATGGAGAGGCTTGGTAACGTTGTCAGGGCTTCTTGTATGGTCCAGCTAGACAGCGCCAACTTTATGGTTATATGGCTGTCAAAGAAGACATCGACAACTTCAACCGCCATACTCAAGGTTTTCTCTATCATTTTCTTATTTTATACAAGATGCACTCCTGCTCATACTTATGCATACATGTTTTGTTCATTAGGCAACTATAGGGTCAAGTTTGAGATGCGATCATATGCAGAGATGGTTGGTCAGCACAGTTCACAACGAGAGGCTGGTACAAGTGCCATGGGCCCAGTTAAGGTTTTGTCTGCAATGATGAACAATATAAGAGAATTGGGGATTTTTGTAAAAGATAGGTTAATTCAATTGATTTAGGTTGGTGGCAGAGGTCCACATTACTTTTTCCTTGAAGACCAAAGAGCCACTTTATACGCATTAAAACAAAAATGTAGAAAGTCGACAGCACTAGGGCGCAGTTGCACACCTGCCAACGTTAAAAATCATTTTATAAACTATTTTCTAAAATTTTTGAATTGAAGAGCGGGAGAAAAGTTATACCGCCTTTCGTAACACTGGCAAGCACGCCATTGTAATCAAGAATAAAAAGCTTCTTCTTTGACGGGGCAACGGGTACGTTTCGGTACCATTCCCCATACATTTCAGGAGCACGCCTGGGTCTTTGAATATCAGAGCCTATTACATTACTTGGCGTTATGTCAACTCGATGAAACTTCTTGCGCACATAAGTTTGACTCACGTCAGGCGTCTTTGCCGGAGCACTCGCATGATCATGCCCTTCAACTGGACCATCTTGTTTATGATACTGCTCTTCTTCTAAATTACATGGGGTATAATATGTATTCAAACAATCCAATGTTATATTCACGAACACAATCAAAGTTTGAAGAAAAGTAAACACAATGCAAGGCTAAACCAAAGGCAAAGGGAGCTGAACCATTGTATATTACAATAAACATCGAACAATGTTCATGAAGCAGTAGAACAAAATATTTTTTGGTACAAGGTGTAATACAAGAAACTCGCTATACAATGCAGAATAGCCTAACCATCTTCATGATTCGGCGCATACGAAGCCGACGTTGGTGGAAATTCATGCAGATGAAAATCAAGCTCCAATGATTTAACACGATCTTCTAAGCTCCCAAGACGGGCTTGAGTCTCTGCATGACTAGAGCGCATAAATGCATCCAAGTTCTGAAAGACACTCGTGACAGCAGCATAGAGAGACTCAAGTGTAATGGGAGGTGGAGCATCCGCTGCAGCTTCATTTCCTCCAGAATTCTTGCTTCATCTTCATCTCTTTTATGCACCCATTCAACCCCATTGAACGTCCAAATCGTCTTCCTAGTAGTTGTTTCATCAATTTTACTCTTCAGCGGAATTGGGGTGTCCAAGGTGGTGTTAATATTTAAACAGTCAAATATGTGGCTTAGAACACATGCATAATTGATGGAGCCACTTCCAGGGTTGTTAATGAGTTGCACAAGAGACTTGAAGATAATTCGGGCTATGTTGGGTCGCGTTCTCCTTCGAAATTGGTGTAACCACCAGTAATTGGTATGACGCATGCGAGTGTATCGTCCACCGGAGGGCCGAAAGAACCAAGTTGTCATGAGATGCAAAATCTTTTCAGAGATATGAAGATGTGTGGGGCTATCATCATCAAACTTAATAGGGACACGCTCTGCTTCATACCACTCTCCACTATTTCCGACACCTAGGAATTTAGCAATAATGTCTTCAGTTATAGTAATTTCCCTGCCCAATAGAAATGACTCAATCGCTACAACCTCGGTTTGTGTTCTTCCATCATGAACAAGGGTAGCATTCACATAAAAGTATCTGACAAGGTTTTCGTACACAATGTGTTTAATATCTAGATAGTTCATCCATCCCCATTCGACAAAAAATTCTCAAAAATTGAACTGATACTCCTCTGAAGTCAAGAAATCTAAGTCTATGGTTCGCTCCTATCTAATCTTTTTTCCATCATAAACTTCATGGTACCGCTGAAGACCATCATCACCATTAAAACAAAGCAGCAAAATATTTGGGGGTGGAGGAGGTTCTTGAGAACCTGAAAAAGCAGCGCGTTCATATCTAGGTCGTTAACCTTTACCGAGATTCTTTTTAGGAGGCATATCCAAGACAATGAAGAACTACGACTACAAGGTTAAGCTTCCCTGGAAAAAAAATTTCATGCAAAAGAAGAAAGTTTAAAAGACGTATGTTTATATAAAAGTAATGAAGATGCAAAAAAATACCAGATTTCGATTCATGATGCAACACAGTCACTAATGTTTGATTTACTTACCAAATAATGTGGATTTCAAGAACCAAATAGTGTGGATTTTGTGGATTTCAAGCACCAAATAGTGTGGATTTCAAGTTTCAGTAGAGCTTCCTTTGGATTTCATATTGGATGAGAAACACTTCTTCGACGCTGGTATTCTCGCTTTAGGGTTTTCTATGTGGAGTTGAGTAGAAGAAGGAGGCGTTCGCGACTTTTAATATTACAGAAATGTTTAAATAAATAGCTGCTCTCCCTCCAAAACCTGCTCACTCGGTTTCGATTCCCCCCATAGGGGTTTGGGTGCTGTTGTTTTGGGTTGTGAAGGGGTTTCGAAACCGCGTTGTCTGGTTCCGATACTGGTTTGGCAGAAACACATATTTCAGTGGTCCTAAAAGGGGTATCGAAACCTTCTTTTTCTGGTTCCGATGCTGGTTTAGAAGAAAGACTTATTTCGTTGGTCCTGAAGGGGGTATCGAAACCCTCTTTTTCTGGTTCCGATGCTGGTTTGGCAGAAAGACTTATTTCGTTGGTCCTGAAGGGGGTATCGAAACCTCAATTATGGTGGTTTTGAAACCTGATCCCAATGCATTTATTTCATCCAACCAAGACAGTTGGTGCATAATAAATGTTACCACCAACTAAGCTATTTCCTTTTTATTACCAGAGAGGGCAACTTCATTAAACTCAAACTCTCTCATCTTCAAGTGTCAGTTCCATACATCTCTTAAACTCTCTCCTCAACCAGAACATCGAAGGTGAAGGTGAGAAAAATGTGTAACCTAGTGCTCCCATGTTTTACATATGTTTATTGTACTAATTGATTTCAATGGTATGCAATAAACTTTAGGTTCATACGCACTCTTCAATATTTGTATCATACATGGATGACAACGTTGGAGAGAATAATATGGCTCATGGACCCACATCAAATGAACCTCTTATGCCAGAAAATTTAGATGTTTTGGTGTTTAACTCTCGTGAGGCTGCATGGGAGTATTATAAAGAATACTCAATAAACTGTGGGTTCAGTGTGTGTCGATCAACAACAAGGTATGATGGCCTTGGTTCATTGATATCACAAGAATTTTGTTGCAACCGGGTAGGCAAACGCAGAGCTTTTGTTAATGATGTGGATCGTAAACGTGCGCCCCACGCTATAACACGCATCGGTTGCAAGGCAAAAATTGTTGTGCAATGTCGCAATTCGGATCAGTGGAGGATATCATTTTTTCATAATGCACTTAATCACGAGCTGTGCCCACCTATTATGCGACCGTTTCTTTGGTCGAGTCGAGAAGTTACAGAGGGTGGTCTAAATGAGGCACGTGCATTGAAAAATGTGGGGGTGAAAACATCACAGATTATGAATTTTTTCACGCAACAATCAGGTGGTTTCCACAATGTTGGTTTCATAAGGAAAGACTTGTACAACTCACTGCATCAGCTAAACGCTGAATAAATTCGTGACGGTGATGTAAATGCCCTCCTAACTTACTTTGACTTGAAGAAAGAGCAGGATACAAGGTTCTACATGCAATACGATCTTGACGACTCAGGGGCGTTGCATAATATTTTTTGGTGTGATTCAACATCGAGGTCTGACTACGCATGCTTCGGTGATGTCATTGCATTTGACACGACGTACAAAGGTAATATCTATGGCCGGCCTCTAATGCCTATTATGGGTGTCAATCACCATCACCAAACAATTGTCTTCAGTGTTGCAATTCTAGCTGACGAGACTGCCGATTCTTTTGAATGGGTACTGAGACAATTTGCAGAGGCAATGTGTAACAAGGCTCCAGTTTCAGCTGTCACAGATGGTGATAGGGCCATGCACAGAGCAATAAAAAAATGTTCCCGCTTGCTTGCCATCGCATATGCTCATGGCATCTGTCATGAAAAGCTCATGCAAACGTTGGTGACACAAAATTTACTTCCGTATTTAAGAGATGCATGTCATCTTGGTGGACAATTGAGGAATTTGACCGGGAGTGGAGGTCAGTTGTTAAACAGTTTAACGTCGAACATCATCCTTGGGTTGTAGAGAAGGATCAGACAACGACTATGTGGGCACAAGCATATCTTACAGGACATTTCTCCGCCAATCTTCGATCAACCCAAAGGTGCGAAGCTATGAATGCATCGCTAAATATTATGCTCACTTCTAAGAAGACATATATAGATGTTGTCCGTGCCATTGACAATGGGATCAATGAGATGCGAATTCAAGAGTTAAGGGAAGATTTCTTTAGTTCAAATGCGACACCTTTTCCTATGACCAAATTGAATGAACTTGAAAGGAATGCATCATACGTATATACACGAGCATCATTCAAAATTGTCCAGACCGAACTTAAAAATGAGACATTGTATCGTCCTATACATCCAATTGTAGAAGGTGGAGGCTTCCGGACATATCGGTTACCAAAGTATAAGGATCCTTCGCAATTGCATGAGGTGGTTCTTGAGGTCGCAACGCAGAACATGACATGTTCCTGCAGGAAATATGAGACAGTCGGCCTTCCATGTCGCCATCAGCTGCACGCTATGAAGTTGGAAGACTTCTTTGAGATCCCAAAATGTTTAATACATCCGCGGTGGACGAAAGATGCAAAGATTGTGGCGCCATCATTTGTTGACTTCAACGTGCCACCGGAATTGAAACAAATGGCTCGATTCGCTTCTCTGCGACCACTTTCCACGCAGTTGTGCTACTTTGCATCTTAGACTGACGAAACGTTTCGGAGCACGAAATATGAGATACTTAGATTAACTAATGAATTTGGTCACTCCACAACCTTGAAGGAGTCTTCATCAAAGAAAGAAGGCAAACGGCCCGTTAGGGATTCGCACCGAAAAGAAGCAAAACGAAAAACCAATGTCAAAAATCAACGTGCAAAGTCACGGATCTTTCATTGTTCCTTTTGCAAATTGGAGGGACACAATAGAAACACATGCCTTCGTCTTAAGCTTCAACTTGCAATCCCAACATTTGTGGAAACAACATGCCTTTCCGAAGAGGAAATTGATATCTCAAATGTCGTCGACATGTTCGCAGCTCAACCGGATCTCAGTCAATTTTCAATTCAGGATGACAGAATTTTTTTAATATCCCTCAACCTGGAACATCCATGGTACAGTTTTATGCAACTTCATCTTACTTTGCACGATTCTTTTTACTATCACCATACGTTATTAACGTTTATATGATGATTAACGCTTGTTTGCATCCACATTTCTGTTAGGACCAACATCTTTCAAACGAGGACAACATTAATTTTTTTTAGTATCCCTCCAGCTACAACATCCATGGTACACTTTTATGGAACTTCCTAAATCTTTACACTAATCTTGTTACAATCAACGCCATTGTAATTAACTTTATCTGATGCAGGACTTATCCTTTTGGAACTAGACCATCTTCAGACAATAGTGACTATGAAATGGACAGTACATAAATATAAGTGCAACCATGGAAAATGTCTATCCTTTAAAGCCATATATATATATATATATATATGATTTCTCAACACATAATGCATCTTTGCAATACCTTAAACCCTTTACAAGCATAACCTATTTCCGATTCTTAAACCATGTAGTCCATATGATGTATATGTACAAATATAGGAAATTATCCTATACAACCATATGTTGCCCGACTTCTTTGTGTCCAATTCAAAAATTATCTACAAACCTCTGCCAACCTGATAAAAAAAAGGGTCCTCTCCTATCTTATGTTCTTTTCATACATACAAAACATATTCTCTTCCAAATAAATGCAACTCCGCTCCAACTTCAATCTGTTCATAACCACAACATATATCGCAAAGATATGAACGTTAGCTGAAATGTTTAAAGGCCAGTTAACGGTTAAGGAACAACACACGTAGAAGTAACTCCCTCACCATTGATGCCGACAAATGCTAACACGGCTGACATATTGTCGTGACTAAAGCTGAGCAACATGTGCTTTCGTTTCAACTGCAATTTCCCGCCTCCTTTTATTCTTATCACGATTCACAAGATCATACAAAATATGCATTTTGTCCCATACCCCGACCGTCTAGCAACACAAGTGTTAACAATAGATGCAATAGTTTGGATTATATAATTCGTTCAATAGAACAGTTATTAAAATGTATGCAGACAACAACAGAACGTACCACTTCCTTAGCACGTTTCGTGTGACATAATAGCATCCACTGAATGCAATAAACCCCACAATCATCTATGTTCAAAGAAATACTACTTTAAACATCAAATTATTAACAAACATATCAAATTCTAGCAAAAAAATACATTTCAACTTTTTGAAGTACAATATACCCATTGCCTTGACGTCTGCATTTAGCCACCATCACTGGGGGATCAGAAATTGCGTTTGATGGTGAGCCAAAAACATCTACAAACTTATCATCGAACAAACACTCACCTAGCTTCTTAAGCTAGATTCACAAACACACATACTTTTTTAAATACTGACTAACATAAGTAAAGATTGGTAAATTGTTATAAGTTTACGATTATTACCAACTTCTGTGTTACACCCACACTTGAAGCATTTCCCCGCGTTGTGGGCAAGCTGTCCAGTATCTTCGCTTCCACCTGCTTGATATTCATAACGCACATGTACCAATGAGTATTATTTTCATTTACAGGGATAAAGACCCGCCATCAATTATATTTCAGTAATGAAACTCCACATAAGCATACCCCATATAATATATCTATGTAATACATTGCAAAGTTTAGTTAAATGTTTCCTCGTTCTTCATACCAATTTGTAGTCGCTAAGTCTACCATACGATCCATAACTCTTATGCCAATACGAAGCAAGCTGCTAACCATCCAATTCCCCTCGTTGAAGTTGATCCTACAAGACAACCATTATTATTCTCAATGTTTCACAAACGCATAAGTCATTTGTTATTCAACAATAACATGAAAACAAATTTTACGTACACTTAATGAGCAAGGTATGTACCCTCTCATTGCTTTACATTTTGTCCTACTATCTCATCTATAAGCCATATGGATTGCTTACCCTTCTGTCAAGGATGTATTCTAGATATAGTCAAATGTTGCTTTCGCTGACGGTCCAACTCCATCAGCTATTTTAACATACGTCAACATCTGCAACACTTTAACATTTGTTCCTCACTATTGAATAACATTAAAGCATGCAATATTTAATAAGTTCTGATGTACTACAACTTCTACCCAATTCATATATTATCTTAAACGTACATTATTTAACAATCCTTCATTAAAAAATAGTACAAATGATTAACGTTCTAATCGAACGTAACCCAAATCATCCACCCGTTTAAAAACCAAACTAAAGCATACAATTCATATTACAAATAACTCAATTTCAAGTTCTTTTTCATGTGCCTACTAAAACCAACCGAGGCTCGAAATCGCCCTTATGTGCAAACGCCCACTTATTTCATATTTCTCGTTTTCACCCCTACTCGACTCGCTTTCCCACTAACCTTTGACTTTGCTTAGACAATTGGGTTTCCATACAAGTTGACCGCAAATATATCAACAACAACTACCTCGTACATTCAATTAATACAACGTTAACCACAACTCTTAAATTTATACTCATCATACCTTTTTGTTTCTCTGCGAACTTGATGCGTTGTCTTCTTTAACCAGCGTCAGATCCTCTATCATCAACGGGTTAGGGTCACTACTACGACCATCATTCTCCTCAGCCTTTTGTACTTCAGGTTTGTCCGGCATTGCTTCGTCTGCGTCAAGACCTATTCCAAATTTTGCATCAGCTTTGCGCAGAGCCTTCCTCATATACATCATATCCACACACAAACCATCAACCTTTTCCACAACATTCTTAGATTCTTCCTTCAAAGTCTCTTCTATTTTATTTTCCTTCTCAACGCGAGCTTCGAGACTCTCTATTTCCCCCAACTCTGAAATTACCTTCTGCAACATCTCTATTATAGCATCATTACTACCATTGTTGCTTCCACCGTCTTCTCCCTCCGCGCACCATTCATCATTAGAAGCAAATACCTACAAACATTACTAATTAATTCCTTTCATGTCATTACAACCCTTAACCCAATACAATACAAACATGTTTTTGACACTTACTTTCAATTTTTTGTCAGGTCGCTCTTCCTTTAGGCGGCCAACAATCCTACTGACATCCTTTTGCCCCCACGCATGTATGTGACCGCGCCCATCAGCAGACGCTGACGCTCTACTTGCAACCCCATTCCAGTAATCGAATAGCCTCACCTACGTTTAACAATAATAAAAACATACGATTACTATAAAGGTAAATCTTGCCTCAATCAACTATTACGTTCAAACAATACTCAATCTTAATAATACATTACCTCTAGGATAGGAATGCAGCCCGTCATATATGCCAACCCATCTCGAGCTTTAACTTTGGCTACTCCAAGTAACCTATCGTACGCATATTTACACCAATTTAACTTCCCCCTCAAACCAGGTTCGCACAACAACTTGAAATGTTCCATGGAAGGCACAAGGTTGGCATTCGAACTTAGGAATAAACCAACAACATACAACAATACACGTGCTTTCAACTCCTCACCCTTAAAACCTCCACTTAGTATCTCCTCTAAAAGTTCTTTATATGCAATCTTCGTGTTGATTTTGTACTTCTTTGCTAGTTCCTTTCCACTTACATTTCGCGTCGCCACTTCTACATCTAAACCTTCGTTCTTTAAACCCAAAATTGCTTCAACATCTTCTACCAAAACATATATCTTGTGTCCACTAAATTCCATCGTGGACGTTTTAAGATCAAACTTCTCTGCTAACTCCCGACAAAGGTCCCGCTTAATTTCTCGCAAAATCATTCCCCGTAATGCTCTTAACCCGATGTCGTTAAGAACACCATCAATTTTCATCTTCTCCATCTCTTTAAACAAGCTTGATACCTTCTTCATACTGCACCTCAATGACAACTCCTACAACATTTAATACAACAAATTTTCCCGTTATGTTACGCTTAAATATATCCAGTAAATGATTCATACAATAACCACTTTCAATAAAAATAAATATAAACATCCACTTGCCTTTTTAACTTCTTCTTTTTCCACTAATTTCTTCGACTTCCCTTTCCTATTGCTTTCCATTTTAGATCCCTTCAGCTCCTTGTACCTATCCAAGTACGGCTTCTTTTCTTCATCAGTCATCTTCGACCATCTCTTCCCTAGTACTTTCTTCGCCTGTACAATTCACACACTTATTAAATTTGAATAACATGAACACATTACAATCTAATACCAAAATACAATAACAATTTTGTCATCTTACTTACAGTTTGTTCATTTTCTTTTTACCACCCTTAAGTCTTCTACATTCACTGAAACTGTACAAAATTCATTTCGTTGTTAGAGTACAAATTAAATCATGCTTATCAACTTAGAATTTGAACAATGCCACCATCATTCAACTATAACTTATTAGAACAACATATATGCTGGCAATTTTCTTTCTGTACCCTGTCCACCATTTACCTTAGCTTCACAAACTTTCTCCATTGCTACCAACTTCAATATGCAAAATTATGTTAACGTTATGTACGTAACGACTAAACTTATATCATTAACAAGGAACATATCTAATAAACACAAAACAATATATTTTCCCTGTTTTATATGTCGGTCGAGAAGTACTTCAAATCACAACCGAAATTTTCCACAAAACCTTAAAAATACTGAATGAAAAACCCAAATCGTTCATGATCCCACAAAACCCTAAAAACACATATTACTCGAAAAAATCCTTACTTACATGATAAATGGAAACCTTTTCCCCTGAATACAATATTTGTGTAAGAACACACAATTCCCCCACCTCTACCAAGCTTCGCGCGTTTAGGAACGAAAGAAGAAAAGCTTCGCGTCTTTTTTTTCGATGCCAAATGGAAAACTTTTCCTATTTTCCCGTTTTACTATGGTTTTTAATCTCCCCCAATTTTAGTCTAACCGGTTAACCAAGTCACCCACCCTTTTTTTCTTTTAATCCAACGGTTGATATATCTTCAGCTCCAATTAGCTTCATCCAACGGTTTATATTAGTCTGCCGTTTTTAGTTGTTTATTAAGCCGTTGGTAATTAGAATTTCTCAAAGCTGTGCCTACATGCTTTAATGTAAAAATCCAAAATTAATTTTGAGTATCAAACATGATTTTGAGAAAAGCTACATGATAGTAGTTTTTGCGTTAACTCCCAAATATAAATCATATATTCGATAATTATATAATTTTTTTAATGAAAGCTAAAGTGGTTACAAGTAGTATCTGTTCTAAATATACTCTTAACCATTTGGCAATGAACGCTCAATCACCCTCTTACAGCTGCTGGTGCTCGAACTCGTGACCTCTAGGAACAACAACCGTTCCCTTAACCACTGAGGCAAGTTGGTTCGTACGATAATTATATAAATTTTAATTGTATCTCGCGTTGTGTCATATAAGACTTTTTGATAAAATAATGTTTTTTATATTTTGTTCATTTATTAGCTTTGAATCCGAGACATTATTTGAATAACGTCAAACTATTTATCGCTCAAAGTTGACATCAAAAGAGGTATATTTTTACAAACATAATGCCATTTTTAATTATTTATTAAAATAATGTCTAAAAATTATTTAGAAAAGTAATAAATAAGTTTGGTTGGACACGTCTTTACTCTGCATAACCTACATAGCCAGGGACAGAGCTAAGATTCAATGTTGGGAGGGGCAAGAGTCTATTAAGCTATTAAATCTAAAAATTGAAAGGGACAAAAGCCTTATTTGATTAACATTTAAACTAAAAAGACTAAAAATACAATTATACCAAAAAAATTGGGAGGGGCAACAGCCCCTCCCACACACTACATGGTTCCGTCACTGTACATAGCCGACAAAATTTAAATAAAATCAGACTATTAAGGATTATAATGAAGGGTAAAATACCTAAATTACCACTCAACTTTGCTTCAAGACTTATTTTGGTCACTAAACTTTTAAAAAGTTTAATTTACATACTAAACTTTATATTTTGACCTATTTTGGTCACTTTGAATTATTTTATTAATATTTTTATGTGACTTGGCATATTTTTTATTATTAAATATAAAAATTAATTTAAAATAAAAATAAATTATATTTTATTATTACTATTAAATAAAAAATTAAAACAAAACCCCCAAATCCCCCTAACAATCAAACCACTTTTACTCTCATTGGCCACTAACCCCTTCGCCGGCGTTACCCTCACCGGCCACTCATTCCTTTGTTGGCGTGTACTCTAAACGACGCCGTTGCTCTGGCGAGCTAATATTGTCGAACAACATCTTTTATTTCCCTCTTTCTTTTGGTCCGGAAAAACAGAATGAAAAATCGGATATATCTACAGAATATAAGCCAACAAACAAAACGTTGGCAAAGTCTTCTGGTTTTATGAAAAACAAATCAATTTGTTGAAATCTAAAATTGTAATTAATTTGATGTTAAATTATGAACCGAATTAAAATTTCAGTTTTGATATTCAACTTCGTTTTAGATGATGTTTCAGTATGTAATTCAATGACATGAGTACCTCTATTTATAGTATAAACTAGTTTTCTTAACGAGTACAACGGAGTCCATCTGTCCATGGATCGAATCGAAAAATCTTCCAAAACTTTTATTTAACCTAACCTGATACTTGATTTGCACTATAATAAGATGTAAATAGAGAAGCAAACAGAATCAAGCAAATGGTAAAAGAGAGGAAAGATGATGAACAAAGAAAAACACGTGAAAATTGCTCACTTTTATTTATTAGTAGATAAAATGAATGAATTTTTCAACATAAATGTTAGTTCAGGATCTTAACATCCTAGCAGATGTCCATGAATCCAAAGACGAGGAGCATTGATCGAAAGCATGTTGTTAAGCAAGTCCTTTGTACTACTCAGACGTGTCGACAAGCAAACTTGCTAACCCTAGAACACAATTGACAATACCAACCAGGGTATGATCCCAACCTGCAATTTAGGAGGTTAATGACAAAATCAATCAAAATCCCATCAAAAACCATTCAGCTTCCAACGTAATTTAAACTTAGATAAAGGTCAGATATAGGTATGTGTCTAATATGGGTATGTTCAATTTTTCAAAGGTCAGATAATTCTGCAGATATTACTAATTTTTTATTTTGTTTTGCCAAATTAAAAGAAAAGATGTTGTCCGACGATGTTGGCTCGTCGAAACGACGACGACGACATTGAGAGTGCACGCCGGCGAAGGAGTGAGTGGCAAGTGAGGGTAACGCCGGCGAAGGGGTTGGTGGTCAGTGAGGGTAAAAGTGATTTGAGTGTTGGGGGAATTTAGGGGTTTTATTTTAATTTTTTATATAATAATAATAAAATATAATTTATTTTTATTTTAAATTTATTTTTATATTTAATAATAATAAAATATACAAGTCATACCAAAATATTAATAAAATAATTCAAAAAATCAAAATATGTCAACATATAAAATTTGATAAGTAAATTGAATTTTTAAAAATTCAGTGACCAAAATAAGTTTTAAAAAGAAAAATAACATGCACAAATAAAAATGGCAGCCAACAAGAGAATTATTCGCGTACCACATGGAACATGAAGCCTGCTAGGGCAATAAATGAGATTAAAACTTTATAAAAAAAATGAGATGAGAGATTAAAATTTGATTAATACTCAATTTGATTAAAATTTGATTAATACTCAATTTGATTAAACTTGATTTGAGCTTAAATTTAAATTTTTAACGAGTTGAGCTTAACTCAACACTAATCAAACTCGTTTCGAATCATTTACAATCCTAAAGCCAGCAGCTGACCATAGTATAGGAGAAGATTTCAAACTGGGCCATGGACATCTCTTTCAAGAAACATAACTTCTTTTATATTTTAAATTTAAAAATGAATTCTTTTGAATTGTACATTTATTAATTAATTCTTCCAGCAATGGAAATTTCAAAACTTTCACTTTGGTTCACGACTTTAAGACAAAAAGAACCAATTTGGTACAGGGTTAGATTTCATAATTTAATGCACTCATACTTCCACTACATTAAAGCTTCAAACCCCACATCAAAAAATCAAAACTTTCATCCAAAATAAGAAGATAAAGCAGCTGAGGAAGAAAAAATAACTAAAAAGATGATCGCTTTGCCTTGGATTCTTGCTTTCCAAGTGAAAAATTAATGACCCTTTTCTATAATATTTGAGTGAATTGTGCAAAATGCACAGTGATGGGAGTGTTTGGTGGGCTCAGTCAATCTTTCTTAGCAATGAAAAGGTACCTTTTTTAGCTGTTTTTAACCCTATTTTGGTATTTTTTAGCTGAATAATGATTGTAAATGGTTGATTATTTTCACTAGTAATTTACCTGCAACTGTAGCTTTCAATTTATGATATTTTAGATTGTTTTTTTCTCTATTTTATGTGGTGTTGGTTGCTCTGCATTTGTTATGCTTGAGTTGAATTTTTCTGGGTTTTTTGTTGTTTATTTGTGCTGTTTATCTTTGATGAGAAGCTTGGGTGTTTAAGGTCAGTTATGGTGGTTTTCTCTGCCTGGACTGGCATGGAAAGAGGTAACATTTTGTTTTTACTTTAAATTCTTGGTTCAGAATTTTAGGGGTTCCAAGTGCTGAGAATTCAGAAAATTCTAGGGTTTTAGTCTGTTATTTTTTGCATTCAGTGGTTGGTATGATTGATCATTAATGGTTGCATTTGTATGATGCTTATATTCTTTGAATGGTCCTAATTTCAAGTGGCTTGTGATCTTGATGCCATTGTAGAAGGATTTTGAGTTTAGCGGATCGGTATGGCGGTTAAGGATTGGATAAACAAGCCTGGATTCCGAATTCGAGGGAAGTTTCTGAAAATGATGAGGTGCATTTGGTCAGGACAGCAATTAAGAGTCGATGATACTAATGCTTCTTCTGAATCGCTAGCTACTCGGGACTATTCGGTGAGTGGTTACTCATCTCGAGCAGGCGAGACGGTGGAGACTAAGGTTGACAGTAGCAATATTGAAGAAGCTGAGACGTCACTTCGTGAGAGTGGTTATCTGAATTATGAGGTTAGTACTGTCCAAATTCTTATTGTCTTTTGCACTCTCTTGTTCTTCGGTGTTTAAGGAAATTCCTCAGGGATTTTACGGAAGGGGTGGATCAATATCGATTAATGTCTAATGATCAATTGATTTACGGTACTTAGGTTTATTTAACAAATAGTTTGATTTATAGGAAGCAAGGGCATTGTTAGGAAGGCTAGAGTATCAAAAAGGAAATGTAGAAGCTGCACTTCATGTATTTGAAGGAATAGATGTCTCTGTAGTGACTTCGAAGATGAAAGTCTCCCTTTCGAGAAGATCCGAACAAAACCGGCGCCACTCGGAAAGTGATGCTGCTCCGCCCATGTCTTTGCATGCCGTTAGCTTACTTCTTGAAGCTGTTTTTCTGAAAGCAAAATCATTGCAGCACCTTGGAAGGTTTGGAGGTATGCCCTTCATTTTCTCTTATATCTGGAAGTCTCTCATGCAATGCAATACTGGGACGGCAAAACTCGAGCTGCTCCAAAAGACTACTTAATTTACTTTCCTAATAGATACCGAAAAACTGAAATTATGCTTCTTTGATAGTTCTGTGAGATGATCATCACTGCATTTTATTTATCTTTTTCCCTGATGTTTTTACAGAAGCTGCTCAATCGTGCAAAGTTATTTTGGACACTGTTGAATCTGCGTTGCCTGACGGCCTGCCTGAACCATTATCTACAGATTGTAAGTTGCAGGAAATTTTGAACAAAGCTGTAGAGTTGCTTCCAGAGCTATGGAAACTTGCAGGAGATCCCCACGAAGCTATCTTGTCGTACCGGCAAGCTCTCCTCTATTACTGGCATCTTGATACCGGAACCAAAGCGAAACTCGAAAAAGAATTTGCAGTGTTGCTTTTATACAGTGGTGCCGAAGCAAGCCCTCCAACCCTCCGTGCACAGATGGAACGCTCATTTGTGCCGAGAAACAACATTGAAGAGGCCATTCTTTTATTACTAATTCTACTTAGAAAGTTTTTTCTCAAAAGGATCGGATGGGATCCGTCGATCTTGGATCATCTTGCTTTTGCACTATCTGTTTCTGGTGAACTAAGAGCCTTAGCTCATCAGGTTGAAGAGTTGAATCCCGAGATCATGCAAAGAAAAGAACAATATTGTACGATGGCTCTCTGCTATTACGGCGAAGGAGAGGACATAAATGCTTTGAATCTTTTGCAGAACCTTTTGAATAGCCGAGACAACCCGGACTGCATCATGGAATTATTGCTAGCCTCGAAAATTTGTGGGGAGAATATGAGTTGTATCGAGGAAGGGACAATTTGGGCACGCAAAGCCCTTGCCGGATTGAATGCTGGGTGTAGGCAGATGGCGAGCAAAGCAAACTGCTTGCTGGGAGTTTTATTGTCAGCTCAGTCGAGGTTGGTTTCTTCAGATTCTCAGAGAACCATGCTGCAGTCTGAAACAATCAAGGTGCTCGAAACTGCAGAAAAGATGATGAGAGAAAGGGACCCATACATCATATTCCATCTTTGCCTAGAAAATGCTGAGCAGAGAAAGTTGGATGCTGCATTTCACTTTGCAAAGCAACTGTTGAAACTCGAAGCAGGGTCTAATGTTAAAGGATATGTGCTTTTGGCTAGGATATTGTCTGCTCAAAAACGGTTTTTCGATGCAGAGACGGTCATTAATGCCGCTCTTAACCAAACTGGGAAGTGGGACCAAGGAGAACTGTTGAGAACCAAGGCTAAACTTCAGATTGCTCAAGGCCAGTTAAAAAGTGCAGTCGAGACATATACTCATCTTCTCGCCGTTCTCCAAGTTCAGCATAAAAGCTCGAGTTCTGGGAAGAAACTTCTAAAGGTAGGTTACACCTTCCGTTTTATCAAAGTTGAATTTGCCAAAAAAAAGAGAGGATAAAGTTGTTTCTGGTTGACAATTTCATGAAAGGAAGTGAAAAACGAATAATTCAAGTTTCCTCTTCAATAGAAGAACTCGATACGTGTCTATTTGATTGTACTATATTATCGAGCATCTTTTACCTTTTAATTCCCGCATGTCGGTGCTGAAACATAGAAGTGGCTCATTAAGATAGCTGAACGTTACTCCGATCCACTTAAAATTTGTGAAGAGTTTAGTTTGTTTTGAATGGATTTCAGTAGCTATAGAGAGTTCTCATCAAATCTGAGTCAATGTAACTCGTAGAATTCCATTTCTTGCAGACTAAGGGGAAATGGGATCGTAGCTTGGAAATGGAAACATGGCATGATCTAGCTAATGTGTACACAAGCTTGTCGCAGTTTCGGGATGCCGAGGTCTGTCTCTCTAAATCCAAGGCTATCAGTCCTTTCTCAGCTACTAGATGGTACTCTACAGGTACAGACATACTTCATTTATATCTACTTGTCATAAACTATTCTCGGTATTTCAATTTGTTTTGCGTATCTGAAGTTGCTGGCAGTTCATACTCTACTTGTTATTAGTATTCACGTGAGGTGAGCCGAACTAATTCGCTAAAACCGGACGGTGATTTTGTTAGGTTTGTTGGACGAAGCGAAAGGACTTTACCAGGAAGCTCTGAGATCATACAAGAAGGCATTAGATGTGGATCCCACACATGTTCCAAGCTTGATATCAACTGCTTGCATTCTCAGACAGCTTGGTGGTGAATCGATGCCCATAGTGAGAAGTTTTCTAATGGATGCCCTTCGACTCGATCCAACCAACCCGGCCGCATGGTACAACCTTGGGTTGCTTTATAAAGCTGATATCAGCGCGTTGCCCCTCGAGGCTGCTGAATGTTTCGAAGCTGCTGCACTTCTCCAAGAATCCGCACCAATTGAACCCTTTAGGTAAACAACTTTGTTGTTTGTATTTGTGAACATGTAATTTTGGATGTGCCCATTTTTTTTGTAAATCTCAGCTTAGGTTGTCTAACATTAGAAGAAGATGCTGATTTTTTTTAAATGAAAATATTATTTTTTGAATTAATTCTAACATTAATTAAGAGTGGACAAATCACAACACCATGTTTAAATACTTGCATCGTGTATAAAGGTGACGTAGAAAAGTCGTACTTTAAATTAACACGACAGTTAAGCTTATTCGGTGGTCGGTTTAATCTATGGTCCGATGTATCGTCATCTTTATTAATTAAATGATCAATTAATTTAAACCCACTAAATTGATAAAAGCCCGTTCAATTAAGGTCAGTTTTCAACTAAGCACACCTAATTAAATTTAATTCAAATTTCATTAATTTTTATTGATTAAAAGCAACAAATATTTTGATACCAATTTTCGGGTGTGTTGGGGGTGCTAATCATTTCTCACACGTAATCAACTCTCGAACCAATTTCAAACATATTCTGATTTTACAGTGTCCAGTCTACTTAAACCATGTGATCGGTGGCGACTCCTTCTAATTTTATTTCAAAAATAAAAAAAATATTTCTTCCAAATGAGACCAGAAATTTTTAGTCATCACACTGCCCAGATGTGTTAAAACCTTTGATCTCAACCATCTTAAACATGTACAAAGACCTTGATTGGAGTATTCAGCACGTTCCGAGGGAGGGCAATAAAAAGTTAACTACTGGAATAGTCACTTATGTTTTTTCCCAATATAAAGTTGGTCACCGATTTTGAAAAACGATCAGTAATGTCACTTACGTTTTCGGGGCGTAAACTTTAGGTCACTCTGCCGTTAAAACATTGATGGCTTGCTGACTTGACAACGAAAAAAAAAGGTTAACTACTACAATGGCCACAAAAGTTTATCACATGTACATTTCTACTCCCCAATTTTAAAAAAATAAACATTATAGTCACTCTTAAAAATGTTTCTTTATAATTTTACCCTTAAATTTTTAAAAATTTATTTTTCAACCCTAAAACTTTATAATCAATTAGTACAATAATATTATAAAAGGCTTAAATGAAAAATAGGTACCTAATGTATACCTTTTTAAATTTTAGGTGTCCAAATTGCTCCTATTTAATAACTAAACTTTCAAATTGCTCCTATTTAATAACTAAACTTTCAAATTGCTCCTATTTTTTTCACTCTAAATTATTCTATTATTGTTTAATCAAAAGGGTGCATTGATAAAATTTTGAAGTATAAAGGCTCAATTAGTAATAAAAAAATTCAAAGACTTAATTAATTTTTTTAAAGTTCAAGGATTTTATAGTACCCTTGAACCTGAAAAAAAGAACTGGAAGTCCTCGTACCCACTGCTGCTAGTTGCTAGTTTACAGTGCCATTTACTGTATAATTTGCTGGTTTAAAAATAAATTTTTAAAAATTTAAGAGTAAAATTATAAAGAAACATTTTTAATAGTGACTATAATGTTTATTTTTTAAAATTGGAGAGCAGAAATGTATATGGGATAAACTTTAGTGGCTATTGCAGTAGTTTACCCTTATTTTTTTAACTGCCAGTTTAGCAAGTCGTCAATGTTTAACGGCAACAAATGGCCGAGTGACCAAAAGTTTACGCCCCGAAAACGTAAGTAACCTTACTGGTCGTTTTTCAAAATCGGTGACTAATTCTGTACTGAGATAAAACATAAATGACTATTCCAATAGTTAACTTATATATATATATATATATACACACACCTGTGTGCGCGCACATACATATCATATATGTAGGTGAATATCTATATATATCATATATGTATATCAACTTAACTTATGAAAGTTTTTAATTCAACAAGTCATAGATTTCGGGTCGATATCAGTTCAGGTCAACAAACAGATCGAGTTCAAAACAGGTCGAGTTTAAAACATGTCGGTCCAAAACCGGTCGGGTCCAAAACAGATCGGGTTCAAAACAGGTCGGGTAAAATCGGATCTCGGGCCAATTCAGTCGGATAAAATCGGTTATCTGTCAGGTCGGCTTCGGGTTCAGGTTCGTTTCAGTCGGGCGGAGGTCGAGTTTCAGGTCCACAGTAACAGGTCCTATTCGGGTTCGGGTCATTTTCAGTCGAACGCATTTCGGGTTCGGTCACTACAGTAACAGGTCGAATTCAGGTTCAAGTCAACAACAACCGGTTACAGATCTGGTTCAGTGATTAAATTTTCAAGTCAAATCAAGTTTTGACTCGAGCAGTCGGGTCAACTTTTTACACCAAAACCTTTTCCAAACCCGACCAAACATTCAGCCGTGAACAACGGCGCTTACCCAGACTCAAGACGGCGATAAGAGGGCGGCGGCGCGCGAAGAAGACGAAAATTTTCGGCCTCTCAGATCTCGCGCAACGGCGGCGACGAGGAATAGTGAGGGGCAGGTTTTGATCGGACGGGGAAGGGGAACGCGCCGGTAGTCTCAAAACGGCAAACGGATGACACAAATTTCTTAGCCGGAGCTTAAACGAAACACGAAGAGGGGGGGTTTGGTTCCGACGAAAACGAGAGTGATGAGGCGGCTCACCACTGTATTTGGCAGAAGAGTCTAAAAAGGTTTTTACCTTAAATTTTTGGGTAAATTACCCATTAAAGACTCAATCTTTACCCCGCCTTTCACAATAGCCTCAACAGTTTACTTTTTGTACAAATAGGTCACCAAAAACCCTAAAATTCACAAATTAACCCCTAAAATTCATTTAGGTTTTTCAATTCAAATTCCCAAAAATTAGGGTTTCAATTTGGGGATTTAAAATATTAGGGATTTTTTTTTTTAATTTGGGAAATTTTTGGGGTGTTACATAATCCTTTTCATAAAAGAATTTTAAAATTTAATTCTCGCCAATAGTTTTTCTAAATTAAAATTTAAAAAAAATAATACTTTTTTTCGTTAACAAGGAGAAAAAGAAGCAAAATAAACAAAAGAACTTGAGTAGTATTATAAATCATACAACAATTTTAAGCTGAAACTCAAACATGGATCATACTATTTAAGTTCAGAAACAGAACTACATCAAAAAATCAATCGAAACCCTTTTTTGTCCAAGTTTTAATAATAAAACTAATAATGCTTCCATATCTCAAGGAACACTTAGGGTTCAATTCACTGCTTCCAAGATTTCTATACAGCATTTTATTTCTCCTTTACCATGTGTTTCACCGCATGTTCTCCCTACGACGAACATAACGAGTCCGATCATTGTACCTTGGTCTGTCTTGTGCCCTTTGCGGTTGTGGTTCGACCCTTCTTTGTCTTTCGGGTGATCTTTGAACGATCTCACCATTAACAAACAATTCGGCTGCAATGCAAGAGTTGCAAACGTCAAATGTCATATAATCCATCTATGAATATGATGTCTATAGAATATGCATATACAAATTGTTGTGTATCATCTTGAATAACTCTGTAGATAAAAAGCACAAAAGTGTACCGAGAGGACTTCAATGCGAGTTCATCAGCATTCAAACCTACACATTGCCAACTCAAAGCCAGTAGCTTTGCCAAGATCTACTGAGGTAAGCGGGTTTACAAGCCCTTGAAAACACCATTTATTCAAGCTCCCAATGAACAATACTGACTTCATCTTGTCGATAAATATACATAGTTATTGACTTGAATAAACGCTTTGTCATTTTTGAAAAGAAGATTTGATAAGCTATGTGCAAACACAGACTGATGTTTCATCTCAACGAATCTTAACACCATGTAGGATGGGATCAGAAAGTTATGAAAGATGCATTCAATGCAAGTCCATTAGCATTCAAAACTAAACATTGCCTATAAGACGTTTTAGCTTTGCCAAGATGGACTAAGTGTGTAGGTAAAATACAAAAGAACTCAGTCCCTTTTGATGGTACAAACTGTATATGATTATGTCCTCTCCGGTTCTCTTCACTGATCCGAGCTCCATATTAAAAAGAAGTACAAAGCGGTGAGAAGAACATTTGATTTAAGTCCATTAGCATTCAAAACTAAACATTTCCCATAAGCCTTTTAAAAATGGAACTCTTGCTAGATTTCGGCGTGATACTTACCTTGTTGAGTTCAATTGAAACAAACAGAACATTTCCATCAATATCATATGGTTCATGTCTACTGGTAGGCAATTACAAATCATAACAAACAACATACATGAATGCAATTGCACATAATAGAAACAAGAAAAGCAAGACTGTTAATGCCAGTTATCTTATATGCATATCACTTATGAGATCACTAGACACAATTATATCCCCCCGGGCAAAAGAGAGTGAAACACAAATGTCCGAATGGACGCACTAATTAGCATTTTATGCAAACACTAGAAAACGATTCCGCAGAACTATATACTAAAATGGATAACAGTTTACCCCCATAGTCCTTGTTCTCGGGATCAACATAAGAATCTGGGAGCACAAAGAGAACACCAGGTAATCCTGTTAACAAGAAAGCAACAAAAATTATTACAAAACATAAACTTCCATTAAGAAATGTGAAACAAAATAATCCATCAGCTTAAGGGGAGCTAAAAGCAAAGACCTTCAAGCTTATTTGAGGTCTCCTCATCAATCTCGCATCCGAATCCAAAGTACCTCTCACAGGAAACGTTGTAGATCTTCTTCTTAGCTTCTTCCTCGCTAACATAGAGAAATAATCAACATCAATTATTTATGCAATAATGCAAGCTGCATCAAAGAACACTCCAAATCCCGAAATGAAATGTTTAGCATAAGCAATCATACTAAAGAATCAATCACTATGAAAACAAAGCTAAACCCAGAAAATAGGTAATTAGAAAACCCAAGATATTATCTTCCTACTCAAAGTTAACCTTAATTTTTTCCTCTCATTTTCCCACACTTTCCCAACATCCAAACACCAAAAACAAACCTTCCCAGGACTTTCGCGAGAGTTTTGATATAGCAATCAATCATTTCCTGCTTGGTAGCTCCTTCTCCACCAGGCTTATCCATAACAATAAGCCAATGCTCATAATCGCACCCAGGAAAGAGCGGGGCCATTTCGGTGGGTGGCCGGTCACTGAAGTTCGACCCCGAGTTGAGCGGGGAGTAAGTGGAGTTACCGGAGCGGTTGACGCGGCACCGGATGGAGGTGAAGCGCGTGGCGGCGAGAGGGAGACATCGGACGGCGTGCGAAAGTGGGGTAAGAGGGCGGTGAGAGAAGCGGAGAGGAGGGATGGGAGGAGGGTGGGTGATGGATTTGGAGGAAAGGAGGCGTTTGGGGATGTGAAAGGAGAGGGTAAGGTGGCGCGTGAAGGTGGAGGTAGCGGCGCGTGACAGGGTTTGAGCCATGGTGGGAAGAGAATGAATTTGAGAGGCTAAGCTGAGGGTTTTGAGACTGAAAGGGTTTTGCCTACTATTTATCTTTGATATTTTTATCTTCTCTATTTGGGCTTTGAGTTAGACCCATTTATTTGACATCAATATTGAAATAGATTTATTCATGAGTTGGATTGTATGGTTTTTTTTTTATATAATAGTAAAAAATAATTTAATACTTGTATTTTCTTTAATTGCACTCTTTCGCCCAGTTTGACAATTAGCGGATAGTTGATAGCTGATAGCAGATTATATTAGCTGATGACGGATTGCATTAGTTGATTTGACTAGCGAATTATATTAGTTGAATGTATAAAAGTGTTTGGTAAAATTAACTGATAGTTGTTTGATTATTTAAACAAGCAAAATGACATATAAGGACATGATTATATTTGATACTTGTTTGAATAGTTTATTAATTATCAATATTTTGTATATATTAATATTAATCAAATTATGAAAAAAAATATTTTTTAATATAACATATTTGAAGGATCTATATATTAATTTATTATTTATATAATTATTTTTAATTTAATTTAATTAATTACTAAATTTAAATATGAATATAAATGTGAGTAAAAAGAAAAAAGAAAAACATTAGTTTATAAATGTCACTCTATAAATACGTGAGGGTGAATAATTAAAATAGAAAATGCTTAATTTATGTTATTTAGAGATTTTTTTATAATTATTGAGGGTAAAAGGGACTTTATAACTATTATATTAAAACTTCTAATTTTGAAAAAGTTGTTATTCATCAAACATTCAAATTAGCGAATTTGACCGGCCAAACCTCTAATATTAACTCAAACCTCTAATTTTGGCTCAAACCACTATTTACCAAATAAGGCATAAAATTTTTAATAATTAAAATTTGAAAGTTTTAAGTTTTTAAATAAGTCATTTTTTATAATTTTTGTTAACATTAAGGAATTTGCTTTGTTATTATGTCTTTTTACTCTTAATTTATAAATTTATTTTTTTTTCTTTTTGATTTCTCAATGTACGTAATGGAACGAGCTCAAGGATTAATTATTAGTAATATATTGGTATGTAAATACTGACTATAAATTTTAAAGTTGCTTTATATTTAGGTCGAAAATTAAACATACTTGATATATATATATATATATATATATAAACATTTTTTATCCACTCTACTTATAATCTTTAGGTTGAAAATCGTTATTAGGTCTAAGGATGTTAGTGGAGGATGTAAGTGGGGGCAGGTTTTGTAAGGATTCACCCCACTTCACATCCAACTGGGCAGAGATTGTTATTTATTTCACATGTCATGGGGTGGAGATAGAAATACAAATTAGATTTGCTGTGGGTGGTGGGGGCAGGTGTGAATATGATTTTGTACCTTCCTTATCCCACCCGCCTCGCATCATTCTCTCCCGCCCACATCATCACCACCCGCTCCAATAGATCTTATAACATGTTATTATAAATATTATTAAAAATACAATTGAGTTTGAGTTTGATCAGATCAAATATATAAGTATTTTTATAAATATCAGTTTGGATTATAATCAAATTTAAAGTAATTCATATTGACTTGGGTTGATATATTTATGAAAAGTTCACTATATATATATATATGGGATAGGATGTAGTTACACAGTGTAAAACTCTCTAAGTTTTACGTGTTTTTTGTATCGTTGAATGAGTGAAATGGATGGATGAGATTAATAGTAAAATATGTAAAGATTATCACTTGGGAAAAAAGTAAGGAGTTAATCTCAGCCATCCATTTCCCTCATCAACCGATCCAAAAAACGTGTAAAACTTAAAGAGTTTTACACTGTGTAAGTTGATCATAACCACATATATATAAGATTAAGATTCATTTACATTGTGTAAAACTCAATTACTTTTACCCCTATTTTGGACCGTTGGATGATGGTAATAAATGGCTAAGATTATTTCCTTACTTTTTTCCAAGTGATAATCTTCATCTATCTACTGTTAATCTCTACCATTCGTTTCATCCATCTAACAATTCAAAAAACATGTAAAACTTAAAAACTCTTACACTGTGTAAACGGATCATATATAGGGATGAAATCTAGTTACATTATGTAAAACTCAACTAGTTTTACACTAATCCATGACCATTGGATGAATGGAATGGATGGATGAGATTAGAAGCAGGATATGTGAAGATTATCACTTGGAAAAAAGTAAAGAGTTAATCTCATCCATCCATTTCACCAATCTAATGGCCATGAATTAGTGTAAAACTAGTTGAGTTTTACACAGTGTAAGTAGATCCTAACCCATATATATAATTGGGTTTGAGATTGATCATATCAAATATACAAATATTTTTAAAAATATCAGTTCTAACTCTTATTTACTTGTCTTGAGATATTTATAAAATGTTCAATATATATATATAATATTTAGGTTTCATGATTTTCTCTTTATTGTTGTCGCCAAGCTTTCTTTCTAAGGTGACAATTGAATAATGTCACATATGTAGTGGGAGTTCGAATGACAAGTATTTTTTTTTATTTTTTTCATAACAAATTTGTTTTATATTTAATTAACTAATACTTAAAAATATACTATATGAAGTAGGTAAAGAGGAGATTAGGTGGGTCTCAAAACCCACGTGGGCGGTGGGGCAGAGATAGTTTTAGTCTTGCGAGTTGCAAAATAAAGATTGTTTTATATTTTGTATTCACAACGGGTCAGGGGTATAGATGAAAAATAAACATTTTTGACGGGGATAGATGTGGAGAGAGCACCTTTCGCACCTGCCCCACCCAATTAACATCCCTAATTAGGTCTCAAAATATTTTCTCTTTGTCACGACCGTTTTTAAGACCTGTTTGTGGAGAAAATAGTATGGTGATTAGGGTTTTGGAAATTGAGGTTTCTTATTTTAATTCAATCTTGAAATTAGGAGTTTTTTCATTTTTAATCAAATTTTCTTTATTTGCTTAAAAATTATTTTGGAGTCGCCACGGGCCACTTTGGTAGACCGGACATCATAGAAAGCGTACAAGAGATTCTTTTAATAAAATTCGGGTTCGGGAGTCGGTTACGTGCATGGAAGGATTAGCACCCCCACAAACGCCTGTTATCGGTGCCTTATTAATTCCACGTGACATTTTGGCATTTCGAACATTAATCTGAATTTAAGTAAATCTTTTAACTGTTAAACAGATTCTATTTCGAATGGGAATATCCTTTTGTAAGAAAATACATTTTGGACGAATATAAGTTTTGAAACGTCCAAATACATTAGGACACTTTAATTTATATTCAAAATGTATCTCAACACAAAAGGTTTAATGCATGTTCAATTTATTGTCTTGTTCATTTTAAGTAAGACTTAATTAAGGCTCCATTAATTGAATAATTTAACACTATAAATATTATTGATTTTGGGTTAATATGGTAACACTTAAATGATTGGGCACTACCATTTTAGGCACAAAGCAATAATATTCCCTAATATTGATGTCACTTGCTATTTATTTCCTATCTTAATTTCATTTTAATTGAACTTAATCATACATGATTCCATATTCTAAGTTTAAATGAAATGCTAAATATTCAATTAAAATATTCCTTTGATCAACATCTCATTACGTTACGTTGAGACACTAATCAAATTAGAATATTAAAATTTATTTAGCATTCATTTATTTTCTACAATTATCTAGTCTATCAATTTAATTGGATTTATCAAAGAAACTAAACTACAAAGGCTCTAATTAATTTTTAACTATGTGATTAAATCTCCTAAACAAGTATACTACATGCCATTTAAAATATGCAATCATACAATTTAATTAAAACAATTAAACAAAATAATAAAATAAAAATAATTAACACTGGAATAGGACTGAATTAAAGGACAAGATTACAAAGAAACAGTGACCATTTTGTGAAAAAAAGGAAAATTAAAAAGCCCAAACCTAAATTCTCTAAAAGAGTGACCCAAACCATTAAACCAAAGCCCAAAATTACACGCCCCATTTCGAATTTGACCCAAATTGCCCCAACCCGGACTCTATCGGGTCGTGGACTCGTATCCGTGCCTGTATAAAAACGTGCGGATCTTACGCGCGACCCAACACCAAAACGGTGTTGTGTCAACTCGTCTATAAAACCCCTCTCAACCAGGTCAACTCGGCCATAATCCATGTTCTCTCTCTCTCTCTCTCTTCACTTTCTCTCTCTCTAAACTCTATGAACTAAAACACCTAATTACCCAAAATCTTAGCCCTGACTCGATCAAAAACCAAATTTTCGGCTTTGTTCTTTTCTAGTTCATCCACTTTTACTCATTTGATCAACAAAAACACAAAAATCCTTTCAAATTTTTGTTTTTAAAGATCAAAGTACCCATTTTCTTAAGAACAATCCAAGAACAATCCCTAAAACCCATTTTAATCCTCAACTATCGTCCCTAACCATTCTGACGTGTTTTTCGACCGCCAGAGGTGATGCCGATCACCGATTGTCATCTCTAGTTGTCTCTAACTTTTTTTGATGACCGAAACTCCTCCGGACAACTTCTCTGACCAACCTACAACTTTCGACCAATTTCGATGACCGATCACCGCCGCAAAGTGATTTCCAGCCGTCGTCTGCCATCGTCGGCTGCCATGCCAGAACCCTAAAACTACCAAAATCCTTCGATCTTTTATCTTAAACCTAGATCTAACACTTGTTTCATCAGAAACGACCCCTTCTCCCATTTCTAAGCTATCTACCCCAAACCAGTAACCTCTCTTCTATCATTTTCTACTCCGACTTGAATCCTAACACTCCGATCTCGATTATGACGGTACTCACGACGACGATAACAGCAAGATAAGTTCCCTTCCCCTTCAAATTTTACTTTTTTATTAATGTTCAAACTTAGATCTCAAACTATCTATTAGGTTTTAAATTTTTGGATTTGACTCTTGTTTTAGATATAAGTTTCAAACTATTATCTAGGGATTTGATTTCTAACTCACGAATCCAGATTTAGGACAAAGATTTTGGTTCTGAAAACCTAGGATTTAGACAATCTCGATTCTATTTTTTAGAGAACTTATGATTTTGATTATGTTTTGCCAATTTGTCTTGTAAATGAAAAGTCCAGAGGCAAATTTTACCTCTGCTGACGGTTCTGAAATTTTGGCAAGCTTCCGGCTACAAATGGAGATTTGGTTCTTCTTCTTCAAATGCCTCTTTCGATTTTGGTAAGTCTTTTCACCTTCATTCTCAGTTATGATTCATTAATGATTAATCCCCCCTTTTTCTCTCTCTTGAGCGGATGGTGACGTCAGCCTTCATCGCTAGCAGAGACCGATGTTCCCAGCTGGGAGTCAATCCGTGCGAACCAGTTTGGACCAATAACGATAGGACACGTGTCGAGTGCGGTCTCATTTGGGCGTGAAATAAAAGCACAAATGGGTTTTGTGCTTTTTGTGTTGGGTTGGCAGATAAAATTTATATTTCAGGCATTGTACTTCAGTTTTATGTAATAAAAATGGGCATTTGATTTATAAAAATAAATTTTGAATTGTAATTTTTGGGCATTTTGTATTTCGGACTTTGTAAATGGACCTTTAATATATTTTGGGCTATTTTATTTATTTATTATTTGTGTATTTAAATATATATATATATATATATGCATACACCCAGACAAAATACAAGTATTACACTCTTGACAAAATAAATGTGTATTTTGAAAATAAAATCGTTATTGATTATTTTTGGGCCAGGTATAACCAAATAGCTAAAAATTACTCTATACAAAATATTTTGAAAATTTTATTTAAAAGTAATAATTTTGGAGGCTTGGGTTTAAAACCAAAATTGGATTCATGAGACTGAAAATTTGATATCTTGTATTATCTTCGAAATTAAAATATAATGCAAATTTAACAAATAAAATGAACTTATTTAAAAATAAAAATATCTACATTGGCTTTTATTTTGGGTAAACTACTTAAATGATGACTCAACTATGAGGTTGTGCTCGATTTGACCATTATATTTTTAATTGTGTCAAAAAGACCATGTAATTATTTAAATGGTATCAATTAAGCTACGTGCCGTAAAAACCTAGCCGATGTTATATATCTTCATGTTGAAATGTAAGTTTTATTTTGTTGTTTTTGTTTTATTTATTTATTGTTAACTTAGTTAACATTTTTTAACATGAACATGCTCTCGAGCGAATAAACGAACACTTTTCCAAACACTTAAACGAACATGTTTGCGAATACTTAAACGAGCACGTTCGCGAACATTAAACAAATGAACATAAACACCTTCAAAAATAAATAAACGCACACGAATACAATATTAAAAATTTAAACGAACATGAATCGACCATGAACACCATTAAAAATAAATAAACAAACACAAACATAATCTTGTTCGTTTAAACTCGATCCATTTACACCTCTATTTCAAGAGGTACATTTTTTTTGTATTTTGTCTTGACTTTGTAATTTTGGTTGTAATTTTTGTAATTCAAATTGTGTAAAAGGCCCAAAGGCCTAATCACTATTCTAAAGGCTCAAATTCAAAACAAAAGCCCAAAGTCACTTTAATTGATACACCCAAGGACCCAAGTTTAAATCGGACAATTCAGACGAAATCTAATGTCTATAGTATTATAAGGAATAATAAAACATGTTTATAAGGGGATGAACCGAAGAAATGTTAAGATGCAGTCTTGATTGTCCACTATTCTTAAAATTGCATGATTTTTTTAACGAAGTGTGGCAGGAGAGGAATACCAGAATCACTAGAATAAATTTGACATTTAACTTTGGATATATATATATATATATATTTATATCTAATACATTGTTGATGGAAATTTTTAGTTTCTACAAACGTCTTAATTTTAAGGTTTATAAATTTAGTGTAAGGTTTAGGGTTTAAGAGTTTAGAATTTAGGGGTAATGATTAGAATTTAGGGGTTAAGATTTAAGATTTTAGAGGTTAGGGTTTAGGTTTTAGGATAATATGTTGAGGATTTAAGTTTTAACCTATACACCTAAAATTCTAACCCTAAATTCTATTCACAAACATTAAATTCTAAACTACTAAACTTAAACTTTTCTCCTTAAATTGAGTCCTTAAACCCTAAAACTAAAACATTCATGAAGGCTAAAAGTGTCCACCGCTAATAAATCAAATAATAATAATAATAATAATAATAATAATAATAATAATAATAATAATAATAACAATAATAATAACAACAACAACAACAACAACAATTTAATTTCATTGACAAAATCTTGCACGTGTTTTGACTAACGATTCTTTTGTTTGTTTTTGTTGAGTAAAGTACACAGGCGGTCACTAAACTATACCAGAAAAATAAAAGGTAACCAAACTTTCAAAAATGACAAAATGACAATTAAACTTTATGTTTTGTTATAAAATGATAACTGTGCCGTTAATCTCCGTTAAAATAGCAACATGGCTGTTATTTTTTTTGTATAATAGCACATTTAGTCCTCAATAGTTACACAATCAATTAATCTAGTCATAATTCGAGGAAATTCAATAAATTTAAGGCTTAAATGAAAAATAAGTGCCTAAAGTATACCTTTTTTTGAACTTTAGGTGTCTAAAGTATTTTTTTGTAAAAATAGGTGCCTAAAGTTTCAACCGTTACAATTTTAGGTGCCTCGATGTTAATGGCCGTTAAAATAAAACTTGTTAGTCAATTATAATGTGACACGTGGTAGGTTTTTATTTTTTTATTTTTAAATTATTTTAAAAAAATTAAAAAATTGAAGTTTTTAAAAAATCCTCTAAATTCCAGAAAAGCCCCAATTTCATAAATTCCTAAATCCTGAAATACCTAAATCTCTCAATCCGGCCACTCCCACCGTCGTTGGCCACAATTTCGGGGACGGAATGGAGCGTAGTTCCCTCTCCCAAGCACCCATGCACCAATCGCCGTCGTCCAATTGCCGCTTGTCGTAAATCGTTCGAATGAATTTTTTGAATATTTCGGCCTTCGTCTGGTGTTTCGCACGACTTCGTTCTATTTCCGGCGACATGGTGGTAGGGTAAACGACCGTGGTGGTCCGACGACAGATGTGGAGGGCGGCAGCGTGGCCATCGGCAACGGAATTGATTCAAATCGTGATTTGAGTTTTGGTGAGTTAGAAATTTTGAATTTGGGGGCTATTTTGTGAATTTTGGACATTTAGGGATTTTTAAAAAAATAAGTTAAAAAATTAAAGAAATTTAAAATGAAATAAAATAATATATATATATATATATTAAAAAAGTTAACGGTAGTTAACACGAGACACCTAAAATTATAACGGTTGAAACTTTGGACACTTATTTTTATAAAAAAAATATTTTATGCACCTAAAATTTAAAAGTGATATAGTTTAGACACTTATTTTTCATTTAAGCCTAAATTTAACCCTCAATTCTTACATATTGTTATAATTTAGTCCTAATTCTACAAAATTTATAACTAAGAACAACATTAAATTTATAACAAAGTGTAAAAATTGTGGGTTGAATTTAGTCATCATTATACATCTGCCCGTGTGTTCTTAGCTATAATTTTTTTTAGAATTAGGACTCAATTATAATAAAGTGTAAAAATTGAAGGTTAAATTTATTAAATTTCTTCAAATTATGATTAAATTGATTGAATGTGTAACTATAAATGACTAAATATGCTATTATACAAAAAAATTTAACAATCATGTCACTTCTTTAACGGAGGTTAACGACACAGTTACCATTTTGTAACAAAACATAAAGTTTAATAGTCATTTTGTCATTTTAAAAGTTTAATTACCATTTTATTTTTTTGAGTATAGTTTAATGACCATCTCTGTACTCTACCTTTTTTTTTCATCAATAACAAATTTCTTGTTAATGATAGTGTTAAACTAACAATACATATATAGTTTTTAATTAAAACACATTGATTTTAGCAAGAGTTCAGTTTTATTAAAGATAAAGAAAGATAAAAAAACATACTAAACCATAAAGGATTAATATCCTATATACTGGCGGTGGAAACTGACACGAGTCGTAACGTGTTAAGAATAATTTCTTTCTTCCAAATAAACAAATGAATTAAATTAAATAAAGATGAGATTGAATTTGTGTGATTGGGGGGGGGGGGGGGGAATTGCAATGAAATAATTTAAGAGAGCAAGAAGATTGGTTTAAAGATTTAAAACTAACAATAGAGATATTCACCCTTGGCTAAGCTTTGACTTGTTCTACTCGGTTCATTGATAGAGATTTTAATTTCGAAAAACTTGTTGGTGATATTACTTCAAGGTCAATCCTTGAATTTTCTTTGTAAACTGAATTTTCAAAACCTATGTTTAGCTTCAGTTTTGATTATTTGTTTAAACCAACTCAATGTTTGAGAAAATAATTTTTTTAAGCTCGTAACCAACTCGAAAAGTTATTTCAATAAAAACGATTTGATCTCAATTTCTCTTAGTAATCTATTTACTAAGTGTGTTCCTTGAAAGTCGGATTTGTTTCAATAACCGATCCTCCCTCCCACTTGATAGATCAAAACAATTATTTTCTCCAAAGTCAATCTTTGGGTTTAAAAATCATTTTGATTTTGAAGATAAAGTGCGAAGAAATCGAGAAAAGTTTCCGAAATGTTTAAAGCTTAATTTCGAACCTCGCCTTGAGAACACATCATTGCATAAGCGTTTGGATTATGAAGATCTAGCCGAGCATGGTTATTAAATTAATCATGCTCGACATTTTAGAAATAATCACAAGAAAAAAACTAAAAGGGAAAAAGAAAGAAAATTTAAAAGAGAAATGATCCAAGTGATGAATTCAATTGAATGATGATTGATGATCAAGTCTTACCCCAAAGGGGGTATTATAGTGTTTCGAATAACCTAGGTAAACCTAAAATGATAATACAAAAATTAAACAAAATAATTATCCAAAGTTTAAAAGTTAAAATTCAAAAATTCGGAGATAGGCTATCTGATAAGCTATCAATGCTGCTGACGCCAGCTTCTAGAAGATGCTGACGTGGCACCCAGTCAGCATTCATGCCCATGATTCCAGCATTTCCTGCAGTATTCCAGCATCACGTCCCCTGCATGAAAACAACATAAAACAACCCAGTTAAGTCCTTCAAACTTGTATTTAATCGAAATAAGGACCAAAAACACAACCAAATTAAATACTCATCAAATCCCCCTCACTTATCCGATGCTTGCCCTCAAGTATAAAAAATTTGAGTTCAAATCCTCATCCTTAAACATCTAAGTCCCTTAGCTTACAACATGAAATAATCACTTTAACTCAACAAGAAACTAAGTATGCAAAAAAATTAAGTAAGATGACAATAAGAATAAATCCCACAACTTATTAATAAAGCAAAGATCATCTGAGTGTTTGCTAAAATTACTCAATGTTCTTAGAAAATATCAAACCAAGCAAGCATGCATACAATTTGCAAAGAACTCAAATCTAAACCATAAATGCAAAATAATTTTTTTTCATTGTGATAGGTACTTCTAGTGTTATTCTGCTAGAGCCGGTGGTAGGCACCTCTAGCTTTTATTATTTTTTTTTTCTTTTTCATTTTTCTCTCTCTTTTTTTTTCGAGCTAGAGCCAGTGATGGGCACCTCTAACCTTTATTATTATTTTTCTTTCTTATGAAAATAAGGCTAAATATGAACTTCTCACAAAAATTAAGTATAGAAGCATTAATTCAATAAATTCCAAGAAACAAGAGTAACAAAGCAATCCTTTAGTGCACCCTTTTTCTATTAACAAGTATAAAACATGGGTTATGCCATCAAATAAAATCATCATGCAAGCAAAGTTTCTAGCAAGTCAAAGTTTTTTATTATCACAAAGTAAGCATAGGAACACATCAATCTACAAGACAAGGATTATCATAAAATAAAGCATAAGACAAGATTTGAATAAAACAAAAAGAATATTTGACAAGCATATCTCCCCCTCACTTAATGCATTGTCCCAAAATGATAACTAAAGTAAAAGAGAGGAAATGAGAGACTCCTCTGATCAATTGCGGCGGTCGGGACTCAGGCGGTTGCTGGTGTGGTAGGAGGTTGGTCCTGCGGTAGTCGTCGCGCTTGGTCGTGGGTCCGCACCATGCTGGCTTGCCGGAGAAGATGGGGGTTGGCCGAGCAATGTCTAGTTCGAAGGAAAGAAGGGTGAGATGACGGCTGCATAATAAAGAAAAGGTGGGGGAAAATTATGTTAGTTTTTTTTGAAATAAAAAGATAATTAAAATTTTGTAAAAGGATAATTTTATTTTAAAATTTTAGATATAGTTGATAAAGATATACATCTATATATATATATATATATATATATATAGATAGATAGATAAAAGATGTATAGATATATATTAATAATTTTAAAGATATACATATATATTAATAATTTAAGATAATAAAGATAAACCACCAAAATTTAAAAATAAGATAATATATATATATATATATATACATATATATATATATTTAACTTACGTAAATCTAAAAAAAATAATATATAATAAATAATATATTATAAATAATATATAATAAATTTAAATTAGTAATAATAACTATATTATTAGGGGGAAGTTAATAAAAAAATGCTAAAAAGAAAAGATAAAAGAGAAGTAGACGTGAGTTTTAAAAATAATAAAGAAAATAAGAATAAATTCGAAACTGAAAAATTAAAATCAAGAAATAAATAAAGAAAATGGGTTGCCTCCCATCCATCGCTTGTTTATCGTCATTAGCTCGACGTTATGTGTCGCTCAAACTACAGACACTGCGACAAATACTCCTTCCAATTTATGCACTTAATCTAACTAAGAATTTCCCTACGAAAAATTTTATGACAGTGACATTTCTTCATTTTCCCTGAAAAAATTTCTTTTTTACTCTCCAATTTATCCGACGGAAATTTTAACTCGATATCCGGTGCCTGCAAAATGGAAGGGAATTTTTTAATTTTTGAGGGAGTTAAGTGTAGACCAGGATTAACAAATAAAGTGTTTTCCAACTCCCTAATTTTTCACCACGCCCTTCTAATTTCCTACACGAACTATCAGATAAATTAGTTTCCACAAAATCATCAACTAAAGGTTTATAAACACCAACAAAGCTAACATTTTCCATAGAATCTGGATATTCCATCGCCTTGTAAACATCAAATTCTACGACCTCACCATCAAATTCCATTGTTAACATATCACTTCTCACATCAATCTTTGTATTTGACATACAAAGAAAGGGACGACCAAGAAGAATGTCGGAGAAATAATTGGTTTGGTCATTTTTCATGTTGATGACATAGAAATCCGCTGGAAAAATTAAATCATCGACTTTCACTAACACATTTCAAGCATTCCCTTTGGATAGATAATTGAGCGATCAACCAACTAGATTGTTACCCTCGTTTCCTTCAAAGGATCGTTAGTAATTTTTTTATAAATAGAAAGCGACATTACATTTATAGAAGCTCCAAGATTTCACATTGCACGTTTAATAGATATATTACCAATTTGACAGGGTATAGCAAACATACCTTGGCCTTTCATTTTGGGTGGTAACTTACGTTGAAAAACTGCAGAAACGTGCTCTCCCAAGTTTACCTTTTCGTGCCCAGTGAATTTTCGCTTGGTTGTGCAAAGCTCTTTGAGGAAACGAGTGTACCTTGGCACTTGATGAATGACTTCTAAGAGGGGAATGTTCACTTGGACTTTTTTAAGCACATCAATAATTTCCCTCTCTTCGGCCTTTTTGTCGCGTCTTACTAAGCATGATGGGAAAGGAGGCGCAACTACAAGAGGTGGAGAAGGAGGAAGAGATGGTGGTAAAGGGTTATCTTGGTTTTCGTTACCTTCTTCTATGGAAGGACTGTGATTATTGTTTTTTATGGTTCTTTTGGAGCTATAATGGTCCCACTACGGAGTGTGATGGCGCTTACATTTTCTCTAGGGTTTACTTGTCCATCTCTTGAAAATGGGCCTCCGTGCGGGTTTGAATTTTTCTTGGGATATGGCCAATTGTTCTACAATGGAGTCTAGGTTTGATTTTTGTTGAAATTGTTGGTTAGGCTGCCTTGGTTGGTACTGTTGTCTTTGGTTTTGCGCAAAGCCTTGGTCTCTCCACCCTTGATTGGCATTACGGTAGTACTGCTTTTGATAGGATCCCGAAAAGTTCCCCATCGCTTTCACTTGTTCGGTATCTTCTTCTTGGAGCATAGGGCAACACTCCGTCGGGTGTTCGGGGCTTGTGCATATCCCACAAAGCCTAGAAACAATCTTCCTATATGCAACCAAAGTTTGAATAATGTCAGCTAATTTATCAATCTTGCTTTCTAATGAAACAATGCCTACCTCATTAACTCTTCTAGATGGTTCACTCGATTGGTAGAAGCGTTGTGAGTTGGCTGCCATGGTCGAAATCAATGTCCTTGCTTCTGTCGGAGTCATATTGATTAGGGCTCCTCCGCTAGCTGCATCAACTACTTTCATATTTGTAGGGGTTAGTCCTTCATAAAAATATTGAATAAGTGTTTGAGTTGACAAACCATGTTGTGGGCAATTTGCGTATAGTTTCTTGAAGCGCTCCCAATATTCATAAAGCGTTTCGGTATCCTTTTATCGGATACTTAGAATATTTTGCCTCATTTCGCTTGCTTTAGCGCCTAGAAAGAATCTGTCAAGAAACAAGTGAGCCATTTCAGTTCAGGTAGTAACTGAGTTAGAAGGTAAATCATAAAGCCAATCCTTAGCAATATCAGATAAAGAAAAGGGAAAGACGCGAAGTTTAATTTGATCCTCAGATACTTCATGTGGTTTCGTAGTTGAGCAAACCATGTGGAACTCCTTTAAGTGTTTGTGAGGGTTTTCGCTGGGCAAACCGGGGAAGGTTGGTAGGAGACGAATCAAGCCCGATTTTAGTTGGAATGACGTTTCACCATTCGGGAAGGTTATGCACAAGGGCTGATTGTCATCCGGTATCCTGATCAGTTGTAAGATCGTTTGTTCGTTGGCTCCTAGTTGGTTTCGTTCTTCAAAGTGTATTTCGGGCTGGGATGATTCAAGATCTTGTTGGAATGGTTGTTGACGCAACTTATATTGCTTCTCTCAAATGCTTCAATTTCTGGAATGAATTCAATCTGTTCTCCCGGATTTCTCATGGTCATAAACAATAAAAAACAAACAAAAGTTGCTGAAGTCCCCAGCAACGGTGCCAATTTTGACACGCGTCGTAACATGTCAAGAATAATTTCATTCTTCCAAATAAATAAATAAATAAACAAATAAATTGAATTAAATATAGATAGAGAAGTAGGAGTCGAACCCACAAGGACTTGGACTTTCCTTGTTGCGCCTTTGACGTTTCTAAACCAAGAGATGATGGAATTGAATTTGTGTGATTTGGGGGGGATTGCAATGAAATAATTTAAGAGAGCAAGAAGATTGGTTTAAAGATTTAAAACTAACAATAGAGATATTCAGCCTTGGCTAAGCTTTGACTTGTTCTACTCGATTCATTGATAGAGATTTTAATTTTGAAAAACTTGTTGGCGATATTACTTCAAGGTCAATCTTTGAATTTTCTTTGTAAACTGAATTTCCAAAACCTATGTTTAGCTTCAGTTTTGATAATTTGTTTAAACCAACTCAATGTTTGAGAAAACAAATTCTTTAAGCTCGTAACCAACTCGAAAAATTATTTCAATAAAAACGATTCGATCTCAATTTCCCTTAGTAATCTATTTACTAAGTGTGTTCCCTGGAAGTCGGATTTGTTTCAATAACCGATCCTCCCTCCCACTTGATAGATCAAAACAATTATTTTCTCCAAAGTCAATCTCTGGGGTTTAAAAATCATTTTGATTTTGAAGATAAAATGCGAAGAAATCGAGAAAAGTTTCTGAAATGTTTGAAGCTTAATTTCGAACCTCGCCTTGAGAACACTTCATTGCATAAGCCTTTGGCTTATGAAGATCTAGTCGAGCTTGGTTATTAAAATAATCATGCTCGACATTTTAGAAATAATCACAAGAAAAAAAACTAAAAGGGAAAAAGAAAGAAAATTTAAAAGAGAAATGATCAAAGTGATGAATTCAATTGAATGATGATTGATAATCAAGTCTTACCCCAAAGGGGATATTTATAGTGTTTCGAATAACCTAGGTAAGCCTAAAATGATAATACACAAATTAAACAAAATAATTATTCAAAGTTTAAAATTTAAAATTCAAAAATCCGGAGATACGCTATCTGATAAGCGGCTTGATAAGCTATCACTGCTGCTGACGCCAGCTTCTAGAAGACGCTGATGTGGCACCCAGTCAGCATTCATGCCCATGATTCCAGCATTTCCTGCAGTATTCAAGCGTATTTCCAACATCACATCCCCTGCATGAAAACAACATAATACAGTCCAGTTAAGTCCCTCAAACTTGTATTTAATCGAAATAAGGACCAAAGACACAACCAAAATAAATACTCATCAGAAACTGAAAGTTTCCATAAGCGCTTTAGTTTTAGGGTATAGAGAGTTAGTTTAGGGTATATAATTTAGTGGTTTAGGTGTAAGGGTTTAGAATTTATGGATAGTTGTTTCAATTTAAGGTTTAGGGTTTATAGGTTAGGGTTTAGTTTTTAGAGTAATATGGTGAGGATTTAGTTTTTAACCTATAAACCCTAAATTATAACCCTAAACCTTAAATCAAAACAATTGTCCCTAAATTCTAACCCCCTACACCTAAATCCCTAAACCTTATACCCTAAGTAAACTCCCTCTACCCTAAAACTAAGGCACTTTTAAAAACTTTCAGTTTCCACCGCATGTGTATAGAATATTTATCCAACCATAAAAGGTGTTTTGAAAACTATGCTCACCAAGCACTTATAAATAAACAAATAAAGTATAAAAACCCAAAGGACGAAGGAAAACAAAACCTCCATTCAACATTATTTTCAATTTCCTCAAAAACCTAACAACAATCATCAAAATTTTAATGTTTCTAAGTAGACGCTTATTTAGTGACATAGGAAATGTGATGAATATAAATAATTTTGCATATATATTCTGCTGATAGTTCTGACTACGACGTTATCTCGACAAACTATTTCAAAAGAAGATCTATCTATTCTAGACCGTTATCTTTCTCTGATAATGGATGTGTGCCATGACGATAGTTGTATGAACGCAAGATTACCATTAATACAAAGAAGGTAGATGAGAATCGTGTCACACTGGCAGACAAAATAATACAACGAGATATGCGAAAAAGAAGAATTTAAGATAAAGAAAATTCTTACTAAAAACTAAAAATAAAAATAAAGAAGATCACCAATAGTCAATAACCAGTATAATACGGATAAAATTACCGTCGACACAGAAAATACTAAAAAGATGTAGATAGATAAAAAAAAGAACAAGTTTTTTAATACAACTATCGAAACACATTGATTCAATGAAAAAACCGTTAGAAAATAATTTTAAAAAACACACCATTTGTGCATTTGACTCATTTTTAATATAAGTGTAAATTTCATGTACATTTTGTAATTTGAACTTGAATCTCCTCCCCTATATTTTAATATCCTCCTTGGATTTAAATAACATAAATATCTAAAGCAAATAGAATTAACATAAATAGGATCTGATGATGCCGCATAAAGCTTTTTAATTTTATATCATTTTAGGATAGTTGGACGAATGAAAATGAATGAATGAAATTAATAATATGAAATATGGAGAATTTTACGAGAGAAAAAATAAATAAATTTCTTTCAATTTAAAAATTTGTATCTCAATAATTATCTTTTTTTATTAAGTAAAAAATATTACATACATAAGACAAATGTTAGGATTCGAACTCACACAAAATTAAATAATATAAACATCGTTGAACACTCAATCAATTAATTGATATAAAAAACGAACATCTTTTTAATAATATAACGTGTCAATCTCAATTCTCGTTGAATATTACGACAATTGATACTCTAAATCATAAAAAGTCCATTATTATATAACTAACTCAAAATTCAATCAATTCGTCATCCAATACAACTAGCAGTATTGTTCCAATTATTTTCTTGGTTTTTGATAAAACGATTTGATCGACTAGTGTTATCATAACGCTGAAGTTAGAATTTTTTTTGAGATAAACAATATTAAAGTATAATTCTTCTTTATTTTTAATCATATAAAAATCATTTTTTAAATATTTGACAGGTCTCTGTTAATTTCGAAATTAGGGAAATTAGGCCATAATCATCTAATTTTTAAATATATATTTGACAATGACAACTAAATTGTATTAAAAATTATGGAAAATGTCACAAATACAACACATCCAAAAGAGAAAGTAATGAGGACTATTCCACCAAAATTTCATACAAAAATTCAAATGTGCAAAGACAAGTAAATACTTCCATAGAGATTAGCATATCGTCAAAATCTAGAAGCATTCATGTATTTTCTTGTCTCTGATCCAAACAAGATGCTTTACGTGGTGAAAAATGAGTGGTAAGCGAACCAAATTATTAGGTAGATTGCTCTACTACGCATATCTGATCTCATCGGCAAACAACCATCAATCGAGTTGGAATCTATCTTTCTATGACCACCGACAAAATCATAATAAGATATTAGCGCGGTGAAGATCTTTGTACGAGCATCATACGAGCATTAAAGTATGCTAAAATCATATCAAAACAACAGATAAAACAAACTACAAAAAACAAAGAAAAAAACGTACCACAATGACAGCAAGAACGCGTGTCACAAAGACAAAAATTCTTATTAACAGTATGAAAAAAGATAACAAGAAAATAATAAACTCGGTAGTCGACAACGAATACTAAAATTAATTGCCAAAATTGAGAAAAAAAGTTGCGGTGGGCAGAGAAAAAAAATCTATTTTTAAATATTGAATTAATGATTTAGCAATTGTTATCAATATATTCATTATTATAAAAATAAATCCCAATATCTTTATAGTTAATTTTCTTAATCATCTTCCTAAAACACCTTAATTACCCCTCTTAAAATCTCCAATGACATTACTTTTTTTAGATAAATTGACCTAGATTGCTTGCAAACAAATGTTCAATCACGCCATTACATAAAAACAAGAATTTGACACAAGTTCATAGTCTTGTAAATATAGAATAATTTTTAAAATCTAAAACAAAATAGCTTTGTTTATGCATGATATTGGTTTATTTTTGTATAACCACCGATATTTAGTACATTAGTTAATTAATCTAAATCAAATAGTGCAAAAGTTCATTATAGGGTGACCCTCCCAATTCAATTATTTTATTTATAACATCAAAATTCTAACCTCTATTTTACTTAAAAGATTTAACGTACCACCTTACTAGACCAACAAATTATTGGTATACTATTAATTAATTAGAGTGCTACTTTTATTTCAATGATCAAAATTTGTAACGGTCAATCTATACCATTACGACATAAAATAATAGGTTAATTATATGAGTCAATTATCCCTTAAAAAACCGAGTCAATTAAGCAGTTAAAACGACCTTATTTTATTTTATTTCTTATTTCCTCACAATTCATAATTCAGTTCCAGATATATCTATCCACAGAAACCTCACTAGTAATTCATCTCAAAACAGCGTTGAAACTTTAGAGTGTTCTTTTTTATTATCTTGAAAAGGGGACAGATTCTGGATTTTGATATGTAATATGTTGTTGAATTTTTGTAACTTAATTATTTATAATCCATATCGTTGAAATTAAAAATCAAAGGTATTAAAAAATGTACACAAGTTATAATAATTGATGTTTTTATGGCTATTTTTTTATATACACAAGTGTTTGGGAAAAATTTAGTTTTAAGGTTTAGAGATTTGTTTTTTTTTTTATCGAAAATGTATGATTTTATTAAGGTGAAATCATACAATACGCATCGACACGCGCCTCATTAAAAATCTCACTATATCCTAAATGGAGGAAAAGAGTACGACGTGTACATGCGAACGTAATAACACAATACAAAGACGAACAACCCGTACCCAACACAGACCACCCCCTTGCACCCCGACTCTCCCTCAAGTCCCTATCAACATCCCAGCAGCCAGCATCCAGCCCCTGTGTGCAGCCCCAAACGCACTACCCCAGGCCTACCAGCCCTCACATTTCACGCCTCCAACCCCAGGCACCACCCGCACCAACCTCACACGCCCAGCACACCCATTACCAACCACCCCCAACTCGTGTCTACGTCACTTGATCAACACCCCCTTCGCCAACATATCGGCCACGCTATTAGCCTCGCGCAAGGCATGAGTAAAGCAAATACTAGGCAACAACTTACATGCATCATCAATTAAGCGAAACCACGACCACAATTTCCAAGGCCTCTCCTCCCGATGCTCAACCCAAGCCAATGCCACTTTCGAATCCGACTCAATGATCACCGAGGCATTTGTGAGCTTTAATTCAATCAAGAATTCTAGCGCTGCCGCGATCGCACATACCTCTGCCATATTCGAATCCATCACCCCTAAAGGCCCCGCAAACAACGCCAAAATCACTCCGTATTCATCCCGCAACACTCCACCACACCCCGCTGCTCCTGGTTTACCCCTCATTGCCCCATCTACATTGAACTTCACCATCCCCCTCGCCGGCGGCGTCCATGTCACTATAGGCCAACTCGTACCCCCATTCGCCGAAGGTACACACATCCACGGCTCATGCCACCATGTCGCCTCATCCAATACAATTCCCTCATGTGCCGCCTTTAACCAATGCAATGAACGTAATTTTACTAGAAAAATTACCTCATCCCGTACCAATCGTTTTTGTCGAAAAATCAGCTCGTTTCGAGCAAGCCAAGCCGACCACAATAAAGCCGCACAACACGTAATCCACCACTTCCGATGGTCCCAAGAAACACCCCCTCATAGCACTGTTCAAGCAAATCTTGCACCGATCGAGGCAGCACAAAAGACATATTCCACCAACTAAATATACCATCCCACACCCCCTTGATCACCGGACACCACAACAAAATATGTGAACTTTCATCATCCCCTACTCCACACCATACACAAGCAACGACCGAAGTGGGCAAGATCACCCCCTATCACGTAGAAAACAAAGCGTCGGCAACCTATTCAACAAAGTGAACCACAAAAAGCACTGCACCTTGGGAGGAACCGCAATTTTCCAAACCATAAACCCTTCCAAATTCCCCTCCTCAATACCATAACAAGTCATTAAGTGTAATAGATCCTTCGTCGAAAATTGTCCGCGCACATTTGGACACCAAATGAGTTGATCCTCCCGCCCCTCGCAAAGCCTCCATCCCCGTAAAATTTTCACCATAAGCATCACCATCTGCTGCTCAAACTCCCGCAGCTCACGCACAAAAACAGTGCCCCACTCCATGTGATCAAAGCAGCCCCCACGAGCATACTCGGCTACAGTGGTTGTTTTATTAGTTGCCACAAGAAACAATTGCGGAAAAGCCAGCCGCAGTGGCATGTCCAAGCACCACACATCGTACCAAAAAATGATACTCGCGCCATTACCCACCAACCATTTAAAACACTTTACCGCCATAAATTGACTCACCCTTTCATCCTCTTGTACCGAAACAATTTGTTTCCAAACCGACGACATCCTATTTTTTCGCTCCACATTAATTCGCCAAGAAAGTACACGTTCTCCATACTTTGCCACTATCAAATTTCGCCAAAGAGACTGTTTTTCCGTCGCGTATTGCAACGACCATTTCGCCAACAAAGAGTTATTACGTAGCTGTAAATCAACCACCCCCAACCCCCCCAAGCGCTTAGGCCGACAAACACGTGCCCAATTAACTCGACCCATCTTCCTTTTCAAATCCACATCCCCTCATAAGAAAGCCCATCTAATCTTGTCAATTCGTGCAATCACCGACTTTGGGGCAGCAAATATGCACATATAGTACAAAGGTAAAGAGGATAACACGAAATTTACCAACACCAACCTTGCTGCAAAGGATAGCGAGCTCTTCTTCCATCCCGCCAATTTGCGTCATATCCTCTTAATCACCAGCTCCCACATTGTACTAGATAACAGATTCGATCCTATAGGCATGCCTAAATAGTTAAACGACAATTCCCCCTTACCGCAGCTAAGAACCGTTGCAATTTCCTCCACTGTATTATTATCCATACCAACCGCATATACTCAAGACTTGGCAAAGTTAATATGTAAACCCGATGTGTACTGAAATCCTACCAAAATTCGTTTAAGTTGTCTAGCTTCCTCCACTCGCCCACTTAGAAAAATCAGTGTATCATCCGCAAATTGCAAATGTGAGATACGAAATTCGGGCACAATTTGAATGCCTCTAATTACCCCGAGCGTAATCGCCTCTTCCATTAACCGATGAAAAGCTTCAGCCACTACCACAAATAATAGTGGCGATAACGGATCCCCTTGTCGCACCCCCCGTTTCATCGGAAAGAACTTCGTTGCTCGCCCATTTAATAACACAGCCAAACGAGTCGTGCCGATACACGTCCGAATCCATCTCCTCCACTTTATCCCACATCCCATACTCTCCAAAATACGGTCTAAATAATCCCAATTAAGGCAGTCGTATGCCTTGGCGAAATCCAACTTTAAGAGCACACCCCCTTCACCGCCCTCGCCTTCTTCAATGAATGAACCACCTCATTCACCGAGAGCACCCTGTCGATAATTTGTCGGCCTTTGATAAAAGCCGTCTGCGTATCACCAATCAAATGGCTTGCCAAAGATTGAAGACGATTTGCGAGAATTTTGGCAAGGATTTTACCCTAAATTTTTGTCATCACCTCTAAATTCTAACCTTAAACTCTAAATTCTAACCATAAACTATAAATTCTAAACTTATACACTTAAATTCATAAACCCTAAACCATACATCTAAACCCTAAAACTAAGATGCATGGATTTTTTTTGTTTTCAACACCAGTGCATAGAATATTTTCCATGTTTTTAATTATAGTGTTTTCCCACTTTGGTCGTAAGAACTTAAAATAAGAATCGCTAAACGGTTTAGTCTTTAGCATTAAAAAAACTTAACCGTTAAATAAGTGCCCAAATTATACAATTTTTCATATAAGTGTCTGAACTATAATTTAGGTCAAATAAGTGCCCAACATTTTTTTCCTATTATTCAAATAGATATATCGTCGTGACGAACGTTAATTTTCTTCCGTTATCCATTTTCTCAACAACCAAACAAGAAATTTTCTCACCTAAATTCCTCCACACAAGAATCCAAGATTTTTTTTGATGGGGGTTAAAGCAAGTCTTTAGCATTTTTGTTCAAAATCACAATTTTAGTTTCTGCCATGTCTATTGTTCCTTATTTCAAATTGAGTTTAGTTAGTTCACGAAATTTTCTCACCCAAAATCGTCGTTTATGTTTCATATTGATTTTAATTAGTTCAGAGACATAGCATAACTATTAGGCTCGATGATCACAAAACCGTTGCTTGCCAAGTTGTGGAGAAGTTTGTGTTTTGGGTGATTTTGGTGGAAGCAAAAAGATAGACAAAAGACACACGAATTTATAGTGGTTCGACCTTTTAACAAGCACATATATCCAATACCTTAGCTCCCACTAAGGATTTTCAACCAATATCCACTAGATATTCTTCCACTTTTACCAGATTAGGAGGCAACCGTTACAATCCTAGACTCAAACTAAGTCTAGCAATTGTTGAGATGTCAGGGGCTCGATTCGATCAACCGTTCTTGCTCGCCAAGAGTGGAGAAGTTGGATAATTGGATGTTTTAGTGGGAGGTGGAAATTTGGCAATTTGACACAATGATTTATAGTGGTTCAACCTTCTAACCAAGGTCTACATCCACTACCTTAGCTCCCCACTAAGGATTTCCAAACAAATTCACTAAGAATTTCGTCCCCTTTTCTAGGCTAAGGAGGCAACCTTTACAACCCTCAAAGCTTTCTACCCAAAGCTTGAGGAAACACTCTCTTGTACAAAGAAAGACTTAGCAAACTAGAAATTCCTCTAATAGGTGTTTGTTTGCAATTCTAAGCACTCACCCAAAGCCTAAACACTTGAGCAAATATAACAATGTAAGATCACAAGTGTTGTCTAAGCAAGGAATTTACAATTTAAGCTATAGACAAATTTTGACATCATAATGTTGTAACAATTGAAGCATTAACCATTACAAGATGCCTGGAGGTCCTTTTTACACTCCCAATTGAGTTTGTAGCCGTTACTATCCGTTGGGATTGAATTGGAGCCGTTGGAGCCTTTATTTCCCACCATAAATGTAGTTTTGCAGCTTAGCGTATCGATACCCTCTCAACCCGTATCGACACGGTCTCGAAGAGGAATTAGTCGTTGTGCTCTTCAGCTGATGTGTATCGATACACTTACCTAGCGTATCGGTACGGTCCTGCAATTTAAAAGACCGTTGGGAAAATGACCGTTGGGGTAGTTAGACGTATCAGTACGCGATACAACCATATCGGTACGTGACTAGCTGTTGGGCTATTTCAAAGCACACCGTATCGATACGGCTAAGCGTATCTGTACGGGTTTTGGCTACTTGAAAGTTCAGGTAGTTGAAACCCTAAAGCGTATCGGTACGGTCCAAGACCGTATCGGTACGGGCACTTAAAAAGGCTGGTTTTGACTAATTTAATGTACCTTAAAATCATTCCAAAGCCTTTAAAAACCCTTAGACATATTTTCAAGTTGTTTTATTACTAAAACCATATTTTAAATTCTTTTCAATTTAGTCCAAAACATTTTTCAAATATTATATCAAAACCTTAGTTCTACAATCTCCCCCTTTTTGATATAATAAAACCAACTTGAAAAATTGTTTGAGATTCTCCCCCTTTAACTTTAAAATTGTGAATAAGAGATTAAAGATTTGAAATTAAATAAAGCTCCCCCTTATTCATTTGAAAATTTCAATTTTTCAAATCATTTCTCCCCTTTTTGTTATATCAAAAAGAATTTAAAACATTAAGTTCAAAATAACAATAGAGGTAAAAATTGACAAAAATAAGAATTTGGTTTTAAAATGGCTCCCCCTTACTCAAAGCACCATAAGAATGTTAGTTTAACATATATGATTATCTAGTTGACATAAATGAAAATAATTCAAATAAACACAAAAACATCTAGATTTTACCACACTTGAACTCATGGGAGGATGTGAAGCCTTCATTGTTCAAGTGTTGTTCCTTTGTGTGCATGGAGCTCCCCCTCAATTTTTGACTTGTTGATCACTCTCCATCACACCTAGCACAAGACAATCAAGTAATTTTTGGTATCCAAATTGCTTTGGATCCATAGACATTAGTAGCACAAAATTTAGTCCCCTTAGGAATCCATTTTTCAATTTCATCATTTTTAGTTGAAGTGGTTAGTCCTTTTGGGACCCAAACACTTCTAAAATATTTTCCATTCCCAAATCTAGGGGCACTAGATTGTCTTACATAAAAATTTGATTTTCCAAAATTATTTTTCTTTTCAAGTTCATTGGAAATCAAATCTTTTTCTTTTTGAACTTTAAGAAGCAAATTTTGTAAATCAAAACATTTTTGTTCAAAGTCTTTCAATTTTGCTTCAAGTTCAAGATTTGTTTTGGAAAGTAAATCATTTTCATTTTTTATTTTTGAAATCAACTTTTTGTTCTTGGAAAATGATACCTTGAATTCCAAAAGCAAATCATCATAGGCATCTTGCAACTCATCAAATGTATAAGAATTTGAAATAGATGAGTTTGAAGTTAGCTCCCCCCATTGAGGGTCATCAAGCATAGGTGGGCTACTTCATCATCGGTGGAGTCTTCATCACTCCATGTGGCCACATATGCTTGTTTTGAAGATGATCCCTTCTTTTTGGATTTGTGGGAGCCCTTCATCTTTTTCATCGATTCATGCTTGGATTTTTCCATTTTGCTCTTCATGAACCAGGCAAATTTGTGAAGAGATAGGCCATCTCTTCATCTTCACTTTCCTCCTCACTTGAATCTATATGATGACATGTGGAGGATTTGAGAGCTACGACACTTGCATTGATGCCTAGCTTCATGATCTTCTTCTTCCCCATCGCTCTAATCTCTTCATTCTTCTTTATTTTTCTTCATTATCTGGTGAGTGAGAAGTGACCCCATGAGTTCATCAAGCTTCAAGGTTTTGAGATTCTTGGCTTCGATGATGGCGGTCCTCTTTGAATCCCATGACTCGGGAAGAGAGTAGATGAGCTTTCGGACAAGCTTCTCTTCCGGGATGGCTTCTCCATAACCTTTAAGTCCATTTGTGATAGTGGAGAACCTATCAAACATCTTCTCGATGTTTTCTTCCGGATCCATCTTGAAGTTCTCATACTCTAAGGTGAGGAGCCCAATCTTGGTCTCCTTGACTTCATCAGTTCCCTCGTATGTGACTTCAAGCTTGTCCCATACCTCATTGGCACTCTCACGAGAAGACATCTTCTCATAGATAGTTGGGTCAAATGCACAAAAGAGCATGTGCAAGGCTTTGCAATTAAGCCTCATCTTCTTGCGATCATCGACACTCCATTCCGCTTTGCTTTCTTGAGGCACGAACGAACCATCTTCAACTATGTCCCACAGCTTGTAGTCTCTTGATTTCAAGAAGAATTTCATCTTTGTCTTCCAATGGGCATAGTGATTCCCGTCGAAGAAAGGCAGGTTGTCGATGGATTGCGCCATTTGAGCCGGTTGGTGAAATGTTGATCAAGCTTGCTGGATCTTCTCAATAGGATGTGAATCCTCTTCGATTGAGCCAAGCTCTGATACCAATTGTTGAGATGTGAGGGGCTTGATTCGATCAACCGTTCTTGCTCGCCAAGAGTTGAGAAGTTGGATAATTGAGTGTTTTAGTGGGAGGTGGAAATTTGGCAATTTGACACATGGATTTACAGTGGTTCAACCTTCTAACCAAGGTCTACATCCACTACCTTAGCTCCCCACTAAGGATTTCCAAACAAATTCACTAAGAATTTCGTCCCCTTTTCTAGGCTAAGGAGGCAACCTTTACAACCCTCAAAGCTTTCTACCCAAAGCTTGAGGAAACACCCTCTTGTACAAAGAAAGACTTAGCAAACTAGAAATCCCTCTAATAGGTGTTTGTTTGCAATTCTAAGCACTCACCAAAAACCTAAACACTTGAGCAAATATAACAATGTAAGCTCACAAGTGTTGTCTAAGCAAGGAATTTACAATTTAAGCTCTAGACAAATTTTGACATCATAATGTTGTAACAATTGAAGCATTAACCATTACAAGATGCTTGGAGGTCCCTTTTATACTCACAATTGATTTTGTAGCCGTTACTAGCCGTTGGGATTGAATTGGAGCCGGGAGCCTTTATTTCCCACCATAAATGTAGTTCTGCAGCTTGGCGTATTGATACCCTCTCAACCCGTATCGATACGGTCTCGAAGAGGATTTAGCCGTTGTGATCTTTAGCTGATGCGTATCGATACGCTTACCTAGCGTATCGGTACGGTCCTGCAATTTAAAAGACCATTGGGAAAATGACCGTTGGGGTAGTTAGACGTATCGGTACGCGATACAACCGTATCGGTACGCGACTAGCCGTTGGGCTATTTCAAAACACACCATATCGATACGGATAAGCGTATCGGTACGGGTTTTGGCTACTGGAAAGTTCAGTTAGTTGAAACCCTAAAGCATATCGGTACGGTCCAAGACCGTATCGGTACGGGCACTTAAAAGGCTGGTTTTGACTACTTTAATGTACCTTAAAATCATTCCAAAGCCTTTAAAAACCCTTAGACATATTTTCAAGTTGTTTTTTTTTTACTAAAATCATATTTTAAATTCTTTTCAATTTAGTCCAAAACATTTTTCAAATATTATATCAAAACCTTCGTTCTACAGTAACTAAAGCTCACAACTCGAGCTTTCGGGACACTCTTAAGCAAGAAAAAATCTAGCCAACTTGAAAACCCTCACAAGGTGGATAGTTTGCACTATTTAGCTCACTCACCCTAGCCTAAACACTTGAGCAAAATATGACAATTTAGCCTCACAAGTGTTGTCTATACAAAGAATGTACAATAAACTAAGATAAATCTTTAATCATATTGTTGTTGACAATTGAACCATTAGTCTTTCATGGATGCTTGGAGGTCCCTTTTATACTCTCAATTAGTTGTTAGCTGTTGGAGACCGTTGAGATTGATTTAGAGTCGTTGAAGCCTTTATTTCCCGCAATAAATGTAGTTCTAGAGCTATCCCTATCGATATGCGGGTAGCCGTTTCGGTACGCCCTTCTTCAAAAACTAGCCATTTAGTCTGTTGCAGTATGCCATTTCGAAACATGTTGGGCCGTATCGGAACGCCTATATCGAAACGTCTAGAGCCGTATCGAAACAACCTATAATTCAAATAGACGTTGGGATATTTTCCACATAGGTGTATCAAAACGCACAAGGGCGTTTCAAAAAAAACCCTATCCTTATCGAAACAGGTAATCCCTGTATCAAAATAGGTTTTGGCAGTTCCAAAAGAACTGTAGCGAAAACCCTAAGGCGTATCGAAATGGGGTAAGCCGTTTCGGTACAATCAAGCTGAAAACTTGGGTTTGGCTACTTTAAAACCTTTTAAAGTCACTTTAAATTATTTGAATCTTCCTCAAACATAATTTTAAGTTATTTGGACTTGAAAACATTTTTTAAATCTTTTCAATTTAGTCCAAAGTTTTTTTTCAATTATTATATCAAAATAAATATCTCAACAATCTTCCCCTTTTTGATATGATAAAACCAACTTGAAAATTGTATTTGGGATTCTCCCCCTTTGTAAAATAAGTTTTGAATAAGACACTAAAGATTAGAAAGCAACTAAAGCTCCCCTTATTCACTTGAAAATTCAATTTTTCAAAAACATTCCCCTTTTGTTATATCAAAAACGATTCAAACAAAGTTTGAAAACTTTTAAGTTCATAATAATGGAGAGTTAAAAGAATTTGACAAACATAATTTTTTTAAATGGCTCCCCTTACTCAAAGCATCAATAAATGTTAGACTAACAAATATGATTGTCTAGTTGAATTAAAGCAAATAAATCAAATAAAAAACAAATAAATTCAACTAAATTAGTTTTACCACTTGAACCAAAGGGAGGATGTGGAGCCTTCTTTCTTCAAGTGATCTCCCTTGTGTGTATGGAGCTCCCCCTTAATGTTTTACTTTATTGATCACTCTCCATTACACCTAAAATAAGACAATCATGTAATTTTTGGTATCCAAATTGCTTTGGATCCATAAACGTTAGTAGCACAATATTTAGTCCCCTTAGGAATCTATTTTGGAATTTCATCCTTTTTGTTTGAAGTGATTAGTTCTTTTAGAACCCAAACACTTCTAAATCATTTTCCATTTTCAAATCTAGGGGCACTAGATTGTCTTTGATAAAAGTCTGATTTTGTAAAATTTGTTTTCTTTTCAAGCTCTTTGGAAATCAAATCTTTTTCTTTTTGAACTTTATGAAGTAAATTTTGTAAATCAACACATTTTTGCTCAAATTCATTGAGTTTTTCTTCAAGTTCATCTTTAGTTTTAGAAATCAAATCATTTTGAATTTTCAAATTTGAAACTACTTTCTTGTTTTTCAAAATGTGATTTTTAAACTCTAAAACCAAATCATCATAAGCATCTTGTCATTCATCAAAAGAATAAGAAGTTGAATTAGATGAATTAGAAGTTACCATTGAATCTTCTTGGATGATCATAAGGCAAATGTTGGTTTGTCCATTGTCGGTGGAGTCATCATCACTCCAAGTAGCCACATACTCCTTCTTCTTATGGTTTGAAGAGCTTGCCTTCTTCTTCTTCGTATGGTTTGAAGAGCTTGCCTTCTTCTTCTTCTTCCTCGATTCATGCTTGGATTCTTCAATTTTGCTCTTCATGAATCGGATAAACTTTTTGAAGAGATAAACCATCTCTTCTTCTTCACTTTCCTCTCCACTTGATTCTACATGAAGGCATGAGGAGGACTTGAGAGCAAAGATATTCATGTTAATGCCTAGCTCCAAGATTTTCTTCTTCCCCATCTTCTTTATCTCTTCCTTCTTCTTCTCCTCTTCTTTTCATTTCTTCATGATTTCATGAGTGAGAAGAGACCCTAAGAGATCATCTAGCTTTAAAGTCTTGAGATTCTTGGCTTTGATGAGGCGTTCCTTTTTGAGTCCCATGACTTGGGAAGAGAATAAAGAAGCTTTCAGACAAGCTTGTCTTCTAAAATCATTTCTCCATAACCTTTGAGTCTATTTGTGATGGTGGAGAATCTATCGAACATCTTCGTGATGTCTTCATTTGGTTCTGTCTTGAAGTTCTCATACTCAAGGTTGAGAAGACCGATCTTGGTCTCCTTTACATCGTTGGTTTCTTCGTATACGATTTCAAGTTTGTCCCATACTTCCTTGGCACTCTCACAAAAGACATGTTAGCGTAGATATCTGGGCTAAAAGCACAAAAGAGTATGTGCAAAGCCTTGCAATTTATCTTTATCTTCTTACGGTCATCCGCATTCCAATCCGCCTTGATGAAGAACATCATTCTAGTCTTCCAATAAGCATAGTTGGTCCCGTCAAAGAATGGTGACTTGTCGATGGATTGCGCCATTTAACCGGTTGATTGTATTGTTGGTCGAGCTAGCCGGATTGCCTCAATAGGATGTTAATCCCTCTCGATTGAGTCTCGCTCTGATACCAATTGTTAGGCTCGATGATCACTCAACCGTTGCTTGCCAAGTTGTGAAGAAGTTTGTGTTTTGGGTGATTTTGGTGGAAGCAAAAAGATAGACAAAAGAAATAAGGATTTATAGTGGTTCGGTCTTCTAACAAGCACCTACATCCACTACCTTAGCTCCCACTAAGGATCTAGCAAACTTGGAAACCCTCACAAGGTGGATAGTTTGCACTATTTAGCTCAATCACCCAAACCTAAACACTTGGGAAAAATATGACAATTTAGGCTCACAAGTGTTTTCTATACAAAGAATATACAATAAAGTACTAAGACAAATCTTTAATCATATTGTTGTTGAAAATTGAAGCATTTGTCTTTCATGGATGCTTGGAGGTCCATTTTATATTCCCAATTGAGTTGTTAGCCGCTGGAGACTGTTAGGATTGAATTAGAGCCGTTGGAGCCTTTATTTCCCGTAATAAATGCAGCTATGGAGCTATCCGTATCGATACGCAAGTAGCCGTATCGGTACGCCCTTGTTTAGAAACTACTCGTTGAGTCTGTTGCAGTATGTCGTATCGAAACATGATGGGCCGTATCAGAACGCCTGTATCGAAACGTCTAGAGCCGTATCGAAACAACCTACAATTCAAATAGTCGTTGGGAGTTTTAGCCGTTGGGATCTTTACCACGTAGGCGTATCAAAACGCATGGGGGTGTTTCGAAACAACCCCCATCCGTATCGAAACAGGTAAGCCCTGTATCGAAACAGGTTTTGCCAGTTTCAAAATAACTATAGCTGAAACCCTAAGGCGTATCTAAACGGGGTAAACCGTTTTAGTACAATCAAGCTGGAAACTTGAGTTTGGCTACTTTAAAACCTGTTAAAGTCACTTTAAATCCTTTGAAACTTCCTCAAACATAATTTCAAGTTGTTTGAACTTAAAAATATTTTTGAAATTTTTTCAATTTAGTCCAAAGCTATTTTTCAATTATTATATCAAAACAAATATCTCAACAAGAACCTATTTTTTTCTCAGTCATCAATGAAAGACAAATCCGGGTTTTTCAAAATTGAGAAGACAAGAGGTGAAGAGTATTTGAGAAAGCTTATAACATTTAAGCTCATGACAAATCTGAGTTTTTCAAGATTGAAAAGTCATAGGATTAAAGTAGGATTGGATGAGGCTTTCAAGTGAAAACCATTTGTTTTGAACAAAAAAAAAAGTGAAAACCATTTGTTTGTATGCCAAAATTAAAGCAATAAAAAAGAAAAAAAGTGAAAGAAATTTTTGGGTTCCATGTATCAAATGAGTTTTTATATGTGGGATGAAGAAAATTGATGGGGGCAATGAGAGTAAATGGAGAATTTCGTTGCTTTGAAATATTATTATTATTATTATTATTATTATTATTATTATTATTATTATTTATTTTCAAATATAATTTTAAAAATTTTAAAAAATGATATGTGTCAGATAACGGTGAAAATTAACATCTGTTACGGCGAGACTCTTATTTGGGTCACAGAAAAAAACGTTAGACACATATTTGAGCTAAAATATAGTTAGGGCACCTGTCTGGAAAAAATGATATAGTTTGGACACTTATTTGACGATTAAACCTTAAAAACGATAAAAATTATGTTGTCTTATCTTGTATGAATTCGAATTTTAATATTTAGGTTTGAAATGCAGATATTTCTATTTAGTAAAAAACCGACAGAAAAATTTTGGACCAATTAAATTACACCACCCGACTTCTTTTTATATTCTTTATGATTTTTTATATTCTTTTTACTTAAAATTAAATTTGTTCTTCATTCTTTGAGAATTGTCGGGAAATTCGAAACAAAAAAAATCTAGATTCCGATGATCGGAATCTGAATTTTTTAAGAACAAATCATCTCCTTTCTCAATCTTTTTGTTTCTCATCAATATCTCTTTCATTTTCTTATTTTTCTCTCTCGAAAATCTAAATCAAAATACACTTAAAAAAATCATTTCCTTTTGATTCTCTTCAAAATCTTTTTCATTTACTTATGTTTTCCAGAAAATTTAAATCAGAACACATTTGATATCAAATTTTCTCATCCTATAAAAATCAAAACTAAAACAAAGAGAACACTATTATATTGAGTAATTATTTCGTAGCCCGTATGTGGAATTTTTTTAGGGTTTAGGGTTAAATATCATAGTTTAAGGGTTTATGTTTAGATGTTTAGAATTTAAGAGTTATAGTTAAAATTTAGAGTTTATAAACCATATTACTCTAAATCTAATACTTAAATTCTAAACTCTAAATTATAACAAAAAATATAAATTTTAATTATAAACCTTAACTTCTAAATAAAATTAAACCGTTAAACTAAAATTTTAAATTATAAAACTAAGACGCTTGTGAAATTTTTGTTTTTACCGTTAATGTATAGAATATAAATTCATATTGTTGTCAAATCATGAAACGAGTGGGGATCAATCTTTTCTATGACTTCCGACATAATCAAATCAGAAAGCTAGCGCCATAAGGATCTCTATACAAGCATCAAACGATCATTACGGTATGCTGAAATCATGCCAAACAACAGATGAAATGAACCACAAAATTCAATGAAAAGTGTGCCACAAAAGCAGAAGAAATACACGCCACAAGAACATAAATTTTATTAAAAATGAAAAAATAAAATTGAAATAACAAAAAAATAATGAATACAAACTGGTTGTCGGTCACCGGTTAAGAAAAAAAAAACAAAAAAAAAACTTTTGACGACTATGAATAGAAAAACTAGGTTCAAAACTAAACCAAGTATGTATGTATCTAAAATTATGTGAATAAAATAGCTTAAATGTATTTTGACTAAGATACCAATTATATGTAGACCTGGCAAACTTGACCCGAGATCCGAAACCCGAACCGAATTACCCGAACCGAAACTCGATTTTGACCCGAACATGATGATTCGAAGTTGATCCGAAACCCGAACCGAACCGAAAATTTTTGTTGAACCGAAATGGACCCGAACCGAAATAGACCCGAACCGAATAGACCCGAACCGAATGGACCCGAACCGAATGCTACCCGAACCGAAAGCTGAACCGAAAGCTGAACCGAATATCGACCCGATTTTAACCCGATTTTGACCCGATTTTAACCCGAATATCTATTGTTAACAATATAATAAATAATAAAATGAAGTATAGAAATTTGAGATCTTGGTGACCAATTTTATAATTTCATCATAAAATATAGCATAAAATTGAAATTGTAGACTAAATTGACAATTTGGAAGTGGAGAAATTTGAGAGTCCAATGATCAAATTTGTAATTATACCATATAAATAAATAGGGGTCAATTTTGGCTAAAAATTAAATCTTTGAAATTAAAATGAACGAAAATATAAATATATTAAATTAATAGACTAAATTACAAAGATTAGTCAATTTCAACTAAAAGTAAATTTTTAGAGACTAAATATCACTACGGGGAGGGGATTTGTATATCCGAAGTCTAAACCGTAGGAATACTTGTGACTAAATTAAATTAAACTAAAACTTAAAGTTGACTAAAATGTAACATTTTAAATGCAACATGGCCTAAAAAGTAATTAATCTCTAGCTTAAAAAATTGGTGGCTTATTTCCCTCCAAAATTTTGTCTTTTCTCTCTCTATTTTTTCCAATTGTATTTTTTTTTTCAATCTAGCTTAAAAAATTGGTGGCTTATTTCCCTCCAAAATTTTGTTTTTTCCCTCTCTATTTTTACCAATTGTCTTTCTATTTTTCTTGATTTAATTGAGTTTCAATTTAGATTAATTTAACTGAAATTTCACATTTAGTTTTAAAATTATTTTAATTATGTCCGTGATTTATGCTTTTAGATTTTAGTTAATTCAATTAGATCCTAAGTTTAATAAATTAATTCATTTCAGACATTATTATTATTATTATTATTATTATTATTATTATTATTATTATTATTATTATTAACTTTGATTCAATATAATTATACAAAAAATTATATGGATACATGAAGCTTTGATTTAAATATTTAATCAAACTCAAATGCATAGATTGACAAGTTGAATTAGAATTAATCTCATACATTAATAACTCTAAACCCTAAACCATAAATACTAAAGCTCAAACCTTTAACCCAACTCAAATCAAATTGACCCGAAAATTTAAATGTTGACTCGACCCGAATTGACCCGAAATTGACCCGATTTTAACCCGAACCGAAAGCGACCCGAACGACCCGATTTTGACCCGAACCGAAAGCGACCGATCCGATATTGACCCGACCCGAAAACAACCGATCCGATTTTGACCCGATCCAATACCCGAACCGGATCCGACTCATCACAGACCCGAATTAGACCCGAACCGAACCGACCCGAACCGAATCTAAACCGATTCTAGATAGACCCGAAATGACCCGAACCGAAACGACCCGAACCGAATGACCCGATTGCCACCTCTAATTATATGAGTATTTTAGAAATTGTTTTATTTAACATATTGGTTTGGTTATAAGATAATATTTGTTAATTAATTTTATTTTATTTTAATTTAATGGAGTTTAGAAGATATTATATTCTTAAGGCAAATGTCGAAATTTGAACTCATATAAAATGAGGGTAACATGAGCATCTTTGTCCACTTAGTCAATTAGTAGATCTTAATTAATCTCATCCCTTTAATAAAGTACACATACTGTACATACAAAATACTCGAAACTAAATCTTATAAAATAATAATATTTCTTTTTCTATAGAAGCCACTTAATGAGTTTTTGTTTTAGAAATGTTTTTGATAAACGTTACCAGGACAGTGCTATTAATTGAGTCACATATATGATATTATATTAATAAAATATAGTAAGATGTCTCACTCCTTTAATGGTCGACCCATTCAAACTTCAGCCACTGAATCAAATTGAGGTCTATAAAAAGAGTGGGATATACACAAGCTCCCCATTGCAAATACACGAAGGACTAAAGAACCCAAACTAGTTCTTTCCCATACATATACATATTCATATACAAGTTTAGTTCAATGGCAACCGAAGAAGGGATAGATGATTATACACAAGATGGATCTGTGGATCTTAAAGGAAACCGAGTTCGTCGATCCAAGACCGGTGTATGGACTGCTTGCTCCTTCATCGTTGGTAACTTTCATCTCTTTTTCCCGTCTTTCGTTTGGCCTCTTCCTCTTTCCTTTTTTTTGTATATACGAAGGTGATATCGATCTCGAGATAAAAAAAGGAGTTGTATATGTTTTGATTCGAAATTTTAGCATATTGAATGAGAAACTACCTAGAATGAATTAACTTTAGTGTGTCTAACTGTTTTCTTCTTTTTGACATTTGATGCAGTGTACGAAGTGTTTGAACGAATGGCATATTACGGAATATCGTCGAATCTAATCATATATTTGACGACGAGGCTTCACCAAGGCACGGTGAAGTCGGCCAACAATGTGACTAATTGGGTGGGCGCCAACTGGCTGACTCCGATCTTGGGTGCCTACATTGCTGATGCTCATATCGGGCGATATTGGACCTTTATCATTTCCGCTATCATTTACTTCTCTGTAAGTTTATTCTATCTATCAATGATTTGGATGATGATATATTATTAAAAAAAAGTTAAGTAAATTCTAATTTTAAAAATGTCAAAACATGCCCTCTAACGTTACTGAATAGTCATTTTGGCTCTTATTCTTCTTTTTAACTAATTTAACTCATAACGTTTTATTTTAGGTCAAAATGATCCCTCTCTGGATGAAACAATTAGTGAACTGACGATAAACAACTTGAAATGACATGACAAACCTACATGCCAATGCATGCCGCGATAACAGTTTCATATAGTGAAATATCCCGACTTTATCAGTCAAAAAATATTTCTATAAAATTGTAAAAAATATAAAATATTTTGGGTTAAGTACACATATGGTCATCGAACTTTTAAAGCGATTTTATTTTAGTCACCAAACTTTTAAATTTTTTATTAAGGTCACCCAATTTTTTTCCGCTTTAATTTTGACCCCTCCCGTTACCTTCCGTCAAAAAATGATGACGTGACAGTTATCTTCTTCTTTAACCTCTTTCTTTTTCTCCTCTATTTTTCCTCTATTAACACAATAACTTACAAAAGTATAACCTTTTATCTCCTGATTTTCTTCATTTATTATTCTACCCTTAAATGTTGTTATGAATAAATCTTAATCTCTCTCGACACTTCATCTTCTTTAGGGGCTATTTTAGTGAAATGAAAAACATGGAACAGACTGGTTTTTTGTTAGGAGCTGCTTTTGGGTGCATTTATAAGTTTCAACTCCATAAGTCTGCTGAAAATTGGAAGGTTGAAGCTTTTAGCAATGGCTGGTTTGAATGAGCCAGAATAGACCCCACCCACAAACAAACAAAGAAGACAACTATAATGAATTCTCCACGAGTCTTGAAGCAACCATTTCCAAAGAAAGTTCCAACCATTTAAGATTTATCATAATTATATGGCACTTAAACTTACTAGTGCTCCCAAAACTTATCTCCAAAAAACATGTTCTACTCTATTTTCATCATTTCCATGTTCTTATTTTCACTAAAACATCTTTCAAGATCGCTAACCATTAATCCTACAACCAATTTAACCTAAAAATATTATCGCACACAAAAGTGAAGGGGGAACATAATTAAAAGGAATTACACGCTATTGCTCCTTAAACCAGCCATTGCTAAAAGCTTCAACCTTGCAATATTCAACAAACTTATGGAGTTGAAACTTACAAATGCATCCAAAAGCAGCCCCTAACAAAAAAACCAATCCTTTGTTCCATGTTTTTCATTTCACTAAAACTGCCCCTAAAGAAGATGAAGTGTTGGGAGAAATTAAGATTTATTCATAATACTAACATTTAAGGGTAGAATAATAAATGAAGAAAACCGGGAGATGAAAGGTCATACTTTTGTAAGTTGTGTTTATAGAAGAAAAAACAGAGGAGAAGAAGAAATAGGTTGAAGAAGATAACTGTCACGTCATTATTTTTAAACGGAAGGTAACGGGGACCAAAATTAAAGTGAAATAAATGTTGGGTGACCCAAATGAAAATTTTAAAAATTCGGTGTTTAAAATAAAAGCGCCCTAAAAGTTCGGTGACCATCTGTGTACTTTATTCAAATATTTTTTTCTCCTGACACATCATTCTCTCAAGTTTCAAGTTGTTTACCGTCAGTTAACTAACAATTTTTATCTGCAGATGGGTCATTTTGATTCAAAATGAAACATTAGATTAAATGGTTAAAAAAATAGAAACCAAAATGAAATTTTTGGTTTTAATGCATCAAATATAAATCATTAATTTTAAGAGATTCATGAGTAGTTTGAGGGTTTGGATTCCAACCATTCTAATCCTAATAAAATGGTCCCTGAACTAAGTAAATTTGTCAAACCTTGGAGTTTTTTTTTTGTCAAATTGACACTTGAATTTTCTGAGATCAAATTGGCTTTTGAACTTGATAAATCATTATAAAAAATTTAAAGGTCAATTTGATAAAGTTACCAAATTTAAGGACCGTCTTGTATTTTACACCATAAAATGCTCTAAATAAATATGTTTAGAGTTAGACCCTTGAAACTCTATCCTATTTAGATAAATCAATTTTGTTTTAATTTCTATAATAATTATATTTTTTAAACTTATGCCATTTCTTTGACTAAAAATAATATAATAGATTCTTACAATTTTTTTTTTATAGTCAAACTAAAAAAATAGTTGCATTCAAACATGGGTAGAGTGTTAAACTTTGACTAAACACTCCTTTTTTTTATGAATAACTAAACACTCTCTTTCTTTGTTGTTCATTATTATAAGACAACAGATGATGATTGAAGGCTAAGATACTGTTTTTTTATGTCGTCTAATTTTGCTAAACCATATTTTTTCTGTACATGTCCAAAAATTTTAAAGTAAACGTTATGTATTAATATATATCATTAATCGTATATACTGATATGTAATATTATTTATTTTAATAATTTTTAAAATTATGAAGATTTAAAGCGTGGTTATTTTTTTAAATAAAATACGTTAAAATACTTTTCGGGCTACTTTTTAGATTTTTATTTTTTATTCTTTTGTCCACTTTTTACTTGAATAACTTTATTATTTTTGAATTAAAAAATAAAAAAATGTGAAAAAGTAGAATAAAAAGTGTTAATACATTTTATTCTAAAAAAAGAATAATCATGTTTTAGATCATCATAATTTAAAATTTATTAAAATAATTAATGATGAATATCGATACATATGATTAATGGTACATATCAATATATTATGTTTACTAGACTCATTTGTACATGTCTGAGTTAAATTGGTAAATCAACTTACTTTGGCAGGGATAAAAAGCCTTTGAATATTAAAAAAAATTAAGTCTTTAAATATTATATTTGACTGATTTTTTATACTCCGAACTTTTATCAGTTTACTTTTTTTACTGATATTTATTGTTAAATCTAATATTTTTTATTCAGTTGGTGTTACTGATCACAACATTTCCACGTAGCATCTCAAGACATTTAATATTTTTTATACTTTTTAATTTTAGTATATTTTTTTAAGGGAAAACTACACCAGTGACCACCGAAGATATTGGGGATACCTATTTGAACCATCGAACTAAAAAAAACGTCAATCACACCACCGAACTTATAAAATCAACCTATTTTGACCACCGCCGTTAAAACCCTAACGGTGGAGTGACGGAACTGCCACGTGGCTGTTGATGGGTATTTTTAAAAATTACACATTTGGTCCCTGTTATTTACACATTTTTTCAATTTAGTCCTAATTTTCAATTAATAAAATAATAAATTATTTAATTAAGTGGTGACACATGTCAAGATCTTATTGGAGGATTTTAATTATTTATATTTAATTTTATTAATTTATTTTCCCCCTCCAATCAGGTGGTGACACGTGTCACCACCAATTTAGAGGAGAAAAACAACAATTCAATCATATGCATGCTGGGGGATTCAAACCTAGGTCTCCCAGGTGTAAGTGCAGCTGCTCTACCACTGCAACAAGCACATCTTTGTGCTATAATTCTCCACATATAATATATATCTATTATTAGTTTCTACATTTATAAGCCAAAAGCTCAAACCCTAAACACTAATTTCACATGTATAAATCCTAAACCCTAAACTCTAACCCTAAATATTTCAAATTAAACCTCAAACCCTAAAAATTTTAAATTAATTACACGCTAAATATCCTAAACCCTAAACCCCAAACCCTAAAATTTTCAAATTAATTCCACGCTAAATATTTCAACTTAACCCTTAAACCCTAAACCCTAAATATTTCAAATTATTTTTACGTTAAATATTTCAAATTAAACCCCAAACCCTTAACCTTAAACCCTAAAAATTCAAATTAATTACACGCTAACTATTTTAATTTAAACCCTAAACCCTAAATATTTCAAATTAATTTCACGCTAAATATTTCAAATTAAACCCTAAATATTTATTGTGTAATTAATTTGAAATTTAGGGTTTAAGGTTAGGGTTTGGGGTTTAATTTGAAATATTTAGGGTTTAGGGTTTAATGGTTAATTTGAAATATTTAGCGTGGAATTAATTTAAATTTTTTAGGGTTTGGGGTTTAGGGTTTAGGATATTTAGCGTGGAATTAATTTAAAAATTTTAGGGCTTGAGGTTTAATTTGAAATATTTAGGGTTAGAGTTTAGGGTTTAAGATTTATACATGTGAAATTAGTGTTTAGGGTTTGAGCTTTTGGCTTATAAACGTAGAAACTAATAATAGATATATATTATATGTGGAGAATTATAGCACAAAGATGTGCTTGGTGCAGTGGTAGAGTAGTTGCATTTACACCTGGGAGACCCAGGTTCGAGTCCCCCAGCATGCATGTGAGTGAAATGTTTGTTTTTCTCCTCTAAATTGGTGGTGACACGTGTCAAGATCTTATTATTTTATTAATTGAAAATTAGGACTAAATTGAAAAAATGTGTAAATAACAGGGACCAAATGTGTAATTTTTAAATATACCCATCAACTGCCACGTGGCAGTTCCGTCACTCCACCGTTAGGGTTTTAACGGCGGTGGTCAAAATAGGTTGATTTTATAAGTTCGGTGGTGTGATTGACGTTTTTTTTAGTTCGGTGGTTCAAATAGGTATCCCCAATATCTTCGGTGGTAACTGGTGTAGTTTTCCCTTTTTTTAATTTTCTTTAAAAAAACTATAAAGGTTACATGTGAAGCATAACATGCCACACGATAACAATAACTAAGAATCGTTAAGATCTGACAGTCAAAATTGAGTATCAGACTTAATTAATTTAATTTTTCGTTTTAGGAGCATAATTTATTTAATTTTTTAGTTTGAAGATTAAATTGATTAAAAAATCTATAAACTTTAATGTTCCTAGAAATTTAGTTTGATTTTAACAATAAAATTGATTCAATTTATTTAACTCTAATTTTTTAATCGGTTTATTCGATTTTTTTACTTATAAAAACCGAATAAACCTAATGTACATCCCTGCTTGTTACTCAATCTAACGTTACCACTTACAATTATATCATATATATATTCAAAATTGGTTGGTCAAATTAAAAATATATAAATAATTATGTAAACAAATTGGCTCGTCACCTAAATATTTAAAGGAATGAGATTTGAAATTAAGATTTAAAATTATGATTAAGGGTAGATAGAACCCTAATTTATAACCCAATCCTTTGATCAAACAGGGTATGGTATTGCTAACATTATCTGTATCAGTCCCTGGACTAAAACCACCACCCTGTCACCAAGCCAATGTGGAAGATTGCAAGAAGGCATCCACACTACAGTTAGCTGTATTTTTCGGCGGACTATATATAATAGCCGTTGCAACCGGTGGCACGAAGCCGAACATCTCGACCATCGGCGCCGACCAGTTTGACGATTTTCATCCGAAAGAGAAGGCTCAAAAGCTATCTTTCTTCAATTGGTGGATGTTCAGCATCTTCTTTGGGACACTCTTTGCCAACACAGCTCTTGTTTATATTCAAGACAATGTTGGTTGGACCTTAGGGTATGGTTTGCCCACAGTCGGACTCGTCATTTCGGTTCTGATTTTTGCGGCCGGCACCCCGTTTTATCGGCACCAGGTGCCCTCTGGGAGTCCTTTCACGAGGATGGCCTCGGTCATAGTTGCCGCCGCTAGGAAATGGAGGGTGCCACTTCCTAGTGACCCTAAGGAACTTTATGAACTTGACTTGGAAGAGTATGCTAGGAATGGGAAGTTCATGATTGAGTCAACATCATCTTTGAGGTCAGTACTGAATCAGTCGGTCCGGTTAGTTCGGTTTTATTTAAATATGTTATTAATTATTAGTAACTGAACCGTTCGTCTGTATTTCGTGCGTAAATTGCAGGTTTTTGAATAAGGCTGCAGTGAAAACAGGGTCTACGGATCCATGGATGCTATGCCCAGTAACACAAGTAGAGGAAACTAAACAAATGTTAAGACTGATTCCAATATTGATTGCCACAATTGTACCAAGCACAATGATTGCACAAATCAACACATTGTTTGTAAGACAAGGCACCACCCTTGATAGACATATGGGGAACTTCAAGATCCCCCCGGCGAGTTTAGCCGCATTCGTGACGATTTCGATGCTTATTTGTGTCGTCCTCTACGACCGTCTCTTCGTGCCGGTTATCCGGAAATGGACCAAGAATCCGAGGGGCATCACTCTGCTTCAAAGGATGGGCGTTGGCCTTGTTCTTCACATCATAATCATGGTGATTGCTTCTTTCACCGAGAGGCATAGGCTCAGTGTGGCTAGAGAACACGGTTTAGTCGAACACGGAGGCCAACTTCCATTAACCATATTCATTCTACTCCCTCAATTCGTGCTCATGGGGACAGCTGATGCGTTTTTAGAGGTGGCTAAACTCGAGTTCTTTTACGATCAAGCACCGGAAGGCATGAAGAGTCTTGGGACATCCTATTCGAGTACGACTCTGGGGATAGGGAGTTTTCTCAGCAGCTTCCTTTTGTCGACGGTTTCCGACATCACTCGAAGACATGGTCATCAAGGATGGATCTTGAATAACCTGAACAAGTCTCGACTCGACTACTATTATGCGTTTTTCGCAGTACTCAACTTCTTGAACTTCATTTTCTTCATGGCAGTCATCAAGTTTTATGTGTACAAGGCCGAAGTTTCGGATTCGATGCATGTGCTTACGGAAGAACTGAAGGAGAAGAGGGTAAAGGCTGATAATTAAGAAGATATATAATAGCTTGATGGAACAATGTTGAACAATATTGCATAGGTTATACTTGTTATGAATGATGGAAACGAGTAAGATAGGAAAATTTGTTAATCTAATCGTTAAGTTATATAGTAGACAATTGTTGTGAATTTTAATATTTGATCAATAAAGTTTCCGTACTTACTCCTTCCCATACTAATCCATTCAAATGCCATGTTTTCTTTTTTTTGGTATAATTACTTGTATTTATTAGTTGACTGAATCGAATCAGGTATTGTAGAAATTCATTATGGGAACAACTTTTTCAACCTAATTTGTTTCATTCAAAACGTCAGGACTCGAACCCATTACATGGTTTAATTAATCTAGTGTTAGGGGTGTAAATGAATCGAGTTTGAACGAATGAGGTTGTGTTCGTGTTCGTTTATTTATTTTTGAATGTGTTCATGTTCGGTTCGTGTTCGTTTAAAATTTTAATATCGTGTTCGTGTTCGTTTATTTATTTTTAAAAGTATTCCTTTGTTTAGCGTTCGTGAACATGATCGTTTATATGTTCGTGTTCGTTTAAGGTTCGCGAATATGCTCGTTGAAGAAAATGGTAAATTTATGCCACTAGTCTTAAGCTCCTCAAGCTTTATAGTTTGAACTCTAAAATTCACCATTTGTTCAATTTAATCCATAACTTTACCATTATTTAAAATGTAAAAAAATAAATAAAAGGAAAATGGGAACTGAGTAAACAAGCTCATAAACGAGTTTGTTCGTGATCATAAACGAACCGAAGACACCATTCATTGTTCATGTTCGTTCGTTTATTAAATGAGCATAAAAATTTTGTTCATGTTCTTTTATTTAGCTTAATAAACAAGAATTATACGAACGGTTCACAAACAGTTCATCGAATGCTTTATTTATTACACCTTTATTTAGTGTTTATCTCACTAGACCAACGAATTGTTGATAATCAAACTTTCACTTCACTTCAGTTAAATTCGACTTACTTGATAGCTTGGACATCTTTTATCCACGTAAGATAGACCACAAAAATAAAAATTAGCCAATGAGTTGGAAACCCAAGTCAACCTAAAGGACTAGCTAGAACAAATAAAGAGCTATAAAAGAGTGGATAAAGGCAAACTCCCCCATAAAGGACTAACTAGAACCCAAACTAGTTCTTTCAAAAACTAATATATAGAAGCTTGGTTGGTAGTTCTTCAATGGCGCTTGAACAAGGCATAGATGATTACACTGAGGATGGAACTGTGGATCTTAAAGGAAACCCAGTTCGTAGATCCAAGAGAGGTGGATGGACTGCTTGCTCCTTTGTTGTTGGTAATTTCATCTCTTTTCCCATCTTTTGTTTTGCCTACCATTCTGTTGTATAAATTACAATGCTAGAATTCGAACCTCAAAATTATTTAAAAATAACTTTTAAAAGTGATTAAGTTTAGAGTGTTTCTCTGTGATTCATTTTCTCTCTTTAATTAAGAGTACTGTTTTTAGGTTTAAGATTCAAGTCTCAAATTTACTTGAAATTATTTTTAAAGGTTGTATATATATATATATAAGTTTTTCTCTCTTTTCTTTCCTCTTACTTTTAACGAGTATCTTATAAATTTGATTGTTTATAATCTTTTACTTTATACTTAAGTTGTTTTTTTCTAAACCTAACAAGTGTTCTCAATGAAAAGAAGGATGATGTTCATCTAAGAAGATTCTGTCACAAACGTGGGTTCAAACGAAAATAACACATGGAATAGAAAGGAAAAGTAGAGAATTCCTTAGGAAGAAAGTTCAATTTCAAGTTTTACATGCCACTGTAGCTCACTCTAGTCTTGAGCCTTTTTAACAACTTTTCCTAACAAACTATAACAATAATCAGGTAAGGATGAAATCATCCAAGCCACGTGGGATTCTTTTCTCTCGGGTCCCTCGGCGTGGGATTGGATCGTTGTTGGTTTTCATGTTCTTTGTTGGATCCTTCCCTGCAGTATGTGAAGTTGGCGACTCGTTGCTCGTAACAGGACCCTCGTCTACAAGAGAAACCTTGTCCGCAAGGTTTGGCGTGGCAGAAAACTTCGGCAAGGGAGTGAACTGGTGCGAAGGCTATCCGTGACAAAGCTTCAATTGTGAAATGTGGAAGACCGGATGGATGCGAGTGGATGCCGACAACTCAAGTTTGTAGGCGACGTTGCCAATGTGTTGAACGACTTGATAAGGGCCAAAGAAACGCGTACTCAACTTCTGATTACGGTGCAAACGCAGCGATAGGTGACGATATGGCTGAAGACGAACAAAAACCCAGTCGCCCACCTGCAACTCGACTTCCCTACGCTTTTTATTGGCATGATTCTTCATACGTAGTTGAGATTGATGCAAGTTATGTTTCAACTGGCGGAGGATTTCATCACGGTTGTGCAGAACGACAGCAACTTGATGATTTACGGCGCCCCCCTCAGCATAAGAAATCAGTGTCGGTGGATCGCGGCCATAAAGAGCTTGAAATGGAGTCATACATGCGGAGGCCTGAAACGTCGTGTTATACCAGAATTCGGCCCAAGAAAGGTAGGATTCCCAACGCTGCGGTTCATCCCCAGTCATGCATCGTAGGTACATCTCCAAGCAACGGTTCAGCGCTTCGGTTTGGCCATCCGTTTGTGGATGGTATGCGGAGCTAAGGTTAAGTTCCGTACCCTGAAGTTTGGCTAGTTCCGTCCATATGGCACTGAGAAAAATTGGGTCGTGATCACTAACTATGGAACGGGGAAGTCCATGCAACTTTATATCTCCATGGACCATGACTTGAGCAATGGACAATGCATCATAGCCCCGAGGAAGCGCGAAAATGTGACCATATTTAGTGAGGCGATCCACCACCACCAAAATAGCTTCCTTTCCATTCGACCGAGGTAAGCCGGTGATGAAATCGAGTGAGATATCTTCGAATACCTGTTCCGGAATAGGTAGAGGTTGGAGTAAGCCAGTCGGTGTCCTACTCTCGCTTTTCATTCGCTGACATGTCTTGCAATCCGACACAAACCGATGAACATCGCTACGCATTCCTTGCCAAAAGAATTGCTAGAGAGCCGATGAAAGGTTATGGTAATGCTGGCATGACCAATAACAATCCTTGGCGCATTGAATAGCCAGGTGCTACCGGTTTACCGTTGGAGATATCTAGCAACATGGCTGCGATGGTAGGATCATGCTGACTCGCTATTCGAATATCATCAAAGATCCCGAACACAAGGCAAGTGAAAGCAAATAACTGAGCATGGTCCTCCCGAGATAACACATCCGCAACAGTGTTGAGTTTTCCGGGGCGATATTTTATTTCAAAATCGAAACCAATCAATTTCATCAGCCATTGTTATTGTTCCGGAGTTTGGATCGTTTGTTGTGTCAACTCGCGGAGAGCTTTCTGATCCGTAAGAATCACAAAATGACGGCCCAACAAATATTGGCGCCACTTGCGCACTGCTTGAATAATAACGAACATTTCTCTGTGATAAGTTGATGCTGCTCGCAACTTTGGGGAGAGCTTCTGACTGAAAAAAGCCAACGGCCTATTATGCTGTTGTAAGACCGCGCCAATGCCAACGTCAGACGCATCCGTTTCCACAACAAATTCTTTATCAAAGTCCGGCAAACCAAGAATAGGGGCGGTGCATAGGGCCGTCTTAAGTTGGAGGAAAGCTGTATGTGCAGCCTCGGACCAAACGAAAGTGTCATCTTTTCATAGAAAATATGTGATGTGAGCTGCTATTGTCGCATAGCCCCGAATAAAGCGCCGATAATACCCGAAGAGACCTAAGAAAGCACGAACATCACGGACAGAGGAAGGCACCGGCCAATGTTGTATAGCAACTATCTTTGTAGGATCCATAGCTAGTCCGTCGCTTGAAACGATATGCCCCAGATACTCCACGGACTGCTGACCAAAGGAACATTTAGACATTTTTGCAACAAACCCGTGAAGTTGTAAAATTTGGAGGACCAAACGTAAATGATGAAGATGGTTAGACCAAGTAGCACTAAAAACTAAAATATCATCCAGAAAAATGAGCACGAATTGTCGAAGAAAGGGACGAAAGATATCATTCATCGTAGCTTAAAACGTCGACGGAGCATTCGTTAAGCCAAATGGCATAACCAGAAACTCGTAATGGCCATTGTGAGTACGAAATGCGGTTTTCGAAATATCCTCCGAACGGACCCAGATCTGGTGGTAACCAGCCAACAAGTCAAGTTTGGAAAAATAACGCGAGTGACCCAATTCATCAAATAATTCATCAGCAGTAGGGATTGGAAACTTATCGCGAATAGTTATAGCGTTGAGTGCTCGATAGTCCACGCAAAAACGCCAAATGCCATCTTTCTTCCGCACCAACAACACTGGAGACGAGAAGGGACTAGTGCTTGGTCGAATGTATCCCAGGTCTAGCATCTGTCGAACTTGCTTTTCAATCTCTGTTTTCTGAAAATAAGGGTAACGGTACGGACGAACATTAACGGGATGTGATGCAGGAGTAAGGTGGATAGCATGGTCAGTCGTACGTGGCGGAGGAAGTGTTGGGGCGGCCTCAAATATGCTCGCAAATTCAATGATCAACTCACGCAAGTCCACGGGTAACTCAGGGGTAGATTGTGTTTTAGTATCATCGAGATGCAATTGAAAAAATTCAGCAATGGCCCCTGTATCCATTAACCTTCGAAGGGAATTAAGCTAAATTTGTTGTGGACCAAACTCCTTCTCGCCTTGCCAACAAATGTGCGAGTTACCATGCTTGAATTCAAATGTTAACTTCGAAAAATCCATGGTGACCGAACCAAGGGTAGCCATCCATGCGACACCTAACACAACATCGACACCTTCCAGAGGTAAAATGTAGAAATCCGTAATCAACTCAGTGTCCTGAACTGAAACAGCAACATCACGAGCACAACCTTCATTGGGTAAGCGTTGGCCATTGCCGACCAAAACATTGAAAGTTGGTGTAGCTGTAACCGACAACACAAGATATTTGGTAACACGAGACTGAATGAAATTGTGTGTGCTACCTCCATCGATGAGAATACGAACTGGTTTGCCACATATTGTGCCTTGTACCCTTAATGTAGTTGGTGTGTGATAACCAGCCAAAGCATTAAAAGACACCGTGAAATTCTCAGCACCAATTGTAGGAGATGACAGACTGTGTTCGAGAACTGGGGACTGATCAATGGTAGGGTAGGGGGACTCCGCTTCCAGTGTTTCATCATCGAGTAAAAACAACTGTGGCGTCTTGCATTTGTGGCCCGGGGCATAACGCTCATCACAGTAGTAACAGAGGCCTTTCAATCGGCGCTCATGCGCTTTTGCTGAAGAAATACGTCGAGCAGATGGTGGGGAAGGCAGATGTTGATCCGAGGAAGGTGGTCGACTAGCATGTCCGCGAGTATCCAAAGGTGGCGAGGCAGGAGTAGGCAACAATGGAGGAAGCTTAGTACCAGGAGGGCGACCTAACGAACGACGATCTTGTAAGCGAGCTTCATGAAACCGAGCAAGGGCATGAACCTCGCTCATGGACGTTGATCGATGGCTCAGAACCTCGTTCTTGATACCAAGTCGCAGGCCGGACGTGAAACAATCCACTAGAAAAGCATCGGACAAATTATGAGTGCGAAGGGCGAGATCTTCAAAACACGACTGATACTCGGCCACCGTGGCTGTCTGGACCAACTTCGATAACTAACCGACAAGAGATTCAATCTCCATGACTACAAACCGTTTGCGAATGGCTTCCACGAGATGGGTCCAACCGGCAAGCTGGCGTTTTTGTTGCATCCACCGGAACCATTTTTTGGCCGTACCGGTCATCCTAAAGGATGCCAACGTGACGCGATGGTGATCGTCCGTGCCATAAAAATCGAAAAAATCCTGGGCAGAGGCGATCCATTCTTCAGGGTCTTCGCCTGTGAAGATGGGAAGCTCGACCTGAACGGGTTTCGGGGGGAACGGAAATCCGTCATCACTGGTTGAACGGACCTTGGCCTTGCTGCGATGCATGATACTATCAACTGTGAGGTCACCAGTGGCAGAAGGAGAGGCAGCTATGCCTATCTGCACAAACATGTTCTGAAGAAGGAGGGACATCTCCTGAAGCGTGGTTTGCGTCGTCGCATTCCAGTGTTCCTGCTTAGCAAGCTTGTCTTCAATGGAGGTCAAGGTTTGATCATGGCGGCTGGATGTTTTTTGAAGAGAACAGAAGATTTCTGAGTTGTTCACCATGGCTGGGAAATCAATGAAAGCACCAAATCTGTCACGAACGTGGGTTCAAACGAAAATAACACAGGGAATAGAAAGGAAAAGTAGAGAATTCCTTAGGGAGAAAGTTCAAGTTCAAGTTTTACATGCCACTATAGCTCACTCTTGAGCCTTTTTAACAACTTTTCCTAACAAAGTATAACAATAATCAGGTAAGGATAAAATCATCCAAGCCACGTGAGATTCTTTTCTCTCGGGTCCCTCGGCGTGGGATTGGATCGTTGTTGGTTTTCAGGTTCTTTGTTGGATCCTTCCATGCAGTATGTGAAGTTGGGGACTCGTTGCTTGCAACAGATTCGTGTTCGAATAACTTTGTCTGCGAGGTGTGTTTACCTTGTTAAATGATTAAGAAAACGTATAAACAAATATTACTTTACAATCACCTTAATATTATTAAAAATGAGAAGTTGTTTCTTCTTTTATTATATGAATGTCAAGAATTAAATGATTCGAATTTCAACACAATTTTTTTCTCTTTTATCTTTGTTTGAAAATCTAAATATTAAATCGATTGATTAATTATAATAAAATTCTTTTATTTAAATCCTACTAATATATATAATATATTATTTTTTTCATTCTGAATTATTATTTCTTTTATACATAGAAAAAGTCTATGGGTCAACTATTAGAGCTAAAAGTTTATTTTCGTGTTCATTATTTCATGGACCCGGGTACGTTTTCATTGACTTACATCCATAATTAAATTCATTTATATCATGCTCCCCTTGGTTTTATTCGGATTCGATTCGATTCAAATATTACGTGAACATATTTAACAATTGGTGCAGTATATGAAGTGTCTGAATGAATGGCGTATTATATAGGGATGTAAAAACAAGTAATCGGATAGGTTTCAGGTCGGGTACTATCAGGTCGGGTAAAATCGGGTACTCATTTCAGGTCATTTTTCTATTTTGACTCGACTCGGGTCGGGTGCGGGTCCATTTCAGGTCGGGTTAAAACGGGTCGGGTCCGAAGCAGATAATTGACAGGTTAATTCGGGTTCAGATACACTTCAAGTCGGGTCCATTTCAGGTCGGGTCCGTTTCAGGTCGGGTCTGTTTCAGGTCGGGTTCATTTCAGGTCGGGTCTATTTCAGGTCGAGTTCATTTCAGGTCGGTTCCATTTCAGGTCGAGTGCATTTCAGGTCGGGTAATTTTAGGTCGGGTAGTTCCAGGTCGGGGTATTTTTAGGATTGAAATTCATATTGAGTTTGAGTTCGGTACAACCGTATAAGTAGTCGATAGACTTTAGGTTGGCCTTCGTCAATCGTCATTGATTTGGAGTTAATTATTTAAAGTCACATCAAATTAAAATTATAAAACATTGGAGTAATTAAAAAACACTGAAAAGGGGTCAATTTGTGTAACCCCCTCGTCCCGGTCTGGCCGGATGACCGGTCCGAGTGAGCTACACGGGGAAAACCGAGTGAAAACCCCTTGAGGATTCCCCCTCGGTTAGCAACCCTATTTTTTTTCATTTTAAATCTTGTCTAGATGAGTATTTAACCCCATGTGATCGTACAGCGAAACAACATTCATGAGACAAACAAACGAACTCAACCCAACATCTTACAGCCCAATTTTAAGCTTAAAACTACAGGCAGTATCGATACACTTAAGGGGTGTATCGATACCCCTTGACTAGGTCAACTGGTCAAAGTCAAATCGTGGAGACCGTATCGATACACCCAAGGAGTGTATCGATACCCTCCCCAACGGTTGACTTCCTACGGTCAACGCTAAGGTGACCGTATCGATACGCCAAAGGCCCGTATCGATACCGAACTGGACAGTAACTCTAGTGACCAAAAAGGTATCGATACGCCCCCTCGCGTATCGAAACACGAGGCCTGAAACAAGAAGGCCGTATCAATACGGGACCAACCGTATCGATACCCCTATTGCGAACTTACAAGTTTGAGCTGATTTAAGGCACAAGGAGGCGCCTAAATCCCTCTAAAACCTCAACCAACACACTAGCATCAATCCTAAGGCAAACCAACCATAAAAGCATGCTTTCACAAGGAGCCAAAGGACACTAATCAACACAAGGTGATGCACAAATCATTCAAGCATCTTAAGCATTCAAACACAAACTAAGCATCCATACATAGCATTCCAAAAGGCAATTTATCATATAAGGTCACACATGGGCTCAAAGACCTTGGAAGGCACAAGATGACACAAAAGAGGTTTGCACCATAACAAGACAACCTAAACATCTAAAGGCATGCCACCATACACAAACATTCATCATAGCATTCATGCATTACAAACCATAATCAATCCAAAACATCAACATAAGGCATTAACAACATGTGGCCAACACAAAGGAGTCTAGATACAAGCTCCTAAAACACGTAGCATTTCCCATTGCTAAACTACTACATTATTTAATAAACCATACTTGAGCAATTACCACACGCTTGGACGCCCTTTCCTTGCTCCTTGCTAACTCCAAGCTAAATATCTGCATTGTCGGAAAAAGGAGAGCGTAAGCATAAAGCTTAGTGAGCGGAGCTCTAAAACATAACTACGACAATGCAGGGTTCAAAGCTTTCTTTAAAATAAAGGTCAACGCATACAAATCTTCCAACGACCTAATCCTTCTACTAACATACAAGTTCAACCACAATTTAACAATATAGGCATTTAACATGGCATTACACTTCATGGTATGCATGAGGACATAATCCTAAATTAAAGCAAGACCATAAAAGAGAATGATATAGTGAGATACAACATGAGCACACATGGTATGCACAAGCATAACCAAAACACACACGGTGGGACTACACATCACCGTTTCGACTAGTAGTTTTCCAATGGGACTACACATCAAAGTACTCTTCTACTAGTCACTACCGGCGGGACTACACATCACCGGAGTCTTACACCACTCGCTACCGGCGGGACTACACATCACCGGAGCAACGACAACCATCACGTGAGGTTCGACACCAACCATGCAACACAACATACAATCACAATCATGCGACATGTACTCACTATATCATGCACAACCAAAACAAGTTGCAAACAATATCCACAATTAGGCATCTCTTTCTACTTACAATCTTACCAATCGCAATGGTCTTACACACCATTTTCGTGCACAACCTGCACCAACTTACACACATCTTACAAGGTATAACAACGTCACCCTTATTACTATCATGCATCATTAACGATATAGCATTAAGCAACATGCTTCTACTCAAAGTATTGGAATTTCATGTATAGCAAAATATCATTTCCAAGCAACGAAAAACAATGATAAGAGGGGAAATTTAAAGAGGCGTTTCACATCAACTTACTCTTTGAGTTTAAATCACTTTCAAGGCCAAATCTAAACCACTTTCAAAATCACCTTTGAACCAAAACGATTCTTGGAAACCATTTCCACATCCACGTACTTGAATCAACCTTAGAAAATCAAATTAAAACATTAACCACTCACCTTACTTCCTTAAGCAATCCAAGCAAAGCCGACTCAAGTCTCCACAACTTCCGAAATCGTGCCCGAACCTCCCAAGGCCAAATCCGATGTCTCTAATCAATCAAAGGCAATGTATTAACCTCTTAATCAACCACAATTTACTGGTACACATCAGCTCTCAATTCTCTAACATTTTCTCAACAATTCAAAGCCGAAACCTTCCCAAATAATCCCATTTTCGTACTCCAGCAAAACCCAGCCATTACCTCCCAATTTTAACACTTAAAACACTCCAAAACATGTCCAAAACACCCTCATAATGTTGTACAACCATCAGCCCTTCATTTCCCCACACAAACACTTCAAAAACTCTTAATTTCCACTCCTAAAAACCACCTACAGCAGTAGCTACGGGAATCCCATCAAACTAACATTATAACCTCTCAAAAATCATCACAAAACATCTAAAAACACCCACCCAATGTTGATATAACATCAACCCAACAATTTCTCACAAAACCATTCCAAAAACACAAATTTTTGACACTTTAAATACACCCCTAAAACCCATTTCAGAATTCTTTAGAAAACCCAACCAAATTGAGATATAATGTTCCATTGGGCAAGGTTAGATCAAAACTCAACTCTATTAATCAAAACAACCAAAAAAGCTATTAAAGTTCCATGCTTTTCTTCAAACTTGAAAACTTCAAAAACTCAAAAGATGATTTCTATAAAAACTAAAGCTATGCAAATGTTGGAAATCATGAGGAGAATTCAAAATTACAATTACCTCAAAGAGAGCCTTTGAATTGATGAAGAGATTTGATGAAATAGTGCTTTTGGGGGTAAGAGAGGTTTTAGGTTTTCAACAATGGTGGAATGAAAAAGATGAGCATTTTTCCTTTCAAATAAAACCCCTTTTGTCATCTTATTTCTCATTCATTTTGCAATTGACCAAAATGCCATTAATGAATGGTCAAACCCACATCTCTTAAAGCCCATGGATTTGGACTTAAGAGATAGGCCCAACATAGCCTTAAACATTTGAAATTCCGAGGCCCATAAAATATTTTATTATTTAATTTGCAAAACCGAACCCGAAATAAAATTAAAATATCATTTTCACCCGACCCCTAAACCCGGGTGTTACAACTCTCCCCCACTTAAGGAAATTTTGTCCCCGAAATTTATCGAACGGGAAGAGTCACTAAAACATGCTCCTCCACACTTTCTTTCTCACCACAACATACTCACCAACTCGGTAGACTCACCACACAACATTTGCTATCTGACATTAAGATCTCAACTGATTCTTCAAGGCATGTCGACTTCAAACTCAACTCGATCTCTTCTACAATATATCACAGAACAGGTCTGACTCACACTCCCGTTTTATAGACACACAGGCACATCACAAATCTCTTTCTAACACTGGTGGTGACCGCAACAGATAAACAACAGGACTAGCCCGATTCACAATCTCATACAACACTGTTTGATTACCCAACCCATAACCTTCTCTAACTGACCATCTGACTTCAACAGGTAACCAAACACTATACAGACGTCTTCAAACATCTAGTCGAAAACTCGAATCTTTATCGGCCACTGTCGATCTCAAGACACTGTACAACTCACACTCTTGCTAAGGCACAACTCTGCTATCTTACCCACGGTACAAGTAGCTTGAACATGTATAAAATGAGCACACTCGATGCAACTATCATTGCTTACTCGGCTAAACTCTCCCGTAAGAAACCAAAGGCGAACCGGACACAAAGTCCCTCTAATCTATTTCCCACTTTCATTAAGAATCTTCCACGGATGTAACAAACTAGAAGAAACTGATGCTCGATCTTGACACGCTGGCAAATTACACCCTTACTTTCACACTGAACCACATCATCCATTAACTCAATCTAGAAGTACTCATCTACAACCCACAATACGTCTTCATACTACTCTGATACAATACCAATGAATTGTCGTATGCTTCGGCCAACACAATACGTCTCAAAACACTATGTCAATCGGTACAACAATTCTGTCTCTAACAATACAAATTCTATAATCTCTGAACTGTACTCTGAAGGTTTTCTTTCTGATATGCCTTGCACGTGAGGTGCCAAGAACCTGTCTTGCAACTGTTTCTCTTCAAGCATTCTGACTCAATGTAGGTTTAACATGTAACTCAGCCACAGGATTACTATCATTTGGTAAACTGAATCCGGCAATTACATCCCACAACTCAACTATTAATCTAACAACAAATACAACTCAAAGCATTGGTTACTACGTTGATCATCTTCGGATGGTACTCAATCTCAAGATTACGGTCTTCAAGCAATTCTAACAACTCATGATGTTCAAGTTTCAACGCTTCCTAAGTTGTCTAACAATTCAAGTTCTGATGATATGTACATACACACTGTGCACTTCTTACTATACAAGCTTTGTCTCTAAGTCTTCGAAGCAATTACAACTGTAGTTAACTCTATGTCTCATATCGGATAACTCTTCTCGCGGTCTTTCAACTATCTTGATGAACAAGCCACAATCTTCAGTCTTGCATAAGCACACAACCTAACTCTACATGTAACACTTTACTATAGTTCACAAACTCTTTCTCTGATATAAGCTGATTCAAGGTCGAAGCTCTCTTCAAAGTTTCTTTCGGTTTCTCAAGGGTTCAATGTCTCGCATCTAGCCACACAAACTGAACATTCTTCTGTAACAATCTGTTAAGGAGCAGCTATCTTCAAAGGATCATTTACAAACCTTCGATAGTAGCAATGCTAGACCTAGGAACTATAGATACCTGTCACAGTCTTCAATTTCTTCCAATTCACATCCCCTTCTGCCTACTTGGGATTTGCTCTAATACGCTCGGCTAATCTACATGTCCTAGGAGGACATCTTCATTAACTTGGAGTTCACGCTTGCTCAACTTGGCATACAACTGATTCTCTAAAAGGATCTACAACCCTAACTTCAAGGCTTGTCATGGTCTTCTTCGGTACGTGAATATACCCACGTATCATCTAAGAGAGCTACTACAAACTGATCAAGGACTTAGGAAAACATCTTGCTCAACATCTCTATGAAAGTAACTAACACACTAGTCAATCAAAACGGCATAACTCAGAACCCAAAGTGATCACATCTGCCCCGAAAGCTGTCTTCAATACTTCAACTTCTCTCACTTTCAACTGGTAATAATCGGATCTCAGATTAATCTTCAAATAGACTGAAGCACGCACTAACTGACCAACAATCACTGACACTCTGCAACGGATACTAATTATTCATTGTCACTTGTTTTAACTGTCTGAATTCTAAACACATTCTCGTACTGTCACTCTTTCTTCTTCACAAATTGTACTGTCATACTCTAAGATGACGTACTAAGCCAAACGAGAGGTCTAACAAATCTCAAAGTTGGTTCTTCAACATTCTCAATTCTTTCGGAAATCACAAGATATAGAGCAATCAAAACGGGAGCGAGCTCGAAGACGATCTCAAAAACAAACTCTTCTTCTCTAACGGGAGACAAATCGGGAAATTCTTCCAAACACTTTTAGGAAAACACAAACTATTCTAACATTCTGCGGTCTAATCCTCATTCAAAATCAAATCCATCACATTTGCTAGGCAAGCCTGTCAACTGACTCAATCAATCTTTGACCTCTAAGGTTGGATTAACATTCGATACAAAATCCACATTCTCCCCTACCATTTCAAGATCATAGTCATCCACAAGCTTTAAGAAAACTTCCACTGTCTCAAAGTCTACCCTAACTCTATGTTCTATAAGCTAATCCATGCATAGTTTCACATCAAAACCGTAAAAAGTAATTCCATCGCATCAACTGTAAACACGTGCCACTGAACCATCAACGGACACCCCTTGTACATCTTTCTGACCACGACTGTATCCCCGAAGGAGCTAGCAACACCAACACCTACCTCTAGTACCTCACAAGGTGGATCTCAACAGCTTCGCAAACTCACTCAAAATACACGGACGCGTAGATCCAGAATTAATAAGAAAAACAAGCCCAATGACTGTATCGAGGAATTACTTGCTACAACATCGACATCCTTCCGAAGCCAACTCTTAAGTCCTCACTTCTATTACTATCTCATATCAAGATTGGTCACATTGTTCTCCCTCAACAGAAACCAACTCATGTGCCTGTTGACCCAAACAAACAAACTGCACTCCAAACTCTGGTATGGTCATACTGCCCTAAACTAAAGCGACGAACTCTCTCATCGTTCACATCCTCTAAAACCTCAGATTCATGATTACCAACTCCAGGCCCACACCTCGGCCTCCAACTCACCCAAGACAACAATACAACAATAAACAAAACACACAAGAAAGAATATTTAGGGTTAGCAAGATCAAGGGTCCAAGGTGCTCAAGTATATTCCTTTACAAAAATCCTTTCAAATAAGTAATAGTAGAAATGGGAACTCGACACTACGCTTCAACACAAGCATCATGCTAACACATGCTTTCAAACACCGTACTAACAAGCAAACATTAAGCATACATGACAAAACATTCATCGAGACATAACAACAACACAACACATAAAACTTACCTCACATACCTACCCGAGGTCTCGGAAACCTCAGGCTCTGATACCAACAAATGTAACCCCCTCGTCCCGGTCTGGCCGGATGACCGGTCCGAGTGAGCTACACGGGGAAAACCGAGTGAAAACCCCTTGAGGATTCCCCCTCGGTTAGCAACCCTATTTTTTTCATTTTAAATCTTGTCTAGATGAGTATTTAACCCTATGTGATCGTACAGCGGAACAACATTCACGAGACAAACAAACGAACTCAACCCAACATCTTACAGCCCAATTTTAAGCTTAAAACTACAGGCGGTATCGATACACTTAAGGGGTGTATCGATACCCCTTGACTAGGTTAACTGGTCAAAGTCAAATCGTGGAGACCGTATCGATACACCCAAGGAGTGTATCGATACCCTCCCCAACGGTTGACTTCCCACGGTCAACGCTAAGGTGACCGTATCGATACGCCAAAGGCCCGTATCGATACCGAACTGGACAGTAACTCTAGTGACCAAAAAGGTATCGATACGCCCCCTCGCGTATCGAAACACGAGGCCTAAAACAAGAAGGCCGTATCGATACGGGACCAACCGTATCGATACCCCTGTTGCGAACTTACAGGTTTGAGCTGATTTAAGGCACAATGAGGCCCCTAAATCCCTCTAAAACCTCAACCAACACACTAGCATCAATCCTAAGGCAAACCAACCATAAAAGCATGCTTTCACAAGGAGCCAAAGGACACTAATCAACACAAGGTGATGCACAAATCATTCAAGCATCTTAAGCATTCAAACACAAACTAAGCATCCATACATAGCATTCCAAAAGGCAATTTATCATATAAGGTCACACATGGGCTCAAAGACCTTGGAAGGCACAAGATGACACAAAAGAGGTTTGCACCATAACAAGGCAACCTAAACATCTAAAGGCATGCCACCATACACAAACATTCATCATAGCATTCATGCATTACAAACCATAATCAATCCAAAACATCAACATAAGGCATTAACAACATGTGGCCAACACAAAGGAGTCTAGATACAAGCTCCTAAAACACGTAGCATTTCCCATTGCTAAACTACTACATTATTTAATAAACCATACTTGAGCAATTACCACACGCTTGGACGCCCTTTCCTTGCTCCTTGCTAACTCCAAGCTAAATATCTGCATTGTCGGAAAAAGGAGAGCGTAAGCATAAAGCTTAGTGAGCGGAGCTCTAAAACATAACTACGACAATGCAGGGTTCAAAGCTTTCTTTAAAATAAAGGTCAACGCATACAAATCTTCCAACGACCTAATCCTTCTACTAACATACAAGTTCAACCACAATTTAACAATATAGGCATTTAACATGGCATTACACTTCATGGTATGCATGAGGACATAATCCTAAATTAAAGCAAGACCATAAAAGAGAATGATATAGTGAGATACAACATGAGCACACATGGTATGCACAAGCATAACCAAAACACACACGGTGGGACTACACATCACCGTTTCGACTAGTAGTTTTCCAATGGGACTACACATCAAAGTACTCTTCTACTAGTCACTACCGGTGGGACTACACATCACCGGAGTCTTACACCACTCGCTACCGGCGGGACTACACATCACCGGAGCAACGACAACCATCACGTGAGGTTCGACACCAACCATGCAACACAACATACAATCACAATCATGCGACATGTACTCACTGTATCATGCACAACCAAAACAAGTTGCAAACAATATCCACAATTAGGCATCTCTTTCTACTTACAATCTTACCAATCGCAATGGTCTTACACACCATTTTCGTGCACAACCTGCACCAACTTACACACATCTTACAAGGTATAACAACGTCACCCTTATTACTATCATGCATCATTAACGATATAGCATTAAGCAACATGCTTCTACTCAAAGTATTGGAATTTCATGTATAGCAAAATATCATTTCCAAGCAACGAAAAACAATGATAAGAGGGGAAATTTAAAGAGGCGTTTCACATCAACTTACTCTTTGAGTTTAAATCACTTTCAAGGCCAAATCTAAACCACTTTCAAAATCACCTTTGAACCAAAACGATTCTTGGAAACCATTTCCACATCCACGTACTTGAATCAACCTTAGAAAATCAAATTAAAACATTAACCACTCACCTTACTTCCTTAAGCAATCCAAGCAAAGCCGACTCAAGTCTCCACAACTTCCGAAATCGTGCCTGAACCTCCCAAGGCCAAATCTGATGTCTCTAATCAATCAAAGGCAATGCATTAACCTCTTAATCAACCACAATTTACTGGTACACATCAGCTCTCAATTCTCTAACATTTTCTCAACAATTCAAAGCCGAAACCTTCCCAAATAATCCCATTTTCGTACTCCAGCAAAACCCAGCCATTACCTCCCAATTTTAACACTTAAAACACTCCAAAACATGTCCAAAACACCCTCATAATGTTGTACAACCATCAGCCCTTCATTTCCCCACACAAACACTTCAAAAACTCTTAATTTCCACTCCTAAAAACCACCTACAGCAGTAGCTACGGGAATCCCATCAAACTAACATTATAACCTCTCAAAAATCATCACAAAACATCTAAAAACACCCACCCAATGTTGCTATAACATCAACCCAACAATTTCTCACAAAACCATTCCAAAAACACAAATTTTTGACACTTTAAATACACCCCTAAAACCCATTTCGGAATTCTTTAGAAAACCTAACCAAATTGAGATATAATGTTCCATTGGGCAAGGTTAGATCAAAACTCAACTCTATTAATCAAAACAACCCAAAAAGCTATTAAAGTTCCATGCTTTTCTTCAAACTTGAAAACTTCAAAAACTCAAAAAGATGATTTCTATGAAAACTAAAGCTATGAAAATGTTGGAAATCATGAGGAGAATTCAAAATTACAATTACCTCAAAGAGAGCCTTTGAATTGATGAAGAGATTTGATGAAATAGTGCTTTTGGGGGTAAGAGGGGTTTTAGGTTTTCAACAATGGTGGAATGAAGAAGATGCGCATTTTTCCTTTCAAATAAAACCCCTTTTGTCATCTTATTTCTCATTCATTTTGCAATTGACCAAAATGCCATTAATGAATGGTCAAACCCACATCTCTTAAAGCCCATGGATTTGGACTTAAGAGATAGGCCCAACATAGCCTTAAACATTTGAAATCCCGAGGCCCATAAAATATTTTATTATTTAATTTGCAAAACCGAACCCGAAATAAAATTAAAATATTATTTTCACCCGACCCCTAAACCCGGGTGTTACAATTTGGATTAAAAATAAAGTTTCGCGGATTATAATGAACAAAAATATCAAATTAAAATTATAAAACATTAGAAAAATTTAAAAGAAAACAATAAAAAGGGGTCAATTTGGAATAAAAATAAAATTTTGGGGACTGTAATGAACAAAAATATCAAATTAAAAGTATAAAAAATAGAGTAATTAAAAAACAATAAGTAGATGTCAATTTAGAATAAAAATAAAGTTTTAGGGTCTAGAATGAACAAAATTTCAAATTAAAATTATAAAACATGATGAATTAAAATATATATAGGGATCAATATGGAATTAAAATAAAGTTAAGGGACTAGAATGAAGAAAATATCAAATTAAAATAATAAAACATTTGACAAATTAAAAAAATTAATGTGAGTCAATTTGGAATAAAAATAAAGTTTTAGGGTCTAGAAGATGAAAATATCAAATTAACATTATAAAACATTGGACGAATTAAAAAAACAATGAATATGGGTCAATTTGGAATTGAAATAAAGTTAAAGGGACTAGAATGAACAATGTAGAAATTAAAATTATAAAACATCGGACGAAATAAAAAAAAACAATAAATAAGGGTCAATTTGGAATTAAACTAAAGTTTAGGGGACTAGAATGAACAAAATATCAAATTAAAATTATAAAACATCAGACTAATTAAAATAAAGTTAAGAGACTAGAATGAACAAAATATCAAATTAAAATTATAGAACATCGGACTAATTAAAAAAAATAAAAATGGTCAACTTGGAATACAAATACAGTTTAAGGACTAAAATGAACAAAATGTCAAAGTAAAATTATATATTATTGGACTAATTAAAAAAAACAATTAGTAGGGGTCAATTTGGAATAGAAATGAAGTTTTAAGGGCTATAATGAACAGAAATATCAAATTAAATTTATAAAACATTGGACGATTCAAGGTTTAGGGTTTAAAGGGTTTAGGTTTTATGGAAATTTTATTAATGGTTTAGGGTTCATACATTGATAAATACATACATACTTGTACACATTAGGGTTTAGGGTTTATGGTGTAGGGTTTAGGGAAATTCATCAAGGGTTTAGGGTTCATACATAGATAAGTACATATATACATACTTATATACATTAGGGTTTAATGTTTAGGGTTTATGGTTTCAGGTTAAGAGAAAATTCATTAAAGGGTTAGGGTTCATACATTGATAGGTACATACATACATAAATACTTGCATACATTTTAGTCTCAATATTAGGCACTAGAATGAACAAAAATATCATCAAATGATTTATATCTAAAATATTGGAGTAAATTACAAAAATTAAAAAATAATAGGAGTAACTTTCTGTGGAAAATAAAATTTTAGGGAATAAAATGAATAAAAATATCACCATATTAAAAATGAATAAAATTTATATCTATATATATACACATATACATATAAATATACATATATTATGATATATACATATACATGTATTGTTATAATTAATTAATTAATTATATATATATATATATATACTAAAACACACATGTATACATACATACTAAAACACACATATATATATATATGCATGTATTTAAGTTTTAATATATATATATATATATACATGTATGTATGTATGTATGTATGTATGTATGTAAGTTTTAGTATATATATATTGTTATAATTATATATATACATATATATGTATGTATGTATGTATGTAAGTTTTAGTATGCATATATTGTTATATATACTAGAACATACATATTTATATGTATATATATACCCCTAAACAATACCCATAAACTTCAACCCTTAAATCTTATAATCACTAATAATTAGAGTACAAGCCTAATCCCCTAATCCTTAAACTAATCTCATAACCCCAAATAATTAAGTTGACACATTTACCCCTAAACCCCAAACATGAATATCTAAATCTTACAGACATTATTCACTAATAATTAGAGTGCAAGCCTAATCACATAATCCATAAACTAATCTCATAGCCCCAAACAATCAACTTGACACACTTACCCTTAAACCCTAAACATAAACCCATAAATTTAACAAACAAAATAAATTGAAACATAAAAGGACAAATCTAAAAATAAATTAAAACTAAATTATTAATTAGAGCTCAAATCACAAATGAATAAAATTATTAAACCTAATTACTTACCAAATCTTTATACGAGAACCAAATCAAATTTAAAGCAAACCAAAAAGCTTAATAATTAATTAATTTATGAAGCATGACCTAATTAAATAAAATTTAAAGAAACTAAACCAAAAGTTAAGACTAAAAAAACAAACTAATACCTAAAAATCTAAACCCTAACCATCTAATTAAGGAAGGACCTAAAAAATAATTAACTCCTAAATAAAGAAATCTCACTTCCACTCTCAATTTTGTTTGATATTGGCGGCAACCCCCTCCCCCCACATTTGATCTGGCGGCAAAATGGTTTTGTTTTTGTTTGATATGGTGCCAAAATTCCCCCCACCTCCCATAATTCCCTATCAATCAAAAAAACTTTCCCCCATTAATTCAAAAAAACTTCCCCTAAACTAAAAAATATTTTTTTATTATTTTAATAATTATAATTAAATTTTTTAATAAAATATTTTTTAAATTTAATGATCACAATTAATAAATTGATTTAAATTTTAAATAATTTGTTTTAAATTCATCCATCACAACTTATTAATTTAATAAAATTTTTAAATTTTGAATATTTTTAATAAAATAAATTTAAGTATGTTAATTCTTAATAAACTTTACAAATAATTTATATTGAACGAGTTAGTATTAAATTAATTTAATAAATTAATACTTTACATTTATCAACACTTTAAATTTATAAAATCGTAGACTTCTTCAACTATATATCAGGTAAATATCAAGTCAGATCAATATCAGTTCAGGTTAAAAATAGGTCGGGTTCAAAGCAGGTCGGGTCAATTAACAGGTCGAGTTCAAAACAGGTCGGGTCGAAAATAGGTCGAGTTCAAAACAGGTCGGGTAATATCGGATCTCGGGTCAATTCAGTCGGGTAAAATCGGTTATCTGCCAGGTCGGCTTCGAGTTCGGGTTCGTTTCAGTCGGGCGCAAGTCGGGTTTCAGGTCCACAGTAATAGGTCCAATTCGGGTTCGGGTCGTTTTCAGTCGGACGCAGGTCGGGTTCGGTCACTACAGTAATAGGTCGAATTCAGGTTCGGGTCAACAACAGTCGGTTACAGATCAGGTTCTGACTCGAGCAGGTTTCAGTCGGGTTTTCAGGTCGGGTCAGCTTTTTACATCCCTAATATTATATATGAAATATCATCGAATCTCGTCATTAATCTGACCAGAAAGCTCCATTAAGGCACGGTGAAGTCGGCCAACAATGTGCCCAACTGGGTGGGCACAATCTGGATGACTCCCATCTTGGGTGCCTGCGTTGCCGATGCTCATCTCGGACGATATTGGACCTTTGTCTTTGCTTGTACCATTTATATCTTTGTAAGTACTTTTATTTTTCCAAAAATAATTATTTTATTACTGTTCATAAGCATGCATGTGTTACGAGACCATTACCTTCTTCTCAAAAGACATGTTTGATAAGAAATAAAATGTTACTATTTTTAAATCTCAAGACCTTATTTTCCTTTTCGACGTAGGATTAATCTCCTTCGCTCTTTTCCCGGCGACACATGTGTAACACATGGGTTTAGGGGTTAGGTGAAAATAATATTTTAATATTATTTGGGTTCGGTTTTATGATTTAAATAATGGTTCGGGTTTTGTTTTCAAATTAATTAATTTGATGTTGACTATGCTTTGGGATTAAACCTCAAATGGCCATGGATTATATACCCTTGTGAATATTCCATTTCATTAAGGGCAAAATGGTCTTTGGGCCTTTAAATTTAAAACAAAATAAAACACCCCTCTCTTACTATTCATTCTCTTCTTCAAAGAGAAATCAACGTGAAAAGAGCTCCCCTCTTCAAGCCACTATTCCATTTCATTCCTCCTCCGTTTCAACTCATTTTCGAAAGGTACCACCGTTTTTGACTTCTCCTCAACTCCCTCTCTTTAAAAGTACCATTTGTTTTCATTTTCATTGAAGTTTTGGAAAATGGAGTTTTGGAAGATTTTGATTAAAAATGGAAACTTTATGTTGTTAAGCTTAATGTTTTGATTTAATATGGTTAGTTATGATGTATAGGAGTTAAATGGTACCACATATGTGAATTTTGAATGATTTTGAGCAATTCCCGAAATTGGGTAAAAATGGGGTTTTTGGAGGGTTTTGGGTGAGTTTTGGGGGTTGTTTTAGGTGGGTTTTGATAGGCTATTGATAGTACTATGGTTAGGGGTTGTTTTGGGATCATTTGTGGGTGCAATGGGTGTTGGAAACATGGATTTTGGATGTGGTTTTGGGGCTGTCCGAGATTGCAAATATTGGGGTTTGTTCATGGCTTGCAACGTTGTAAATTGAATTTGAATTGTGTTCCGGGTTGGTCTTTTGATGTTGAGCTGATTTGGGATTGTTTGAATTGTGTTTGAGGTTGTTTAGAAGCGGGAACTTGTGTTGGAGAAGCTTCGGGAAGAAATCCGGGATTGTGAGAGTGGTTGCTTGCTTGGCTTGGAGCTTGGAAGCTTAGGTGAGTGGTTAAACATTTTAAGTGGTTTTTGAATGGTTGGTTCGAGTATGTGGACTAGGTTGGGCTTGGTAGACCCACCTAGAGTTAGGATTAGGGTGGTAGCCTAATCCTAAACTTGATCTAGAGCCATTGGATGAACTTATATATGGATGTTTATGCCTCGTATGACTTGTGATATGATTGCATATGTATATTGTGTTATACATGTGAGATGAGGCATGATTTGTGATGCTTAAGGCATGCATGGTAATGGTTCATGATTGTGATCATGGTGAGTACGTGCTAAGCACGAAATTGATTGAAATGAACAATGTGGAATGAGTTATATGTTGGCACTAGTATGCTTGAGTACAAATGATCGATCATTAGGATGTTAGTGTGCACACATGAATCTAAAGTCGCGCGTGGCCTTGGTGGCGTTGAGTCACCAAGGAGGAGTACGGGTTCGCCCGGAAATTGTATTTATATATAGTCGATGATGAGTGGAATCCCATCGACGGGGCGTGAGGATGAGTGGAATCCCCTCCGCGAGACCGGTGATGAGTGTAATCCCACCGTGAGGTAAAGTGGTTGTTGGATGTGAGTTCCAACGTGTTTATCCGCGTATTCGGGTCATAGCTAGGTGCCAATATTGATTGATATGTGTATCAATGTGTTGTGAATTATGATCCTTATTTGGATGTTTATATGTGATTACATGTGTTGTGGAATAGAGCTTATGAGCATGGCATTTATTTGGATATTGTTCATGCATCTTAACTTGTGGCTCTTGAGGATTCTTGGTAGTTATGTATTTTTGCCTTGGCTAAGATCGTGCTTGGACCCTGCAATGTTGGGGTTTGTTTTTAAGAGCTTACCCTCACTAAGCTTTATTTCTTACGCTCTCTTTGTTCAACATTGCAGATCCTTAGTTCGTGGGTTGCTAGCGCAAGTGGAGGGCCTCCAAGTGTGGTTGTGGACTTGAGTTCATCAAGTATGAGTTTTTATGTTTTGGACATGTAATAGTTAAGCAATGGGATGTATGCTTTGTTGGTCGTGTAGGAGCATGTTTAGGCTCCTTTGTTACGATGATTTGTGTGGCATGTTAAAGCCTTGTGTGGGCTGCAAACCATGTCTCTTTTGTGTTTACCATGAATGTTGGCTATGTGCCTTTGTGTTTGAATGTTGATGTATGAGACCTTAAATGTCTTTATGCTATCTTATGACTATATGCATGATTTCTTTGTTGAATGATGTATGTACATGTTGAGTGCTTGCGTGATTGAATCCTGGCTTGTAAATGTTGCATGCATGTTCGTATGTGCATAGGAGAGTCCAAAGATACATCTAGAGTTGTGTTTGAGGTCACCAAGTTGAAATTTGTGGAATTGTAGAGCAGGGCGTATCGATACGCCTAAGGGCCGTATCGATACGGCCTTACCCAAATGCCACGATTTTTTCCTGGCGTACCGATACCCTGGGGGTATCGATACCCTCCAAAGTTACTAGAATTTGGAGAAGTGGGTGTGAGTAGAGCGTAACGATACGGGGTTCACACGTATCGATACGGGTCTACTCTGTTGACCGAGAAGGGCGTATCGATACGCTCAAGGGATGTATCGATACGGTCTTCCCGGAGTTGACTCTTTGGGTTGACCTGGTCAGGGCGTATCGATACCCCTAGTTAGGGTACCGATACGGCCTGTCCTGTAAGCTTAAAAAATGGACTGTTTGTGTATGGCCCTGGTTCGAATGTGACTTCCTTTGGATGTTTTCCGCTGTCGTGATCACTTAGGACTTAACAATCCTCTAGACAAGATTAAAATGAAAGAAAAAAAATAGGGTCGCTAACCGAGGGGGAACCTTAACGGGTTTTGCTTCGGTTTTCCCCGTGTGGTCCACTCGGACCGGTCATCCGGCCAGACCGGGACGAGGGGGTTACACTTGTTGGTATCAGAGCCTAAGGTTACCGAGACCTTGGGTAGGTAAGTGAGGTAAGTTCAAGTTTCGTATTGATATGCACGGTGTTTGCTTGCTTCGTAAGTGTGATTGCTTGTGTGACAAGTATGTTGATTGTTTTATTTCAAAGCATGTTGTTTGGGAGTCCCATTGCTACTATTACATCGGAAAATAATTTTAAGTGAGGGAAACGTACTTGAGCACTTGGAAGCCTTGCCTTGCTAACCCGATCTTGTATATTTTGTTTGTTGTGGTTGTAGTTATCGTTTGAGAGTGATGTCTAGGCCGAGTGGTAGGCCAAGAGTGGTTTGTCAGGAACCACGTGTTGCGGCTCCTGTTGAGCCGGTGATTGGTGTGGAGGCTCATATAGAAGGGCCGGTGGCCGCGGGAGTTGGCGCTCCTCCACCACCTCCACCACCACCACCTCCTCCGCCTGGAGTTGGGGGCGAGGCTGGAGCCGGAGGAGAGTGACCTCAAGGTGGCCAAGGTCCAGCTGGAATTGATATGACTCCGCTAGTGCAAGCTATAGCTGGAGCTTTCCAGGCCGCGGTTGCGGGAGCTCAGGCTGCAGCTCAGCCTAGGTGTGACGATGCTAGTCTACCTTTGGAGAGGCTCCGTAGCTTGGGGGCCGAAGAGTTCAGGGGATCTACTCCAGAGAGGTCGGAGTTATGGTTGGAGAAGACAGTTCGTATCTTGACTCAGATGGGTTGTGCGGGCGCACGTAGATTGGGCTGTGTGATTTCCTTGCTTCAGGGTGATGCCTACACCTGGTGGGTCACCATTACTACTGGGGTTCCAGAGGCAGAGATTGATTGGGATTTCTTTGAGTCCGCTTTCAGGAAGAGGTACTTAGGACCGAGGTACTTAGATGAGAAGAAGCGAGAGTTTATGGCCCTTACACAGGGAGTGGCTTCTGTGACTGACTATGAGATCCGTTTTGTTCGCTTGAGTCAGTATGCTCCAGAGTTGGTTCCTACTGAAGTGGAACGCTATAACCGTTTCCGCTATGGATTGAGCGAAGAGGTCAAGAGGTACACGTTAGCTTCTGACTACTCAGACTTTGATGTATTGGTCGCGAGGGGCAAGGACTTAGAGCACAGTTTGGGTTCGGCCAAACGATCTGGTGGTTCTAGTACTGGTAAGAGGCATAACCACTTTGATGGTAGAGATGCCAAGAGGCATAGAGGTGGCGGACATCAGTTTGACCAGAGACGTGGCGGTGGCCATCATGGTAGGGGCCATCGGGGCCATAGAGGAGGAGGGCGTTTGCCCGAGTGTTCCTGTTGTGGGAGAGAGCACGCAGGTGAGTGTTGGGGTAACTTTCATGCTTGTTGGAACTGTGGCTTGAGGGACCACTTTAGGAGGGATTGTCCGCATCAGGCGGCACAGGCACCGAACATTGCTCAGGCTCCTGCGAGAGCGAATGATTTTCAGAGAGGCCGTGGGCGCGGTCGTGGCTACTTCCAGCCTAGGGCTGATGCACCTAGGGTAGATGCTCAGAGGAACCTTGCTCATGCTGTGGCAGTGCAGCTAGAGGCGGGAGGACCAGCGAGAGTTTATGCTCAGAGAGAGGCTGGGAACGACACTGATGTGATAGCAGGTAATTTCGAGTTACAGTCTATGTCTTTGCTTTCTTTGGTTGATTCGGGTTCTACACATTCCTACATTTTGAGTGAGCATGCACAGAAGTTAGATATCCCTGTTGAGATCCTAGATGTAGGTATGCATGTTACTAGTTCTTTTGGTGAAACAGTGGTGGTTAGACGTATGTATAGGAGATGTCCACTGAAGATTCAGGGTCATGTGTTCTCAGTTGATATGATGGAACTTCCTTTCTATGGCTTTGATATTATTTTGGGTATGGACTGGTTAGTTGAGCATCGAGCTAGTGTGGATTTTGGGACAAAGAGAATTTCCTTGAAGCTTTCTGATGACTACGAGGTAGTAGTAGTAGGCGAGAACATTAAGTTCTTGTCTAATGTGGTGTCAGCTTTAGAGGCTCATAGGTTGATGGACTCCGGATGTGGGGCTTACTTAGCTTATGTTATGAATCCGAATATGAGTGAAGCTAGACCGAAAGATATCAGAACAGTTTGTGACTTTCCGGATGTGTTTCCTGAAGAGTTGCTGAGTTACCTCCTGATAGAGATGTTGAGTTTGTGATTGAGACTGTTTCAGGTTCTAATCCAGTTTCGTTAGCTCCGTATCGTATGGCTCCGAAAGAGTTGAAAGAATTGAAGAGTCAGTTGCAAGAATTATTAGACCGTGGTTTCATTAGGCCTAGTAGTTCTCCTTGGGGTGCTCCCGTGTTGTTTGTGAAAAAGAAAGATGGTAGTATGCGCATGTGTATTGACTATAGACAGTTGAATCAGTTGACTGTGAAGAACAAGTATACGTTGCCTCGTATAGATGATTTGTTTGATCAGTTGAGAGGTGCTTTAGTGTTCTCGAAGATAGATTTGAGATCCGGGTACTACCAGTTGAAGGTGAAAGAGTGTGATGTTCCGAAGACAACTTTTAGGACTAGATATGGTCACTATGAGTTCCTTGTGATGCCATTTGGGCTCACGAATGCACCTGCAGCATTCATGGACATGATGAACAGAATTTTTAGAGACTATCTAGACCGTTTTGTAGTTGTTTTCATTGATGACATACTTGTGTACTCGAAGACAGAAGAAGAGCATGATGAGCACTTGAGATTTGTTTTATAGAGATCGTTGAGCAACCAGTTGTATGCGAAACTTAGTAAATGTGAGTTCTGGATTCGAGAGGTTGTATTTCTTGGCCATGTTGTTTCGGCCGAAGGTATCCGTGTTGATCCATCGAAGATTGAGGCTATTGTTGAATGGAAACAACCTAAGCCCGTGACCGAGATTAGGAGTTTCCTAGGATTAGCCGGTTACTATAGGAGATTTGTTGATGGTTTCTCTAAAGTAGCTGCTCCTTTGACTAAATTATTGCAAAAAGGAGTTAAGTTTGAATGGTCAGATGCAAGACAGAAGGCCTTTGAGAAATTGAAAGAAGCTTTGACAAATGCCCCAGTGTTAGTGCAACCTGTTTCGGGTAAGGAGTTTGTGATTTATAGTGATGCTTCCTACGTAGGTTTAGGATGTGTTTTGATGCAAGAAAGAAGGGTTGTTGCTTATGCTTCTAGACAGTTGAAGGTTCATGAGAAGAACTATCCTACTCATGATATAGAGTTAGTCGTGGTTGTGTTTGCATTGAAGATTTCGCGTCATTACTTGTATGGTGAGAAGTGTATAGTTTACACCGATCACAAGAGCTTGAAGTACTTGATGACACAGAAATAGTTGAACTTGAGACAAAGAAGATGGCTAGAGTTGTTAAAAGATTATGATTTGACCATTAAGTACCATCCGGGTAAAGCAAATGTAGTAGCTGATGCTTTGAGTAGAAAAGTGGTCGTTGAGTTGAGAGCTATGTTTGCTAGATTGAGTGTGTCCGATGATGGTGGGTTGATCACCGAGTTGCAAGTGAAGCCTTCTTTGATTCAGTTGATTAGAGAGAAGCAGTTGTAAGATGTGACTTTAGTCCCTCATGTTCAAGACATAGCCGAAGGAAGACCGACCGAGTATAGTTTCAGTGGTGAGAACTTGTTGTGTTTCAGAGATAGGATTGTTGTACCAGAAGATATTGAGTTGAGACGTCAGATTTTGAGTGAAGCATATTCGAGTCCCTTTTCTATGCATCCGGGTAGTACCAAGATGTATCGTGATTTGAAAAATGATTACTTCTGGGTTGGTTTGAAGAAAGATGTAGCCGAGTATGTGAGCCGTTGTATGGTTTGTCAGAGAGTGAAGGCATAACATCAGGTTCCTTCGGGTTTGTTACAGCCTTTGAAGATTCCGGAATGGAAATGAGAGAGGATCACCATGGATTTTGTGTCGGGGTTGCCTTTGTCTCCTTCGAAGAAGAATTCTGTTTGGGTAATTGTTGATAGGTTCACTAAGTGTGCTCACTTCTTAGCAGTGAACACTACGGATTCCCTAGACAAGTTGGCAAACTTGTACATCCGTGAGATTGTGAGGCTTCATGGAGTTCCGAAGTCTATTGTTTCAGACAGAGATCCTAGATTTACTTCGAGGTTCTGGGGTTGCTTGCATAGTGCTCTAGGTAGCCGTTTACATTTCAGCACGCTTTATCATCCGTAGTCCGATGGGCAGTCAGAGCGAGTGATACAGATTCTAGAGGATATGCTTCGTTGTTGTGTGATTGACTTCCAGGGTTCTAGGGAGAAGCACTTACCGTTAGTTGAGTTTGCTTACAACAACAATTATCAGTCTAGTATTCAGATGGCACCTTATGAGGCTTTGTATGGTAGACGATGTAGGACTCCGATTTGTTGGGCTGAAACAGGTCAGAGATTGTTACCTATGCCGGATTTGCTTAAGGGGACTACCGACAAGGTGAAGTTGATTTGTGACCGTTTGAAAGCAGCTTCCGATCGTCAGAAGTCTTATGCAGATTTGAAGAGGAAAGAGATTGAGTACTCCGTGGGTGAGAAAGTGTTTCTGAAGGTATCTCCGTGGTAGAAGGTAATGAGATTTGGCCGGAATGGCAAGTTGAGTCCGAGGTTCATTGGTCCGTATGAGATAGTTGAGCGGATTGGGCCTGTAGCTTATCGTTTGAGGTTACCTTCTGAGTTATAAAAGATCCATGATGTCTTTCATGTGTCTATGCTTAGGAGATATAGATCGGATCCTTCTCATGTTATGCCCGTTGAGGAGATAGAGTTAAATCCGGATTTGTCTTATAATGAAGAGCCTGTTGAGATACTTGCTTCTGATAGCAAGGTGTTGCGTGGCAAGACCATAGAGTTGGTCAAAGTGATGTGGAGACATAGAGGTGTGGAAGAGGCCACGTGGGAGAGGAAAGCGGATATGGTTGAGCAGTTTTCATATTTGTTTCCGCCAGGTAATTTCAGGGACGAAATTCCTTAAGTGGGGAAGAGTTGTAACACCCGGGTTTAGGGGTTAGGTGAAAATAATATTTTAATATTATTTGGGTTCGGTTTTATGATTTAAATAATAGTTCGGGTTTTGTTTTCAAATTAATTAATTTGATGTTAACTATGCTTTGGGATTAAACCCCAAATGGCCATGGATTATATACCCTTGTGAATATTCCATTTTATTAAGGGCAAAATGGTCTTTGGGCCTTTAAATTTAAAACAAAATAAAACACCCCTCTCTTACTATTCATTCTCTTCTTCAAAGAGAAATCAACGTGAAAAGAGCTCCCCTCTTCAAGCCACTATTCCATTTAATTCCTCCTCCGTTTCAACTCATTTTCGAAAGGTACCACCGTTTTTTACTTCTCCTCAACTCCCTCTCTTTAAAAGTACCATTTGTTTTCATTTTCATTGAAGTTTTGGAAAATGGAGTTTTGGAAGATTTTGATTAAAAATGGAAACTTTATGTTGTTAAGCTTAATGTTTTGATTTAATATGGTTAGTTATGATATATAGGAGTTAAATGGTACCACATATGTGAATTTTGAATGATTTAGAGCAATTCCCGAAATTGGGTAAAAATGAGGTTTTTGGAGGGTTTTGAGTGAGTTTTGGGGGTTGTTTTAGGTGGGTTTTGATAGGCTATTGATAGTACTATGGTTAGGGGTTGTTTTGGGATCATTTGTGGGTGCAATGGGTGTTGGAAACATGGATTTTGGATGTGGTTTTGGGGCTGTCCGAGATTGCAAATATTGGGGTTTGTTCATGGCTTGCAACGTTGTAAATTGAATTTGAATTGTGTTCCGGGTTGGTCTTTTGATGTTGGGCTGATTTGGGATTGTTTGAATTGTGTTTGAGGTTGTTTAAAAGCGGGAACTTGTGTTGGAGAAGCTTTGGGAAGAAATCCGGGATTGTGAGAGTGGTTGCTTGCTTGGCTTGGAGCTTGGAAGCTTAGGTGAGTGGTTAAACGTTTTAAGTGGTTTCTGAATGGTTGGTTCGAGTATGTGGACTAGGTTGGGCTTGGTAGACCCACCTAGAGTTAGGATTAGGGTGGTAGCCTAATCCTAAACTTGATCTAGAGCCATTGGATGAACTTATATATGGATGTTTATGCCTCGTATGACTTGTGATATGATTGCTTATGTATATTATGTTATACATGTGAGATGAGGCATGATTTGTGATGCTTAAGGCATGCATAGTAATGGTTCATGATTGTGATCATGGTGAGTACGTGCTAAGCACGGAATTAATTGAAATGAACAATGTGGAATGAGATAAATGTTGGCACTAGTATGCTTGAGTACAAATGATCGATCATTAGGATGTTAGTGTGCACACATGAGTCTAAAGTCGCGCGTGGCCTTGGTGGCGTTGAGTCACCAAGGAGGAGTACGGGTTCGCCCGGAAATTGTATTTATATATAGTCGATGATGAGTGGAATCCCATCGACGGGGCGTGAGGATGAGTGGAATCCCCTTCGCGAGACCGGGGATGAGTGTAATCCCACCGTGAGGTAAAGTGGTTGTTGGATGTGAGTTCCAACGTGTTTATCCACGTATTCGGGTCATAGCTAGGTGCCAATATTGATTGATATGTGTATCAATGTGTTGTGTATTATGATCCTTATTTGGATGTTTATATGTGATTACATGTGTTGTGGAATAGAGCTTATGAGCATGGCATTTATTTGGATATTGTTCATGCATCTTAACTTGTGGCTCTTGAGGATTCTTGGTAGTTATGTATTTTTGCCTTGGCTAAGATCGTGCTTGGACCCTGCAATGTTGAGGTTTGTTTTTAAGAGCTTACCCTCACTAAGCTTTATTGCTTACGCTCTCTTTGTTCAACATTGCAGATCCTTAGTTCGTGGGTTGCTAGCGCAAGTGGAGGGCCTCCAAGTGTGGTTGTGGACTTGAGTTCATCAAGTATGAGTTTTTATGTTTTGGACATGTAATAGTTAAGCAATGGGATGTATGTTTTGTTGGTCATGTAGGAGCATGTTTAGGCTCCTTTGTTACGATGATTTGTGTGGCATGTTAAAGCCTTGTGTGGACTGCAAACCATGTCTCTTTTGTGTTTACCATGAATGTTGGCTATGTGCCTTTGTGTTTGAATGTTGATGTATGAGACCTTAAATGTCTTTATGCTATCCTATGACTATATGCATGATTTCTTTGTTGAATGATGTATGTACATGTTGAGTGCTTGCGTGATTGAATCTTGGCTTGTAAATGTTGCATGCATGTTCGTATGTGCATAGGAGAGTCCAAAGATGCATCTAGAGTTGTGTTTGAGGTCACCAAGTTGAAATTTGTGGAATTGCAGAGCAGGGCGTATTGATACGCCTAAGGGCCGTATCGATACGGCCTTGCCCAAATGCCACGATTTTTGCCTGGCGTACCGATACCCTCCAATGTTACTGGAATTTGGAGAAGTGGGTGTGAGTAGAGCGTATCAATACGGGGTTCACGCGTATCGATACGGGTCTACTCCGTTGACCAAGAAGGATTGACCGAGAAGGGCGTATCGATACGCTCAAGGGATGTATCGATACAGTCTTCCCGGAGTTGACTCTTTGGGTTGACCTGGTCAGGGCGTATCGATACCCCTAGTTAGGGTACCGATACGGCCTGCCCTGTAAGCTTAAAAAAATGGACTGTTTGTGTATGGCCGTGGTTCGAATGTGACTTCCTTTGGATGTTTTCCGCTATCGTGATCACTTAGGACTTAACAATCCTCTAGACAAGATTAAAATGAAAGAAAAAAATAGGGTCGCTAACCGAGGGGGAACCTTAACGGGTTTCGCTTCGGTTTTCCCCGTGTGGCCCACTCGGACCGGTCATCCGGCTAGACCGGGACGAGGGGGTTACAACATGCACCATGCATACATATATCAATGAGTCTTTATAATAAACTAATCTGGAAACAATTGTTATGGGTTTGATTTAATTTTAATTAGTTTATGCAATTACGGACAAAGCTAAGATTTGAGGGTGAGAGGGGTAAAATATAAATTTTAAAAGGTGGGGCAAATTCATAATTTTTCTTTTTTTCTTAAAAAAATCAAAGACTTGAAGGTTAAAAAAAGATTCCCCTACCGGAGGCAACAACCCCTCTCATAAACAACATGCCTTCGTCCCTGTATGCAATTATTTTAAGAGTTAATATATGATGCACTGACAATACATAATTTTATATTTTGTTTGTCCATCATTCATGATATATAATTAAATACAAAATTAAATAGTTAATTGTGTTTAGTTCAGTTGACATGTCGTTAGTATAATATATAAGAGACGTAGGATGAAACATGTTTAAACACTCAATAATTCTTAATTTATTAAAAATGTGATATTTAATATGTTTTGAATTCAGATTCCGATCTTTATATTTTCTCTCTTTCTCAGATTAGAGTTTATCAACAACATATATTCTTAACTTTGTGCATGTCAATTTTATGAAAGGAACCTCATTTGATGTTAATGGTTTGAAATTTCTAAATTTACGAAGACAATGGAAGATGATCTATGACTAAGATATTACATATGGGTTGGAAAATATTGTCAATTTTCTCATGTGAACCACTAACTTTTATGTCACAACTTCAATCTTGTCTGTCCAAAAGTCTTCAAAATTTTGTCTAATTTACTAGACAACATTCGTGTACATGTTTTAGTCAAATTAGTATATCAACTTTTTGGATAGGAACAAAAAAAAAATCAATAAGTTTTTATTAGATATACTAATTTTAACTACAATATAAATTATATGATATAAATATAAGCTTAACTATAAAATAGGTGTCTAAACTTTGCCTTTTTTTTGTAATAGGTGCCTAAACTATTTTTTGAATGAAATAAGTGCTAAACTTTCTTTTTTTGTCTGAAATAGGTGTCTAAAGTTTCAATCCGTTCTTGTTTTAAGGTAACGCCTTTAAAAAAAATTAACACTCATTCAGAATTAGACACATGTTTATTTTATTTTATTAATTTTTTTTCAAAAAATTGAAAAAAAATATTTTTTTAAATCATAAACTTCTCAAAATTTTTAAAATAGTTCCAAATCCAAACACCCAAATTTTAAAATTGGTGTCATTGTCGGTGCCGATAGCCTCGCCGGACCTTAATGTCGCTGTCGTCGGAGTCTCCCGCTCATTTCTCCTAACCACCCATCGCTGGTAACCGACGGGAGGCGTGCCAATCAGACATCGAACGGTTGGAGCCTTTCGCGTTCATCGTCTGATTGACGCGCCTCCTGTCAATTATTGGCGATAGGTGGTTGGGGAAAATGGACGGAGGACTTCGACGATGGCGGTGGTGAGGTCCGATGAGGCTATCGGCGACGAAAATTATGGAATTTGGGGTTGGGGTTTTAGGGATTTGAGATGTTTTGTATTTTTTTTAAAAATTTTGAGATATTTTTAATTTATTTTATTTTTAGTTTGTTTTTTAAAATAAAAACAAAAAGAATAAAAGCCACGTGTCAAGCTAATTGGGTGATGAATTTTTTTGATAGATTGACTTTAAAATGAACAAAAATAAAACATTAGATACTTATTTTAGCCAAAAAAATAATTTACGAACCTATTGCAAAAAGTGATAAAATTGGGCCACCTATTTTATAATTAAGCCTATACATATAATATAACATATCAAACTTTATATTCCATAAAAATATGGATTCAAGAAATACAAGATCAGGACAGTTGAATCTTAACTTAGTTTCAAACGCTTTAATTAAACAGTTATATTTTGATACACGAGTTGTGTAAATAGTAGGGTAAATTACTCTAGTGACCACCAAACTTTGGGGGCGTACTTATTTTGACCACCGAACTATCGAACTCGTTAATTAGACCACCTAACTTTTTAAATTGACCTATTTTGACCACCGTCGTTAAAAAACTAACGGAAGAGTCACGTGGCAGTTAACAAAAATTTGTAAATTACACATTTAATACCTATTATTTACCTATTATATCAATTTGGTCCTAATTTTAATTTATTTACTAAAGAGAACAACTCCTCCCTTCAAACCCTAGCAACCGTCGAGTTTGAACCACCGTCAGGCCGCCGTCCGGTGGCGACTTTGTTCGCCATCGCCAACAACGAACTCCTCTCGCTACACTCTTCCTTTCTCTCAGACTTTCTTTATCGGGGACGATCGGAATGTCTCGAAACGAAGCCAAAATCTCCAGCCTCTTAAAGTGTCGATTCGCCACCGTCTGCCGTTGGATCTGCTCAAAATCGAAGTATACCGCTTCCCTTACCGTGACACTTCAGTTCACCGTTGGGATCATCGGCCAGAAACTCTGATCGTTGATGATCGGGATAATTGAAATAATATTCCCTCACTGTTGATGAATGTTGTTTGATGGTTTCAAATTAAGTTTGGGTTAAGGGGATAAGAATGGCTTTTGGGGCTGTGGTGATAAAGGGATTGTTGCTAGTCGGTGGTGGTAGAAGTTGGCTCGGTGATGCTCGGAATGTATAGAAATGGTGATTGAAACTGTGGGTTGATGGTGAACTTGTCCCCGGTAAAGACAGTCTGAGGAAAAGGAAGAGCATAGCGAGAGGAGATCGTTGTTGGCGATGTCGAACGGAGCCGCCACTGAACGACGGCTTGGTGTTGGTTCAAACTCGACGGTTGCTAGGGTTTGAAAGGGAGGAGTTGTTCTCTTTATTAAATAAATTAAAATTAAGACCAAATTAATGTAATAGGTAAATCATATAGATTAAATGTGTAATTTTACAAATTTTCGTTAACTGTCACGTCACCCCTCTGTTAGTTTTTTTAACGACGTTGGTCAAAATAGGTTAATTTAAAAAGTTGGGTGGTCTGATTGACAAGTTCGATAGTTCAGTGGTCAAAATAAGTACGCCCCCAAAGTTCAGTGGTCATTAGTGTAGTTTACCCTAAACAATATTACACAACCCTTTTTTTAAAAAATTTAAAAATTAAATTCCTAATCCTAAATCTTAAACCCCAAACTTTATACTATAAACCCTAAACTCATAACCCATAAATTTAACAAACATGTGTAAACTTACATGCTTGTTTAACAAAGTTTTTATCTTAATTAAAATACAGTAGGTTAACTTATAATTAAGTCATAAAATTCAAAAAATTTAGAATGTCTTTTAAAAATAATTTTTTACAATAAAATTTCAAACATTTAATGTTTATGAATAAAATGATAGTAAATAAATACATAACAGAATAAAAATATATAATTGAATTTTCTCACATAAGCCATTAATATAACTGATAATAACACAATTATATTTAATGTACAACTATTTAATGGAATAATAACACAATAAATAATAGACAATATAGTACCAGTTAACAATTCATAGCAAAGTATAATAAATATGACGGGTAAGACCATAGTCATAACTCAAAAATCTAATTACTAAAATTTTAAAATTTAAATAATTCACGTACAAATGCATGTAGAAAAATTAAAATAGAGAAATAGTGTCTATCTTCTATTTCCTATTGATATATCACTTCAACTTTTTATATATTTTTTTGACAAATATTTTTATATTTTAATTTTAAGATTAAAGTTTTATGTTAATGTAATATAATGACGATTATTTTAAATTTTTATATGGTTCAAAACCATATCATCAAACCAGATAAATATTTTTTACGATAATTTATTATATTTAATATATATAAAAAAGCTTTACTAACACAAATGTTCACAACTGGGAATGGCATTGCTAACATTATCCGTATCAGTCCCTGGACTAAAACCACCACCCTGTCACCAAGCCGACCTAGGCATTTGCAAGAAGGCATCAACACTACAATTAGCTGTATTTTTCGGTGCATTGTATACACTAGCCATCGGAACCGGTGGCACAAAGCCGAACATTTCGACAATTGGCGCCGACCGGTTTGACGATTTTCATCCGAAAGAGAAGGCTCAAAATGTAACACCCTATTTTTCTAAATAAAATAATACAAAAGAAGAGAAGAGAATGGTGCTAGTACGAGGGTTTAAACCCATAACCTCACCCCCTTTTATGACCTTTTGCTTAAACCGATGAGCCAATGGCTCATTTCTGTCAAGGGTTACCTAGTTTGGCTATTAGAGTTAAGCCTAAAAGAAGTGAATCAGACTTAATAACCCAACCCTTCACCTACCTCTGGAAAATGATTCGAATATGGAACTTTTGAGAAAATTCCAAAAAGCTCTCCCTAACCCCATCAGCCCATCTCTGATCTGTCACACCGCCCTGCCGTAGTGTGCACCGACGTCATCCTCCGAACCGCCCTACCCCTCCGATCTCACCCCTGGCCGTCACTCGCAGATCTGAGCCATCGTTCACCACGTGAGACGGTTCAAATCTAGAGCGAGAGCAACCCTTCGACCTTTGATTTTTATTCGTTTTCCCGGCCATATTCGACGTTCATCAGAGATACGGTCGTCAGATCTGAGCTTCTTGCCTCGCTGTGAACAAAACCCTAGTGGTTAACCGTAAATACGCCGCCGATGAGGGCCTCGTCGGAGCTACGGTGCTTTCCGGCCGTACCTTGGCACTTCAGGTAAAAATTGGTGTATTTTCGGCCTGTTTCCGATTTGTAATGTTGTTGTCGTGTGGTAGAGATTATTTCCGTTCTGTTCCCGGCCAAAATGAGCAGTTTAGGGCCGTCGGTGACATTTCAGGCAAGACGCCGATGAGTCTAGGAAGTGAGTTCGATCTGGGCGGCTTGAACCGGCCTGAACCGGTTAAACCGGTTTGAACCCAACTAAACCGAGTGATTTAGTTAAACTGGTCTGGGTCCATCCTAGCCCAAGCCCAGACTCGTGTCCGACCCGTCTGCCCGACCCGTTTGCCCGACCCGTTTGCCCGACCCGTTGGCTGAGTCAAACCTTCCGAGTCAACTCAGTGAGTCAACCCGTCCGAGTTAACTCAGTGAGTCAACTCGCCCGAGTCAACCCAGTTGACCAGTGACGTCAGCGTTGACTGCTGACGTCAGCGCTGACTTTGACCCAAAAAGTCAAATTTTCCAAAAACTCCCGTTTCATGTTTTTCGACGTCCTGAGTCCGTTTTTGAAGCCCGTTTCGCAAAATTCTGATTCAAAAGCCTCCGATTTTGACCTTGAACCCGTGCTTATGTGTGTATTTATTTATCCAGTTAAAAGCCTTGTGAATAAGGTCTGATCTTGGAATTTATGTAATTGAAGGTGTTCTCAATTTCTTGAATACAAGATGTTGAAGGATGACAAATTTGGGTTCAAGAGTGTTCGAACGTCATTCGAGGGTCGACCGATATAGCAAGGATTCAAGGTAATACATTACTACCTTCTGCATGCTTTCAAAACTTGTTGGTATTCGGTTAATGCTTGCACGACCATGATTGAGCATATGCTTAATTTCGCTAATGTCGATCAATTAAGAAATAAAAATATTAATGGCCAAGGCATATATTCGATTATGAGGTTTGATAAATCGAAAAGATTTTCGAGTTCAATAAGCGATTAACAAAAACGGTTGATCTCTAAATCTGATTATGTTGGCTAATGAATTACGAAAATGCCCATGATGTATGAAAATGACTAAAATACCCCTATCTATGAAAGTGGTTTGAGAATTTACACTAGATCCGGTATATCAACTAATTCTTCTGAAAATCTTGAACTGGCTTGGGAAGTTATAGTAACGAGGCTTCACCTTTGAAATTGAATAAATCTCTGAAGACATTTGCGAGAAAATATTTGTATGTTTGAATTAGTCAAAGTTGCGTAAATTGCTTAATCGTTTGAAATGACTAAAATGTTTGGAAATACTGATAATTCGGAATTGATCAGAATATCCATAATGACCAAAAAGAATAATCTATCATCGGTAGCAAGTGCCAAATTGATCAAAATGATGGTTTTACCCTCGAGAACTTAAATGAAAGAATAGTTGGAAAGACTGAAAGACTCTGAACAATCGTAACACCTTCAAGCATCGAATTGTCTGAAATACCCTCGGATATTATAATGATTGAGAATATTTCTAAGACATGGAATTGAGAACTCCAAATAAGGTCAACCAGGTAATGGCTCAAACAAGAAGTAGTACTATGCGACCCGTGTCTGTTGGTCGTTTATGATACTAAGAGGATATTGGAGGAATACCATATGAAGGCGTACAATTTATTGAGAAAAAGTACACAGCTAATAGTAAGAGAGATCTATTCTTATAAGGTACATTCGATGTTTTGGAATGAGTTCAAGTGCAATGCACATGTTTGAATACTTGGAAAATATCATTCGAATATATGCTTGATTTCCAGAATAAGTTCAGTGGACGATTGGTGAAGGTGAACTATTGTTTTTATGCTCTGTAGTCAGTTCTGAGAAATGAATGGTTGAAGTGTACCTATCCGGTGAGATATTAAACATGGTGTTAATAGGTTCCGATTAGTTCAAAGGGGCTCGGAAACTTGACGAGCAACTAGAAGTCATAAAGTATGTACATCACCGTTTATACCTTGTTGGTTCAAATTACCAGTTACCCCTCTCGAAGGTCAAAATGACCTTAATACCCTCATAGGTTGTGACATTTAATTCTGCTCGCGATATATCTAAAATCCCAATGATTCTGATGCATCAACTTTCGATGTTGATTCGATCCGTCTTATCGAACTCCCTTATTCGTAGGGACCTCGTTCTGAAATCAGTCCAAAATTGTCAAATGTCATCTTTCTGATATCTATCAAGTACCTCTAAGAAATGAATTGGGCCATAAAGCGCATACCATGTATCTGTAAATACTTTCTGTTCTAAACCAAGTCCATATGCTTAAAATTTAGAAGTATGATACTATAATACGAAAGGAAAGCAATTCTCTGATTTTTGACCTCTATATGAAAAATATATATATATGATATCTGACATTTGAATGCGAAATAATAATAATAATGTTAATAAAATAAATTTGATATTTGTCTTCTGGTATAAAAATAGATTTGATATCTATTTTCTGTAATACTGTCTTTTGAATATAAACTGAAATCATCTGGGGTATATTATCTGGGATATGAATAATGATCTGTAGGCTCAGCGCTGGTAAGTCCTTCTGGACCTAAGCTCCTACGCCCAATGGGCCTAGGGTAAGCCTTTCTGTTAAGCTCCTACGCCCACGGGCCTAGGGTAAGTCTTTCTGGACCTAAGGCATCCCCTTAGGTAGGCTCCTACGCCTCAGGCCTAGGGTAAGACCTTCTGTATGCAGTTCAGGGCGAATTGCATTTTAGAGTTCGGTTGAGGGTAGTTAAGTTAATTAATAGAACTTTCTGACCTCTTCTGAAACATACCCTACTAAATTAATGTATCAATGTTGAACCCTCAGTAAACTTACAATTCGCACTTAATGGACCACTCTGAACTCCTTGATTCAACTTTTGAAATCTGAATCTCTTTTGAATCTCTGGCTTTACACCACCTCTTACGGTTCGGGTGATCAAATAAAGAACAGCTATATAACCTCCTAATAATACTTCACTGAATTATCGAATCGTAATTTGAGCTTACCGTTGTTTTTTTCTTCTTCATGACAATGTTAGGTTGCCGTATACCTACTTGCAGCTTTAGCATCTCCTGGTAGTTTGTATTACTGAGCTTTTCGAAGCTCACGTTGTTTTTACCATCACAGGTTAGAAGATCGACTTTGTCGCAGCTGTCAACGTCGGTATGAGAGTTTCTTTGGCTTGCTTGCGGAGTATGGTATCTGTATAATTAGGGGGCATGTATGTCATGTTTTTATTTATATTCGGATTTGAAACTTGTATTAATAATTTGTATCAGAGTTTTGTTTCATTGGCTAAATGTTTTTCTGAAATTGTATTTTAATTCAAAACTTGATTTATGATTTCAAATGATTTTAGCAAATTTGTTTATTTGAAATTTTATCGTGGGTCGCTCCGGTGACCCTAATGTGACTTCCTAGGATCCGTATTAACGCATAGGCGGGTTAAGGGGGTTACATTTAGTGGTATCATAGCTTAGAGTTGCGTCTTTCTGGGTAGATCGGTCGATCGTCTGTCGTAGGGTGTCTAGTTTGTGCATGCCCCTAAATCCTGATCGTACTCCACCAAGCCGGGACTCTAATGTCGAATCCTTTTTCTGAAATAACTGAATCTAAGTTTTCTGTCCGCTGTAGCTCAAATCGTACTAATAAGGAATGTCTGTCACATTCGTATGTGTATTGGATTAACTTAATTAATCTAAATCTGGATAAAGAACCTGAGATGATTTATGCATGTGAAATCGAAGATCTGAATCCTATTAAGAATAAATGTTTGATCAAACGATGAAACCGATATAAGACTACAAGTAAAGTAGCTCAGTGATAATGAGTGTGATTAAGAATATTCTGACAAAAATTTGATAAAAGTATTACGAATTTAAAAGAAAGGTGTCCGTGAGATCGGTGAAAGTATAGATTATGTGGTGGCTCTGTTATGCACGAAGGAAACAATTATCGGAGTATTTCAATAAATGTAAGTGATATCCGTTTAAAACCTTTGTTATGCTTGACCGGTATGAAGAAAGACATTTTGGGGAAAAGTGATGCAAGGTACCGTCATATGTATCATACTTGCTGAATTTTGATGTTTACATCTTGATTCTGGAGGGCCCTGGTTGACGCTTTGAGTACTCGCATAAACTTCACACACAGTTGTTCATCCGTAAATTGATGGTCAACCTAGTAGAGTAATTCAGATTCTAAAAGACGTACTTTCAGACTGTATGATCGACTTCTGGGGTGGCGAGAATGTTTTGTATTCTTGACTTGAGTATGCTATAATAATAGCAGCTACGAGACAAGTGTTCGTGCGGCTCCGTATGAAGTTCTGTATCGATTTATGTACTGCATTTAATCAATTGGGTTGACATGTATCATGGGATGATTTTGGGTCTAATGTCAGCCCGAGTGACCGTAACGATGCCAAATTGATCAATGACCGTCTGAGTGTCCTGAGAAACAAGGATACCCTGATAGATTGGTTTTCAGTACAAGAACGAATGAAAGATTAGTTCTGCATTTCTCTGACCCTGGTAAATTTCGAGTGCAAAATTTCTTTTAAGGAAGGGTGAGTTGTAACACCCTGTTTTTCTAAATAAAATAATACAAAAAAGAGAAGAGAATGGTGCTAGTATGAGGGTTTGAACCCACGACCTCACCCCTTTTTATGTCCTTTTACTTAAACTGTTGAGCCAATGGCTCATTTCTGTCAAGGGTTACCTAGTTTGGCTATTAGAGTTAAGCCTAAAAGAAGTGAATCAGACTTAATAACCCAACCCTTCACCTACCTCTGGAAAATGATTCGAATCTGGAACTTTTGAGAAAATTCCAAAAAGCTCTCCCTAACCCCATCGGCCCATCTCTGATCTGCCACACCGCCCCGCCGTAGTGTGCACCACAGTCGTCCTCCGAACCGCCCTACCCCTCTGATCTCACCCCTGGCCGTCACTCGCAAATCTGAGCCATCGTTCACCACGTGAGACGGTTCGAATCTGGAGCGAGAGCAACCCTTCGACCTTTGATTTTTATTCGTTTTCCTGGCCATATTCGACGTTCATCGGAGATACGGTCGTCAGATCTGAGCTTCTTGCCTCGTTGTGAACAAAACCCTGGTGGTTAACCGTAAATACGCCGCCGATGAGGGCCTCGTCGGAGCTTCGATGCTTTCTGGCCGTACCTTGTGTAACATCCGTGTTTTGGGGTTAGGAGTTGTCTGGGTTTATAGTTCGAGTCAATAGAAAATTAAATTAAAATAAATCCAACTTAAAATGTGGCCTAATTGAATTTTAGTAAAAAGGGAAGGGCTTATGTTGTAATTTGCCCAAAAACTTTTAAAAAGGATGACAACTTTCAAAGTTGTCATCTTCTCCCCTTTTCCCATTATTTTCCAACATGTGAAACACCCACCACCATCTTCAAACCCTCTCAAACTTCAAGCTTACATCCCTTGATTTCTTCATCAATTCAAAGGGGTTTTGAAAGGTTGTTTGGACGCGGGAATTTGTGTTGGAGAAGCCTCGGGAAGAAATCCGGAAATTTGAGAGAGGTTGTTTGCTTGGCATGGAGCTTGGAAGCTTAGGTGAGTGGTTAAATATTTTTAAATGGTTTTCAAGTGTTGGTTCAAGCATGTGAACTAGGTTGGGATTGGTAGACCCACCTAGAGTTGGGATTAGGGTGGTGGCCTAATCCCAAACTTTAGTTAGAGACCTTGGTTGATCTTTAAAGTGTTGAATTATGCCTTATGTTTAGTCATGCTTATGGTGGTTATGCTTATGTTGTTATACATGTATATGGAGGCATGGCTTAATGCATTGTTACATGCATGTTGATTATAAATGTGATAGAGATATACAAATGTATGAAATATGATGTGATATTTGTGTTATTGAGATGCATGTAGTGTTGACATGTGTAATGATGTTATGAGATGACTGTATAATCCGAGGATCATGGTGAGTACATGCTAGGCATGGAAATGTGGTTTGTGCATGACGGTAAGTCAAGGTGAGTACGTGCTAAGCACGAAAGTGTTATGAATTAATATTGTGAAAGAGTAATGAAATGTGTAGTATTGGCACTAGTATGCTTGGATACAAATGATCGATCATTAGGATGTTTAGTGTGTACACATGAGTCAAAAGTCGCGCGTGGCCTTGGTGGCGTTGAGTCACCAAGGAGGAGTACGAGTACGCCCGGAAATTGTATTTATATTCGTCGGTGATGAGTGGAATCCCATCGACGGGGCGTGAGGATGAGTGGAATCCCCTCCGCGTGAAACGGGGCGTGAGGATGAGTGGAATCCCCTCCGCGTGAAATGAGGCGTGAGGATGAGTGGAATCCCCTCCGCGTAAACGGTGATGAGTGTAATCCCACCGTCAGGTAATGGTAGAGTTGTTGGATGTGAGTTCCAACGGTTATCCGCGTATTCGAGTCATAGCTAGGTGCCAATACGGATTGTAGTTTATGTCGCCAATATGTGGTTAATTGCGAGCCAATGTGTTTTGGGATGTGTTGCTAACATGGTTTAATATATGTGATTTCATATGTTGTGGATTTAAACATGTTGAGCATGACATGATATTGAATATATGTTCATGCATCATCTATATTTATGGCTCGCGTGGATCGGAGGTAAGATCATGCATTTTATCTTGGTTATAGCTCGTGCTTGGACCCTGCATTGTCGAAGGTTTGTTTTATGAGCTTACCCTCACTAAGCTTTTATGCTTACGCTCTCTTTTGTTCGACAATGCAGATAAATAGCTTGTGGGTGGCAAAGGCAAGGAAAGGACACCAAGTGTTGCTTACGGTTAGCTCAAGTATGATAGTTAAATTTAAAGATTGTAATAGTAAAGCAATGGGATAGGTGTCGTGTTATGATGCTTTTGGAATATATGGTTGTTGTTGTTGTTGTTTAGGAGCATGTTAGACTCCTCATATGTGTTTGTTAATTTGGCTTTTAGGATGTATGCCTTGCTTGAAATCATGTTAGTATTTTGCTATCTAGAATTGCCTAAGTGTTGGATATGTTAAGCTTAATATCTATAATGACATATGTGGATGTGTGGCTTGTGATGTTGTGCTTTGATGTTTAGTCTTGATATGATGTTGCTCAAGCATGCTTGAATGTTGGGTTGCCTTAAGTTTCATTGCTAGTGAGTTGTTATAGGTTGTGGAGGTGTTTTGGGGCACCCTTGTGCCTTAAAACAGCCCAAACGAGTCTGCAGACAGGGGGTGTTTCGAAACGGGCCACCCTGTTTCGATACGGCCCCTTTGCTTTTGGCCAGCCGTTTCGGAACGGATAGGGGCTGTTTCGGTACATTTTTGCTACTGGAATTTTGAGAAATTGACGAGATATAGGCGTACCGAAACGGGTCCTTAGTGTTTCGAAACGGTCAAATCTCGTTGACCACGAGAAGTTGACCGTTAGGGTCGTTTCGATACGGGTCACCCCTGTTTCGAAACGGTCACCCTATGGTTGACCCTGGCCTGTTGACTAAGTCAAGGCATTTCGGAACACCCTCAGGGCGTTTCGAAACGGCCTGCTGTAAAAGACTAAAATGAGCTGTTTAATGTTTTGGTTGGTCGGAGTATGCTGCATTATTCGTATTTTCCGCTGTTGTGTCCTACATAGGATTAAATTATGCCTATAGACAAGATAATTAAAAAGAAAATTTTCTGGGTCGTTAACCGAGGGGAAGCCTTAACGGGTTTCGCTTCGGTTTTCCCCGTGTGGCCCACTCGGACCGGTCATCCGACCAGACCGGGACGAGGGGGTTACATTTGTTGGTATCAGAGCCTAAGGTTACCGAGACCTTGGGCAGGTAAGTGAGGTAAGTTTAAGTTTTAAATTGATATGCACGGTGTTTGCTTGCTCTGTAAGTATGACTGCTTGTATGACAAGTATGTTGATTGTTTGTTTAAAAGTATGTTGTTCGTTACCCGTGTATGCTGTGATGTATGATTGTTTGATTGAGAATGTATGTTGTTTGATTGTACGCATATGTTTGCTTGTTTAGCAAGTAAGCCTTGTTATATGCTTGGTTGAGCATGTATGTGTGTTGATTTGTTTGAAGCATGTTTAGTAGAGTCCCATTGCTACTATTACATTGAAAAAGAGATTTTAAGTGAGGGAAACATACTTGAGCCACTTGGAAGCCTTGCCTTGCTAACCCAATCTTGTATGTTTTACTGTTGATATTGTTGTTGATTTAATTGCTTTTCGGTAAGTCGAAGTCGTAGTTTCTAAAAGGGTGGACTATGTTGAGGGAGTTCATCACCTTAGTTAGAGAGGCGTGGTTGTACCGGAATTGAGGTACAATTTGTCCGTTTGAGACGGTGTGTATATGGGTTGATTCTTGTGGATGAGGGACGGTATGATCAACTCTGGCATTAGTTAGTAAGAAGAAGTGTAGGCCTATGAGTGGGAATTAGAGTAGGGTCGATGTTCTATCGAATGAGCCCTTGGAATAGTATTAAGTTGGTTTCCTCCAGTTGATTCTCAATCCGTGCTTTTGTATATCGTTAGCAAGTATGCAAGTTGAACATGGCTGGTGAAGTGTTAGTTGGTGACCGTTGGGGTTTGGCCTATGATTTTAATGCAAGACAGTCGGTCAGTGTCCGTGAGTGGGAGCTAGTTGGTGTGATTGGGTCAGTGTACGTTGAGTTGTCTTTCAGCAAGCGGAAGAGATGAAGTCACTTCCGATGCAGTTGAGCCGAGAAGGGAGTCTTGAGCTTTGACTCCAAGTTGTTTGTTAGGGGTAGAGCAAGTCCAGCATGACTGTTTGTGTGTGATCAGAATTGAGTTTTGAAGTTACGAGATGCTCTAAGAACAGTTTAGAAGAGTCAGATTTTGTTGAAGAACCAGTCTGAAAACAAGAGAACCGAAGATTATCAGTTGTGTACTTGTGAGGTTGCCATCTCTGCAGATTCGTCCGTTTGTGTGAGCATGCAAAGAAATTAGATATCTTTGTTGAGACCTTAGATGTAAGGACACATGTGGCTAGCCTTTTGGGAGATAGTAGTGATTAGAAAGATGAACAGAAGATGTTTGTTGGTGGTTCAGAGTTACTAGTTTCTAGTAGATGTGAAGTGATTGTCTTCCTACGGTTTCGATGTACCTTATTGACATGGTTTGGCTTGTAGAGCACAAAGCTAGGATATACATTGAGACAGAGAGAGAATTGTCTTGAAGTCGCAGATTTTTGTGAGACTGTAGTAGTAGGTAAGGATGTGAACTCCTTATTGAATGTTGATCCAGCTTTAGAGGTCAAAGATTGATTGAGTTTAGCTGACAAGCTTGCTTAGCAATTGAGATGGATTTGATTTTTGAATGAAGATTAGACTGCAGAATGTTAGGATAGTTTGTGTTTTCTTTTCCTAGAAGTATTTGGAAAAATTGTCGGTTTACCTCTTGCTAGAGGAGAAGAGTTTGTTATTGAGACCGTTTTCGAGGTTGCTTCTGTTTTGTTTGTTCCGTAGCTTATGAATTCCAGAAGAATTGAGAATGTTGAAGAATTAACTTCGAGACTTGTTAGACCTTAGATTCATTAGGCCTAGTGCATCATCTCAGAGTCATACAGTGTAATTTGTGAAGAAGAAAGAGTGACAGTACGAGAATGTGTTCAGTTTACATACAGTCGAAACAAGTGTCAGTGATTTGTTGATCAGTTAGTGTGTGCTTCAGTCTATTTGAAGATTAATTTGAGATTCGTTTCTACCAGATGAAGGTGAGAAATTTGAAGTACCAAAGACAGCTTTAGGGGCAAGATGTAATCGCCTTGAGCTCTGAGTTATGCCGCTTTGTTTGACTAGTGTATTAGTTACCTTCATAGAGATGTTGAGCAGAATAATTTTCTGAGTTTCATGATCAGTGGTAGTAGCTCTTCTAGATGTCACGTGAGTATATTCAAGTACCGAGGAAGATCATGGCAAGTTTTGAAGTTAGTGTGGTAGATTCTATTAGAGAATTAATTGTATGCCAAGTTGTACAACGTGAACTTCGAGTTAATGAAGATGTCCTCTTAGAACATGAAAATTAGCAGAGTGTATTAGAACAAATCTTGAACAGACAAAGGAAGAGGTGAGTTGGAAGAAATCGAAGACTGTGACAGATATCTATAGTTCCTAGGTCTAGCCTTGTTACTATCAGAGAATTGTAAATAGTGTTTGAAGATAGTTGCTCCATTGATAGATTGCTACAGAAGAATGCTCAATTGTGTGGTTAGATAAGAGACAATAGGCCCTTGGGAAACCGAAAGAAACTTTGAAGAGAGCTTCGACTTTGAATCAGCTTATATCAGAGAAAGAGTTTGCGAACCATAGCGATGAGATACATGTAGAGTTAGGTTGTGTGCTTATGCAAGACAGAAGATTGTGGCTTGTTCATCGAGTTAGTTGAAAGACCGTGAGAAGAGTTATCCGATATGAGACATAGAGCTAATTACAGTTGTATTTGCTTCGGAGACTTAGAGACGAAGCTTGTATAGTAAGAAATGCACCGTGTATATGTACGTATCATCAGAGCTTGAAATATTTGAAGACTTAGGAAGGGTTGAAACTTGAACAGTATAAAGTGTTAGAATTGCTTGAAGACTGTAATAACAAGATTGAGTACCATCCGAAGAGAGTCAACGTAGTAACCAATGCTTCGAGTTGTATTTGTTGTTAGATTAGTAGTTGAGTTACGAGTTGTAATTGCCGGGTTCAATTTACCAAATGATAGTAGTTTTTGGCCGAGTTTTGGGTTGAGACTACTTTGAGTCGGAATGCTTGAAGAGAGACAGTTGCAAGACAGATTCTTGGCACCTCACGTGCAAGACATTGTGGAAGGAAGACCGTCAGAATACAGTTTCAGAGATGATAGAGTTTGCATTTTTAGAGGCAGAATAGTTGTACCTATGGACATAGTGTTTTGAGACGCATTGTGTTGGCCGAAGCATACGACAGTTTATTTGTATTGCATCTGAGTTGTGTGAAGACGTATTGTGGGTTGAAGATGAGTACTTCTGGATTGAGTGGATGAATAATGTGGTTCAGCATGAGAGTAAGTGTAAATTGCCAGCGTGTCAAGACCGAGCTTCAGTTTCTTCTAGTTTGTTACATCCGTAGAAGATTCATAATGGAAGCGAGTAATAAAGATCCGAGATTTCAACTAGAATAATTTTGAAGACATTTGCATAGTGTTTGGTTAATTGATGAAGACAGAGGATCAGTCAGAGAAAGTTATGAGTCAAGTGTTCAAGCAGTATTGTATGAGTTTGTGAATCGGGCTAGTTCTGTTGTTATCTGTTGCGGTTACCACCAGAGTTAGAAAGGGGTTTGAGATGTGTTCCGTGTATCTATGATTCAGAAATGTGAGTCAGATCTGTTCCGTGCTATATTTGTTGAAGAGATTTAGTTGAGTTTGAAATTGGCATGCCTTGAAGAATCAGTTGAGATCATAGTGTAAGATAGCAAGTGTTGCGTGGTAAGTCTTTCGAGTTGGTTAGTATGTTGTGGTGAGAGGGGAATGCGTGGAGGTGCATGTTTCAGTGGCCCTCCGTGATCGATAAATTTCGGGGACGAAATTTCCTTAAGTGGGGGAGAGTTGTAACACCCGTGTTTTGGGGTTAGGAGTTGTCTGGGTTTATAGTTCGAGTCAATAGAAAATTAAATTAAAATAAATCCAACTTAAAATGTGGCCTAATTGAATTTTAGTAAAAAGGGAAGGGCTTATGTTGTAATTTGCCCAAAAACTTTTAAAAAGGATGACAACTTTCAAAGTTGTCATCTTCTCCCCTTTTCCCATTATTTTCCAACATGTGAAACACCCACCACCATCTTCAAACCCTCTCAAACTTCAAGCTTACATCCCTTGATTTCTTCATCAATTCAAAGGGGTTTTGAAAGGTTGTTTGGACGCGGGAATTTGTGTTGGAGAAGCCTCGGGAAGAAATCCGGAAATTTGAGAGAGGTTGTTTGCTTGGCATGGAGCTTGGAAGCTTAGGTGAGTGGTTAAATATTTTTAAATGGTTTTCAAGTGTTGGTTCAAGCATGTGAACTAGGTTGGGATTGGTAGACCCACCTAGAGTTGGGATTAGGGTGGTGGCCTAATCCCAAACTTTAGTTAGAGACCTTGGTTGATCTTTAAAGTGTTGAATTATGCCTTATGTTTAGTCATGCTTATGGTGGTTATGCTTATGTTGTTATACATGTATATGGAGGCATGGCTTAATGCATTGTTACATGCATGTTGATTATAAATGTGATAGAGATATACAAATGTATGAAATATGATGTGATATTTGTGTTATTGAGATGCATGTAGTGTTGACATGTGTAATGATGTTATGAGATGACTGTATAATCCGAGGATCATGGTGAGTACATGCTAGGCATGGAAATGTGGTTTGTGCATGACGGTAAGTCAAGGTGAGTACGTGCTAAGCACGAAAGTGTTATGAATTAATATTGTGAAAGAGTAATGAAATGTGTAGTATTGGCACTAGTATGCTTGGGTACAAATGATCGATCATTAGGATGTTTAGTGTGTACACATGAGTCAAAAGTCGCGCGTGGCCTTGGTGGCGTTGAGTCACCAAGGAGGAGTACGGGTACGCCCGGAAATTGTATTTATATTCGTCGGTGATGAGTGGAATCCCATCGACGGGGCGTGAGGATGAGTGGAATCCCCTCCGCGTGAAACGGGGCGTGAGGATGAGTAGAATCCCCTCCGCGTGAAATGAGGCGTGAGGATGAGTGGAATCCCCTCCGCGTAAACGGTGATGAGTGTAATCCCACCGTCAGGTAATGGTAGAGTTGTTGGATGTGAGTTCCAACGGTTATCCGCGTATTCGAGTCATAGCTAGGTGCCAATACGGATTGTAGTTTATGTCGCCAATATGTGGTTAATTGCGAGCCAATGTGTTTTGGGATGTGTTGCTAACATGGTTTAATATATGTGATTTCATATGTTGTGGATTTAAACATGTTGAGCATGACATGATATTGAATATATGTTCATGCATCATCTATATTTATGGCTCGCGTGGATCGGAGGTAAGATCATGCATTTTATCTTGGTTATAGCTCGTGCTTGGACCCTGCATTGTCGAAGGTTTGTTTTATGAGCTTACCCTCACTAAGCTTTTATGCTTACGCTCTCTTTTGTTCGACAATGCAGATAAATAGCTTGTGGGTGGCAAAGGCAAGGAAAGGACACCAAGTGTTGCTTACGGTTAGCTCAAGTATGATAGTTAAATTTAAAGATTGTAATAGTAAAACAATGGGATAGGTGTCGTGTTATGATGCTTTTGGAATATATGGTTGTTGTTGTTGTTGTTTAGGAGCATGTTAGACTCCTCATATGTGTTTGTTAATTTGGCTTTTAGGATGTATGCCTTGCTTGAAATCATGTTAGTATTTTGCTATCTAGAATTGCCTAAGTGTTGGATATGTTAAGCTTAATATCTATAATGACATATGTGGATGTGTGGCTTGTGATGTTGTGCTTTGATGTTTAGTCTTGATATGATGTTGCTCAAGCATGCTTGAATGTTGGGTTGCCTTAAGTTTCATTGCTAGTGAGTTGTTATAGGTTGTGGAGGTGTTTTGGGGCACCCTTGTGCCTTAAAACAGCCCAAACGAGTCTGCAGACAGGGGGTGTTTCGAAACGGGCCACCCTGTTTCGATACGGCCCCTTTGCTTTTGGCCAGCCGTTTCGGAACGGATAGGGGCTGTTTCGGTACATTTTTGCTACTAGAATTTTGAGAAATTGACGAGATATAGGCGTACCGAAACGGGTCCTTAGTGTTTCGAAATGGTCAAATCTCGTTGACCACGAGAAGTTGACCGTTAGGGTCGTTTCGATACGGGTCACCCCTGTTTCGAAACGGTCACCCTATGGTTGACCCTGGCCTGTTGACTAAGTCAAGGCATTTCGGAACACCCTCAGGGCGTTTCGAAACGGCCTGCTGTAAAAGACTAAAATGAGCTGTTTAATGTTTTGGTTGGTCGGAGTATGCTGCATTATTCGTATTTTCCGCTGTTGTGTCCTACATAGGATTAAATTATGCCTATAGACAAGATAATTAAAAAGAAAATTTTCTGGGTCGTTAACCGAGGGGAAGCCTTAACGGGTTTCGCTTCGGTTTTCCCCGTGTGGCCCACTCGGACCGGTCATCCGACCAGACCGGGACGAGGGGGTTACACCTTGGCACTTCAGGTAAAAATCGGTGTATTTCCAGCCTGTTTCCAATTTATAATGTTGTTGTCGTGTGGTAGAGATTATTTTCGTTCTGTTCCCGGCCAAAATGAGTCGTTTAGGGTCGTCGGTGACATTTCAGGCGAGACGCCGATGAGTCTAGGAAGTGAGTTCGATCTAGGCGGCTTGAACCGGCCTGAACCGGTTAAACCGGTTTGAACCCAACTAAACCGAGCCATTTAGTTAAATCGGTCTGGGTCCATCCTAGCCCAAGCCCAGACTCGTGTCCGACCCGTCTGCCCGACCCGTTGGCTGAGTCAAACCTTCCGAGTCAACTCAGTGAGTCAACCCGTTCGAGTCAACTCAGTGAGTCAACTCGCCCGAGTCGACTCAGTCGAGTCAACCCAGTTGACCAGTGACGTCAGCGTTGACTTTGACCCAAAAGTCAAATTTTCCGAAAACTCCCGTTTCATGTTTTTCGACATCCTGATTCCGTTTTTGAAGCCCGTTTCGCAAAATTCTGACTCGAAAGCCTCTGATTTTGACCTTGAACCCGTGCTTTTGTGTGTATTTATTTATCCAGTTAAAAGCCTTGTGAATAAGGTCTGATCTTGGAATTTATGTAATTGAAGGTGTTCTCAATTTCTTGAATACAAGATGTTGAAGGATGACAAATTTGGGTTCAAGAGTGTTCGAACGTCATTCGAGGGTCGACCGATATAGCAAGGATTCAAGGTAATACATTACTACCTTCTACATGCTTTCAAAACTTGTTGGTATTCGGTTAATGCTTGCACGACCATGATTGAGCATATGATTAATTTCGCTAATGTCGATCAATTAAGAAATAAAAATATTAATGGCCAAGGCATATATTCGATTATGAGGTTTGATAAATCGAAAAGATTTTCGAGTTCAATAAGCGATTAACAAAAACGGTTGATCTCTAAATCTAATTATGTTGGCTAATGAATTACGAAAATGCTCATGATGTATAAAAATGACTAAAATACCCCTATCTATGAAAGTGGTCTGAGAATTTACACTAGATCCGGTATATCAACTAATTCTTCTGAAAATCTTGAACTGGCTTGGGAAGTTATAGTAACGAGGCTTCACCTTTGAGATTGTAAATTGCTCAGATTCTATTTGAAATTGAATAAATCTCTGAAGACATTTGCGAGAAAATATTTGTATGTTTGAATTAGTCAAAGTTGCGTAAATTGCTGAATCGTTTGAAATGACTAAAATGTTTGGAAATACTAATAATGTTGAATTGATCAGAATATCCATAATGACCAAAAAGAATAATCTATCCTCGGCAGCAAGTGCCAAATTGATCAAAATGATGGTTTTACCCTCGAGAACTTAAATGAAAGAATAGTTGGAAGGACTGAAAGACTCTGAACAGTCGTAACACCTTCGAGCATCGAATTGTCTGAAATACCCTCGGATATTATAATGATTGAGAATATTTCTAAGACATGGAATTGAGAACTCCAAATAAGGTCAACCAGGTAATGGCTCAAACAAGAAGGAGTAATATGTGACCCGTGTCTGTTGGTCGTTTATGATACTAAGAGGATATTGGAGGAATACCATATGAAGGCGTACAATTTATTGAGAAAAAGTACATAGCTAATAGTAAGAGAGATCTATTCTTATAAGGTACATTCGATGTTTTGGAATGAGTTCAAGTGCAATGCACATGTTTGAATACTTGGAAAATATCATTCGAATATATGCTTGATTTCCAGAATAAGTTCAGTGGACGATTGGTGAAGGTGAACTATTGTTGTTATGCTCTGTAGTCAGTTCTGAGAAATGAATGGTTGAAGTGTACCTATCCGGTGAGATATTAAACATGGTGTTAATTGGTTCCGATTAGTTCAAAGGGGCTCGGAAACTTGACGAGCAACTAGAAGTCATAAATTCTGTACATCACCGTTTATACCTTGTTGGTTCAAATTACCAGTTACCCCTCTCGAAGGTCAAAATGACCTTAATACCCTCATAGGTTGTAATATTTAATTCTGCTCGCGATATATCTAAAATCCCAATGATTCTGATGCATCAACTTTCGATGTTGATTCGATCCGTCTTATCGAACTCCCCTATTCGTAGGGACCTCGTTCTGAAATCAGTCCAAAATTGTCAAATGTCATCTTTCTGATATCTATCAAGTACCTCTAAGAAATGAATTGGGCCATAAAGCGCATACCATGTATCTGTAAATACTTTCTATTCTAAACCAAGTCCATATGCTTAAAATTTAGAAGTATGATACTATAATACGAAAGGAAAGCAATTCTCTGATTTTTTACCTCTATATGAAAAATATATATATGATATCTGACATTTGAATGCGAAATAATAATAATAATGTTAATAAAATAAATTTGATATCTGTCTTCTGGTATAAAAATAGATTTGATATCTATTTTCTGTAATACTGTCTTTTGAATATAAACTGAAATCATCTGGGATATGAATAATGATATGTAGGCTCAGCGCTGGTAAGTCCTTCTGGACCTAAGCTCCTACGCCCAATGGGCCTAGGGTAAGCCTTTTTGTTAAGCTCCTACGCCCACGGGCCTAGGGTAAGTCTTTCTGGACCTGAGGCATCCCCTTAGGTAGGCTCCTACGCCTCAGGCCTAGGGTAAGACCTTCTGTATGCAGTTCAGGGCGAATTGCATTTTAGAGTTCGGTTGAGGGTAGTTAAGTTAATTAATAGAACTTTCTGACCTCTTCTGAAACATACCATACTAAATTAATGTATTAATGTTGAACCCTCAGTAAACTTACAATTCGCACTTAATGGACCACTCTGAACTCCTTGATTCAACTTTTGAAATCTGAATCTCTTTTGAATCTCTAGCTTTAGACCACCTCTTACGGTTCGGGTGATCAAATAAAGAACAACTCTGTGACCTCCTAATAATGCTTCACTGAATTATCGAATCGTAATTTGAGCTTACCGTTGTTTTTTTTCTTCTTCATGACAATGTTAAGTTGCCATATACATAGTTTCACCTTTAGCATCTTCTGGTAGTTTGTATTACTGAGCTTTTCGAAGCTCACGTTGTTTTTACCATCACAGGTTAAAAGATCAACTTTGTCGCAGCTGTCAACGTCGGTATGAGAGTTTCTTTGGATTGCTTGCGGAGTTTGGTATCTGTATAATTAGGGGGCATGTATGTCATGTTTTTATTTATATTCGGATTTGAAACTTGTATTAATAATTTGTATCAGAGTTTTGTTTCATTGGCTAAATGTTTTTCTGAAATTGTATTTTAATTCAAAACTTGATTTATGATTTCAAATGATTTCAGCAAATTTGTTTATTTGAAATTTTATCGTGGGTTGCTCCGGTGACCCTAATGTGACTTCCTAGGATCCGTATTAACGCATAGGCGGGTTAAGGGGTTACACAAAAGCTATCTTTCTTCAATTGGTGGATGTTCAGCATCTTCATTGGGACACTCTTTGCCAACACAGTTCTTGTTTATATTCAAGACAATGTCGGATGGACATTAGGGTACGCTTTGCCGACACTCGGGCTCGTGATTTCGGTTATGATCTTCTTAGCCGGCACCCCGTTTAATCGACACCGAGTGCCCACCGGGAGTCCGTTCACAAGGATGGCTTTGGTCATTGTGGCTGCCATTAGGAAGTGGAGGGTGCCACTTCCAAGTGACCCTAAGGAACTTCATGAACTTGACTTCGAAGAGTATGCTAGGAATGGGAAGTTCAAGATTGATTCAACGCCAACTTTGAGGTAAGTAGTTAGTAGTATCAATTATGCACTAGAAACCAGGACTGATCGAAATTCTGTTAAAACCGAACCAACCGAAGATATAATTTGAACCGAACTGACCAACTATACGTACCCCCGTAACTAGCAAATTAATGTAATTTATCTGTTGTTTTGTTTGTGATCTTTGAATCATAGGTTCTTGAACAAGGCTGCTATGAAAACAGGATCGACGGATCCATGGATGCTGAGCTCGGTAACCGAAGTAGAAGAAACTAAGCAAATGCTAAGAATGATCCCAATATTGATTGCCACATTCGTGCCAAGTACAATGATTGCACAAATCAATACATTGTTTGTCAAACAAGGCACCACCCTTGACAGACATGTGGGGAACTTCAAGATCCCACCAGCAAGTTTAACCGGATTCGTGATGATTTCTCTGCTTACCTCCGTCGTCCTCTACGATCGTTTCTTCGTTCCGGTTGTCCGAAAATGGACCAAGAATCCGAGGGGCATTACTCTGCTTCAAAGGATGGGAGTTGGCCTTTTTCTTCACATCATAATCATGGTGATTGCTTCTTTCACCGAGAGGTATAGGCTCAGTGTGGCTAAACAACATGGTTTGGTTGAAAATGGAAGTCAACTTCCATTAACCATATTCATTTTACTTCCCCAATTTGTGCTCATGAGGATAGCTGATTCGTTTATAGATGTGGCTAAGCTCGAGTTCTTTTACGATCAAGCACCGGAAAGCATGAAGATCTCGGTACTTCTTATTCGATTACGGATCTGGGGATTGGGAATTTTCTCAGCAGCTTCCTATTGTCGACGGTTTCCGACATCACTCAAAGGCATGGTCATCAAGGATGGATCTTGAATAACCTAAACAAGTCTCATCTTGACTACTATTATGCATTTTTCGCAGTACTCAACTTCTTGAACTTCATTTTCTACCTGGCAGTCATCAAGTTTTATGTGTACAAGGCGGAAGTTTCGGATTCGATGCATGTGCTTATGGAAGAATTGAAGGCGATTCGAGTAAAGTAATCAAATCAAGAAGATCTTAAGGTATAGCTCAATGCAGCAATGTTGAAAAATTATCATTTATACTCCATTGAAATGCTATGTGTTAAAAACAAGTAAAATTGTCTAATGCTACAAAGAAACTGAAACTGAAGCAAAAGAAAATTGTACAATTTGCTCTCTCTACCCCCCAAAAGATGCTGTTATAACATTTAAGGTAACCGAATTCGGTACATTGTGCTTCATATATGCACAATATATGCATTTCCTTTGTCATGTATATCATTTCCTTTTTGCCAATTGGAATGACTTCTTTAGGAACTGATTCGCGACTCGATCGTTCCGATGGCACAAGACCCTAAGTATTGTGTTTGGATCTGATCTGTCCCACCTTCCTGTTGTTGGTGGCATAGGTAGCTTTTGCCCTGTACCGACGACACCTATTCCGCTAGTCTCGCAAGTGATAATGCTGAGATCTTCCATCAGTTGCTCGGTGGATTGAGACATCAATGATATTACCCCTTCAACTGTCTCAGCTTCCGTTTGAATGGCATCCTCGGATATCAATCCTTCTCTGCAATTACGAAACACCTTTTTCAAACTGTCGAAATCCTCGTCGATCATCTCATGATCGGACCGGTTAAAGGTCCTGGACGGTCCACCAGCAAGCAAAACCATAAGAAATGCTTCAAAAGATGCTTTCATAACTTCTTTTGTTGCTAATAGTTGAGCCCGGTCTGTGACCATTGCATTCAGAAGTGTTAGATCCTGCTTTAGAATTTTGACTGCAGGTCGAATTCTAGCATTGGTTACGTCGCCGACGTAAAGGCCCTCGTAGAAAACAGAATTCGAGTCAAGGAAGATAAGGCGGTATGCAGCAACTTCTGATACATGATCACAAGCAGCCTGAATAGATACATTAACATTTTCAAAGAAGGAATATGAAGCACCGCGTTGTCCGCATCTGTCGTTGGAATTGTTTCGTGTTGAACCTTGTGGTGAGATGGTTAGAGCTTTATCAAGAGAATGGAGGTTGGAGACCAGGTAGTGCAAGGTATTGAGTCGAATGTAAAGGCGTTGCGTGCCACGGCTCGTTGATGGACGAGAATGCTGACCATCTAGATTCACAATTCGTTGCATATCTTCTACTCCAACACTGCAAGGACTGGCCTTTTTCCAGATTTTGAACAACTTCGAATCGGGATTGCATCTGGTTAGAGGAGGAAGTGTAGGGAGATGACTCTTTTTCGACCCTGAATCAAACCGAAAGTGATAAAAAATGAGAAACACATCGAAATCTCGTAAGCTTAGAACTGTGCATGAAACACAATGAGATGATTCTCACCGCATGATGCTACAAAGGCAGTGTACTCTTGGAAGAGCTGCTCTAAACCTTCAGCTAGATCGAGAATCAAGTCATCGGTAATTCCGATCGGAATTTCGAAGAAATCTTTCACCATTTCATTGGCCAAACTAATGAGCTCCACCGATGACTGCGCATATGGCTCGGATATTGACATGGGGTTCCAGGGCTACAACATAAACTAAAACATATTAGTAAGCTCAGCCATTGAACATAATCAAAAGAGGAGGAAATTGACTGACTTCAGTTTCTTTTGCTCTATCAAGAAGATCTTTCCCCTGCTTTAGCCTTTCATCTATCCATTGTCTCAAGAGCCTCAATATGATCGAATCGACTTCGTACGGAGCCATTTGTGTAACAAGTCCTTTTCCTCCATCTTCACATTCTTCGGAATCTTCGACCACCATTTGAACCAAAAGTTGTTCTAGCTTTGCAGCTCCTTGTAGTACCCCAACTACTTGTCTGTTTAGCAAACGCGTCCCGGTTAAATACTGCTTCAACAGTGCTCCATAGCATTGGTGTAGTGTCACAACTGCCACTCCGGCTGCAATCGAATGCCATCTCTTCAATATGGGACTGAAAATTTCCCTCTCCTTCTCAGCCAACTCCTCAGTTCTTTTAGCAAATTTTAACATTGTTACACTCGATTCTTCCCCTTCAGTATTCGAAAATTTGGCATTTTCATTTTCTATCATCTATAGAAATCACAGAAAAACCTTAGCATTAAACAAAGATCATGCTAAATATGATATTTGATGATAATGTCTACTCACCTTTGTGAATGCATTTTTCACCGAAGTTCGAATGTAACGATCTACATGATCACCACCGGTCGAATCTACATGCATTATATCCCTTTTCTTGCCCCCCTCCCCTTCATTGATTGTAACATCTTCACCTAAAATCTTTGCTGATGATAGTGCCAAAGACAAAACACTTTCAATTCCACTGATACTTCCTTTGTTGAAATATTCGTGGTAACGAAGCAACCGCTTCTCCGCCCAATTTAGAATCGAAGCTAACATCGAAGACAATAGTTTCACATGCATAGCGCCTCTGTCCGGCGCTTTAGCATCCTTTGCCACCTCTGTCAACAAAGTGTATGCAGCAGAGAGAAGATCAGGCTCCACTTGATTAGTGGCAACATATTGTCGAAAGAGCACCCAAGTGAGGCAGGCAGTGTGAATCGGCCTATTGATCCCCAATGTGGTCCATGTCTTTTTGATCAATTCTAGCAACTCGTCGACCTCGTCGAGGACTACCGACTTGTCCTTACTATCGAATATGGCCTGAAGGAGACAAATGTAGAGGTGAATGTTGAGGGGGAATCCATCAGCCCAATGGCACACATCAGTAGGAACGTCATTGCTTGTTCGGCAAGCTAAAGAAGCAACGGCAGTGCAGAGTGTTTTCCACGTCTCGGAGTTCTTCGTATTGTCTATAGGCTTGGAATCACCAGCTCGGATCATCTCACGTAGACACATTGCCGAAGAATTCGACTTGTCTAGAGGGATCAACGGGTAAGTGAGCAGGCCTGCTTCGAGGATTTTGAGCTGATGCTTTTGCCAAATACGGTACTCATTCGGATCTTTGAATTCGGACGGTTTTATGTGTCGAATAAGCTCGAGCGGAATAATGATCGTCTCCGTTTTCTTACCAGACTGTTCAAACCAACATGAAATTTTAGCAGAATGTTGATTAACTAGCAACATATGAATTGAAATTCTTCAATTGAAATGCAGAAACAAATAACATGCATTGTCGATACGCATAATATTAAATTACGACGGTAACATAATGTAACAGCCGTATTGTAATGCTTTTCAAGATCACTGCAATCGTAATTTAGTACTATGTTATACGTACTTGGCCAACGAGGGTTCTCATGAGTGTCTTCCTAAGCCTATTGTCACTTTGTTCCGTCACCCTCATTTGTTGTCTCATGATCTCTGCAGCCGTCCAAGGTCGTTGAGGCCTCGCCGTCGCGGACGCCTGCAACATTGTAAACCCCGAATCAGACGACGATGGCAACCCACCGCCCCCGCTTCCGCCATCATCGTCAGAGAAATTCAAAGAGCATATGGTCTTCCTCCTAGCATGTTGCGGTCTCTTCACCATCTTCAACCCCAAAGCCCTTTTAACCCTACTGGAAGGCGCATTCACCGCCCCATGATTCGACCGCCGCCCCAGTGATCCGGACCCTGATGCTAACGTTAACGCCCCGTACCAGCTCCCTTCATCCCCATCATCATGCGAAGAATAAAACGTCAATGCATTCCGACCCCCAAAGCCCGGCGCCGAACGACAGGACGTGAAGAAAATGTCGTAAGCCGTTTCACGAAGGTCGTCGTATCCGATGCCTTGGAGCTTACCGAAAGGCCATTCGAGGTCGGCGTCGGTGGACGTGGAAGCGGCGGTGGCAGAGAAGAAATCCAGACGGGATGGGTGGACCATGGGGGAGGGGGAGTGAGTTACCGGCGGAGAAAGGGAGAGAATCCGACGAGACAAACAAGGGAGAGAGAAAGAAAGAACATTTTGGTTTTATAACGAAGGAGAAAGAAGAGAGATTCTGTTGGTTAATATGGAAGACAGGACACCATGAAACATAGGTTGGGATTTCAACACAGATTCTGGTGTTTAAAGGACAAGACAGCAATGGGAGAAAATAGTAGGAGTTGTTTTGTTTGATAGGTTTGCCAACGTTGTAGCCATCAAACATAGGTTGGTATTTTCAACATACTTTTTCTTTTTATTTGGATGGTAAATATGGAATAGAAATCCTCACCTTTTTCTTGTCTCTTTTTTATACCCCATTCTAAAATATATATATATATATATAAGATCAAAGTTTAAGATAAGTTTATGTTTAGGGTTTAAATAATTGAATTAGGATGTATTTTTAAGGGATAGAGTTTAAGATTTCGAATTTAGATATTTTTCATAATTATACTATGTTATAGTGTATTGTTTGTATATATAATATTTTTTAATTCAATTTTAAAATACACAAGTCAATTAGATCTTTGACAATCATGTATGGATCACATTGAAGGTTATTTTAGTTTAAATTTAGGTAAGAATGTATTTTGAACATGGGCAAATCTTGACAAAATAAGTTGGGATGCCTACGGGGAAAAAATAATATTGAAGAACAAACGTGGATTGTCCATAAAATAATTTTTTTGGGGGGGGGGGAGGGCCGGAGGGGGGTGGTGGTGGAGGACGCAGAGCTCCTATGGCTGTCATCAACATCAGCTTCTAATTTTGATTGTTAATTTATTCGTTTATACTTTATAATTATTGAATCTAATTATAATTAAATAAAAGTATTTTTTGCATTTTTAATTCACACAAAAAGCAACAGTTTGGTTATAGAGAATTAGAGGTCGCAATCGGATCGTTCGGTTCGGGTCATTTCGGGTTTATTTAGAATCGGTTTAGGTTCGGTTCGAGTTTAATTCGGGTCGGTGATGAGTCGGCTTCGGTTCGGGTATTAAATCGGGTCAATATCGGATCGGTTGCTTTCGGTTCGGGTCAAAATTGGGTCATTCGAGTCGCTTTCGGTTCGGGTCAAAATCGGTCGTTCGGGTCGGGTCAACATTTGAATTTTCGGGTCAATTCGGTTTGAGTTGGGTTTAGGGTTTGAGGTTTAGTATTTATGGTTTAGTTTAGAGTTATTAGTGTATGAGATTAACTTTGATTCAACTTGTTAATCTATGCATTTAAATTTGATTAAATATTTAAATCAAAGATTCATATCCATATAGGGGTGGCAACGGGGCGGATCGGGGACGGTTTTGCATTCCCCACTCCGTCTCCAACACTTGCGGGTACGGTTTTGGGGAATCCCCATTAAACATTTCGGGAATTTTTTCGTCCCATACCCGTCCCTTACGGATCCCCGCAGTCTTCGGTTAATCCTCATATCCAAAAAATATAAATTAATTTATAAAACAAATACTCAACATTAAATCTCCAAAAATACAAACATAAAAGATAAATTTAGTTTTATCAAACAACAAACAAATAATTTCAAAACTATAAAACATGACTTAAATATTAACCGTTTGAAACATGGCATCTTGAACTACCTTTAAAAGAAAATATGTGATTAATAATTTATAGTTTCAAATAATGGTATGTTTGTTCTAAAAGAAACTAGATTCGATAATTTTTCCAATCATATAAATTACTTCTTCTAATTTTACTCGTATGATTTATGGTGAATTTTCAAAGTCATTGTTATTGTTGTTTTTAGAAACAATCTGTTGTCTTTTCTTCTGATATTTGCTCACTCAAAAATTAATAATTCATAATATGTAACTCAAAATCAATAACTGCTTGTTTTAAACAAATCTAGAGTTTCGTGTGATTATATAAATATAATGCTCACTTCGTAATTTAACTTGTAGAATTTTTGGTGATTTTTCCAAGCCATTACTAAAACTTTTTAAGAAATATGATGTCAAATTTTTATGACCTTTCAACATTCAAATATTCATATAATTTAGAATACATATCTAAATCAATCACCGTGTATTTTAAACAAAACTAGACTAAATCATGTTTACAACAACGTATAAATAACATTCTAATTATTTGTATAGAATTTACAAAGAACTTTCAAACTTACTCTAGACAGCCATGCTCAAGTGAGAATAGATTTTTGATGAAACATAGGTAAATTACCCTTATGGCCATCAAACTTCGTAAAATATCAGGATCCCTACAGATATTTTTGGGGATTCTTGCGGATCCCCACGGTGATTTATACGGGTACAGTTCGGTTATCCTCACGGTTCGGATACAGCAATCCCTGTCCCCATCCCCATTTAAGCTCCGGTTATAAAACTTCCCCCATCCCCGTCCCCATGGGTAAGGATTTCGGTTATTCCCCGTGCCCATCGGTTCGGATCCGCACGGTTTTCGTTTATTCCCCACCCGATTGCCACCCCTATATCCATATCAAAATTTTGTGTATAATTATATTAAATCAAAGTTTATTATATGTAATAATAATAATAATAATAATAATAATAATAATAATAATAATAATAATAATAATAATAATAATAATAATAATAATAATAATAATAATAATAATAATAATAATAATAATAATAATAATAATAATAATAATAATAATAATAATAATAATAATAATGTCTGAAATAAATTAATTTATTAAACTTAAGATCTAATTGAGCTAACTAAAATCTAGAAGCATAGATCACAGATATAATTAAAATAATTCTAAAACTAAATGTGAAATTTCAATTAAATTAATCTAAATTGAAACTCAATTAAATTAAGGAAAGAGAAAGAGAAAGACAATTGGTAAAATTAGAGAGGGAAAAGATAAAATTTTGGAGGGAAATAAGCCACAAATTTCTTAAGCTAGATTGAAAAAAAGAAAAGAAAAAGACAATTGGTAAAAATAGAGAGGGAAAATACAAGATTTTGGAGGGAAATAAGCCACCAATTTTTTAAGCTAGAAATTAATTACTTTTTAGGTCATGTTGCATTTAAAATGTTACATTTTAGTACTAATATTCAACTTTAAGTTTTAATTTAATTTAATTTAGTCACAAGTATGCCCACAGTTTAGACTTCGGATATAGAAATCTCCTCCCCGTAGTGATATTTAGTCTCTAAAAATTTACTTTTAGTCGAAATTAACTAATCTTTGTAATTTAGTCTATTAATTTAATATAATGATATTTTTGTTCATTTTAATTTCTAAGATTTAATTTTTAGCCAAAATGACATAAAATGTTATTATACCACAACTTTGACAAGAGCAATGGTCTCTTCCATGGTATAGTACAAAAAGATAATAAAACATACTTCGTTTTATTATTTATTATATTGTTAAAATAGATAATATTAAAAATAAATTATTCATTTATTTTACCTTAATTTTCGGGTTAAAATCGGGTCGATATTCGGTTCAGCTTTCGGTTCGGGTAGCATTATGTTCGGGTCAAATCGGTTCAGATCCATTCGGTTCGGGTCCATTTCGGTTCAACAAAAAATTTTGGGTCAGTTTTAGTTCGGTTTATTTCAAATTTCGGGTCAACTTCGGATCATCATCTTCGGATTAAAATTGGGTCTCGGTTCGGGTTTTGGATCTCGGGTCAAGTTTGCCAGGTCTATAGAGAATAGAGCCTTTTAATTTTTTATTTTTTTGAAAAATAAAAAATGGTGAAAAAAACATGTTTGATTGTAAAATTAAAAAATTATAAAGTGAAAAGGAAAATAAGTAAAAATCCAAAAACATAAAAAATGTTTTTATTGAAAATATTTTAAAAAATTAGAAAATGTGAAAACAATGATTTTTAATTTTAACTTCATATTAACATGGGTTCGCATCCTTCTAGTGTTAATTTTTAAAACTTTAATTTTTACTCATATTTTATTTATTGTTATTATAATAATATTTTTCTAATTATATTTTATTATTTAGTATTCCACCTATCTCACTCAAATTATCCCTTATTGAATTTTTAAAAGTCAAAATTTATAAACTTTAACCAAACTTATTTTATATATTTTAGAAAATTAAATTTTATAAAATATATATTTCAAAATTAATTGATTGAAAGTTTATATAATATATTATTTCATATTTTTATCAATAATAAATTTTAAATAATAACCGATCAAAGTTAAAAAATTGATTAAAAATCAATAAGAGACAATTTAAGTGGGACGGAAGGAATAATTATATTTTCATTTTTATTTTGAAAAACTAGATAACAGAATTTAGTTATTTATTCTTTATTAGTTGTAAGGTAGTTAAATTTCTTAATTATTATCTTGATTAATATTTAATAAGATTATTAGTAGTTGTTAATGTACTTTGTAAAAACTCTGCGTTTTGGCCTTTTATTTGGCAAAATAATAAAACATCTCGTCTTTTCAATTTCCCTAAGAAACCTCTCATCTTTCCCAAAATTCTCAAACTTCACAAACCCTAATTTGAGAAGTTTAACATGGTATCAGTTGGGTCTTTCGATACGCGTTCTTCTGATTCTTCCACTCATTTTCGTCTTCTTGACCCCTTGGATGAATTTTATATACATCCTAATAAAAATTTCTCTCGTTTTAACCTTCGTTCTGCTCATCGAAAATAATTATCATTCTTGGACTCGTTCGATGCGCATGGCATTGATTTTCAAAAACAAGTTTCAGTTCGTCAATAGGTCGTTGAAGAAGCCGCACGAAGATGACGCAAGTTATTTCTCGTGGGTTAAATGTAATAACCTCGTCCTTTCCTGGCTCCAACGCGCAATCAATCCTGAAATTGCTTAATTTGTCCTCTGGTTCGACACCGTCTATGAACTCTGGGCTGATTTGCGTGACCGATTTAGCCAAAGAGATCTTATTTGGGTCTCTGATTTACAACATGAGTTCTTTGCCCTTACTCAAGGTATCAACTCTGTCACAACCTTTTACACCAAATTAAAAGTCATTTGAGACGAGTTATGTGTGTTACGGCCTTTATCTTCTTGTTCGTGCGATGCTATTAAGTTTAGAAAACATGATTTTGTTCTAAGATTTCTTAGAGGTCTTAATGATTCTTTTGTTGTCCCTAAGTCTCAAATTCTTATGGTCAAACCGTTTCCAAAAATTCATGAAAATTTTTCAATCATTATTCAGTATGAGAGATCTGTTAATACCACTTCTTATGAATCCAATGTATTAGTTGTTGATAAGAATACAAATAGGTTTCAAAAGAAACCTTCTTTTCCTAATACTGCTAATAAAAAACTGTTATGTACCTTTTGTGGCATTCTTGGTCATTCTGTAAAGAAATGCTATAAGAAGCATGGTTATCCTCCAGGGTATAAGTTTAGGTCTTCGACAGTTAGTAAAATCAATCTTGTTCATGAAAGGCCTTCTGCCAATTTTTCTGTTGTTGATTCTTTAATTCAACCTGATGGGTCTAAGTCTAGGGGCAACCTTATGTCTTTCACTAAAGAACAATATGAGGGCTTGATATTTCTTTTTCATGAGAAAAGTTTTTCTGGTCCTAGTTCTACAAATCAGTCCAATGTGAATGCTTTATCATCTGATTTTATTTCTGCACCTGCTCCAAGTGGTGATTCAGGTATTATTCTATCATGTTCTTCATCTGTTTGTTCCTCCTGGATCATTGATTCAGGAGAAACATATCACATAAGTAGTAATTTGAATTTGTTTGTTTCATATACTGTGATTAAAGAAAAGTTTGTAAAATTATCAAATGGCATTTTAGTACAAGTTTTACATATAGGTATAGTTCATCTCAATAATGGTCTGATTTTAAAAGATGTTTTACATATTCCATTCTTTGGATTCAATTTAATTTCAAACAGTAAATTAACTTTGAATCAAAGTATTTCTATTTTCTTTTCTAAAAATTGTTGTTTGATACATGATATTCCTTCTTGGAAGATGATTGGTACAGCTAGGACTGTCAAAGGCTTGTATCAGCTAGTAGATTATGCTTCTACTAGCTCTGCTGGTGATATTTGTGTTGTATCATCCTCTTTTACCTCTTTGCATATGTGGCATGCTAGACTAGGACATCCATCTAGCCGTAGGATGTTTTTTTCAAAAATAAATAGTAATATTCCTGTTGGTGGTGTTTCTAAATGTGGTGTATTTTTAGCAAAACATAGGAGATTACCATTTCCTATTAGTTCATCTGTTTCTTTGTCCATCTTTGATATTTTACATGTTGATATTTGGGGATCTTTCCCAATCAAAAGTATATATGGTCATAGTTATTTTTTGACAATTGTTGATGATATGAGCAGATTTGTTTAAATTTTTTCTATGACTGTTAAATCTGAAGTTAGAAATCTGATAACTGATTTTTACAATTTTGTTGAAACTCAGTTTTCTAAGAAAATTAAGTGCATCAAGTTTGATAGTGCTCAGAAGTGTAAAACGACTGATTTTTTTAAAAGTTGGGGTATTGTTCATCAAACATCTTGTACATATACACCACAGTAAAATAGTATAGTAGAAAGAAAACATCAGTATTTACTTAGTGTTGCTAGGTCTTTGAGGTTACATGTTGATTTACCTTTAATTTTTTGGATAGATTATGTTTTACATGCAAGCTTCTTGATTAATGTAACTCCCACGCATGTCTTAGGAAATAAAACCCCTTATGAGATGCTTTATAATAAGCTGCCAAACATTGATAATCTTAAAATTTCTGGTTGCTTGTCCTATGCTTCTAGTTTACCTAAGCCTACAACTAGAATGGATTATAGGGCCATCAAATGTATTTTTTAGGCTTTCTTAAAAACATGAAAGGTTATAGGTTATCCATTTAAATACTAAGTCTGTTTTTGTCTCTAGAGATATTATTTTTAATGAATCTATTTTCCCATTTCATAGAGATTTAAAATCTTCCTCTAATTTTGTTATAGCAAACCGTGACACTTCTTTTTTTATTATTGGATGATTTAAGTCTTAGTATGAATATTGATCACATTGTTCATTCTTCTTAGAACAACAGTGATCATTCTCATTCTGATCATGAATATTATAATCCTGATCATTCTGCTTCTATTTTTATTTCGGATCAGAATGTTTCTTCTGATCAAAATAAAAATGACCATTTTGCTCAACATAATCAGCATGTTGATTCTTTACCCTCTAATCTTCCTATCTCTAATCCTTCTAAAACTATCAAGTTTCCTCAAAAGTTTCAGGATTTCGAGGTAAATCTGCCTAAAATTAGAACAACTTCTCATTCTCTTGCTAATGTTTTATCTTAGCGTAATATTTTTGTTCAGCATCAGTCATTTATTGGTAATGTTGATATCTTGTCTGAACCAAAAATTTATAAACAAGTTGTAGTTCATGAATTCTGAAGAAATGCCATGAAAGAAGAAATCTTAGCCTTAGAATCAAATGATACATGAGATTTAGTTGCTTTGCCACCTAATAAGAGTATTATAGGTTGTAAGTGAGTTTTTAGAACTAAATTAAAGTCTGATGGATCCCTTGATAGATATAAGGCAAGATTAGTTGCTAAAGGTTACACTCAACAATTTGGTGTAGATTTTCTAAGTACTTTTAGTCTTGTTACGAAAATGACAACCATAAGGACTTTGATAGCTATTGCTGCCTCTAAAAATTAGAAGCTGCAACAACTCGATGTTAATAACGCTTTTCTTCATGGATCTTTACATGAAGAAGCATATATGGACAAACCTCCTGAATTTTCTGCAAACAATAATTCTGGATTAGTTTGTAAACTAAAAAAGAGTTTGTATGGGTTAAAGCAAGCTAGTAGGCAATTGAATGAGAAATTAACTGTGGCTCTTATTGGACAGGGTTTTAAACAATCTGCTGCTGGTAATAGCTTGTTTACTAAAGGGTTAGACAAAGATTTTATTGCTTTTGATGTATATGTGGACGATATTATCCTAATTAGTCCAAGTGCTAAACATATTGCTTCAATCAAAACTTTTTTACATAATACTTTTCGAATAAAAAATTTAGGTGACTTAAAATATTTTTTGGTTATTGAAATTGCTAGGTCTAATTCTGGAATTAACATTTGCCAAAGGAAATATACCCTTGAGTTATTAACTGAAACCGAATTTTTAGGGTCTAAACCTGTGTCCACCCCTATTGTTGTCACAAGAGGATCTCAAAGAATAATAAAAATACTGGTATTCCTCTAGATGAAGTTATTGCTTATAGAAAATTAATTGGTAAGTTGTTATGTCTTACTAATAGAAGGCCTGATATAGCCTTCTCAGTCCAACAAATTTTTCAATTTCTATCTTGTCTCACTACTGTTCATTTAGCAACAACTCATAGGATTCTAATATATTTAAAAAGTACCCAGGACATGGTTTATTCTTCCCTGCTAATAACGACCTTAAGCTACAAGCTTTTTCTGACTCTGATTGGGTTTCATGCCCTGACTCTAAAAAGTCCATTACAAGTTTTTGTATTTTTTTAAGATCTTCATTAGTCTCCTGAAAGTCTAAAAAGCAGCAAACCATATCTCGTTCTTCAAGTGAGGCTGAGTATCGTGGCCTCTGTTACATGCGAATTACAATGGTTATTTTATTTGCTTAAGGATTTTTCACATTTCTTTTCAATCTGTCAACCTTTTCTGTGATAATCTTTCTGCTATTCAAGTTGTGGAAAATTCTGTACATCATGAACGAACAAAGAACATCGAGATTGATTGCCATCTAGTTCGTGAAACGGTTCATCAAGGCTTAATAAAGTTGCTGTCCGTGACTTCAAATAACCAGCTTGCAGATTTTTTAACAAAGGCTTTGTCAAGTTTTTCATTTCATTCTCTCATTTTCAAGTTGGGCATACACAATATATATGCTCCAACTTGATGGGGCTAACAGAATTTAGTTATTTTATTCTTTATTAACTTTAAGGTAGTTAAATTTCTTGATTAGTATTTAATAGGATTATTATTAGTTGTTAATGTACTTTGTAAAAACTCTACGTTTTGGCATTTTATTTGGAAAAATAATATAACATCCCGTCTTTCCAATTTCTTTAAGAAACCTCTCATCTTTCCCAAAATTTTCAAACATCACAAACCCTAATTTGAGAAGTTCAACACTAGATACCAAATACATTTTTACTATTTTTATTTTTAAAAATAAGTTTCTATTCATTTTAACCAAGCATGTTTTTTAATTTTAAAAAAATTGAAAATGAAAATAGAAAACAAAAACAAAAAATAATTTCTAAAACCAAACAGAATGAGTAAAATTACACATATGTACAAATTTATTTTTTAAAAAATTAAATTCAATTCTAACACTATAACATAAATCCCAAACTATAAACTTTACAAATAAGACTTCTAGATTCTAAATATTAAATTAAAGGGTTAACTACTGGAATAGTCACTTATGTTTTCCCCCAGTACAGAGTTGGTCACCAATTTTGAAAAACGACCAGTAAGGTCACTTACGTTTTCAGAGTGTAAACTTTTAGTCACTCAGCCGTTTGTTACTGTTAAACACTGACGGATTGCTGACCTGGCAACAAAAAAAATAAGGGTAAATTACTGCAATGGCCATTAAAGTTTATCTCATGTACATTTTTGCTTCCCAATTTAAAAAAAATAAACATTATAGTCAATAATGAAAATGTTTCTTTATAATTTCACCCTTGAATTTTTAAAAATTAATTTTTCAACCCTAAAACTTTACAATCAATTAGTATAATAATATTATAAAGGCTTAAATGAAAAATATGTGCCCAAAATATACCCTTTTTAAATTTAGGTGCTCAAATTGCTCCTATTTTTTTACTCTGGATCGTTTTTAATATTATTGTAACATGACATATCATTTTTTATTATTGTTAAATTAAAAATAATTTTAAAATAAAATAAAATCATTTTTATTATTATTTTTAAGTTTAAAATATATTTTTAAAAAAATATTACTTCTTAAAATAATTTAGGTGTTTAAGGTATTTTTTTTGTAAAAATAGGTACCCAAATTTACCATAGTTACAATTTTTGTAACACCCGGGTTTAGGGATTGGGTGAAAATAATATTTTAATATTATTTCGGGTTCGGTTTTATAATTAAAATAATCTTTTGGGCCTCGGATTTCAAAAACAAACATTTTGTGTTGGACTAAATTGAAATGAAATTCAATTTGGATAGATTTTAAAGAAAATGGAAAATAGCCATTCATTAATGGCAATCTTGTAAATAATGCAACTTTCAATTTAAATCCCCTTTTATCATCTTTTCACTATTCATTCTCTTCTCCAAAACAGAACCAACGTTAAAGAGAGCTCTCACCCTCCTTCCACTATTCCATCACATTGCTTCCTCATTTCAACTCGGTTTTGAAAGGCAATTTCATTTTCAACTTGTCCTCAACTTCCTCTCTTCAAAAGTACAAGTAGTTTTCATTTTCATCAAGGTTTTGAAATTTGAGTTTTGGTGGATTTGATTAAAAATGGTAGCTTTATGGTGTTTGACTTAAAATTTTGATTTAATGAGGTTAGATATGAAGTCTATGAGTCAAATGGTTCAACATATATGAATTTTACATGGTTTTAAGCTCATTCCCGGATTTGGGTTTAATGGGGGGTTTTTGAAGGGTTTTAGAGTGTTTTTTGGGTTGTTTTAGGTTGGAATTTGTGGGCTGATGTTAGTACTATGGTTGGGGTTGTTTTGGAATCATTTGGGGTACTAAAAGTGTTGGAAACATGAGTTTTGATTGAGGTTTAGGGGCTGCACGAGTTTGGTAAATTTGGGGTTTGTTCATGGCTTGAAATGTTGTGTTTGACGTTTGAATTGTGTTCCGAGTTAGCTACTTTGATGCTTGGGCTGATTTGAAGTTGTTTGAATTGTGTTGAGGTTGTTTAGAGGCAAGAACTTGTGTTGGTGAAGCATCGGGAGCGAATCCGGAAGCTTGAAGTTGGTTGCTTGCTTGGTAGTTGAGCTTGGAAGTGAAGGTGAGTGGTTAACATTTTCAAAGTGTTTGGTTCGAGCATGTGGACTAGGTCGGGCTTGGTAGTCCCACCTAGAGTTATGATTAGGGTGGTAGCCTAATCCTAATCTTAAACTAGAGACATTGGTTGAACTTTTACTTGATGTTTATGCCTCGTGATGTTTATGATATGATGATTTATGTATAATGTGCTATACATGTGTGATGAGGCATGGGTGTGATGCATTGTGATATGCATGTAGATTGTTCATGAATGTGATCATGGTGAGTACGTGCTAAGCACGGAATTGGTTGTATTTGATATTGTGGATTGAGTTAAATGTTGGCACTAGTATGCTTGAGTACAAATGATCGATCATTAGGATGTTAGTGTGCACACATGAGTCAAAATTCGCGCGTGGCCTTGGTGGCGTTGAGTCACCAAGGAAGAGTACGGGTTCGCCCGTAAATTTGTTATATGTGTTAGTCGATGATGAGTGGAATCCCATCGACAGGGCGTGAGGATGAGTGGAATCCCCTCCGCGAGACCGGTGATGAGTGTAATCCCACCGTGAGGTAAAGTGGTTGTTGGATGTGAGTTCCAACGTGTTTATCCGCGTATTCGAGTCATAGCTAGGTGCCAATATAAATTGATATGTGTATCAATGTGTTTCCTTTTTGGACGATTATATGTGCTTACATATGTTGTGGAAATGAGCTTGTTGAGCGTGACATATTATTGGTTGTTCATGCATCATTGACATTTGGCTCTTGAGGATCGAAGGTACGATCATGCATTTACCTTGGTTGTGAGAGTGCTCGGACCCTGCATTGTCGAGGTTTGTTTTTAAAGAGCTTACCCTCACTAAGCTTTATTGCTTACGCTCTCTTTGTTCGACAATGCAGATCCTTAGTTCGTGGGTTGCTAGCGCAAGGGGAGGGCCTCCAAGTGTGTTTGTTGGCCTTGAGCTTATCAAGTATGAATTTTAATGTTGGACATGTAATAGTTAAGCAATGGGATTTGTGCTATTGTTGGTTGTTTAGGAGCATGTTTAGACTCCTTAATTATGTTATTTTGTATGGCTTGTTGATGCCATGTTGCTTGTAAACCATGTCTATCTTGCCTACCTTAATTTTGGCTAAGTGTATGACCCTTTTAAAATGTGGACCTTGAATGCTATGTATGACTTGGTGTTTGGACGTCTATTTCGTATCTTGTGTATTTTGAGCTTGTTACTATAGGATGCATGCCTTTAGAATGTACTTGTATGATTTGTATGCTCCGTGTAGTCGTTTCGGACGTTTGGAATCAATTGGGGATGTCTAAAAATGATTTTGGGAAGTTGCAGGCAGCAGATGTTTCGAAACGGGTTGTCCTATTTCGAAACGAGTTTCGAAACACTTTTGCCACTGGAATTGCCTGTTTCGAAACTGGTATCGTAACGGCAAGGCAAATCGAGACCCTGTTCCGAAACGGGGTGGATGCGTTTCGAAACGGGTGTCTGACTTTTTAAATTGAAGCTGGTGTTTCGAAACGCGCTCTGACTGTTTCGAAACACAGGCTTGTTTTTGGGATGTTTGACATCACCAAAGGGGTTTTAAGGGTTGGGTTTAGTCCCGGTTTAGTGTCGGGCTTCCGCTTAGGTTTAAACAATGCATTTAGATAAGATAAAAATGGAAAAAATTTCCTCTAGGGTCGGTAACCGAAGTGGAGCCTTAACGGGTTCCATCTCGGTTATCCCCGTGTAGCCCACTCAGATCGGTCTAGCGTCCGGACCGGGACGAGGGGGTTACAATTTTAGGTGTCCGGCTATTAAATGAGTGTTAGAAAAATTGGTAACCAATCGGTACTTGACACGTGACATTAATTTTAAATGGAAAATACTTAAACTTTCAAATTATTATAAAATCTCAAAATTTGACAAGCTTCACAAAATAGTCTCTAAATCCCTAAAAATTCCCAAACTTTCGCCGTCGATTTCCGCCGCTTTCGCCGCCAGTTGTCGTCGCTGACCGCACCCACTTGGTCGCCGGACCAATGCGATCATTTTTCCCAACACAGCACCGTCAGAAACGCCCAATGACGTGCAACCAAATGTCAAACACGAAATCAACGTTTGGCTGCACACCGTTGGGCGTTTCCGGCGACGCCGTGTTAGGGAAAATTGTCGCCTTGGCCCGGCGACCAAGTGGGTGCGGTCGGTGACGACAACTAGCGGCGGAAGCGGAGGCAGTAGACGACGAAAGTTTGGGAATTTTTAGGGATTTAAGGATTGTTTTGTGAAGCTTGTAAAATTTTGAGATTTTATAATAATTTGAAAATTCTGTGTATTTTCCATCAAAAAAAATTTAAAAATAAAATTAATGCCACGTGTCAAGCACCGATTGGTTGATAATTTTTTAAAACCCATTTAACAACCGAGCACCTAAAATTGTACCTATAGAAACTTTGGGCACTAATTTTTACAATAAAAATACTTTAGACACCTAAATTATTTTAAAAACTAATATTTTTCAAAATATTTTAAATTTAATAATAATAAAAATAATTTTATTTTAAAATTATTTTTAATTTAAAAATAATAGAAAATGACATGACATGTTATAATAATAATAATAATAATAATAATAATAATAATAATAATAATAATAATAATAATAATAATAATAATAATAATAATAATAATAATAATAATAATAATAATAATAATAATAAATCAGAGTGAAAATATGACCAATTTGAAAGTTTAGTTATTAAATAGGAGCAATTTGGGCACCTAAGTTTAAAAAGGGTATACTTTGGGCACCTATTTTTCATGTAAGCATTTATAATATTATTGTACTAATTGATTGTAAAGTTTTAGGGTTGAAAAATGAATTTTTAAAAATTTAAGGGTGAAATTATAAAGAAACATTTTTATTAGTGACTATAACGTTTATTTTTCTAAATTGGGGAGAAAAAATGTACATGAGATAAATTTTAATGGCCATTGCAGTAATTTACCCTTATTTTTCGTTGCCAGGTTAGCAATCCGTCAGTGTTTAACGACATCAAACGGCTGAGTGACCAAAAGTTTACGCCCTGAAAACGTAAGTGACCGTACTGGTCGTTTTTCAAAATCGGTGACCAACTCTGTACTGGGGAAAACATAAATAACTATTCCAGTAGTTAACCCTAAATTAAACTCTTAATCCTTAAAATAAAAAGGATTGTGTAGTTAAATAATTTTTCTTATACAATTGTAATCATTTGGATTGTAATAGAAAAAACCTATGGTTCAACTAATGTCTTAGTCATTCTAAAATGGGAATTAAATTAGTAAGATGCAACATTTAACTTGTAGTTGCAACTTGCAATCTTCAATATTATTAGGAAATTTTTTTGATACACATGTTGTATTAATTAAAGTGTTTTAGTTTTAAAAATTAAAGTTTAATTTAAAGTTTAAAGTTAAGGGTATAAGTTTTATTGTCTAGAATTTAAGCTATAGTGTTTAGGTTTTTAGGATTTAACAATAAAAATTTAGAATTTAAGTTTTATAGAGTAAATATGCGTGAATTTGTACCAAAATTTTAGCCTAAAACTTTAAAAATACTAATTATAAGCATAAAACGAATGAGATGCCATTGCCGATTTGGCATAACAGATTGGGGATTCAACAATAGATTTTTGCTAATTTACCAGAAATTAGGGGAGTAAAAGTCAGTTAAACCTATTCAACCGACAATTTCGAATTACTTGATTTTTGTTATTTTGATTTTTGAGGTTAAATAAGATGAGTTAAATTTAACGCATACCGTGTAAAATTTATTTTACATAAAATTGCTTATTTACACTATAAAATTTAAATTTTAAATTTTTAATTATCCTAAAAAACTAAACTTTATACATTAAATTATAAACACTAACTTTAAATTTTAATTCTTAAATCTCTAACTTTTAAACCCTAAACTAAATTTCTATCCGTTAAAATTAAAAGACTTATATAAACTAAAGTGTATACCGCATATGTATCAAAGTTTTTTTTTCAAATAAAATATTTTTTGTTTAAAAAATATAAATCAATTAACTGACCAAACCAACTGATTTAACCATTTGATAACCCTAACAATAACTGCTCACCATTGTCGTAGACTTGTAGTCTTCAATAATAGCAAGTAGAGGCGGCTAACGAGTTATTCTCATCAGTTTCGAGTTATTTTGATTTGAGTCATTTTGGATGTAATTATTTTCATTTTAGTTTCGGTTCGGGTCGAATTCAGTTTTAATTGAGGTATGTGATGATTCGGTTTGAGTATCGGGTTGGTTCGATCATATCAGGTCGTTTGATTTCGGGCCAGGTCAATAAGAGATCGGTTGGTTTTGGTCAAATTTTCAGGTTGGGTCGTTTTTTACACCCTTATATGGCTTTATAAAGTCAGTATATTTGACTTTTTGGTGAGTTGTGTGACAGTTCACATCTCATCTTTCTTTATTTCTTTTAAAATCTTTTCTTTATTTCAAGTTGTCTTCGGTTCGGTTTGGATGAAATCGATTCGAGTTCATTCGATTTAACTAAAATTCGAGTCGGTATCGGTTCAATTTGATTTATTTCGAATTTAGAATTGTCATATTTGGTTTGATTTTGGGTCTAGAACCATGTTTGCCGGGTCTAATACCAAGGGATAAAGACACTTGGTACTAACTATAAGCATAACACCATTACGAATGAGGTTGCATTAAATAGACATTCATATTATTATTGCTGCATTTCTAAGTTCATGGAATGAAAAACAAGAACAAGCAAACTCTTAAAACCCGAAATCGAAGACGGTTCAAATCCTTCTAAATTTCGGGCGATCGGGTTTGGACAGGTAACCCGACCCATAGACAGATCACAGATTCAGTTCACTGCATATAGCAGCCTGAATTTTATTTTACCATACATATTACTGAAATCAAACTTGTAGCATTGGTTTCGACAGACTCGAACCATGGTTCTGGTATCATTAATTAAACTGCACAAGGGAAGGCTTTGAATGGATTGCCGAGTGCAGCTACATTTCCAGGCCGAGAAAATACAACCTACAAATGTAAGATTAGCTCCATTATAAGATATTCATATAGGTGTAGGTCGAAAATACACTTACTTTGAATATGTGTCGGATGCGAGTATTTTAGAGAGAATATGAAAACTGTGGATAGTACAGATGTGCAGTTACTTGAAACTCACCTGGTAATTCCCAAGAGTCCTAGTCTTGAAACCAGCAGCTCCATAATCAAAATAATATACCCATGTTCGAATGAACTTCTCGTCGAATCCCAAGGCAAGGATTTTGCTAAGAATAACAGTAAAATGTAAAATTTCATCAAAGTTTCTGAAATATAATGTTTACACTAGTTTATGTCTTATTCATGTGTGCGAGTGTCGGATATGAATATGTGTGCGATATATATATAATGGCATACCTCTGGTTCTCCAAGAAATTCTTTCTCCAATATCTAAGTGCTTGGTAGTAATGACCCCCTATGTTTTCCACATGCTCCACACTACAATTATAAAACTCCTTTAGTTTTCTCCATAACCAAATATGTATTAATAAAAGTTTACCAAGGGGAAAATGCATTATACCAGAGTCTAGATGCTGCATTCATGGCCGTTGTTATCCTAGTCATAGAAGGTGAGCATATACCGGGAAGGATGTATTCCTTCATAAAATCGGAACTTCGCCTGTGTTCATCGTAACGTTCTTCCGGCATCGATGTGAACTGCAGTAACATGAACCACCCCAGGTATTAGAAAAAATCAAATGTAATAGTAACTATCATGAGTTGACCATGGCTAAATACTGAAATATTCTTCAAACTGCAGTTACCTGTAAAACAAAAAGTCCATCTTCTGCCAACACTGATTCGCAGCAGCCGAAGAAGTCCTCCATGTATTCATGGCCAACAGCTTCTATCATCTCACTGGCAATGACAGTAAAGAATTATGATCTTTGTTATGGTATGTGATGGGGTAAAATTTGGTGCTTAAAGAACTTACCAAGATATTATTCTGTCATACTTGTAGGGGCCAGGCAGTTGTCGATAGTCGCAGAGTTGAAACCTTATATTTTCCTGGCAGTAAAGTTAAAAAAAAAAACTCTGAATTCGAATCCATGGAAGTTAAGTTTCAAGGTTAGTTCTTGAAAATACAGAGATACCTGAAGTCCAGCTTCTTTCACTCTCATTTCTGCATATTTGAGTTGCTCCTTGGATAAAGTAATGCCGGTATATTTGCATCCGGTTCGTTTGACAACTTCGATAGCTAAGCTTCCCCAACCACATCCAATCTCAAGAATTTCATGCTTGCTATCAATTCTAGCCTGGAAAATTTGATAAAGGATTATGGTATGGATAGAAAGTATGAATACTGTAAGGACTTACTTTTTCAATCAGAAGAGAGATTTTTCTCAGCTGTGCATCTTTCAAATCCTCATCTTCTGTCTGTAAATAAAAAAGTTACAAACAATCTTGTTTTATTACACAAATGGCAGGTAATTTACAGTGAATCTTACCTTAAACACTGGACAAGAGTATTGCATTGTTTCATCCATGAAGAGTGCAAAAAGGTCATTACTCTAAGAACACAATTCACAAATGATTATAAGCATTTGGTATTTCATAAAATCTTAATAAGCTGTAAATTACGATACACACAAAATGGATTTTACAGGCCATAGCCTCGTACTAGATCATAATGGCGAGAAATGTTCCTACGAGCTTGTTTAAGAGTATTTTTCCTTAAGACATGCTTGAAGAAATACTTTGCGGATGCTAAGCCGGCAACGGTGTCCACCAACCCCTGAACATAAGGAGTTAGATATACTATCTAAACTGGGACTTAGGTGAAGAATATGCAGAATGCAGATACTGTATTTTTGTGGTTTACAATTGAGAGTACCTTTTCTTACTCAGTTTTGAGTTGGAAGAAATCAAATCTCTGTTTGCAATAAAAATCTGCAGTTGACAAGGCAAATCTTATGAAACTAAATACCAAGTTATATAAATCTTTGCTATGATTGTGTCAATGTTATTACCATTAAAAGGTTCAGCAGACCATCTTTTTTATAAACAAAAGAAAAATCTCCATTGATATATGCATCTGCAAGGCCTAAATCTGCCTCTCTCATAACCTGGCAATGCAAGTTTAGTGCTCATCAGTGCTGAAATATCATGCATATGAAATTGCGTCCGTAAATTCTTTTCATGTTATTTTCATTGAATGATTGATTTCGAGTGCATTTACCTTCCAATAAAAATGCGGACTGTGAACTTTGATAACAGTTTTTAGAGAACACTTTTTGCTCGTTCCTTCAAAGGTAAACATGGTGCCACCTTCCTCCAATAAACTGTTCATGGAAAAAGTGAAAGACATTAATTCATCATTGCCTCCCAAATAGCCTATGTTACTTGGTCTAGGGTGAGTGTCGGATACGGTGGATTAATTTTTTTTGCTATGTTTTTCAGTGTATGTGGAAGGTCCTAAGAGGAACTCACATCACAGAGCCAGTTGATATAAAATGACTGAGGAATCGAGTAACGAAAAGACGTGCTCCAGTTTCCATCAGAGAGGGTACCATATGCCTTCGGTTGCTTGGAATATCACAACTTTTTCCCAGAAAACCATTTGCAGCAATCATCCTAGCCTGGAAAGAAGTGAACCTTGCATGTGAACTACATTACAATTGCAATTCGTCTTGAAAAGAAGCAAACTTGAGAGCTAACATAAAAATAAATTATGATTAAAAGGTAATCAACTACCTTAAATCCATCTTCATGGAATCCATAGCCTGAAAAGAAAGTTACTTAAGTTACTATGATGAACCTTAAGAGAAATATATTTATCTATATTCATATTAACTTTAGGTCAGATGAATATTCTGCATAAATAACTTGCGAAAAGGATTTTGAAAAATAAAATGTGGTTAACAAAACAAAGACAGTCCGCAGAGGGTCCTTTATAACAGAATCTGCTCACCCTGGTATTCACCACAGAACCAAATTCCTCTCTTCCCTTGAATCCGTTCAAGCTCAAGCGAAGCTTTTGTTGCAGCAACTGATGGTACTAGATGGCCAGTTCTCCACTTAAGCAAGGTGTGTCGTGGCGTATAATCTGGATTAAGAGTTACCAAAAAGGGTAGGCCTGTTTCTCCTAGATTCTGCAGATTCATAAAATTGTAGACTGATAAGTTTATTGATGTACGAGTACCTGGAGTTTGAATTTTGAGTACCTAAAGTTCAGTGCCAAAAGTACTAATCAGCATAACATATTTCCTTTTTCAAAAGAATAGTTGCAGGCCTCAGGGCTTGGACTCTAGAGTGTAATATTTAAGCAAAGAGAACATAGTAGGTACCTGAAGCACATTGAGCCAGTATGTCAAACATGCTTTCTTGTCAGTACTTCCAAGAAAATTCCAAGCACTCTATGCTGCTGGATTTTTCGGCATTAAATTTTTGTCGCGATGAAGATAAACATCACTGCAAATAGAGAGATACAAATGATTGTGCAAATTTGAGTTGCATCTATTTCCAATAGCTCACTTCTCAGTACCATGTGAGATGCATGATCAAAATACTTATTTTATGGTTATTTCTTTTATGGTGAACTTCTTCATTGACATGTTCACATCTAAATTCCTGGAATTCAAAAGGACATTTAAAGTCCATTTAGGGGAAACAAGGGTGGAAACTTTCCAAGGAAGTAAAGTTATCTTCATGGTATTTGAGAATAGATTCTTGTAAATGGAAATATCTCAGACAAAAATTGGATAAAATATCAGTTTTAGTACCTATAGACATATTGGAAAGCACCAAGCACTGTTGATTCATCATATGTTGCTTGATTCCCTAGCAATCTCAATGCATCAGGTGCATGAACAGCCATTATGCAACCTTTATATGATTCACGAGACTCGTCTTCGCATACTACAGTGCAACCTGTAAAAATCCTTAGAATTACCGGTGGAACCAAAAAAGTTTCTGACATGAGAAAAAATCTCGATATAAATGCCATACTGCCATAGTTGTTTCTGTTTTAAGAAATAGTTTTGTTAAGCATTTCATGAAATCCTAGCTAGTTCTTAATATTTTCTCACTCTTTTACTTTTCCTAAAAAAATCCAAATTCCATTTGTATTTTATGCTCATTTCATTTTGGTTAATAATCCAATGGAATACAAGATCATGCTGCTATGATGATTTCAGCAGTATATTATTTATAAAATGTTGAAGCTTTCGGATCCGGCTTTGTTGTACAAAAATTTTGATCATGTACGAGAAAATGATCGAGTGAAACATTGAACTTAGATACTAACCTTCAGCATCACTCCAAACAGAATGCACCTCACAACCAGTTCTTATTTGACAGCCTCTGCTCTCCAGCTCGTCTCGAACCTGATGACATTTTGTCAATAACCAAACAGAAAAATAACAAGTTTTAGAGGTTACATTTAAATGAATGTAACAATGAATTTGGATATAGAAATGGTGCAATTGAAGAAGAGGAAATGAGAAGCAAACTAGTACCTTATCGACGTAGCCATGTGAACGCCATTGAACAGTCATCCACTGTGGCCGTCCAAAGAGCTATAAAGATAAGCAAAGTAATATTATCAAATCCAAACTAACACAGAAAGCTCTATTGTCACCAAACTATTCATTTTTCGAATATATTCGAACAGAAGTTAGGGGTGTACCATACATATTCATGTCTAAAATTAAACCGAGTTGGACTTACATAGACCATGGCAGATTCTAACCAAATACTTTATATAATACTTCATTTGAAAGAGATTGTACCTGATGTAGATGATGGTTGCAGAAAATTGAAAGAATAGAGAAAGCTGAAAAATCCATAACTTTCTCGGTAGAGCAGGACCATATTGAACCACATACAGGCACCTAAAAAACCACAAGTTTGTTAATGCAATTTGCTACGGAGGAGACATTTCGTCGAACAAGTAGACTTATACATGAACAAAAGCATATTAGAAAATGTAGGCAGTCTCTGATCTCACCAGATAAGCCTTCTGAAATAATTCGGAGTAACCCTTTGATGTTATAAACTGTCCCAATGTTTCATTGCGATCAATATCTGGGTTGTTTTCAAACAGTTCAAGATAACTTCACAATCAGAAATGAAAGGTGATCAATAAATATAACAAGCATAGATTCCCACAATGACAAAACATGAATGCAAGGTGTCTTAATCCTATATTATTCGGACCCTTCTAACATGAGTTTCGAGGGTGATATCCGCACCTGACACTCACCTAATAACATCATTCTTGAACTTGACAATTTCCCTAAGCATTTGCCAAAAGTAAGGATTGAAGAGGTTGAATTTCTGAACAAACAAGCTCGAGAAACCATTTCGGCTGCCCCATTCACAGCCTTTGCCTTCATAAAGGCTCACCGAGAACGACATATCAGATGGCTCCATATCAATTCCAAGACTTTCAAAGAACTCCATCATATTTGGACATGGAGCCTGCCATAAAGTAATGTCATCACATTAAAAAGCAGACATTGCAGAGACATCCCCACCAACAATTTGTATATGAAAAGAGACAAACTTACTCGATTAAAGACAATGAAACCAAGGTCTAAATCAACAGCATCAAAATGAACAGTGTTGGCATGGCCACATTTGCACCGGCTTTGGCAAGAACATAGGCTGAGACCAGCCCACTTATCCCTCCTCCAACCACTGCTGTTTTCATGATTCTGTAAAAGAAAAAAAGAAGTGAACTTATGAACTCCTTTGAAGGTGAAATATTTCTGTCAATTTCAGACCTTTTGGTCATAACAACATGAATATAATGTTTAAGAGTGACTTCAAACTGGAAGATAATGTAAAACTTACCTGAAACTGGGTTCAAATTATTTCCAAGATGTCCAAACAAGGGGTACTCACTTAACATTTCAAAAGTGGATAAACTGAACCAACTGATGCTGATGCATGCTAATTTATAGAATACAAAGAGAAGGAAATGCAAAAATATAAAGGTGGCAGTAGATCATAAGCCAATTCTATGCCTAATTAATTATAGCTATAATTAAAAGCAGTCCCCAAACTATGGTGATGCATGTTTAGGAGGAAAACCCTATTGATTTCAACGTTTCAAATAAGCTTTATAAGTCTTCAACATCAACCAACTTGTGATATTTTTAGATGTTATATAAGGGTACGCTTGGTTCACAGAATTTAAGATTATTTCTGAGAATCATATTCTAGTGACCTAACATAACTTGATATATTAGTGGAAATGTTGGCTATTTTACACAAAAACTCATTTTAATTAAATATCTAGAAAAATAGCTCCCACAGACTATTATTTAGAAAAATGACTCCCAAATCTGCCACGTAAAAAGAACTTGCGTTTCGGGGATCGCGAGAGACGAACTCGCACTACGCAGAAAGCGAGTTCCGCATACGTGGCAACACTTTTCAGAATAACGAACTTTACGAAAACTTGCGTTCTTGCGAAACGCGAGTTCCCCGAGAATTTGAAGGGGCGGCTGAATTTATTGCGGGGAGCTCGCTTTCTGCAGGAAGCGAGTTCTTTGCGAATCTGGGTGGAAGAACAAGCTTCGATAGGCATGTTCGAGTAATATTTCGGGCTTATTAATCAAATATTTTTAGTAAACATTCAGTTTGGGTTCGTAGTACTAGAAATTCTCTTTCATATTGCACCAATATAGGCAATTTTTAGCAAATGTAATAGTAACTATCATGAGTTGATCATGGATAAATACTGAAATATTCTTCAAATTGCAGTTACCTGTAAAACAAAAAGTCCATCATCTGCCAACACAGATTTGCAGCAGTCGAAGAAGTCCTCCATGTATTCATAGCCAACAGCTTCTATCGTCTCACTGGCGACGACATTAAAGAATTATGATCTTTGTTATGGTATGTGATGGGGTAAAATTTGGTGCTTAAAAATGACATACAAAACCAAGCCCAAGACTGAAGAAGCAAAAGACATTCTTCGATTGCTTGTCCGTCAGGATCGACGGTTCTGCAAAGCTCCTTAAACAGAAAGCTCAAGACCGTTGTTCCCTAATATTTTGCTCTTGATTTCGCAAAATTAATTAGATGATACAGCCACATGACATGCACTTTGTTGCGGGATTTATCAGGCATCAAAATCCCTCCAATAATGCGTAGTATGTGGGCACGAGCAAATCGCTGTGAAAATATATAAAATATTTTAGTAAAAAAAGGCACAAAATATATAAAAAATATTTAAATTATTAAAAAACACAAAATATATAATAAAAATATGGGTAAACTATCTGAATGACCACCAGTCTATTGGGAAAGTTTTAAAATGACCACCATAAAAAAATGCGTCATTTGACTACCCAAACTATTAAAATGGGATCAATTTAGTCCTAATTTTAAACTAATAAAATAAATTAATCAGGTGGTGACACCACCTGTTTAGAGGAGAAAAACAAAGTTCAGCATAAATGCCATCTAGGGGAATCGAACCTGGGTGGTGTAGGTGCAAAAGCAACGGCTAAGCCACTGCACCAAGCACAATTTTATACTTTAGAACACCAAATTTAATATATATCTTTTTCCAATCAGTGTTCTCTTGGGTTCTCATTGTCTTCATCTTCATCATCTCAGTATTCAACATAAATCCCTCCATTCATCTGATATAAATTATTCATTACCAAAAAATGCACACATCTTGTAAAACAAAAGCATTAAATCAAGTGTATGTTTCTGCAACTCTAATGCAAGATTGCCTTCTTTCTCCCCAAACAAAATTCCGATTTCCAGTTTAACATATTTAGATAGAAGCAAATCTCATTTACCGGATTGAATTGCACTTTGAGCAATTCATTGCTCTAGTAGGTCAGAGGTTTATAAAGGTGGCAAAATCTCCAATATCTACGCCTCTGGCTTTTCCTTTCAACATTACTTCATCAGGGATCTCATTGCTAAGTGATGATGGAATGGAACTAATGGGACCTGAGATAAATGCAATTCACTGTCAAGGTTTGTTCCAACGAGCTTTAATGAATCTGTTGATTATTCTGAGTATATTGTTAAGAATACCAATGCCATGGTTTTAGTGTTGGAGATTTTGCAGTGCAACATCTTTAGTTTCGACTTTCGAGGATAATATCACTTGTTAAGATTCGAGGATAATAGCAGTCTGAGAACACCACCTCTTTAGTTCCTCAACCTTCGGTTGTAATGGCATAATTGCAGGGCACAATGAAATAATCAATTTTGGAATGAAAGGTTTACAATGATACTTGGTAGGTGGAAGCTTCATGAATCAATTTGCAGTCTGGCTTCAAGATGAAGATGAAGACAATGAGAACCCAGGAGAACACTGATTGGAAAACAATATATATTGAATTTGGTGTTCTAAAGCACAAATTTGTGCTTGGTATAGTGGCTTAGCCACTACTTTTGCACCTACACCACCTAGGTTTGATTCCCCTGGATGGCATTTGTACTAAACTTAGTTTTTCTCCTCTAAATAGGTGGTGACACGTGTCACCACCTGATTGGAGGAGGAAAATAATTTATTAATCAAATATAAATAATTAAATTCCTCCAATAAGGTGTTGACACGTGTCACCACCTAATTAATTTATTTTATTAGTTTAAAATTAGGACTAAATTCAAAAAATGTGTAAATAGTAAGGACCAAATGTGTGATTATACCTTTAATTTTTTAACTGCCACGTCACCTTCCGTTAAACAATTAACGGCCGGTGGTCAAATTGATCTCATTTTAATAGTTTGGGTAGTCAAATGACGCGTTTTTTTATGGTGGTCATTTTAAAACTTTACCAATAGATTGGTGGTCATTCAGATAGTTTACCCTAAAAATATTTACTCGTTTTGTTTCGTCATCCGCATCGGGGGAGGAATGAAAACTCTTGGTCCAAAAAAGTTATGAAGATTTTGTCACCGTCGAACATGTTCGACACCGCTCCCAGCAGGTCTCCACACAGGGTTGGCCAGTGACCATCATCTATATCGGTAATAAGATCACCGTCTGTAGGCAAGCCAAGATGGTATGCGACATCTTCTAGTGTAATTGTCGCCTCGCCACACGAAAAATGAAAAGTGTGTGTCTCTGGCCTCCATTGTTCAATTAAGGCGTTAATCAGAGGATGATTCAACTTCGTACCGCCCACGATTTTCGCGACGTGACCAAAATCAGCTTCCTCAATGAACGACATAATCTCTGAATATGACGCGACGCTGATACGATTGACGTATAACGTCAATGCGCGTTCGTAGTGCTTGAAAAAAATAAAACAGTAAATAAAAAATAAATAAATATAAATAAATAAAGTAAGGTAAAAAGAAAAAAATTAAAAATATAAAAAAATATTACCTCATTAGTGGTCCTCCAATAGTCGAACACGTGTTACTGGTCTAGTCGCAATAAACCCGCCATTTGTATGGAGTATGAAAAATATTAGAGTAGACGATGAATAAGAACTCACTTTGTGATTTGTGTGTGGGGTAGGGATCGACTATTTATAGAAGAAATCGTGCCCCTGTGAAGCGATATTAGATAGACCTCGCGTTTTACGAAACGTGATATCCTAAAGAACTCGCTTTACACAGAACGCGAGTTCCATTGAAGAGACGCGTCATAGCAACAGGTGTGTACACTGAACGGGTAGAGAGGACCTCGCATTCTGTAGAGCGCGAGTTTTCGAATAACTCGCTCTTCGTAGGACGCGAGGTCACGGAATTTTTAAATTTTGTATATATATATATATATATATATAATAAAATCATTATATACATTTGATTAGTATCGTTATCATTAATATTTTTTACTTATCTTATTTATTAGTATAGTATAACAAATTTGAATAATATAATACATTTGATATTGTTAGTATAGTATATTTATTAATACATTTGAATAATATAATTATAAATGATATATTTCCATTTAAAACCATATTTAAATATTTATTTTTTATAATTGAAAGGATTATGGTATTTCTTTACAATTAAAATGATAAAATCGCATTTGCAACCAACCAACATTTATTGAAGAAGCTGAAACTTGTTCTAACGGTGATGATCACCATTAAGGTGATGTTAATGACCGGCCCGCGTGAATCTTGCCTTGCACTCGATGCCTGTCTTGAATTTTGGAGGTCTATTGGATATATTGTTACTTGCCTGCCATTCAAAAAAACCTTGAATTCCCCAATATTGTGATTTGTTGTTGTCGATCCTCGTGAACAAAAATACTGAATAATTAACATATGCTCAATATATATATATATATATATATATATATATATATATATATATATATATATGCAACTACAAATAACAACAAATCACAATATTAGGGAAATTCGTTTGGGAATAAATTTTCTCGATACATGATTTGTTGCAAGGAGTAGTTACAATCCAAAACTTCACGCACAGATTGAGGAGGCAATTTTTTTCCCGACTGAGTGTTGCTTCCCTTCCTCGATCAGCTGGGTATTTATAGAACCAGAAGACGATGATGACGTGGCGAACTCACATTCTATGAAACGTGAGGTCTTTAGAAACTCGATGTTCATAAAACGCGAGGTCACTGACACATCAGGAATCTGATTCCGGCCAAAGTCGCTATTTGCAGAACGTGATTTGCCTTGAGATTTGACGACTTTGGGTTATATATACTCGAACGTTGCTGAATATTTGCACTTGTATTGATTTGCAAAGTTTGACTATTCAAATGATTAGAAAATCTATTGGGTAGAAGATGTGTTGCAATGTATCATCTGTGTTTGTGTAACATGATCGACAAATCACAATATCGGGTAACTTTTGATGTTTCTGTCCAAGGTAAAATTACATGGCGAGCTAGTGTAAGGGTACATTTGTTGAATCAAGAAGATGATGTAGTGGCTCATGGTGGATCGATGGCACGTGCGAAATCATGCAGGGTGCAACTTGAGGTGTCCTCTCTAGGGTTTTCTCTGGTTGCGCGTGCCGATTAATTACATTTGATAATGCGGGTCAAAGCTTCTACCATTTCTGGTGTTTTCGAAGCTATGTTAAGACCCCCACATGTAACGGTGTTGGTGACATTTGTATCGTGGAAGAACACCGGTGTTTGTGACATTTGTATCGTGTTGGTGACAATTGTTTGTAACATACAAAAATAAAAATTTAATTTACATATTACACATTCATATATAATATTTTACGTGTTTCAATGCTTGTCTTCTATAAAAACAATAATTTGAAAGAACACCGGTTCATTTGCATTGGTTCATTTACACCCTATAAATAGACCCCCTGCCTCAACTTTGAACTCACTCTTACATTTACTTTCATTGTAATGGCTGCAAACGTAGATGATTTACCGTCTTTTGGGAGTCGCTCATGTGATGTTATTATCGATATTGACGGTGAACTAGAAGTTGGGATGATATTCAGTGCGAAGAAAATGGTAGAGGATGCAATTAAAAACTACATGTGAAACAAATATTTTAATTTTGATATAACTAAAAACCTAAGGACTAAATCGAAAAAGTCAAAACGAATTTTAAGTCCTCAAAATATCCCCATATAATTTTAGTATTATGCCCAAGTTAAAAACATACTATTTCAAATATTTTTCTAAGTGTTTCAAGCCAAAACAGTGTTTTTCACGTACCCGTTCCGAAACGGCCTCAAGGCGTTTCGAAACAATTTCACCACTGTCGACCACCGTTCCGAAACGTGTATCGAAACACTTAAGATCGTTTCGAAACGGCACAACTCGTTTCGAAACTGTTCTTCATGTAGGGTTTAAAAAGGGTCTATTTATTTCAAATATTTCAGAATTTTAAATATAAAAGGGGTGTTTCGAAACGGATCAAGCCCGTTCCGAAACGACCCTTTGACAGTAGCCATTCCGTTTCGAAACGGATCAATCCCGTTCCGAAACAAGGGCTAGGTTTTATTTTGAAAATGTGACTGTTGTATGTTTTAACTGATTTTCTGAAAACCGTTAAGGCGTTTCGAAACGGGCTAGGACCGTTCCGAAACGACCCTTTTACAGTGGCAAAACCGTTCCGAAACGGCCCTAAGGCGTTTCGAAACGGGCTCTTAAATGCACCCCAACGACTCTTTCTATTTTAGTCCGTTCCGAAACAGGTTTCCCGTGTTCCGAAACGGGTTGGTGCAGACTGCATTTATGGTGGCAAGAGAGGGTTCCAACGGCTCCATTTATGTTCCCAACCACCCAAACGGCTAGAAATCAATGAGAAGGTATAAAAGAGACATCCAAAAGCATCAGCAACAACTATTGATCCTAAAGCAAACATCCAAACATCAAATTCAAGCATTTGAGCAAAAAAATCCCAACTTGTGTAAAATCCCAATTTGTGTTCTTAATTCTTATTTTGTAAAATTGGGTTGAGTGCTTGTATTGGGGCTATCATTTTTATTGAGAGATATCTAATTAGCCTACAAATTTCTTTGTTCTCTTGTGTGAGGGTTGGGTTGATTTTTGGGTAGAAAAATCAACTGAAATTGTAAAGGGTTGCCTCCTTGTCCTAGAAAAGGGGAAGATCAATTTAGTGAAATTGTTGCAAATCCTTAGTGAGACTAAGGTAGTGGATGTAGAGTTCATTTGGAACTTGAACCACTCTAAATCCCTTGTTCTTCAATTTTTATTTGCCAATTTCCACTACAATCCTTTAAAATTCCAATTCACCCCCCCTCTTGGTAATTATCGATCTTTCGATCCACTCAACAATTGGTATCAGAGCTTAACTCTTTGAGGATTAACAACCACAAGAGGAGATCCTTGGAAGAGTGTGATCATCAAATTATCAAGAGATGGCTTCAACCTCCGGTTCCGGCATGTACGAGTCACAATCAACCACCAAGCCTCCTTTCTTCAATGGTGACAACTATTCCTTTTGGAAGAACAAAATGAGGCTATTCATCAAGTCAAGTGACTATCTTGTATGGGATGTCATTGAGGATGGGCCATACATTCCATTGAAGCAAGATGGTGAAGGCAAGATGGTGTTGAAGAAGAAAGCCGAAATGAGTGAAGAGGAGAGGAAGAAGATTCAAGTCAACGATAAATCTCTCCACATGTTATTTTGTGCTTTCGGTCCGGACATCTACTCGAAGGTTTCATCAATTGAAAGTGCCAAGGAAGTGTGGGACACTCTTGAAACCACTTATGAAGGCACCAATGATGTCAAAGAAACTAAGATTGGCATTCTCAATCTTAGTTATGAGAATTTCAAGATGGACCCCGATGAGACGGTGTCAAAAATGTTTGACCGATTCTCCACAATTGTCAACGGTCTAAAGGGCTATGGAGAGATCATACCGGAAGACAAGCTTGTCCGGAAGCTACTCTATTCACTTCCCGAATCTTGGGATGGGAAGAGAACCGCTATCATCGAAGCAAAGAACTTGAAGACATTAAAGCTTGATGAGCTTGTGGGTTCTCTCCTTACTCATGAGATCATGAAGCAAGGAAGGGAAGATGAGAAGAAGAAAGAAGAGAAAAAGGTAGAGAAGCTTGAGGTTGAGAAGAAGAAGAAGATAGGAATAGCTCTCAAGGCTAAAGCTTCACAACAAGATGAGAGTTCATCTAGTGATGAGGATGAACTTGAAGAATTGGCTATGATAGCCAAACGATTCTCACGCTTCATGAGGTCCAACCGGGGAAGAAAAATCTAAAGAAAGATGGACTTCAAAGGGAAGAACAAAGAAGAAGGAAAGGATCCCATCATTTGCTATGAGTGCAAACAACCCGGCCATATCCGTTCGGAGTGCCCTCAACTCAAGAAGAAGGGCTTTGAGAAGAAGAAGAGACTCAAAGCCAAGCTTGCTACTTGGAGTGATGAGGAGTCATCGGAGGATGACGAACACGAAGTGGCTAATCTTTGTCTCATGGCACTTGAGGAAGATTCCTCCTTGGTAACCTCTAACTCATCTACTTTAGATTTTTCATATGAAGAGTTAAATGATGCATATGATGAGTTACAAGAGGTGTATGATGAATTAGTTGAGAAGTTTAAGGAGTCGGTCATTAAAAACAAGAAAATCATTTTAGAGCTAAATGAGAAAAATGACTCACTCACTCAAGCTAATTCTAAATTTGAGAAAAAGATTTTAGGATTAAAAGATGAACTTAAATTCTTTCAAGATGAAAATGTTGATCTTAATAATCTTTTGTCTCAATGCAATAGTGAACACCAAAAGGTGTTAGGTGAGCTAAATGAGCTCAAAAAGTCCTTAAAAAATGTTGGAAGTGTCAAGCATGAAGTAGGAGAATCATCTAGAACACACCAACCTAAGAAAAGGACTAATTACTACAAACAAGGTAGCTACCCTAGACATAGTAAAGCTAAAAGGATTAGAAGTGTATGGGTTCCTAAGGAACTTGTAAAATCTAATAATATTATTGCTATGTCATCTTGGATTCCTAAGGGAACCAAGGTTTTGGGAGCTAACACTCATGGACCCAAAATGATTTGGGTACCAAAAACCAAGGTTTAATATCTTTGTTTGTAGGGGGAGCATTGCTTCAAGGCCAAAGCACAAAGTCAAAACTCATGGTACCTTGATAGTGGATGCTCGAGACACATGACCGGAGACAAGAGTCGATTCATGGATTTAAAGCCAAAAAGTGGAGGAGTAGTAACATTTGGTGACAACTCCAAAGGCCACATTAAAGGTATTGGCTCCATAGGTAATCACTCTACCATTCTCATTGAAAATGTCTTATATGTCGATGGTCTTAAACATAATTTATTGAGCATAAGTCAATTATGTGATAAGGGATTTAATGTTCTTTTTGATAAAAATGGATGCAAAATTGTAGACATTAAATCTAATAGTATTATGCTCATAGGTCATCGCATAGGAAACATATACATGGTGCATTTAGATGACATTCATACATCTCATGCATGTTTAGTTGCTCAAAATGAAAATGATGCATGGTTGTGGCATAGGAAGCTAGGACATGCTAGCATTAGTGTTTTGGAAAAACTAGTCTCTCTAAATCTAGTTAGAGGTTTGCCAAAAATAAAATTTTCAAATGATAAAATTTGTGATGCATGCTCAAAGGGTAAACAACATAAGTTTTTCTTTAAATCCATTAATGATGTTTCTACTAGTAGATGCTTACAATTAATTCACATGGATTTATTTGGGCCAATTAGGACTATGAGCTTGGGTGGTAAATCGTATGCTTTTGTGCTAGTTGATGATTTTTCTAGATTTACTTGGGTTCTCTTTTTAAGTACTAAAGATGAGGCTTTGGAAAAATTCATCACATTTTCAAAATTAACCCAAAATGATCTTGAACTTAGAATTTCACACATTAGAAGTGATCATGGAACCGAGTTTCAAAACTTAGGGTTTAAAGAATTTTTAAATGAAAATGGTATTAGCCATAATTTTTCGACTCCTCGAACTCCTCAACAAAATGGGGTAGTTGAGAGGAAAAATAGAACTTTACAAGAAATGGCTAGAACTATGCTTTGTGAAAATAATTTACCTAAATATTTTTGGGCGGAAGCCACAAACACCGCTTGTTATATTGTAAATCGAGTTATGATTAGGCCAATTTTAAAGAAAACACCTTATGAGATTTTAAAATCTAAAAAGCCTAACATTAGCTATTTTCACCCTTTTGGGTGCAAGTGTTTTGTTTTAAATAATGGAAAAGACAACTTAGGTAAATTTGATGCAAAAAGTGATGAAGCCATTTTTATAGGTTACTCTTTAACCTCTAAAGCCTATCGAGTATTTAACAAAAGAACTTTAGTAGTAGAAGAATCTATTCATGTTGTATTCGATGATAACCTCCTTCCTAGGAAGGATTCTTGTGATGATGATGATGTAGGAATCATAAATGCCTTTGATGGAGGTCAAACTTCAAAGGAGGATGAGATTCAACCAAAAGAAGAAGATGCACAAGATCCACCTCTTGAAGCCTTGAAGGACTTGGCTATTGAGGAAAAGGAAGTGAGCTACCCAAGGGAGTTGAACTATGTCAAAGATGGTGAAATCTTGGGTGATCCATCCAAGGGGGTAACCACTCGTTCTTCTCTTAAATTAATGAACCATGTTGCATTTATCTCATGCATAGAGCCTAAAAACATAAAAGAAGCATTGAAAGATGACTTTTGGATTATGGCTATGCAAGAAGAGTTAAATCAATTTGAGAGAAGTAATGTATGGACATTAGTTGATAGGCCTAGTAATCAATCTACAATAGGAACTAAATGGGTCTTTAGGAACAAACTAGATGAGAGTGGTAACATTGTGAGAAATAAAGCTAGACTTGTAGCACAAGGTTACACTCATGAAGAGGGAATAGATTTTGATGAAACCTATGCACTCGTAGCTAGAATGGAAGCCATTAGGATGTTGCTTGCATATGCATGTTATCATGATTTCAAGCTTTTTCAAATGGATGTTAAAAGCGCATTTTTAAATGGTTTTATAAATGAAGAAGTGTATGTGGAACAACCATCGGGTTTTGAAGACTCAAAATTTCCAAATCATGTTTTTAAACTTACCAAAGCCCTTTATGGTTTAAAACAAGCTCCTAGAGCTTGGTATGAAAGGCTTTCAAATTTTTTGATTGAAAAAGGATTTGAAAAAGGTAAGGTGGACACTACACTCTTTATAAAAATGTATAAAAATGACATCTTAGTAGTTCAAATTTATGTTGTTGATATTATTTTTGGTTCTACTAATGAATGTCATTGTCAAGAGTTTGCTAAGTTAATGCAAGGTGAATTTGAGATGAGCATGATGGGGGAGCTCTCATTCTTTTTGGGACTCCAAATCAAGCAAAAGAAGGATGGCACCTTCATCAACCAAGCAAAATACATAAAGGATATGCTCAAGAAGTTTGGCTTGGAGAATGCAAAGCCTCAAGCCACTCCTATGAGCTCATCTACAAAGCTTGACAAAGATGAAGGAGGTAAGTGTGTTGACTCTAAGCTTTATCGTTCTATGATTGGATCTTTGCTTTACCTTACCGCAAGTAGACCGGATATCTTGTTTAGTGTTTGCTTGTGTGCTAGGTTTCAAGCTAGTCCTAGAGAGTCTCACCTTATAGCCGTTAAGAGAATCTTTAGGTATCTTAGAGACACTCCTTGTTTAGGTCTTTGGTACCCTAGAGACTCTACCTTCAACCTTCATGCTTACTCGGATGCAGATTATGGGGGTTGCAAAATTGATAGGAAAAGTACTTCGGGAACTTGCCAATTCTTAGGTAGTATGCTCATATCTTGGTTCTCTAAGAAACAAAATAGTGTAGCCTTATCTACCACCGAAGCCGAGTACATATCCTTAGGGAGTTGTTGTGCTCAAGTCCTTTGGATGGAGTAACAACTCTTAGATTATGGAATTAAAGTTGGAACCATACCCCTAAAATGTGACAACACTAGTGCAATATGCTTAACTAAAAATCCCATCCAACACTCTAGAACCAAACATATAGAAATAAGGCATCATTTCATTAGAGATCATGTCCTTAAGGAAGATGTGGTTATAGAGTATGTGGACACCTTGAATCAATTAGCGGAAATTTTTACAAAACCCTTAGATAAAGAGCGTTTTTGGTCCCTTAGGAGAGAGTTAGGTCTAGCTAGCCTATCTTGACCTTTTTGGACCTATTTTGTGCTTAAATATGCTTGATTTTGTGAAATGCCATGTTGATGTGTTTAAACTCCTAATTTCATCCATGCTTATAGTTAGGGGGAGTATGTTTATGCTTAAATATGTTTTGCCTGCTCATTCATGACATTTATGCATGTTAGGCCTCTTAAAATTTCATTTTTCTGCATTTTTAGAGCCTCATCTGCACTTCCAGGCCCAGGTGTATCGAAACGGGTGAACCTGTTTCGATACGGATACCTTAAATCCAGCTCTGAGAGAAGGGCGTTTCGAAACGCCTCAAAAGCGTTCCGAAACGTTTTTGATTCTGCCAAGGGGTGTATCGGAACGCGTTCCGATACGGGTCAAAGGGTGTTTCGATACAGTCAACACCATATCGAAACGATCTGTTTATGGTTTTAAAATGGTCAAAACCCTAGCCGCCCGTTCCGAAACGGTCTTGACCGTTCCGAAACGGCATCGCGGATTGCTTTATTTAGGGCTTTTAATGTCATAATTCACTTTTTATCAAACCCTTAAAACCCTAAACCGCCTCCCTCTCTATAAATACCCTCTAAAACTCTTTGATTTTCACAAAATTGTAAGGGGTTTTACTCTACAACTCAAGTCTAAGCAAGTTTCATCAATCTTGTGCAAGGATTTTTCTCAAATCATCCAAAATCCCAAACTAAGGTAATTTTTCTATTTTTTTCCTTTCAATTCATGTTCGAATCTTAGGTTAGAAAATTTTATTTTTGTATAAATTATATGTTTTTGGTTGTGGGTTTTCAAAATCTTGTAAAAAAAATTTCAAATCTCAAAATTTTTTATTCGAATATAAAATTTTTCAATCGTATTTTTTTTAAACTGTTTTTTATTTTAATTTTGTTTTCAAAAACCTAAGTGGGATTTATTATTGGATTGATTTTAATTATCAATGCATACACTTATCTTTAAAACACTTGCTTATTTTTTTAGATGGCGGATCAATCGAACAAGAAGCGGAAGGCCGTTCAATCCGGTGATTCGAGCATTCGTCCGAATATCACGATGCTTTTTCAGAAATCTTTCAAGACTTCGGAGGCACGTGCTCGTTTCTCTTATGTCAAGGATTTCGCGGTTCGTAAGGAACGTGTTATCGATCTTGAATTCCTCAATTCCGAGCGATTCCTTTTTCGTTATCTTCCTCATTTGGATGAGTGGAATCTCATAGATTTCTTGAGCCTTCCGGATGTTTGCTACAAAAATATGGTACTCGTCTTTTACTCTAATGCTCATTTTCTTTATGATGAGTCCAAAACCGAGATCATAGGGATTGAGTCATCCTTACTAGGCAAAAAGGTTGTCATAAATGTTAAACTTTTAGAGTCTGCTCTTAAACTTAAGAATGAGGGTCTTGAAGATGAACGCCACTTTGGCACTTTCACCGGTAAAGCACTTAATTTGGATGTGCATGATCGTGTTCTTCACTTGATAGTCTCTTGGTTTATTCGCCCTTCCGGCGGTAAATATTCCCATATCCGTCAAAGAGATCATTTTTGGTTAGAGTGTTTCCGTAGGGGTGAGCGCCCAAATGTGCCTAAGATAATCTTTTCCGAGATAGTCAATAATATCAAGCTTATTGACACAAATGAGTTGACGTCCTTTACTTATGGCATTGTCTTGAGCGCCCTATTTCATCATCTTGAAATTGATTGTACCTATGACTCTCCGGAACCTCGCAAGACCAAGATTGGTGAGTCATCCCTTCGCAAGTCCGGGTTCCAATATGTGAATGGTGTTTGGGAAAGAATTGATAGAGAAGCGGATCCTCCTCTCGTTGCTCCTCCACCGCAAGTTCAAGCCGCGAACAATGATGCCCTCACGGCTTTCCTTACCGAGCGATTCAATGCCTTGGACTCTCGGTTCGATGCTTTGGACACTCGCATTACTTCGGGCTTTGAATCTATGGGCAATCGATTGAAGAATGTCGAGGATCGTCTTCATTCTCTTGAGACTTCTCATTCCAACTTGGATCTTTCCTTCTCCACTCTATATGGGCAATGGACGAAGTTTCAACGTTCTCAAGCCAAGGACGATGATGATGATGACGAGGATGATGATGACGAGGCCTAGGAACTTCATATCATATCATATCATTTTATTTATGCTTTTAGGATTAAGATTGCATCTTTATGTTTTCTCATGTTTTTTAGGACCTATGCTTTTGGCTTTTTTATTTGGGATTTTATGTTTGAACTTAATGTTTGAATTATGTTTTGGATATTTTGATTATGAATTTATAATATGGTTTCTTATTATTGCTTATTGGTACTAATCATTTATCTTCTCTATGAGCCTTTATTGTTCTTTTTGATCTAACAAAAAGGGGGAGAAGAAATTTAAGAGCCACACTTTAAACTAAAATTCGTTTTAATATGTTAAAAGGTTTTTAAAAGTTTACTTGGATTTCAAATCAAATATTTTTTTTAAACTTTAAAAAACCTATCTTAAATTAAGGGGGAGTTAGAATAATTTTCAAAACTTTCAAAATTCTAGAAATTCTAACTTTGGTTTTGTTATATCAAAAAGGGGGAGATTGTGAAACAAATATTTTAATTTTGATATAACTAAAAACCTAAGGACTAAATCGAAAAAGTCAAAACGAATTTTAAGTCCTCAAAATATCCCCATATAATTTTAGTATTATGCCCAAGTTAAAAACATACTATTTCAAATATTTTTCTAAGTGTTTCAAGCCAAAACAGTGTTTTTCACGTACCCGTTCCGAAACGGCCTCAAGGCGTTTCGAAACAATTTCACCACTATCGACCACCGTTCCGAAACGTGTATCGAAACACTTAAGATCGTTTCGAAACGGCACAACTCGTTTCGAAACTGTTCTTCATGTAGGGTTTAAAAAGGGTCTATTTATTTCAAATATTTCAGAATTTTAAATATAAAAGGGGTGTTTCGAAACGGATCAAGCCCGTTCCGAAACGACCCTTTGACAGTAGCCATTCCGTTTCGAAACGGATCAATCCCATTCCGAAACAAGGGCTAGGTTTTATTTTGAAAATGTGACCGTTGTATGTTTTAACTGATTTTCTGAAAACCGTTAAGGCGTTTCGAAACGGGCTAGGACCGTTCCGAAACGACCCTTTTACAGTGGCAAAACCGTTCCGAAACGGCCCTAAGGCGTTTCGAAACGGGCTCTTAAATGCACCCCAACGGCTCTTTCTATTTTAGTCCGTTCCGAAACAGGTTTCCCGTGTTCCGAAACGAGTTGGTGCAGACTGCATTTATGGTGGCAAGAGAGGGTTCCAACGGCTCCATTTATGTTCCCAACCACCCAAACGGCTAGAAATCAATGAGAAGGTATAAAAGAGACATCCAAAAGCATCAGCAACAACTATTGATCCTAAAGCAAACATCCAAACATCAAATTCAAGCATTTGAGCAAAAAAATCCCAACTTGTGTAAAATCCCAATTTGTGTTCTTAATTCTTATTTTGTAAAATTGGGTTGAGTGCTTGTATTGGGGCTATCATTTGTATTGAGAGATATCTAATTAGCCTACAAATTTCTTTGTTCTCTTGTGTGAGGGTTGGGTTGATTTTTGGGTAGAAAAATCAACCGAAATTGTAAAGGGTTGCCTCCTTGTCCTAGAAAAGGGGAAGATCAATTTAGTGAAATTGTTGCAAATCCTTAGTGAGACTAAGGTAGTGGATGTAGAGTTCATTTGGAACTTGAACCACTCTAAATCCCTTGTTCTTCAATTTTTATTTGCCAATTTCCACTACAATCCTTTAAAATTCCAATTCACCCCCCCTCTTGGTAATTATCGATCTTTCGATCCACTCAACACTACAACATTCGCTGACCAATTCGTTCGACGGGGAAGAAAACGACTACAAACAAATATATCGCAGAATGTGTCGAAAAGGGCAACGACTATAACTGAATGATTCATGTATCACAAACAAAGATACTAAACAACGTTTGGCAGATAAGAAGATATGAAGGACCTCATACATGCCAGTTGTAACAAAAAATGACATGTAATACGTCTGTGTTTGTTAATTACATATTTTGTGATTGTTAAATGTTTGAAAATCGAAGTGGTTCAGATGTAGAAAATAATATTTGCGATAATTATATTAACGGAAAGTAGTGCAAGATTATTAATTGAAAGAAGTACACGATCATTAAATTACTAAGCATGCTTAAATCTACGAGAACGAATCATTTTCGCTGCCCTCGTAGTCGGTACTTATGTCAGAAGTTAAGTTTAGTTCCTCAATTATTTGTTCTTTCTCATGCCGTCTCCTATACTTTTGTGTAAATATCGTGTCCTCGTCTTCAAGCTTAAGTATTGTTGATGAACTAGAGCCTGTATCAAAGTTTACACTAAGCTCGATGTTCGTACCCCCGGCACGTTTGTATGCATGAAACACCTTGCGCATATCTTTCTGATTGGATAGTGTTAGCATGTAGTGTTCTTCTATGTCGGGCTCATTCACTGGAACTTTGGCACACAACGCAGAAATTTTGGAGCTTGTAGACTCTTTAACTCTTGTTGAAATCAACTCAAACAATTCATCTCTTGTGATTTTCTCACTGAAAGAAGTAGGTTCCACGAAAGAAAACAATAGCAGAAAAACGCGCCATAATTTGTCAAAGAAATTGTTTGAGTAGTGTAAAAATTTTGTTTAAGTAGTGTAACATTTTTGTAACTCCAGCTTAACATTTATAGGCTTCAACAATGTCGAAATAATTTGTCAAAGTCACGTTGTACATCACGCGATTTTTCTTGCGGAGATAGAAACTGCGTTTTATAGGATGCGGTTTTCAAAATTATTCAAAGAAGTCGCGTTTTAAAGGACGCGATTTTCGACATTATTCAAAGAAGTCGTGTTTTACATGACACGATATTAGACATTAATCAAAGAAGTCGCGTTTTATAGGACGCATTTTACATATTATTTCTAACTCCGATAACATCAATATGATCAGAAAATATTACATAAAGCTCAAGCTCAAGGGCCCACCCTGAACAAAACTAATGGTGAGGTTCCACCATCATATTTACATTAGTGTCATCCATAATGTGAAATAATGAGTACGTTAATGGTTCTAACGATGTCGACTTTGTGTACTTCAACGGTTCCATCTTTTGCCCAGGATTATGTGGAACATGTTCCTTCACTTCATTCATCAACTTCTTAAACGATAATTTGTATGGCGCCGGAAGCAATATACTACTTGACGATTGAAAAACGACGTCGAGAGATGCATCATCGATTATCTGCCCATTGTAGTATACCAAAGCTGTAATAGTTTCTCGTCTCGACATATTATATCGATCGAAGTCCTTACAAATTAAATTCCAACCTTCTTGGTATATCTGGAAATTGTGGCGCCCTCATCGTATCGAAATCCACCGAGTGCATATGAGCAGGAGCTTCGTATAATGTAATGTTGCCCCCGGTCGGAACAAATTCTCCAACACTGAAGTTAGGGGCTTGACCATCGTTATTCGGGAACAAATCAGGATCCTCAATATCTTCATCTTCGCTGGAATCTTCTAATGATTCTCCCCACCAGTCACGTCCAAATGTAATATTAGCATCAACATCAACAGTCTGTTCTTACGATGGATCATATGTTGACGGCCCACCTTCATGAAATCCACTAGATGTCCCAGTTGCCAACATTGCAACAAAACTGCCTCCGGACATATCAATTTCGTTACCGACACCCATTTGACTAGATTCCCCGGTTGCATTTTTAGAGGGGTCAGGAATATCAAGCATCGTGGCAAACATCTCGACATTTCGAATTTCCATTGGCTCATGCTCTGCGATCATAACTTCCACATCCTCATTATCTTCGAGAGCAATCGCGGAATATATGGCTGGATTCGAACATGTTATCCACTGATACTGCAAACTATGAATCGGAGCTCCAATTTTTTCCGATATCTCCTCTTTCAATACTCGAAGTGTGATTTCTTTGTTAATTCTCATCTCCGTCGGCCTCTCCGAATGAAATACGACACCAACATCAAATTTTACCATTTGTCCGTTGTAATGGACAGTCACAAAACAATTGTTGTTGCTCATTTTTTCTGCATATTTGAAAAAATATTTTACAATTAATTTTCAAATAACATCAAAAATATACAGATAAAAAAATAATATTTCAAAACAACTTACATTTTTTTTCCAATTTTCTTCTTCTTCTTCTTCTTCTTCTTCTTCTTCTTCTTCTTCTTCTTCTTCTTCTTCTTCTTCTTTACTCAAATATAACTTAAACGGTTTTCTATCAAACTACATTCTTCAACAGTAAATGAACCTATTTAAAATAAAATCCAACTTGAATATTTCCCTATAATACCCCTACACGAAAATTAATATTCACTAACAGATTTACAATAAAAAAACTACACTACCCCTACATAATTTAAAATTATTTAACATTTAATTTTTTTTACTAACCTACACCTGCACCTACACCACTATTATTTCACATCACTGAAACTTACACCTGCACCTATATCACATCACTGAAACCTACACCTGCACCTATATCACATCACTGAAACCCTACACCTGCACCTACACCACTATTATTTCATATCACTGAAACCTACACATGCACCTATATCACATCACTGAAACCCTACACCTACACCTACATCACTATTATTTCACATCACTGAAACCTACATCTGCACCTGCACCTGCACCTGTATCACATCACTAAAACCCTACACCTGCACCTACACCACTATTATTTCACATCACTGAAACTCTACACCTGCACCTATATCAATTAAAAATATTTTAAATCAAATTAAAAATATTAATTAAAATAATTATTCGAATATTTTTTTCAGTCTGAAAAGATTGATCACTGGATTAAAAATTAAGTTATATTTTAGTACAAAATTAGTGTAAAATATTTTTTCAAATAAAAACAAAAATTAAGATCTCATATTTATAATATTTAATATTCAAATAATAATTACTTATTATTTTATATTCGATCTAAAATTAAAATAAAAAAATATCACCTCTTATTCATCCAATCAAACCCCCCCAAATTCAGTCAACACATGCACCTACACCTAAACCTACACCTCTCATTCACCCAATTAAAAAAAATCAGATTCAAACTTAAAAGCTGGCCACACCCAATTAAAAAAAAAATCAGATTTAAACTTAAAAGCCTGAACTCGCCTGCCACCCACCCAAAATTATTTGGTGCGCTGTTCAAACTCGGGGGTGGGCAATCCGTTTTTGAACAGTGCTCGGACGCCCAGCTATGCGCCACATGGCAGCGTGTCTTCTTCAAAAGGGGGGAAAGGTATCCGTTTTTGAACAGTGTTCTAACTTGAAAAACATTGTTCAAAAACGAGTTGTGCACCCAATGTTTTCTGATTTTGCACAATAAACATCTATAGATTTGGAATTAATCTCAGAGTATCTTTAGTTTTGGAATAAAAAAACCCAAATCTAATATTTGAGTCAATATTCCGTTAGGTGTTGTTTTACATAAAATAAATAAAAAATGATTTTAACGGAGCCACGTCATAACACCATTACCTAGTTAACGGTAAAATGAAAAAAAAAATCGACATTGACAGTTCAGCTAGTAAATTTAAAATTTTGGAATAAGAGTGTGGAGAATAAAAGGTAATTGAGTGATAAACAGTGAATTTACCTATATAAAATAATAATAGTATATTATATAAAATATTAATTTACTTAAATTGAAAGAGCGGTGGACAAGTGAACCACGTAGACACCAAAACAACTGCAAATAAGCAGGCAAAAGGTGCGGACTCCAACACTCTGCTTGCCATCTTTTCTATAACTTTATATTTTAAACTTAAATCAATATTTAATACTAAAATTAAAAAAATATATTTTTATATTTTTATTTATATATTTTACAATTATATTCAAATAAAAATTACTTAATAAAATATAATTTCAGTCGGTTAAATACATATCAATATAAATTGAATGATAAAATAATTTATCTAAAATTTGATCTAAATTAATAGTACATTATTCCAAATAAAATAAACTAAATTTTTATATAAATAATTATATTTGCAAGTAGAAGTAACAATAAAATGTTATTAACTTCAACTATATAATATATAGTAAACAAATAAAAAATCAAAATGATATATAATGAATTTTCAGTGACCCAATAGGCCAACCTACATTATTATAAGTAGATAATTTTTGTAATTCAAACTACTATCCATAGACCAATTTCATTGGAAAAGATTATCACCATACACTTTATACATTATTTTATTAAATGATATATCACTTGGTGGTTGACATCATGTTTTATTATGGGCAGAGCATAATTTTAAGGTAGGGTGTATTTATAAAATTTTAGAGGACGAACGTATAAAATTTTAGAGGATAAAAATAAATTTTTAATGGAAGAAACATAGAAAATATCTAAAAAAAATTTAAATTATATACAAATTTCAAATTTTAAGAGTTCGACTACTCCCTCGATCCATCCCTGATTATAAGTGCATTTGAGTTATGTTTTTACATTGGCTTAAATATAAATTTGGTACCTAAACTAGACATCTTCTCCTAAGTTGGTACCTAAAATAATTGGTACCTGAACTAGGCCCTTCTTACAAGTCGGTACTTTTGCTCACAAGTTAGTACTTGAACTAGACATTTTCTCCCAATTTAGTACCAAAATATATACATTCTATCAGTTTAGTACTAATTTGAAAATCAATAAATTAAACCCTTTATATTTAAAAATTCTATCAATTTACTTTTTGTTATTATCATATATCGTCTCTTCTTCTCCCAAAAATATTATATTACTTTTCTGGTACAATAAGAGTTTAACAACAATTTGTTTATTTTATCGTAGAATTCAGTTATTCAACTATTGCCTTGATCTGATAAACTCGCTTAGTTTGACATTATCAAAACATGAAAAGTTAAATTGTTTTTAATTAGGATCAAATTGATAAAATATATAAGTTTTGGGAGTAAAATTATTAATAAAAGTATCAAAATAGTGAATGAAAATAAAATTCAGGTTTCAACTTAAGAGCAATAATTCTTTAGGTACCAACTTGAGAGAAGAGGCCTAATTCGGCTAATAACTTGGGAGTAAAAAAATTTTAGGTACCAATTTAAGTGAAGATGTCTAATTCATGTATCAAATATATATTTAAGCCTTTTGATTATGAGATGTTTTGTATTTGTGTAAATTTTGGCACGTACATTTTAGGTTTACGTTAATGGTATGAAAATTAAAATAAAAAAATATTAAAAAATTGATCTATTAAGACGAAATGTAACGTATCGAAGCATTTAATTTGTATTGATGGTTTGATTATAAGTATATCGTAAAACTTTGAAAAGTCACAATTTTATGTTAGGGTGATCGTTTCTTCCTGGAAATCTTTTTCTAATCTTTAATTTTGAAATTTTCGATCTTTATCAGTAATTTTAAGGGTAATCTTCACCAGTGATCCCTTTCGTTTAGGGTGTGTTTTATTTTGGTCACCAGAATTTAAAAAAAATTATTCTGATTACTTACGTTTAAAATCGTTTCTATTTTGGTCCCTTAGTTGTTAGTCTCCGTTATTTTAAAAAATTAGTTTCTAATTTAACCCCCAAACTTTTAAAATTTTATTTTTCACCATCTTCCCCAAAAATTATAAAACTAAAACCCCATAAAATTAAATCAATGACTATAACACACCATTACAACTCATTCCCCCAAGATTAAAAGCATCAACTTCCACTGCAAGAGCTTTGACAACGATGCTCATAATCTTTGCACTGCCTATCAAAGATATAGTTTAACTATTTTCTAGACTTTGGGGAGGGAAGTGGCAGGTTTGTTTTACTCACACACACTACTACAATTTACTCATATGAGAGCCCAGAGAGACATAGTTAACTTTATTGATCTCAGTATGCCTTTTTAACCGTCTAAATTTTGTGACATGGTACTTGAAAATAAATGTTGGCCTGAACTTTGGGATGAAGAAAGAGCTTTATCCTTTAGCTTTTTAATGAACAATGCTCTTCAAACTTGCAGCAAAGGAATCCTTGAATCCTTAAGAAGAAGAGCAAGGATAATGACTGATGGATTTAACAACTGTAAAAACGTTGTTTGTAATTTCACTGAAGGTAAAAATAGTTGTTCTCAACAGAAAATTTTGAATCTTTCCTTTTTCGTGATTCGTTTCTTGTTGAATCATACAGGTGCCGTGTATTTTTTCCCTCAAATTCGTTTGCCACCGAAAGCAATAGAAGCAACCAAAAATGCAGAAAAAGTTGCAGATGTTTTCTATTGCCTCAAATTATTGGAAGCAACAAGAAAAATAAAACCGATTCTCTAGAGAATAGTTAAACTATATCTCTAATAGACAGTGCAAAGATTGTGAGCATCGTTGTCATAGTTCTTGCAATAGAAGTTGACGCTTTTAATTTTGGAGGAATGGGTTGTAGTGGTGGGTTATAATCATTGATTGTATTTTTTGTGATTTTAATTTTATAATTTTTGGGGAAGATGGTGAAAAATAAAATTTTAGGAGTTAAATTAGAAACTAATTTTTTTAAGTAACGGAGACTAACGGCTAAGGGGTCAAAATAGAAACGATTTTAAACGTAAGTAACCAGAATAATCTTTTTTAAATTTTGGTGACCAAAATAAAACACATTCTAAACGAAAGGGACCACTGATGAAGATTACCCTAATTTTAAACTTTGACTTAGTTTTTTTAATTTGTCGAACTTAAAAATTATATTTTTGCGTACATGAAGATTCTATTACTGTATTCTGAAAATTTAATTTTGATCCATGTATTTAAAATTTTCTTTCAATTTGGTCTTTGTGATGGAAAAAAGTTTACAACCAAACCAATGTTGTCTGCAGCTACCGCCGACTTCGGGTAGGTTAAAAAATAACAAAGTCTAACATTTAAAATTACTAACAGCTCATCCTCTTGTGTTATGGTGGTAAAGATAGATATTTATTATTTTTTGAGATTCGGGTTCGAGCACCAGTAGTACATGTTGTGTGTGCCGTCTTTGAAAAGACTAAAAAAATTGAACTGATGTTAACCTTGCATCACACTCAGCATATTAAAAAAATACTGACAATTATATAAAAAAAAACCCCTCAAATTTTAGATATTTTTGAAAATTTTCATTTTAGTCCATATAATTTTAATTTCCTTTCAAAATTTTGTATTATACTTAAAATTCAAACATCAACATTATTAAGCTATCATCTATACACACTTTCATTTAAATGCCTCAATTTCTAAAAGTTTTCACTTTAATCATTGTAATTTATACTTTCTTCATTTGATCATGTAATTTATTTTTTCCCTTCAATTTTTGTCCATCGACACGAATGAATGATTTTATTTTTACCATATTTTCCCTAAATAATGTAACCCACGGCCTGAACAAAACTTCTGCCAATTTCTCAATTTTTATTTTCCTTACAGTTTAATCTATATAAAAAAAAAACTAAAATAGTCTATAGCCGCCGCCGACTTTAAAAGTTATCATAAAATTTGCATAATTTTCTTAAATAATTTCTTCAATGCATCATTTTCTTAATATATTTTTAACTGTATTTTCACCTAAATAAACCTACATTATAATAAATTTATGTATTTGTCACATATTTTTACAATATATAATTGAAACAAAATCCATATGTGTTTTTTTCATTTATATGTCTAACAATGATTTTATGTCAAGTGTATTTTTAATAAAGTAAAAACAATCAATAAAATTAGGAGTGTGCATTTTGGATTTCGATTCAGATAAGTATTTTTTTTAATTTGACAGACATATTCATGAAAATTTTAGATGTTTGAATATAACAAACAACAAATTATTGAATATAACATGATCTGTATCCATTGAAATTTTAATTTTTCATATATAACAAGTAAAAATATCGAATATAACAAGATTCATATCAATTAAAAGTTTGAATTTTTAGATATTCAGATATCCAATCCGAATATCAAATAAATATATGTATGAGATCTGAAATTTTTGGATATTTGATCCTAATTATTTGAAAAATAAAAAATGTATCGGATATTTAAATTTTTAGGTTGGATCATATTTTTTGTACACTCCTAAATAAAAATAATAAAAATCATTAATACACGTAACATAGAATCGATGGTGAGACATATAAAGGGCGTATGAAAAGATTAGTAGAATTTTATACATACAATTTTTTGGCACAATGCCAAAAAATGCCCCCTAACATTTGACTGAATAGTTACTTTGACCCTTATTTTTATTTTGAACAGATTTAGCACTCAGTGTTTCATTTTGGGTCAAATTACCCCAATATAAATGAAAATTGTTACTCAATTGACGATAGACAACTTGAAATGACTTGGCAAAATAACAATTCAAAAGAAAAAAAAATATTATATATTTTATACAAATTTATAAAATTATTTTTTAACTGAAATGTCATTCCGTAAAGTTCACATATTTGCCTATATGACACTAACATCGTGGCGTGCACTATCATATAAGTTTATCACGTCATTTCAAGTCATTTACTGTTGGTTGAATTTTATCCTCATAAAAATTATTTTGATCCAAGATAGAACCTTAAGAGCTGAATTACTTAAAAAATAAAAGGCCAATATAACAATTCAGTTTAACATTAAAAATATTTTTTAACATTATATATATTATATATATTTACAAATCTATACATATAATTGAATCACGGAGAAAAGAGCCAACTAGCACCGAACATAGCCCATTTCCCAATAGTCGGCTTATCTACTGGCAACTGGCGGCTGCCAATTGAGAGTCTTTACAATCAGTGGATAGAACTCCGCCCTTTCTGCCATCTGCCCATCTTCTTCTTCTTCTTTTGTATTCCAAAAACCTTGGCATTTCAGTACCAGTCCCTCCATTTTTTGAAGTGTTTATCTCAGTACCCTTCTTTCAAAAACCAAATTTGAAGTTTTCTCAGGTAACTTCTTACATTATCCTCATTTGGTTCTTGTCGTTATCCATTAGCATTCGTGTCTAAAAAACCAGTTCCATTTAAGACCAGAATGGCATGAAAACGACAGCATTGATTCATCTGCAAATGAGTTGAGTTTCTTCTTTGGTTGCAGTACCATGAAAGTTGCAGTGATTGGAGCGGGGATAAGTGGGCTGGTGTCGGCCTATGTTCTTGCCAAAGCTGGAGCAAATGTGGTGCTTTACGAGAAGGAAGATTACTTGGGTGGCCATTCCCGGACTGTCACCTTCGATGCTGTTGATTTAGACCTTGGTTTCATGGTCTTTAATCGCGTAAGTTTTTCTTCACTTTTACCGACGCTTTTGAGTTTCGTCGCTAATGCTTTAGATGCAAAGTTTTAAACAAAAAGACTACTTCAAGATCTGTATCCACTTTCCCCCTTTCTCGTACAATTCAAAACTATCTAATTTATTGATTGATTAATTATGAGACGGACAGAAATTTTTTATCCCTTTTCAGTATTTTTTGTTATGTCTTAATATAAAAAAAATTAAATTCTAAGTCGTACCATAAATTATAAATCATAAACTATAAACATTAAATCCTAAAATACAACATACCTCTAGTTTTCTAAACCCTAAACATTAATTTTAAATCTTAAATCTAGTTTTTTTTAATGTATGACATAAATAGATACACCGAAAAGGATAAATAATTTCTATTATTACGAGACAATCTTACTGATCTAATTTACAAGAAGTTTTATCCTACACGTTTCACCATTTTTCAAACAATTTAAAACCAATATTAATCTTAAATGTTCAGATGCTTTAAGAAACCGTCGCAAAACATCAAAATATACGTCAATGAAAACTTTAGTTGCTTTGAATGAGCTGCCGTTTTTCTAGGATTTTTTATCCATGGAAGTTGGAAACAAGACAAATATCTGATTTTCGGATAAGAAAACATTGATGATAAATAGGTTTGGTAATCTATGTTTTATATTTCCTCAAATAGTGTATTATATATTTAAATCGTTAATTCTAATTTAGCATCATATTTTATGCTATAATATATTTTTGTTATTTTGCTTTTTTTTAGTATAATAATGTTGAAAATTTTAAATTCTATTTATTTCACGTGACATGTGAAAATTTACGGACAATACATCAAATAATTCTTTTTATATTTCAACATTGATTCCTCTTGTATGCTTCAAAATCAAACACGTGAAAACTCTTGTGTCCATTTGTTTCCAGACACCTTTTTCTTTTTTATTTTGAGTAAACTATAACAGAGGTCACTCAATTATAGGTAATATTATATTTGAGTCACTCAATTATCAAAATTTATACTTAGGTCACTTAATTACGGGTATGGTTACATTTAAATCACTCAATTATTAAAAGTTACATTTGAGTCACTCAATTATGGGTAATGTTACATTTGAGTCACATTTCATATTTAAAAAAGTATATCAATTTAGTCATTTTTTCTTCCAAATCACTTGTTAACACTAGAGCGCTTCATTTGAAATCAATAATCAATCTAATACACAAATTGATATATATATAATTGAGTGTCTCGAGTGTAACTTTTAATAATTTGGTGACCCAAATGTAATCTTACCCATAATTGAGTGACCCAAATGTAATTTTTAATAATTTGGTGACTCAAATGTAACCTTATTCATAACTGCCTGACATCAGTTGTAGTTTACCCTATTTTTCATGTTTTTTTCCTAAATTATTACGTGGTAAAGTAATATCCACGTTGCATGTGAATAGTATTGCCTTGCTAGTTGATATTACGTTTTTTTCTGAAAGTTATTCATCCAATAATAAGTTAAATATATTTTATAGAAATTAAGAAAAATCCGAATCGACCATGTCAGACTATTAGGACATAATAATTTAAAAAACAGTAGAAATAGTGGGTGTCACTGCTGTCCATTGTGTTGGCAATAAAGCTCAAACAATTAGACTATATTATTGGTTGTGGCCTATGGGGTTGGTTCTTGTCTTTTTATTTGGTAGTTTGTTATAAATTTATAGATTAATTTGTCCCATATTAATTTTTAATGTGTAATATGATGTAGTCCTTTGGAAATTATAATACTATGTTCATGTTTGACATTAGTGAATAGCTGATAGTTGATTGTATTAGATGATTTGATTGGTGGATTGTATAAAAGTGTTTGGTAAAATTAACTGATAGTTGATTGTTGTTTGATTATTTAAACAAGCAAAATAACATATAAGGACATATTATATTTCATACTTGTTTGAATAGTTTTTTAGTTATCAATATTTTGTATTTATTAATATTATTTGGATTATGAAAAATAATTTTTTAATATAACATTACTAAGCATATTTGAAGGATCTATATATTAACTTGTTATTTATATAATTATTTTTAATACAAATTAATTAATTATTAAATTTAAATACAAATATAAATGTGTGAGAAAAGAAAAAAATAGTTTACAAATGTCCCAATGTAAATACGTAAAAGTGAAAATTAAAAGAATTTTTATAAGCTAATACAGTAAAATCAAATTTTGATTCTCATAAAAATTTGTAATTTATTACCTCGAACATATTTAAAACACCGCGATTAATGTTTAGATTATTATTTGGTACGCCCCCATGGAAAAAATTCACTAGCAGAGTCAAATAACAGATACTTAAACTTTGCTGGAACTTTGTGTGTGTGTGTGTAATGTAATGACATTACTTTATGGCAGGTTACATATCCAAATATGATGGAGTTCTTTGAGAGTCTCAGAATCGACATGGAGCCGTCTGATATGTCATTCTCCGTGAGCCTCGATGAAGGCAGAGGCTGCGAATGGGGCAGCCGGAATGGTTTCTCGAGCTTGTTTGCTCAGAAATCCAATATCTTCAATCCTTACTTTTGGCAAATGCTTAGAGAAATCTTCAAGTTCAAGAATGATGTTATTAGGTGAGCAATGCTAAATGTCTCTTTATGTTACTCGGAGTCGAATGGTAAGTGTCTGATACGGATATCACCCTCGAACTCATGTCTCGAACAAATATGTTTCAGGGACCTTGCATTCATGTTCTTATAGTCATTGTGGAATCTATACTTGTTATACTTATTGATCATCTTTCACTTCTGAATGTGCAGTTATCTAGAATTGCTTGAAAACAACCCAGATATCGACCGAAATGAAACATTAGGACAGTTCTTAACATCAAAGGGCTACTCCGAATTTTTTCAGAAGTCTTATCTGGTGAGTTCAGAGACTGTCTACGTTTTGTTTATGTACAAGTCTAATTGTTCGACGAAATGTCTCCTCCGTAGCAAATAGCATTGACAGAGTTGTCATTTTTTAGGTGCCGGTATGTGGTTCGATATGGTCCTGCCCGGCAGAGAGAGTCATGGATTTCTCAGCTTTCTCTATTCTTTCATTTTGCCGCAACCATCATCTACTTCAGGTACATTCTCTTACCAATGAAGTATCATATAAAGTATTTGGTTAGAATCTGTCATGGTCTATGTAAGTCCAGCTCGGTTGAATTTAGACATGAATATGTATGGTACACCCCTAACTTCTGTTCGAATATGTTTCGAAAATGAATAGTCTGGTTAACATAGGCCATGGTCAGTACGAGTCATTTCTTCTGTAAGTTATACTAGAGGTTTTTGTGTATGTTTGGATTTGATAATATTACTTTGCTTATCACTATAGCTCTTTGGAAGGCCACAGTGGATGACTGTTCGAGGGCGTTCGCATCATTATGTCAATACGGTGCTAGTTTGCTTCTCCGTTTCCTCTTCTTCGATTGCAGCGTTTCTATATCCAAATTCATTGTTACATTGAACCTCTAAACATGTTATTTTGCTGTTTGGTTACTGAGAAAATGTCATCAGGTTAGAGAAGAGCTGGAGAGAAGAGGCTGTCAAATAAGAACTGGTTGTGAGGTGCAGTCTGTTTTAAGTGATGATGAAGGTTAGTATCTAATTTCAATGTTTCACTCGATCATTTGCTCGGACACGATCAAAATTTTTGTGCAACAAAGCCGGATTCGAAAGCTTCAACATTTTATAAATAATATACTTGTGAAATGATCAGAAATTCTACATGGTTCTTTCCTACATTCATTCTCAAATGATTCATAAAATATTTAAGCAAAGCCTTTTCAGAGGATTAAGAGTAACTTTGGTTTCTGTTCTGCAATAATCTGAACAAACTATTTCTTGAATCTGAAACAACACTGGCTGATATGGTATTTATACTTGACTGTTTCTCATGTTCGAAACTTTTTGTTGTTCGACTGGTAATGCTAAAGGTTTATTACAGGTTGTACTGTAGTATGCGAAGACGAGTCTCGAGAATCATATCAGGGTTGCATAATGGCTGTTCATGCACCAGATGCTTTGAGATTGTTAGGGAATCAAGCAACATATGATGAATCGACAGTGCTTGGCGCTTTCCAATATGTCTATAGGTACCTGTCTTCTGTAATGCATTGTTCTGACTTCTGATAGATTAATGTTGTACGAAATATTTCCATTAATAGTTTACTCCCCAGCCCTAAAAAGGACTTGTTTCATGAAAAACAAAATCCAGAAGTAAAGTATTTTGATCATGCATCTCCCTTGGTTCTAAGAAGTGATCTTTACTCAATTCAGTGATGCAGTATCATAGTGAGTCTCTCTCTATTTGCAGTGATATTTATCTTCATCGTGACAAAAAATTAATGCCGAAAAATCCAGCCGCATGGAGCGCTTGGAATTTCCTTGGAAGTACCGACAAGAACGTATGTTTGACGTACTGGCTCAATGTGCTTCAGGTACCTACTATGTTCTCTTTGCTTGAATATTTCACCATAGAGTCCAAGCCCCAAGGCCTGCAACTATTGGTTTGAAAAACGAAATATGTTATGCTGATTAGTACTTTTGGCACTTGGTTCTATCCATGTTGCTCATTATCTTTATTTTTCTTGAAGTATCCGTGTCCAGCACCCGTGTCTAATGCATGTCCAAAATTAATATGAGAAAAATGATCACATCACTAATGTTGTAAGTCTACAATTTTATGAATCTGCAGAATCTAGGAGAAACAGGCCTACCCTTTCTGGTAACTCTTAATCCGGAATATACTCCACAACACACCTTGCTTAAGTGGAGAACTGGCCATCCAGTACCATCAGTTGCTGCAACAAAAGCTTCGCTCGAGCTTGAACGGATTCAAGGGAAGAGAGGAATTTGGTTCTGTGGTGCATACCAGGGTAAGAACATTGTATTTATGCAGAGTATACATCTGACCTAGAGTAAATATGAATATGGATAAATATATTTCTCTTAAGGTTCATCATAGTAACTTAAGTAACTTTCTTTTCAGGCTATGGATTCCATGAAGATGGATTAAAGGTAGTTGATTACTTTTAATCATAATGTATGCTTATGTTAGCTCTCGAGTTTGCTTCTTTCCGAGACGAATTGCAATTATAATGCAGTTCACAAGTAAGGTTCACTTCTTTTCAGGCTGGGATGATTGCTGCAAATGGTTTGCTGGGAAAAAGTTGTGATATTCTGAGCAATCCAAAGCATATGGTACCCTCTCTGATGGAAACCGGAGCACGTCTTTTCGTTACTCGATTCCTCAGTCATTTTATATCAACCGGCTCCGTGATGTGAGTTCCCTACAATCTATGTTCGGTTTATGCAGTTGATTCACTTAACCATGAACATCATCTTTTTATATAAATTCTTTTAATTTTTCCATGAACAGTTTATTGGAGGAAGGTGGCACTATGTTTACCTTTGAAGGAACTAGCAAAAAGTGTTCACTAAAAACTGTTATTAAAGTTCACAGTCCACATTTTTATTGGAAGGTAAATACATTTGAAATCAATCATTCAATGAAAATAACATATGATTGTCTTATATTACTCTGAATATTTATTTTCTATGAGGTACCTTGTCGTACAACCCTTGTCCGATGCATATTCAGACATGAGTATAAGGGTATAATCCTTATAGAAAAATTTGAACATACCTGTGTCGGACGAAAACCATATCAGACCCTCGCCTCCGAATCTGAATAACATTGATTATTACACATTATTATGCATCTATTTAACAATTGATGAGCTATAAAAGTGCTTTTCAGGTTATGACAGAGGCAGATTTAGGCCTTGCAGACTCATATATCAATGGGGATTTCTCTTTTGTAGACAAAAAAGCTGGTCTTTTAAACCTTGTAATGGTAAGAAAATTGACACAATAGTAGCAATGAGTTATATAACTGCTGGCATTTGCCTTCATAAGATTTTCCTTGTTAACTGCAGATTCTTATTGCCAACCGAGATTCGATGTCTTCCAGCTCAAAACCAAGTAAGAAAAGGTATACTCTTAATTGTAAACCATAAGAATATAGTATCTGCATATTCTTCACCTAAATCACAGTTAAGACTGTATATATCTAACACCTTATGTTTAGGGGTTGGTGGACACCATTGTTGCTTACAGCAGGTTTAACATCTGCAAAGTATTTCTTCAAGCATGTCTCGAGGCAAAATACTCTTACACAAGCTCGTAGGAACATTTCTCGCCATTACGACCTGGTACGAACCTATGATAATATTCAGATTGTTAAGATTTTAAGACATACCAAATGCATATGATTGTTCTCTGGTTTCTGTGTTCTTAGAGTAACGACCTTTTTGCACTGTTTTTGGATGAAACAATGACATACTCCTGTGCAGTGTTTAAGGTTAGACTCACTCTCAATTAGTATTAAACAATAATTACTTTCCGTTTTTTATTTTTAATTATTTCTTAAATAAAATTGTTGGTTTTTTCTTATTTTTTACAGACAGAAGATGAGGATTTGAAAGATGCACAGCAGAGAAAAATATCTCTTCTGATTGAAAAAGTAAGTCCTTACAGTATTGATACTTTCTATTCATACCATAATCCTTTATTAAATTTTCCAGGCTAGAATTGATAGCAAGCATGAAATTCTTGAGATTGGATGTGGTTGGGGAAGCTTAGCCATCGAAGTTGTCAAGCGAACCGGATGCAAATATACCGGCATTACTTTATCCGAGGAGCAACTCAAATATGCAGAAATGAGAGTGAAGGAAGCTGGACTTCAGGTATCTCTGTTTTTTCAAGAATTAACCATGAAACTTAACTTCCATTGATTCAATTTCAGAGGGGTTTTTTAACTTTACTGCCAGGAAAATATAAGATTTCAACTCTGCGACTATCGACAACTGCCTAGCACCTACAAGTATGACAGAATAATATCTTGGTAAGTTCTTTAAACACCAGATTTACCCCATTACATAACAAAACAAATATCATAATTCTAAATGGTCATCTCCAGCGAGATGATAGAAGCTGTTGGCCATGAATACATGGAGGATTTCTTCGGTTGCTGCGAATCCGTGTTAGCAGAAGATGGACTTATTGTTTTACAGGTAACTACAGTTTTGAGTACATTTTTGAAGTATTTAGCCAGGCATGAAAAAGCTTAAACATACCCGAGTTCAAGTAACATAGATTATTAGTACATTTGTTTTGATTATGCTTGGGGTGGTTCATGTTACTACAGTTCATATCAATACCAGAAGAGCGGTACGATGAATACAGGAGAAGTTCGGATTTTATCAAGGAATACATCTTCCCTGGTGGATGCCTACCTTCTTTGGCTAGGATAACAACGGCCATGAATGCTGCATCCAGACTCTGGTATACTGCAATTTTCACTTAAGTAAACATTTATGTACATAGCCATGCATTTTCTTTAATAATTCTGTCATACATATTTGGTTATATGGAGAAAACTGAAGGAAGTGTAATTGTAGTGTGGAGCATGTGGAGAACATAGGACTTCATTACTACCAGACGCTCCGATGTTGGAGACAAAATTTCTTGGAGAAGCAGAGGTATGTCATTGCCATTTGCCATTACATGTTTATGGTATTCCGAACTCCGACGCATATCCAGATATAGATATACATGTCTTTTAAGAAAATATTGTAGAAGAAAACATATTCATATATGACACTCGTACACATGAATAAAGTATAAACATTGTATTTGAGAAGGTTTTAATGAAATTTTGCAATGTTGGTCGTAGCAAAATCCTTGGCTTGGGGTTCGACGAGAAGTTCATTCGAACATGGGAATATTATTTTGATTACTGCGCTGCTGGATTCAAGTCTAATACTCTTGGAAACTACCAGGTGAGTTTCAAGTAACTGCTAGTGCATATCATCCTACTAATACAAATAATGGAGCTGAGATATCATCCTACTAATACAAATAATGGAGCTAATTTTACATTTGCAGGTTGTATTTTCTCGACCTGGAAATGTAGCTGCACTTGGCAATCCATACAAATGCTTCCCTTCAGCAGTTTAATTTTATTCTTTTCTCCTCATTTTAGATATTGAGCTTGTAGAAAACTTATACTGCAGGTTTATTTTCATTCTGAAATAAAATAAAACCCAGGCTTTGCATGTAACATTTTTTTTGAACGAATGTAATCTACCTTGGCATTTTACATGTAACAAGAAAATGTAACATTCTTGTTACCCAATTCACAATTTTATTTATCTTCCATGTTCATTTTACAATCGTGTTCGAGATCGAAAAATTCCATCAAAGCATGTCCAATTGATATTCATTTCATTTCAACAGAACATTTTAAAAAATAGATGGAGAGCATTTAGAGATTTCAACTTGGATCACTGATTCATGAAGGGCTGCCAAATTGCTGCCATGCAACCACCATCGTCGATTACTTGCCTTCTATCGAACTTGTTGATTCTCTTTACAGTAACTAAAGCAATGTAACAACAATACCAGTGGTCTTTGTTGCCTACTTCTAGTAGTTTGCAAAATTTGAACCCTATGTCATTTCTGCAGAACATCTTAAATCCTTGATCCTAACTAAAATCCTGCATTCAACCCCAAGTCCCTAACTTCTTCCACCAACCAAAACTCAATTCAACTTCCTAGATTAATTAATAATTGTGATTAATTCAAGGTTACCAACAGAATTTAGAGAAAAAAAATCAACCTACTGCCAGTAAAAGGGAAGATAGGCCACTGCATTAAATGTTGGGCAGAACTCAATTAATTCATTCCAAAACTAATGATAACTTTTAGGGACATATACTTTTCCAATGCTCTAATAATCAATAATCATGTTATGAGATCTACTCCAAAGAATCAAAATACTTAATAATTAGGGGCTATTGCAATCTTGATCTGCAGACAGCTAAAGCTTTGACTCAACAAAGCCACAAGCAGTTTGCTTCACTAATCCAATTCCACCACATAACCTGGATGGCGATCCATAAACTTTTTGACTTTAAAAGTCAAAAGTTCGATGTGTTGGGGCAGCACCGGGAGGGGAAGGTCCTCTCTCATGTCATGTTAATTCAAAATTTCAAATGAGCAAGTCCTCTGCTGAAAAAAACCCCACAATGAATAAACCCCACCACAAACCTCGGGTTCAGCCATGAGTGGACACTTGACTCCACCTTTGAACTCTGAGCATCTCTCCGCCTGTACAACACAAGGGCAAATACAGGGGGAAAATGATTATGCCATCCTCAAGTGTCAACTACCACTACGTTTAACGCTACCACTACGAGTGATCAATCCAAGTGGCCCATAGCTCCACTGCTATCATTAAAATTCCTTGGTAAATCTCCGTACCCTACTGATCATATCAAATCAAGCATGATTATCTATCATCCAACTTTCCTAGATGATATAAATAACAATAAAATACTCAAAATAGCAAGATAACACAAACTTAAGTTATATAATAAACTAATATAGCTTAAACACTACCATAGATAAGAAATGTACTTGAGCAGCAAGAAAAAAAAAGAAAATATAAAGCAAGCCAAATTTAAACTACACTCAGTAGCACAACTGAAGAAAGGCATCTATTATGCCTCAAAACTACTTATTATGACTAGCAAAATAGATACTGCAAACTACAGGGTTTCAAGCAATCCAACCGGTCCCGAGGTGATTTGGCATCCAACTTGAGCCTCTCCTGCCACTGCTGGGAGTAAGAAACCATCACAATTACAAGAGCAAGGTGAAGGTTATGCACAGAAGAGGATGAGATCAAGTTGTCTTTCAAGTGATAGATCACTGTTGTTGAGCTTGTCGACCCTGTGCACCATACCCACCACCATAACCAGCTTGTCCTCCGTGAGGACCATTTGCCTGAGCACCACCATAACTTCCAGAACCTTGGGATGAATCAGACCTCCATGATGCATTACCATATCCTGAACTTCCATTTACATCACCATATCCACTTCCCATGTAACCACCACCACTCCCTTGTAGGTCTCCCCCACCCGCACCAGCATTACTATTTGGAGTACCACCAGAACGACCTCCAGAAGCCCCATATCCAGCATTCCCATAGGACCCATCACTTCCTCCATATCCACCATATCCATAACCTTGATTCCCATAACCAGCAGCTCCAGTGGGAGATTGACCGGTAGCTGCAGAACCTGGGCCACCACTACCAGCACCAGCACCCCAAGGAGCAGCATTTCCATAACCCATAGCACCATAACCAGATGGATTTTGAGCACCCCACGAACTTCTAGGTGCACCAGGAGGCCCACTTGCATAACCAGCATTGGGATTCCCATATGCTGCACCTGCAGGGGCAACATAACCAGCACCTGCAGCACCATAATTGCCATAACTACCATAACCAACACCATTACTCGCAGGACCATAACCGTAACCAGGTGCATATCCCGATGAGCCATAAGGTGGAAAGCCAGCTCCGGTACCCTGGGCCCGCATGTAACTGTTGGAGTCCATACGACCATCATAAGAACTTGAATTCCCGGAAGAACCATAGCCCTGATAACCTCCAAAACCTCCAGAACCACCACTCATAGTTCGGCTAGCCCCACCAGGATTGGCGTCTTTAGGAAGGGCCCGCTTCACTTCAACTTGCTTGCCATTCAAATCATGAAAATTCTTGTGCAAAACCCTATCAACCGCATCTTCAGACTCAAAGGAGATAAAACCAAACCCACGAGGCCGTTGAGTATTCTGGTCATACATGATTACTACATCGGTCACATGACCATAAGCCTCAAAGTATTCACGAAAACCATCTTCAGTTAAGGTAGGAGGCAACCCTCCGACAAATATCTTCTTGGTCCTAATATTTCCACCACCTCCGGGACTTCTACCCTGATTAAAACTACCAGATCTAGCAGATGTTTGCTGCTCCTCTCTAGATAAAGCCCTCTTTGCCTCAACCTGGGAAACAGTTATCTTATAATTGGGAACTAATTTTTACACAAGCCAAGGCCAATAACAATACAGACGAGATAAATACACAAACTTGAATGAACTAAAATCAATAAAAAAATATCCCTAAGCTAACCAAACAATATATAACACACACTAAGAAAAAACAAGTATAAAGTTCAGAAGTAACAATAAATACAACATAATTAGAAAGAAAAAAACCATGAACCCAGAAATATATATAAAAAACCCCAAATTTACTTCCTCCCTAAAATCAGTATTAAAAAGGAAAAGTCACAATAATTATCATAACGCAAACAAAAAAATACAAAAACATAAGAAAACCCAGAAAGAATCTCACCGTTCTACCATCGATTGTGTGTTTCTCTTGAAGAACAGTATCGAGTACGGACGGATCTGAGAAGACGACGAACCCGAAACCTCGAGGTCTACCCGTAACCTTATCCCTCATAACAACAGTCTGCAAGATGTCGCCGTATTGACCAAAGTATTCCTTTAGCCTATCCTCGCTTGTTTCCCATGATATCCCACCGATAAACAACTTTCCCTGATCTGAATCCATTCCCCCTCCTTTTTCTTCTTCTCTTTTATCCCCTCAAAATCTAACGGGTTTTTTGGATTTCCAATCTTATTTTAGGTTAGGGTTTTTGGTTTTTTTTTAGGGATTTGAAGAAAGAAAACGAACGAGAAAATGTTTTTGAGGGGGCGAAGTTGAGAGAGAAAGCTGCTTGGTGGAAGAAGCCAAGAATAAAGAAGGGAAGGGAAGTGTGAGGGATCGGATTGTATGCCGTTTGGACGGTGGAGATTGTGGGATATTCTTGGAATGAACGGCTGAGATTTGATTATGGGACAGGTCCGGTTTCATCTGGGCTAGGTTTTTAGTTTTGAATAAGGTTTTCACAATGGTGGTTTAACTGAACCGAATCAGATTTTTACACCCGGCTCTGCCTAGGAATTTAAATTAGGGTAATATTCACTGGATCACTTTTGTTTAGCTTTTGTTTTATTTTTGTCGCACAAATTTAAAAAATATTATTTTTATCCTTTACGTTTGAAAACGTTTTTATTTTGGTCAATGAATTGTTAGTCTTCGTTACTTTTATTTTTGGTCTGTTTTATTTTGGTCACTAGTTTTAAATTTTTTTTTGTTTAAGTTATTTGTTCTATTTTGATCACTGAACCATTGATCTCTGTTAATTTGGTGATGTAACACATAAATAAAAATGAATAATTTTTAATTTAATAATCCCTACACTTTTAAAATTTTATTTTTTTCACCATCTTCAAACAAAAAAATTTATAATTTTTTGTCTCCCAAAATTTATCCACTTCCACCAATCTGGCTCTTTAACTCTAGGTTCCACTTGAGTCACGCAAACGCTTTGTTTGTCTTCAAAATTTTAAATGATTTTTTCGTTTTCTTCTATTTCTTGAAAGGAGGGGTGTGCATACGGTTAACCAATCGAACCAAATTATCCAAAATTCATTAGCTGAAATTTTTTCGAAAAATTTTAATCGAACCAAAAAAATTTGGTTAATTCGGTCGATTTTTGAATTGACTAAAATTTGTTATAAAATTTTGGGCAAATTAAACAATTGGTCACTGATTTATGCTAAAATGATATTTTTAGTCACTAAACTTTCATTTTTTGTTATTTGATAAAAGTTTAATGATAATTTTATAATATATCAAAAAAATTAATGATTATTTTATAATTTTAAAAAGTTTAATGACCAAAAATAAATATATGTAATATATATAAATATTTAATATATAATAAATTCAATTAATTAACCGGTTTAGAACCAAATTAACCGATAATCGAAGTTTAAAAAAACTCTTAATTGTTAATCGATTTTACCTAAAATTAACCGACCGATTAACCGGAAAAAAATTGGTTCGGTCGGTTAATTTGATTAAAATCGAATAATACACACCCATAGAAAGGAGCCATCACATAAGCGAACGAGAATAATAGATAGGGGTGTGCATTTGGTTAATTCGGTTAATCGACCGAACCGAATTACCCAAAATCCATTAACCGAAAATTTCTCCTTTTAACCGTTAACCGAATCAAAAAGGATTCGGTTAATTTGGTTGGTTTTTAAATTAACTGAAATTTGTTATAATATTTTGGGTAAATTACACAATCGGTCACTAAATTATGCTAAAATGATGTTTTTAGTCACTAAACTTTCATTTTATGCTAATTTGATAAAAGTTTAATGACCATTTTATAATATAACAAAAATTTAGTGACCATTTTATAATTTTTAAAAGTTTAATGACCAAAAATAAATATATGTAATATATAAAATATTTAATATATAATAATTTTGGTTAATTAACCGGTTTCGAATTGAATTAACAGATAACCAAAGTTTGAAAAAACTCTTAACCGTTAACCGATTTTAGCTCAAATTAATTGACTAATTAACCGAAAAAATTAGTTCGATTGGTTAATTCGGTTAAAACAGAATATGCACACCCCTAATAACAGAATTATTCTAACTATTTTTTTGGTTAGTTCTGTATCGGAGTTAACATTAGTTGCGTTTCACTATTTTAGTAGACGTTTGTAGCTTACAGTAGCTAAGGTAGTTGTAACACCCCAAAATTCGGTCTAGTCAGAATTGAGTTCCGGTGATCGAAAATTACGTATTGATAAAGTCTAAATATAGAATTGGTTAGCTAATTATTGATATCAGACTCTAGTTGAGCTAAATTGTTGTCATTGGACTTTATCAAATAATATTGAAATTTATATAGTGACTAAATTGAAAGAATTATAAGTTAGAGGACAAAACTATGATATAGTGAGAATTGAAGGACTAACCTTGCGATTAGCCCCTCTTCATTTAATATTTGTATACGTGAAATAATATGGTGAGAATGCTTCACCAAAAGGAAAGCCTTTTACTTCATAGACATAGTAAACTAGAATTGAGGAAAATATATCGAAAACTTTTTAAGCATACACCTCTTTATCCCTTCATTTTTATCTTCATCATCTCCTACCTAAGCAAGCACCTCCATTGGAGCTATCTTCAAGCTTTGCTTTTCTTCGATTTATTGTTATCAAATCATTTTTATCGATCAGGTAAGCTATATTTCTCAATCGGTTATTGGATTCTATGGATATATCAAGCTTAATCTTGAGCTAGGGTTTTGACTATCCATGGATATCTCATCGTTGTCATCTATATTGAAATCGGATATCAATTTTGATGTTGTTATATTGATTTTGATATCGTAATATCAATCCTAATAGTTTTCTATTGATTTCCTAGCTCAAGAAGTTGATAAAGAGCATTCATCGTCTCCATCCAAAGCTAGGAACAAGGGGAATGTTATCTGAGAGTCGTATGAGCATCGGATTAGTAAGAAGAGTGTAGCCGGAACCTCGAGATTAGACGAAAAGTCTTCCTGAATATTTATTTGATGTTTTAGATTATATCGCTAATATTATCATTAAAGAAGTTGCATTGGATGGTTAATTGGACTCATTGGTAAGTGTCGCTAAATTGCTATTGAATATCGGACATAATTATTGGTATTGTCGTTGTACATAGTCATTGATATAGTTATTATCATCGAAACATTGTAAAGAAATCATTGTATATTGATATTGAACCATGAACCATTGATAATATTGAGATCATTGGTCATTAGAATCCTCATTGAATATTAAACACTGAAATGAACATTGAAACCTTAGATTCGAATAGACATTAGATACAATTGGCATACGATAGAATTCATGAGCTCAGTATACGGGTGGATTACGGTCCTAAGGCTACGACCTATATTGATTTGGCGAGGCGGAAGGATGTGTATTGATATTGATCATATTGACGAGGCAGAGGGACTAGACCATTCATTGATTTGGCGAGGCGTAGGAATTCGCGTATCTACTATCTTCATTCAATCCAAGGATTAATGATGAAATAAATATGTTAAACATTATTTATTGATACAAAGTATTGGTATAAATAAGCATAAGAGCGTGTATATTGATACTTGTTACATTGATGTTCATATTGTTTATGACTACCTCACTAGGCAATGCACGCCTAACGTGTCTCATGTCATGCATTTCAGGTTGAAGGATCGGATTACCAAGGCAAGACAAGTCACTACAAGCCCTAAAGTAATGTGTTTTGATCTTAAGAACTCCTATAAAGGTGGCAAAGTAGTTGAACTAGCCATGTATGCCCATTTTAATATGTTTGTGATATGCCTATGTTTTAATATGGTTGATGGCCCTAAATGACCTTTTTGTTTGGCTTAAAGTAGTTAAAAAAGTACATACTTGGCTCATAAAGGTCAAAACATGGTAAACATATTCGTATGGTCGTAAAACTTGGCATGCTAGTAGTTTATACCATTAAAATGTTGTGCATGAAATTTCGTTGCATTTGGACATCATTCAGTAAGTCAAATTGAATAAATACCAGAAAAAATCTGTCATTACAGGTCATACCGTATCGAAACGGGTGATGACGTTTCGATACGGGTAAGCATAATTTGAACCTGAGGAATAGGGCGTACCGAAACAGTTCATAGCCGTTTCGAAACATTTTGTCACTGAAATCTCTCGTTTCGATTCGGGTTTATAGCATTTTGATGCGGGTCAAAGTCAAAGTCAAAAGAAGTCAATATGTATCGGTACATGGCATGCCCGTATCAAAGTCTACAGGGTAAAGTCAACAAGGGTTGACCATCGTTCACCCGTTTCGAAACAGCCCTAGAGTGTTTTGATACGGGGTTAGTTAAGTTAGTTAAAGGCATATGAAACAGATTTTAATGTTCACAAATTAATCACTGAATTTTGAAAGATTAAATTGAATGAGCTAATGTACTCCAAATTGTTTGAAATTTTACAGGGATGATAATATTGTGATGAAACTCATTGTAGTGTAATCAATAGCATTAAAGGACCCCTAAATTATCAAATTTATAGATTAGTCCCTAAAACTTGTGATAGTTAATATTTAGCCTTAATTGATTTATTATTGTTTCGTATGGACTAAGTTACATGGTAGTAATGATTCATTGTATGTTTTTGTTAAAAAAGTTAATAACAAATGAAATTTTATTGTACCAAATCGTATTGATCATTGGTTTCACCTTCCGATCCGGTTCTCGACCAAACCGGAAAGGGGTGTTACAACAGCAACAACGGTTGATGGTAGTGGCATTAGTAAAAATGAAGGTTAAGGTTGGAGAGGATTTTTTTAAGATTTTTTGTTTGAAGATGGTGAAAAAATAAAAATTCAAAAGTTTAAGGATTAAATTACAAATTATTCATTTTTATTAACATGACACATCATCAAATTAATAGAAATTAATGGCCCAATGACCAAAATAGAAAAAAATGATAACGTAAGTGAATTAAACAAAAAAATTAAAATCAGTGACCAAAACGAAATAGATAGAAAACAAAAGTAACGGAGACCAACGGTTCAGTGACCAAAATAAAACAGAACCTTAAAAAAATCACGAGCGAAGGTTACCCTTTAAATAATTGTATGTAAAATAATTTTAATTATATTGCATAAATAATTCATATTATACATAAATTAATAATATACTTTAATAATTATGATAAATTGATATATGAGAAAATTAAACGTTAATATAATAGATATTCAGAAGGGAAAACAAATATAAGTATTTTTTTTAAAGATTTATATCTAATACAGTAGCATTGGAAATTTTTAGTTTCCACACGTGTCTTAATTTTAGGGTTTAAGAATTTATTTTAGGTGCAAGGTTTAGAATTTAAGGGTAATTGTTAGAATTTATGGGTTAGGATTAGGTTTTAAGTTTGAGGGTAATATATTGAAGATTTAGGTTTTAACCTATACCTAAAATTATATTCACGGTCGATAAATTCTAAACTATTAGACCTGAACTCTTAAACAATACGCCTTAAACCCTAAAAACTAAGGTTTGTGGAAACTAAAAAAATTTTCCGCCAGTGTATCAAATAATTATTTATTTATTAATACAATTGTGTAAAAGAAGTTGGTACAATTATTTTTTTAAAAAAATATAAGAATCTTTAATCATATACTATGCGTGTTTAATATACGTGAATCAATTAGTAATTTATTGATCGTACATATATAGAATTATACATCAGTAGTGCATTACATCTTAATCCATGACGAATAATAGATATAAGAATTACATAATGTATAGGACTCTTATTGTATATATACTTATCATTAATCCATGAAACACTAAACCCTTTGAGATTTCTGTGAACGCCAGAGTTTCTGTAATGGGTTGTTTTCCAATTCCGACGAAAAACTCAGCCAAACGTGTCCTTCCTGGAGATTCAGTAACCTTACTTGAACCATTTTATTCAGTGTTTCGGTTTTCGGTTTTTTGCTGATTAATGTTCTTTGTTTTCCCCAGAAAATTGTTAGCCATGAATCCTTGGATTCTTCCGTTTCTAAAGAAAGCACCATCCCCTCTAATTCTCAGCTCAGGTTAGTTACCGGTTTAAATCTTCGTGTTTCGTAATTTAATTCCGATTTTTCATTTTTCTTGAAACAATGAGTCTGATACTCTTATCGGAGTAGCGTATCAAATAACGTAACGAACACACTGGATATCTTTGTTGACTGCAGTAAAAAGCTTGAGGAGAGATCCAGCATCAAAACCAGGGAAAAGGTGAGGTTTAACATGAATGTTCAAATGTATGATCCGATTCTGGACGAAGAAACATCGGTACGCCGGCTTTTGCATAATGTAGAAACTGAAATTAAGTATAGATACATAATTCCTAGTGAAAGCTATGATGATTATTTATTGTAACAGTTTTTCGGCTGCTAGATGAATATTGCAAAGCTTCGATATCTATTATCAATACCGAAATTTGATCCAATAGTGCCAAGCTCTTGTGTTCTAAACAAAGACAACCAGAACATGCATTATTTATACACTCTGCATTCTGCAACATTGAATAATTCTCTAATAACTGCAAGAATATTGTGTTATCAGTTCAGAATTTTCCGGTACTCAGAGTTCGGATCCACTTGCAATTCTAAAGAGACATATCTATATCCAACCCGAGTCCCGACCTAACAGTAACCATACTAACAAAGTTCATACGGAGATTATAAACATTCTGAAGAAAGTAGCAACGGGCGGAAAACATAAGATGTAAATAAAGATTCAAGTGTAGAAAATTTCATTTCGGTATAGTGAGAATGGTAAATCTCTTAAACGATGTTCCGACTCGTATATATCAACATACAAGAAAAGGCAAACAGAAAACGAAATGATCTTCAATGATAAGTGAATTTACATCGTGCAAGGACGATAATTGTCATCTTTTATCTGATTCCGAGAAATTCTCACCTGTTAATGGTGAAGCATATCATAAACCACCTCTAGGGAAACACTCCTGTTCAATAATCTGCAAAAATATGAGAAGACTGCCTCGGGTCAGCTACTCAGCTTCCGGACATTTAACATGTCCTTCCAAAAGTGAGTCGATACCAGCGCGCTATCTGGTAGAAAGATTTGAAAAATGAAGCCCTGTCGACTTTTCCAGCAGAAAATACCCAATATCTACATTACTATACATATGCAGGAATCCTTATCATCATCATCATCAGAATCGCTCACATCACTGCAGGCACACAATAGTTCAGATTGTAACTCACAGGAGTAATCCTTTTCGTTTGTAGTTTGACATTGTATTGGGAATGCATGAAAACTAGTTTTATCCACTGAACAATATACGCAGGAATTCTGTCGGATTGTTCGTACTTAATCGGTTTTCCCGGCATACAAAAAAAAGATACTAATTCTTACGAAGATCCCAAATCTGCCCTTATTTTTATCACAAAAACAAGAAAAAACTAGATAGAAAATATCATATACCATACAATAGAATCTAGCTAAAGTAATTCATAGTTAGTACACCAAGAACTATTCAAATCCAAGAATCAAGAACAGCAAACTAAGCAGTCAGCAGTTCAATCTACATTCTCTAATCTATGGTCGATAGCATTATGACATACTTCGGTAGCCGGAAGCCAATGCATTACAAATCGTAGATCACAACCTAAGAGAAACAGAACATAAAAGCACAACACCCCCTCCCCCAGAATTCAACATGTTATTTTCTCAGAAACTGTCCATAGCTAATGCGAACGAACTTTAGAAGAAATGTGCAAAACAAATCCTAATGCTTCAAGAAAACACCCAACAGAGATAAAGTTGCAAACTAAAAGTTTACAAGGAGTGACAACTGACAAGTGACAACTGAGTTGGAATACGAAACAATGAATTAAAATTTGACATAAACAGATAATTAATACATCAAATATCCCCTAAGCAAACCCTCAAAAAGGAATATTGGTTTAAGAGAATCTATCTCTACAATCATAGATCCAACACAACATAAAAAAGGGAACAATATTACATTGCCTTAAGACTGAAGCTATAGCCTGCAACATAAAGTTGTAAATTTTGTGCTCAATTGTTCTAATCTTAGAACTATCATTTAGCTAGAGATTTGCAGATACAAACAAGTGTATGACAATGTAACTATATTCATAACTCAAAACAAAAGGATCAGAATCCTTAAGAATCAAACAAAAGAAATGATACATTAGAAGATAAGCTTCCAAAAGCACCAATTACCTTGGTTCAAATTCCATGATCTCCACAAGTTTGTTCCCATTTCGATCATTCCATTGGACTTTTCGCCTCGTATTATCGGATTTTCTTGACATCCCACCTCTTTTAGGTACCAACAAAGCATTTGACTCAGTGTAATCTTCTCCGTCAGTATTATCGGATTTTCTTAAGCATTTGACCGGGAATGAAATACAGAGAGGACACAAAGTAAAAAAAAAAAAAACTCAAATGAAATGATATCTACAAAATATAGAGAGAAAATTAAAAAAATGAAATCCGGGAAATAATCTCTAAAATAAAAATCAATTACGTAAGCATTTTCCATTGGGTGAGGTGTCTACGTTGGAGGAGAATTCGATGGAACTTTGAACATAATACCCAAAAATTTAACAATTTTAATCCATTTTTTTAGTTTCAATTTTTTCTATAAGAAACAAAATTCAAAATAATAATTATAATCGGATAAATTGGTACAACAAGCATTGAATTAAAGTATTAAGTTGTACAATCAATCTCATAACTAAGTCATCTCAAACTTTTATAAAATAAAATAAAATAAAAAAGTCAACTCAAACTAATTTAATCCTTATAATTTACAAGAACTGACTGTATAGTCTGTATTACAAATTACACGATCAAGTCTAACGTAATTAAAGTCACGGACTTATGTGAAATTAGGCCAATGTAAATCAGATAAAAAGCTTTTCCCGGCAGCTTGTAGCTAGGGATTAGCACGGGTCGATTTTTTAGTCGATTTAAACCCGATACGAAAATAATTACTCTAAACCTGATCATATCCTTAAAAAATTGACATGACTTGAAAATTGTATTTCTCAATCTGACTCAAATTTGACTTGATTTATAAAAAAATATTTTAGGGATCTAATTGTAGAAAAATTAATTTTAGAGACTAAATTATTAAAAATTCAATTTCAAGGACATAATTATAAAAAAATGAGGTATTAATACAAATATTTCTAAAAATATAGGAAAAAATTACACTACTAAACTTCGCGTCAGGTCATATATATTTCAACCTAAACCCGACCTGAATTTGATTTTTTACAACAACAAAAAAAAAATCAACCATGAAGCAAAACAAAACAAATAGTATTTCGGGTCAAAAGCATTTTTAAACTAGAGTTCAAAACATTGACATAATTTACTGAAAGAGTTTGATGAGGAATAATTTTTTGATAAAGAAGGGATACTTTATTACCTCGTCAAAAATTCCATAAACCTAGACGAGAGAAGAGTATACACAAAAGTATTTTACAGTAAGAAATGAGCAAAGCTCGATCAAAACCCACATACATAAAGACACCAAACAAATAAAACACAAATGCAAACAACTCAAAACCCCAACTCACTAAAAATCTTAGGCCAAATTTTTTATATGCATGTTCATCTTACGATTCATGTTTAGGGTAGAAGATTACTCTTCTAAAATTTAATAATGTCTTTTTTAAAAATTTGAACTTGCATCCTCTTCTTAAAAGTGTAATGTGACTTATCAATACACCCAACACTTGTTGGTGAAATGAAACAATTTAAAATTAAAAAAATATATTTAAATTAAATTAAATTAATAATTAAATTTATATTTAAAGAAATTCGAAACGGTCATGCGTTGACTGGATGGGTCTTCAAAAGCAGGACATAACAAGAAAAATAAGATTTCCGCTCAAAGGAAAAAAAACAATGAAAATAAGAGGAAGGGCCCAAAGATAAGGGCAGGAGCATAATGGGCAGAAAGAAGAGTGGTGGTCCAGGCCCGAGTGTTACAATTCCCCAAGTGGATCGATCCATCAAAACCATGCCAGCCCCACCTATTAACACATAATATTACAAACAGAACTCTCAACCATAACAAACATTGGCGATTTTAGACATGTACAATAAGAACGACCACTAGAGATAAATTAACGTTTGTTTTAGGAGAGATTTTTGTCCGCCACACACCAATTTTTTTTATCTTTGTTATATATAGTTAAAGGTTATATTTTTGATGTACATGCTGTGTAAAAAAATACACAACCCTTCTATAAAATTTAGAACCTAAATCTTAAATCCTAGCACCTAAACCTCAAAATCTGAACTCTAAATTTTAACCATAAACCTTAAATTCTACACCATACACACTAAACTCATACGCCCTAACCTAAACACTAAAATTGAAGAGCTTGCATAAACTTTACACAAGCTTGTGTATCAAAATATTTTCATATATATAATAGATTAATTATGAACTTGCCCCAGCCTTTTAAGATTTACGTTTTGCCCCTAGTCTCAATTATAGCTCCGTCACTAGCGATCACACAACCAAAGTTCCAGAGAAAGGAGAGCCTAAAACAAGTTAATTAAATGCTTATAAGAGAAAAATAAAAGATTAGTTATGGACTTGTGATAAAACAAATGAAGAAAATAAAAATGTTGTACTTATCGATTTTGAATTTAGTTATACTTATTTTTCAATCAAAAATCAACTTATTACACCACAACAACTCGATGAACATTTATTTTAAATTGATGGCCCTATTTTAAATTATTGCACATAACCTCTTAAATCTTTAAATAATCCATGAACTGTAGTTATCGTCGTGAATAAAGTAACATTGAAAATGTACATACTCAACAACTAGAGATAGACCAAAGGGTATTGGAGAGAGTGATTACATCCTAAAAATTTAAAATTTGTATACGATATAAAATTCTTTTAAAAAATTATATATATATTTTCAATTAAAAATCTATTTTTACCACTAAAATTTTATAAATTTACCTCTTTTAATATAAACCCGTGCGTCTATCCCCGTTGACAACGAGAACCAAACTCAGTAAAAGGGAGAGATACTATATATGGATTGATTGATTTTGATAGGCAAACTCGGTTCATCTATCCAATCAAGGGAAGTCACGGCCATTATCTTAATGCAATGATTATATTGGGAGTCAAGGTAAAAAGATGACCAGATTATAAAATGGTAAAGTTTAAAGTGTCAAATATAGATTTTTACCAATTTTAAGCAGAAAAGGACACAAAATTTTATGTTAGACGACAAATTTATAAAATTTTAGGCTGTGCGAAAATAAAATTTTAATAAAAAATACATAAATTATTTATTTTTTAAAAATTATATTCAATTTTTTAATGGGCCCCTTCTATTCCTAGCTGGTTTTAAGTAAATTATTGTGCTCCAAGCATTACTTCTTTTCTTAAACTTGCTTTTTGGGTCATGTATATTTGTGCAGATTACAATAAGAAAACCTCACACAGGACAAGATGTGCGGTCGACATCATTTTGTCGGACGGAAGTCAGAACTGATCCGTGGAAACATCTGAAGCGTTTATTTTTGTTTTGCTCGAAACAAATGCAAATCGATTGTGTGTGGGTTCTCCGCCTCCGGCGAAGAGGTGCCGAACGTACGGGGTGAAGTTCAAATGGTTTGCGATATTCGAGGCCCGTATGCAAGGTTTCCAAGGGTATGTTTGTTTCACTAAAAACTGTTTTCGGAAAATAAATTTTGAAAAATAAACTACAATTTTTGGAAAATTAATTGCAGAAATAATTTTTTGGTGTTTGGATGATGTTGTACAATTTATTTTACATTGTTTGGTAGAGTTTCTTGAAAATTTCATAAACAATACACAAACAAGCATCGATAATGCTAAAAATAAGTCCCAATCAAAAAATGATTTAAGGTTTAGGTTATGGTTTAGAGTTTAGGATATCATTTATTATTTATGGTTTATGGTTTAGATTAGTATTTAAGGTTTAGAGTTTAAGGTCTATATTAGTTTTATGGTTTGTGGTTTAGGGTTTATGGTAGTATTTAGAGTTTAGGGTTTAGGGTTTATATTAGTGTTTAAGGTTAGGTTGATGGTTAGGGTTTATGGTTTCAGATTCAGGGTTTATGGTAACATTTAAGGCTTAAGGTTTAGTGATTAAGGTTTATGGTAGCATTTAGGGTCCATGATTTAGGGTTAGTATTTATGGCTTATAATTTAATGTTTAGGGTTTAGGTTAGTGCTTATGGTTTAGTGTTTAGCTTTTAGTGTTTAGGGTTTAGGTTATCATTTAGGGTTGAAGGTTTATGTTAGTGCTTAGGGTTTAAGGTTTATATTAGCATTTAATGTTTAGGGGTTAGTGTTTATTGTTCAGTGTTTATGGTTTATGATTTGTGTCAAGGTTTAGGGTTTAGTCTAGTGTTTAATTTTAGAGTTTAGTGTTTATATTATTATTTAGGGTTTAGGGTTTATGTTAGCATTTATTGTTTATGGTTTAGTGTTTATGTTAACATTTAGATTTTATGGGTTAGTGTTTATGGTAAGGGTTTATGTTAGTGTTTGTGGTTTAAGATTTAGGGTTTAAGGTTTATGTTAGTTTACGCTATCATTTAGTGCTTAGGGTTTAATATTTATGGATTAGGATTTTTGTTTTATGGTTTATGTTTAGGATATATCATTTAGGGTTTCATGTTTAGAGGTTATTGTTAATGGTTTATGGTTGTGTAGTGTTTATGGTTTAGGATTTATGTTAGTGTTTAGGGTTTAGGGTTCAAGTTCTCATTTAGGGTTTAAAGGTTATGTTAGTGTTTAATGTTTAAGGTTTATTGTCAGTGTTTAGTGTTTATGTTAGTATTTAGGGTTTAAGGTTTGTGTTAGTGTTTAGTGTTTAAGGTTTATGTTAACATTTAGCCCTTAGTGCTTAGTGTTTAGGGTTATGATTTTTGTTAATGTTTAGGGTTTAACATTTAGCCCTTAGTGCCTAGTGTTTAGGGTTTAGAATTTAGGGTTTAATTTTTATGTTAGTATTCAGGGATAGAGTTTAGGTTTTAGGCAGCAACCCCAGGTACACCTCAATTGAATTTGAAGCAATTTTACAATCACATGTGGGGTTTAAACTTACCTGAAAAATTAAAGATCACAATGTGGAGAACTGTGAACAATTATCTTCCAACCTTTGAAAACCTTCAGACTCGACGACTGCAAGTCCAAAATGGTTGTCGGTTTTGTCAATCTGTCAATGAGGGTATTGAACACTTGATACGTGAATGCTGGTACTCACAAGCTATATTTGCTGCCCAGGGAATTTCCCTACCTATATCCATTCCAAACTTACTTTGGAAGGATTGGATAGTCAACGTCTACAACAACTTGAGTGAGTCTGCTAAGAAGAGTTTTGTAGTATCTTGTTGGGCCATTTGGTATGCTCGAAACAAAGCTGTTCATGATAGCCATTCTACCACAGTTCAGGAAGCGGTCGCTTTCATTCAAGCCTATATTAGGGAACAGAAGACTATTCATGTTGCTGTGCACCCACCGCCATGTACTCAACCGCAACAGTGGACTCCTCCACAAGGGAACCTAGTTAAAGCAAACTTTGATGCTGCCTACTGCACTCAAGCAAAACTTTATGTTTCCGGTGTGATTTGTAGAAACAGTGTTGGCTTAATCATGGGAGCATGCACCATGAAACACTTCCACGTAGCCAATGCGTTTGTAGCGGAAGCCCTAGCTTGCAGGGATGCTGTGAATTTTGTCATCGACATGGGTTTTGACAGGGTGATCTTTGAGGGGGACTCCCTGTCTATCATTAAGAAATTAAACTCCATATCTGAAGACTTCTCGCCGCTGAGGGTACTGATCAACGATATCAAACAAGCCATTTGCAACGTACGTGAAGCTGTTTTCTGCCATGTTCGACGTGAGAGGAATATGGCCGCTCATACTCTTGCACAATATGGAAGAAGTTATGACACACCGGCATTCTGGGTAGAAGAAGCTCCAGATGCAGTTAGTCTCGTTGTGGAAAGAGACAAACAGCACATCCACAGCTCTCAATGATCCCCCTTTCACGGGTTATGTTGTTTCTTTCTTGCTCATTTGACGGCTGAAACACCAATCGAAGTCTGCTGTTCTTTTTTCAGTTACTCCTCGGATTACCTCGTTATCTGCATTTCAGTTGATGCACTCCGAGTTTGTTCAGATCTCTGGGCTGGTTTTAATGTTTCTCTAGTTTTCATTTCTCAGTTTAAGAGAAGACTACCATGATTGTAATACGTTTTAGAGTTTTTCTTCTCTTACTTTTACTTATCAATAAAACCAGACCTTTTCAAAAAAAAATAGAGTAAATTATATATATATATATATATATACAAATTTATATATTCGTTTTTTTTAATTTAATTCCTTAATTTTAAAACTATAAACTCTAAATTCTAAATAATATGAACTAAATTTCTAAACCTTAAACTAAGTCTTCAACTACTAACACAGAAAGCTTATGCAGCCTTTCTTCTTAATTTATTAATCAAGTAATTTAAATTATATATTATAATTTAATTTTAATCTTAAATATTATTTTATAAAACTTAACATTAATTTTTTTTTGTTCCTAAATAACCCTTTTTCCCTTGTCCTTAAAAGTGTGATAATTGATTTAGAAATTTTTCTTTAAAAAAAATATAGTAATATTTATCAAATTTGATCACGTTATGATATGGGGTTTTGTTGGGTAGAAATTTTAATAAAGTCGAAGAAAGGATGATGTTAAATTAACTGATAAAATTTAAAATTCGAATTAAGTATTATAAAAATCTATTGTAGAGACGATTCTTCTAGTTCAGTTTGCTTCATTTATAATACTAAAATTTGAACATCTAATTTTACTTGAAGGATCTAACGCCTTATCCTATTAGACCAACTGATAGTTTATACTAAAACTTAATTTTTTTAATAGAAATAATCAAAGGAATAAGTCATGCTCTGTTTGGCAAACAACTTTTTGAGTTAAAATTAAAGGTTCGAACTATTTTTAGAGGTTTGACTAGTCAAATCTGTAAATCTAGATGTTTGGTAAATAAAGGATTGTAATAGTGGGTTGAGTGAAATCTCTCAATTTAAAAAAAAACTCTTAAATTTGAGTTCAATATTTGGATAAAGAATTGTAAAGACTCTTTTATCCTTGACAATTATAAAAAAATTCTCCAAATACCATAAATTTGAATAATAATAAAATTAAAAAATAATTTCATAAATAAAAAATTAATATATAAATAAATATATGCATTTGAATTTAATAATTAATATAATTACATTCAAAATATAATTTCATAAATAAGAAGTTAATATATACATCTAAATTTAATAATTATTAAAATTATCTTTTTATAATTTTACAAATAAGAAATGGATATATATATCCTTCATATATGCTTAGTAATAATATTAAAAAATAATTCTCATAATCTAGTTAATATTAATATATACAAAATATTTATAACTAATAAATTATTCAAAGTATTGAATATAATCATGTCTTTACATGTTATTTTGCTCGTTCAAATAATCAAACAACTATCAGTTATCAATTAATTTTATCGAACACTTTTATACAATCAACTAATGATGTGATGCAATCTGCTAATCAAATCAACTAATGATATCAGCTATCGGGTAATATAATCAGCTATTCGCTATCAGTTATTCATTAATTACCAAACAATGCCTACTTTTTGTATAGAACACAAAGAATTCAACAAAAATTGGAGTGAATAAAGGAGGCCATACATTACTTCATTAGCTATCTTTGTATTTATTGTTGTAGATTAGAAGCTCAAGCATTGTTGAGCCATTTGCAAGATTTATTAAAAGTAAGCAAACAAATCCTTGAAGCAAGTGGATCATCAATCCATCCATTCAATCTAATACTTAGAGTACAAGTCATTAATGTTTAGATTAATTGAGATTTGGGGGATGAGACCATTAGGTTGTTTGGCTTAGATTTGGAAATTCATATGTTTGATGGAATAGTTTGAAAATAAACATTAGACATTTAAAGAATGTATAATAATAATTTTTATTAATGTTTATAATATATTTTACTAATATAATTGTTAAATTTTCTTTTTTGTCAAGTTAACGTGTGTTTTTATGGAAATGTTGATTAGACAGTTAAAATTTTCGCGACATTAATGCGGTAACTTGTTTGGCAGTCCACATATGTTTCATTACTGATATTATTGTATTTTTGACATGACAATTTGCAATGCGTCAACTTACATTATTTTACAAATAAAATATTTATTTATTTTATAATTTCAAATTATTTTGTTGATGTAATATATAAACTAAAATAATAGCAATGAATTACATGTAGATTACAATGAAAAAGAAATATTCTTTCTCTTTTCGGTGCTTTTTATATGTCTCACACTAAAAAATTAGGTTAAGGTTTAAGGTTAAGATTTAAGGAATTAGGTTAATGTGTAATTTTTAGGGTTTAAGATTTATTGTTTAGAATTTAAGATTAAAATTTAGAACTTAAATTTTTAGTATTGAGACATAAAAAAGAAAACCTAAAAGAGACAGATAAATTATGTCCATTAGGATGCGAGTTTCACTTTTGCCTCGTGAAAATTTTTAACGGTTTAGTTATATTTCTATTAAAATCGCAATAGCTTAACTAAAAAGGAAAGAATAATAATTAAATTTAGTTAAAAAAAACTCATATTGGCACAAATATAAAACGTTGAAAATTATTATTGAATTATTATCCTATATACTGGCTGTAGAAAATGAAAGTTTCCACAAGCGTCTTAATTTTAGGGTTTAGAGTATTAGTTTAGGGTTAGGGTTTATAGATTTAGGTGTATGTGTTTAGAATTTAAGGACAGTGGTTAAAATTCAGGGTTTATAAGTTAAAACTTAAATCTCAACTATATTATCATAAAAACTAAACTCTAACCTCTAAGCCCTAAATTATAACTACTACCCCTAAATCATAAACCCCTCTACCCTACACCCTAAAGTAATATTCTAAACCCTAAAATTAAGGCGCTTATGGAAACTTTCAGTTTCTACCACCAGTGTATTGAATATAAATCTATTATTATTATAATTAAAAAAGTAATATATATATATATATGTGTGTGTGTGTGTCGATATTTAAAATGAGTATTTAAAGTTTAAACTCGACTTAATTTGATATTAAAAATAATAAAGGGTTAAAAATAACTGAAAAAAGAAAAATATATTGTTAGGAGAAGAAATATACAGAACAGGTGTAAATGTAATTGATGGTAGTATCTACCAAAATCATTTAACAAATGCAGTTGGAGATCCAACCAATCTTAAATAAGCTTTTATCATCCAAAATGGTGGGCGGAGACAAACCAGACCAGACCACCATAATAATAGGTAATAATAAATTACAATAACAAACACAGTTCCACGTTGAATTATGCCACATATGCACATACATAGGCACATATGTCTTTGTTTTAATAATTAATATCTGATTTATTGGCTGATTAATTTTAATCAGATTTTACAAAGGTTTATTATGAGACGACTTTCTCAATTCAATTTTCTTCATTTACAATATCATAATTCAAACACCTAATCGTATTTAACGGACGTAACTCTTCATCCTACTAAACCAATTAATTGTTGATTCATACGCACATATTAATTAACTCTGTACATGTCAACAATAGTCATCCTTCTTAATTTCGTAATACATATAAAAACATTATGTTATAACAATGAAGAGTATTCAAAACAAAAATTTATTTAAAAAGTTTCAATATCTTGTCGATCGCGGTTGAAATTAAGGGTGTAAACAAGTTGAGTAGTGTTGAGTTCGACTCGAGATCGAGCTTGACTTGAGCTTGAGTTATATTAAGTATGTTGAGCTCGACTCGACTAATTAAGAATTCGAGTCAAGTCCAATCGAGTCGAGTATTGATCGAGCTTTGACCGAGTGAGACTCGAGTAGCTTGTAATATGTCTCGTTTCATTAATAATAATAATAATAATAATAATAATAATAATAATAATAATAATAATAATAATAATAATAATAATAATATATTATCATCATTGTCGTCGTCGATCGAATTGCATGATTTCATTGTAGATGAAATAACATAACATAACAACCAAAAACACCCAACTTCATTTTAGTTCACTTTAATTTTAAAAATTAGAACATAGTTTATTATATTTTCAAGTAGTTTGCGACCTTTTCAAATCGGATATTAAGTAGCTCGGCTTGACTCATTAAGAATTCGAGCCTAATTCGAGCTCGAATGTTGACTGAGTCGAACTCGAGTAATTCACAATCTGTCTCATCTTATTTATGAACTAGTTGAAATATTCAATTCAAGATCAAAGGAATTGCTTTGCAATAATTGAGAGTGTTAAATGATGAAGAAATTGCTTAGAAGTTTCATTAATTTTCACAAGTCGGAAGATTGTTCACCAACTGTTTAATTGAATACTTGTGTTAATTAGACTGCCGTTTTGTATTTATTTTGTATTGTTTTTTTTGGGTGCTTTTTAGGCATGCAATTTGCAACGCCCACCTATACTAGGCTACATAGTGTTAGTGTGTAGCAAGTATATCCTCTTCAAATGTTGGCAGGCCTACTCTGTAGTCTGTACCAGTACGACTAACGCCACGTTTTTCACTGTTTGTTTCTCCAGAGAAAAAAACGATTCATATTTCTCTTGCATTATTAACATCACCCACTACTACTAGTAACTTTAAATGAATTTAATACAATGTTCAAAAAATATATTTTTTACAGTATTTGTTGATTTTTATTTCAAAGATTATAAAAAATAATCAGTTTTTAGTGAAAAAAATATTTGTTCACTTAATAGGAGAAGTCTTTTATGGCCTCCTGTTAGCATGGTCAGAAACGCAGGCGTTTAATGGGGGAGGAATTATATATATATATATATATATATATATATATATATATATATATATATATATATATATATATATAAGGAAAATTCTACGACGGGCGACGAACATTGATGAACACCACTAACGATGAACATCGATGAACACCATTAATTTTTTTCAAAATTTTAAAAATCTAAAAGACTAAAATTATAATTAAAATTATCTCTTAAAAAAATAAAAATCAAATTTAATAGTTACTTTATAATATTTTTTAATAGGTTAGCATCAAATATACTCAATTCTCCTAAACCCTAACAAAATCAATCTATTAAGAAAAATAAAAACCCTAAAAATTCCTGGAAAACCTACAAATCTACCTAATAGTTCATTCGCAACTTCGCATTATACCGCTACCCACTTCTCCCAAATTAATCCCTCTACTAATTACCAAAACAAGGTTTAATTAATATTAATCGGATTTAGGCTTAGCACATGCCTTGCAGTAACTGCAGAGGAATTTTGGTTCATAAATTTATTCAAATGAATAAGAATCTGAAATCGAAATTGAAAGTCCGGAATGAATCCATGATGTCGTTACGGTTTAAGAAAATTAGGTATATTTGATTCTAATCTATTAAAAAAATATTATAAAGTAACTATTAAATTTGATTTTTATTTTTTAAAGAGATAATTTTAATTATAATTTTAATCCTTTAAATTTTTAAAATTAAAAAAAAAAATTAATGGTGTTTATCGGTGTTCATCGTTAGTGGTGTTCATCAATGTTCGTCGCACGTGGTAGACTAACACAATTAGTCACTAAATTATTCTTGTTTAACTTTTTTTTAGTTTATTATCGTTTTTAAGAAAAAAAAGTTAATAGTATACAAATAAACTTCAAATGTAATCCAACATTTTTTTAGGGGAAAAAGATGATGTGTGCAAGAACCAAACATTCCACAGACTAAGAGAGGACAGGCAGAGCTGTTTGTTCTTGATTTGATTTCAGCAGCACAACAATTTGTTAGTTAAGATGATCAGATCAGATCTACTGCCGACTTGAAAGATAATCTACAATATATAATAATTACTATATTTAAGTAATAATATTTGAATTATTTTCCAAATAATAACAATAAATAATAGAGGGGGGAGATGAAGAACGAGAAACATATGAACACACAAGTGTGCGCATGGACCAACCCCTTCGCTTTCTCTCCTTTCCATACCATACCATACCTTTAACTGCAAAAAAGCAAAACCAAAACCAAAACATTTGACCCCATTTTTATACACATTACATTCAACATCTCGTAAAGTGAAGGATATCGGATATGAATATATGCTTAACACGAATATATTCGATGTAAAATCAACATTTTTTTTACTATTATATAACCCTTTAAAGTAGAGTACACTTCCTTATTCTCTCTGGGAAACATCTACTCTGTTTTCCCCTATACACAAAATTCACAATTCCTTGACTACCACAAATTTCACCCCAAATATAACAAATATTAACCAAGAATTAAATATTTTTTTTACCATATCCGAATTACCCTCCCCCTTTCAATTTACAAGGGCCTGCACATTCATTGGCATGATGATGGACTGATCCTCAATATCCAGCCACCACCATTTCCTCCAAAACCAAATTTACAGTCGATTGGCGTGTTTTCTGCACTCCCATGGAGTATCATGAGCTGTGCATAATTCCCGGCGTGCCATGTTCTTTCCAATCGTATATTTTGTTCGGGTTTTACCCCTTCCAAATGGTGTTTTACCCGTCTTCGATGAAAATTCTTCCTATAAAATCCCGAAACCTCTTGGAGTAAAGCTTTGGATCAACTGCTGATATCGAAGTAGGATCGGCTTGTAGGGATTTGTATGCATGCTCTAATTTCTTGCTGATGTCGTAATCTTGTAAGATGTCGATGATGCCAAAGTACAAGACCACTTCATAAATTTCATCACTATGATAATACTGATCAAAGTCGCTTCTTCTCGCAATTTGCTCTGCTCTTGCTGGCATGTTTGCTCCTAGCCTGATCAATGATTTCCTGGAAAAACAAAATTACATACAAAATTTGAATTCAGTCCACTAATCGGACCTTTAAAATTATCTTCCGATACCAAAAGACGCCTTAAAAGAATCAATAGAACATGGAAAGTTAGATTTACACTCTTAACTAACACGATTCCCTGAAATATCTTGTATGCAATACATTTTCTCACCAAAGGGGAATATACCTAGTCACCTACAAATAGGACATCATATGGTGCTGGTTTGGAAACTTTATTTTAAGGATACCAGAGATTTATAAAAAGAATAACTAGAGATAAAGTTAGAAGCTTTGATTCCACTCTCAACCATCAGTGTCCACCAATTTCACGAATCGATAACGGGCAATAATCAACAAAAACCATTTGGTTCTTATTTGGGATCATAAAGGACCACAAGTTCAACAATGCCCCCACAAAAAGATTGTATTTTTCTGGTTTGTACCCAGGCAAAACACAATCACTCAGAGGCCACAATCAACCTTCAATTATACCTTGGGATATGATCAAATTAGACCAAATGATGGCGACTTCCATAACAGAGATGCAACCCGACATAACTTTACACCCTTTATTGACAAGTGATACAATCAACAGTTACCCGAGAAACTTAAAATCTAAGCATCATGAGGGTGTCTTGCTTAATTCCACATGTATCACAGAATTAACTCCGAACCACAAAAATCAATAAAGGAGACAGCGAAATATACCGGTCAGATAAAATCCGATCCATGCCTTGTAACTCAGCTTCAAGGAATCGACAACCACGGACAAACTTTTCACTCTGATACGTATCCTTGCCTGCACGGTCCCACATAATCAAAATCCGTATTCTTATTGCAACAAGAATTCACCATTCAAGTTTCGATAAAATAGCATGATTATCTATGAACTTACCACTGCGCAAGATAAAAGGTGATAACCCCATTTTATCACCTCTATTATCATCACGAAAGTGCAGACCAACCAAAAGACTATAATCCATAATTCTCTCGGACTCCAGGAACTCACAATCTCGATCAATTTGCCTGCCAGCATTTAGTTATAGGAAAGATCAATGTGAGAAAAATGAAGTAATCAACAGGAGAAGGTAGGTCGGAAAGGGGAGTAGTAAAATAGCTCACTTCATAAGCTCCTGGAACCAATTTCTTTCTAGGCGAAACACAAAATTGAGATCCAGATCTTTTAGTGTAGTTGTTTCATCGATTTCCTCTTCTCGCTTATCAGTTGATCGACCATGGGATGATCCTTTAAGATCGAAACGTCTATGGATTCGGTACTCAGAGCAGAACAAATTAGCCATAACAATGAACCGTGTCTGGTATTTAACCACAAGTAATGAGCAAGTAAGAAAAAACCAGCAATGAACAAAGCCTCAAATATGAGTGACAGCTTATTTTCTATTTATTTCAAACACATACCTTCTGGCCACCAATAGGTTTGACGCAATGCACGCCATAGAATTTTGTCACAAGGGAATTTTCATACCGGGAAACGTGTTGGTAATAGCTTGGAAGCATCCTTATAAGGACCTGACATAGTTACTCAAATTTTAGATTGTCTAATCATCCGACGACCTATAGATAAATGCTTACTTTAACCAAGAAAGTAATGTGGTAACCGAGAAATTTATGCATCGAGGCACATAACAATTATCACCTTAAGTTTAAGTTAAACGGGGGCGACTAACCTTGGCTTCGGATTTCTTTACTGTCTTTATCATAAATCTGTCATCTTGAGTAAGGTAAAAGAAGCTTCCACTCTTCCCTGGAGAAGAAAGCTCCCTAAGGGCATCATTGCCACAAATAGCTAGCATGTAATCGGCAGGATCGACTTTGAATAGTTCCCGCAAATGTCTAAAAGGCCAAATGGAATCCAGTCATCAACATAGCAAGCAATTGAAAAAACTTGTATGCAACCAAGCAAGCTTATTACTAATAAGATTATATTTATCCTCTACATTTGAATATAAACCATATAGTTCTCGAAAACACAGTATTCAACAAGGCGAAAGCATTTACCTAAACACCACCGGACAATAATCCTTCCACCGGAACTCCATGGATGAATGAGGCGGTGTAAGCTTCGATCCTTCAGCCGGAAACCTCGTCCAAAACTTCTCTTTGGGATCGAAATCACTCGGCTTTAATTCCCGCAAAACCGAAGCATGCTTCCCAACAGAATACCTACACCAAAAATTTTATTAAACATCCAAATATCAAAATCAAATTTACCACAAAAAACCCAACACCATTCACCTGATTCCCAGTTGCAAATTAAGCATCAACTCATAGTTCTTATGGCCTTTCGAAATCGTTTCTCCCGGCTTCTTAATTTCATTGCTAAACCAATAAGGATTTCTTCTGAATTGCTTAAACCCATCACTATAAATCATTGAAGCTTCGACATTATCGAGTATATCGCAAGTAATATCGCCTGCTTCTCCATCACTTTCCCATATGCAAATCCTGGGGAAGTTGATATTCCTTTCCCCTAAGCTTAAGCTTCCCCTTCCATCAACGGAAGGTCTTTTCCGCGGCAGAACAACCAAATTCTCCCCTTCTTTAACGCAATGCTCTTTGCCGTCGTTTAACTGTTGAATTTTCTTCATATTATCTTCGTTCCACGGTCCGACATAACAGCTTCCGTCTGGCCACGTGAAAACCCCGTTCCCTTTAGGAACTCCGTTTTCCCATTGCCCTTCGTAGCGATTCCCGTTCGCCCAAATCAGGGTTCCGCGGCCGGAGATGACGCCGTTTTTCCATTCACCGATGTACTCGTTCCCGTTGCTCCAAACGTAACGGCCGTGTCCGTCTTGCAGGTTCTTCTTCCACGATCCTTCATAGTAATCTCCATTGGCGTAACGTTTGTGGCCGTATCCGTGTTTCCGATCGGCGATCCACGATCCGCGATAAGTATCACCGTCGGATCCGATGAACGTCCCGTGCCCTTCCATACGACCCGACTTGAAATCGCCTTCGAAAGTCGCTCCAGATGGCCACGAGAACTTCCCTTTCCCGGAAGCTTTCCCGCGACGCCACTCCCCTTCATACATACACCCATCTTTCCACAAGTACTTCCCGGATCCGTGCGGCGCGCTATTGTGGAAACCACCGATGTACAGATCACCGTTGGGGAGGAGTCTCTCGACGACACCACCCGTGCCCACCGTGACCAACGCCGTGGGAGTCACGCGACGGCTCGTAGCCTGAGATCGGCTCCGGTGATAATGACCCGTCGGAGGAGTAGTAACAGCGACAACCATACGATCCTTCTCGTCGTCGGATTTCTTCTTCTTGGAGCTCGAAACGACGTCGCTTTGTTCACTGAACAAAGCTTCGTGCATTGTTTTTTTTTTGGCACTGTAATCCCTTTTAAACCCCTTTTTTCTCCTATCTATTTATCTCCTGTTTCCTTCTTCAACACATTGCAGTTGTGAAACTGAATGAAAACAGAAACTCCAAAACGACGCCGGCAATACGAACATTCCCGGCGACAAAATTCTTCACTTTTCTTTGTTAAAAAGCTATTGCCTTTGAAAAATGAAGAATTCAAAATAAATAAAAATTGGGAGAAATTGAGAAGAGAGAAGAATTGGGGTCTTGAGTTATGGCTAAGAGGAAACCAAACGATGCTAATTGCTAAATGCTCAGTTGTGTCGTGTCGTGTCGTGTTGTATTGTAAGGTAAAAGGTAAGGTTTAAGGTAAATTTTTGTAGTGTTTCATTTTCAGTACCCAAAACCAGTTTTCTAAATACCGAATATGCCCTTCTGCCTTGTCCAGTTGTCCTAACTATCCGAATTCCGAAACTTTTTTTTAATGTAATTATGAATTTCAGTTTGGATTTAACAAAAATTAGAAAATGAATTCAATTAAACATACAAAGTTAAACCGTTAAAATTTATTAATTTGATACGTGAAATTTGTTAAATCGGTTATTTTTATCGATTTTTAATTAATTGTTGGAGTGTTAGTTTCTTGGTAATGATTTAACGAAAGTGCTTAATGATATTATCTAATTTACTAATTATATCCAATTTTGTTTGATTTTTGAAAATGGTTTATATTTTCATTCTTAAAAAATACTTTTTTATTTTATATTTTTCAGAATTGAAAAATATATTTGAAATATATAAAAAACTTTTGTTTTCAATAATGAAAATACAAATGTATGTTTGATATTCATTTATTTATTGCTTTCTTCTCTGGTTTTCCTCGTGAGATGATTAGGGGTAGTCGGAAGATTCACCCAAATATTATTTTTGAAATTTTTTTATTCTAAATATAGGGATTCAATCACATTATGAACGAAAATAAGGATGATTACTATTAAAAGTTAGAACACATGTAGTACACAGTCTGAGTTTAAACAATGTTCTTGTGGTTATTTCACTGTTTAAAAACGGGGTACTTTCTTCCTTTTTTTTGTTTTGCGCGACGCCACGTGGCACACAATGAGCAGCCCATGCACTATTATTCAGTGCATTGTTTAAAGATATGGGTGGGCAGTCCGACTTTGAACAATGCTCCGAACGCTCACATCGCGCCACGTGGCAGTGTGGCATTTTAAAAGGGTGGTGGTTCACTATTCGATTTTATATAGTGATACCCCTTGAAAATTACTGTTCAAACTCGGGTTGTGGTCCATGAGTTTTCTGATTTTGAACAGTAATCATCCCTATATCTGGAAATAATATGTGAGGATCCCTATTTTTAGAATAAAAAAATTTAAAGTAATATTTGGGTCAATATTCCAGGGGTAGTCGGTTTGGTTAAGCAAAAAAATTTTTTTTGAAAAATTTTAAATGAACGAAAAAAATCAGTTAATTCGGTCGGTTTTTGAATTAATCGTATTTTTTTTAATAAAATTTTAGAAAAATTACCCAAATGGTCATTAATTATATTAAAATGATAATTTTAGTAACTAAACTTTTAAAAGTTATAAAACAACCATTAAACTTATCGAACTATAACAAAATGGTCATTGATTCATAGCATGTTATAAACTATTGATAAATATTAAAAAGTTTAATGATCATTTTTTAATAATTCAATAAATTTAACGATCATTTTGTGCTAACTTGATAAAGTTTAATGACCATTTTATAATATTTCAAAAAAATTAATGATCATTTTATAATTTTTAGAAGTTCAATGTAATATATAATATATAAAAAATTTAATTAATTGACCGATTTCAAACCGAATTAATCGATAACTAACTATTAATCGACAGAACTTAAAATTAATTGATTAATTAACTGAAAAAATTTCAATTAAACCGAAGTTTAAACATGCTAGAGGTGACCTAACGGAATCGTCTAGGAAATGCGAGGGAATAAGTGCGTCATTTTGGTCGGCATTCTGATGCTGCCCTTGATTTTTACCTTAATTACTAAAACGCCATTCAAATAGAAAAATTGAGAAGGGTGATCCTTGTAGTTTGTACTTTGTATACAGACAGACTGCCGGTCCAATTGTGGAACCATTTTTGTTGCAATATATTTTAATGGGTAAATCTTCATTTTTAGTAGCTTAAGTGACAAATAAGTGTCATATTTTTATATAGGTGTTTAAAATATTTTTGAGTTAAACAAATATTTAATGTTTTTAACGTTATTTAAATAGGTGTTCTGCGTTTACGTCCATTAATTTTTACCGTTAAGTGACATGTGTCAGCTTCTTAAAATTTTGAAATTATATTTAAAAATAAATAAAAATTAATAAAAGAAAATATTTTCTTTATTTCACAAAATAGCCCCAAAATTTAAAATCGCTAACAGCCCAAAACCCAAATCTCGATTTGAGCTGATTTCACCGTCGATTGCCACGTCACTGCCTACCACATCCGTCGTCGGACCACAGCGACCATTTATCCCACCACATCATAGCCGAAAATCTATTGATGCCATGCGAAACGTCGAAATCGGCGAATGATTCATTCAGATAATTCACGACAAACGGCGATATAACGGACGATGAATGGTGTGTGGGTTGTTCGATGAGGAGAGGGCGCTTCAGTTCGTCGTCGAAAACGCGACCAATGCTGGTGGTAGTGGCCGGATTTGGGTTAGGGAATTTGAGATTATCTAAAAATTTTAGGATATTTTCAAATTTTGATGTATTTTTTTTTAAATAATGTTTAATACTGCCATGTGTCATGTTTTTATGGCTAACAGAATTTTTTTACGGACAGGCACAACAAACACTTATTTGAATAACATTGAAAACGTTAGACATCTGTTTAGCCCGAAAAATACTTTAAGCATCTATATAAAAAAATATATCGTTTAAGGACTTATTTGGTACTTAAGCCTATCTGAAATTCGATTCATTGTTTCATTGTGGTACTTATGCTTTTTTACTCCATTAGGTGTTTGAATTTAGATTTTGTTATACAAGTTATCTCAATGTATAAATTCTATTATAAAAAAATAATTCTTCGAGAAAATACAAAAAAAATAAGGTTATGGTTCAAATTGATACTTAAATGAGTAAGTATGATTTTTAACCAACTAACTCATTAAGTCAAGCTTATGTGCCAATTTAAATAAAAAAATCAAGTTGATGTACTATTTAGAACCAATAAGTTAAGCTTACGTATTAATTTGAACTTTAACCCTTAATTTTGTTAGCGGGTTTAATTTTGGCACAACTTGTATAATAGAATCACAGATTGAGCAAGAGGGCTGTGGCATGTGGGAGTGGTTGCCTCACCTAGAAATTTGGAATTCATATATAATTTAAAATTTTATTTTGGAATTCTCTATATTTGTTCTATTGAAACTTTATTTTCGCCTCTAAAAATTTATAAGTTTGCCCTTTAAAATTTTATAGATTCGCTCTCGAAAATAAATTCATGCTCCCGTCCCCGAATAGAATCTAAATTTTGGTACCTAATTTGAAAAAAAAAATAGATAAAAAATGAACCAATAAACTAAGTCGAAGTAGTAAAACATACACTTATCCGCACCACATACGACACCAAAGGGGCAGGCACGGCCCTTGGCCCCCTAAACGGTCAATTTATGTTTTAATCCCTATGAATTTTATAAAATTATAATTTAATCTATTGGTAAAACTTTACCTTAAGTCTTTAACCCTCCAGAAGTAACAAGTTTACGATAAAATAGTGAAATGATAGAAAAGGAAAGAATCTTAATATATTTCAATGTAATAATGACAAATTTTTGGTACTTGGTTTGGTTAAAAATATTCCATACTTCAAAAGGCTTTGATAAATGGAAGCCGAATCGGATTTGACGACGATGATATCAAGTTCAAAATTAAATAATATGGTCCAACATGTAGAAATAGAATATTATAAATAATATTTAAAAGCTTCGAGCCTATCCCAATATTCATTTGGTTTTATCTTTATACATCTATCCAAGACCCAGGTCTCGGCTTCATCCAAACTATTATTTTATTATAATATTTATTTTAAATAATTTCTATACTAATCTTTTCCTTCATACAAAGTCAAGTTACAAATTATTACTTAAGCCCCTTAAATTATTGCTTAGTTATTAGTAAAATGAAAAAGGGGGAAATCAGACGTTTAATTACTATGCGGGTTGGTTCAAGTTGAACACTCATGGCTTACTTTTTGTGAAGGAGTGATGCTAGTGACAGGTCGTCGTTTAACCGGTCAAAAATAAATAAATAAATATTTAACATCTTTCAACAATAAATAAAATAAAGAAATTGAGCAGATATATGAAAAGAGGGTCGATCCACGAGGAGATTAGCTGGAATTATTGACTGAAAACTGCTTCGATTACTACTTTCAGGAATATCTGCAGAATAATTAAATAAAATGGGGGGAGTAATTCGATATTGGATGAAAATTTAAATGCAGAGGTAAAAAGATTAAGAAAAACCAAGTATGTGAAATAGCCTCAAACCAGCTCCTTCAATTCTTTCGATCACTGAAATAGATTTTTATTTCGGGGATCATGTCGGTTACAGTCTACGAGGCCCAACCCGTCGTAACTTGTTTCTCTCTCGAGTAACCAATCCTCCCAGGTCTATTCTTCGAAAGATGGTTCTTAAATAAATCAACCACGTCTATCGCCGTTAAAATATTTAGAATAAAAGCAGGAAAAACCCGACTCAGAAATTGTCTAAAAAATAGAATCGCTTCTGATTTTATCTTTCCTTAGCGGACCGCCGCTAAGAGTGTTCACAGGAAGTCGAAATTTGCCACAGGCCGATCCTTCCTCCCAACTATGTTTTTAAACGATTCCAGACCAACGAGCTCTTTTTGATTTGAAAAACGGTTAAAAACTTTTAGTAAGGCCGATTGCCAAACTATCTAAGCAGAAAGATAAAAATGATTTCCCAAAAGAATTTAAGCAAAGTTCAATTCTCACGAATCGAATTGACTTGGCTGGTTCTTGGCTTAAAAGATTTAGCTAAGCATGATACTGATTATCATGCTTAACTTGGTTTTGAAAAAATAATTAAATAACATAAAATAAACGAAACAAAGAAAATAAAGAAAAAGAAGAACTTTTAATTAAAACTAGAAAAATGTTTACACGGATAGAAAAACTCAAAGCTAGAAGATGATTTTAAGCCTTCACCAAAGGTTGGTATTTATAGGCTTAGATTACAAGGATAAGAGATCAAAATAACAATTTCAAATTCAAATGTTTTTAAAATTCAAAATAAAACCAAGTGCATAGAACTGATAATCTGATCGGATCTTCTCTCGGAACATTCCAAGATCTTCTAGAGGATGCCACGTCATTACCACGTCACTGCCACGTCAGATGCGTCGTGCATGGTGTCGTGCCCACGATGCCAGTCATGACAGAATTATAATAAAAAGACTGCAGAAATGCCCTCTATTGCTGTTGTTTTCCAAAATTAGGTCCCTTGCATAAAATATAGCAGAATGAAATGGACTAGGTAGCAAGAAATCCTAAAAACTTGGAAAATAGCAATTAAAAAGTGTCACATTTGAGAGCTTATCAAATTCCCCCTCACTTGTCTCATACTTGTCCTCAAGTATGTCCGAAAAAGATATTAACCCAAGAATGCATTTCTCAAGCCATCACAAGCATCAAACATAATCATAAGAGTTCTAGCGCAAAAGGAGTATCATGAAAGAAACATAATCAAACCAAATGGATGCAAGCAAAGAACAACCCTTATCTCTTCCAATTACCTACCAAGCATTAATCAAATCCTAACCTAGTCTTAATCCTCACCAAGATACACTCAAGAGCACTCAAAGTGTTTATAGGTAAAAGTGAAGCGAGAACACTCTAAGGCATACATGAACAAAAGTTTCCATAGGCTTGTAACAAGTTTAATTCTCCACTACTCTATTAGAATCGAGGTGCAAAAATCATTAGATATTTTATTCAAGGTGTAATGTGGGTTTAGAAAAGGGTAAAAAAGATGGAAAGAAAAAAAAAACAAAAGAAGATAATCAATGCAAGAAGTTTCAAGCAATAAACAGTGAAGACAAAAGAGGAGCTAAAAAAGGGCAAGCAAACACATATTTTCCTTCCTTTTTTTCTTTTTTTTCTTTTCTTTTTTTTTCGAAGCAATTGCTTCCTTTTATTCTATTTTTCCTTTTTTTCATTTTTTCTGGAAAAAGTGTGCCCTTATTTGAATTACAGCCCCTTATTTGTCTAGTGATGTAGTATCTAGCATTTGATCAATCAAAAAGTTTGGTCAGAACAAGCCAAGAAAAATGGGATATAAGGCTTCAAGAGGGTTCACTAAGCGATGAGAAAAATGTAAGTTTTTTTATATGAAAAAGAGAAAATGACTAAATCCTAATGCCTAAATCATCTTAAAGCACCTCATTCTAGTGTAGTCTCAAATCGCATACAAGCCACAAGTTCTAGATTCCTAAATTCAAGATGACACTCTCAAGCAAGGAAAAACGAGCATAAAGTATAGGATGCATGCTCAAGGCTCAAAGTCTCACAAGATTAGGCTAAGTTTGATTAAGCTAGGCGAGAAATCTAATTAACACAATCAAGAGAAATTAAAAGAGATGTCAAACTGCAGATTACCCATACCCTTTGATTATAAAAAATGCTATAATTCAATCATACCTAAGCACAAGAACAAGTACAACATGTTGGACAGCAAGTAATGGCAAGAACAAAAAAATTCATCTCAAGGTTTAATCAAAATCAAAACATATTATCAAACAAGCAGACAAGTGATAATTTACCCTCCCCTCACTTAAGTGAATTGCCCCAACTCATAAAAATTAAGGAAATAAAGAGATAATAAGGGCAGAAGATACTCCCCGTGGATGTAGAGTGAGTCGATGGGAATGGTGCACTATGAGTGGCTCAGATCAGCGGCGGCATAGGGCTTCGTCCGACGGTGCTGTTGGAGAGACGCGAACGGTGGCTGACGAATGGGGAAGGAGGCGGAGGAGCGGTGGAAGCCGTAGGGATGGGATTCTCGTTCGGGGGCTGGGGGCTTGCCGTCGTCGACCACCACGGAGTGGAGGAGGTGCGAGACATGGTGAATTGTGGCTGAGTGAGTTTGCGACTGGGTGTGTTGTGTTTTTAGGGATTTGGTGGTTTTCGGGAAGAAAGAAAGAAAGGAAGGGGGAAAAGGGAAAAAATGGACGGGTGCTAAGGGGAAAGGGCTTGGGCTATCGTGCACAGTTCATTGAGTGTGCTAAAATGCACCGCATTAATGAAACAGTGCACTTCAGCTGAGGTTATGCTTGCCATTGCTGTTTGCGAAAAGAATCATGAAGAGGGAAAAGAAAATTATTAAGGCAATTAAAAAAAAGAAAGAAAATGAAAAATGAAACATAAATTAAATTATTAAAAAGGAAGTAAAAATTAACGAAAAATAAACCAATGGGTTGCCTCCCATTTAGCGCTTTGTTTAACGTTGTTTAGCTCGACGACCTTTGCTAAATTTTTGGTTCTTCAAAAGAAAGGTCTTCAAATAAATGGTGATGTCCACCCCTTGTCATTTTAACGCCTTCCTTCATCTTTTTATTTGTGCGCAAAACAACAACTAAGCTTCTACCTCCTTCCCGATGCGACAACTTACTCAAGATGATGATTGGCAAAGTTTGGTTGTCGCCTAAAAATATATAATTGAATTGATCTAACTTCGGCTTTGGTTCCTGCAAAATTGAGGGAAAATGTTTAGATCGAGTTGGAATTAATTGAAAATCAGAAAGGGAAGAAAGAGTTGAAATGATTTCGCCTATATTTTCATCGTCGAGATCCACGAATTCCCTACAAAAGTCATAACACAAACCAGTTTCGATCAAATCATCAGCTAACGGATCTATAATATCAACGAAATTTAAACTTGCGACCGAATCGGGATACTTCATAGCTTTATACATATCAAATTTAACTACTTCCCCATCAAATTTCATAGTTAAGATGTCGTCGCGGACATCAATCTTTGTATGCGCGGTTGATAGGAAAGGTCGGTAAAGCAAGATTTCAGATCCGGTATTGTTGCGATCATTTTCCATGTCAATAATATAAAAATCAGCAGGGAAAATAAGATTTTTTACCTGTACCAGCACATTTTCTAGTACTCCCTCGGGGTAGTTGACTGATCGATCGGCTAATTGAACCGTTACTCGCGTTTCTTTCAATGGTTCGGTCGAAATTTTGTTGTAAACGCTTAACGGCATGACGTTGATAGATGCGCCTAAATCGCACATCGCTCTTTTTATTCCAACATTCCCAATTTTACATGGAATCGCAAACATACCTTGGTCCTTGTACTTTGGCGGCAACGACTTTTGAAAGATGGCCGAAACATTTTCACCAAGGTTAACTTTTTCATTTCCGGATAGTCGCCTTAGGTTTGTGCATAAGTTCTTCAGAAACCTTGCGTATTTAGGCACTTTTCGAATAACATCAAGAAGTGGAATATTAATTTCCACCTTCTTGAATATATCCAAAATTTCCTTCTCTTCCTCCTTTTTATCTCGTTTCGCCAATCCACCTGGAAAAGGAGGAATAGGTTCGTAAGTAGAAACAGAATTTTTAGATTTGGCATTACCTGCGGTGGGAGGAGACTGGTCGTTCTGGTCTTCCGAAGAGTTTCTCGGTTCGTCGAATTTTCGCTCATCTTGCTTGGGCGGTTTAGGCGTTATCACTGTTCCACTGCGCAAAGTTATCGCACTAACGTTTTCCCTTGGGTTGGTTTCGGTTTGGGGTGGTAACTTTCCTTGGGATTCTAGACGGCTAACGGCTTGAGCTAGTTGGCTTATTTGTTTGTCGATTTGCTGGAGATGGGATTGTGTTTGGGTTTGGAATTTTTCCTGCGAAACTGCCAATCTCTCAACAATAGACTCAAGCGAGGATTTTTAGGGTGCTTGGTTTTTGTAACACCCGGGTTTGGGGACCGGAAGAAAATAATATTTAAATAATGGTTCGGGTTTTGGTTTTACAATTTAAAATAATAAAATACTATTTTGGGCCCGGGTTTTCAAACAAATAAATTATGTTGGGCATGTTTTGGTTTTAAAGCCTAATTCCATGGAATTGGAATAAACTTAAGTGGCTATCTTCATTAATGGCAAAAGGGTAAATAATGGACTTCTAATTTAAATCCTACACATTTTTATTAAAATATCCCTTTTGTCATCTTCTTCACCCATCCATTTTCATTCCAACGACATTAGAGAGCTCTTCTCTCCTTTACACTATTCCATCACCTAGCATCTTCATCTTTAGAGCTTTTTAAAAGGTAATTATATTTCCGACTTGCTCTCATCTTACTCTACTTGGAAGTACAAATAGATTTCATTTTCATCAATGTTTTAGAAATTGGGTTTTCGAAAGTTTAGGTTAAAAGATGGAGCTTTATGGGTTTTTACTAAAGCTTTTGATTTATAATGGTTAGATATGGTGTTTGTGAATCAAATAGTCCAACATATATGATTTTTAGAGTATTTTAAATGAATTCCCGAATTTGGGTATAAATGGGGTTTTTGGAGGGTTTTGGGTGAGTTTTGGGGGTTGTTTTAGGTGGAAATTGATAGCCCAATGGTAGTACTATGGTTAGGGGTTGATTTGGGATTGTTTGTGGGTGCTATGGATGTTGGAAACATGGTTTTTGGACATGGTTTAGGGGCTGCCCGAAATTGCTAAAAATGGGATTTGTTCATGGTTTGCAACATGATAAATTGCATTTGAATTGTATTCCGGATTGATATTTTGATGTTGGGCTGATTTGGAATTGTTTGAAATGTGTTTGAGGTTGTTTAGAAGCGGGAATTTGTGTTGGGGAAGCTTCGGGAAGAAATCCGGAAATTTGAGGGAGGTTGCTTGCTTGGCTTGGAGCTTGGAAGCTTAGGTGAGTGGTTAAATATTTTTAAAATGGTTTCGAGTATTTGGTTCAAGCATGTGAACCTAGGATGGGCTTGGTAAACCCACCTAGAGTTGGGATTAGAGTGGTAGCCTAATCCCAAGCTTTGATTAGAGACTTTGGTTGCACTTTTTAATGGTTGTATATGTCTCGTGTTAAATTGTGATGGTGTTGATTATGTATATGTTGTATATATGTATGTGGAGGCATGACTTAATGCATTGTTACATGCATGTTGATAATAAATGTGATAGAGATATACATATGTATGAAATATGATGTGATATTTGTATTATTGAGATGCATGTAGTGTTGACATGTGTAATGATGTTATGAAGTGATTGTATGATCCGAGGATCATGGTGAGTACATGCTAGGCATGAAAATGTGGTTCGTGCATGACGGTGAGTCATGGTGAGTACGTGCTAAGCACGGAAGTTGTTATGGATTGATATTGTGATAGATTAATGAAATGTGTAGTATTGACACTAGTATGCTTGGGTACAAATGATCGATCATTAGGATGTCTAGTGTGCACACGTGAGTCAAAATGCGCGCGTGGTCTTGATGATGGTAGTCATCAAGATGGAGTACGGGTTCGCCCGGAAATCTTCATATATATATTAGTTGGTGATGAGTGGAATCCCATCGACGGGCGTGAGGATGAGTGGAATCCCCTCCGCGTGAAATGAGGCTTGAGGATGAGTGGAATCCCCTCCGCGTGAACGGTGATGAGTGTAATCCCACCGTCAGGTAATGGTTGAGTTGTTGGATGTGAGTTCCAACAGTTATCCGCGTATTCGAGTCATAGCTAGGTGCCAATACAGATTGTAGTTTATGTTGCCAATATATGGTTATTTGTGAGCCAATGTGATTTGGGATGTGTTGCTAACATGATTTAATATATGTGATTTCATATGTTGTGGATTTAAACATGTTGAGCATGACATGATATTGAATATATGTTCATGCATCATCTATATTTATGGCTCGCGTGGATCGGAGGTAAGATCATGCATTTTATCTTGGTTGTAGCTCGTGCTTGGACCCTGCATTGTCGAAGGTTTGTTTTATGAGCTTACCCTCACTAAGCTTTTATGCTTACGCTCTCTATTGTTCGACAATGCAGATCTATGGCTTGTGGGTGGCAAGGGCAAGAAAAGGCCTTCAAGTGTTGCTTATGGTTAGCTCAAGTATGATGTTTAAATTTAAAAATTGTAATAGTAAAGCAATGGGTTAGGTGTCGTGGTATGATGCTTTTGGAATGTATTGTTGTTGTTGTTGTTTAGGGGCATGTTAGACTCCTCATATGTGTTTGTTATTTTGGCTTTTGGGATGTATGCCTTGCTTGAAATCATGTTAGTATTTTGCTATCTAGAATTGCCTAAGTGTTGGATATGTTAAAGCTTAATATCTATAATGACATGTATGGTTGTGTGGCAATGTGATGTTGTGCCTTGGTGTTTAGTCTTGTTATGATGATGCTCAAGCATGCTTGTATGTTGGTTGCCTTTAAAATTGTTGTTAGTGTGTTGTTAGAGGTTTTGGTGGGGTTTAGGGGCACCCTTGTGCCTTAAACCAGCAAAAACCAGTCTGCAGACAGGGGGCGTTTCGGAACGGGCCACCCTGTTTCGGAACGGTTCCTTTGCATTTGGTCTGCCGTTTCGAAACGGATGGGGGGTCGTTTCGGAACATTTTTGCTACTGGAATTTTGAGAAATTGACGAGATAAAGGCGTTCCGAAACGGGTCTTTGATGTTTCGAAACGGTCAAATATCGTTGACCACGAGAAGTTGACCGTTAGGGTCGTTTCGATACGGGTCACCCCCGTTTCGAAACGGTCACCCTATGGTTGACCCTGGCCTGTTGACTAAGTCAAGGCGTTTCGGAACACCCTAAGGGCGTTTCGAAACGGCCTGCTGTAAAGGACTAAAATGAGCTGTTTAATGTTTTGGTTGGTCAGAGTATGTTACATTGTTTGTATTTTCCGCTGCTGTGCTTCACATAGGTTTAATTATGCCTATAGACAAGATAAAATAAAAAGGAAATTTTTAGGGTCGTTAACCGAGGGGAAACCTTAACGGGTTTCGCTTCGGTTTTCCCCGTGTGGCCCACTCGGATCGGTCATCTAACCAGACCGGGTCGAGGGGGTTACATTTGTTGGTATCAGAGCCAGGTTACCGAGACCTTGGGCATGTAAGTGATGTAAGTTTAAGTTTTGAATTGATATGCACGATGTTTGCTTGCTTTGTAAGTATGATTGCTTGTATGACAAGTATGTTGATTGTTTGTTTAAAAGCATGTTGCTCGTTACCCGTGTATGCTGTGATGTGTGATTGTTTGATTGTGAATGTATGTTGTTTGATCATACGCATATGTTTGCTTGTTTAGCAAGTATGCCTTGTTATATGCTTGGTTGAGCATGTATGTGTGCTGATTTGTTTGAAACATGTTGAGTAGAGTCTCATTGCTTCTATTACATCGGAAAAAGGATTTTAAGTGAGGGAAATCATACTTGAGCCACTTGGACCTTTCCTTTGCTAACCCAACTTGTATGTTAAATTGTTGATTGATTTATTGCTTTTAGTAAGTTTGGGGCCAGTGTGTGGGCCGTGAATCGGTGAGTGGAAGTTGTGGTTTTTAAAAATGTGGATGATGTGGAGGAAGTTCTTTGCTATAGTTAGAGAAGCATGGTTGTACCGGAGTTGAAGTACAATTTGTTTGCTCGAGTCCGCGTGTTTGTGAGTTGATTCTTGTTGGTGAGAGACGATGGGACCGATTCTGGTATTAGTTGGTAAAAAGAAGCAAAGACCTTTGAGTGGGAGTCAACGTGATATCGATGTTATAGTAGATAAGCCCTTGGTACAGTTTTGATTTTGTCTCTTCCGATTGGTTCTGAGTCCGTACTTCCGTATGTTGTTAACAAGCATGCAAGTTTGAATGTGCCCGATGAGGTGTTAGAGGTAGGTATGAGCACCTTAGTTCTTTGAGCGAGATCAGGGTAAGGGTCTCGTGTGAGTAAGCTGAAGTTCAGAAATGCTAGTTGGTGATCGTTAGGATTCAGCCTATGGTTTTCATACAAGACAGTCAGTCAGTATCCGTGAGTGGAAATCGATTTGTGTGATGGGGCCAGTGTACGTCTGAGTTGTCTTCTAGCAAGAGGGAGAGATGAAGTCGCTTCCGATATAGTGGAGCCGAGAAAGAAGTCTTGAGCTTTAACTTCAGATTGTTTGGTAATGGGATGTTTGAGTCGTCGGGACTGATGATATATAACTGGTTCCAGCATAATAGTTTGTGTGTAATCAGAATTGAGTTTTGAGGTTTCACAATGCTCTAAGAATGATTTAGAAGAGTTAGATTTTGTTGAAGGACCAGCCTGAAGACAAGAGGGCCGAAGACTAACAGCTGTGTACTTGTGAAGTTGCAATTTTTGCAGAATCGTCTGTTTGTGTGAGCGTGCAAAGGATTTTGATGTATCTCTGTTGAGATTTTAGACGTAGGGACGCATGTGACTAGACCTTTTTGGGAGATAGTAGTGGTCAGAAAGATGTACAGAAGATGTTTGTTGGTGGTTCAGAGTTACTAATTTCTGGTAGATGTGAAGTGATTGTCTTCCTACAGTTTCGGTGTGCCTTTTGACAAGGCTCGGCTTGAAGAGCAAATAGTTAGTGTATACGTTGAGTCAAAGAAAGAGTTGACTTGAAGTTGCAAGATTTATGTGTGACTGTAGTGGTAGGTGAGGAGGTGAACTTCTTGTTGAATGCTGATCCAGATTTATAGGTCAAAGATTGATTTAGTTTAGTTGACAGGCTTGCTTAGCAAGTGTGATGGATTTGATTTTTGAATAAAGATTAGACCGCAGAGTGTTAGGATAGTTTGTGTTTTCTTTTCCTAGAAGTATTTGGAAGAATTGTCGGTTTACCTCTTGTTAGAGGAGAAGAGTTTGTTATTGAGACCGTTTTCGAGGTTGCTTCTGTTTTGTTTGCTCTGTAACTTGTGAATTCCGGAAGAATTGAGAATGTTGAAGAATTAACTTCGAGACTTGTTAGACCTTAGATTCATTAGGCCCAATGCATCATCTTAGAGTTCTACAGTGGAATTTGTGTCGAAGAAAGAGTGACAGTACGAGAATGTATTTAGATTTCAGACAGTTGAAACAAGTGACAGTGAATGATTAGTATCCGTTTCTGTGTGTCAGTGATTTGTTGATCAGTTAGTGTGTGCTTCAGTCCAATTGAAGATTAATTGAGATTCGTTTATTTCCAGTTGGGAGTGAGAGAAGTTAAAGTATTGAAGACAACTTTTGAGGCAAGGTGTGACCATTTTGAGTTCCGAGTTATGCTGTTTTGTTTGACTAGTGTGTTAGTTACTTTTATAGAGATGTTGAACAAAATATCTTCCTAAGTTTCTTGATCAGTTTGTAGTAGTTCTCATAGATGATACATGGATATATTCAAGTACCGAAGAAGACCATGACGAGCTTTGGAGTTAGTATTGTAGATTCTATTAGAGAATCAGTTGTACGCCGAGTTGAGCAAACGCAAACTCCAAGTTAATGAAGATGTTCTCCTAGGACATGTAGTTAAGCTGAGTGTGTTAGAGAAAATCCTAAGTAGGCAAAAGAGGACGTGAGTTGGAAGAAATTGAAGACTGTGACAGTTGTGTGATCAGATGCAAGACAATGAGCCCTTGAGAAACTGAAAGGAACCTTGAAGAGAACTTCGACCTTGATTCAGCCTATATCAGCGGAAGAGTTTGTGAACCATAGTGGTGCGTTACATGTAGAGTTAGGTTGTGTGCTTATGCAAGACAGAAGACTGTAGCTTATTCATCGAGAATGTTGAAAGACCGAGAGAAGAGTTATCCGACACAAGACGTAGAGTTAAATTACAATTGTATTTGCTTCGAAGACTTAGAGACAAAGCTTGTATAGTAAGAAATGCACCGTGTATATGTACGTATCATCAGAGCTTGAAATATTTGAAGACTTAGGAAGGGTTGAAACTTGAATAGCATAAAGTGTTAGAACTGCTTGAAGACTGTAATAACAAGATTGAGTACCATCCGAAGAGAGTCAACGTAGTAACCAATGCTTCAAGTTGTATTTGTTGTTAGATTAGTAGTTGAGTTGCGAGTTGTAATTGCCGGATTCAGTTTACCAAATGAGGGTAATCTTGTGGCCGAGTTACATGTTAAACCTACTTTGAGTCAGAATGTTTGAAAAGAAACAGTTGCAAGACAGATTCTTGGCACCTCACGTGCGAGGCAGAGTGGAAGGAAGACCTTTAGAATACAGTTTCAGAGATGATAGAGTTTTGCACTTCAGAGACAGAATAGTTGTACCGATTGACATAGTATTTTGAGACGTATTGTTTTGGCCGAAGCACACGGTAGTTCATTTATATTGCATCCGAGTAGTATGAAGACGTATTGTGGGTTGAAGATGAGTACTTCTGGATTGAGTTGATAAATAATGTGGTTCAGTATGAGGGTAAGTGTGTAAATTGCCAGCGTGTCAAGACCGAGTACCAGTTTACTTCTAGTTGTTACATCCGTGGAAGGTTCTTAATGGAAGTGGGTAATAGAGATCCGAAATTTCTGCTAGATTATTTTGAAGACGTTTGCATAGTGTCTGGTTATCTGTTGAAGGCAGATGTTCAGTTAGAGAAGGTTATGAGCCAAGTATTCATACAATGTTGCATGAGATTGTGAGTCAGACTAGTTCCGTTGTTCGTTTGTCACGGTTACCACCAGAGTTAGGAAGAAGTTTGTGATGTGTCTGTATATCTATAATTCGAGAGTGCGAGTCAGATCAGTTCCGTGCTATGTTGTAGAAGAGATTGAGTTGAGTTTTAAAATTGACATGCCGCGAAGGAACCAATTGAGATCTTAGCATTAGATTGTTATTGTTGTGGGGTAAGTCTACTGAGTTGGTTGGTATGTTGTGGCGAGAAGGAAGTGTGGAGAGACAACTTCTGTGATTCTTCATGTCCGATAAATTTTGGGGACGAAATTTCCTTAAGTGGGGGAGAGTTGTAACACCCGGGTTTGGGGACCGGAAGAAAATAATATTTAAATAATGGTTCGGGTTTCGGTTTTACAATTTAAAATAATAAAATACTATTTTGGGCCCGGGTTTTCAAACAAATAAATTATGTTGGGCATGTTTTGGTTTTAAAGCCCAATTCCATGGAATTGGAATAAACTTAAATGGCTATCTTCATTAATGGCAAAATGGTAAATAATGGACTTCTAATTTAAATCCCCCACCTTTTTATTAAAATATCCCTTTTGTCATCTTCTTCACCCATCCATTTTCATTCCAACGACATTAGAGAGCTCTTCTCTCCTTTGCACTATTCCATCACCTAGCATCTTCATCTTTAGAGCTTTTTGAAAGGTAATTACATTTCCGACTTGCTCTCATCTTCCTCTACTTGGAAGTACAAATAGATTTCATTTTCATCAATGTTTTAGAAATTGGGTTTTCGAAAGTTTAGGTTAAAGGATGGAGCTTTATGGGTTTTTACTAAAGCTTTTGATTTATAATGGTTAGATATGATGTTTGTGAATCAAATAGTCCAACATATATGATTTTTAGAGTATTTTAAATGAATTCCCGAATTTGGGTATAAATGAGGGTTTTTGGAGGGTTTTGGGTGAGTTTTGGGGGTTGTTTTAGGTGGAAATTGATAGCCCAATGGTAGTACTATGGTTAGGGGTTGATTTGGGATTGTTTGTGGGTACTATGGATGTTGGAAACATGGTTTTTGGACATGGTTTAGGGGCTGCCCGAAATTGCTAAAAATGGGATTTGTTCATGGTTTGCAACATGATAAATTGCATTTGAATTGTATTCCGGATTGGTATTTTGATGTTGGGCTGATTTGGAATTGTTTGAAATATGTTTGAGGTTGTTTAGAAGCGGGAATTTGTGTTGGGGAAGCTTCGGGAAGAAATCCGGAAATTTGAGGGAGGTTGCTTGCTTGGCTTGGAGCTTGGAAGCTTAGGTGAGTGGTTAAATATTTTTAAAATGGTTTCGAGTATTTGGTTCAAGCATGTGAACCTAGGATGGGCTTGGTAAACCCACCTAGAGTTGGGATTAGAGTGGTAGCCTAATCCCAAGCTTTGATTAGAGACTTTGGTTGCACTTTTTAATGGTTGTATATGTCTCGTGCTAAATTGTGATGGTGTTGATTATATATATGTTGTATATATGTATGTGGAGGCATGGCTTAATGCATTGTTACATGCATGTTGATGATAAATGTGATAGAGATATACATATGTATGAAATATGATGTGATATTTGTATTATTGAGATGCATGTAGTGTTGACATGTGTAATGATGTTATGAAGTGATTGTATGATCAGAGGATCATGGTGAGTACATGCTAGGCATGAAAATGTGGTTCGTACATGACGGTGAGTCATGGTGAGTACGTGCTAAGCACGGAAGTTGTTATGGATTGATATTGTGATAGATTAATGAAATGTGTAGTATTGGCACTAGTATGCTTGGGTACAAATGATCGATCATTAGGATGTCTAGTGTGCACACGTGAGTCAAAATGCGCGCGTGGTCTTGATGATGGTAGTCATCAAGATGGAGTATGGGTTCGCCCGGAAATCTTCATATATATATTAGTCGGTGATGAGTGGAATCCCATCGACGGGCGTGAGGATGAATGGAATCCTCTCCGCGTGAAATGAGGCGTGAGGATGAGTGGAATCCCCTCCGCGTGAACGGTGAGTGTAATCCCATCGTCAGGTAATGGTTGAGTTGTTGGATGTGAGTTCCAACGGTTATCCGCGTATTCGAGTCATAGCTAGGTGCCAATACAGATTGTAGTTTATGTTGCCAATATGTGGTTAATTGTGAGCCAATGTGATTTGGGATGTGTTGCTAACATGGTTTAATATATGTGATTTCATATGTTGTGGATTTAAACATGTTGAGCATGACATGATATTGAATATATGTTCATGCATCATCTATATTTATGGCTCGCGTGGATCGGAGGTAAGATCATACATTTTATCTTGGTTGTAGCTCGTGCTTGGACCCTGCATTGTCGAAGGTTTGTTTTATGAGCTTACCCTCACTAAGCTTTTATGCTTACGCTCTCTATTGTTCGACAATGCAGATCTATGGCTTGTTGGTGGCAAGGGCAAGAAAAGGCCTTCAAGTGTTGCTTATGGTTAGCTCAAGTATGATGTTTAAATTTAAAAATTGTAATAGTAAAGCAATGGGTTAGGTGTCGTGGTATGATACTTTTGGAATATATTGTTGTTGTTGTTGTTTAGGAGCATGTTAGACTCCTCATATGTGTTTGTTAATTTGGCTTTTGGGATGTATGCCTTGCTTGAAATCATGTTAGTATTTTGCTATCTAGAATTGCCTAAGTGTTGGATATGTTAAAGCTTAATATCTATAATGACATGTATGGTTGTGTGGCAATGTGATGTTGTGCCTTGGTGTTTAGTCTTGTTATGATGATGCTCAAGCATGCTTGTATGTTGGTTGCTTTTAAAATTGTTGTTAGTGTGTCGTTAGAGGTTTTGGTGGGGTTTAGGGGCACCCTTGTGCCTTAAACCAGCAAAAACCAGTCTGCAGACAGGGGGCGTTTCGGAACGGGCCACCCTGTTTCGGAACGGTTCCTTTGCATTTGGCCTGCCGTTTCGAAACGGATGGGGGGTCGTTTCGGAACATTTTTGCTACTGGAATTTTGAGAAATTGACGAGATAAAGGCGTTCCGAAACGAGTCTTTGATGTTTCGAAACGGTCAAATATCGTTGACCACGAGAAGTTGACCGTTAGGGTCGTTTCGATACGGGTCACCCCCGTTTCAAAACGGTCACCCTATGGTTGACCCTGGCCTGTTGACTAAGTCAAGGCGTTTCGGAACACCCTAAGGCCGTTTCGAAACGGCCTGCTGTAAAGGACTAAAATGAGCTGTTTAATGTTTTGGTTGGTCGGAGTATGTTACATTGTTTGTATTTTCCGCTGCTGTGCTTCACATAGGTTTAATTATGCCTATAGACAAGAAAAATAAAAAGGAAATTTTTAGGGTCGTTAACCGAGGGGAAACCTTAACGGGTTTCGCTTCGGTTTTCCCCGTGTGGCCCACTCGGATCGGTCATCCGACCAGACCGGGACGAGGGGGTTACAGTTTTGGTCGGGAAGTTGTTGCCTAGGTTGGTAATTCGAGTTCTGATTACCGTAGCTCAAGTTTGGGTGATCTCTCCAACCGGGATTGAACGTATTGCTATGTGGGTTATAGGGTCTTTGGGGAGGTCCGGGAAAGTTGTTTATGGCGTTAACTTAGGCACCAGATGTATACCGCAACAATGAGCATAAGTCGATTGCGTGATCTGGCATAGTGCATATCCCGCATACCTTAGCAGCTCTTATCTCCCCTAAAACAAGAGAATGCACAATATTAGTCAAATTATCAATTTTATTCTCTAATGAAATTGTGTTTACTGTGTGAACCCGTCGGTTGGGTTCACTTGCAGAATTAAATTGCTGTGAATTCGCCGCCATCGTAGATATCAGATTTCGAGCATTTTCGGGGGTCAAGTTGACAAGCGCTCCACCGCTTGCTGCATCTATCATTTTCTTATCCATCGACAACATTCCTTCATAGAAATATTGAAGGAGCGTTTGCTCGGATAAGTTATGTTGCGGACAACTCGCGCACAACTTTTTGAATCTTTCCCAATAATCGTATAAGGACTCGTCATGCGTTTGTTAGATACCCAAAATGCTTCGCCTAAGTTCAGTCGCTTTCGCTGCAGGGAAATACCTGTCAAGGAAAACACGAGAAAGATCAGCCCATGTATTAATCGAATTCGGAGGTAAATAAAATAACCATTCTTTAGCCATTCCGGCTAAAGAAAAAGGAAATGCCCTTAGTTTTATTTGATCCTCCGAAACTCCTTGCAGTTTCATGCTGCTGCACACCATGTGAAATTCAGCAAGGTGTTTATATGGGCTTTCAGTAGGGAGGCCATTAAAGGTGGGTAATAAGTGAATTAGGCCCGTTTTGAGTTGGAAAGGGGTATCGCCGTGAGGAAAGGCGATACAAAGTGGTTGCTGCACAGTAGGGGCTGCGTTCAGCTCTCGAATCGTTTGGTCTGCCATCGGTTCTGGTTCCTGTGTAGGTTCTTCGATTGGTGTAGTTTCGGAAGTGGATTCCTGTTCGAATCGTCGTGTGCTTTGTTGTTTCTTTCGTCGAAGTGTTTCTCCGTGAGTTCTACGAGCGCTTGTTTCAATTTCCGGGTTATATGGAGCTAAAGTACTCGGGTTTTTCCTAGTCATAAAAATAAAACAAAATCAGTCAAAAATGCCGAAAGTAAATCTCCCCGGCAACGACGCCAATTTTGACAGTCGTCGTTTAACCGGTAAAAAATAAATAAATATTTAACCTCTTTCAACAATAAATAAAATAAAGAAATTGAGTAGATATAGGGAAAGAGGGTCGATCCACGAGGAGATTAGCTGGAATTATTGACTGAAAACTGCTTCGATTACTACTTCCAAGAATATCTGCAGAATAATTAAATAAAATGGGGGGAGTGATTTGATATTGGCTGAAAATTTAAATGCAGAGGTAAAAAGATTAAGAAAAACCAAGTAGTGAAATAGCCTCGAACCAGCTCCTTCAATTCTTTCGATCACTGAAATAGATTTTTATTTCGGGGATCACGTCGGTTACAATCTACGAGGCCCAACCCGTTGTAACTTGTTTCTCTCTCGAGTAACCAATCCTCCCAAGTCTATCTTCGAAAGATGGTTCTTAAATAAATCAACCACGTCTATCACCGTTAAAATATTTAGAATAAAAGTAGGAAAAACCCGACTCAGAAATTGTCTAAAAAATAGAATCGCTTCTGATTTTATCTTTCCTTAGCGGACCGCCGCTAAGAGTGTTCACAGGAAGTCGAAATTTGCCATAAGCCGATCCTTCCTCCCAACTATGTTTTTAAACGATTCCAGACCAACGAGCTCTTTTTGATTTGAAAAACGGTTAAAAACTTTTAGTAAGGCCGGTTGCCAAACTATCTAAGCAGAAAGATAAAAATGATTTCCCAAAAGAATTTAAGCAAAGTTCAATTCTCACGAATCGAATTGACTTGGCTGGTTCTTGGCTTAAAAAATTTAACTAAGCATGATATTGATTACCATGCTTAACTTGGTTTTGGAAAAATAATTAAATAACATAAAATAAACGAAACAAAGAAAATAAAGAAAAAGAAGAACTTTTAATTAAAACTAGAAAAATGTTTACAAGGATAGAAAAACTCAAAGCTAGAAGATGATCTTAAGCCTTCACCAAAGGTTGGTATTTATAGGCTTGGATTACAAGGATAAGAGATCAAAATAACAATTTCAAATTCAAATATTTTTAAAATTCAAAATAAAACCAAGTGGATAAAACTGATAATCTGATCGGATCTTCTCTTGGAACATTCCAGGATCTTCTAGAGGATGCCACGTCATTACCACGTCACTGCCACGTCACTACCACGTCAGATGCGTCGTGCCTGGTGTTGTGCCCACGATGCCAGTCATGACAGAATTATAATAAAAAGACTGCAGAAATGCCCTCTTTTGCTGCTGTTTTCCAGAATTAGGTCCCTTGCATAAAATATAGCAGAATGAAATGGATTAGGTAGCAAGAAATCCTAAAAACATGGAAAATAGCAATTAAAAAGTGTCACATTTGAGAGCTCTGGGGAATACGTATCGTGTTAGAGCTAGCGTGGGAGATTCATTATCCGCGTTTGCTGGTTGAAACTCACACCTAAGATGTTGTTCGACTCATTGATAACAAGAACAATAGGGATGGGGTGCGTTCGTTAATTCTTCACATTCATAAGACGTGCAATCGAAATTACGAGATTGTTTTTCATTATGCTCCACGGTACAATAAAAAATGGTCAACGATTTTGCACGATTGACTCAGACTGTGAGCATAAAAGATGAACATTGATATTGTTTTCTCTAGCTGTGATCATTTTCCTTTTTTAGGAGAATAGTCATCCGCAGTCTTAGTTTGTTTTCGATTTTGCACGATTGGCTCAGACTGTGAGCATAAAAGTTGAACAATATCATTTTTTCTCTAGATGTGATCATTTCCCTTCTTTAGGAGGATGATCATCCGTAGTCCTAGTTTGTTTTCTATTTATTTTGGTTTTAATGTGGCTTAGTTTTTGTTTTTAATTGTCGAGCCTAGCTCATTTGGCTCTTTAGTCTATTTTATTATTATCATGTGTAATCCTTTTCTCCAATTAGATTTAAATTTTTTTAAAAGGCATATGATAATAATCCCCTTCTTCATCATTTTTTTATGAGTACTAAGACATGGTTGAAGCTAAATATTAGTATTTTGCTTTAAACATACGTTTGATACTTAAATTAGACACGTTCTTTTAAATTGATAGTTAAAGAATTTTTATTTTAAAATTGGTATATGAACTAGTCACATCCTTCCAAACTGATACCTAAAGAAATTTTTACTCTAAAGTTGGTATTTGAACTAGACACGTTTTCTCATATTGGTACCAAAATTTACACATTCTATCATCTTTGTCCTAATTCAAAACAAATCAATAAATTTAACATTTTATATTTAAAATTCTATTAATTTACCTTGTTATTATCCTAAATTGTCTGTTTTTATCTCAGAAATGTTATATTACTTTCTTGGTATATTAAAAGTTTAACAGTAACTTGTTGTTCTATAGTAGAATGCAATTATTCAACTGTTGTTTTGATTCGCTAGACTTGTTTGGTTTGACAATATCGCAAAAGATGACTAAATTAGTTTAAATATGAATGGTTAAACTTATTAATTTATTTTAAATTAAGATCAAAATGATAGAATGTTAACAAGATTGACACCTCTCAAAAAATTATAAAATTAAATGCATTTGAACATAATCATCTTAGATTTAAAAATATTATGGATAACTTAGTTATTGTTGCCCCTTCAAAGAGTAAATAAAAATAAGTTTTGCTATTATTCTTATGGATATAGTCTAGGATGGTTTTGGCTTGCTTTGCTTTGCTCAAACCATTAACCATTACCTAAGCTTTCCTTTAAAATGGATTAAAGGTTACTTGCAGCTAAAAGCCAAAGTCATATTCGGGTTTTCTTTTTTCACTCAAAACTTTTTTTTTTCTAGGAGTTCATTGAGTTAAGTTTCTCATGATCTAATATTTTATTTTATTTTTTGAATCACTTTATTTGCAAGATATGTGCATTGTCCAAGCGTTAAGAATATATATGAGTATATACTACCTGATAATCACAACAAAATCAAAACAAAAATCCAACTTGCATCATAAAAATGTTATAGGAACTAATAGCCAAATTTAACCCAACAAATTCAAGCATTATTGTTTAAATTATGACCAAAATTCCAAAATTTGAAAAACACAAACTAGAAATGATCAAATTAAAATACATAACATAAACTAATAAAAGATCGACCTGGTAAAATCCTTCCCTTTGAAAAACTTATTAATTATTAGTTAATATAGACATACAATAATTAAAAGATTTGATATTAATTAATTATAGTTACGATAATTACTCCATACACTAGAAGGAAAACACAAAAGGATTCTACAAATGTCTTAATTCTAAAGTTTAAAGATTTAGTTTAAGGGGTTCAGAATTTAGGACACATAAATAGAATTTAATGTTTACATATCAAAACTCAAATTCTTAATCATATTACTTTAAAATCTAAACTCTAACATCTAAATCTTAAATTTTAACCATAAATTAATAACTTTGATACCAACTTTTGATTGAGAGATTCGGAAATTATGGGTAAAAAATTACACACATGATCTATGAATATATTGACGTTTTTGGTTTCGGAGAAGATGGCTATATGGGTCCCTTTGTGTTTTTCACCTGGAGGAGTGATTCCAAGGTCAAGATTGATTGGACGGTTAGATATAATCAATTTGGACACGTTTTAGATTTTTTTTTGAAATATTTTAATTTCTATTATTTTTCTTATCAAAATTTTAACTTATATTATATTATATGGAAAATTTTACGACGTGCGACGAACACTTACGAATAAACTAATAATGAACACCACTGAACACTATTAAATTAATTAATAAAGATTTAAAATTTTAAGGACCTATCATACAATTAATAATCATTTTTAAAAATTCAATTAAATTATTATATATATATATTAAAATTTTATTTTTTTAATAAGGGTAAACTATATATTTAGTACCTCACCTATTTTCGTATTTCTATTGAACCCTCATTATTTAAATATTATTTCAATTTGACCCTATTCTTTATAAAAAATAATTTAACCCTTAACCCTCAACCTAAAACCCTAAACTATTAAACCTTAAACCCTTAAACTCTTAAACTTATACCCTAAACCATATACCATTAAAAATAATTTCACGATCATCGATTCAATTCAATTCAATGAATTGAATTAGAGAATTTACCCTTTTATTAACTATAAATTGAATCCCTAAACCCTAAAATTAAGATATTTGTAAAAAAATATTTTCACCGCCGGTGCATAGAATATTTTCCCTTTAAAATTATTATAGATATCTATAATATAAATAGTGACGTAAATCATTTAGGTATCTATTTTATTTATTATTACGCCTTAATTCATTCTTTTTTATGTATCTCTAATTTTATAAAATTTGTTATCCTTTAGCCTCACTTGTAGTACATATTCGATAAAAGGATTAAAAAATAACAAGCGTCGTGAACACTGAGAACACAATTTTCTGTGTGAAAAGATTTATCGGAGGTGGACGAGGAATCAAAACAAGTTTCTTACAAGGTTATTAGAGATGAGAATGAGAATGTTAAGCTTGATTGCCCTGCCATGGGTAAACAATTTGTTAGAACTTAGAATCAAAACAGTTTATCGTGGAATTTAGTTTCAATATCTAGAACCCTAGAATCCTCAATGTCGGTACGTGATTTTTCTTTCCTAAATTCGTTTTTTAACCCTAATTGTTCGAAGCTCAATTACATATAATTTCTTTCTCTTTTTTGTCGATGTTGATGCATATCTTTTATTATAGATATCCATAATAATTTTAAAGGGAAAATATTATATGCACCGGCGGTAAAAATAATATTTTTACAAATATCTTAATTTTAGGGTTTAGGGATTCAATTTATAGTTAATAAAAGGGTAAACTCTCAAATTCAAATTTATTGAATTGAATCGATGATGGTGAAATTATTTTTAATGGTATATGGTTTAGGGTATAGGTTTAAGAGTTTAAGGGTTTAAGGTTTAATAGTTTAGGGTTTTAGGTTGGGGTTAAATTATTTTTTTTTATAAAGAATAGGGTCAAATTGAAAAAATATTTAAATAATGAGGGTTTAATAGAAATACGAAAATAGGGGAGGTACTAAATATATAGTTTACCCTTATTAAAAAATAAAATTTTAATATATATAAACAATAATTTAATTGAGTTTTTAAAAATAATTATTAATTGTATGATGGGTCCTTAAAATTTTAAATCTTTATTAATTAGTTTAATGGTGTTCATCGGTGTTCATCATTAGTGGTGTTCATCGGTGTTCGTCGCACGTGGTAGACTCATCCATACTATATATGTTGATAAAACAAGTTGATATTATCTATACTGATAATGTCGACATGATTGGTCATTGGTATATAAAGCCAAATTGTTGATACATAATATAATATAAATTTGCACCTTAGTAGTCATAAAAACACATGTTAAAATAAGTTGGATTTCATTTAAGGGATAAGTCCTCTAGCATCATTTTTTATATTTTATTTGTAAAGTTTTTGACTGCATTATTTATAAAGTTTAAACTTAAAATTTCACTTAACAGACATCGAGTTTATAGATGTCGAAAACTTTATTTAAAAATACTTTAATATCTAAAATATTGTTTTTTTCAACGTAATTGAGGTGATTGTTTGGTCAATTTTTAAATTTTTTTAAACAGTTGGTACCTAAAGAATAAGAAGAGAAATTTTGCTCCTAATGAGTATTGAACTCACAACTTAAGAGAAAACGAAGGTTATCACCTAAAAGCTTAAACACTTTTTCTAAAAATTATTGACTCAATTTTTTAGAATAAACATTTGATTCTGCTGTTGGTAAACATATTGTTATAAAATAAACATTAACGATGTCTATAACAAAAAAATAAAATAAACATATTGGTAAATAAGCTCCTTGCACAGTAATAAAAATTATTGTCTTATAAACGAGTGTAATTGTAAAATAGATTTCGTCCATCAAGATTAGGGATGGCAAACAAGCGGGGCGGGTGCGGATACCTCCTCCCCATCCTCATACCCACTTAAAATTTTTATATTTGTCATTTACCCACCACCTATTTCGGGTACAATTTTTAAATCTACACTCGCCTAGCGGGTATATTCTCAAATTTATCCTCACACCCACCATTCATTTGGATACCCATTACCCATTTTGTACCCGCCTATTAACCCGCCTGGCAACAACCATACACATGAAATATATTTTCAAGGACAACCACAAAACATAAATTACAAGCAATATCTTATAAAATTTTAGGATTTATAGAATAGTTTGTGAAATTACATCTAAATTCATAATGTTCTAAATTTAAATGGCAGGTAGGATGCGGGGTGGGCGTGTGCGGGGCGAGTAAGGTCTTAAATCCACCACCTACCCACTACCCGCGGCGGGTATGACTTTTTACATCCACACCCGCCCACTACCCACCAAACTTATATTTATCCCCGCCCCAATTGAGGCGGGTACAATGCGAAATCCACGAAATTGTACCCGTCTGCCATCCCTAATCAAAATTAATAGAGTGCTTCCATATCCGTACACCCAAATTGAAAAGGAAAAGTGTAACACCCTAATTTTGGGCTTAGAAGTTTTGGGTTTGAACCGGACCGGTCGGATTTTCGGTTCGAATATAAAAGGTGGTTTTAAGGAAACCCTAGTTCGGGATGCATTAAAAATATGGAAAATATCTAAAAATCCTATTTTATTATATATAAGAGAGTGGTGAAATCAATTTTACAAAATGAGGTTTGGAAATATGACATTTCGAGTTAGTGACTAAAATGTAATTTTTGAAAAGTTCGTGACTGTTTTAAAAGGATTGAAACTTTGAATCTTTAAGGAGCTAATTTACCCAAGGGAGGATTTCTCCAGATTTTTCTTGATTTTTAAAGACTCATTTAATGTTTAATTAATAAAAAGAAAAGAGGGAAAAAGATATTTTTAGTTTCATAACTAACTTTTACCAAAATTTTCCCATTTCATTTTCTCTCAAAATTCCCTCAGCCAAACACTTTTCCACAGCAACTTTTCCTTTGATTTTCACACCTAAAGTTGAGATTTCAATTCCTAAATGATTCCTAATCATTTCTACACCAAATCCTCATCATTTGCTTATTGAATTTTCAAGAATTTTGGCTCTAAACAAGGAGAAATCCACATTTAGAGGTATGAACGTCCTTCTCCTCTAAATACTCAGTTCTTTACTGAAATTCCCAAGTTCTCAATCCTTAAATTAAGTTTTATTAAAGGTTTTAATGTTGTGATCTTGATTTTGGCTTAAAATGCAAGATTTGGATTTAATTTTGAAGAAATTCGTAATAGATCATTGGGCTCTATTTTGAGATGTCTTTTTGATGTATTTTGGATGTCTAAATGATGTGAAATGGAGGTTTAATCAATGCAATCCCGAATATGTTGATTTTCCTAAGTTTTTACTTGTGAAAATGGTGGTTTTTGGGGTGATCTTGGTGTTTTATTAATGCTGGAGGTATAAGGACGAGTTTGAGTTTATTTTGGATGTTAATTGATGTCTAAAAATGGTTAGAAGTGATGGATCTTGGCTGGGTTAAGTTTTGAAAGTGTTTGGATGTGATTTCGGTTGTGTTTGGTAGCCGAAATGTTGGGTTTATGAAGAGCAGCGAGTTTAGGTCTGTTGCTGGTGTTTTTAATGCATAATGATGCATTAATCCTCCGTTGTTATGTGCTTGAAACAGGGGAGAATGATCCGTGAGCAATAGAGGTGGCGTTGATAGTTTCGGATGCTTGGAAGGCTTGTTGGCTAGCCTAGTTTTGTGTATCGGTGAGTGAAGTTGGGTTTTCAGCTTTGAAACCAATGTTTGAAGGTTTTGGGAGCTTAGTTTAAGTCTAAGCAACTTAGCTAAGCTCAAGAGTAAGTAAATGGAATTTCTCTCTTGGTTTGTGTTATGAATTGGTTTTTAAAGCACTTGTGATTGTTGGATGCAATGCATGTGATTTGCATGTTTAAGTTCTGTTTTGAAAGTATATTTTAGCATGGTTTAATGCTGGTTTTGAAAGTCATGTGTGAAGGATGCTCAAGGTAAAAGATCCTTGGTTTTGTACATTGGAATTGTGGAATTGATGCATAGTGTTGCATGTTGTTTAATGGCTTTGTTTAGTGCTTCAAAACAGTGAAGTGATGATGGTAATTGGTGGTTTTGGCATTTTGGTTATGCTTGTAAAAACAATGGATCAATGTGGTAAAATGGTTATATTGGCAAGTGATGTAAGTGGTTCTTGGTTACTTTAATCGGATATAGTTAGCCGGCTATAGGATTGGGTGCACCGTGAATTGAGTCGCCTTGGATGTCGAGAGGGTTGTAATTGTACCGTAAACTCCATCCAAGAATCCTAGCGATTGAGGTAATTGGTGTCACCACGATGGAGGTTGGCTCTCGTGGGTGGGCTTGGTTAAGTGCCACCACGATGGAGGATGGCTCTCGTGGGTGAACCTTGTTAAAAGTCACCACGATGGAGGATGGCTCTCGTGAGTGGACTTTGTTAAGCGTCACAACGGTGGAGGGTTGCTCCCGTGTGTGAGCTTGGTTAAGGTGATTACAATGGTTGTGGTAGCTTCCACGTGTAAGCCTTGTGATGTGTCCCGGCTCTCGCTAGTGTGTTATACAACTTCCGATGAGTGATGTTGAGGGGTTGTGATTGTACCGTTAAACTCCATCACGGGTGTTGAGGGGTTGTGATTGTACCGGTAAACTCCACCTTGTGTTGTTCGGAAGTGTCTATGGAGCGTGTGGGACAACGCTTGTAATCCGCGTATCCGATTGTGTCTTGTGTTATGATGGTTTGTGAATTATCACTTGGAAGCCAATATAATGTTCTTGAATGTAATGAAGCATGAGATGCTTGAAATGATGCATGGTTGCATGGAAAGTGTGTAATGTACCAAGAATGCATGTATTACTTGTTAGCTTGAACAAGTGTTTATCTTATATTAAGAATGGTGCATATGTGCATGGGAATCTCTTTAGTGCATTGAAGTCTTGTGAAGGCTTGTTTTAAAAGGCATGAAATGCAAGTGTTGATTTTGTGGTTCATATGTTGCATTTGTTTAATGCATGAGATAGATTTAAGGAGTAAGTGGTTTTAAAAGGTTTCTTGCATTGAGATGATTTCTAAATATGAGAAGAGTATAATGCGAAGTGGAAGTGTTTTCCAAGGAACTTGTATTTAACTTTGCATATGATGTTCATGCATGGAAAGGTTTAATTGATGGTTTTGCGAGGATGTGCTTTGAAGTGAGTTACTTAGCTTTTCTAAGCTAAGGGTTGGTTTTCATGTTTGAGCAATGCAGAATTTAAAGCATGTTATTTAAAAAGGGGTTTTTAAACACTACTTTGGTTTATCGAAATGTGTTTCCTTTTTAAAGAGGTTTTATGACTCGCTGCATTGATGGTGTTTTGGTTTTGAGCATTCCTCACTAAGCATTATGTGCTTACGCTCCTTTTTGTCCATCAATGCAGATATTTGAAGTTGGGACAGCAAGAAGCAAGGGATTCAAGGAGAGCTCCACTTGAGATGTATGTCTCGGTTAATAGCTATAGATAATAAAGGCAATGGGGGGAGAGTCTTTTATATTGATGTTAAATGAGATTGTGTATGTTGGACAAGTGTGGTTTGTGTTTTGGAACTATGTGGTTTAACGCTTGCAACGTTTGAATCTTCTTATTCATAAGTCGTTATGCTATGCTTCTTGTTTTAAAAGCATGATTATGTGTTGGTTGTGTTGAAAGAGTTGGTGCACCTAGGGGTGGTTTTGTATCTAGATTTTGATGCAATTTGTTAGGTATGATGCTTGGCATGTTGTTGATTTGTTGTGGAATGGTTTGGAGTATGTTCGATGGGGTTTAGATGTGTTAAAACAGGCATATCTGCTGTTTCTGGGCAGGGTGTTTCGAAACACCCTTGCTTGTTTCGAAACAGGTGCTTGATTTGGCCTGGGTGTTTCGAAACGGGTAGAGGTGTTTCGAAACACTTTGGCTACTGCCAAGGGGTGTTTCTGAACGGCCTAACCCCGTTTCGAAACACTTGACCGTTGGGCACTGATTTGAATGGTTTTGAGGTTTGCAAGCTTTACGTTTTAGTCCTGATTTTTGTATGTGCAATTGCTTGAGTTCGAGATGTCCGTTTAAGGTGAAATTTGGCAGAGAGGCATGGAACATGACTAATTTCATAATGGTAACTTAAAAATTGGCAAAGTCCTCTTAAGTTTCAAAATTTACAAATTGGTCCCTAAATTCGTATTTTGTGCAATTGGGTCCCTTATTGTTTTCCGATGGCTGTGATTTTTGAGTATACTTATCTCAAGAGTATGCCTAGGTTTAATGTGCATCTAGAAAAGTTTAAAAAGAAAAAAAAGGGTCGTTAATCAAGGTTGACTTTCAGGTTGACTTTGGTTTTCCCCGTGTAATCTTCGTAGTTCGGGTCAACCGTCTAGGCCGGGCTAAGGGGGTTACATTTGGTGGTATCAGAGCTGAGTTGCGAATGCTTGGGGGAAGTGGTAAATTGTTGTAATAAGTGTTTAATGTTTAATCTGATGTGTGGTTGAAAGTCGGTTGAAATGTGTGTCTGTGAGCGAATTATTGATGTTTTTGTCATGCTTTTTGATTGTGAATCTTCATTGAGCTAATGTGGATCTGTGCTGATGATATGATGGTGATGTAAGCTGATTTTATGAATGATGAAAGTGTAATGGGTATGATATGTTGATGTTATGCTGTTGCGAGTGAATGTTGTTTGATGAGAGCATGATCGAAGTATGTTGATTGATATGCTCGATGTTGTGATATCCATGTTTTTATTGACTGTTATGTCATGTAAAAGGGGAGAATTCGGGATACCCATTGCCTTATTATTATAGCTATTGTGTTATGCTGGAATTGGAGTCTTGAATCCTTGCTTGAAGCTGGCCTGATCGTTTTGTTTGTTTTGTTATGATTGTTTGTTGTTAATAGCATGGTGAAATTGATGAGAGAATGGCGGTAGGGTGAGATGGTTGCTGCTTTAGAGCAGGTTGTTAAGGCGTGGAATTCACCTTTTAGTGGAGGTGTTTCGTCTCAGTCTTCTGTGCCTGGAGTTGAGGTAGTGAGGCAGGAGGAAGAAGATGGTTCTGTGATGAAGAGTTCATCACCTATTGTTCAAGAGGTATTGGGAACATCTCAGGCCGTGGTGAAAGTGAGGCCTGTAGACGTGTCGATTGTGGGACACACGGGTTTGTCGAAACAACGTCTGTATGATTTGGGAGTTGTGAAGTATCATGGTTCGACACCGGGGGCATTTCAGGCCTGGTTAGCCTGTGTAATTCTGATTTTGGATCAGGAAGGGTGTGACTACGCCTGTAAGCTGGTAAGTGTTGTCTCATTGATGTTGGAGGACGCCTGTGTCTGGTGAACATCTGTGGCGGTGGCATCGCATATCCACGATATAGATTGGGATTTCTTTGTGTCTGCCTTTTATGAAAGGTACCTTGGAGAGAAATTCCCAAGGGTTAAGCAATGTGAGGGTGTGGTTTCAGTTTATGAAGGTGAGAAAAGTTTAAGCAAGAGAGCTGTGGGTACTGACCTCCGGAGCAGTCAGCGTAAGAGGCTACGTGATAGAAGGTTTTGCTTGAATCGAAGTCTGGGTGGTGGTGCAGACGTAGGTCAAGTGCGGTATGACCAAGGAGTGGTAGCTCGGTTGCTGAAGTGTGACCATTGTGGAAGGTGTCATGTTGGAGGTTGTTGGGGCGTGAGAGTTTGTTGGAACTGTGGTTCTAAGGAGCATGTGAAGCGAAAATGTCCTCAAGTGGTGAGATCAGCTTTAGTGGTAGCAAAAGGGTCTCTGAAGGGTCGTGGGCACGGCCGAGACAAGGTTCGAAGGTGGCAGGAAGGGCAGAAAGGTGTGAGGAGCTTGGGGAATGAAACCTGTTGGAATTGTGGGTCTGTTGGGCATTTGAAACGAAATTGTTTGAAGTTGGCTCGGGGTAGTCAGGGTTCTTTACCGCAGGGAGATGGTGATGACCTTAATGTGTTAGCTGATGCTGCAGCAGTGCGGCTGGAGAATGGTGGTTCTGCAGGAAAAAAAGGGGTTTGTTTGTTGGAGCTCCGGGGCGGTGAGGTGTTTACAGGTAACCTTGTTAAGTAACCTTTACCCTAGTTACCTTAGTTTGGTTTCGGTTTGGTTTTCCCTCGCGTAGTGGGTATGGTCTCGTTGCTAGCATGTTTGGGGTAGTAGTTGGTGTTGTTTTGAAAACAACTTTAGTGTAAAGAGGGCATTAGTGGAGTATTTTGTAGTTAGCGGATTGTTAGAATTGCAGAGTTGGACAAGTTGGAAGTGAGATAGGAGGTTGTTCTTAGGCGGATCCTGAGGATGTTATTGGTGGGTGTGAACCGACATTCATGCACAGTTAAAACCATTGCTATATACTATATTATATATATGTGCTGGTCCATGCATACATGTGACATGACATTAGAGGTTTTGCATACATGTACACAGGCATTGATAGGGCATATTGGTGACCATGCATACGAACGTTCACACTTGCTAATAGCTAGTTGGGTCCGTTAGTGTTGAGATAGGGTTAGGTTGGATGATGGGTTTTAAAAGTTGTTTTGGTGCTAGGAGAATGTTAGAAGTAATGGAGGGTATTAAGCGAGCTATCAGTAATAGTGAGTGCGATATAGCATGTTGGCAGAAGGAAAGTGTTTTGGCACTTAAAGCGTTTAGTGGTGTGGTGGTGAGGAGATTACCGGTTGAAGTTAGAATCGGTCAAAGTGGTTGTGAATAGCTAGTAGAACAGTAGTTTTTTGGTGTTAAGTGATGTTGCAGGTTAGTGGATGTGTTTCTAGAGTGCTGAGGTAACTTGGCATTGATGTCGTAATAGAAGGGTTGTTTTTGTAGGTGATGGTTCGTAGCAACCTTCGAAGAGTTGAGAAGAGGTTGTGTTGTGGGTTGTAGAAAAGGGTTAGCCTGGGAGAATAGAAGTTCCGTAATCTAAATATGTATGTATAGAATGGGCGGTGTCCTGGTAAGGCTAGTGCTGTAGTCAAAGTTTGAAGTGGAAAGACAATGTAAGTTCAAGGGCCATTGTTGGTTGGACGGGTTCTTGTGAGAAGTGGTTGGCTAGTCGTGTATAAGTAAATTCCTTCTGAAGTCAGCTGGTGGTGTGTGGAACGGCTGGCGGAGTCAAGGTTGGGGTTTTGTGACGTGTTTTTCGGATGTTGTGTGAGTAGTCCTGGTGAGTCGTTATGGTAATGATAGCGGCGAATGTGAAGGAATGTCAACAATACGTTGAGAAGTTTGAGTAAGCGGTTGATGCTTAAGAATTTTTGCTTGATGTGGTAACCTTTGGAAGAGGTTGAGCAATTGTGCGAGGGGTTTTAGAAGCGGTGAAGGTTGTGGGTCACATGGTGGCTGAACTGGATTGGTTGGTGTCACCGTGTGTACGAGTTTTGGGAGTTATGAGTTAAGGTGGTGTATGCTGTAAAAGTTTGGAGGTTCTTCAGGTTGTTGTTGGGACTATGTGCAGTCCGGAAGTGTGCAAGGTTAAGATGTGGTTAACACCTGAGTGTTCTGGAATTCGTGAACAGTATGTGTGGTGTTGGGTTTGGTAGAGTTTTGTGTGGAGAGTGTTCAGTGGTGGTTAAGTCTCCTGTGTTGCCTTGTGGGTTGCTTTGAGAAGTTTGGTTGTGCTCTTTTCGCCGGTTGAAATTTCGAGGACGAAATTTCCTAAGAGGGGGAGAGTTGTAACACCCCAATTTTGGGCTTAGAAGTTTTGGGTTTGAACCGGACCGGTCGGATTTTTGGTTCGAATATAAAAGGTGGTTTTAAGGAAACCCTAGTTCAGGATGCATTAAAAATATGGAAAAATATCTAAAAATCCTCTTTTATTATATATAAGAGAGTGGTGAAATCAATTTTACAAAATGAGGTTTGGAAATATGACATTTCGAGTTAGTGACTAAAATATAATTTTTGAAAAGTTCGTGACTGTTTTAAAAGGATTGAAACTTTGAATCTTTAAGGAGCTAATTTACCCAAGGGAGGATTTCTCCAGATTTTTCTTGATTTTTAAAGACTCATTTAATGTTTAATTAATAAAAAGAAAAGAGGGAAAAAGATATTTTTAGTTTCATAACTAACTTTTACCAAAATTTTCTCATTTCATTTTCTCTCAAAATTCCCTCAGCCAAACACTTTTCCACAGCAACTTTTCCTTTGATTTTTACACCTAAAGTTGAGATTTCAATTCCTAAATGATTCCTAATCATTTCTACACCAAATCCTCATCATTTGCTTATTGAATTTTCAAGAATTTTGGCTCTAAACAAGGAGAAATCCACATTTAGAGGTATGAACGTCCTTCTCCTCTAAATACTCAGTTCTTTACTGAAATTCCCAAGTTCTCAATCCTTAAATTAAGTTTTATTAAAGGTTTTAATGTTGTGATCTTGATTTTGGCTTAAAATGCAAGATTTGGATTTAATTTTGAAGAAATTCGTAATAGATCATTGGGCTCTGTTTTGAGATGTCTTTTTGATGTATTTTGGATGTCTAAATGATGTGAAATGGATGTTTAATCAATGCAATCCCGAATAGGTTGATTTTCCTAAGTTTTTACTTGTGAAAATGGTGGTTTTTGGGGTGATATTGGTGTTTTGTTAATGCTGGAGGTATAAGGACGAGTTTGAGTTTATTTTGGATGTTAATTGATGTCTAAAAATTGTTAGAAGTGATGGATCTTGGCTTGGTTAAGTTTTGGAAGGGTTTGGATGTGATTTCGGTTGTGTTTGGTAGCCGAAATGTTGAGTTTATGAAGAGCAGCGAGTTTAGGTGTTTTGATGGTGTTTTTAATGCATAATGATGCATTAATCCTCTGTTGTTATGTGCTTGAAACATGGGAGAATGATCCGTGAGCAATAGAGGTGGCGTTGATGGTTTCAGATGCTTGGAAGGCTTGTTGGCTAGCCTAGTTTTGTGTATCGGTGAGTGAAGTTGGGTTTTCAGCTTTGAAACCAATGTTTGAAGGTTTTGGGAGCTTAGTTTAAGTCTAAACAACTTAGCTAAGCTCAAGAGTAAGTAAATGGAATTTCTCTCTTGGTTTGTGTTATGAATTGGTTTTTAAAGCACTTGTCATTGTTGGATGCAATGCATGTGATTTGCATGTTTAAATTCTGTTTTGAAAGCATATTTTAGCATGGTTTAATGCTGGTTTTGAAAGTCATGTGTGAAGGATGCTCAAGGTAAGAGATCCTTGGTTTTGTACATTGGAATTGTGGAATTGATGCATAGTGTTGCATGTTGTTTAATGGCTTTGTTTAGTGCTTCAAAACAGTGAAGTGATGATGGTAATTGGTGGTTTTGGCATTTTGGTTATGCTTGTAAAAACAATGGATTAATGTGGTAAAATGGTTATATTGGCAAGTGATGTAAGTGGTTCTTGGTTACTTTAATCGGATATAGTTAGCCGGCTATAGGATTGGGTGCACCGTGAATTGAGTCGCCTTGGATGTCGAGGGGGTTGTAATTGTACCGTAAACTCCATCCAAGAATCCTAGCGATTGAGGTAATTGGTGTCACCACGATGGAAGTTGGCTCTCGTGGGTGGGCTTGGTTAAGTGCCACCACGATGGAGGATGGCTCTCGTGGGTGAACCTTGTTAAAAGTCACCACGATGGAGGATGGCTCTCGTGAGTGGACTTTGTTAAGCGTCACAACGGTGGAGGGTTGCTCCCGTGTGTGAGCTTGGTTAAGGTGATTACAATGGTTGTGGTAGCTTCCATGTGTAAGCCTTGTGATGTGTCCCGACTCTCGCTAGTGTGTTATACAACTTCCGATGAGTGATGTTGAGGGGTTGTGATTGTACCGTTAAACTCCATCACGGGTGTTGAGGGGTTGTGGTTGTACCGGTAAACTCCACCTTGTGTTGTTCAGATGTGTGTATGGAGCGTGTGGGACAACGCTTGTAATCCGCGTATCCGATTGTGTCTTGTGTTATGATGGTTTGTGAATTATCACTTGGAAGCCAATATAATGTTCTTGAATGTAATGAAGCATGAGATGCTTGAAATGATGCATGGTTGCATGGAAAGTGTGTAATGTACCAAGAATGCATGTATTACTTGTTAGCTTGAACAAGTGTTTATCTTATATTAAGAATGGTGAATATGTGCATGGGAATCTCTTTAGTGCATTGAAGTCTTGTGAAGGCTTGTTTTAAAAGGCATGAAATGCAAGTGTTGATTTTGTGGTTCATATGTTGCATTTGTTTAATGCATGAGATAGATTTAAGGAGTAAGTGGTTTTAAAAGGTTTCTTGCATTGAGATGATTTCTAAATATGAGAAGAGTATAATGTGAAGTGGAAGTGTTTTCCAAGGAACTTGTATTTAACTTTGCATATGATGTTCATGCATGGAAAGGTTTAGTTGATGGTTTTGCAAGGATGTGCTTTGAAGTGAGTTACTTAGCTTTTCTAAGCTAAGGGTTGGTTTTCATGTTTGAGCAATGCATGATTTAAAGCATGTTGTTTAAAAAGGGGTTTTTAAACACTACTTTGGTTTATCGAAATGTGTTTCCTTTTTAAAGAGGTTTTATGACTCGTTGCATTGATGGTGTTTTGGTTTTGAGCATTCCTCACTAAGCATTATGTGCTTACGCTCCTTTTTGTCCATCAATGCAGATATTTGAAGTTGGGACAACAAGAAGCAAGGGATTCAAGGAGAGCTCCACTTGAGATGTATGTCTCGGTTAATAGCTATAGATAATAAAGGCAATAGGGGGAGAGTCTTTTATGTTGATGTTAAATGAGATTGTGTATGTTGGACAAGTGTGGTTTGTGTTTTGGAACTATGTGGTTTAACGCTTGCAACGTTTGAATCTTCTTATTCATAAGTCGTTATGCTATGCTTCTTGTTTTAAAAGCATGATTATGTGTTGGTTGTGTTGAAAGAGTTGGTGCACCTAGGAGTGGTTTTGTATCTAGATTTTGATGCAATTTGGTAGGTATGATGCTTGGCATGTTGTTGATTTGTTGTGGAATGGTTTGGAGTATGTTCGATGGGGTTTAGATGTGTTAAAACATGCCTATCTGCTGTTTCTGGGCAGGGTGTTTCGAAACACCCTTGCCTGTTTCGAAACAGGTGCTTGATTTGGCCTGGGTGTTTCGAAACGGGTAGAGGTGTTTCGAAACACTTTGGCTACTGCCAAGGGGTGTTTCTGAACGGCCTAACCCCGTTTCGAAACACTTGACCGTTGGGCACTGATTTGAATGGTTTTGAGGTTTGCAAGCTTTACGTTTTAGTCCTGATTTTTGTATGTGCAATTGCTTGAGTTCGAGATGTCCGTTTAAGGTGAAATTTGGCAGAGAGGCATGGAACATGACTAATTTCATAATGGTAACTTAAAAATTGGCAAAGTCCTCTTAATTTTCAAAATTTACAAATTGGTCCCTAAATTCGTATTTTGTGCAATTGGGTCCCTTATTGTTTTCCGATGGCTGTGATTTTTGAGTATGCTTATCTCAAGAGTATGCCTAGGTTTAATGTGCATCTAGACAAGTTTAAAAAGAAAAAAAAGGTCGTTAATCAAGGTTGACTTTCGAGTTGACTTTAGTTTTCCCCGTGTAATCTTCGTAGTTCGGGTCAACCGTCTAGGCCGGGCTAAGGGGTTAAAAAAGAAAAGAAATTTAATCAAATATACAAAGAATTGGAATCTTCTTTTTTTCTTTCACCATAGGCCCATTTCGTAGGCAGAGCCAGAACTTGTCCTCTGCTTTTCCATACACTATATGGGCCCATTTTTGCAAGGCAAGGTCAGAACTCGAGGGCCCTATATTTACTTTTTGGGACATACATTTGATGTTGGATTGTCAGAAATCTTATAAGGTTGTTCCATGTCGGAGGATAAATAAGATTTTTTTACGATAAAAATATATTAAATTTTAAATAAAAATATTAGAATTCGAACTCACACAAAGTATGAATAAGTGTTTTGAATCACTTTACCAATTAAAGAATCTCATAAAAAAAAATATGATACAAAATTTAGGATCTGAGAAAGACCTCAAAATTTAAAAACCCTATGGATCATATTTAATTTAACAACCTCCATCAAGGATTCGAGAAAAACTCCAAAACTTCGAGTTCTACAAATCGACAAGAAAATATAACTTTGATGTAAAAAACGAGAATACATATGGTGTTGTCCTATGGATCCATCTCAACCGCAATTGATTGAACAACCTTCATAATATGGCTTTAATCGTCCCTTCTAAGAGTGATTATCTTGACAACTCGAAGTGTGAAGACGACCTTTAACGTGTTGAAGAAAACTTTGAAGGCACAACGTAAATCAATTAACCTTTAAAAGAAAATGGATCATGACCAACATTTTTTTATTTCGAATCTTCATGTTATTGTGTTACAAGAAAAGATGCTGCACCTTTTATAATCTAAAGGAAACTGAATACAAATGATTAATTTTTTAAATTAAAGAATAATTCTCTTATTTAAGTGTCTAAATTAATAAACTAAAAATAAATTTAGACAATATTATGAACCAGTATATGAACAAGATTTTACAAGGTAACAAACATTAACTTTATTTATAAAGATAACTTTCTCATACGTCTCATGTGTTTGTCTCATTGTGAAATAGTTTAATTAAAATGTTAAAATCAATTGACTTTTCCCATCCGTGCTTGTATTAAGATGTTGATAGAAATTCCTGCAACAGTACAAGGGCATACCAAAACTAGTACTTGGTATGGACTATGGATGTCAATAAAACTTTGAGATTAACAGATTTTCAAAGACAGATGTATGTCAATGGCTTTAGAGCGGATTTAAAAATTTATAAGGGTATCATTATAAAATTAAAATTTTGAGGGGTATAATAAGATTGAAGGGTTATATACTAATTTTATTTTTTTTTAAAAAAAAATTTATTGTTGTGAATAAAAACAATGAAGAACAACGAACAAGTATAAAAGAATAAAGAGATGAGAGAAAGAGGGAGATTTATATTATTATCCAAACTAGAATTGTGTATAATGCCTTCATCTATTTATAGGCATAAGAAGTACATAATACATTAAATTCTAATTAATAGAGATAATATTTCTAATAATAAATAAATCAAACTCCTTAGATAAAGTTCTAATCATGATAGACATCCACATAGATAAATATTCATAACACTCCCCTTTGGATGTCTATGAAGATAATGTGACTCGTTAAAACCTTACTAAGATAAAAACCAATGAGAAAAAAAATTCTTTAGTGAAAGAAAAAGAGTACACACATCTTTGATATGCATAACATGTTGCCTCATTAAAAACTTTATTAGTGAAAGAAAAAGAGTACACACATCTTTGATACGCATAACATGTTGCCTCATTAAAAACCTTACCAAGAAAACCCATTGGGACAAAACCTCGGTTAAGGGAAAAAGAGTGCAACATGTATTTACCCCCCTCATGAAAACATCACAAAATATCTTTGAATCTTCATAATTCAATCTTGAATATTAATTTTCTAAAGATCATGAGGGATGAAACTTTGGAGTAATATGTTTCATGATGTATCCACCTTTCAAATTGAGATATACATCTTGCATTATCTTCACACAATATAGCTTTGTATCATATATTGTGAAAGTAAATCCACCAATCTTTTAGATATGTTGGCTCAATGGTCTTAGCTAAACACATTTTTAGCTTGCCTCGTGCATAACAATTATTTCTACGACATTTGAGGAGACGTCAACGAATGTTTGAAGATCTAAAGGTTGATCTTTGTATATCTATGAATATTTCTTGACCAACTAATATATGGTGCCTCAAGACCAAGAAAAGATATAATTATCTTTATTATCATCCAATAATCTTACAATCATAAAGATACTCAATAGATATGCTTTATCCATATTGAATCTTCTTTAAGATTTTTCAGTTGATGTCCATTCATAGACAAAGAGATATTTAAATGCTTGATCTCCAGGTCGAGATAAAACTTGATGTCAAGATTCTTTTTCTTAAATAATTTTATTAAATGCATTGAAAGCACTCCACGGGTTTGTAATTTGAAGTTCTTTAGGAGTTCTAATGAAATTCAAATTATCATAATAGATATTGATCCAAAACTCCTTTATAAAAATATATAAGGAAATATTATCATTCTTACAATATTTCCTCAATTATTACTCACTAAGGCGATTATACAAAATACGCCAAAATATTCAATGAGACATGTCTAAATAAATTTCTTTGGAAATTTTCAAATGCTTCTAGCATTTTAAATCCGTCAAGGATAACTTTTCATTTATAAGGATCCACAAAATGATTAGACGCATATATAATATTTCATAACTGCCAATGTAACTACATCCACCATAAAGTAATTAGAATTTTTCATAAATCATAATTCAGTCGTATTTGCGACTGCTTATTTGTGCTCTACTTGGATTACACCTTTAGGTGTTTAGACTACTGGTCCAAATACTTCACTTTTGGAAGTTCAAAGCGTCTTTTTATATTGGCCATTCATTTCAACATCTATAGATTCTTATATAAGATTCTCATTTTTTTCTTTGCTTCTATAGAAGTATTCCATATAAAATTGTTTGCAAAATCGTTGTCGACAACTTTTCAATTTTCTGGTTCTATTCTCGTAGTGACATAACTCATCGAGATCTTTTCAAGATTTCAATCTTTATTTCAGGTACCTGAAACTCTTCTAGAGTTTTATATTAGTTATGTCTTGGGTCTCTTCAGGAGCACCCGCCTCCAATATATGACCATCTCATACTATTTTCTATTTACGGGAATTTTGATCATTGGAACCATTTCAATTATCATGCTTCAAACATGATTTACATCCTCTCGCTCTAATATATAATTTAAACTTAGAGCTTTTTAGCTGGTATATGAGACTTAATTACTCTCATTAGGTTAGTAAATATGTCTAGCAGTTGACATGTAATATCATGAATTATCTTATGAACTTCTAGTTCATATACGAGGATCTAGATAATGATAATTCATTTTCCTCTATCCAGCTGATTATTATCTCCCCCTAATGTTGAGAAAAATCATGTCATAAATGATTCTCCAATTAATGTTTAAGAATTTAAACATAAAAGGAGACTCATACTCAATATATATTCTCAACCCTTTTTATTTACCCATTTTGTACGTTGTGGTGGAGCAATTCAACAATATATCACACATTAAAAATTTATAAAATGAGAAATGTATGGCTTCTGACAAAAACCAATCATAACGGGGAGTTTATTATAACTCGTTGGCTTGATGCATATAAATGCTTCTATATGGAAATACCATATAAATAATAATTGTTTTAATCTCATAGTTTAGCTATTAAAGAGGGGCATCCAATATAAATTTTGCTAAACTGTAATTTTCATAATCAATAGGTTTAATATCAACTGATATAGCCTAAAATATAAACCCACTAGCTTTTGCAAGATGAATAATCTAACTGCATAATCTGAATCTTTTTATAATCAATCTCACAAACTCCTAGTTGTGAGTTGATAAAACAATGTAGATGCATCTACTAAAATCATATAAAACTTTCCATAGTTACAGATATATGAGCCCATATTTCATTCAAATATGCAAGACATACAGTCTCAGCTTTAGTACAAGAACTTCAAGTTCTTTTGGTAAGTGGGATCTTAATAATTTCCTTTGAGAACAAGCAACACAAAAACTTTGTGTTCTTTCAATAAGTGTAATTTAATCATTTCTTTGAGAACAAGCACCACAAGAACTTTACGTTCTTTTAATAAATGTGCATATAAATCTCAATACCTTTCGCATCATTATTGACCAGGATGGTCTAACCGATCATACCAACTATATATAAGTGTGTATATACGTTTCTGAATTTCGTAAACTTCTGATTTACCATAACATGTGATTCAATCTCACTCGTACATGTCAAGTATGACCATCAAAATGGTTCCTTTGAATAGAAATATCTTTAGCTCTTTCAGAGCTTTCAATGAAAATTATCTTTTGGTAGCAATATATAGCTCTTATAGAGCTTTCAACTGACCTTTTGACTACCAAACTTATATTTACATTGACTTATTTCAAATGCCAATTGATAACATATGTTATCTATAATTCTCAAATGGATATTTTGCGAACTCATATTGCTCTCTTAAAATTTCCACTTCTAATGGTGACAATATTATTACCATTAGCGGTAATTATTGTAATATTCACAATTCTACACTTTTCATAATGTGCTTTCTCTCAAGAATTTATTGCTCTTCTAGAACATCAATATTTTCAATACTTTGAGATATAGTACTCATATTATTTTCTTTCATTTAAATGAGAAAATATATCTTATGCTTATGTTGAGCATAAATCGTCACCATAAATTATATTTGACAAATAATCATGTTAAAAAAATAAATAAATATCATAATATATAAATATAAATATAAAACGTAAATAATTAATGTGTGTAAAGTAAATAAACATAAAGAAAAATAAATAAAAAAATAAATAATTTTCTTCAAAGTTATGAGAATAATTAGAAGATGATTTATTCCCTTTGAGGGTTATAAGAAAATCAACAACGTCTAAATGAGTTGGACTAACAATGTCCAAATAAAGTTGGACCAATATCATCTTCATCATTTTTCGCAAACAAAATTTGTTTCTATTTTCTTTTCTTTATCATTCAATGATTGTTCATTTTTCAACATACGACAAGTACGAGACCAATAATTTATAACATCACATTGGCAATAAAAAAGATTTTACTTCATTAGAATGATTTTTATCACTCTTGTCATCCTTAATCTCACTATCGGTGGGTAGAAGTATCCTTAAAATGACCATATTTTCCATGTCTATATTCATGGTTTCAATCATGACCACAACTTCTAATGTGGCTTTTATTCTTTCCATAATATAACCTCACATTCACTTCAGGGAATGGAGTAGAGCCAGTGGGCCTTTGAAACCTTTTTCACAGAGAATAAAGATTTAATCCTCGTATGCGACATTGTTAAAACAATCCACAAGGTTCTTTAAAAACCTCCTTTGAGACCAATAGCCTCACAGAATGGGATGTCCAGCCAATATACTTGGATTATATCGAAGTTATGTTACCAATTAAATAGTGATTTACCATGTTTGTATTCTCTTCCGTGAATGAAACGGATCCAATAATTGCATGGAAAAAACATCATGCTTGCATTCACTTAAGGGAATGCCCCATCATTGATAATCACATGGAATAAACATTATGCTTTGCATTCACTTCAAGGAATGCCTCCCACAGAAATTATTGTCAAGATAAATTTTTGTAACATGAACTTGGGAGAAGTCTATAGTCGATTTTTTTTGACGTAGAATAAATATTGCTTTCGAACAAAATCACCAAGATTTATCTGACTTTAAAATAATAATTTAAAGAATAAAATTAAAATTAAAATTTACCGATGTTGATTTTCATCTTAAAGACAATGGAGACATAGCAAACGACCAAAACAACTTCTCATAATCTCTTTCTGTCATGTCTCTTACTACGCCATTCAAACATATCATGTAAAACTCAAAACACGGTTAAAAAATCAAATATCATCAATATGATAAAATAAACTAATTATTGATAAATAATTCACAAGTATGTAGGGACTAAAGTAAATAAACCAGAAAAATATGAAGAACTTGACTGAAATTTACCCTTTTCTCTTAAAGTTTACGCATATGCAAAACACAACATAGAAAACTATTTTTTTATCGAAACAATGAAAAGCACTAATAAAATAAAAAAAATAATCGATTGATATTGAAATTAAAATACAACAAATCATGATATACCCATCTTTGTTAATTCGTCCTTTGATTTGTGAGAAATTACAAATTCATCTTTACCCAATGCTTAAATACAATTGAACACACCCCTCTTTGGTTTTTCATTTTTTTTAAAATCAAGTTAAAATATAAAGAGAAAGGTAATTAGTAATAAAAAGAAAATTGAGGAAGAAAAATATTTATCTTTTGTTCACCATGGAATCAAATTCTTTCCAATAATTTTTTTAGATTCGAACGACGAAGATCTTAATTGATTAGAAGCTCACGCTGATAACGTGTTGTGAATAAAATAATGAAGAACAACGAACAAGTATAAAAGAATAAAGAGATGAGAGAAAGAAGGAGATTCATATTATTATTCAAACTAGAATTGTGTATAATGCTTTCATCTATTTATAGGCATAAGAAGTACATAATACATTAAACTCTAATCAATAGCGATAATATTTCTAATAATAAATAAATCAAACTCCTTAGATAAAGTTTTAATCATGATAGACATCCACATAGATAAAGTCTTATAACATTTATTACTATTGAAAAAAATTGGCAGGAGGACACACCCCCAAAACCTCCTATATTCTGCCCTGAATAGCTTACCACAACGAAACACACCACATATTGTACCAAAGTTGCTATTTCCCGTCCTTCATTTTTGTAAATTGTAATGCAAAGTATAAAGGAAAACATATGTCATCCTCCCTGAGACTCCCATGTATTCTTCAACCGACCTATACAACAACATATTAATTTGAAAGATACAAATTTTTATTATTCAAAAATTATGAACTATGTTATAAAATGGTCATTAAATTTCAGGGTAAATTACACTAGTAGTCACTGAACTTTTAGAGCGCTTTCAATACGATCACTAAACTTTTAAAAATTTCATTATGGTCACCCAATTTTTATACCGCTTTAATTACAACATTGCCATTAAAATACGTTGATGTGGCACATTATTTTGCCTCTTCTCTCTCCTTTCTCCCTAAACATAAAAATTAGTAAAAATAAGCATTTCAATTCTTAATTACTACTTAGGGGAAATTATATGTGCTTGTTTTCATATTCAAAATTATAAATGCCATAGATTTCTTTCCGGCATAAACATGATTTAGATGGCTCTAGAAGAGCAGAAATGGCTTTCTTATTTGAAAATTCATTCTCTGGACCACCTGTTCCACCACTTAATGCAAAACCATTAACATTGTTAAGGACCTCCACTATTAATCCAATTTTTCCTACTTTATACGCTTCAATGAAAACTTTCAAGAATTTTTGATTTGCTATAAACCCTAAAACACGAGGGAAATAATGGAAAACTCATATTCCAAATATGATAATAAAATCAACTAATATCTACCATCAGAAGCCATTTTTACGACGACAACCAACTCTATAGGCATCAGAGAATGAGAATGTTGGGCATTTTTAAGCATCACATGCCTCCAAAAAGGCACATATACATTACATACTACACCATGCAAACCTATGATATTATCGAACAAAGAGAAGATAATATTGAAATCTGCAGAGAATAATTCTGATAATTTTTAATACTACTTCAATTGATTTTTGTTTACATTCATCGTATAGGAGTTTTACTGTAATATCCCACTAAATGGCCTAGACGTATGATTCTCGTTGCCATTAGCTTGATGTATTTTGACTATTGACTTTTGATAATTTAATGAGACATTGAGGATTAGATTAAACATTTAGCTAAATCTGGTGGCAAATTTTGAAAAGGAATAAAATGTATCAAAGTGAAATGTTGAATTTTGCATGTAAAAATCACTAAAACACAAGGATTTGGCCATGTGTCCTATGAGGACATTTGGTCAAATGATAAGGGAGTTTTCTTCTTCATTTCATTAGATTGAAACAAAACTTTGTGAGAGAAAAGATAAGAGAGAGAGCTTAAAATCTAGAAGAGACGAAGCTGGAAAATTGTTGTTGTAGGATCTAGATCGAATTAGATCCTAGGAAGGTATAAATCTTTCCATTTGTTTTCTTGCATGTATGGTTGTTGTAGTTCTTCTCATTGAGAATTGGTTGATCAATTAATGTTAGGTGAAATGTAGCTTGAATTCTTGAAATTTTGATTGAAATTTTATAATGTCGTAAAAGAATTAAGTAGCTAACCTACGGAGCATGCAACTTTGGATGTGAGCTGAATTTTGTATCCGAGTGATGTTGTGCATAGTTTAACATGTTATGTGTTATTCGAATGAGTTAGTTGATTGATGATTATGTTACTACTCGGTTTAAATGAGTATATTGTGATGTATGGCTGCCTAGATTTGAGTATACATATGTATGAATATGTGAAATTGTTTGTAAGGTGAACATGTGTAATAAGCTGTCCAGATTTGAATGTATATATATAATGGGACTGCTTTTATGAATTAGAAGATAATTAGAGATTAAATCGATGGTTTAATGGCTGCATGATACATGAGTACAAATATTTGGAATTGTTGTGACAAGTTAAAGTCGAATGTAACTAATCATGCATGCCTTGTGTAAACAATTTTAAAATCTGTATTAGCTATGACTTTGAAAAATTGCTATAAATTGTAATGGTGGAATTGGAAGCTATAATTTATGTGGTTGAAAAGCTTGTCATGAATAGTTTAAGTTAAAATAAACGAAACTGAATTACGAATTATAGAACATTTTAGAGAGAGGATCCTGTAGGGGCTAGTGTAATATGCCTGGTGACAGATTTGGACGTATCTTTAGACTAAATTCTATATTAATTCATAAATGGTAAAATTACAAGGCTTATATGTTTAAAAAGGTAATTGAGTTAGCTTTCCAATGGTGTAAACGGTTCGAAATTTCGACATACGAAATAAAATATATGAAATTTTAACCGAGTGAGGCGCAGTCTGCCTGGCAACAACAGTCATTTAGGACATTAGAAAATATTATTGAAAAACATGAAAGTATGGAAATTATTTTTGAAATTATACATGAATATATGTGATTTTGGACTATCTTGAGTACATTTATATATACTATAGACTGTTTTGATAAGATATAAATGTGTATGCATATGAATTGGATTGCAATGTAAAATGCTAACATACATGCTTGCTGCCCTGTTTTGAGAAAATGAATGTATATAGTTATAAGCTACCATGTTGATATGTTTATGTATATAAATGAAAAGTTTTTAGTGAATGATTGTGAGGATTTGTGCTAATAAATAGTTACACTTCTTGCCATATTAGACCAAGAGGAAGCAGAGAAGAGATTGGATAATAAAAAGATAATTGAGGATTCAAGTATCCCACATCATCAGGAAAAAAGGTGAGTGTAGTCTAGAGATTCAAATAGAATAAAACTACTTTTAGTATCTTGGTTGTTGTTCCAATTAATCCTACCAGATTATTTAACTAGCAAAGCATGTAAGATTAAGCTTGGAAAAGGTAAATACTTCCTTTGAAAGTACTTTTGATTTGAAATTGATTAAAGGATCATATTGTTGATCAAGAATTACACTTATACTTGAAAGTATAAGCTTGCTTTAGAAAGATTGTGTATGAAGATAAATAAGAGTAATCTATATTAGGGACAAGCATGTGGTTGTGTAATTTGAATATTGAATCTCACTAATGTTAGTATATATACATGAGGGCTTGATTAAGGTTCGAATAAATACAAAACTAGGTAAAAATCTTATGATAAGCATAAGTCAGCCAAGTTAATAATTCATGATATCTTTTAGTCACTTTAAGACTAGACTTGAATATGAATAGAATAAATCAAATTAATGTTTTAAGGCATACAATGCCTCTCAAATGAATAAAGAATAAGTTATAAATACAAGCCTTGATTTGAGTTAGTGTAGACACGATTAGCATGTCATAAAGTTCGTCGAGCTCGCTAGTTTGGACTACAGTCGCTTGTTATTTAGATCAAGTGATATATTAGTATGACTGGTACCCTTATTCAGTAATGAATAGATTTAGTACCTTGTGTACTGTTGTTTTGGTACTATGTGTACCATTGTTATTGTTGCATTATTGTAGATTCGTGTGTCTAGTAACTTGTCAATCAAGGCTCATGACAACTTAAAACGTAAATTAATGAATCTTAAGGTTAAAAATGAGAATTTAGAATGTATATTCCCTTGATATGTATTGGATTTCGATCCCTTGGTTTAGGAATAACTAAATGTCCCTAGTTAAAGTTAGAACTATATTTTATTAGAACTGGTAAATGATAAACCTGAAAAATTACATGGGTTAACATTCATTTGCTAAGAACTAAATTGAATAAATATTATGAACTTGGATTAATGCTAGATCGAATATTTGATTGTAATAGAACTATTATGATACATATGCTAGATCGAACGCTACATGCAATACTTGTTATGAGTACGTATGTTAGATTTGGTAATCATGGAATGATTGTAACATTAAGATGTTACCGATTCAATTTATTGACTGATCGTGTTTGATGGAAGGTTCAATGATGATATGATTCGATCTAAATGAACCTTGTATGATAGTGAATTGAACTTTGGAAATTGTTAGATGCTTTCTAGATAAAGAATGAATTGAATAGATAATTGAAACATGAATTATTGATATATATATATATATATATATATATATATATATATATATATATATATATATATATATATATGATTGAATTGATTTATATTGTTCGATTGAGCCTGCAAAGTCGTAACACAAGAATGAATCTAGGATTGTATAGAAAGGCTGATTAATTTTGTCAAAATGTATTGATATTTTATAATTGAATGAAACTTTGGAATGGCCTTAAATGGACAATTAGACTGTTTCGACGATGACTTAAATTGTGATATTTCAGAAGGGAATTAATGTCTACATTTGATTGATAAGAAGTCACAAGTTCAGTAATGAAGGGGTGCTAAGACTGTTATATGATCTGAATTGTTTATTGAGATAATGGGAGCTTAAGGGCTATTTGGTCCAATCTAATTAAACAAGAATTAGAGCTGCTCTGTTTTAGCTTAACACATATGAGACCTTAAGAATGAATTTAAGGTATAATAGCTCATTAAGGGGCTATTAAGTAATGCCAATTCATAAGGTGATTAAATGAACTGTTAAAAGACATATTTGGAGGAATTAAAATTGTTTCAATGCTAGCTTAGAGGTTGCCCAACTATAGTTAAGAACTTAGAAAGAATTAAATGTGATCACTATAATAGATTGAAATCCTTTAAAGAATTTTCATTAAATTAGGGAATAGTCTTGGCTTTTGGAAGTAAATATATAGTAATGGATATAAAATCTATTAGTCCATAAATCAATGAACTATGGAGTAATTACTAAGATAAGTGAATCCAAGAAAGTTTACAAGTCTAGTAATAATCTCTTATTTTATTAACTTGTGGAATAAGCATGAAGTAACTACGATATCATACGAATGTAAGATTAACGGGGCAATGATAATTTCGAATGAATGCCTTATATGTGCATAAGTTCAATATTTTTGTTAGAAGAAGTAATTCAAATATAGAAATGATTAACTTGATTATTAAGGTAAGATACAACCACATGAAACCTTGAAATTAGATCTCACTAACTATCAAATACATTCATGCTTGTTGTTAAGGAATTGAGTTCCTTCTTGTTGAGTAGTTCGGTTATGTTGTTAAGGAATTGAGTTCCTTCTCGTTGAAATTGGTTTGGCTATATTGATTCTTGGTGTATGTAAATGATTGTGAGTTTGATTTGATTGTTTAATTAGAAACATTTGAGTATGTAAGCCAACAGCCAAGCTTGATTTTTGGAAATTTTAGAACGAAAAGTCATGTTTACATATTGTTGTTACATACTTTTAAACTACCTCATAAGCATGTGCTTATTTGATCCTTCTATCCACATTTCATGGAGGAGTCATTTGCGTAATACTGCAAGCTCAGACATGATATTCGATTTGAGAAACTATGTGATTGCTTGGTAATAATTTATTTTATAGAAGTTTATGTTTGGTATGATTGAGTGAATCAATGAAAAGATAAGTTTAACTTGGTTAACAATCTAATAAGGCACTATCGTGCATTCATACTCTATACATAAGATAATTGTTAGCCTTAAAGGGATTTAATTAGTCTAAGCTCTTGGAGAAATTTATACATTCATGACAAGAGGTTAAAACATGATTTTACATTTCCTAATGCTTATCTAATAATTTAATAGTCCTCAAGATCTAGTGAGTATGGGAGATATCATTGTATCTTTGAATGTGGCCTTCATCTCTCAATAAATTCAGTTGGAACTTACTTGTTAATGTCTAGTAAGATGGCTAAAGAGTAATTGTTTATATGCTAGAATAATAATCATTGATTTTCTAATTGAATTCTAGATCTAATAGAAATATAATAATAACACTTGTAAGCTTGTAATCATAGGGCTTACGTTATGAGTATAAGAGATAGTTGCTCTTCTGAGATAAACTTGAGAATAAATTGTAGTTTCGTATTGAAAAACTTTTAAATTACTTATTTTTCACTAAATGAGTTCGGTCAAGTTAAATTTTTGTCTTATTTGTTAACAACCTCGAAGGTTTGCTTGGTAATGCATTCTACGCTGGTATTTCTTCTAGGCCGGGTAGAGTAGACCTGGCAAACTTGACCCGAAATCCGATGTTGACCTGAACTTAACCCTAAATAAATCAAAATTTTTGTTGAACCGAAATGAAACCGAACTGATTTTCAACGGAACTGAATGGACCCAAATCGAAGGCTACCCGAACCAAAAGTTGAACCGAAAATTAACCCGATTTTAACCCAATAAATAAGGTAAAGTAAATGAAAATTTTATTTTTACCATTATCTATTTTAACAATATGATGAATAATAGAATGAAGTATGTTCTATTATTTTTTTGTATTATACTATGAAGAGACTATTGTTCTTCTCAAAGTTGTGATATAAACATTTTGTGTCATTTTACGTTTAAATATTAATTAAATAAAGCTTTTGTCCCTACTAATTTTTAAATTTAGAAGTTTAATAGAGTATTTTCTCTCCCAATGTTTAATCTTAACTTCATCCTTGTCGGTGTAATTTTTTGGTTGCTACATTTACAAAGGAAAAATGTCAAAAAATTACATTAAAAGAAATAGATACATAGTAGACCAGTTCATAAGGGCAACCTTTGATTAGGGATGACAATTTGATCCGAATTTGATCCGAATCCGATTCGATCCAAAGGAATTTATCCGATCCATATTCGATTGAAAAAAATCCGAATCCGAGGAAAATGTCCGAGTCCTAATAGGAGATGGGTTGGATATGGATCATGCCAAGATCCGATCTGAATCTGAATCCGATCCATATCCATGTTCGATCCGAATCTGACACATCTGATCCATATCCGAGTCCGAATCAAAACTTTTAGGATTTTTAATTCCTTAAAATAAAATATCATGTATAATACTTACATTAAAACAAGAAGACAACACAAATAAAGTAAAAAGTTAAACTAAATACATTAAAAGAAACATAACTACATATATTTTTTAAACGAGAACATAAATGTATATATTAGGTAATTTGGAATAATAGTAAAAACAAAATTAACTTTTTTTATATATATATATATATATTAAGTGATAATAAAAATATAAATGTCTTAAGAATGTAAGTTAAATAATAATAATATTTATTATGATTTATATATATTAATTAACCTTAATATAGTGTAATATATCTATTTATACCATATACATGTATAAATAAATATGAAAAAATGTAAGATCAAGTCATAAACAAATAATAAAATAAATACAATGGAGAAACAAATAAATGTAAATATCAATGAATTACTAAAAATTAAAGAAATTAGTGAATGAAATAGTAAGTGATGTGCAATTGATAGATAAAGTTATGATATATTATGCTAAAATTATGAATTAAAATAGAAAAAAATAAACAAAAAAAATTAAATGTAGTAAACAAACAAGGGATAAAAAATGAACAAGTGTAGAATTAAATAGCATAAATTAAATGTGTAAGAAATTAAATATACAAAATTATGGACTGACTTGCACTAAATAAAATTATTAAAGGGGGAATGGCCGCCGGCAGACTTGGACAGTCTATGTGGGTAGGATATCGGAAACGTTGCACTGGAAAGGCTTATGGCAAGTGTTTGATAGGCATGGCGTGGTGCTCGACGCTTTCATCCCTCGGAAAAGGGCAAAGGATGGATGGAGGTTTGGTTTTGTTAGGATGGCGAGTAGGGTAGATGCTGAGCGGGTAATTGAGCGTTTGAACAATAAATGGATATATGGGTCTCGCTTGATGGTGAGTATGGCAAGATTCGCGGATCAGGGATCGTCCAGAAATCAAAGAGTTAGGGGCTTGGGTGAGTCTGATCGGAAGAATAATGATGATTAAAAGGGGCCATCGGAAAGAAACAATGTAAATTCGAAAAGGATTCATATAACGGCAAAGGTAATTAAAGGGAGTGTGGACGCAGCAAAAGAGGATATCCTCCAACATTGTATGGTGGGTTGGTGTAGTCGTCATTGGAGTTTGAAGGAATTGGCATCGAGGATGAATATTGCGGATCGCCAAGGGTTGTCCATTTTGAGAATTGCTGGACCGGCAATTTTGCTAATGTTCAGGGATGCGCAATCAATGGCAGAGGTGCTGGCAAAGACAAGTTTTAGTGAGTGCTTTACAAAGCTTGAACGATGGGATCCGGGGATGACAATAAAGACTCGACGTGCATGGCTTTCCGTCCGAGGAGTACCAATTCACGCCTGGTCCATTGAGACATTCGATAACATTGCAAAGACTTGGGGTTCGCTTGCTCGGATGGCGGAAAACACATCATCGCCAACATCGTTCGAATGCGGCTGGTTATTGGTTGAGACGGACTCGATGGAATCCATCGATACTCGAATGGTGTTGGATGTCGGGGGAATTTTGCATCCCATATTCGTCAAGGAGGTGACCATTTTTGGGCCTCCTGTAGATTGTGAATGCACGATGGCCAATGATACTAGTACCGACGAGTCATCGGAGTGTAGTACATCGGAGTATGTGCCGGAATCGAACATGGGAGATGAATATCAACATGAAGTACCAGAGGATGTGGGAACAGGGCTGAAAGATTGGAGATGCAATCAGCTCTGGAATGATGGTGAACGTGGGGACCAGGTTGTGGAGGATGACACACCGGCCGCCGCGCCTGGGTGTATCATATCGGTGCCGCTGCACAGTGGTTTGATGTTGGGAGGCAATGATGATGGGCAGGTAGGAGTTTCACAGGTAATAGAAGAGTGTGATAACCAAAAGAGTCCTAGAGTTATAGAATTCCAAAAATCTGGAACCGTAGAGGCTTACCCGATCAAGCATCCTCCAGTGGTTGAACAAAACGAGCAAGCTGCTCTATCCGATCCTCACAACCAGCAGGGTGAACCGGTGATTGGAAATTGCGTAACGACCGGTTTGGTTTCAGTCCCAATTGCGACAACCACTGTTGATCAACTTGGTTTGATTCCCATTCCTGTAGAAAAGCTGGGCGATGAACCAGCAACACGCCAAAGTGGTGAAGCAGACCCTGCGATTCCTATTTGGATTAATGGGGTGTTAAAGAAAATAAAATCAGTGAACGCATTATCCGGGGTGGTGAAAAATCTGAAGCAAGGAAGAGGTCGACCGAAGAAGAGTGGTGGCCGTGAGTCACAAATTATAGTCGCTGATGCTTCGATAATAGACTCGGATTTTCATCGTCGACAGCAAGCACTGTATCGTGAAGCTACATCGACATCGGCATTGGGTAATCTAGTGGGGGTGACGTCTTTGGGTCGAGAGGAAGACATTTTACAGGATTTGTCACGAGTGCTGCAAGACGGCATTCGAAAATTGTAACAATGCGACTAATGAGCTGGAATGTCAGGGGGTTGGGTTCGTTGTTGAAGCGAAGACGGGTGGGGGATGTTATTAGGAAGCAACGTTTTGACATGGTGTTGATGCAGGAATCGAAATTAGAGGAGATGTTGCCATCGGTTGTTGCTGGAATGTGGTACAACGATGGTTTTGAGTTCTCTTTTTCGCCATCCGTGGGGGCGTCGGGCGGTTTATTAGTGATATGGGAAGGCGATCGCTTTGTGCTGGAAGCGGTTGAAGTAGAGAGGCATTTTATTATGCTTCATGGGCGATGGCAGCTGGAGGATTTCGTGTGCAGTGTCATGGCGGTATATGCACCTTGTGATATATCGGAGCATGAAGTTTTATGGCAACGATTATTGACAGTGATTGGAGGTAATTCGGGACTGTGGTGTGTCGCGGGCGACTTTAATTCGGTGCTACGACCGTCAGAGAGAGCAGGGTGTAGCATGATGTCGAGAGGTATGGTTTCCTTTGTTTCATTCGTGAATGCCGCAAGTTTGATAGATATATCGTTGCGAGGAAAACAGTTTACTTGGTTTGGTAGAGATAATCGAAAGAGTCGTATTGATAGATTCCTTGTCTCAGCAAGGTGGTTGGATTGTTTTGCTAGGATAGATCAGTTGTCCTTGCCGAGAGGCATCTCGGACCATGCTCCAATTTTGTTGATGTGCGATGATGTTGACTGGGGCCCTAGGCCTTTCCGTTTTATTAATGTGTGGTTGGATGAGAGACGAAATATTAGTCGTATGGCAGAGGAATGGTGCCGGTTGACAGGTGAGGGAGTCGGCAATACCAACATTTCGGTTAAGCTTAGACATCTGAAAAACTTTCTTCGCCAATGGAACAAAACGGATTTCGAGGATGTTGAGAAAGAAATTTCACACATTCAAAGCCGTATTGAATGCTTGGATAATGGTGATGAGGAGCTGGCCGTGGGGGAGGGAGATGAGCTGTGTGATCGAAAGCGAGCTTGGTTGCAAGCTTTGTGGCGTGCGATTCGCAGAAAAGAATCGATGTGGAGACAAAAGTCGCGAGCGACTTGGCTGAAATTGGGTGATAGGAACACTGCGTTCTTTCACAGGGCAGCGAAGTTGCGTGCGATACATAATTCTATTGTGGGGTTGACTATTGGTGGTGTTTGGGTCACTGATCCGATAATATTACGCAAACATGTTGTAAGCTTTTTCTCTAAACATTTCTCTGCGGAAGAGAGATCGTGTAGTTGGGTGTTCGAGGGCGCTTTTAGCAGGTTAAATGCATCTGAGAACTTGTCTTTGATTGCGCCGTTTACTTCTGATGAGGCATGGATGGTCGTGCGAGGGTGTGAGGGTTCGAAGTCTCTAGGTCCGAATGGATATAGTATGGAGTTCTTCAAGCGGTGCTAGGAGGTTTTAAGTGGTGATGTGGAACGATTTTTGGCTACTTTTTTCTCAACCGACAAGTTGCCTGTAGGTGTTAACAACACCTTTATTGTGCTGCTACCTAAAGTGGATTCGCCGATGTCTTTGCATGAGTACCGACCGATCAGCTTGTTGAATTCAACATATAAAATTTTAGCTAAAATTTTAGCTAAGAGGCTACAAGGAGTGTTGGGCGGTTTGATCAGTGACCATCAGTCAGCTTTTGTCCGCGGTCGACAGATAGTGGATGGGATATTGTTGGCCAATGAAACGATACACTCTATGCGGCAAAGTCAGGTGGGGGGATGTGTGCTGAAGCTTGATTTTGAGAAGGCTTATGATTGTGTCCGATGGGAGTTCTTGGATCAAATCTTGTGCTCGATGGGTTTTAGCGAGACTTGGCGGGGATGGGTGATGGAGTGTATTGGAACTGTTCGGTTATCTGTCTTGCTAAATGGGAGCGCGACGAAGGAGTTTGACATGGGACGTGGGTTGCGGCAGGGGTGCCCATTGTCGCCATTATTATTTGTCATAGTTGCTGATGCTTTGCATCGGCTGTTAGTACAAGCGGAGGTAATGGGGCTGATTCGTGGGGTGACAGTGGCTCCGGGGGTGACGTTGACACACCTTCAGTTCGCCGATGATACAGTTCTCTTTTTTGAAGCATCAGTCGAAGCGGCATTGAACATTCACAGGCTTCTTTGTTGCTTCCAGGTGTGTTCAAGTTTACGCATTAATTTTTCAAAGTCATCTCTTTATTCGATTGGGGTGGATGGGGATTTGGTAGCCTCTATGGCAGATGTATTGTGTTGTCGTCAGGGGGAGTTACCGTTTGTGTACTTGGGTTTGCCACTAGGGGTGAATCCGCGTAACATAGCTGTATGGGAGCCTGTCATCGCTTCTGTCCGCCGAAAGCTTGCAGGTTGGAAGAGGACATCGTTATCGTTCGCGGCACGCGTCACTTTGGTAAACTTTGTCCTATCTTCACTTCCAGTATATTATATGGGCTTGTTTCGTGTGCCGAAAGGGGTAATTGCTGCCATTGATAAGTTGAGGCGAGCTTTCTTATGGGGCGGGGTCAATTTGCAGCGAAAAATGAGCAGAGTGAGTTGGAGTTTGGTGTGCTGACCTCGCCATCTTGGCGGATTGGGGGTGGCTGATTTGGAGGTTCGTAACAAGACACTTTTGGCGAAGTGGTCGTGGAGATATGCTAGTGATGTAACATCGTTGTGGCGAGCTATTATTGTCTCCAAGTATGGGGAGGCAGCTCAATGGTGGAGGTTTAATAATTCGGCTAAGGGACCGATGTATGTGGTGTGGAAACAAATTGTGCAGACTGTTAGTTCGGAGGGGGTGCAAAAGCACATGGGTGAGAATCAATTTATTTGGAAGGTGGGCTCAGGGGAACGAGTGTTGTTTTGGTTTGATGCTTGGTGTGTTGAGCAGCCGCTAAAAGACGTTTTTCCTCGCCTTTTCTCGCTTGTGATTGATCGGTTAGCACTAGTAGTGGACATTGCTGTCGAGGGACATTTTCAACATGATAGGTGGGGGGATTTGTTTCGTCGTAGCCTACGTTCTTTTGAGATGCGGAAACTACAGGATCTTTGGTCATTGGTGTGTTGTGTACAGCTGCGACGAGGTGAGCTGGATACGCTTGTCTGGACGCCGGATAAGCATGGGATCTTCTCTGTCAAAGGGCTGTCTCATTTGCTTATGCTGGACAAGGTGGGAGAAAGTGACTTTGGGGACTGTTTTGCGTGGAAGGTCTTGGTTCCCCCTAAGGTTCAAGCATTCTTGTGGTTCGCTTGGTTGCGACGCTTGCCTACGTTTGCGTTTCTGCGGATGCGTGGGATTGATTTGGGCGAACGACAAGGCTTGTGTAGATGGTGCCGTGAGAGGGAGGGAGATATTGAGCATTTATTTTACTCATGCCCGTTTGCTCAAGGATTGTGGAATTGGTTTCGAGGGTGGTGGGCGATTTCTTTGCCTTTGCCTAAATCGTTAGCGGATTTCCTTCTTCCGGATATGCATAGTTCGTTTACAGGTACTTTGAGGAAGCTATGGGTGTCGAGTGTCGCGGCATTGATGTGGTCATTGTGGCTTGCGTGCAATGACTTTGTGTTTAATGGTAAGTTTATCCCGGCAGCGGAAATATGTTTCTTGGTAAAGCTACGTTCCTTTTATTGGGTGAAGACCCTTAATGAGGGGTTATCGGTCAGTGAAGCTCTTTGGTGGGACTGTCCGAGTTTGTATCGGGAAGGTTTTGTTAAACCGATGGTCCGGTTGGGTGTGAGTTGGGAACCCCCGATCGGGGTAACGTTAAAATTTTCAGTGGATGGTTCTGCTCGTGGGAAGCCGGGGCCTGCGGGATTCGGGGGAGTGTTGCGGGATGCTCAGAGTCGTATCCTCGCTTTGTTTTCAGGGCCGCTTGGTTCTCTTGATTCTAATGTTGCCGAGATTCGGGCGATAGCTTTTGCTTTGAAGTACTTTGTTGCGTCTAAATGGGCTGATCGTCCTCTTATTATTGAGTCGGATTCCAAAGTGGCAATTGGGTGGGTGTTGCAGGTGGAGCGCCGCCCGTGGCGATTGTGGGAGTATTTGTGTGTGATCGACCGCGCTACTTTGTCGTTAGGATCTGTGTGCTTTTCTCATATTTTTCGGGAGGCGAATGGGTTAGCTGACGCGCTAGCAAAGGAAGGGGTGTCTCGTGTCTCATTATTTCATGCTTCGATCTGATGTTTTGTAAGGGGAGGGGTCATTGCTTTAAGTCGACATGTCGTACTCTTTTCCTCCGTTAGGATTAGGGAGGTTTTTGACGAGGCGCATGTTTCGACTTGCGTTGTATATTTTTCATTAATAATATACTTCGCTTGCTGATAAAAAAAAATAAAATAAAATTATTAAAGGGCCAAAATAGAATATACCCTAAAGGCGCTAAAATTCGCGAATCTACCCCTCAGACTTGGGTCAAGATTAGGGATGATAATTTAATCTAAATCCAAAAACTCTAATCTAAATGCGGTTGAAACAAATCCGAATCCGATTCGAAAAAATCCAATCCAAATCCGGTTGAAAAAAATCCGAATCCAAATCCAAAAAAATATCCAAGTCCGATTGTAACGGATTCGGACTTGGATTTTATACAATTCGATCCAAATCTGATCCATTTCCATCCCTACCTTTGATTGCATCACTAGTCCATGCATTGAAAAAAATAGTTACACACAAAAATATATGGCTCAAATGGTTTGATCAACATGATCCTAGTAGATTACAAGCATTCTTACCTATATATGTTCTCATGAGACACAAGTCTTAAATTAAGAGTTTTCATTCAAAAGTGGTATTTAGCTACAAATAAAGTTAAGTATCTAAACTCAACTACTCCTCTATATGAAACTCAGTTAGACTGAGTAGACACAAATAATACATGCATCAACGGTTAGATTTCTTTTCATTTAAATCCACAAAAGAGCCGACAAACTCTTCATCTTCAGTAACTGCATAAACAATAATAATGAGTTTATTTGTTTACTAGTGAAACAAAAAATTAAGCAATATAATATTTAAGTTAAATACACAAATGCAATATACTAATAGTTCAAGAAATAGTGCAGCAAACAAGTTTTACTATAGAGAATCAGAAACAAAATTAAGAAATAAAAGACTTACATTCATAACCGAATAACCAACTCCGAGTTGTTATCAAAGCCTCCACATTTTCAAGAATATAAGAACTTCTCCACTTATTTAAAATTCGGCCTCCTATGCTAAAAGTCGATTATGATGCAACAGTTGTGAGGGGAAAAATTAAAATATCCCTAGCAAGATAAGAAAGTTCTCCATACAGATGCTCATTTTCCTTCCAAAAATTAAGGATGTCAAGCTCCACTTTCCTATCCATTTTAGGATCATCCAAGTAAATATCCAAGTGTGTCTTTGCATAAGAAGACATATCTTTTCTCTTGTCATAGTCCTAAAAATACATAAAATAAATAATATGAAACAAAATGAAAAAACATAAATAAAAAATAAAAAATACAAATGATTAAAAAATAGAAAAAAGTGCAGATTACAAACAATAAACAAAATACATGAAATGAAATATAAAATATACAAAAAAACAAAAATACAAAAACAACATATAAATAAAAAACAAGAAACTTACTACAAAAAAGTCGAATTTGCGTTTGTGATCGCCAGATGAAGTGCTCATGGTATTGGAGTTTGAGCCTGATGTTGGTGATGTTTCAAGTAGGACACGCGTTTCTAGAGCATATTCTTTAAACAACATACCCAACTTAAAACGAACATCACTAATCTTCAAATTAACTTCTATTTCATCTTCAAATATGCTTTCATAACAATACTTAAGAAAAGACAATTTGTAACGAGGATCAAGAATCACCGCAAAGGCAAATAACATGCTATAGGCATCCTCTCTCAAATTGAATCAATACTTATAAAAAAAATTCATTTCTATTGCTGTTTTTAACTGCGTTATTACTTTTTTTCAACTCTCTCAAAAGTTTAAAAATTCTCCAAACATTTTCAAAGTACAAATTTACAGTAGGATAATCACTTCCTGAAAACAACACAATTATATCAAAGAAAGGTTCTAAAATATCTCAAATTTCTCAAGCATTTCCCATTCTTCAGTGTTTGGACAATGGTGGAAAGAAGAATCAACATCAACCATTCGCTTAAAAGCTTCACAATATAAAATAGCCCTATCAAGCATCATATATGTAGAGTTCTATTTTGTAGAAACATCAAGCCACAATGCTTTAGTTTCTTGTATCTTATCTAATTTTATACTATGTCGAAAAGCTTTTTTTTTCTTGATTCTGACCATTTAATATACTTCACACAGTCTCTTATCTTGACAACAATATGCTCAATGGCCTTAAGTCCACCATTAACAATGAGATTCAATACATGTGCAACACATCGAACATGAAAAGTATGCTCCTCTACATAATACAGTTCCTCGTGCATTAAAAGTGTCCTTCAAATAGTCTTCCATTTTATCATTACTAGATGCATCGTCCAACGTTATAGAAAAGAAATCTTATAGTCAATACCCCATTCTTGAAGCAAGTCTAACAAAACAATATACATAGTATTTTCGGTGTGTGGTAAATCAATGTGACACAAGTTCAAAACTCTACTATTTAACTTCCAATTAATATCTATATAATGAGCAGTCAAACACAAATATCCCTCAGTTTGGTAAGGTGTGCACATATCACATGTCAAGGAAATACGGCCATAAACATTATGAAGAGTTTCTTTTAAGTTAATTTTTAAATTTTTATGCAATTTCAAACAATCGACTTTTGCAGCGTTTCTACATATAGTTCTAACCTGGTTGTTCAAATAGCATGAATTCTTCTTATACCTTCATGTTCAACCAAGAAAAAGCATATACATGCTTTATAATTGATGTAGCTACCAATTATCTGTAGATTTTTTGGTCATAAACATTATCTTCTGGTTCTTCTCCATTAATTTCCAAACTCTTCTTATGTGCAGAATAGTGTTTACATTTCTCAAGATGCTTTTGCATATTAGAAGTTCCATAATGTGAAGTTCCATAATTGTTGTACCTCACTTGTATTAGCACTTGATTCTATGGCTGTCACCTGCCAAAATAAAGAACATAAACCATGAACATTGTTAAAATGAACAACGAAGCAATTACGAACATTAAACCACTTGATTTAATATAAAATAAACAACAAAAGGGGAACACATTATAATTAAACAAAAATCTCCCAAAAAAGATACATGCCCACTACTAGTCTATTAGGGTTGTTTATTGTCAGTACCCGATTCTTCCGAGTATCTCTTTTGTCAACCCGTGTCTCGGCCCGTTTTAATTGGATACCCGCAAAACTCGAGTACTTGAAAAATCGGGTAACGCGTACCCGCTTTTTTATACATAATTTTATAAACAAAATACATAATAAAAGCATATTGTTGAATTGTTAAATTAGAAAAGAAATACAATAAAAGCATATTACAGAATCTAAAATCTAGAATACATAATTTTATACACTACATCACTTATTAAACATCATCAACAAATAATCACAGAAGTTTTTCTTAAATTGAATTTTTTTACAGTAAAAGCATATTGTCGAGTTGTTGTGCTTGCGAGCCAAAGGATAGGTTTCCCCCTTTTGGCTTAATCTTCCAAAATCCAGAGTATGAAATCTTAAAAATTTATTTGCCTAATGTTTTTTTTCAAAATACCTTGACTTGACTATACTTGCGAGCCTGGACCTGGAGTGTCGAGTTGTTGCCTTGTTGGAGATTGGAGTGTTAGTGATGACGTCGAATCAGAGAAGCAGCGAACAACGAGTCGACAACAACTAGAACCAACAGTGAACGAGACTAGCGAGAAGGAGGAGCGATGAAAATTAGAGCGTTTGTCTCTTTAGTTATGGATTTGAAATTGAATGAAATAGGGATTTGGGAAAACACTACAGACTCGATATGTTTTTTGGTTTGGGTGGGGGTCCCGTCTGGTATTTTTAATTTTAATATATACATATAATTATAAGATAATATATAATCGGGTAGTCGGGTACCTGACTGAAGCCATATTTGTGGCTCAAGCCCGACCCGTGTACCCGAGAAAATTACAAAAAAAAACTTAAAACGTGTATACAATCTAGAAGAGATAGGGTGACGTGACTTTGTGTGTTGATTAAGTTCGGGTTCTGGTCGAGTTAATTTTAAATTTTATAAAAATATAATTATAAAATTACAAATAAATATGATATGAGTCAATTTTGGATAAGAAACTAATTTTATGGAATAAATTGAACAAAAATAACACATATGACCCCTAAAAAAGATTTGTAGGGACTTAATTGAACACTAAACTCATAACCCTAAATTTCATCCTTATACTCTAAACTAGACACATAAACCTATAAGCCCTAAAAAGTATCATCACATAACACATATGACATATTTACGTATGAATATAGATTATAGACCATAGAGGCATATACTATAACTTTTAGACTATAGTAATAAAATAATACTCCCTCTCTGCCATTAATTTTTTCTTTTATTGACTTTTTTGATCAATTTTTTTAAACTTTGACCTATTATTATATAAAATTTATTATTGAAAAAAATATAAAAAAATATATTTATAAATTTTCAATCAAGTAATTTTAAAATATATATTTTATAAAATTTAATTGTTTAAAATATTTATAATAATCATGGTCAAAGTTTAAAAAAATTGACTTTTAAAAGTCAATAAGGGACAAAATTAATAGGACGTAGGGAGTAATTATATCATCATGTATGATATTATATATATACTATAGATTATATAATGCTTGAAATTTATCTCATACACTAAGCTAAACTCTAAATATTAAATCATACACATTAATCTCATAAACCAATAACCCTAAACTACACCATAAACCCTAACTCATTAATACTAAGCCACAAATCCTAAACAATAAACCTTAAGCCATAGAAATTAATCTCATGAATCAATAACCCTAAACTAAACTATAAACCCTAAATTATTAACACTAAACTCTAAAAACCCTAAACCATGAACCTTAAGCCATAAAAAATAATCTAAAACCAATAACCCTAAACCAACAACACTAAATACTAAACCATAAACCGAAATTAGGGACCATTTTTACAATTTTACCATAAAATATAGCCTAAAACCGAAATTAGAGACCAATTTGACAATTTAAAAGTAGAGAAATTTAAGAGCCCAGTGACCAATTTTATAATTTCACCATAAAATATAGCATAAAACCAAAATTGTGGACTAAATTGACAATTTGAAAGTGGAGAATTTTGAGAGTCCAATGATCAATTTCACAATTTACCATAGAAATAAATATGGGTCAATTTCGACTAAAAACTAAATCTTAGGAACTAAAATGAACAAAAATATCATTATATTAAAATTATTAGACTAAATTACAAAAATTAATTAATTTTGACTAAAAATAATTTTTTAGAGACTAAATATTACTGTGGGAGGGGATTGCTATATCCGAAGTCCAAACCGTAAGGATACTTGTCACTAAATTAAGTTAAAATAAAACTTAAAGTTGAATATTAGTACTAAAATGCAACATGACCTAAAAAGTAATTAATCTCTAACCTAAAAATGGGTGGTTTATTTCTCTCCAAAATTTTGTTTTTTCTCTCTATTTTTAGCAAGTGTCTTTTGTCTTTTTCTTTTAAAATTTTGTCTTTTCCCTTTCGATTAGGGACAATTAATTGTTTAGCCCTTTTGACTACATATTTTTATTTAAGTCCTAGATTTTCACTTTTACGTTTTAGTTTAATTCAATATAGTCTCAATTTAGATTAATTTAATTGAAATTCCACCTTTAGTTTTAGAATTATTTTAATTATGTCTGTGATTTATGCTTCTAGATTTTAGTTTAACTCAATTAGATCCCAAATTTGACAAGTTAATTCGATTCGGACATTATTATTATTATTATTATTATTATTATTATTATTATTATTATTATTATTATTATTATTATTATTATTATTATTATTATTATTATTATAAACTTTAATTTAATATGATTATACACAAAATTTTGATATGGATGTAAAAATGTAATTATAAACTTGAAAGTTGAAACTTTAATTTAGTTCAATTGTATACATGAAACTTTGATTTAAATATTTAATCAAATTCAAATGCATAAATTAGCAAGTTGAATTAGAAATAATCTCATAAACTAATAACTATAAACTAAACCCCAAACCCTAAACCCAACTCAAACCGAATTGACTCAAAAATTCAAATGTTGACTCGACCCGAACGACCTGATTTTAACCTGAAAACAACTGATCTGATTTTGACTCGATCCAATATTCGAACCGGACTCGACTTATCATAGACCCGAACTAAACCCGAATTAGACTTGAACTGACCCGAACCGAATCTGAACCGAATGACCCGGTTGCCACCTATAGGGTAGAGGGTGTTACAAATTGGTATCAGAGCATAGTTTAGTCGATTCTCGGACTAAATCAAGGCTCATTACACTTTCAAGAGTCAATGTGCTACATAAGAGTTTGAGTTCTTGTTCCATATTGGTAACTTGTTATCAATACAATTTGTATTCTCTGTTTAAAAATTTAAAGCATGAGAGAATTATTTTGAATTTGATAGTGTAAATTTTCTTCATTAAAGAAATTCGAGGACGAATTTCTCTTAAAGAGGAAAAATGTAATATCCCACTAAATGACCTAGAAATATGATTCTCGTTGTCAGTAGCTTGATGTATTTTGACCATTGACTTTTGATAATTTAATAGAGACATTAGGGATTAGATTAAACATTTAGCTAAATTTTGTGGCAAATTTCGAAAAGGATTAAAATGTATCAAATTGAAATGTTAAGTTTTGAAGTAAAAATTCTTAAAATAAAAGGATTTGGCCATGTGTCCTATAAGGACATTCAATCAAATGATGAGGAAATTTTCTACTCCATTTCATTAGATTGAAACAAAAATTTGTGAGAGAAAAGATAAGAGAAAGAGTTTAAAATTTAGAAAAGACGAAAAATTGTTGTTGTAGAATCTAGATCGTATTAGATCTTAAAAAAATCTTTCCATTTATATTCTTGCATGTATGGTTGTTTTAGTTCTTCTTCTTGAGAATTTGTTGATCGATTAATGTTAGGTGAAATGTAGTTTGAATTTTTGAAATTTTGATTGAAATTTAATAATGTTGTAAAAGAATTGAGTAGCTAAATTAGGGAGCAAGCAACTTTGGATGTGAGCTGAATTTTGTATTCGAGTGATGTTGTGCATAGTTTAACATGTTCTGTATTATTCAAATGAGTTAGTTGATTGATGATTATGTTACAACTCAGTTTGAATGAGTATATTATGATGTATGGCTGCCCAAATTTGAGTGTACATGTGTATGAATATGTGAAATTGTTTGTAAGGTGAACATGTATAATAAGCTTCATAATTTCCATAATCTCCTAGCGTAGTAAACAAGAGATGAAATACTTTTTTTACCGATTCTTATGTTAAGGGAGAAAAGAGAGGATAAGAAGAAGAATAGAGAAAATAAAAAAATAATATGTCACGCCAACGTGGTTTAACAACAACTAATGACAATGATTGTAATAAAAACGATATAAAAGTTGAGTGACCGTAATGAATGATTTAAAAGTTAGGTGACCGTAATAAAAGCGTCATAAAAAATTAGTGACTATTAGTGTAGTTTATCCTAAATTTTATTGAACCATAGTTTTAGAATTTTTTCAATAGATTACAAGATAGTATTTGTTCATATCTTTTTAATCTTTTAATAAGGCATACACACTGTTGTAGATAAAATTATTCAAACATGAATTTCTTAAGATAAATTTCACCATCTTTTCTATTGAGATTACTAGTTGGATAAAAAAACAATATTTAAATTAAATTGTATTAAGTGACCTGATGTGATGTTTTTGGTCGAAGTTAAAGTTACTTTGCTGACCTTAATGCCACTGTGTCTGCATTTGAACTTCTGAACATGCTTCCGAAACTCATATAGCTAAACGATGCCGTATTCGTTCACTTTCCATCTCGCTTAACTTTGCTGTTGTTCAAGGAAAATCAAGCGCCCAGTCTTCTTTACTTGAAGAGCTTACTAGTTCTTGCTTTACTTGATCATGGCGGTTTTACACGCAGCTCTTCAAGCTCGAGGCTTATCCCTTTCAACCTTCCCCGATAAAGGCCGTTCCCTCGTCGTCGCCAGGGATTTTTATCCAGGTTTTCTTTCTTTTTCTCCGCCATTTTTTTTCAATCGGAAATATTTCTGCTAAATTTGTTCTATTGATCCATCAATATCATGCGAATTGTGATAACCTTTTTTATATAAAAAGAAATCATGATTCCTTCCTCATTTTCATTAAAAATGCCGAAATAGATTCTAAAAGAAGCTTTAATTTGTAGGAGAAGTAATTTTAAGTCAAGAGTCGTACGTCTGCGTGCCAAACAACTCCTTAACCGAATCAAGGTGCGATGGATGTTTCAGCAAAAGCAATCTTAAGAAATGCTCAGCTTGTCATGTTGTTTGGTATTGTGGAAGCTCGTGTCAGGTTTTGTTTTTGCTTTAACTCGATTTGTTAAATTTATTGTAAAATTTAGTTGAGGATTTATTGATTGGTTAAATGCCTTGTTTACAGAAGCTGGAATGGAAATTGCATCGACTCGAGTGCCAGGCACTTGCTAAGCTTGACAAAGAAAGGAGAAAATCCGTTACGCCTACAATCCGAATGATGCTGAACTTTACCTTAGAAGTAAATTGCAAAATGAGAATGTAAGGGGGAGCTTGTTGTTATTTGTTTTCTATTTGAGAATTATGTGCATTGTGTTTAGGGGGAATTATTAAATTTTGCTTATGATTTTCAGGTCATTCCCTGTTACTGCTTTGGACAATTACAGTTTGGTGGAGGCTTTGGTTTCTCGTATCCTTTGCTATTTTTTTTCCCTTTGGATTTAGTGAATTTTGCTACATTTCCTTTTACGATGTTATGATACTGCTCGAATATTACGTTAAGCCTTAAATTGGAGAAAGACATGTCTGATATTGACGAGAAACAGCTAGTGTTATATGCACAGATGGCTAACCTTGTTAACTTGATTCTTCAGTTTCCCGACATCGACACAAAAGAGACTGCTGAAAACTTTTCCAAGGTCCAGTTTTGTGCGATTTTAACCTTCTAATTCCTCCGTTTTTTATTTTTACGTGTAATTACTTGAAACATATTAAGTTTTGTATAGTTTTACTTCGTTATTCACTTCAAGAAAGAAATTAATGAAGGTTATGTCTAGGTACTATGGAAGCACTCTTAAATTTCTTCCATGTGATCTTTTTCTCTTTTTTCATTAAATCTCTTCCATTTCAAATCAACAGGGATAGTGCAAGCTTCTGTTAAAAACCTGAGGGTTACTTAAAAACATTCTGCGGAAAAGGATCAAGTTTGTCTAAGTTATGTTTTGATATGACGGATGTTCAATCCAAAATTTCATGCAAAAGTACTGATGGCTTAAATAAGCAGTCCGGGAATTTACTACCGCGCAATTTCATGTCTCTATTTATCGTAACAAAGTTATGAATCCTAACCAGTTCTGTCTAAGCTGGATAAACATATGTTCTTATTTACTATTATGAAAATGGCAGTTTGCATGTAATGCACATACCATTTGTGACAGTGAACTGAGACCCCTGGGGACGGGACTCTATCCTGTTGTTTCAATTATCAACCACAGGTAACAATGCTTACAGTTTCATGCAGTGGTATCTTTCCTTGTGAGCTTGATTTGCTAAACAATTATTGTGCTGTAGCTGCTTGCCGAATGCTGTCTTGGTATTCGAGGGAAGGCTAGCTGTTGTATGTGCTGTACAACATATACCCAAAGATTCCGAGGTGAGAAATTTTTAGCTTTGAGTTTTTTTTGTGTGTGTGTGCGCGCTAGGAGCTCTTATATTAGGACACCATCTTTGGATATAGGCTGTTAGAATATTTCTTTGTTATTTTTGTATTTGTATTTGCGACTGAACTTTCAATTCATTTTCTTAGGTATCAATCAGTTATATAGAGACTGCTGCAAGTACAGTTACACGCCAAAAGACTCTCAAGGAACAATACCTTTTCACTTGTACATGTGCCCGCTGTAACAAAGCGGTATTTGCTCTGCCAATTTTTTTATCCTTCCGGTATGTAAGCTTGTTTCTTTTGGAATGACCACTTTTCGTTCTAAAATTAACTGCTTCCTGTATCCGTTAAAGGGTCAGTACGATGATATCCAAGAAAGTGTGATTCTTGAAGGCTATCGATGCAGGGACACTGGATGCAGTGGCTTCTTGCTTAGAGAATCAGGTTCGTGATTATATCTAATTGAAGTTTATTAAATGACCTAAGCAAAACTTTTCACACATTCTGTAATTTGGATATGCAGATGAAATGGGATTTGTTTGCCAAAAATGTGGTCTCACTAGGAGCAAAGAAGAGATCAGAAAGATTGTTAGTGATATCAAAGCATTGTCGGACAAGGCTCTTAAGTCTAATTCCTCTGGCAGTATCCTTCTCTTCTTTTCTCTATCAAGTAACTAATCATCTTTGGTGGAAAATCAATTAAATATTGTCGAATATGATTTTGCAGTTGTTTTACTAGTTATGATGTTTTAATTTTTAATCTTATTTCCACTACCGCAGTTTTGAGAATGTAATTCTCTTTGGTAAATTAATGTCATAAGGTAATAATTTAATTTGTATTCGTAGAAATAAATGAATGAAAGTTGATTCTTAACTTAAAGTTCAGATCTTCATGAAGCCATTGTTTTGTACAAAAATATTGAAAATCTCCAGAAGGAAGTCTGCCATCCTTTTTCAATGAGCTTAATGCGAACTCGGGAAAAACTTCTTGAGGTATTTCCTCGAGTCATATTCAAATTTTTGAGCCGATTGTAGCTAGAAGAAACTTAATTTTAAAATGACTGGATTTCAGATGATGTAGCATTAGGGTTCTTACTGCTATTTCCTATTCATATCGATATATATTATTTTCTTGTTACTTCCCGATCCGATGAATTGCTAAATAAGGTCTGAAGCTAAACTGAATGCAAACGCATCTTGTTTCCTATTCTATCAAACATCCTTTGGTATAATAACATTGGTTTTCTTGGCAATGACAATTAACTCGCGATTTTGATAAATTTGGATCGATTAATCCTGCAGGTATTGATGCAGCTGGAACAATGGAAAGAATCTTTGGCAGTTTGCAGATCAACGATTCCAGTGTATGAAAGTATGTCATCTTTCAACTCGAATATTTGACAAGAAAAAAAAATTAATGATCTATGTAGCTTTTTTTACTATTGTGCAAGTTTAACAATCAAATCTACGGAGAAATAATCCGAAAATGCAATTTTAAGCCTACTTTTGCCTGTGACATGTCAACATGACCTAAGTAAGAGTTTTGATAAAATTTCTTGAGTCTTAGATTACTGTACCCTTAAATATATACGGTGCAATGGTCCTGAGTCGAGAAGTTATCAGCATCCCGAATTTATCTTTCTGTTTCATTGCAGGGGTCTATCCAAGATTTCATCCTTTGCTTGGATTAGAATATTACAGTTGTGGAAAGCTTGAGTGGTTAGAAAAACATCTATTCCTCGTTATTATCTTCTTTTCTCTTGTTTGTTTTCGATAACTGTAGTTAAATTCAGCTCCGTCTCCGTTTTGTTTGACAGAGCCTGAGGCCATGAGACTTACTCTACGATATTGCCTCTCAGGACTTTCGTCTGCCTAACATGAATAACCAAAAATCTGGAACCGCATCACTCTGATTTATGGGATTATAATCTGGTGTTTTAGTTGTAACTTGTAGGTTTGAGATCATTAATGGGTCAATGAGTGGGCATGATCCTCTGAAATAGCCTCCTTTCATATGATATGCTAGTCTTACTCTGTTTTGGATTGTAAAATTGTTTGATAATTATTCATAACAGGTTGCTCGAGGAGACGGATGATGCTATCATATCGTTTACCAAAGCGGTTGACATACTACGGATAACTCACGGGACAAATACTCCATTTATGAAACAACTCTTGATGAAGTTGGAGGAAGCTCATGCCGAAGCATCGTGAATGTTATCAGCATCGTCTTCTATGTGAACCTTACAAACTTGCTCAACAGCCGGAAGCCATGGGTTCGGTTTCTCTTGTGCTCGTTGGAGAATTTTTCAGCTTAAATGAGAAATGCTATGTATTGACTGAAAAATCTCTCAAAAATAATATCCCTCAATTTCACCACTTAACTCCTCTCCTATTTAGTTGATGAGGAATAAGAAAAGAGTACGCAAAAACGAACTAGTCCATCCATAGCATTAATGGTCTATAAATTATTTAGAGTTCATATAATTTTCCTTCGAAACATATGTTATCAGCTATGGTTTATGCAGCTAACAATGAAGTTTTTCAGCACTCAAAAGGCCCCCACCCTATCACGTGGAATCAGCCGAAGTTCGGAACCGTGTTTGAGGAAGACATTTCCTGCCAAAACCAAATCAAAGTTTACATAAACATAACTCGTAAAAACGTGCAAATGATTACACGAACAATGTCAGACGACTTGTAAAGTAAGATACTCTTTCCCTTTCTTTTTTCAACAAAATCACCCGCCTAGCTACACAATGACTAGTTCTTGCTATGAAATATGAATGCAGCCTGCATGCAGTTAAAGAATAAGATAGGACTTGCTGAAATAACAGAGGATCGGACATAGTATTGTAAATGGTAAAATGAAGTATATTTTAGGATTTGGTATTGCTGAGCGACATACTTACTAAGGTAAGACATGTAGGAAAAGTAAGGACAAGATAGAAACAATGAGCTTTTGTGATGGTCCGGAATATCAGTAAACAACTGGTAGTCTTGCAAAGGAATGCCAATCTGCCTAAATGATATATATGAAACATTCCTAATTCTCTTAGACAGATCATAAACTAGTATTATACACCGGATATTCCAAATAAAAGGCAGATGCTTGGGTCAAAACCCAACATGGTTCTAAATTCTGATTTGAAGTACACAATGAGATTCAATAAACACAAGCGAACGACAATGAAGCTCTAAGACAATAAAACTATTTAACAACAGAGTAAGCGTCTGCACACCTGCACTTTGCTGAGGATTGATTCCCACACCATCTGTATTCAGAAAAAAATATATTTCAATAAACAATATATAATTTAGGATGTAGAATTTAGATGCCGAAAATCAGAGATTTAATATTTCTATTTCATCACAATCGTATATAAAATTCATATTTAAAACATTGTAGATTGAGCTAAACATATTAAGAAAACAAATGATAGAAATGAGGGAACCCCAGCCGCTTACAAAGGTCCAACCATGGTTGGATAAGATTTCACAACAATTTAATGTTATTTTCATTATTATCAAATTGCGCCATGTAAACTCAGTTGCAAATTTTATGAAAATAACAGTTAAAAGTAAACATATGAACTAAATAACTGATGCCCAACATGATGTAACTTCTCAATGTTTTGTTTAGGTTTCTTGTAAATTTGGAACCAGGTCTCACAAAGTACCATGGGTAACAGATCCAAAGTTCAACAGAAAGAGAGCTCGATTTCAAACATGGAGAACTTTCTAAAGAAGTTTTCAATGGTTCCATGCAGTATCTTTTTGTTATCGTCACCAGCAAGATACTTTTACTTATCTGAAAGAATAACCATATGTACAAAATCTAGAAGTATGTCTCAAGGACAGAAGGGTGCCCTTCTATACAACCCCCTCATATCATACAAGTTGATAAGAAACGAACTCGAGCCCTATAAATTGCTATGTTGCTTTGACTCTGTTTCCTTTTTTTAAGTATCCATATCTGACATGCATGTAGAGATATACCCTCCAAATAGATCGAAAACTTAGAAAAAGTTGAACATGCCCATGTCGGATACATACACATATCTGACACTCACACTTAACATAGGCAAATCGACTAACTAGGTGCAACTACAAACAAAAACATACTCTATCGATCCATATCTATCAAATTAAATAATCAACTATCTAAATCACAAAATTTTCATCATATGACGACCTTAAAATAGCTTTTGCTTCAATGAATCTTGCCTTATTTATTTCGAATACTACTTTCCCCCCTCATATAAGAGATAAAATTGTTAATCTATGACAGTTTCCACCTCTAAACTACCAAATTCTTATTTCAATACTGCATTCAATTCATTAACATAAAATCACAAGAGAAAACGATAAAAAAACAATTAAATCAATTGTTAGATATATATATTAAAAAATGAGGAATTGAATTACCGTTGGTGATGATGGCGCTGGTTTGGGGAGGGACTTTGAATTCCTCAGCTGCGAATTTCAAAACAGCCGTGAACGGGGCTGCTTCAGGAACGCTAAACCTGAAATTTCAGAAATTATTTAAAAAAATTAAATCGAGATTAATAATTTGAAGAAGAAGAGAAACTGACACTTTGAAAGGGAGCTTTGGATCGGAGGTAAGAGTGACTTTGAAAGACACTTTTCCACCACTCGCCATTTCTTCCTCTCTTTTTCTTCAGAATTCTGAATTTCTTTCTCTACGAATACGATAGAGACCAGGGAAATTCCCAATTTATATATTTCAAATATATATTATATTGATTTTATATCTCGCGTGATTTATAAGGCAACTGCCGATTTGTGGTACTCTTAAGGTTTAACTATAAAATAAGTATTTAAATTATTTTTTTATAATAGGTGTTTAAGTTATTTTTTGATTGAAATATATTTTGAAGTTTTATTTTTGGCTGAAATAAATTTTTAGATATTTTTTTGGCCGAAATAAGTGCCTAAAATTTCATTTTTTGTTAAAATAGGTGCTAAATAAATGTCTCAATTGACTTTAAAACAAAGCAAAAAAATAAAATTTAGGCACCTATTTCAGCCAAAAAATACTTTAACCACCTATTTTAGCTAAAAAATATTTTAGATACTTATTACAAAAAAAGACATATTATGAGCATTTATTTTATAGTTTAGCCTATTTTTAAGTTGTCTTACTATATTTTATTCTACGTAAAAGTATTATACAGACGAAATCTACTAATTGGTCTGGTGGCTAAAGATGCTCATATTGCCTCATCTTGTATGAATTCGAATCTCGATATAAGAATGTAATATCTCTATTCAATAAAAAAAGTACCGTATAGGCCCCTTTACTATGGTGTAGGTTGCATTTTGGCCCTTAAGTTAGAAAAAAAATTAACCGACATCCAACTTTTTGGTTGATTAATTCGGGTCGGGTATTGTAAAAGTTTATTATGGGTGACCCTCATAATCTAATTGTTCCATTCATAGCGTCTCATTCCGCTTGATCAACTGATTGTTGGTAAAATCCATCCACCATCCATCATCTTTATCAAGATTTCATATTCATCCATGATTTTTAAAAGTCACATTTGTCATCCGCGATCCTTCGAAAGGTTTTACCGCCTTTTTTTTTTCAGTTAATCAATTGTTAAACTTTGGGATAAATAATGTCTAATCCTTGAACTTTACATTTGTTCTAACTTGATCCTTAAACATCTTCAAAATTAATTTGCACAAGAGATCCTTAAATTATGATTTTTATTTTAAATCGAACTCTAAATTTAAAAAAAAAAACTAAACAAATTTTGAGTTCACTAGGATTTGAACCTACCCTAAAATTCACCATTAAAACTACAACCATTGCATCTCACTAACTAATTAAATAAAAGATTGAGAATAAATAATTTAGTTATGATAATTTCTTTTAGAATATTGCGTGCTTGTATGCTAGCAGATTTACATCTAAGTTACCATAGTCCATTGACCGAGCTAATCCAAAGTCACCTAACTTGACATTAAAGCTAGAATCTAGCATTACATTTCTCGATTTGATGTCTCGGGGAAGCTTTGTGAAGATTTAGCATAACAGAGGTCAGGCCTCGAGCTTAGGGGTGATAACGAGCCGAGTTGAGCTCGAGTCTGGGAAGGCTCAGTTCGGCTCAGAAATAGTATTAGTGAATTCGACTTGAGCTCGAACGTCGTCGAGCTTGAAATTTTAAACTCGAGCTCGAAGTGGACAGTTTGAGCTCGGCTCGTTGTTTTCCTCAAGTTGCTTTTAAATATTTTTATTGAAGTTTTGAAAAATAACATGTCAAAACCTATTAGGGAAAAGATAATATTTATTTTTGAAGTTCACAAGTAGCCATGGTACATTTTCTAAAGGGTAAACTACTGCAGGGGTCACTTTCGTTTCACGTTTGTACAGATTTAGTTACCACTTTTGAAAAGTGCCAATAAGTGGTCATCTACGTTTTCGATGTGTAAAGACTTGGTCACTCCGACGTTATAGTCCGTTAATCCCCTAACAGATTGCTGATGTGGCGGAATTAATTAAGTGGAAATATCCACGTGTATTTCCACGTGGATAATAACGTTGGAAGGTTGCCACAACGACAATTAGGGTTTCAGTGCTTGAATATAGTTTGAACCTTCGCCGCTGGTTAGCTTAACCACCGCCTTTGCCGCTGCTACATCAGGAATTTTTATTCCCTGAGTTTGGGTAGACGGAAGTCCGGGTGGCAGACGGCTGAGTTTGGGGCATTCTTTGAGAGGTGGCCCGCACAGATTTTTATTCCCCTGAGAAAAAAGTTTGCAACCATTTTGCTTAAGGTTCTAGGAATAGGACCCTCGAGTTGATTGTTAGCCAAGTTCACCATCTTCAGAGCCTCCCCGATAAACTCCGGCACCCGACCACTAAATTCGTTCCCCTCTAATTTTAGAATTATTAGCCTGGGCAATGTAGTTAGCGAGGAAGGGATTGGGCCATTAAACACATTATTTGCCAAAAACACTTTCCTCAACGAATTCATCCCTTCAAATGTATAGTCCGGAATCTCCCCAGAAAAATGATTATTCGATAAGAACAAAGCCTGCAATCTAGATACCTTCTTTATATCAGGTATTCTGCCTTCAAAGTTATTGTTCATAAGACTTAGGGTTCGCAAGTCCTGCAATGCGTCGAGACTTTCAACATCCACCACCCCTGATAGACCCATGTTCTCAAGCTGCAGACCTATTACCTTACCATGCTCGTCGCAAAGAATGCCAACCCAGTTTGATTTCGCTTCGGTACACGGAGAAGTCGAATCGTTCCAATTGTTAAGAGCCGATGGGTCCGTAAACGAGTGCTTAAACGTCACGAGGGCGTCAGTTTCCGTCTGGTCACCGGCGGTCAATGACGATGATGAAAAAACAACGAGTGCGAGGAATATTAAGGATGTAGTATTTGGCATGCGCACAAGCCTAGGTATGTGCGTGCCCATTACCATTGCTAGCTACAACGTGGAAGCTTTGGTATCTAAGCAGTTAATAATGGCGTCGGTATAGGGAATGGGTTTTGATTGCATGGGCTTTTACTAGCTCGCTTGCGGTTTGCTTTTTCTATTTTTTCGAGGTTTGTAATTGTTGGTGTTGTGTGTTTGGAGAAGGGAATTAAAGCGTGAGGGGTGGAAGAAGAAAATCAGGGGACAAACGCCACATCAGCAATCCGTTAGGGGATTAACGGACTATAATGTTAGAGTGACCAAGTCTTTACACATCGAAAACGTAGATGACCACTTATTGACACTTTTCAAAAGTGGTGACTAAATCTGTACAAACGTGAAACGAAAGTGACCCCTGCAGTAGTTTACCCTTTTCTAAATTATACAAGTCCACAAAGGTGAAGGAGATTTAAAGTATTTAACCATGATAACAAATTAACAACACTGAAACATACAAGTATATATATATATATATATTGAGCATGTTCCGAGCTCTTCGAGCCGAGCTTGGGTCGGCTTGTTAAGGTCTTGAGCCGAGCACGAGCTCGAGTCGCAGGGGCGGTTCAAAGATTTTGGGGGCCCTGTGCAATTTATTAAAATAAGGCCCTTAATTTATACTCAGTAAGAGATATAAGTTTTCCCCCCAAAAAATTACTTTAATATAAAAAATATTATTAAATTATCCTCTTGAACAATAAAAAAAACCTAAAACATAAAAAAACCAAATATTTTCATTTAAAAAATGTCATCCAATGGTCCTAGATTAGTGTAAAACAAAATGAGTTTTACACCATGTAACTTGATCCCATCCCTATATATATATATATATATATATATATATATATATATAATTTTTGGGGCCCCTTCTCTTATGGGGCCCTATGCGGTCGCTCCTATCGCGCCTGTCCAAAACCCCATTGTCGAGTCGTGCTCACTCGAACTGAGCTTTGACCGATTTGAATTCAAGCCGAGCTCACTCGAACTTAACTTTGACCGAACCGAACCTTGGAGAATCTGGTTGTGTAAGGCAAATAATGGTCCCGAGAGGTAACTTTGCTTGTCCATTTCCGAAAACCGATAAGCAGGTAAATAATGAACAAGCCAGGAATAATGGTGCCCGAGAGGCAGTCCCCAAAATTTGGACAAGTAAGGGATAGAGTTGATGGGGAGGCAGCTTTAAGTGACCTCGCGTTCTACACAACGCGATATTTAGTACCTCGCGTTCTATACAATGCGAGGTCTATAAATATCGCGTTTTGTAGAACGCGAGGTCACTTTAATTGCTTTGTCTCAGATATTCCGTCAGAAGTTATAATAACCGTACTGTTTACTCTTTGTTTGTTTGTGTAATTGAGAACATGTTCGAATAATTGAGACAATTGTAGTCTGGTAATGTAATTGAATACTACTAGTGATGCATAACGTGAGGATAATTTGGAAGATAACAGAGATTACGTCAGAATTAATAAAACTCGTACTAAGAACTCGATTTATGTTTGAATAGCTTAGACAATTGTAGTTTATCAATGTAATTGAATAGTAGTAGTTTTACATAACTTGAGGTCCGTTGAACATTAATAAAGGATGAAATAAGACGTCATATAACATAATTGGAAGATAATTTCAGAAGTTTATGGTTAATCCGAATCATCGTAGTCAGTGGACACATCTGAACTTAGGTTTAGTTCTTCGATCAGCTGTTGTTTTCTTTGTCTACGCCTGTACATAAAAAAGTTGCAGCTCCTCCGCAGCTACATCAACATCCGGTGAAGACGGTGCGTGTTCAGTGTTCGGAGCAGGTTGTATGGGTGCAGACGTACTACCTTCGCCGGCGTTGACGTCGTCAAACTTAACATTTAAATCGACGTCTCTAGCTCCGACGGAATTGAGCCGGTCATACATGTTACGAACGTCTGTTTTGTTCGTAAGCTTCATAACGTAATGTGTTTCGTTTGCTGACGGTGTTGGGATTCGACATTCCATGGAAGAAATTTTTTTTCCGGTGTGTTTTCTAACCTCGATTGTTGTCAACTGTATTAAATCTTTCAGTGACATTTTGCCGGTGATTGTTGACTCAAAATAAGTATCGAGAAAATAAAATGTTGCCTGAAATTTTGCCATAAGGTGAGAAAAGATTGGGTGTTTAGAGAGAATTTGGAATGAGTAAATGATGGTGGAATTCGTGGGTATTTATAGGAAAGGAAAAACACCACATAAGTAAATTTAAGTCGAATCAAAACTTTATTTATAGTAAATAAAAAACGCAACACATATAAATTTAACTCGAATGAAAACTTTAATTCGCATTTCATTTAACAAAACTTTCAACATCTATTCTTTAATAAGTAAATTGAGACAACTAGATAAATTATCTACAAAAGTCGAAACAATATATGCAAATAGTCCGGTGGGCAAATGTGATCGGAGGTCCCGACTGAAAGAAGCAGAGCGCGATAATCAGATTTCTTCTGAAATGGTAGCAGCTTTGATCCACAATAGCAAATGTAATCGGCACCGGCCGCATCTGAAAAGTAGGGCTGCCACGGCAGAATGGTCGATCTGAATCCGCCCTCGCTTTCTAAAAGTCGTTTCGTTTCAAAACTGTAGCCGCGGATCCTCTCGACGGCGGCTACAGAAGCTGCCATTGAAGGCACTACTGCAGCACACAACCTCCAAAATATTGCGATATGTCAGTAAATATTATTCAATGAACGTATCATGCAGGGGTATGTACCCCGCGGAACACAAATCTTTAAGTAAACTCCAACTATCATAAAGGAACAAAATTTCGGACATAAAAATTTCAACTGTAAAAAACGCAGCATGACACGAACTCATATTCAACTGACCTAAACTTAACTGGTTACAAAAATCCATCGTCGTGCATATATATATATACCAACATCTAAAAGACCTCCCGTTCTGTACAACACGAGGTTTGAAGGACCTCGCGTCCTACAGAACGCGAGGTTGCCACGTCAGCAGATTCACCTCCCTCTATAAATAGCAAACTCTTGGGAAGGCAAGGAGCACCCACAAAATTTTTTTCTGTATTCACGTAAACATTTTTCCAAAATAGCAGTTTTCCCTTGCAGCTACTAATGACAACATAGCGCGTATTTTGGAAGTTTTGTTCAAACTGACTTCCAAAATATTGTGCTATGTCGTTATTTGTAGTTACTAATGAAAACATAGCGCGTATTAAATCAGTTTTTTCCGATTATTATTGTTGTTATTATTAGTATGATTATTACTTTTATTATTATTAATATTATTATTATTATTATAATTATTAGTATGATATTATTAGTATGATTGATTATTATTATTATTATTATTGTTATTATTATTAATATTATTATTATTCTAATTACAATTATTATTATTATTTCTATTATTATTATTATTATTGTTATTATTATTTATAATAATTATAATTATTACTATTATTATTATTATTATTATTATTATTATTAATTCTATTATTATTATTATTATTAAATATTATATATTAAATGACTTTCCCGCCTGGGAAGTCTTCCTTTAAAAAACCCCACGACCTCGCGTCCTGTAGAACGCGATATCTTTAGAACCTCGCGTTCTATAGGACGCGAGGTCACTTCTGACCGTTCAGTTCACGCGTCTGTTCCGTGACGCGCCTTTTCAATGAACCTCGCGTTCTATAGGACGCGAGGTATATGAATATCGCGTTCTACAGAACGCGAGGTTCATTAACATCGCATCCCAAAAGTCGCGAGGTCTTCTATAAATTGGAGGTTTTTTTTCTCAAAATCAACCACAGAACGCGAGTTCTATAGTTTTTTTTAAAAAAAATATCAGGAATTTTTATATTTCGTTCGATATAATGGAGCCCTTACTACGCAACGAAGCGACTCACTGCAGTCAATATTGGCGAAACACTCCAGAGGTATTATTTTACTAACTATTTTACTAACTATTTTTAATTTTAATTATATTTTTTATTTTACTAATTATTTTATTTTATTTTTTTGCAGGGATACGAACGTAATTTACAATGTTACCTTAACCGTATCAACACCGCACCCGTTGATGCTGTTATGGAGTGGATTGAGCGCGCTGGTTTTGGGTACATAGCTCGGTATATAGGGGTGAAGGTAAAACCGTCGTTGATCAGCGCACTGATAGAACAACGGAGACCCGAGACGCACACGTTTCATCTTCCATTTGGCGAGGCAACAATCATGTTGGAGGATGTTGCCTACATTCTGGGGTTGCCTATAAACGGCAGCGTAATTGCGGGTGTAGCGTTGGCAGATTGGCCAACTCTATTTGCTGAAGAAATGGGCGTGATGCCCCCTGAGGACGTGTGGGACGGAGGAAAAATCGATCTATAATATTTGGAGGCCCAATTTGGAACCCCTCCCCCCAATGCGGATGTAGTTGCACTTCATGTATTTTTTCTATTTAAAAATTAGGATGCCATTATTATATATTTAGTATGCTTTTATTAGATTTATGATGAAATTAAAAATATTTATTTGAACATTAGGATGGTTTATGAAATTTTTAGGATGACTTCATTAAATATTTAGGATCCTTTTAATAAATTTAGGATGCAATTACAAATCATTACTTGAAAATTAGGATGCTTTTATTAAATATTTATGATGACTTTATTAAATATTTAGGTTGCCTATATTAAATATTTAGGATGAAGTTACAAATATTTATTTGCAAATTAGGATTAAGTTACTAATTTCTTTGGATGCCTTTATTAAATTTAGGATGAACTTACAATTTTTTTAATTAGGATGTCTTTATTAAATCTTTATTTTCACAGCGGTGTGCGCGAGCCCACATCTTGCGCATTATTGGCGGGATATTAATGCCAGACAAATCCCGCACAAAGGTGCACGTGATGTGGCTTCGTCATCTTACAAATTTAAATGAGTCTGGAAGAAAATCTTGGGGGTCAGCTGTCTTGGCGTTTCTTATTAGAGACCTCTGCAGAAACGTTGACGCCTCCAGAGCATCGATGGGAGGATGTTGTTTATTCCTACAGGCTTGGGTTTGGTTTCGGATGCCTACTTTGAGACCACAGCTTAGACAGCCCACCGCTATGTTATTTCCGCTTCTACGGAGGTACTACGTAATCTACTATATTTTTTTAATTATTTTATTTAACGATGTTTTTCATTATTTATAGGTGGACCAGCACACTGACCCACACCGGCCTGCCGAACTCCCAGAAAGCATACAAGCATGCTTTCGATGCCTTGAAGGAGCACGAGGTAATTCACCGATTAATTTGAATTTTTTCATACTTTTTTTCCAATAATATTTCATATAACCGTTACAAACGCTTTCATTCTTTTTAGTTCGTGTGGAGGCCCTACGATTCAGAGGAGATTCGGCAGATTACTCCACCAGATATTCTGCGAGACCGAGACCTCTAGATTTCCGTCGTGCCGCTGCTCAACTACGAAATTTGCGTGTGGCATTCTACGGATAGGGTTCTTCGACAGTTCGGGTACTTCCAAAATGTTCCAGCCTCTCCGCAAAATATGGACCGCTTCCACAATCTTACGCGCCAGGGGAAGACGGAGGTTGACTGGTCCGAGCACCACGCTACCTGGATAGCGATTTGGGGTCAACGATTTGACCAACGCCCACAGTTTCTCCAACAAATTATGGAAGGGGGTAATTCGGTCGCTTTCAATTATGACCAGTGGTATAGGAACAATGGGATGCCGCATATCCTTACTCAGGCCGAGCGCGATGCAGGGCTTCCCCAGCAACCCCAAAACCGCCCACGCGGCACCCGTCAAGCGACCCAGAGGCAGAGCCAGAGGCAGTCGACGCAGCGCGATCCGAGACCACGATATGACACTGCAGGGGCATCATCTTCTGCCGCACCATTTCATGCTTATAGCGGTCCATCGAGTTTCCAGCAGACGATGCACACAATTGATAGTGATGATATGAGTTGAATTAAATAAATAAAAATAAAAGAGCAAGTAAATAAAGAGATTGAAGTCGAATGAGATAGAGTAGGTCGGGTTATGTTGCGTCGTAGTGTGGGATTCGAATGAAACTATCTCGGTCTTGTATGCAACGAACACCTCAATGCCTCGGCAATGGCTAAAGCTACTGTCGTGACAATGGCTTAAGTAATTGCCTCGGCAATCCCTTGTTTGGGCAGCAACCAATAATGTCAAAGTTCAGCAAAGCGTCCTTCAATGGCTCCTCCTTATCCCTAAGTCGAAACACCGCTGATGTGCAGGCCTTGATAATACCTCCTAGCGTGAACCAAGGATAAACACCAACCAATCTTACGCTTTTTTTAGCCGTTGAAACTCGAACTTATCCCTAAGCTGAGTTAGTTTTCACCGATTGGGATGAAAACCATGTTTATCCGTTTTGTGAGTCTAACTCTCCCGATATTAGACAAATGGATGCAATCATTAGTTCCTTTCCTGATTCAATTGCAAGAAGAAAGTAAATGCCAAGAATAAGCAAACCTTAAACTAAATTGCATTAAAAACCTAAACATATTACAATTGTATTCTCACAACTACTAAACAAAATAACCCTAGCCAATTTACATCAATTCATGGTTGGGTTCGAAAGATATAAAAAGAATAATCCCCAAACATGAATCAAATGGAAGCAAATAAGAAGAAGAAGAAAAGGAAAAAGAAGGAGAAGAAGAGGAAGAAGAAAAAGATGTTGAACAACCCTCATTTGAATCTCTCTCAATCGAACCTCCTTTGTAGTTGATGGCTCGACCTTCTTTATATAGGAGATGGCTAGGTCAAAGTCTTTCTTGAGGAAAAAGTTAAGTTTGAATTAAACTGAATAAAACAAATATTAAATCTCTTTTAATTTTATTCCAACTAAAACTCTTATTTTCTTGAGATTTAATCTCTTTTTGACCTCTTCATGAATATTCAAGCTCCAATCTTCATGCAAATTATCTCTAAAAATTCAGCTCTTTACGCTCTTCAAGTCACCTATTACTTTGCTCCTTTTCTCCCTTGTCAAAAATGTTTGGGCATTGCCTCGGCAATGGCTCGGTATAGTTCAGTGCGGCAATGATCTGGTAGTGGTCTCTCGGTTGTCTTTTGTCGGCCAGGTGTACTCAGCATCACTCGACCTTCTCTACTCAACATCACTCGGTAGGGTTTGGCATGGCTCCACTCGGCAATGATTGGCATGTATGGCCGCGACATTAGGTTGTTGTGGCAAGGCTCGGCAATCCCTAGCATAACCTGCGTATGCACAAAACGAATACCTAGCAGTACCTTTTTCCACATAATAACTAAATTATGAACTCAAGCATAACGGTGAAAGAAATTATAAAAATATGCATGAATGCCTAATAATGCAACTAAAATGTGCCTAAGTCTAACAATAATATGAGTAAAAAAGGGTAATAAAAATAGTATTTTTGAGCACTCATCGGTCTTCTCCAGCAGACTCTTCACCTTCTTGGATGCAGGCCACGCCATTCCCGCCGTGATTACTCCTTGTCGGCGATATTACCATTTATAGCCGTCGAGAACATGCAAAAATTGAAAGGAAGTAGTTAAATACCTAAATTGAAGCATGGACAACAAAGGTGATATCCCTAAATCAAAGCCGCATCTGAAATCAAGGAAAATCTGAATCAAATCGGAATCAATTAAGGGATAGAAATTAGGGATTCATTCGTGCAAATCAAGCACAATTGTAAACTATAAAACCCCTGTAATTTTATGTAGAGAGACAATTTTTCTGATACGAAATACACAACCACACACATATGATCCAGGTAGCATTCAGAAGTTGTAAAGCAAGCAAGCAAGGGTTGCAAACTTTTTGTTGAAGAAATAAGAGCAAGCTATCATTCTGGTATTATTTTTTTCTTTTTTTTGTACTATTTTTCTCGAAAGGAATTGGATAGTTTTTTTACCTTCAATTTGAAAAACCCCGTCGTGCATGTTGAATTTCGTTGATGTTCCGATGATTGCTGTATGATTTGGGGCTCGCCGAATTCTATTTTTTAGAGAATAAGGATTTTAAACCAGAAAAAAATAGTTTTGTTTTTTAAATGGTTTTGGGATCGAATTTTTGAAAATAAGCTTAATTTCGCTGTCGGTGCCAATTAATGGCGGCCAGCACGACAATTATGCTTCACGGCCACCATGACAAGGGTGGACAAAGAAGGAAATGGAGAGCACTCTGAAGGTCTTTTTGTGTTTGGGTTTAACAAATGAAACAAAAACAATTTTATATTTAATTTTTACCTTATATAGTGACCCATAACCCGACCCGAACCCAGTTCGTGACTCGTGCCCAACTTTTTCGGATCTCATATCGCAGCTCTTGAGTTTTAAATCCTTTTAATTTAGCCATTCTCTTTTAAAAATAAGCACCATATTTTCGATTGCTTTAAATTTAGCCTTCACATTTTATTTTTCTTTTAATTTAACCCCTAAGTGAAAGTTTCATTCTAAAATTTTGTAAAAATAAATTATCCCTTTCTTTATTTAGAACTAATTTCTCTAGTTATTTAATTTTAACAATTTATTTTCTTTATTGTTTTTTTTTGAAAATATATGCATGTTTGTATGTTTGAAACTTTAGGATTAGGGTCTTCGAGCTTAGATTAGAGACATGTTTGTTGAAAATTTTCTTCACATTTTGAAATAAATTTCACTTTAAGTATCATAACCTTAACAAATAAAATGATTATATGAGAACAATGGCAGATCTAAGCTTAGATTAGGAAGTTGGTGGTCTGCAATGCCTGCACTGCTCTTTTTTGCTAATCTATGGATTTTTTTTAAAGAATCTCTTATTCTATTTTAAGATTTTTAAGCTTAAATGAGGTAATGAGGTAGTTGCATGATTTTGGAGAATCATGGTAAGTACGTGCTAAGCACGGAATTTATATTGAAATTGATATTGTGAAAGATTGTGAAATTTGATTTATATTGGCACTAGTATGCTTGGGTACAATGATCGATCATTAGGATGAGTGTGCACACAAATTGAGTCAAAACGTACGTGGCCTTGGTGGCGTTAAGGCACCAAGGAGTACGGTGATGTAATATTCTACCGGAAGCTTTTAAATATTTCTACGTGATGATGAGTGGAATCCCATCCGTAGGGCATGTGGCGATGAGTGGAATCCCGCCCATGCAAGGACCGGTGATGAGTGGAATCCCACCGAGGTAATGTTGTTGTTGGAAATGCGTTCCAACGGGTTATCTGCGTATTCGGGTCATAGCTAGGTGCCAATCTGATGTTGTATGAATATACTAATGTGGAATTATGCTTATATGCTTATATGACATGATATGTGATGCCCTTATGAATTGATATATGATGTGGTTAATGCTTTGGATTATGTATCATGGCAAGTTGAGCTTATAGTTGTTGAGCATGGCATAATGTTAACTATATGTTCATGCATCATGTTCATTTTGGCTTGGCGGACCGGAGGTAAGACCATGCATTTCATCTTGGAAATAGCTCGTGCTTGGACCCTGCATTGTCGAAGGTTTGTTTTATGAGCTACCCTCACTAAGCTTTTATGCTTACGCTCTCTTTTGTTTGACAATGCAGATAAATAACTTGTGGGCGGCAAGGGCAAGGAAAGGTCTCCAAGTGTTGCTTTTGGTGAGCTCAATGTATGAGTTTTGAGTAAATGAATGTAATAGTTAAGCAATGGGATAGGTATTGTTGATTTGAGTTTTGATGAATGTCAATATTGGTCTGGTTCTTGAATGTCTTGTTTGACCTACAAATATTGCTTATGTTGCATGCCTTGAATGTCTACATGGTTTGGTTGCTAAGGCATGAAATCATGAGTGCTTGTATGACCATATATGCATGAATTGCTCTTTAATTAGAATGATATGTATGAATGCTTTAGTCCATGTTTGAATGACACCCTTGGCTTAAATACGTGTGCTTGCATGTTCATGTATGCTTAGGTGAGTCGAGGAATGCAATTAGAGTCGTGTTGGGGTCGTTAAGTTGAAATTTGAGGAATTGCAGTGTAGGGGGTATCGATACCCCTAGCTAGGGTATCGATACTGTCTTGCCCAAAGGCCTCAGATTTTGCCTGGGGTATCGATACCCTAAGGGTATCGATACCCTCCAAAGTTACTGTAATTTGAGGAGTTGAGTGAGAGTAGAGCGTATCGATACGGGGTTCCCGAGTATCGATACGGGTCTACTCTGTTGACCAAGGAGGGTTGACCGAGAAAGGGGGTATCGATACCCCTGGTAAGGGTATCGATACTGTCTTCTCGTGGTTGACTTCTTGGGTTGACCTAGAAAGGGGGGGTATCGATACCCCTAGCAAGGGTATCGATACGGTCTGCCCTGTAAGCTTAAAAATGGACTGTTATGCATGGCCGTGGTTCGAATGTGTTTTCCTTGGTATTGTTTTCCGCTGTGTGAATCGCTTAGGACATAATGTTCATCTAGACAAGATTTAAAATAAGAAAAAAAAACTAGGGTTGCTAACCGAAGGGAACCTTAATGGGTTTCACTCGGTTTTCCCCGTGTGGCCCACTCGGACCGGTCATCCGGCCAGACCGGGGCGAGGGGGTTACATTTGTTGGTATCAGAGCCTAAGGTTTCCGAGACCTTGGGTAGGTAAGTGAGGTGAGTTTAAGTTTTGAATTGATATGCACGGTGTTTGCTTGCTTTGTAAGTATGACTGCTTGTATGACAAGTATGTTGATTGTTTGTTTAAAAGCATGTTGTTCGTTACCCGTGTATGCTATGATATATGATTGTTTGATTGAGAATGTATGTTGTTTGATCGTGCGCATATGTTTGCTTGTTTAGCAAGTAAGCCTCGTTATATGCTTGGTTGAGCGTGTATGTGTGTTGATTTGTTTGAAACGTGTTCAGTAGAGTCCCATTGCTACTATTACATCGAAAAAGAGATTTTTAAGTGAGGGAATCATACTTGAGCCACTTGGACCCTTTCCTTTGCTAACCCAATTTGTATGAAAATTTACTGTTGATGTTGTTGTTTATTTAATTGCTTTTTGGTAAGTAGAAGTTGTAGTTTCTGAAAAGGTGGACGGCGTTAGGGGAGTCCACCACCTTAGTTAGAGAGGTATGGTTGTACCGAAATTGAGGTACAATTCGTTCGTTTGAGACGGTGTATGTGGTTGATTCCTGTGGATGAGGGACGATGTGAACAACTCTGGCATTAGTTAGTAAGAAGAAGTGAAGGCCTATGAGTGGGGGTTAGAGTAGGGTCGATGTTTTATCGAATGATCCCTTGGAATAGTATTAAGTTGGTTTCCTCCAGTTGATTCTCAATCCGTGCTTTTGTATATCGTTAGCAAGTATGCAAGTTGAACATGCCTGGTGAAGTGTTAGTTGGTGACCGTTGGGGTTTGGCCTATGATTTTAATGCAAGACAGCCGGTCAGTGTCCGTGAGTGGGAGCTAGTTTGTGTGATTGGGTCAGTGTACGTTGAGTTGTTTTCCAGCAAGCGGAAGAGATGAAGCCACTTCCGATATAGTTGAGCCGAGAAGGGAGCTTTGAGCTTTGACTTCAGGATTGTTTGGTAGGGGTAGAACAAGTCCAGCATAACTGTTTGTGTGCGATCAGAATTGAGTCTTGAAGTTACGAGATGCTCTAAGAACAGTTTAGAAGAGTCAGATTTTGTTGAAGAACCAGTCTGAAAACAAGAGGACCGAAGACTATCAGTCGTGTACATGTGAAGTTGCAATTTCTGCGGATACCTTCTTTTGTGTGAGCATGTAAGAAATTAGATATCCTTGTTGAGACCTTAGATGTAGGGACACATGTGACTAGCCTTTGGGAGATAGTAGTGATCAGAAAGATGTACAGAAGATGTTTGTTTGTGGTTTAGAGTTACTTGTTTCTAGTAGATGTGAAGTGATCGTCTTCCTACGGTTTTGAGGTACCTTTTGACAAGGTTTGGCTTTAAGAGCACAGAGTTAGTGTATACGTTGAGACTAAGAGAGAGTTGCCTTAAAGCTGTAGATTTCTGTGTGACTGTAGTAGTAGATGAGGAGGTGAACTTCTTGTCGAATGTTGATCCTGCTATGGAGGTCGAAGATTGATTGAGTTTAGTTGGCAGGCTTGCTTAGCAAGTATGATGGATTTGATTATTGAATGAAAATTAGATCGCAGAATGTTAGGATAGTTTGTGTTTTCTTTTCCTAGAAGTGTTTGGAAGATTTACCCAGTTTGTCTATTGATAGAGAAGAAGAGTTCGTTATTGAGACCTTCTCCGAGGTTGCTTCAGTTTTGTTTGCTCTGTAACTTATGAATCCCGGAAGAATTGAGAATGTTGAAGAAATAACTTCGAGATTAGCTGGACCTTAGACTCATTAGGCCTAGTACGTCATCTTAGAGTATGACAGTACAATTTGTGAAGAAGAGAGAGGACAATACAAGAATATGTTTAGATTTCAGACAGTTGAAACAAGTGACAATGAATTATTAGCATCAGTTTTCGAGTGTCAGTGATTTGCTGGTCAGTTAGTGTGTGCTTCAGTCTATTTGAAGATTAGTTTGAGATCCGTTTACTACCAGATGAAAGTGAGAAAAGTTGAAGTACCGAAGACAGCTTTAGGGGCAAGATGTGATCACCTTGAGCTCTGAGTTATGCCGTTTTGTTTGACTAGTGTATTAGTTATCTTCATAGAGATGTTGAGCAGAATATTTTCCTGAGTTTCTTGATTAGTTGTAGTAGCTCTTCTAGATGTCACGTGAGTATATTCAAGTACCGGGGAAGATCATGACAAGTTTTGAAGTTAGTGTGGTAGATTCTATTAAAGAATTAATTGTACACCAAGTTGCGCAACATGAACTTCGAGTTAATGAAGATGTTCTCCTAGAACATGCAGATCATCCGAGTGTATTAGGGTAAATCCTAAGTAGGCAAAAGAAGACATGAGTTGGAAGAAATTGAAGACTATGACAGATATCTATAGTTCCTAGGTCTAGCATTGTTACTTTCAGATAATTGTAAATGGTCTTTTGAAGATAGTTGCTCCATTGATAGATTGCTATAGAATAATGTTCAGTTGTGTGGTTAAATGCGAGATAATGAGCCCTAGAGAAACTGAAAGAAACTTTGATGAAAACTTCGACCTTGATCCAGCCTATGCTAGAGAAAGAGCTTGTGAACTGTAGTGATGTGTTACATGTAGGGTTAGGTTGTGTGCTTATGCAAGACAAAATGATTTTGACATGTTCATCGAGATAGTTGAAAGACCGTGAGAAGAGTTATCCGATATGAGACATAGAGTTAATTACAGTTGTATTTGCTTCGAAGACTTAGAGACAAAACTTGTATAGTATGAAATACACAGTATATACATTTATCATCAGAACTTGAAATATTTGAAGAGAAAGGTTGAAACTTGAACAACATAAAGTGTTAGAACTGCTTGAAGACTATAATATCAAGATGGAGTACCATCCGAAGAGAGTCAACGTAGTAACCGATGTTCCGAGTTGTATTTGTTGTTAGATTAGTAGTTGAGTTACGAGTTGCAATTGCCGAATTCCGTATATCAAATGATAGTAGTTTTGTGGCCGAGTTTCGGGTTGAGACTACTTTGAGTCAGAATGTTTGAAGAGAAACAGTTGCAAGACAGATTCTTGGCACCCCACGTGCAAGACATAGCGGAAAGAAGACCTTCAGAGTACAGTTCAGAGATGATAGAGTTTGTATTGTTAGAGATAGAATTGTTGTACTGATTGACATAGTATTTTGAGACGTATTGTTTTGGTCGAAGCACACGGTAGTTCATTTGTATTGCATCTAAATAGTATGAAGACGTATTGTGGGTTAAAGACGAGTATTTCTGGATTGAGTTGATGAATAATGTGATTCAGTATGAGAGTAAGTGAGTAAATTGCCAGCATGTTAAGACCGAGCATCAGTTTTCTTCTAGCTTGTTACATCCGTGGAAGATTCATAATGGAAGTGAGTAATAGAGATTCGAGATTTCAACTAGAGTGTTTTTGAAGATGTTTGTATAGTGTTTGGTTACCTGTTGAAGACAGAGGATCAGTCAGAGAAAGTTATGAGTCAAGTGTTCGAACAATGTTGCATGAGTTGTGAGTCGGGCTAGATCTGTTGTTTATCTGTTGCGGTTACCACCAGAGTTAGAAAAAGGGTTGGTGATGTGATTTGTGTATCTACGATTCGGGAGTGTGAGTCGGATCTGTTCCGTGCTATGTTTGTTGAAGAGATTGAGTTGAGTTTGAGATTGCGTGCAACGAAGAATCAGTTGAAATCTTAGCATCAGATATTTATTGTGGTGTGGTAAGTCTACCGAGTTGGTGAGTATGTTGTAGTGAGAAGAGAAAAGAAAGTGTGTAGGAGCAGTTCCCGTGGCTCTTCATGTTCGATGAATTTCGGGGACGAAATTACCTTAAGTGGGGGAGAGTTGTAACACCCGTGTTTCGGGCCTAGGATTTAACCGGGTTTATAATTCGAGTCCATAAAACTTAATTTAATCAATTCAACTAAAATAATGACCTAATTGAGCCTCTGTAGAAAAGGGAAGGACCTAAGTTGCTATTAGACCAAAGACTTTCAAAAAGCAAGACCACTTTATACATAAAGTTGTCATCTTCTTCATAAAACCCTTTTACCAACATCAAAAAGGGAAAACCCCATTTTCAAAACCTCTCTAATATCAAGTTACTATTCCATTGATTTTAGTACTCGATTTCAACACCAATTTAAGAGGTAAATATGTTTTCTCAACCTCCTTTTTATTCTCTATTTATCCATGGTCTTATATTTTAGAAATATGGGGTTTTGGAAATTAGGGTTTATATTAAAGTTTGAATTTTTAAGGGGTTTCTCCAATTGGTTTTGATAAATTGAGTTAGGGCTTTAGTTAATCATGTTGAAAGGTGTAACATATATTAATTTGGTTGAATTTGGATGAAAATTCGTAGTATGTTCATAAGACAAATTTTAAGGTATTAAAATTTGGGTTTTTGGTGGGTTTTAGGTTGGAAACCAAGGGCTGATGGTTAGGGTATGTTAGGAGAGTGATTTGGGATGTTTTGGAGGTCATTTGGGTGTTTAAAAACATGATTTTCTGCTGGGTAAACTATGAGTACGAAAATGGAGTTTTGGAGGGTTTTGGGTGAGTTTTGGGGGTTGTTTTAGGTGGGAATTGATAGCCCAATGGTAGCACTATGGTTAGGGATTAATTTGGGATCATTTGTGGGTGCAATGGATGTTGGAAACATGGTTTTTGGAAGAGGTATTGGGGCTGTCCGAAATTGCTAAGTATGGGGTTTGGTCATGACTTGAAATGTTGGGTTTGATATTTGAATTTGTATTCCGGGTTGATATTTTGATGTTGGGCTGATTTGAGGATTATTTGAATCGTATTGAGGTTGTTTAGAAGCGAGAGCTTGCGTTGGAGAAGCTTCGGGAAGAAATCCGAAAACTTGAAGGTGATGCTTGCTTGGTAGTTGAGCTTGGAGTAGAGGTGAGTGGTTAATGTTTTTAAATCGATTTTTAAGTGGTTGGTTCAAGCATGTGGACTAGGTTGGGCTTGGTAGACCCACCTAGAGTTAGGATTAGGGTGGTAGCCTAATCCTAAGCTTTAGTTAGAGACCTTGGATGAACTCTTTAATCAATGTTATGCCTTGTGATGACTGCGTATAATGTGATATACATTTATGTTGAGGTAGGGCTTAATGTGTTGTTATATGTATGTTGGTAACAAATATAATGTGGATATATGTATGTGGACATATGATGTGATAATTGCTTGGATGATATACATGTGGTGTTAGTTTGTGAAATGAGGTAATGAGGTAGTTGCATGATTTTGGAGAATCATGGTAAGTACGTGCTAAGCACGGAATTTATATTGAAATTGATATTGTGAAAGGTTGTGAAATTTGATTTATATTGGCACTAGTATGCTTGGGTACAATGATCGATCATTAGGATGAGTGTGCATACAAATTGAGTCAAAACGTACGTGGCCTTGGTGGCGTTAAGGCACCAAGGAGGAGTACGGTGATGTAATATTCCACCGGAAGCTTTTAAATATTTCTACGTGATGATGAGTGGAATCCCATCCGTAGGGCATGTGGCGATGAGTGGAATCCCGCCCATGCAAGGACCGGTGATGAGTGGAATCCCACCGAGGTAATGTTGTTGTTGGAAATGCGTTCCAACGGGTTATCCGCGTATTCGGGTCACAGCTAGGTGCCAATATGAGGTTGTATGAATATACTAATGTGGAATTATGCTTATATGCTTATATGACATGATATGTGATGCCCTTATGAATTGATATATGATGTGGTTAATGCTTTGGATTATGTATCATGGCAAGTTGAGCTTATAGTTGTTGAGCATGGCATAATGTTAACTATATGTTCATGCATCATGTTCATTTTGGCTTGGCGGACCGGAGGTAAGACCATGCATTTCATCTTGGAAATAGCTCATGCTTGGACCCTGCATTGTCGAAGGTTTGTTTTATGAGCTACCCTCACTAAGCTTTTATGCTTACGCTCTCTTTTGTTCGACAATGCAGATAAATAACTTGTGGGCGGCAAGGGCAAGGAAAGGTCTCCAAGTGTTGCTTTTGGTGAGCTCAATGTATGAGTTTTGAGTAAATGAATGTAATAGTTAAGCAATGGGATAGGTATTGTTGATTTGAGTTTTGATGAATGTCGATATTGGTCTGGTTCTTGAATGCCTTGTTTGACCTACAAATATTGCTTATGTTGCATGCCTTGAATGTCTACATGGTTTGGTTCCTAAGGCATGAAATCATGAGTGCTTGTATGACCATATATGCATGAATTGCTCTTTAATTAGAATGCTATGTATGAATGCTTTAGTCCATGTTTGAATGACACCCTTGGCTTAAATACGTGTGCTTGCATGTTCGTGTATGCTTAGGTGAGTCGAGGAATGCAATTAGAGTCGTGTTGGGGTCGTTAAGTTGAAATTTGAGGAATTGCAGTGCAGGGGGTATCGATACCCCTAGCTAGGGTATCGATACTGTCTTGCCCAAAGGCCTCAGATTTTGCCTGGGGTATCGATACCCTAAGGGTATCGATACCCTCCAAAGTTACTGTAATTTGAGGAGTTGAGTGAGAGTAGAGCGTATCGATACGGGGTTCCCGAGTATCGATACGGGTCTACTCTGTTGACCAAGGAGGGTTGACCGAGAAAGGGGGTATCGATACCTCTGGTAAGGGTATCGATACTGTCTTCTCGTGGTTGACTTCTTGGGTTGACCTAGAAAGGGGGGGTATCGATACCCCTGGCAAGGGTATCGATACGGTCTGCCCTGTAAGCTTAAAAATGGACTGTTATGCATGGTCGTGGTTCGAATGTGTTTTCCTTGGTATTGTTTTCCGCTGTGTGAATCGCTTAGGACATAATGTTCATCTAGACAAGATTTAAAATAAGAAAAAAAAATTAGGGTTGCTAACCGAAGGGAACCTTAACGGGTTTCACTCGGTTTTCCCCGTGTGGCCCACTCGGACCGGTCATCCGGCCAGACCGGGCGAGGGGGTTACAGAGAGGTAATTAGTTTACATTGTCAAGACCTCGTAATTGAGGGATATGTTCTAGTTGATCCTTATAAAAACTAGGGAGAGGGTTCTATCTTAGCCTGTGAAAAGATAAGGATGTAAGGTTACCCCTTAAACCCCTAAAAATGGAAGAATTCATTGTTAGTGAATTGTGAAATCCTTAGTGTGGATGCTAAGGTAGTGGATGTAGATCTTGATTAGAAGATCGAAGCACTCTAAAATTGAATGTGTCAAATTGTCATTCCTTTTTCGATTTTATTTTTCCAATTTCAAAAGAAACATATACACCCTCCATCGACGCTAATTTTGGTTGAAGATATCGAGCCTTTCAATTGGTATCAGAGCGGGACTCAAATCGACGGTCTAACAACCATTTAGAAGATCCTAGGAGTGCTCGATATATTTCTACATTCAACCAACCTTAAAGAGCTAATTTGTTCGACATCAAACTCAAGGAATCAAGATGAATCGTTTTTCCTCTCAATTACAGTGGTGGCTTGCTCACACATTAAAAATGGGTAACCTCTAAGCTTAATTTTTATAAAAGCATGACATTGAAAGAGTTTTATGCATAAGTATGTTTAACATACTCATTCTTATTTTTGCATAAACTCTAAAAAGACTTGGATAAATTGAATTTTATGATTTTTAAACTTGATCATTTTTATTGAAATTCAATAATTTTCTTAAGTGACAATGTTTTGAGCTAAAACTTGAAATGGAATGCATATATTAAAGGCAAGCTTTTGTTTTAAAAAGAATTAACTTACTCTCTATTGTTATTTTTTAACTTAAATGATTTTGAATTGTTTTCTATATAATAAAAATGGGAGAGATAAGTTTAAAAAATTAAATTTAAAAAAAAAGCTTTAATATTTTTCTAAAATTATTTTTAAGGGGAGCTTTTTCAAAAGCAATTTCTCAAGTGGTTTTGTTATATCAAAAATGGGAGATTGTTGAGATATTTATTTTGATATAACAAAGTGAAAAATGTTTTTAGACTTAGAACAAATATTTCAAAAACAATTCAAAGTCCATTTAACTTGTAAAATATGTTTAAAATGTTTTCTAAGTGTTTTAACTCATTTCTGAACTTAAAATGTTTTTACAAGGTCAAAACAACATGATTCTTGAAATTGTTGGAGCAAAGTTTCTAAACTTTATCAGAAGTTTTGAAACTCTGTCTTTCCAAACATCTGTATGGAAGTTTCCATACTTTTGCAGAAGTTTCTAAACTTCTGATACCATACAGCTTTCAAGTTTCAAAACTATAGAGTAAGTTTCGAAACTTTGTGCTCTAATTGTAAAATTTTCAAATCCGACTCGAAAAATTTCGAAACTCTTTGAGTAGTTTCGAAACTTATATGGAGGTGAGCATTGAATGCTTTGTTTTAAAATTTCTCAACGGCTCCAAACCATCCAATGGATATAAATGGCTAGTAGTTCATTCCACACTATAAAAAGAAGGCTTAAGACACTTGAAGAATAAGAAGAAGATGGACATCCAAGTTTAAAGATCAAGAGAGTAGAGTTCTTTATTGTCTATTTTGTAATCTCTTGTAATTTAGTCCAATCCTAGTGAGCCAAAATGTGTAAACACCCATCTAGAGAGGTAATTAGTTTACATTGTCAAGACCTCGTAATTGAAGGATAGGTTCTAGACTTCTAGTTGATCTTTATAAAAACTAGGGAGAGTGTTCTATCTTAGCCCGTGAAAAAATAAGGATGTAAGGTTACCCCTTGAACCCCTAAAAAGGGAAGAATTCATTGTTAGAGAATTGAGAAATCCTTAGTGTGGATGCTAAGGTAGTGGATGTAGACCTTGGTTAGAAGGTCGAATCACTCTAAAATCGAATGTGTCAAATTGTCATTCCTTTTTCGGTTTTTGTTTTCCCAATATTAAAAGAAAACTCTACACCTTTCATCGGCGTTAATTTCAGTTGAAGATACCGAGCCTTTCATAAGGTTTAGGGTTTTATGTTATGGTTTAGGGTGTATGGTGTAGAATTTAAGGTTTATGGTTAGAATTTAGAGTTTAGGGTTTAGGTTTTATGGTGCTAGGTTTGGGGTTTAGGTTTTAAATTTTATAGAAGGGTTGTATAATTTTTTAACACAGCTTGTGTATCAAAATATAACCCTATTTAAATTTAGATTATTTGGATAACTTTTTTTAGGGTAAACTATACCAATGACCACCAAACTATAGGGTTTGTGTCGATTTGACCACTATATTTTTAATTGTGTCAAATATACCACTTAACTATTTAAATGGTTCCAATTAAGCCACTCGCCGTTAAAAAACGAAAAAGTTGACAGAACTGTTAAAAAATTGTATAATTACACATTTGGTCCTCTATATTTATACAATATATCAATTTAGTCCTAATTTTAATCTAATAAAACAAATTAATTATTCAATAAGATGGTGACACATGTCACCACCTTATTGGAAGTCTTTAATTATTTTTCCACTTCCAATCAATGATGAATGACACGTGTCACACCCAATTGGAAGTGGAAAAATGAGAACATGAAGATTGCTTCCAAGGGGAATTGAACTTGGGACCTTAGAATGCAATGGGCAAGTGCTTGCCACTAAGCCAAACACTTTTTTATGCTATAAGATACAATCTTTAATATATATTTAAATAGTATTAGTGCCACCCTTCCTTCTTTCTAACTTTGTCCCCGAGCTGACTCGTGAACGCAAATCATGCAGTCCGATCGATGAGATATTAACACCATCAATTATAATCTGGCCGGTTGAAGGTTTGACTATCCGAAAAAGTGTTTGAATAAGAGTTGATTTACCACTGCCCGTTCTCCCTACAATGCCAGTTTTCAACCTTCCTGGAAATGTGCATGTCAAACCTCGCAAGACGAGTGGCAGGTGTGGGGCATACCGCACCTACATCGACCATCACCAATTATTTCAAAAACAACATATACGAACCGAAGTCATAAACAATAAAAATTGCATTACCTGCAGATTAAGAATATTAACTTCTCCGTGAAACGGCCAAGAACGTTTTGGGCAATTAGTTTCTATCACAAGCGCAGGCTCACTAAGAATGGTACTGTTTTGAAGCATTCTCTCAACCGATATGATTTGATTCTCCATATTGCAAAAGGTTCTATACTACCCAAGTTTGCAATAAATTTAGATTGAGTTCGTATGTCAGAGCTAACCCCGCAATGGCTAAACAAAAGAAAAAATATTCGGTCATTTTCCTTAAACATTCCTTATCTAGAACAACATGGTAATCGATGGAGATCATATGGCAATCTGAAATCTCTTACCCGTATTAATAACTCCCTCTGGTACAGAGATCAAAAAGAATAGACAGAAAGCAAAAGTAATAGAAGACAACATGTCCAGGCGAAAACACAGCCATTCCTTTGCACCGGCAACATGAAATTTCGGACGAGAATATAAGTCATTCTATATCAAGTTTGTCTCTTGGAACCTTGATTCTTGATCAAAGCTCCTGATAGTTGTAACGCCTAAAAGTGTTTCGAAAAAATGTTGTATCACTGGAGCTTTGGATATGCCAACCAACCGTGCAAGTTCTCGTGCAGAAGATATGTAATATTGCTGCAAAATCACAAGTTCTGGACACTAAAAGTATTTAGATATATATCAAAGATTGTATCTTATAACACAAAAAAGTGCTTGGTTTAGTGGCAAACACTTGCCCCTTGCATTTTAAGGTCCTAGGTTTAATTCCCCTTGGAAGCAATCTTCATGTTATCATTTTTCCACTTCCAATTGAGTGTAAGGTGGTGACACGTGTCACCATCTTATTGAATAATTAATTTATTTTATTAGATTAAAATTAGGACTAAATTGATATATTGTATAAATATAGAGGACCAAATGTGTAATTATACAATTTTTTTTAACAGTTCCGTCAACTTTTTCGTTTTTTTTAACGGCGGGTGGCATAATTGGAACCATTTAAATAGTTAAGTGGTATATTTGACACAATTAAAAATATAGTGGTCAAATCGACACCAACCCTATAGTTTGGTGGTCATTGGTATAATTTACCCCTTTTTTTATAATTGTCAAAGATAAAACAGTCTTTAAAACTCTTGCATCTAATTTTCTGAATCCAAAACGTTGCTTTTAGTAACTTTTCAAGTTCCAATCCTCCTCAATTCGTTTTTACAATTCTATATTTACCAAACAATTAATTTAACAAATTTGATAGATCAATCCTCTAAAAATTATCAATTTCTCTGATTTTGATTAAAGCTCTAGTTACTAAACAAGATCCATCAATTTAGTGTATAAAAAAGAGTTCATCAAAGACATGTTTCACTTCTTTTCTTTTAGAAAAAAATATATTCTAAGAAATATTTATCACACTAATTGAATTTTAAAAACAGGATTGTTAAGAATCTAAATTTGGACCGTTAAATATGTATACGTGCCTTTGACCTCAATTTTGAATATGATACAACTATTATAGTTGCAGGAGTGTCATAGCCAGAATTTTAATTAGAGGATGGTAAAATATAACGTTTTTTAAGTAGGGGCAACTTACAATTATTCCACTAAATTTTTAAATTTATTATATAACTTAAAAGGTAAAAAATAAAATAAATTGGCACCATTTCCCTCATTTGCTCTGTGATTGTTACAAGTAGTTTCTTCTATTGTTTTTCAAAGTTTTTTTCGTTGTATATTTATCAATGTCGATGATGGCTTTTGGTCGTTTTGATGATTTTGTATATAAATAAAATTCATCTTTGCTTATGAATATTTCATTTTCAAATTTTTTTGTTTTTTATTTTGCTTTGACAGATTCATATCACGTCTGCTTTTATAGTTGTCTTTTTGTCTACTTTATGGTAGTTCTTTCGTCTGCTTTATAACAGTTGTAGTCTGTCTTGTTGATAGTTGTCTGTCTTTTGATAGTTTGGGTTCGAATGACAAGTACCAGCAAGCGTTTTTGTAAGTGAAGGACGATGAATTGTTTATGATTATGATTTCATTTTGTAGTTTTGCCGATATGCTAAGAACAAACAGCGGAAGAATTTGCTTTCTTCATAGAGCACTCCGATCAAAGTAGTTGATTCTTAGATTTCATTCAGAAGATTGTTCAAATTCTTTTGAAAGGGATGGGTTTTGTTTTTGCACGTCTTTCACACCCTTTAAATTTTATAGTATTTATTTTTTCATATTAAATTTTCAATATATGTAGTGTGATTATTTTGTAATCCTTTCACTTTAAATATAATACAATTGTTGTGAATAAAATAAAGAAGAACAAGAAGAACAAAGAGATGAGAGGAAGAGGGAGATTTGTATTATTCTCAAAATATAGAATTGTATACAATGCCTTCAATGAATCATCTATTTATAGGCATAAGAAGTACATAATACATTAAACTCTAATTCATAGAGATAATATTCCTAATAATAAATAAATCAAACTCCTTTGATAAAGTTCTAATCATGATAGACATCCACATAGATAAATATTCATAACACTCCCCCTTGGATGTCTATGAAGATAATGTGCCTCGTTAAAACCTTACTAAGATAAAAACCCAGTGGGAAAAAAATTCTTTAGTGAAGGAAAAAGAGTACACACATCTTTGATACGCATAACTTGTTGCCTCATTAAAAACCTTACCAGGAAAACCCATTGGGACAAAACCTCGATTAAGGGAAAAAGAGTGCAACGCGTATTTACTCCTCCTCATGAAAACATCACAGAAGATCTTTGAATCTTCATAATTTAATCTTGAATATCATTTTTCTAAAGATCGCGAGGGATGAAACTTTGGAGTAATATGTTCCATGATGTATCAACTTTCAAACTGAGATATACATCTTGCTTTATCTTCACACAAGATAGCTTTTATCATATCTTGTAAAAGTAAATCCACATATCTTTTAGATATGTTGGGTCAATAATCTTAGCCAAACACATTTTTTTGGTTTGCCTCGTGCATAACAATTATTTCTACGACATTTGAGGAGGCATCAACGAATGTTTGAAGATCTAAATGTAATGATCTTTGTATATTCATTGATATTTCTTGACCAAATAATATATAGTGCTTCAAGACCAAGAAAAGATATAATTATCTTTATTCACATCCAACAATCTTACAACTATTGGGATACTCAATAGATATGCTCTATTCATATTGAATCTTCTTTAAGATTCTTTCAGCTTATGTCTATTCATAGACAAAAGAAATATATAAAAATGCTCGATCTTCAGGTCGAGATAAACTTGATGTCAAGATTCAAGTACTTGTATTGAAAGTACTTCATGAGTTTCCAATTTGAAGCTCTTTAGGAGTTCTAAAATTATCATAATGGATCTTGATCCAAACTCCTTTATAAAATACATAAGAAAATCTGATCATTCTTATAGTATTTTCTCAATTAGTATTCACTAAGGCGATTATATCAAATGCGCCAAAAATATTCATGAGACATGTCTAAATAAATTTCCTCAGAAATTTCCAAATGCTTATAGCATTTTAGATCCTTCAAGGATAAATATGGATCCACAAATAATTAAACGCATGTAAAATTTTCAAAACTGCCAAAGTAATTGCATCCACCATGAAGTAATTAAAACTTTTCATAAATCACAGTTCAAGTCGTATTTACGACTACTTATTTGTGCCTCACTTGCATTACACCTTTAGGTGTTTGGATTGGTGGTCCAAATACTTCTATTTTAGAAGTTCAAAGCGTCTTTCAACATTGGCCAATTCAATATCTATACTTCTGGATAGATTTTATACAAGATCCTCGATTTCTTTCTTTACTTCTATAGAAATATTTTATGTAAAATTGTTTGTAAAATCGTTGTCGACAACTTTCTAATTTTTCTAGTTCCATTCTCGTAATGACATAACTCATCGAGATCTCTTCAAGATTTCAATCTTTATTCCAGGTACCTGAAACTCTTCAAGAGTTTTATTATTTGTTATGTCTTGGGTCTCTTCAGGAGCACCCGCCTCCAATATATGACCATCTCATATTACTTTCTATTTACGAGAATTTTGATCATTGGAACCATTTCAACTATCATGCTTCAGGCATGATTTACATTCTCTCGCTCTAACATGTAATTTAAACTTAGAGCATTTCAGCTAGTATATGAGACTTAATTACTCTCATTGGGTCAGTAAATATGTCTGGCAGTTGACATGTAATAACATGAATTATCTTATGAACTTCTAGTTCATATACGAGGATCTAGATAATGATAATTCATTTTCCTCTATCCAGCTGATTATTATCTCCCCTGATGTTGAGAAAAATCATGTCATAAATGATTCTCCAATTAATGTTTAAGAATTTAAACATAAAAGGAGACTCGTACTCAATATATATTCTCAACCCTTTTTATTTACCCATTTTGTGCGTTGTGGTGGAGCAATTCATATCGCACATTCAAAAATCATAAAATGGGAAATGTATGGTTTCTAACCAAAAACTAATCATAACGGGGAGCTTATTATAACTCGTTGGCTTGATGCGTATAAGTGTTGCTATATGGAAACACCATATAAATAATAACTCTTTTGTTCTCATAGTTTAGCTATTAAATAGGAGGCATCCAATTGAAATTTTGCTAAACTATATTTTCCATAATCAATAGGCTTTGTAACAACTGATATAGCCTAAAATATAAACCCACTAGCTTTTCAAGACGAATAGTCTAACTGCATAATCTGAATATTTTTAGAATCAATCTCACAAACTTCTGATTGTAAGTCGATAAAACAATGTAGATGCATCTACTAAAATCATATAAAACTTTCCACATTTGTGGATATATGGGCCCATATTTCGTTCAGATATGCAAGATATACAGTCTCAACTTCAATACAAGAACTTTAAGTTCTAATTCTTTTGGTAAGTGGGATCATCTATATCCTTTGAGAACAAACAACACAAGAACTTCAGGTTCTTTTAGTAAGTGGAATTTAATTAATTCCTTTAAGCAACACAAGAACTTCACGTTCTTTAATAAGTGGAATTTAATCCATTCCTTTGAGAATAAGCACCACAAGAACAACAGGTTCTTTTAATACATGTGCATGTAAATCTCAATAATTTCTGCACCATTGATTAGGATGGTCTAACCGATCATGCCAACTATATATATGTGTGTATATTTCTCTGAATTTGTACTCCTTGTTTACCATAACATGTAATTCAATCTCACTCGTACATGTCTAGTACGACCATCAAAATTGTTCCTTTAAATAGGAATATATTTAGCTCTTTCGGAGCTTTCAATTGAAATTATCTTTTGGTAGTAATATATAGCTCTTCTAGAGCTTTCAACTGACTTTTTGGCTACCAAAACTTATATCAATATTGGCTTATTTCAAATGCCAATTGATAACATATGTTATCTATAATTCCCAAAGGGATAGTTTGCGAACTCATATTGCTCTCTTTATGACTTTGACGAGTATAACGCACTGTGAATATGGAATAAAGTTCCATTTGACAATAACATATTTGCTCAACCAGAGACTTTTGTGATATTAGTACTTCCGGATATAGTACTCACATTATTCCCTTGCATTTTAATCGAGAAATGCATAATTGTGCACCTTTCAAAATGTGCTTTGTTTCATTTACTTCAGGTAATGAAAATATGTACTTTGTATCATTCACTTCGAGGAATGAAAAATATAAAATATAGCACATCATATCAAGTCGATTATCTATCAGAGATAAACTTTCAAGTGCTCTTCCGGAGTATTGATATTTTAGTACTTTGAGAAATACTACTCATATTTCCCCTTGCATTTAAATGGGAAAAATATTTCTTATGCTTAAGTACAATATGAGTACTTGCATTATCTGCTAGGCATAAATAGCCACAATTTTAGGCATAAATAGCCACAATTCATTGTATATTTTATTCCGGAAGTAATCATATTCTTCAAATAATAAATTAACATAAAACATAAATAAATAATATGTGAAATAAATAAAGATAAAGCAAACTAACATAAATAAATAATAAATAAAACGAATTAACATTAAAAAATAAAATAAATAAAAAAATAATTATTCTTGTTAGAGGTTATAAGGGAAATAAAATAAATGGTAAATTATTCCCTTCAAGGGTTATGAGAAAATTAACAATATCCAATTGAGTTGGACCAATAACGCCATAATTATTTTCGCCATAAACAAATTTTGTTTATATTTTATTTCATTTATCATTCATGATTATGGATAAAGTCCATAATACTTTGGCGTTTGACAAGTACGAAACCAATGGTTTATAACATCACATTGGCAAAAGGATTTCACTTCCTTAGAATGATCTTTATCACTCTTGTCATCCTTATAACTTCGCTACCAGCGGGTAGAAGTATTCTTAAAATGACTATATTTTTCATGTGTATATTCATAGCCTCGACCACGACCACAACTTTTAATGTGATTTTTTATTCCTTCCATAATATAATATCACATTCACTTCAGGGAATGGAGTAGAGCCAGTGGGCCTTTAAAACCTTTTTCACATATCCTTATCACAGAGAACAAAGACTTAATCCTCGTACGCGGCATTGTTAAACCTGTCCACAAGGTCCTTTAAAAACCTCCTTTGAGACCAGTAGCCTCGCAGAACGGGATGTCCAGCCAATTATACTTGGATTATATCGAAATTATGTCTCTAATTGAATAATGATTTACCATGTTTGCATTCACTTCAGGGAATGAAACAGATCCAATAATTGCATGGAATAAACATCATGCTTGCATTCACTTTAGGGAATGCCTCATCATTGATAATTGCATGGAATAAACATCATGCTTGCATTCACTTCAGGGAATGCCCCATCATTGATAATCGCATGGAATAAACATCATGCTTTGCATTCACTTCAGGGAATGCCCCATCATTGATAATCGCATGGAATAAACATCATGCTTTGCATTCACTTCAAGGAATGCCTCCCATAAAACTTTTTGGATCAAGACGAATTTTCGTAACTTGAAATTGGGAGAAGTCTATGGTCGAGTTTTTCGACGAAGAATGAACTCCTCTCACTTCTCTATACCAAACAAGACTTTGCACAATGTTATTAGGATCACAACACGCAGATGAGTTAGCAACAACTCATCCTTCAATCATAGTTGGCTCCACCAATTTCTTGTTGTTAAAATTCCACCGACCATTCCTTGGAAAGAAATCTTTACCATTTCCACTCTTTGGGGATTGTAGGACTCATCCTTCATTGTAATTCCACAAGACCTCAACATGGGTTATGCACTATAATTATTGATATATAAAAGATTAGACAATACATTCTTCCTTTCTTGTGGCTTATGTCTTGATTTTTCAACCAGAGAAGCTCTTTGCAAGGTGAAAAGCTCGAATGAGAATATAAGTGGGATGCTTTGGCCTGTTAACATTAATGCATAGAAAATCGCCAGAATATTGCAACTGTACGTCATGATGGTTGAAAAAATAATCATAGAAAATCATCTCCACCATCTCAACTTCACCATCTTAGTACCTCTTCGTTGAGAACATTTCTAATATTTTGCATGTGAATGTCTCAAAATCTACTATCATTGTAGTTAATACATCAATATTGGGTGAAAGACCTCTTTGAATATTCTTGAAAGCTTCAAATTCTCATATAACATTAAACACCTTCAGTGCTTCTTATGAATTCTCAGATTCTTGCCCCTGCAAGGCATTTCGAATGGCTTAGAAAATAATCTTTGCATCAAGTTTATCTCCACCTTAAATGTCTTTTTGTGTTAATTCCCCCTTTTTAAATCTCATGCCCCAAGTTCTAAACTTGACCATGGGACACCTCATAATCCCTGTATTTCTTAAAACTTTTCAGAGTAATGCTAAAAAATCTTTTGCATGTTTTGATGATGTCAAACTTATTGATTTTCATTTCAATGCATGATGCTTTAAGTAAATGGGGAAAGGTCTACGAGACGAAATTTTATTAATATTATGGCAAACAAAAGAAAGTTTACAAGGAAGGAAAGGAAAACAAGTATTTAGATATCAACATTCCAAACCCCTCCAGTCGAAACACCGAAAGAAATCTTGAATGCCACCTTTGCTGAAGAGACTTTGAAAATGACGATGCATAAAGTTATGAAGCACTGGAAATCAACTTGTAATATGCCTAAATTGCATATTATCTGAGCCGCCCTTTGTGGGTTTTCAACTCAAATCCCCCTTTGGTTTCAAAACACCCTTTACGGATTTTCATTTTGAACCCTTCTTTTCATTTTTCTTTTTCTTTTTTAGACATAATAATTCTTGAAAAAATCTAAATTCACCGGGTTCTATAGTTCATCTCCATCCATTTCGACCAAGATCAATGCTCCTCCCGATAAGACCTTTGTCACAATATAAGGTCCTTCCCAGTTTGGCGCCCACTTTCCTCGAGAATCACTTTGGATAGACAATTTTTTCTTCAATACTAGCTCTCTTTCTTGGAATTCTCTCAAACGAACCTTATTTTCATGTTCTCTTATCATTCTTCTTTGATAAATTTGACCATAAAATAGTGTTTTCAATCTCTTTCCGTCAATTAAGTTCAATTGGTCATACCTTGCGCGGACCCATTCCGCCTCTTCCAACTTTACTTCTATTAGGACATGAAGCGATGGTATCTCCACCTCAATTGGTAGTACTTCTCCTATCCCATACACTAATGAAAATAGAGTTGCCCCAGTTGATGTTCGTATTCGCGGTTTGATAAGCATATAGGGCAAACGGTAGCTTCTCATGTCAATCTTTATAAGTATCAATCATTTTTGTGACTATGTTCTTGATGTTTTTATTAGTAGCTTCTATGGCCCCATTCAACTTTGGGCGATAAACCACTAAATTACGATGTTTAATATCGAACTGCTCAAAGACTCTAGATATCATCCTATTGTTTAGGTTGGAAGCATTATCAGTAATGATGCTCTCTGGTAGACCATACTGGCAAATAATTTCCTTTTTCAAGAACTTGCAGACCGTGGATCTAGTGACATTTGCATACGAGGCCGATTCTACCCATTTCGTGAAATAGTTGATTGCTACAAGGATAAACCAATGTCCATTCGGTACCTTCGGGTTAATCTGACCAATAAAATCTATACCTCACATGGAAAAATGGCCAAGGAGCTGACATGACATGGAGTGATTGAGGAGGCGTATGAACCTTATCTGCATAAATCTAGCACTTATGGCACTTGCGAGAGTAATTGATGCAATCTTCTTCCATGGTTGACCAATAGTATCCAAACCACATAATTCTTCTTGCCATGGTGACACCACTTGGGTGAGTTCCACAAATCCCTTTATGAACCTCTTCTAGGATCAATTGAGCCTCTTTTGTGCCCACACGTATTAAAAGCACTTGATCCGGACTTTTTTTGTACAAGATTTCTCCATCAAGAATGTACACTGATGCCATTTTTCCGATCATCTTCTTTTCATTCTATGCAGTCTGAAGTGGGTATTGCTGAAATTATATATACTGAATATGTCATGGTACCATGGCAAGCCATCTGTCTCTTCTTCCGCATCATAACAGTGAGCTGGGGAGTCTAACATTTGTAACTTAATGGGCATCATCTCAGATCATTCGCTTGTTTTAAACATAGCAGCTAAAGTGGCCAATACGTCCGCCATCTGATTATCTTATCTGGGAAGGTGCCTGAAAGTGATCTCGTCAAACTCCTTGGTCAGTTCGAGGACCAACTTGTGGTATTCTACTAACTTTGCATCTTTTGTTTCCCATTCACCTCGTATCTGATAGATGACTAACGCAGAATCTCCAAAAACTCTTTGGGTACGAATCTTCCTCTCAATGGTCTCTCTTAGACTCATTATAGACGCCTCCTATTCTGCCATATTATTAGTACAGAAGAACTTCAATCGACTAGTAAAAGGGAAGTAATCTCCTTCTAGTGAAACCAAAATTGCCTCAATACCTCGCCCTAAAGCATTTTTAGCACCATCAAAGTTCATGACCCAGGATTCTGTTGGGAGCTCACCATTTTCTAAAATACACATCAGATCCTCATCAGGAAATTGAAATTTATTGCCTCATAATCGTTCTGAGCATGACTTGCCAGAAAATCAGCTATGGCACTTCCTTTTACCACTTTCTGACTCATATACTGAATGTCGTATTCTGAAAGCAACATCTGTCATCGTGCTAATCTTCCTGATAAGGCTAGGGCTTCCATCATGAACTTTAGTGGATCCAGCTTCGAAATCAACTGTGTAGTATGATACAACATATACTGTCTGAGCCTTTTAGTAGCACATACCAAAGTGCAACATAGCTTTTCAATCGAGGAATATCTTGTTTCGCAATCGGTGAATTTCTTACTCAAGTAGTATATTGCCTTTTCTTTTCTTCCAGTTTCGTCATGTTGCCCCAATACACAACCCATAGATTTTTCATACACCGTTAAATAGAGGATCAATGGTTTCCCCGAAACAGGCGGTACTAACATTGGGGGGTTGGTTAACTACTCCTTGATCTTTTCTAAGGCTGGCTGACATTCTTCATTCCATGTCCTAGGTTATTCTTTCTAAGCAATCTGAATATCGGATCACATTTTTCTGTTAATTGGGAGATGAAGCAGGCTATATAATTTAATCTTCCTAAGAAACCCTGAACCTATTTTTTTGTTTGAGGTGGTGGGAGCTCTTGTATGGCCTTTATCTTATCAGGATCAATCTCAATTCTCCTTCTACTCACAACGGAACCCATTAAATTTCCAAATGTAACCCCAAATGTGCACTTGGTAGGGTTAAGCTTTAACTAAAACTTTCTCAACCTTCAGAAAAGCTTTTTTTTTGGTTCGCTAGATGCTCCTTTTCAGTTCTAGATTTAGAGATCATAACATTAACATATACTTCTATCTCCATGTGCATCATGTTATGGAAAAGAGTAACCATGGCTCTTTGATAAGTTGCCCCTGCGTTTTTCAAACCAAAGGGCATCACTTTGTAGCAAAAAGTTCCCCAAAGTGTCACAAAGGTAGTCTTTTCCATGTCTTTCGGGCACATATTAATATGATTATACCCAGAAAATCTGTCCATGAAAGAGAAAAGGGAATGACCGGCCATATTATCTACCAAGGTATCTATGTGTGGGAGCGGGAAATTGTCTTTGGGGCTTGCCCTAATGAGATCCCTGTAGTCAACACACATACGTACTTTTCCGTCTTTCTTTGGGATTGGGACAATGTTCGCTACCCATTCTAGATATTTGGCCACCTCAAGGAATTTTACGCCATATTGCTTCTTTACTTCATCTCTGATCTTTAAAAGCGTATCAGTCTTCATCCTTCTAAGCTTCTGCTTCACAGGCTCACATCCTACCTTTATAGGAAGCTGATGCATGATGATGTCTGTGTCGAGGCTAGGCATATCCTGATAAGACCAGACAAAGATATCTTTATACTCTTTCAGAAGTTCAATAAAGAATTATCGTGTCCTGACTATAATAATGGTACCAATCTTCACTTCACGCTTCTCTTCTTCAGTGCCAAGATTCAAAATTTCCAATTCTTCTTTGTGGGGTAGAATCTGCTTTTCTTCTCCCTCTACCATTCTGAGCAAGTCACTGGGAAAATTATATTCTTCCTTATCCTCAACATTTCCAACTTCTTCCAAGCATTGAGGTAGCTCAAAATTAATTTCTGAGTCACACTTAGAGTTATTTGCACTGTTGACATCTAAAAACATACAAAGAAAAAGGGCGAGGAATATATACCAGGGAAATAAACGAATGAATGGAACAATTTTCTTTAGGGTTTGTTTATAGTTCTTTTTAGGTTTTCATTTTTATGGTTTTTTTTTGCTTTGCGAAGAAAAAATTGCCACACAAAATTTGTTGGTAAATATGCATCCTTTATTAAATTTGAAATCATAGTTTTGACATAGGCCATTTTACATAAGATCTCTAATTGCCCCGGGCCTAGAGGCAAAAGAGTTGGTTTTGAGAATTACTCTAAGACTATTTTAAAAACTTTAGGGACTTTTTCAACGGTCTAGTTGTTCAGTTCAGAGCTGGGGCGAATCTTGGACAAGTACTCAATCTCTCTTTCCTCGTCCAACAAGGCGTTGATGCTCATATTCCCAAAGCTTCATTCAAGTCATTTTATCCTTTCTCCTCCTTGTCAATCTTAGCATTGGGGTTCAGAAAACCTCTAGATCTAAAATTGTGGCTCAAGGGTGGGAAGGTCATTGGCTCCCACTCAATCTTCTCTCCTTTCAATCTGGCACTTCTCCTCTCTTGATATTTCCTGATATCAACCCTTCTTTGCCACTTGTTTGGCTTAAAGCCTAGGCAAAATTGATCTTTCTTAGTTGGGATGATCACGAGATACAACCTTCCATGATGTCTTTTTCCAAATCCCTTCCCAACTTCAACTCCTTTCTCGAGCGTCTGCTTCACTTGCATTTTTGCGCAGCTTGATAATTCTGGCTCTGGCACCTTACTCCCTTCGGTGAAAAAGGTTGCATTGACTAGCTCTAATGTCCTGAAATGACACTCGAGCGCGCCTTTATCGATCTCTATGTAGGGCACATTAGTAGCTACTGAGGCAATGATTTCTTCCTCTGCACCGACAGTCACCAACCATCTGTCAATCACAAACTTTAACTTTTGGTGAAGGGTAGAAGGTACCGCGCCATGGGAGCCCAAGAAAGCAGTTATAACTGGGCTTTATGTCCATGACCAAAAAATCTACTTCAAAGGTATATGGTCCAATCTTTAGGGGAACTTCAATCTTCCCTAGCACATCTCTTTGAGTCCTGTCGAAAGCTCGTACTGTATTTTGATAAGCTCTCATGTGAAAGCTGTCTATGGGTAACTTCTTCAATATGGCCAAAGAGAGTACATTTAGGGCTGACTCATTTTCAATAAGAACACCCGACATCATATATCCTTTGCACCTTGTAGAGATATGCATGGGTTTGTATGATCTCCTTCCTTCTGCTGGTATTTCTTCGTCATTAAAAGATATGAAATTGTTAACAGCAATGTTATTGACCAACATATACATCTTGTCGGTCGTGATCTCCTTTGACATAAATGTTCTATTCTGAATTTTTAACAAGGCATCTCGGTGGCCCTTGGAACTCAGCAACAATGACAACATAGAGATTCAAGTTGGAAGTTTGTGTAACTGCTCAACCACGTTGTACTCACTGTGTTTGAGTATTTTTAAAAATTCTTGAGCCTCTGATTCCTTCACGGGCTCATGAATTATTGGTGTTTTCTCTTGAAAGAAATCATTTTCATCCTCCTTTCATGGCTCACTAGAAGCATCCTTTCTCTATGCCGCATCTCTGTCTTATGACGTCGGCGGGGAATAGAGCCTTCCACTTCTTGTGAAACAGCTTACCACATTTACGGGTTTTTCTTTTTCTATGTTTTCTGCCAACAAGTTCCCTAGGTCTGTTATTGTGTGTGCATAGTTCCAGGGAACTTGTTTGTTGTCCTTATAAGGGAAAGCGACTGATGCCTTTATAACCAATCGTGGGGTCACACCCTAGGTCGGTTCACTAACTTTGGCTTTGGTCTTAATCACCAAAGGATTCATTTTTGTATAATTCCTTTCAGAGGATGACTCCTCTAACGCACACACATCCATCATCTGCTATTTATTTCATTTTTCAAAAAACTCTAACTCTTTGTTGTTAATTTTCCTTAGACTAGTTGCTTGAACTCCAAGCAACACTCAATCTCGTGTCCTTTTTCTTTGTGGTACTCACAATACGACCCTTCAACCTTCAACTTCTTGACTCTTTCTTCCAACATCCTAGCTACCACCATTTAGGTCTATACCCACTTCATGGGTACTTTGAACTTGGCAACATGTTCTTTGGTCGTCTTGTCTTCTTTCGCAAAGACTGCATTTATTTCAGCCTTCTTGTGGTTTGGCAAAGGATTTCCTTTTTCTTCAGATGTTTCGAACAACAACATGACTGATTTTCTTAGATCATCTACCACTCTCTTGAACACAGTGCAGTTCTCAATAGTATGCCCCTTAACTCCTGAATGATATTCGTAATAGGCATTCTCATCGTACCATGGTGACTACGATGGTGAGAAAGGAGGAAGTCTTGGAAGCACCATTTGGGACTTGACCAATTCAGCAAATAACTCCGCATACGTCATTGGGATATGAAGAAAATAGGGTCTTGAGTCCCCTTGATATCTCCGTTCTTCTTTTGGGGAATTTGTAACTGTCGGAACTGCAGCTGAAGTATTGTGCTTGTTAAATACTACGTCTGTTGAATAGCTGGGGTTGTAGACATTAGTGACATTCAATTTATTATCTCTCTTGTTATAGGACTTCTTTGTTTCCCTGCTATCCAGATTTCCACTTTTCATAGCTGTCATGATTAATTCTCTATTCATTAGCATATCTTCAAAACTCTTGGTAGCATGATTGAGCATGCGATCATAGAAAGGGCCTTTTAGGGTTTTGATAAACATCGGGGTAATTTCATTTTCTAGCAATAATGGCTGAACTTGTGCAGCTACATCCCTTCATCTTTGTGTATATTGTCAGAAACTCTCATGATGTTTTTGCTCCATCCCTTGTAAGACCAAACGAGTTGGAACCATGTCTGAGACATATTTGTATTGTTCATTGAAGGCTCTGGACAAATCCTTTCATGATCTGATATTCACTCGGCTTAGTTGCGTGTACCAACGAGCAGCTTCTCATTGTCAAGATACATCGACATCTTTCTACAATACATGGTTAAATGTGCTGACAGACATGTAGTTCCATTTTATTTCTCGAAATCTAGGACCTTGAATTTTTGTGGCACTACCAGGTTCGTTACCAAGCTCAAGTCCTTGGCATCCATTCCACCATGGATACTTCCCTTTTGGAATGATTGATCATTCCTTCAAGCTTCTCATATCTATCTTCCCACTTCTTCTCAGCTTTGTCTTTGTCAGCAATTTCATCGAGGTCAGTTACCTCGTAATTGTTAACCTCTCCATTTGGGATGCGAACAGAGGATTCAACGAAAAAGACATGGGTTTTGGCTTTGGAAGTAGCCTACTTCCCAAAAGTCATTCCAGAAAACTGCGGTAGTGTGCCAGTATCTCCTCCTACTTCAGCTACATCTAGATTTTTGAACCCCAGCATGGCTGCGATCGAGCTAATTGTCCTATGATGAGCTGGCTCGAATAGTTGCTTCAAGTCGGTTTCCATCTTTTCTAGCTTGTTCTGTGTGCTTTTGTGGTTGGTTTCGAGAGTGACCAGTCTGTTTTTCATGTCCATTGCTCTGACTTAGAAATGAGTATCGTACTCGTGAGTTGTTTTGGCTATTTTAAAGGGTTATTTTTGTCATTTTGTTTAAATTAGTTCCTTATTATGTCATGAATGTATGCAACAAAGAAATAAAAAACAAACAAACATGATGCATTAGGGTCATTAGTTCCATCGAAAACTTGTTCAAGAAACAACTTTATTCGAATACCAAAGGTACTTTATTACAAGAAGTTTTAATTCTACATGTACATCTCAGCCCGAGTACCCAACTCCTTGATTTCCTCTATTAACCACATTAGCCTTGGTTCTACTTCTCCCATGGGCTTAATGTAACGACGCAGTGTTGTGGCTTCAATTTCTAACATCACTACATGCTTGGCCACATCTTGGGTTTGTGTCATCATGGTCCTATCGAACTCAGCACGTTCTTGGAACCTTCTGGCGTTGTCTCTAAGACGAGTGAACCAGTAATCATTTCCTCATTCAGCAACATCTTCAAGGACTAAGATCTTTGTTCTGTATTCTTGGATGATGTTGTCCATTTCCTCCACTCATTCATTTAAGAAATCATTCTCGTTCAGAGTAGCTTGAAGTTCTTCATAAGTCTGGTCACTCTGCAGCTTGTGAAGTGTCTAGTTCAGATCCTCTATCTTGGCATGTAACTCAGCATCGAAATCATGGCTTTGCTTCAATTTCTTGCAGGTTTCATTATAGGTTGATTGCACTTCCAACAAACAGATCTTGTTGTCGTGGGCTTTCCTTTTCCAAGCAACTACATTTTCCTTTTCTTTTTCAAGGGTTTGTTTGCCCCTCTCATTCTCTGCCACTTGCTTCCCTTTCTTCTTCTCCTCTGCGAGGGCCCGCCTACACCTCTCAATTTCTTTTCTGACACGCTCCTTTTCTTTGGCCACAACTTGTTCAATCTCTTGTTTCCACTGTTCTAGGCTCTTTCTTAAATCAACATTTCGTACAGTGGCTTGAAACTTGAGGAAGTCAACCCTTTGAATCTCATACTTTTCTTCCAAGTTCATATACATCTTTGTTACCCAGTTGGTTTCCCCTTGTACTTCTCCACGTCAAGTCTTGCTTCAAACTTGTCTCGTTGATTATGTTCTTGCAGAGCTTCACTTTCCAACTTGACCCGTCTTAGTTCTTCCCTCAAAATATCAGCCTCAGAAGAAACCACCTTCAAGTGTTCTTCTAAAGATTTGGCTTGACCAAGAGTAGGTCGCAGGATCTTGTCATTCATTCTTGTATGTCTCCAAATTTCATAGTTAGGGGTGAACATGCAGTGTTTTTCAGACTCCAGCTTCATATAATAATAATCGTTCTATGAATCACTAATAGTTTGTATTTCCTCTGAACTCACCCTGAAACTCGAACTCTGATGTACCAAGACCAGTGGTGAAAGGAACGGACTACCATGATCCATACTAACGCGACACTAACAAAGGAGCACAGCCAATTCCACCCCATAAACCCAACAACATTAAGAAGTTGTAATCTTCGCATCTGTATATTACTTTGGCATGACCCATCCACGGAACCCTCCATTTGATGTCCTCGTTGCGGCGGTCTCTGAATATATCAACTCACTTGCTCTTCTTGAAAATTGGCTAGTCTTGGGCTAAAAATTCTTTAAGCGAGGAAAAATTAGGAGAGAACACATTAGATAGAGTCAAAATCGGACACTTCCAGAAGTGATTGAGGGCCCATACTTGAAGTAAAGAAGCACATCCACCAAAACGTACCCCTTCACCTTTCTACATGCATTCAATGAGATGAAGGTTTCAGCTCACCGCAGGTACTAGGTTCACTTTTCTCTTCAATTGCCCAAAGAAATCAAGCAAGGCAATGTCGATGTTTCCTAGGACCTTGGGGAAAATGACCAAACCATAAATTGCAATAGCCAAAAGATCCACTCTCTTTTCTATGTCAGGATGAACGGATATTATATTATTGATGCTTGACCAAGGGAAGGAAAAGCTACCTCATCTCCTCCTTATCAAACCCTTGACCCATTCATAACCCATTCTAGTGAAATCTGCAAGCCTTACGTGTGGGTTCTGGTTTTTAGGTGGCTTAGCATAAAACTAGTTTTCCTTCACCTTTTGTAAATTGAAAAAGAGCCAGATACTCCTTGAATGTAAGCATCATATCTTCTCCGTTGAAAGTGAAGCAGCAGTACCCAGGGTTCTAGAACTGCACCAAGGCCTTCAAAAACTGTTCATCTACCTTGACATACATCAGATAAGCTATATCTCCGTAGGTCTCGTAGAATAACTGCTTGGTCTTGAAATCGAAGCGCTCCCAAATTTCCTTCAACTCTTGCACATTATTCTACTTGACACTAATATGGGCATACTCATAAGTTTATATTACATGATCAACAACTAGACTATCCCCATACATTCGTTGGTTTACCTCGGACCAATGACGTACCCTCGCATTTTCATCTTCTTTCATAAGGATCCTTCCATCCATGATGAAAGTTTTTCTATTTGAGAAAGTATTCTAAAAAATCTAACCCATTCTTGATATGAAATGATGATGCATGATTAACATGCAAAACAACAAGTCAAAAAGGAAAGGATTAGAAAAAAGAAAGACAAAAAGGGTCCAAAATAATTTCATTGCATAAATAATTTTGGGCAGCACATTCAAACACTTCATGACATGTCTCCGCAGATTATCTTTGCGAAATGATTTTGACCAGACTCAACATCCTAAGCTTTTCGCATGGCTCTATTGGGGTAGGCTCTAGATTCTCAAACTCAGTTTGGTTCTAAAAGGGTACCCAAGTTGTCCTTGTTGTCCCCTACTACGGGTAGCAAGGCCCTCCATTCTCACCCATTATAAGCTTCAAACAAATCGAGTTCAACTCAGGAGGACTCACCTTCTATGCCTTCTCGAAGGATCAATATCCTTACGAAGACAAAGGGCATGAGTCCCGAAGGTACTTGCTAGGATCATATGGAGAATCAATATTCTAAAACTCCTCAGAAAAGCTCTATACCCGAACTTGTCCCTTTCGTTTATGTGGGGGGGGGGGGGCATTAAACAAACGAATAAATTGAACTTCTTTGTGAACTTGCAAATTCCATTATTTTTAAAAACTTTTTGAAATCAATTTGTGGCCTGACCCTCTTTTGTTTTTATTTGTGGTCTGACCCACTTTCGTTTATGAGGTTATTTTAATAAAGCGTTTTATTTATTAAAATAACATTTTTGGTCTAAAAAACCAAAAAACATGTTCGGGGGTCAGTTATTCGTGGGGAAAGGTTAGCACCCCCACAACGCCCAAAAATTGGTACCTTATTGATTTTAAAAAGTATTTTCAAAATTAGAATTTGCAACTTCAAAAAGGTTTAATTTATTCGTCCATTTTATGAATATAAATATATTTTAACGGCCCTACCGCCCGGAAAATAAACTCCAGTCACCACCAACACAACTAACGCTAACCCGTCATTTCCATTTGGTAAGACACCACATTAGTTAATTTCCACTTTTAAACATGCAACGAAGATGATTAAGTGTGTTAAAGTTTTTTAAGAATTTAGTGTTCAAACCCTAAGAAATATCTAAGTTCATTTTATTTGTTAAGAAAATTTTCAACAAACACGTCTCTAATCTAAGCACGAAGACCCTAATCCTAAAGTTTAAACATTCAAATATGCATATATTTGCATAAAAAACAATGAAGTAAATAAATTGCTGAAATTAAATAACTAGAGAAATTAGTTCTAAATAAAGAAAGGGATAATTTATTTTTACAAAATTTCAGAATGAAACTTTCGGTTAGGGGTTAAAATTAAAGAAAAATAAAATGTAAAGGCTAAATCTAAAGCAATTGAAAATATGGTGCTTATTTTTAAAACAGAAGAACTAAATTAAAAGGATTTAAAACTCAAGAGCTGCGATATGAGATCCGAAGAAGTTGGGCGCGGGTCACGAACTGGGTTCGAGTCAGGTTATGGGTCACTATATAACGTAAAAATTAAATCTAAAATTGTTTTTGTTTCATTCGTTCAACCCAAACACAAAGAGACCTTCAGAGTGCTCTCCATTTCCTTCTCCGTCTACCCTGGTCATGGTGGCTATGAAGCATAATCGTCGTGTCGGCCACCATTAAATGGCGCCGGCCACCGTGTCGGCGGTGAAATTAAGCCTTTTTTCAAATATTCAATCCCAGAATCATTTTTAAAAAAATTAAAACTATTTTTTCTGGTTCAAAACCCTTATTCTCTAAAAAATAGATTCCGGCGAGCCCCAAATAATACAGCAATCATTGGAACGTTAACGAAATTTAACATGCACGGCAGAGATTTTCAAATTGAAGGTAAAAAAACTAACCCTTTCCTTTGGAGCAAAATAGTAGAAAAATAGAAAAAAAAAATAATACCAGAATGATAGCTTGCTCTTATTTCTTCAACGAAAAATTTACAACCCTTGCTTGCTTGCTTTACAACTTCCGAATGCTACCTGGATCGTATGTGTGTGGTCGTGTATTTCGTATCAGAAAAATTGTCCCTCCATTTAAAAATTACAGGGGTTTTATAGCTTGCAATTGTGCTTGATTTTCACGAATGAATCCCTAATTTCTAGCCCTCAATTGCTTCCGATTTAATTCAAATTTTCCTTGATTTCAGCTGCGACTTTGATTTAGGGATATCACCTTTGTTGTTCATGCTTTAGTTTAGGGATTTAACTACTTCCTTTTTATTTTTGCATGTTCTTGATGGCTACAAATGGTAACAACTGCATCGACAAGGAGTGATCACGGCGGGAATGGTGCGGCATGCATCTGAGAAGGTGAAGAGTCTGCTGGAGAAGACGAAACGCTAGCTGGAAGCTGGAAATATGGGCTCGTGGCTACCACGCACGAGTGGTGATCCACGTGATATGCCCCGTAGCGATCTGGGGCTTTGATCTCGTCTGGATCCTACAGTTGGGAGCGCACGACGCTTGCTCTTCCCCTACTAGGGTTTGCTGCACGCAATCCGTGTCATTGGATCAATCCCTGACCTAACGACTTCTTGTTGGCTGCGCAATGAGATGATTAAGGTTTTCACTATATTTAGGCTGATCGGGCCCTTCTTTGTTCATGGACCTTATTTAAAAAATGTAGTGGACCGTGTTTTTATATATACATATTTTGGGCTTTATAATAATTATATTAAATATAATAATAATAGTAATATACACGTATAATAAATAAATAATAATATAATATAATAATAATGACAATAATAATAATAATAATATAACAATATATATATATATATATATAACCAGGGGCGGATCTAGAAATTTAAGCTTGGTAGTTCACCCACCGATAATAAATACAATCATATGTATGTAAGATAAGAATAGATTGAATAAGTCGTCAAAAATTACTTAAAATGTTCATAACTGACATGACAAAGAACCATTCAATCACACATAAATACATATGTAAGGGTCCACTATGATTTAGTTACTAACTCTCTTTAATAAAATATGTATAGAACAATTCACATTAGTCTATACAAATTTTCTCCCTAAATAAATAATTCTAAAACATTATTTTTACAACTAATGCTCTGAACACAAAACATTTTATATTACTTGTAAGTAACATAAACCATCTAAAATGACTTCCCGCACTTTTATATGAATAATCACTAATCTCTATCACCAAATCTTTATAACTTCATTTTTTTAATAAAAATACACAGACTTGCTAAGAATTTAAGAAATCTGTTAAATAATAAAAATTCAGTAACTTAAAAAATTTAATTATTAATTTGTTTTAAAATAAAAAGGAAATAATGAAGTCGTTTAAAAATATATTAAATTACTAAGAAAATTATATAATAATATAAAGACTTTAATTTTTGTAGAAAATTATGGGGTAACAATAACTAAAGTAGAAAGTTTTCATAAATAATTTTAAATAGATTTCAATGAATTTAATTCTAATGTAGACACTAATTATAGATCTAGCATTAAAAATAATTATAAATATATTTACATTTATAAATTTGTGTACTAGATTAATTAATAGTTTTAAATGAAGTACTCTAGTGTTAACGAATGTATACATGTGATTTGGAGAAGAAAATGACTAAAATGATGTTTTTTGTAAGTATTAATGGTTAAATTTTTTGAATTAATTTGAATTAGGATTAAATTGGTAGAATATATAAGTTTTGAGGACTGAAACTATTATTATACCAAACCTTGTTAGATGTTCATTTGTATTTTAACGGAGGAGTGATCTGAGCGTAACTAAAACTTGAATTAAGTGACACAATTGTAACTTTTAATAATTGAATAACTTGATTGTAACTTTATTAATAATTAAGTGACATCTAAAGTAGTTTATCCATTTTTTTATGGTAGGTCACGTGAACTACCTTGACCTACGGTGGATACGCCGCTGTATATAACCCAAGGTAAAAATTCAGTGTCAACATTATGAACATAATGTTTGAATCTTGAAAATCAATATCAAGACTGGGATTTAATTCATAATTATGGTTAATCAAAAAGGGTTTATTAGATGCTATAATATGTCAAAAATATATAGACCTAAATTATTCTTCAAAATTATCAAGAAAGCCCTAAATTTCTTTGAATTATGCCTTATATTACAAATAAATACTTAATAGTATACTAACCTTTTCATTTAGGTACGTAAAATATTTTTTTGATGAAAATAAATACCTAAAGTATAATTTTTGGTTAAATTAAGTACCTAGAGTATACATTCATTTAAAAATATATTACGTACCTATTTTAACAAAAAAATATACTTTAGGTACCTACTTTAACGAAAAAGACTTTAGGTACCTATTTTGACAAAAAAATATACTTTATGTACCTAATTTTACCAAAAAAGTATACTTTATGTACCTAATTTCACCAAAAAAGTATACTTTATGTACCTAATTTTAGGGTTTAGAGATTTAGGGTTTTATGTGGTAGGGGTAGAATTTAGATTTTAGGGTTTAAGTTTTAAGGTGTTAGAGCTAGGGAGGTTTTAGATTTTATAGTTTAAATATGAAGTGTTGTGTAAAAAAAATTACAAGCTGTGTATCAAAATATAACACTATATATATGGGAAGACTACACTGATAGTCACCAAACTATCACCCTTTTCTTGTTTTGGTCACCCAACTAATGTTTTGGTCTCATCCGTTAAAAATCACATCATCGCCTCTCTCCTTGTCAGAAGGTTACATATTTTTTCATTCGGCCAGCCAAGAGGTGACACGTCCTCCTGATTTTGATGAAATCAAAGAAAAATTTCTACTTTGGGCGTTGTGGGAGGAATTAAACTTTGGACATAAGTGGTCCAATAGCACAAAGCTAGGCGTAGAACTTGGTTAGATTTTATCCAAATTAGTATTTAACTTATAGTTTCCAACCTCAAAAATAAGTAAAATGTGTTCATGGAGGTTTGAACCAAGAACACTTTGCACCAAAAGTAAAATGTAAAATCACTAAATTAGGTTGAAAACTTATTATACGTTCACAAAATTTATTTTTTAATTTAAGATGTATTATCACCTCAAAATTAAATCAAAACACTACTAAACTCACTCTGAAATTATTTTTCCTATTCGTTTGAGAATAAAAAAGCTAATTATTTATGTTTATAAAAATGTATTATATCATTCTAAAAATTAAATTAAATGTAAAATAATTTGTTCATATACATGTCAACGAATTAAATATTATTTAAATATTATATTTTATCCTAAATAAATATTATCAATTTAAATTTTATAATTTTTATTATTAGTTTTATAAAATAAATAAATAAATAATAATTGTTTTTTATTTCAAAATGAAGTGAAAAAATAATTCTAGTTTGATTTTAATTTTAATTACATTTCAAGCTAAAAAGATTTTTTAAAATTAAAATAATAGATTTAAATCTAAATAGTTATTTTTAAATAATTCAAAATTTATATTCTACTATAAATATATATTATACAGTAAATTTTTATAACGATCTAATACAATTTTATAAAAATAAATAAATAATTACCAAAAGAATTAGAAAAACAATTTTAGATTAATTTTGATAGTATTTTTATTTAATTTTGAGGTGATAATACATCATAAATTAAAGATTAAATTTTGTAGGCATATAATAAGTTTTTAGCCTAATTTATTGGTTAAACAAATTATTTTTGGTGCAAAGTGTTCTTGGTTCAAGTTTCCATGGAAGTATTTTGCTCAATGGTTAGGTGTTCAACCCTTAATGCAAGGGGTCCCAACTTTGATTCCTCCCGATAATGCCCAAACTATAAATTTTTTTATCGAATAAAAAACCTGTAGAAAATTAAAAAAATACCAAGTCAGTAAATTTCATTAGTTTTTAACGAATGGACCAAAACAAGAAAAGTATTTACGGGATGAACGATTTTGACAAAAACAAGAAAAGGGGGATAGTTTGGTGACCACCACTGTAATTTTGTCAAAATCGTTCATCCCGTAAATACTTTTCCTATTTTCGTCAAACTAACGCCTTTTTCCTATTTTCATCAAAACCGTTCATCACGTAAATACCTTTCATGTTTTAGTCCCCTCTGTTAAAAACTAACTGAATTTTCCAACTTGGTAAATTTTTTTTTACAATGTTTTCTATTCGATCAACCAGAAGATGACATGTTTAAAGTATTAAAACATACCAACCTAGTTGAGCAGAAGCTGACAGCATAATCAGTGTCGGTACAAGAAAAAATACCAGTAGGATCATCATATGCATAACTATAAGGAGTGGGACAAGCTTCTTTAAACTTCTTGGAATAAAACATAGGTTGACATGTCACAGTGTTCCCATACGTTCCTCGGCAGCAATACCGATCTGTGTTGAACACGTCGTAGGCACTCCAAGTCCAAAAACCGATAACTTTTCCATTGTCGCCACCCTTGACTGCCAGCTCGTTGGGGCAGCTTTGTCGCAGGTCCGAATCGTAACCGCACATGTTGCAGTTTCCTTCGTCGTTGATCGATTTGATCGATATCAAGAGATTGAACCTGTCGACGAGGCTAATGTCATAATAATTGACGGTCGAAAGCGTGAACTCTACGAGCGATGCTAGGGTTTTGCCCGAGGCTTTGCATTTAAGGGTGTTGCCGCAATCGGCAGTTTGGCACGAACCGGTTCTGTTCTTGTCGAACTTGCAACTGGTTCGACCCCATATCCGACCGCTCCACCCGACCGGGGCTTGGTAAACAATGGATCGGCCCGATTTTAATTCGAAGTCGTCGCCATCAAAGTTGTCGCCGGGGGTGATTCCGTGCCAGATTGTTTCCTTGCAGTAGTTGATTATGGTGAAGACTCGTGCACATTCATACATTTTTGTCCTTAACAAATCCAAGATAAAACATAAACCATATGTACAAAAAAATATAGATATTAAGATTTAACCCGAATTTATTATAAGCGGATGTTATGACTCGGGAATTGAAGGATGCTATGAAAGATCAAGTAAATGGGACTACTCGAAATAGTTGGCTTTTAGATTAAATATATAGTATTATTACTAATAGGGTAATCTTCACCAGTGGTCCCTTTTGTTTAGGGTATGTTTTATTTTAGTCACCAAAATTCAAAAACGTGTATTCTGGTCCCTAACATTACAAAACGTTTATATTTTAGTCACCCAACCGTTAGTCTCCGTTACTTGGCTAACGGGTGGCTGACATGGCTCGTTAAAAAAACAAAAAAAAAACCCACGTGTCACTTCCCTCTCCAAAGTCTAAACCCTCATGGACTTGTAAGAGAGAGTCAGATTGTTGGGGATATGGTGGTGGTGGTCGGAAGCAGTGGCTGCAAGAGCAGGTGGCAGTGGAGTGGTGGTAGTAGTGGTAGTAGTGGCAGTGGAGTGGTGGTAGTAGTGGCAGGCCATGTCCACCTCTCAAATCGATCTTATCCAAGGTATTATTTTTAAACTTTTTGCACAATTTCTGTTTAATGTTGTGTAAATTCCCCAATATTCAGATCGGTTTCTTACCTATGCGCACAAAAAACATGCAGAGAGTAACAATGGCAGTGGCAGTGGCAGCGACTCCGATATCGATGAGGAGCCTGAATACTACCAGCCTATCTCAGCGGTGGATGATGATGACGATGTGGATCAAGAAGATTTCGATGATCAAGTTAATTCAGATGAAGAACTCCACCATCGTAATCTATCGAACGGCTATATCAATCGAGTGGAAAATGGGATCTCATCTCTCCATGTAGGCGGCGTTGCTACGGAGGAGGAAGAAGAAGAAGAAGAGAGGAGGAGAGAGGCGTCTGCTACGGCGATAAGGAGGGCGTTTAGGGAAGAGGAGAGCCGTAGAAACGCGCCGTTAACGCCGGAGAATGCTATGAGAGTCAGGGAAGTGATTCGTGGGGTTTCATTTGCTGGGTTGACTCCTGATTGGGCAAATCAAATTCCTGAAGATCGGTGGATCGATCAGCTTCGGACGTTGAGGCAACCGCAGCGCCCTTCCGGTACTGTTTAGAAACTAATCAGGTTTTCTTTTATGAATTTTCCAACTTGTTAAAAATACAAAACCATCTTTGTTGGATATTTCAGTTTGAATCCGGTTATGAGACGATAGTTGTTGCCGGTCATTTGAGTTTGGTTTGGACTTTGGAGAGGGCAGTGACACGTGGATTTTTTTATTTTTTTAACGAGCCATGTCAGCCACCCGTTAGCAAAGTAACGGAGACTAACGGTTGGGTGACTAAAATATAAACGTTTCGTAACGTTAGGGACCAGAATACACGTTTTTGAATTTTGGTGACCAAAATAAAACACACCCTAAACAAAAGGGACCACTGGTGAAGATAACCCTTATTAATATAAATAGGCCACGAGTCTATAGGGAAAGTGTAAAACTAATGAATTGATTTTGATATAACAAAAGATTTAAGGACTAAATTGAAAAAGAGAAAATGAATTTTAAGTCCTCAAAACCTCTCTATGTGTTCAAAGAAAATTGTCAAAGTCAAAACTTAGGCTTACTCAAATTTCTCTAAATATTTACCAAGTCAAAACAGTGATTTTCGAGTCACCGTTTCAGAACGGCCTTTAGGCGTTTCGGAACGTTTTGAAACTGTTAACCTCTGTTTCGGAACTAGCTTTCCCGTTTCGATACGGGTGTATCAAAATAGGTCTTTGTGTTTCGAAACGGATGAAGAAAACCGGAACGGTTTGAACCATTTCGATACGGCAGTATCGAAACGACCTCAAATGTTTCAAAACAAATTTCAAACTTGGTTTCAAAATATGACCGTTGAACTTTTTAACTAATTTTTAAGATATAGTTGAAGCGTATCGAAACAGATTTTGACAGTGGCAAATTTTTTTGAAACGGGCTTCAAAATATTTTGGAACAGGCTTTTAGTGTATCGAAACGATCGTGTCCGTTTCGGTATAGCCTATTTATTACACCCCAACAGTTATTTCTATTTTGGTCTGTTTCGAAACAGGGTAGGGTGTTTCAGAACGGATAGTTGCAGACTGCATTTATGGAGGAAAGATAACATCCCAACGGCTATAATAATGAAGGCAACAACCCCAACGGCTAAAATTCAATGAGAAGGTATAAAAGGGACTTCTAAAAGCACCAACATCAACTATTGATCCAAAAAGAAAGATCCAAACATCAAATTCAAGCTATTGTGCTAAAATCCCATATTTTCTTGTAAACCCCAATTGTAGAACCTTGTATTTCTAATCTTATTTGTTCAATTGGGTTGAGTGCTTGTAAAAAGGGCTACATTTGTATTAAGAGATACTTGCTATTAGCCTTAAACTTCTATGTAATCTTTTAGTGAGGATTGGGTCAATTTTTGGGTAGAAAAATTGACCATTTTGTAAAGGTTTCCTCCTAAGCCTAGAAAAAGGGAAGATCAACTAGTGGAGTTGTTGGAAAATCCTTAGTGAAGCTAAGGTAGTGGATGTAAAGTTCAAGTGGAACTTGAACCACTCTAAATCTATTGTCTAGCAAATTTTTATTTTCCACTCCACCACCAAAATTTCTAAAAATCCAATTCACCCTCCTCTTGGCTTAAATCGATTCTACGATCCACTCAACAATTGGTATCAGAGCCTACCTCTTTGAAAGATTAGCAACTAGAAGAGAATTTCCTAGGAGAGTGTGATCTATTCTAAAGACAAGCCATGACATCTACTTCAACCTACAACCTCTATGAGTCACAATCAACCACTAAACCACCCTTCTTCAATAGAGACAACTACCATATTGGAAGAATCGGATGTGTCTCTTCATCAAGTCAACAGATTACATGGTTTGGGATGTAGTGGAAGAAGGCCCCTACATTCCGGTTAAAAGAACCGTTGAAGGAAGACTAGTTCCAAAAATAAAGTTGGAGATGACCGAGGAAGATAGACAAAAGATGCAAGTCAACGACAAAGCTCTACATATCATATTTTGTGTACTTGGTCCAGATATCTACTCAAAGGCTTCATCTATCGAAAACGCAAAGGAAGAGTGGAATACTTTGGAGACGACTTACGAAGGCACTAGCGATGTGAAAGAGATGAAGATTGGGTTGCTAAACTTGAGTTATGAGAATTTTAAGATGGACCCCAATGAGAGCGTCTCAAAAATGTTTGATCGGTTTTCGATCATCGTCAATGGCCTTAAAGGATTCGGTGAAGTAATTCCTGAAGATAAGCTAGTGAGGAAGCTTCTATACTTTCTCCCAGAGTCTTGGGATTGTAAGAGGACGACCATCATTGAAGCAAAGAATTTGAAAACCTTGAAGCTTGATGAGCTTGTTTGGTCTCTTCTTACACACGAGATCATGAATCAAGGAAGAGAGGAAGAGAAGAAGAAGAAAGAGAGAATGATAGAGAAGCATGAGGTAGAGAAGAAGAAGAAGCTAGGAGTTTCTCTCAAAGCCTCTCTACAAGAGGAGAGCTCTTCTAGTGAGGAGGACGATTTTGAGGAATTGGCTATGATAGCCAAACGATTCTCACGGTTCATGAAGTTCAACCGAGGGAGAAAATTTCAAAGAAAGATGGACTTCAAGAACAAAGGCAAAGAAGAAGAAAGGGATCCGATCATTTGCTTTGAGTGTAAGAAGTCGGGTCACATACGTTTCGATTGCCCTCAACTCAAGTAGAAGGGCTTTGAGAAGAAGAAGAAGCTCAAAGCCAAGCTTGCTACTTGGAGTGATAAGGAGTCATCCGAGGATGAGGAACATGAAGTGGCCAACCTTTGCCTCATGGCTCTTGAGGAGGATTCTTGTATGGTAACATCTAACTCATCTACTTTTGATTTTACATATGATAAACTTCTAGATGCTTATAATGAGTTGCAAGAGGTATATGATGAGTTGGTTGAGAAATACAAAGAGTCAGTTTTAAAAAATAAGAAAATGATTTCAGTTTTAAAGACCCAAAATGACTCCCATTCGAAAACCAACTCAGAATTAGAAAACAAGGTCTTAGTTTTACAAAATTCCTCAAATGAGTTTGAAAAGAAATCAAATGATTTAAATGACCTTCTTGAAAAATATCATGTTTACCACCAAGAGGAGGTGAGTAAACTCAAAGCTTCTCTAACCAATGTTGGGGAAAATGGTTTTGAAAAAGCATCTTCTTCAAAATCCCAACATGTGAAGAGAAACTTTGTTGAATACAAACAAAGAGGCTCCCATAAGTATCACAAGAACAAGAAAGTTAGAAGTGTATGGGTTCCTAAGGAACTTGTAGTTTCTAACAATATTGTAGCCATTTCATCTTGGATTCCTAAGGGAACCATGTATTTGGGAACTAACACTCATGGACCCAAAATGATTTGGGTACCGAAAATCAAAGCTTAACTCTTTGTTTGTAGGGGGAACATTGCTACAAGGCCAAAGCACAAAACCAAAACTCATGGTACCTTGATAGTGGATGCTCGAGGCACATGACTGGAGACATGAGTCGATTCATGGACTTAAAGCCAAAAAGTGGAGGAGTAGTGACATTTGGTGACAACTCCAAAGGCCACATTGAAGGTATTGGCTCCATAGGTAATCACTCTACCATACTCATTGAAAATGTGGTGTATGCCAATGGTTTAAAGCATAATTTATTGAGCATTAGTCAATTGTGCGATAAAGGGTTTAATGTCTTATTTGATAAAAATGGATGTAAAATTCTTGACATTAAATCTAATAAAATAATGCTCATTGGTCATCGCATAGGAAACATATATATGGTGCATCTAGATGACATTCATTCATCTCATGCATGTTTTGTTGCTCAAGATGAAAATGATGCATGGTTATGGCATAGGAAACTAGGACATGCTAGCATTAGTGTTTTAGAAAAATTAGTTTCCCTAGATCTAGTTAGAGGTTTACCCGAGATTAAGTTCTCAAATGATAAAATATGTGATGCATGCTCTAAGGGTAAACAACATAGATCATCCTTTAAATCCATTAATGATGTTTCTACAAGTAGGTGCTTGTAGTTAATTCATATGGATCTATTTGGTCCAATTAGGACAACAAGCTTGGGTGGAAAATCATATGCTTTTGTGCTTGTTGATGATTACTCTAGATATACTTGGGTTCTCTTTTTAAGCACCAAGGATGAGGCTTTAGAAAACTTCATCACATTTTAAAAAATAACCCAAAATGATCTTGAACTTAAAATTTCACATATTAGAAGTGATCATAGAACGAAATTTCAAAATATGGGTTTTAATGAATTTTGTAATGAAAATGGGATTAGCCATGATTTTTCAGCTCCTTAAACTCCTCAACAAAATGGGGTAGTTGAGAGAAAAATAGAACTTTAGAAGAAATGGCTAGGACTATGCTTTGTGAAAACAATTTACCTAAGTATTTTTTGGTGGAAGCCACTAACACCGCTTGCTATATTATTGATCGAGTAATGATTATGCCTATTTTAAAGAAAACTCCTTATGAGATTTTAAAATCTAAAAAGCCTAATATTAGCTATTTTCATCCTTTTGGTTGCAAGTGTTTTGTTTTAAATAATGGAAAAGACAATTTAGGTAAATTTGATGCAAAAAGTGATGAAGCTATTTTTCTAGGTTACTCTTTAAACTCTAAAGCCTATCGTGTGTTTAACAAAAGAACTTTAGTTGTAGAGGAATCTATACATGTTTTCGATGATAACCTCCTTTCGAGGAAGAAATCTTGTGATGATGATGATGTAGGAATCCTTGATGCCTTTGATGGAGGACAAACTTCAAAAGATGATGAGATTCCATCTAAAGAAGAAGATGCACAAGATCCACCTCTTGAAGCCATGAAGGACTTGTCTCTTGAGGGAAATGAAGTGAGCTACCCAAGGGAGTACAACTATGTCAAAGGTGGTGAAATCTTTGGTGATCCATCCAAGAGGGTAACTACTCGCTCTTCTCTTAAAATGCTTAATCATGTTGCATTTATCTCATGCATTGAGCCTAAGAATATTAAAGAAGCATTAAAAGATGAATTTTGGATTATGGTCATGCAAGATGAGTTAAATCAATTTGAGAGGAGTAATGTATGAACATTAGTTGAAAGGCCTAGAAATCAATCTACTATAGAAACTAAATGGATATTTAGGAATAAACTAGATGAGAGTGGTAACATTGTGAGAAATAAAGCTAGACTAGTTGCTCAAGGTTATACTCAAGAAGAGGAAATAGATTTTGATGAAATCTATGCACCCGTAGCTAGAATGGAAGCTATTAGAATGTTGCTTGCATATGCATGTTATCATGATTTCAAGCTTTTTCAAATGGACGTAAAAAGTGCATTTTTAAATGGTTTTATAAATGAAGAAGTGTATGTGGAACAACCAACGGGTTTTGAGGATTCAAAATTTCCAAATCATATTTTTAAGCTAACCAAAGCACTTTATGGTTTAAAACAAGCTCCTACAGCTTGGTATGAAAGGCTTTCAAACTTTTTAATTGAAAAAAGTTTTGAAAAAGGCAAGGTGGACACTACACTTTTCATAAAAAGATATAAAAATGACATTTTAGTAGTACAAATATATGTTGATGATAGTATCTTTGGATCTACTAATGAATGTCATTGCAAAGAGTTTGCTAAGTTAATGCAAGGTGAATTCAAGATGAGCATGATGGGGGAGCTTTCATTCTTCTTGGGACTCCAATTCAAACAAAGGAAGGATAGCACCTTCATAAATCAAGCAAAGTATGTGAAAGATATGCTCAAGAAGTTTGGCTTGGAGAATGCAAAGCCTCAAACCACACCTATGAGCTCTCATTCTTCTAAGTTGATACAAGGTGAACTTGAAATAAGCATGATGGGGGAGCTCTCATTCTTTTTGGGACTCCAAATCAAACAAATGAATGATGACATCTTCATCAATCAAGCTAAGTACATCAAGGATATGCTCAAGAAGTTTGGCTTGGAGAATGCAAAGCCTTAAGCCACACCAATGTGTTCATCTACAAAGCTTAACAAATATGAAGGAGGTAAGTGTGTTGACTCTAAGCTTTATCGCTCTATGATTGGATCTTTGCTTTACCTTACTGCAAGTAAACAAGATATATTGTTTAGTGTTTGCTTGTGTGCTAGGTTTTAAGCTAGTCCTAGAGAGTCTCACCTTATAGCCGTAAAAAGGATCTTTAGGTACCTTAGAGATACTCATTGTCTAGGTCTTTGGTACCCTAGAGACTCAACCTTTAACCTTCATGCTTATTCGGATGCGGATTACGGGGGTTGTAAAATTGATAGGAAAAGTACTTTCGGCACTTTCCAATTCTTAGCTAGTATGCTCATCGCTTGGTTCTCTAAGAAACAAAATGGTGTAGCTCTATCTACCACCGAAGCCGAGTACATATCCTTAGGGATTTGTTGTGCTCAAGTCTTTTGGATGAAGCAACAACTCTTAGATTATGAAGTTAAAGTTGAAATCATACCCCTTAAGTGTGACAACACTAGTGCTATATGTCTAACCAAAAATCCCATCTAACACTCTAGAACCAAACACATAGAAATAAGGCATCATTTCATTAGAGATCACGTTCTTAATGAAGATGTTGTTTTAGAGTTCATAGACACCTTAAATCAATTAGCGGACATCTTTACGAAACCTCTAGATAATGAGCATTTTTGGTCCCTTAGGAGAGAGTTAGGTCTAACTAGCCTATCTTGACCTTTTAGGACCTTTTTGTGCTTAAATTGCTTGATTTCTTGCATAATGCCATGCTTATGTGTTTTTAATCCTAATTTCATCCGTGCTTATAGTTAGGAGGAGTATGTTTATGTTTTTACATGTTTCTCTTGCTCATACAGAGCATTTCTGCATCTATGACTTACTAGAATTCATTTTTTTCTGCAATTTAGAGCCTCATCTACACCTCCAGGCCTAGGCGTACCGAAACGGGTCAATCTGTTTCGATACGAGTGCCTTAAAAGAATGATTTGTGACCAGGGTGTTTCGAAACGCCTAAAAGGGTTTCGAAACATTTTGCCTCCGCCAAGACATGTATCGAAACGACCCAAAAGCATTTCGATACGAGTTATCACGTGGGATTCGATACGGTCAAAGCCGTATCAGAACAGTCAAAGCAATATCGGAACGGTCAACAGGATTCGAAACGTCAGTCAACATTTCGATATGCCTGTTTCGAAATGGTCGTGATTATTTCGAAACACGTATCTGGACAGCTTTTTAAGGGCTTTAATTGCTAAAGTTTACTTTTAATTAAAATTCCTAAAAACCCTAAACCTGAATTTTCTCTATAAAAACCCTCTAAACCTCATTGTTTTTCATCAAATCTTGAGGGCTTTTACTCACAAACTAAAGTCTAAGCAAGCTTTAACAACTTGGTGCAATTTCTTCCTTTCATTCATCCAAAAATCCCTTTTGGAGGTATTTTTCATCTTTTTCTTTGATTTTATTCGTATCTTAGGTTAGAAAATATTAATTTTGTATAAATTATATGTTTTGCAGCTTGGGTTCTTCAAAAACTTGTAAAAAAATTCAAAATCTACAATTTTTTATTCGAATATATTTGTTTTCACTCGTATTTTTTTACTGTTTTTCAAAAGTTGTTTCTTCTTAAAAAAAATTGTTATATGTATATACATTTTTAAAGTGTTTCTCTTTAAAATCTTAATGGGATTTTTCATTGGATTGAATTAAGGATTTAAATGCATACATTTAAATTCTGTTTGTTTGCTTTGTGTTTTTAGGAATTTCATGGAAAACGTTAACAAGAAACGCAAGACTCAAACGGGTGAAGGTTCAACCCAAGCAAACATTTGCCCTAACCTTACCCTTCTTTTTCAAAAGAGTCTTAGGAGTCAAGAGACTAAGGACCGTTTCAAAATCATCAAAGATTTAGCCGTTCGCCGAGAGCGAGTTGTGGATATCACGTTCCTTGACTTTGAGTGCTTTGAATTCCGCTATCTAGCTCTCTTGTGAGAATGGAGCTTCTTTGCCTTTTTGAGCATTCCAGACATTGTCTAAAGGCATATGGTCCTGCTATTCTACTCCAATGTCGTTCTTATTGATAATGAAGATCATACCGAAGTGATTGGCATTGAGTCGTACCTTTTGGGCAGGAAGTTCACTATTGATATACCCGTTTTAGAGAAAGCTCTTGGGCTCAAAGATGAAGGCATTGAGGATGAGAACCACTTTGGTGCTCACACCGGATTCGTTCTCACATTGGATGCTCATGACCAGTTCCTCCATTTGATGATCTCTTGGTTCATCCGCCCTTCAGGAGGTTAGTTTGCTCACGTTCGTCAAGTTGATTATTTTTTGTTAGAGTGTTTTCTCAAAGCACAACGCCCGAACTTGGTCAAAATCATGTTCACCGAGATGGTCCATCAAGTGAAGATTCACAACACCGATGCACTTACATCCTTCACTTATGGGGATGTTTTAAGCTATGTCTTTGGTACCCTCAATTTTGACTGTTCTTATGATTCTCCGGAACCCCGCAAGCAAAAGATTGCTGAATCTTCTCTTATCAAGTTCGGGTTTCGCTATACTCTTGGCCAATGGGTTCGTGTTGATAGGCGAGCTCCGGCACCTCAAGTTGAGCCTCCACCTCAAGCTCCGGCTCCTAACAATGAGGCACTTATGGCTTTCCTTACCGAGCGGTTCAACTCGATCGATACAAACATGGCTTCGGGTTTTGGTACTCTCAACACTCGCATGCAATCTTTGGAGGAACGTGTCTCTTCTCTTGAGAATCAACAATCATCTATGGATTTATCTTTCTCCACGTTCTATGGTGATTGGAGGAACTATTGTCATGCTCAAGATAAAGACAATGATGATTCTCTTGATGATGGTGGTGGCGATGATGACGAGGCTTAGGATTTATATTGCATATCATATTAGGATTAAAGTTTGCACCTATCAATCTTTTTATGTTTTAAAGACATATGCTTTGATTATTTTCTTTGGGGTTGAGCTTAAACTCTAATGCTTTAAGTATTTGTGTTTGTTGATTTGTTTCTTGAACTTAATGATATCGATATTATGTTGTTTGGTTTCTTGCTTATAACCTTGTTTCTTCTCATGATTAGCCTTGATTATTATTCTTTTTTATCTAACAAAAGGGGGGAGAAGTAATATAAGAGCCAATTTTTTTAGTTAGTTTTGAGTTTCAAACACTTGAATTTTAAATCTCTTCAAAACTTTAAAACCCATCTTAAATTGAGGGGGAGTTAGAACGTCTTCAAGATTTCAAAATTCTTAAAAATTCAAACTTGGTTTTGTTATATCAAAAAGGGGAGATTGTAAAACTAATGAATTGATTTTGATATAACAAAGGATTTAAGGACTAAATTGAAAAAGAGAAAATGAATTTTTAAGTCCTCAAAAACTCTCTATGTGTTCAAAGAAAATTGTCAAAGTCAAAACTTAAGCTTACTCAAATTTCTCTAAGTATTTACCAAGTCAAAACAGTGATTTTCGAGTCACCGTTTCGGAACAGCCTTTAGGCGTTTTGGAACGTCTTGAAACTGTTAACCTCTGTTTCAGAACTAGCTTTCCCGTTTCGATACGGGTGTATCAAAACATGTCTTTGTGTTTCTAAACGGATGAAGAACAACGGAACGATTTGAACCGTTTTGACACGGCATTGTCGAAACGACCTCAAACGTTTCGAAAAGAATTTCAATCTTGGTTATAAAATATGACTGTTGAACTTTTTAACTAATTTTTAAGATATAGTTAAAGCGTATCGAAACGCTTCTAAGCCGTTTCGATACAGGTTTTGACAGTGGCAAATTGTTTCGAAACGGGCTTCAGAATGTTTCGGAACATGCTCTTAGCGTATCGAAACGATCATGTTCGTTTCGATACGGCCTATTTATTACACCCCAACGGCTATTTCTATTTTGGTCTGTTTCGAAACAGAGTCGAGAGTTTCGGAACGGGTAGTTGCAGACTGCATTTATGGAGGGAAGATAACATCCCAACGGCTATAATAATGAAAGCAACAACCCCAATGGCTAGAATTCAATGAGAATATATAAAATGGACTTCTAAAAGCACCAACAACAGCTATTGATCCAAAAAAAAAAGATCCAAACATCAAATTCAAGCTATTGTGCTAAAATCCCATATTTTCTTGTAAACCCCAATTGTAGAACCTTATATTTCTAATCTTATTTGTTCAATTGGGTTGATTGCTTGTAAACGATCCTATATCAAAACAAGGGACTGGATTTGCAGAACCGTGCAGTTAAGCTTGAGAACACTACTGTAGAAAACAAACAAACAAACGCTTCAGGATATAGTACATCAATTGGCTGTTATATCGTCAAAGTTGGGACTAGCGACTACGGTAACCACTACTTATGACGGGACGAGTGCAGCTGGGGCTAAGCAAGATGACTCAATCACATAGGTTCACCAGGTGTTCGATGAATTGTCAACGCCAATTGACACCGAAATTGTCAACCAACCGACTCATTGCAATGTGAGAGATGATTTTCAAAATGACAGAGCAGTGATTCACGCCAGCTCTGACGAGATCGGAACATTATTGCCCACTACCAATAAATTGGTGTTCAACTCTGTGAAACATGGGGAACAAAGCCTTACAAATCTATTGACCTCTCGACACATAACGGTGGTCGAACCTCATAAGCAAAGAGAAAATGGATCGTGCTGTTACCAGGATGAAAAATACATTGTTGGTCATAAGTGTACGGGCCTTCACTTGTTATTGATGTATGATAAAACTGAGGAAGTTGGTGCCAATACTTTTGATGAAAAGTTTGTTGGTCAAGTTTCAGCTCACAAGTTACAAGAATTAGGAGGATGGTCTGTTGTGGGAGAGACTTACCATAGCATTAAATTTGATCCGGGGGGAGAATTGAAAATTGTGAAGCCTTGCCAATATCCCTGTTGCCAAAATGAGGTAATTGAATATCAAGTCAAGCAAAAGCTTGATGAGGGGATTATTCACTGTTGTAGTAGTTTATACTTTTCTCTTGTGTATTGAAAATAAAGATGACCAAGATTTGGATGTCGCCCCTATCAAGTATCGTTTTTCTATTTCGACCATAGTTGAATTGTTTGTTGAATTAAATGGAGTGAAGGTATTTTTCAAGTTTGATATGTTAGGCGGTTACCGCCAAATCCGAGTAAAAATGAAAAACGAGCTTATGTCTACTAAGTCTAAGCATGTTTTTGGTAAACTCATTTGATTACTTAGGGTTTGTGACAACTAGGGCCGTAAATGAGACGAGACAGATCACAAGTTATTCGAGCTCGAAATCAACTTGAGTTCTTGACTAGCCGAGCTACTTGATACCCAATTTAAAAAGCTCACGAGCTACTCGAAAATATGTTATACTAAATTTTTTTATTTTTAATAATTTAAAATCTAAATTTTTAAACTTAAAGCCCTAAACATAAACCCTAAACATAAGTATTAAACCCTAAAATCTAAACCCTAAACTAACACCTTAAACCCTAAAATTAACAAGCTTGAGTTTACACAACTTGTGTATCAAAGTTTTTTCTTCATAGGACTTTAAATGAGACGTGACAGTTGAAGAGTTATTCGAGTCCAATATGGTCAAAGATCAGTCAACACTTGACTCGATTGGGCTCGAATCAAGCCCGAACTCGACTCGAGATCTAAACGAGCCGAGTCGAGCTCAGATTTCTCAAGCTCGTTAAAAATTACTCAAACTCGAACTCGACTCGAAACCTTAACGAGCCGAGCCGAGCTTAGTACTACTCGAACTCGACTCGGCTCGTTTACGCCCCTAGTGACAACTCACGAAGTCTTGATGTTAGTCTCGGCAAAGGTAGTTGCGGTTAAAGCTTGGTCAACTCCAACTAGTGTGAAAAAGGAATTAAAAGTAATGAAAGGAAAAGGAGCAAGGAATAACCTACTGAAAAGGTGCAAGGTCAAAAGGAAATTTGAGAATGTTATCATCATGGACTCTCATGAATCTGTGGAGGAAGATTTACAAGGTATTCTGCAAGGTTATAGTGGTTCAAAGCGTGGTAAGAATTTCCCTGCTCTAGGTGTAATTAACATATGATAAAATGGATGATCCTGAATTTTGTATTGAATGTGGTGGTGACATCGATAGTGATGCCTCAAGAAAAAGTTGTTCCAAAGACAAGCTTACATTGAAATCAAACTGGTCATCATTTGATGTTGTAATAATGGAAGCCCCATTGTGCAAATGATAGTTTTGGTGTTAGAAAGTATGGAATGGGAATGACATTACTTGAGATTATTACAACGTATGATTGTATGAATCAACTGAATCCGAGTTATTAGATGAAAGCATTAGAAGTACCAACAGAAGAGGTGAAACCCAATGATTCATATCTGCTAGTTTTTTTCCCCTCTGAGAATGGATTATGAAACTGAACCGAGTGATTTGAAGCAGAGATTTAAAGGAAATGGGAGATTTTGGGGATGAAGAAGAATACGTGCAGAGGGAGAGTTAAAATTGGAAGGCATTTCATTAACCATTGTTTGAAGGCTGCGTTGATTCTTTTCCTAAATCCATTGCTGAAATTTATTCAGGTTCCTAATTCCAAATACTCTCCTTTTCACTGACCCAGAAGTTTTCATATTCTACACATAGTTTCTTAACAAAATAGTGACAATCTGAAATTAAAATAAGGAGAATTTTTGCCATGCATCTTAGTTGGGATTTAAAATTTAAGATTTTAGGGTTGAACAAAAAAGGGTTTATAGAGGTGATAAAGCTCAGGCAATCAAATGACACTTGACATCTTTCTTAAATACATCTTATAAAATTCTTAAATAAAAATAAGACTTCAGATACAGCAATGCTTGCACACCAAATTTGCCACAATTAGCCACCACAGCAAGAGCCGCAAGCAGGAAGGGAACCTGAAAATATAGCAGAGGAAAATGAAATCTTAATTTAGCTGACAAATTGAAAGATAATTGGGAAGTTTCCTGGCAGTTAGGCAAAGCACTTACTGTGATCAATTCCTCGAACATTGTCTAGTCCACGTGGTGGTCGGCGAGGGCCACCGCCACCACCATAAGGTCCACTACCAGGTCCTCCTGGACCACCACCATCCCATTTCTTGCTTGAACCAAAGCCTTTTCTATAGGCATCTGACTTTTCCATCTGATGCACATCCAGCATTCAAGTTACGATTGATTGATGCCGTTAAAACCAACAAAAAGGAATCCTAGCATTGACCAGTGACAAAGGAAGAAAACGAGAGTACCTACCGAGAACATTGTTGAGAAAAACACTCCGATTATATTGATAATTACCCAGAAGAAATCGGTAATGGTTCTTAGTCGCCATATTGATCTCTTTGATTTCACGACACCTAAACAAGCATACACGAATAAATGTTTTACACAACATGAATATAGAAGACGAGATTGCGATAGGCCAAACCGATGAAACAAGCCAATTTTGTCAGAAAAAGGCAATATGTTGCAACATATCTTCGAAAAACTATACAGCTAAGAATGTCAGGTATTGGTTGTTGGCCATAAACTCTATGGAAAAGTTCTGAAAAAAATTTACTGACAATGTTGTCAATCAATGAAATCAGGAAACATAATAGACGCAACTACATAAATCCGCTTTTCAATTGCATACACACACTCTCACAAAGACTACATGGCATTAGAAAATAGGAAACAATTGTCTTCAAAATAACACTACAACAGAGCTTTAGCAGGTACCACCAACTAGAGCAAAGAAATCATACAAATTATGGAGAGATTAGTAAAACAGGCTCTACAAATCCAATGTGTCAAATCCAAAAGAACGCAAAATGGTAGAAATTTCAAACAGAGGAATTTTGCAACAAAAAAAAAACATAGATTTCTTGTGTGTGTGTGTGTGGGGGGGGGGGGGGGGAGGGGGGATGAAATGGATTTATTCAGATGAAAAGCACCAATGAATACTGTAATGAGTGCATTGTGATTCGGTTAATATCTATGATTCAAAGATCTACTAAACAGCAACCATAATGTCAAATGGATTCCAAATTACTATTTGAAACTGTTCTAAATATTTTTGTCAGAAAAAAGAAGAAACTGTTTTAAATGTTGACAGACGGGGGACTTTCACCGGAATCTACCACAATTCCGAATATGATGCTTGGACTTTTCATTTCCAAGAACTAACAGAATATGACCTCCAAGGATCCTTAAAAAACATGGAGAAACTTATAAAAATCTAACTATACCCATCTCGATACATACACCCGAGTATGAGGAACATGGAATTATAGAACCCTACGGCAAGGCCAACAGGGGCGAAGCCAGGAATTTTTCACTATGGGGCTGAGATTGAATTGTAACCTTTCAAGATAAGAAAAGAGCTATTTTCCATTTATTAACTAACAACTTGACAACTTTGGGACCACAGGACCACTTTTACCGAACTAGGGGGTCAAATGGCAATTTTACCATTTATCAGCTAAAAGTTTTACAATTTTAGGGACCAAAAGAATAATTTTACCAAACAAGGGGGGCAACTCCCTTGCCAGCCAGCCCCTGAAGACCAAACTAGGGTCAATGCTAGCTGAAATCTCCATAAAGAGAATAACACAGTCGAATTCATATGCAAAATAAGTCCAAAAATCGAAGATTGAACAATTCTCATAAAAACGTCACCGAATTACACAACCAAAACTTCAATTTCTATCATCCCACAAGAAGTACAGATCCATAAATCATCGTATTGATTTTCTTTTCCCATAACCAATTAGGGTTCAAACAATATTAAGTTTCAACACAGAAAAAGACCCATAAATCATAAGAATAAAATAGTAATTGCTGGCAAACGATCTGGAACCAAATTATAAATTTAAAAAATAAGTCATAACAGAAATCATAAATTGAAAATTACCAAAAGAAGAGAAATTGAGAACAAGAGAAGAGAGAAAAGATCCAAACCTCCCTCGACGTAGGCCATGAGAAGAATTCCAGCGTCTTCTAACTCTCTCCCCAAACGAGGGAAATTTATTTATAGCGATATATATATAGTTTTAATCGACGTCATTAATATACACGTGTCTTCGTTTGATTCGATATACTTTTTCATACACGTATTTTCCAAAAGTTGAGTTTTATATAACTAATCTTCACTTTTTCATGTGCCCATTTATTTTTTAAAAAATATTTTGTATTTAATATATATATATATTTAAATATTAATATAAAACATAATAATTTGAATTAATTAGATCACATTTACAATGTAATTATCCAAAAAAATTATATTTATAAAAATTTATTTCAGAACTATAGGTGGAGGGGAAATAATTTGTTATTAAAATTAGGCTTTATTATAAATAAGTACGTAAATTGTAATTTTTTTTTGTTTTAGGTGTTTAAATTTTTTTTCTTAGAGTATGTGTTTAACCTTTTGTTTTGTACCTATTTTCATTTTTGAAAATTCAAACAATTTTAAGTCTCAAAATACTTCGATTTAGAGAACCCTCTCGTTTATTTACGGTGCATTAATTTCGATCAATGATTCTTCATTATAATTTTTTACGAAAATAAAAAATTAAACTCTAAAAAAACACTTTGATTGTAAAAAAATTATCTATGCAAAAAAGTGAAATTAAAATCACAACTCTCAGAATCAGAGCGTGAAGAAATAAAATTAAAATTTGAAGAAACTCATCAATAAAGAGTAACATTTTTTAATAGAAGACCTAAAAATAGTTACAAAATAAAACGTTTGACATCTTCTTTAACTAAAACAAGTTTAAAACACCTAAAACTGTTGGGAAAATATGAGAAAATGAAAAATTTGAGCCATATTTCGAATAAGTAAAGATAGAGTGGAACGCCTGGGTTTGGGGCCCAGGAGATACTCGAGTTTGGTTAAGCTGGTTTGAGTTATTTTGATGGGGGAAAATATTTTTAAATGACCAAATTCTAAGGCTTTGGAAGAAACAAAGCGGTTTTTGGTAAAATGGGTTTTAAAGATAGATTGTTAAGTTAGAATAAAATAAAATATTTCAAAAAGCCCACTTTCTTCTTCCTTTTTTCTCATTCTCCTTTTCACGTTAAGTTCTCTCAAGCCTATCAACTCTCTATTTTTCACTAAGCTTCACCATTGTTGGAGGTTTCAAAAGGTAAGCAACTTGGTTTTATTCTTCTTTTCACTCTAATCTAGTTTTTAGCCTCTACTCTTTAAGGTTTTGGGGGATTTCTCAAGTTACAACATTTGGATAAATTGGGGTTTTTGAGGGGTTTAAGCTTTTGATGAAAATAGTGGTTTGGGTAAGTTTTAAAAGAAGTTTTGAGTGTAAAATGGTGTTAAGAAGTTGGGTTTAGCATGAAATCCCGGATTTTGTGAAAATGTGTGATTTTGATAAAAGGGTTTTTGGGTTTTTGGCTTAGAAATGGTGGAAAAGGGTTCAGGGTGCGGGGACTGGTTTACCCCTTGAGAGACTCCATAGCTTGGGTGGAGTCGAGTTTCGTAGTTTGACTCCCGAGGGTTCAGAGGCTTGGCTCGAGAGTACTACACGCATCTTGGGTCAGATGGAGTGCCCAGACACTCGTAAGTTGGGTTGTGTTGTCTCCTTGCTTTAGGGAGATGTGTATGCTTGGTGGACTATCGTTACTCCGGGTATGGCAGAAACGGACATCACTTGGGAATTCTTCATAACAGCTTTTAAGAAGAAGTATCTCGGAGTCCGATATCAGGATGAAAAGAAGAGAGAATTTATGGCCTTGGTTTAGGGTAGCAAGACGGTGTCCGAGTATGAGGTTCAGTTTCTGAGGTTGAGCCAGTATGCTCTTGAGTTGGTTCCCAGTGAGAGGGAACAGTGTGAGCGTTTCCGATATAGTTTGACTAGGGTTGTGAAGACTTATATTCTTGCCTCTAACTACACCAAGTTTGATGTTTTGGTCTCTAGGGCCAAGGATATTGAGCAGAACATGGGCTCGAATACCCGTGCGAGTAGGTCTGATTTCGGGAAGAGGCATGCAGATTGGGACAGAGATCATGCCAAAAGGTATAGAGATAGGAGGTGTCAACCCAATTCGAGACATAGGGGCGGTAACCATGGACGGAGCCATCATGGCCAAGGAGCTGTTGTTCACACTCCTGAGTGCACTAGATGCGAGAGACGCCATCCGGGCGAGTGTATGGGTACCTTTGGGGTATGTTAGAACTGTGGTTCCCGAGATCATTTGAGGCGTAACGGTCCACACCCGGCTAGGGGCAGACAGGCTCCAACTAGGGGATTTGAGCATCAGAGAGGCCGTGGGCGCGGTCAAGGTGATTTTCAGCCGAGGAACGATGGTCAGAGGAACTTGGCTCATGTGGTGGTAGTTCAACCTGAGGGTGGAGGACCGGCTAGGGTGTATACACAGCGAGAGGCTGGGAATGATACGAATGTCATCGCAGGTAATTTCTCATTACAGTCTTTGACTTTGCTTTCTTTGATATATTCGGGTTTGACACATTCGTATATTTTGGGTGAACATGTAAGGTCCTTATGTCTACCGTATGAGTGGTTAGAGGTAGGTGTAAATGTTACTAGTTCTTTCGGTGAGACCATGGTAGTTAGGAAGATGTATAAGAGGTGTCCATTGATGGTTCAGGGCCACATGTTTCCGGTCGACATGATAGAGTTATCGTTCTATGGTTTTGATGTGATTTTGGGCATGGATTGGCTCGTAGATTATAGAGCTAGGGTAGACTTTGAGACCAAGAGAGTCTTCTTGAGGCTTACGGATGATTTTGAAGTTGTATTGGTGGGCGAGAACATTAAGTTCTTGTCTAATGTTGTATCTGCTTTAGAAGCTCGAAGATTGATGGATTCAGGTTGTCGGGCGTACTTGGCTTATGTGATGAATCTGAACATGAGTGAGGTTAGACCGCAAGACATCAGAACATTTTGTGATTTTCCGAGTGTTTTTCCGGAAGAGTTGCCAGGTTTGCCTTAAGATAGAGAAGTTGGTTTGCTATTGAGACGTATTCCAATTCTGCACCCGTGTCTATTGCTCCGTATAGAATGGAATCGAAAGAGTTGAAAGAATTGGAGACACTGCTTCAGGAATTGTTAGATAGAGTTTTCATTAGGCCTAATATTTCTCCGTGGGGTGCTCCGGTCTTGTTTGTGAAGAAAAAGGACGGCAGTATGAGGATGTGTATAAACTATAGGCAGTTGAACAAGGTAACAGTGAAGAACAAGTACCCTTTTCCTCGGATAGATGACTTGCTTGATCAGTTGAGAGGTGCTTCAGTGTTTTCGAAGATTGATTTGAGATCAGGTTACTATCAGTTGAAGGTGAAAGATGTGGACATACCGAAGACAACTTTCCGTACACGTTATGGGCACTATTAGTTCTTGGTAATGCCTTTCGGTTTGACTAATGCTCCAGCTGCATTTATGGATATGATGAACCGAGTGTTCCACGAGTTTTTGGATAGGTTTGTGGTAGTGTTCATAGATGACATCTTAGTGTACTCTAGGACCGAGGAAGAGCATGATGAGCATTTGCGGCTAGTGCTTCAGACTTTGTTTGAAAATCAGTTGTATGCCAAGTTGAGTAAATGCGAGTTTTGGATTAAGGACGTAGTCTTCCTAGGTCATGTGATCTTGGCAAATGGAATTAGTGTGGATCCCAAGAAGATAGAAGTCATAATGAGTTGGAAACAACCGAAGTTAGTGATAGAAATTCGTAGTTTCCTAGGCTTGGCGGGGTATTATCGAAGATTTGTCGAGGGGTTTTCGAAGATTGCGACACCTTTGACTAAATTGCTTCAAAAGAATGTTTCGTATGAGTGGTCGGATGTAAGAAAACAAGCATTTGAGAAGTTGAAGAAAGCTTTGACCGAAGCTCATATTTTGATTCAGCCTGAACCAGGGAAAGAGTTTGTGATTTACAGTGATGTCTCGTATGTAGGTTTAGGTTGTGTGCTTATGCTAGAAGGTAAGGTTGCAGCTTACACTTCGAGACAGTTGAAGGTTCACGAAAAGAACTACCCCACTCACGATATAGAGTTAGCCACAATAGTATTTGCTTTGAAGATTTGGAGACATCACCTTTATGGTGAGAAGTGCACTGTTTATACCGACCACAAGAGTTTGAAATACTTGCTGACTCAGAGAGAGTTGAATCTTAGACAGCATAGGTGGATAGAACTTCTGAAGGACTATGACCTTACAATAGAATACCATCCGGGTAAGGCAAACGTAGTGGCCGATGCTTTAAGTAGAAAAGTGGCAGTTGAGTTGCGAGCCATGTTTGCGAGATTGAGTGTGTTAAATGATGGCGGTTTGATAGCCGAGTTACATGTTAAACCTTCGTTGGTTCAGTTGATTCGAGAGAAACAGTTGCAAGACGAGTTTGTGAAACAAATAAATTGATTTTGATATAACAAATGATTTAAAAACTAAATTGAAAATGGAAAATGAATTTTTAAGTCCTCAAAACCTCTTTATGTATTTAAAGAAAATTGTTTAAGTCAAAACCTCAACTTGTCAAATATTTTCTAAGTGTTTATCAAGCCAAAACAGTGATTTTCGAGTCACCGTTTCGGAACGACCTTTGAGCGTTTCAGAACAGTTTGAAACTGTTAACCTCTGTTTCAGAACGTGTTTCGAAACGGATGAAGAACATCAAAACGGTTTGATCCGTTTCGATACGGCAGTATCAAAACGACCTCAAACGTTTCAAAACAGAATTCAAACTTGGTTTTAAAAATATGACCATTGAAGTTTTACAACTAAATTTAAAATTGTCGTTAAGGCGTATCGAAACGCTTCTAAGCCGTTTCAATACAGGCTTTGACAGTGGCAAAGTGTTTCAAAACGAGTTTCAAAACGAGCTCTTAGCATATCGAAACGATCGTGTCCATTTCGGTACGGTTTATTTATTACACCCTAACGACTCTTTCTATTTTGGTTTGTTTCGAAACAGGGTCGGGCGTTTCGGAACGGGTAGTTGCAGACTGCATTTATGGAAGGAAGATAACATCCCAACGACTATATTGATGAATGCAACAACCCCAACGACTAGAATTCAATGAGAAGGTATAAAAGGACCTCTAAAAGCTCCAACAACAACTATTGATCTCCAAAGTATTATCCAAACATCAAAGCCAAGCATTTGTGCCAAAATCTCATTATTTCTTGTAAACCCCAATTGTGAACTTTGTAATTTCCATTCCTATTTGTTCAATTCGGTTGAGTGCTTGTAAAAGGGCTATATTTTGTATTGAGAGATACTAGTTTTAGCCATCATCTTCTTTGTATTTCTTGAGTGGGGATTGGGTCAAATTTTGGGTAGAAAATTTGACCGGTATTGTAAAGGTTACCTCCTTAGCATAGAAAAGGGGAAGAACAATTAGTGGATTGTTGGAAAATCCTTAGTGAAGCTAAGGTAGTGGATGTAGAGTTCGATTGGAACTTGAACCACTCTAAATTCTCTTGTCTATCCTTTTTAATTTTCCACTCCACCACCAAAAGTTTTAAAAATCCAATTCATCCCCTCTTGGCTTATATCATTTCATTGATCCATTCAACAATTGGTATCAGAGCCTACCTCTTTAAAGGATTAAAAACCACAAGAGGAGTTCCTAGGAAGAGTCTGCTCAACCACAAAGCAATCCATGGCTTCTACCTCCGGGTCAAACATGTACGAGTCTCAATCAACCACCAAACCGCCTTTCTTCAACGGTGATAACTACCCTTTTTGGAAGAACCGGATGCGTCTATTCATTAAATCCAATGATTATCTAGTTTGGGATGCCATTGAAGATGGTCCCTCTATTCCGATGAAGAGAGACGACGAAGGAAGATTGAGGCCAAAGAAGAAAAATGAGACAAGTGAAGAAGAGAGAAAGAAGATTCAAATCAATAATAAAGCTCTTCACATGTTGTTTTGCTCTTTCGGTCCCGACATCTACTCTAAAGTTTCTTCCATCGAAAGTGCCAAGGAAGTGTGGGATACACTTGAGACCACTTATGAAGGAATAAGTGATGTGAAGGAGACAAAGATTGGAATTCTCAATCTTAGCTGTGAGAATTTAAAAATGGAGCCCGACGAAACCGTGTCAAAGATGTTCGATCGTTTCTCAACAATCGTCAACGGGCTAAAGGGTTTTGGAAAGATAATCCCGGAAGACAAACTAGTCCGGAAGCTACTCTACTCACTTCCTGAGTCTTGGGATGGGAAGAGAACCGCAATCATTGAGGCCAAAAATTTGAAGACACTCAAGCTTGATGAGCTAGTGGGTTCTCTCCGAACTCATGAGATAATGAAGCAAGGAAGGGAAGATGAAAGGAAGAAGGAAGAGAGAAGAGTGGAGAAGCTTGAGGTAGATAAGAAGAAGAAGATAGGAGTGACTCTCAAAGCTTCTCTACATGAGGAGAGCACTTCTAGTGAGGAGGAAGACCTAGAAGAATTGGCTATAATAGCCAAAAGGTTCTCACGGTTTATGAGGTCCAACCGAGGAAGGAAGATTCAAAGAAAAATGGACTTCAAAACCAAAAACAAAGAAGAATAGAGGGATCAAATCATTTGCTTTGAGTGCAAAAAACTGGGTCATATTCGTTCGGAGTGCCCTAAAATCAAGAAGAAGGGCTTTGAGAAGAAAAAGAAGCTCAAAGTCAAGCTTGCTACTTGGAGTGATGAGGAGTCATCCGAGGATGAGAAACACGAAGTGGCCAATCTTTGCCTCATGGCTCTTGAGGAGGATTCCTCTATGGTAACCTCTAACTCATCATCTTTTGATTTTAAATTTGATGAATTGCATGATGCTTATGATGAGATGCAAGAGGTATATGATGAGTTAGTTGAGAAGTATAAAGAGTCGGTCATAAGAAATAAAAAGATTATTTCAGTATTAAATGCTAAAAATGACTCATTTTCTCAAGCTAACTTAAAATTTGAGAAAAAGATCTTAGGTTTACAAGATGAACTTAAATTCTTTCAAGATGAAAATGTAGATGTTGAGTGGATCAATGGATTGACCAGAGCCAAGAGGGGGTGAATTGGGTTTTTAAAAATTGTTGGAGTAAAAGAATGGCTAAAAATGAAGAACAAGGAATTTTAGAGTGGTTCAAGTTCCAAATGAAATCTACATCCACTACCTTAGCTACCACTAAGGATTTCCAACAATCCACTAATCGTTCGTCCCCTTTTCATGGCTTAGGAGGTAACCTTTACAATACCGGTCAAATTTTCTACCCAAAATTTGACCAAACCCTCACAAGAGTACAAAGAAGAATTAAAGGCAAGAAAGATATCTCTCAATATAAGATTGCCCCTTTAAGTAAAAACACTCAACCCAAATTTGATAACAAGATCAGAGTTGAACACTATACAATTTGGGATTTACCAGAGATTGGAAAATAAGCACTTTGAGCTTGGATTTTTGCTAGGATGTTTATCTTTGATGCAATAGTTGTTGCTGGTCTTCAATTAGCTTCAATTTATACCTTCTCTATTAATTCTAGCCGTTTGTGTGGTTAGGGTATTGATTATAGCCGTTGGGACCCTCTCTTTCCACCATAAATCCACTTCTGCAGCCTATCATATCGGTACACGAGGATCTGTATCGATACATGTCTCAAAACAAAAAGAGTCGTTGTACAATAACAAGAGGGTGTATTGAAACGCGTGTAAGCGTATCGGTACGGGACAGGGACCGTTTCGATACGGGGAACATCCGTATCGATGCAATTAATTCAACATAGCTCACTAGAAGTTTCTGTATCGATACAGCAAGGAGCGTATCGGTACGGGGCAACCACCACTTTAAATTTCGGTTACCTAACAACTGACACCAACGGTCAAAATTGTTAAAGGCTTTCGATTTTAAAATTCCATAAAATCCGTATCGATACGGGTGGAACTGTATCGGTACGCCATTCAAACTCCTTCAGTTTTTACAAAGAGAGCGTAGCGATACATATCCAATATGTTTTGATACGATTAGAAGCGTATCGAAACACGTTTTCCTAGTAGCCAAACTTGTTCAAAAGGTATCAATACGGCTGAAAGTGTATCGATATGCCTGGACGTTTTTCAATACTTTGGCCTTGGAACACTTAGAAAATATTTGGAGTTTGAGTTTTACAAATCAGATTAAAGCCTTGATGATTTATAAATCATTTGAGGGACTTAAAAATATATTTCAAGTTTTTAATTTAGTCCTTAACATACTTTGTTATATAAAAATCAAACATAGGTTTTACAATCTCCCCCTAATTGATATAACAAAACCAAAACTTGAATTTTTTTTGACACTTTAAAAAAAACTTTGCAAAATAACTCCCCCTTAATATTAGCTAGGTAAACTTTAAGTTAAAAATCAAAATTTTAAGTGTGAGCTTGTTCCCTCTCCCCCTTTTTGTTAGATCAAAAATAGAGACATGGCTTGTAAAGCATAAATAATAACCAAGCAACATAATATAGATAACCATTAAGTTCAAAATAAAGATAACATCAACATAAAATCCAAATAATAGAAAATCAAAGCATATGTTTTAGAATGCAAACTTAATCCTAAAAACATAATCCAAAGTGCATAAATAAATATCCTAAATGACATGAATGATATGTAAAGATAAGCTACTATGCATCTTCATCGCCATCTTCATCATCTTCATCATGTGCATCATCATCATTCCTCCGAGATTGACGCCACTCGTCATGGAAAGCGGTAAGGGATATGTTCATCGAGTTGTGACCGCCTTCAAGAGAAGTGAGGCGCGTCTTCACATTCTTCATTCAATCTTCAAGGCTTGTAAAGCGCGTGTCAATAGTTGTAAACCCTGAATTTATCACTTGATCCATGGAGGCAATTCCCGTGCGCAAACCCGTGAATTGCTCGTTTAGAAAAGTCATGAGAGCATCCATGGAAGGTGGAGGAGGAGTTTGAGGATTGGCAATTTCCTCTGGAATGGCATCGCTAGGGAGCTCGGATAGACGAAGCCAACTACCATTAAAGTAATAAAACTTTCCTCTTGCAAGAGATCTTTCATCGATAGGATCGGTGAGGGGAGTTGGGTAGTCATGTGAACAATATATCTCCTTTTGTGTGAAGAAATAACTCAAAGTCGTACCATATGTGAAGGAAGTGACGAGAGTAGTGTGGCGATGTTGCACGAGATAGACAATCTCTGCAAACATAATTCGAGCAAGATTTGGTTGTTGTCTTTGACGGAAGCATCGAATCCAAAAATCATCAACTTGGCGGATAGTGGAGTACTTTCCTCGCGAGGGCCTAATCCACCAAGAAACCAGCAAATGTAGGATCCAATCTTGAGCATTAAGAGCGGTGACAGAACCTCCCAAGACATGGCCAAGAGCATTCTCATCATTAAGACCTTCATCCTCTAACTTAAAACACATCACAAATGGATTGAACATCGATAGTGATCTTTTTACCCATTAGATAAGAATTAACAGCCGTAACAACACCCTCTTTATTGGCGACACACTTGGCCTTAACATAGAAAATCAAGACTAAAGTGCGATAGAAAAACCCGGGAATTTGTAGAAAATCCATAAATTTCCATTCTTGGAGCAATGGTAAGTAAACAAATCTGAAGCGCTCCAAGTTGAGAAAAGGAACGGAAATTACCCTCTCTGGACGGATTTTGTGGTTTTGAAATTGTCGGAAATAGTTGAGATCTCAGGTGGTCTTGAAGCACTGTTGATAGATAAGAGTGAGGTTCGGGCGAGTACCGTCTCCGACATTAGAACCTTCACCAACTTCACTAGTTCTTGCTCTCTTTTTAGGTACCATTGACTAGAGAAAAGATCAAAAACAATGTATGCATTAACTTTCTCATTCAACCTATTAAAAATCAACAATCAAGGTTTTTGGAAAAAAATTGAGAAACAAAACAAAAATAAAAAGTTTGAAAAGAAATTTGTTTTTGAGAAAACAAAACAAAATTTAGAACGAAAATCAAATGAAATAAAAGAGATTTTTACCTTGATATTGATAGAGAAGAATGAGAGAAGAATTTTGCACCAAATTGATGAAAAGCTTTGAAGAGCTTTGCTTGATTTTGAAAACCCTCAAGAGATTTTGAATTGTGGTGTGAAAATATGAGGGATTGAGAGGCTTTTTATAGAGAGAAAACGACTAGGGTTTTGAAATTGCAATTTTGGTAAAAGTGAAACTCTTTAAATGCCATTAAGAAGTTGTCTGCGCAATCGCGTATCGATACGCCTGAGGGTGTATCGATACGGGGGTAAAATCATAATTCCATTTGAAACGCCCGTTGAAGGTCCGTATCGAAACAGATGCAATCCGTATCGAAATGCTTTTAGCTCGTATTGGAACGGGTTTAACCATATCGATACCCATTTTAGGCAAAATGCAATCTGGAAATCTAAAACAGTTCTCGTATCGATACGCACAAGGCTGTATCGATACCTTATGCCCAAAAATGCATTTTAGGCTTTAAGAACAACCAATGGCTCGATTTTAGCACCTCCTAAATGAATGCAATTGATGTATGAGCAGTTCTAAGCATATTCTAACAGAAGCATACTCCCCTAGCTTTGAGCATGGATATTTTCAAGAGCAACAACACATAAACATGTAATTTCACAAAATCAAGCAATTTTAACCTCAAAAAGAGTCTTAAAGGGTCAAAGAAGGCTAGTTAGACCTAACTCTCTCCTAAGGGACCAAAAACGCTCTTTATCCAAAGGCTTTGTAAAGATGTCCGCTAGTTGGTTTAAGGTGTCAACGTACTCTATAACAACATCTTCCTTAAGGACATGATCTCTAATGAAATGATGCCTTATCTCTATATGTTTGGTTCTAGAGTGTTGGATGAGATTTTTAGTTAAGCATATGGCACTAGTGTTATCACACTTAAGGGGTATGGTTTCAACATTAATGCTATAATCTAAGAGTTGTTGCTTCATCCAAAGGACTTGAGCACAACAACTCCCTAAGGATATGTACTCGGCTTCGGTGGTAGATAGAGCTACACTATTTTGTTTCTTAGACAAACAAGATATGAACATACTACCTAAGAATTGACATGTTCCCGAAGTACTCTTCTTATCGATTTTACACCCCCCATAATCTGCATTCGAATAAGCATGAAGGTTGAATGTTGAGTCTCTAGGGTACCAAAGACCTAAACAAGGGGTATCTCTAAGGTACCTAAAGATTCTCTTAACGGCTATAAGGTGAGACTCCCTAGGACTAGCTTGAAACCTAGTACACAAGCAAACACTAAACAAAATATTCGGTCTACTTGTGGTAAGGTAAAGCAAAGATCCAATCATATAGCGATAAAGCTTAGAGTCAACACACTTACCTTCTTCATCTTTGTCAAGCTTTGTAGATGAGCTCATAGGTGTGGCTTGAGGCTTTGCATTCTCCAAGCCAAACTTCTTGCGCATATCATTGATGTACTTTGCTTGATTGATGAAGGTGTCATATTTCCTTTGCTTGATTTGGAGTCCCAAAAAGAATGAGAGCTCCCCCATCATGCTCATCTCGAATTCACCTTGCATTAACTTAGAAAACTCTTTGCAATGACACTCATTAGTAGATCCAAAAATAATATCATCAACATATATTTGTACTACTAAGATGTCATTTTTATACCTTTTTATGAAGAGTGTAGTGTCCACCTTACCTTTTTCAAAACTTTTTTCAATTAAAAAGTTTGAAAGACTTTCATGCCAAGCTCTAGGAGCTTGTTTTAAACCATAAAGTGCTTTAGTTAGTTTGAAAACATGATTTGGAAATTTAGAATCTTCAAAACTCGGTGCTTTTTCCATATACACTTCCTCATTTATAAAACCATTTAAAATGTGCTTTTAACATCCATTTGAAAAGGCTTAAAATCATGATAACATGCATATGCAAGAAACATCCTAATAGCCTCCATTCTAGCTACGGGTGCATAGGTTTCATCAAAATCTATTCCCTCTTCTTGAGTGTAACCTTGAGCAACTAATCTAGCTTTATTTCTCACAATGTTACCACTCTCATCTAGTTTGTTCCTAAATACCCATTTAGTTCCTATAGTAGATTGATTACTAGGCCTTTCAACTAATGTCCAAACATTACTTCTCTCAAATTGATTTAACTTTTCTTGCATAGCCATAATCCAAAAGTCATCTTTTAATGCTTTTTTAATGTCCTTAGGCTCTATGCATGAGATAAAAGCAACATGATTCATGAGTTTAAGAGAAGATCTAGTAGTTACCCCTTTGGATGGATCACCCAAGATTTCACCACCTTTGACATAGTTGTACTCCCTTGGGTAGCTCACTTCCTTTTCCTCAAGAGCCAAGTCCTTCAAGGCTTCAAGAGGTGGATCTTGTGTATCCTCTTCTTTTGTTGGAATCTCATCCTCCTTTGAAGTTTGTCCTCCATCAAAGGCATCAAGGATTCCTACATCATCATCATCACAAGAATCCTTCCTCGGAAGGAGGTTATCATCGAATACAACATGAATAAACTCTTCTACTACTAAAGTTCTCTTATTAAATACACGACAGGCTTTAGAGTTTAAGGAAAAAATTAAGAAAATAGCTTCATCACTTTTAGCATCAAATTTACCTAAGTTATCTTTTTCATTGTTTAAAACAAAACACTTGCAACCAAATGGATGAAAATAGCTAATGTTAGGCTTTTTAGATTTTAAAATCTCATATGGTGTTTTCTTTAAAAGTGGCCTAATCATTACTCAGTTTACAATGTAGCAAGCAGTGTTTGTGGCTTCCGCCCAAAAATATTTAGGTAAATTATTTTCACAAAGCATGATTCTAGTCATTTCTTGTAAAGTCCTATTTTTTCCTCTCAACTACCCCATTTTGTTAAGGAGTTCGAGGAGCCGAAAAATTGTGGCTAATACCATTATCATTTAAAATCTCTTCAAAACCTAGATTTTGAAATTCGATTCTATGATCACTTCTAATATGAGAAATTTTAAGTTCAAGATCATTTTGAGTTAATTTTGAAAATGTGATGAATTTTTCTAAAGCCTCATCTTTAATACTTAAGAATAGAACCCAAGTAAATCTAGAATAGTCATCAACAAGTACAAATGCATACGATTTACCACCCAAGCTCATAATTCTAATAGGCCCAAATAAGTTCATGTGAATAAGTTGTAAACACCTACTTGTAGAAACATCATTAATGGATTTAAATGATGATTTATGTTGTTTACCCTTAGAGCATGCATCACAAATTTTGTCATTTGAGAACTTAATTTTGGGCAAACCTCTAACTAGATTTAGGGAAACTAGTTTTTCTAAAACACTAATGCTAGCATGTCTTAGTTTTCTAGGCCATAGCCATGCATCATTTTTATTTTGTGCAACAAAACATGCATAGGATGTATGAATGTCATCTAAATGCACCATGTATGTATTACCTATGCGATGACTAATGAGCATTATATTATTTGATTTAATGTTAAAATTTTGCACCCATTTTTATCAAATAAGACATTAAACCCTTTGTCACATAATTGACTAATGCTCGATAAATTATGTTTTACCATCGACATATAAAACATTTTCAATGAGAATAGTAGAGTGATTACCTATGGATCCAATACCTTTAATGTGGCCTTTGGAGTTGTCACCAAATGTCACTACTCCTCCACTTTTTGACTTTAAGTCAATGAATCGACTCTTGTCTTCGGTCATGTGCCTCGAGCATCCACTATCAAGGTACCATGAATTTTGACTTTGTGCTTTGGCCTTGTAGCAATGTTCCCCCTACAAACAAAGATATTAAGCTTTGGTTTTTGGTACCCAAATCATTTTGGGTCCACAAGTGTTAGTTCCCAAAAGCTTGGTTCCCTTAGGAATCCAAGGTGACATAGCATCAACATTATTAGAATTGATGAGTTCCTTAGGAACCCATACACTTCTAATTTTCTTAGTTCTATTATGTCTATGGAAGCCACTTTGTTTGTAGTTATATGTCTTTCTCCTAGGTTGGATTGTTTTAGATGATTCACTTTTATCATGTTTCATATTACCAACATTTTTGAAAGACTTCTTGAGCTTGTTAAGCTCATCTAACACCTTTTGGTGTTCACTATTGCATTGAGAAATAAGATTATTTAGGTCTACGTTTTCATCTTGAAAGAATTTAAGATCATCTTGTAAACCTAAGATCTTTCTCTCAAATTTTAAGTTAGCTTGAGAAAGTGAGTCATTTTTAGCATTTAATTCGGAAATAACCTTTTTATTTCTTATGACCGACTCTTTATATTTCTCAATTAACTCATCATATACCTCTTGTAACTCATCATAAGCATCATGCAATTCATCAAATGTTAAATCAAAAGATGATGAGTTAGAGGTTACCATGGAGGAATCCTCCTCAAGTGTCATGAGGCAAAGGTTGGCCACTTCGTGTTCCTCATCCTCGGATGACTCTTCGTCACTCGAAGTAGCAAGCTTGGCTTTGAGCTTCTTCTTCTTCTCAGAGCCCTTCTTCTTGAGTTGAGGGCACTCCGAACGAATGTGATCGGGTCTTTTGCACTTAAAGTAAATGATTTGATCCCTCTCTTCTTCTTTGTTTTTGGTTTTGAAGTCCATTTTTTGTTGAATCTTCCTTCCTCGGTTGGACCTCATAAACCGTGAGAACCTTTTGGCTATCATAGTCAATTCTTTTAGGTCTTCCTCCTCACTAGAAGTGCTCTCCTCATGTAGTGAAGCTTTGAGAGTCACTCCTATCTTCTTCTTCTTTTCTACCTCTAGCTTCTCCACTCTTCTCTTTTCCTTTTTCTTTTCATCTTCCCTTCCTTGCTTCATTATCTGATGAGTTAGGAGAGAACCCACTAGCTCATCAAGCTTGAGTGTCTTCAAATTTTTGGCCTCAATGATGGCGGTTCTCTTCCCATCCCAAGACTCGGGAAGTGAGTAGAGTAGCTTCCAGACTAGTTTTTCTTCCTGGATTATCTCTCTAAAACCTTTTAGCCCATTGACGATTGTTGAGAAACAATAGAACATCTTTGACACGGTTTCGCCGGGCTCCATTTTGAAATTCTCATAACTAAGATTGAGAATTCCAATCTTTGTCTCCTTCACATCACTTGTTCCTTCATAAGTGGTCTCTATTGTATCCCACACTTCCTTGGAACTTTCAATGGAGGAAACTTTGGAGTAGATGTCGGGACCGAAAGAGCAAAACAACATGTGAAGAGCTTTATCATTGATTTGAATCTTCTTTCTCTCTTCTTCACCCATCTTATGTTTCTTTTTTATACCATTCTTCCTTCGTCGCCTCTCTTTATTGGAATGTAGGGGCCATCTTCAATGACATCCCACACTAGATAATCGTTGGATTTAATAAAGAGGCGCATCTGGTTCTTCCAAAAGGGATAGTTATCACCGTTGAAAAAAGGTGACTTGGTGGTCGATTGAGACTCGTACATGCTTGACCCGGAGGTAGATGCCATGGCTTGATTTTTGGATGATCACACTCTTCCTAGGAACTTCTCTTGTGGTTGTTAATCCTTCAAAGAGGTAGGCTCTAATACCAATTGTTGAGTGGATCAATGGATTGATCAAAGCCAAGAGGGGGTGAATTGGGTTTTTAAAAATTGTTGGAGTAAAAGAATGGCTAAAAATGAAGAACAAGGAATTTTAGAGTGGTTCAAGTTCCAAATGAACTCTACATCCACTACCTTAGCTACCACTAAGGATTTCCAACAATCCACTAATTGTTCTTTCCCTTTTCAAGGCTTAGGAGGTAACCTTTACAATACCGGTCAAATTTTCTACCCAAAATTTGACCAAACCCTCACAAGAGTACAAAGAAGAATTAAAGGCAAGAAAGATATCTCTCAATACAAGATTGCCCCTTTAAGTACAAACACTCAACCCAAATTTGATAACAAGATCATAATTGAACACTATACAATTTGGGGTTTAAAAGAGATTGGAAAATAAGCACTTTGAGCTTAGATTTTTGCTAGGATGTTTATCTTTGATGCAAAATTTGTTGCAGGTCTTCAATTAGCTTTAATTTATACCTTCTCTATTAATTCTAGCCGTTTGGGTGGTTAGGGTATTGATTATAGCCGTTGGGACCCTCTCTTTCCACCATAAATGCACTTTTGCAGCTTACCATATCGGTACGTGAGTACCTGTATCGATACCTGTCTCAAAACAGAAAGAGACGTTGCACAATAACAAGAGGGCGTATCGATACGCGTGTAAGCTTGTCGGTACGGGACATGGACCATTTCGATACGGGGAACATCCGTATCGATGCAATTAATTCAACATAGCTCACTGGAAGTTTCCGTATCGATACAGCAATGAGCGTATCGGTACGGGGCAACCACCACTTTAAATTTCGGTTACCTAACAACTGACACCAACTATCGAAATCATTAAAGGATTTCGATTTTAAAATTCCATAAAATTCGTATCGATACAGGTGGAACCGTATCGGTACACCATTCAAACTTATTTAGTTTTTTACAAAGAGAGCGTATCGATACAGATTCAACCTGTTTCGATACGCTCTTTCGATACGGTTAGGAGCGTATCGAAACACATTTTTCTAGTATCCAAACTTGTTAAAAAGGTATCGATACGACTGGAAGTGTATCAATACACCTAGACGTTTTTCAATACTTTGGCCTTGGAACACTTAGAAAATATTTGGAGTTTGAGTTTTAAAAATCAGATTAAATCCTTGATGATTTATAAATCATTTGAGGGACTTAAAAATATTTTTTAAGTTTTCAATTTAGTCCTTAACATACTTTGTTATATCAAAATCAAACATAGGTTTTACAGTAGACTTAAACAATCTTATTTTTCAATGCAATAGTGAACACCAAAAGGTGATAGATGGGCTTAACAAGCTCAAGAAGTCTTTCAAAAATGTTGGAAATGTGAAAAATGAGATAGGAGAATCCTCTAGAACTAACCAACCTAATAGAAAGACATATAACTACAAACAAAGTGGTTTCTACATACATAATAGAACTAAGAAAATTAGAAGTGTATGGGTTCCTAAGGAACTCGTCAAGTCTAATAATGTTGTTGCTATGTCACCTTGGATTCCTAAGGGAACCAGGCTTTTGGGAGCTAACATTTGTAGACCCAAAATGATTTGGGTACCAAAAATCAAAGCTTAATATATTTGTTTGTAGGGGGAGCATTGCTACAAGGCCAAAACACAAAGTCAAAACTCATGGTACATTGATAGTGGATGCTCGAGGAATATGACCGAAGACAAGAGTCGATTCATGGACTTAAAGCCAAAAAGTAGAGGAGTAGTGACATTTGGTGACAACTCTAAAGGTCACATTAAAGATATTGGATCCATAGGTAATCAATCTACTATTCTCATTGAAAATGTTTTCTATGTCGATGGTCTAAAACACAATTTATTGAGCATTAGTCAATTGTGTGATAAAGGATTTAATGTCTTATTTGATAAAAATGGGTGCAAAATTGTCGACATTAAATCAAATAATATAATGCTCATTGGTCATTGCATAGGTAATATATACATGGTGCATTTAGATGATATTCATACATCTCATGCATGTTTTGTTGCACAAAATGAAAACGATGCATGGTTATGGCATAGAAAACTAGGACATGCTAGCATTAGTGTTTTAGAAAAATTAGTTTCCCTAAATCTAGTTAGAGGTTTGCCCAAAATTATGTTCTAAAATGACAAAATTTGTGATGCATGCTCTAAGGGTAAACAACATAGATCATCCTTTAAATCCATTAATGATGTTTCTACAAGTAGATGTTTACAACTAATTCATATGGATTTATTTAGGCCTATTAGAAACATGAGCTTGGGTGGTAAATTGTATGCATTTGTACTTGTTGATGACTATTCAAGATTTACTTGGGTTCTATTTTTAAGTACTAAAGATGAGGCTTTAGAAAAATTCATCACATTTTCAAAATTAACTCAAAATGATCTTGAACTTAGGATTTCTCACATTAGGAGTGATCATGGAACCGAATTTCAAAATCTAGGTTTTGAAGAGTTTTTAAATGAAAATGGTATTAGCCACAATTTTTTGGCTCCTCGAACTCCTCAACAAAATGGGGTAGTTGAGAGGAAAAATAGGACTTTACAAGAAATGGCTAGAACCATGCTTTGTGAAAACAATTTACCTAAATATTTTTGGGTGGAAGCCACAAACACCGCTTGCTACATTGTAAACCGAGTAATGATTAGGCCACTTTTAAAGAAAACGCCATATGAGATTTTAAAATCTAAAAATCCTAACATTAGCTATTTTCATCCATTTGGTTGCAAGTGTTTCGTTTTAAACAATGGAAAAGATAACTTAGGTAAATTTGATGCTAAAAGTGATGAAGCTATTTTCTTAGGTTATTCTTTAAACTCTAAAGCCTATCGTGTATTTAATAAGAGAACTTTAGTAGTAGAAGAGTCTATTCATGTTGTATTCAATGATAACCTCCTTCCGAGGAAGGATTCTTGTGATGATGATGATGTGGGAATCCTTGATGCCTTTGATAGAGGACAAACTTCAAAGGAGGATAAGATTCTGACGAAAGAAGAGGATACACAAGATCCACCTCTTGAAGCCTTGAAGGACTTGGCTCTTTAGGAAAAGAAAGTGAGCTACCCAAGGGAGTACAACTATGTCAAAGGTGGTGAAATCTTGGGTGATCCGTCCAAGGGGGTAACTACTAGATCTTCTCTTAAACTGATGAACCATGTTGCTTTTATCTCATGCATAGAGCCTAAGAACATTAAAAAAGCATTAAAAGATGGTTTTTGGATTTTGGCTATGCAAGAAGAGTTAAATCAATTTGAGAGAAGTAATGTATGGACACTAGTTGAATGGCCTAGTAATCAATCTACTATAGGAACTAAATGGGTATTTAGGAATAAACTAGATGAGAGGGGTAACATTGTGAGAAACAAAGCTAGATTAGTTGCTCAAGGTTACACTCAAGAAGAGAGAATTGATTTTGATGAAACCTATGCACCCTTAGCTAGAATGGAAGCTGTTAGGATATTGCTTGCATATGCATGTTATCATGATTTCAAGCCTTTTCAAATGGATGTTAAAAGCGCATTTTTAAATGGTTTTATAAATGAGGAAGTGTATGTGGAACAACCACCGAGTTTTAAAGATTCAAAATTTCCAAATCATGTTTTCAAACAAAACAAAACACTTTATGGTTTAAAACAAGCTCTTAGAGCTTGGTATGAAAGACTTTCAAACTTTTTGATTGAAAAAGGTTTTAAAAAAAAGGTAGGGTGGACACTACACTTTTTATAAAAATGTATAAAAATGGCATCTTAGTAGTACAAATATATGTTCATGATATTATTTTTGGATCTACTAATGAGTGTCATTGCAAGGAGTTTGCTAAGTTAATACAAGGTGAATTCGAGATGAGCATGGTGGGGGAGCTCTCATTCTTTTTGGGACTCCAAATCAAGCAAAGGAAGGATGGAACCTTCATCAATCAAGCAAAGTACATCAAGGATATGCTCAAGAAGTTTGGCTTGGAGAATACAAAGCCTCAAGTCACACCAATGAGCTCATCTACAAAGCTTGACAAAGATGAAGGAGGTAAGTGTGTTGACTCTAAGATTTATCGCTCTATGATTGGATCTTTGCTTTACCTTACCGCAAGTAGACCGAATATTTTGTTTAGTGTTTGCTTGTGTGCTAGGTTTCAAGCTAGTCCTAGAGAGTCTCACCTTATAGCCGTTAAGAGAATCTTTAGGTACCTTAGATATACTCATTGTCTAGGTCTTTGATACCCTAGAGACTCAACCTTCAACCTTCATGCTTATTCGGATGTGGATTATGGGGGTGTAAAATCGCTAGGAAGAGTACTTCGGGAACATGTCAATTCTTAGGTAGTATGCTCATATCTTGGTTCTCTAAGAAACAAAATAGTGTAGCTCTATCTACCACCGAAGCCGAGTACATATCCTTAGGGAGTTGTTGTGCTCAAGTCCTTTGGATGAAGCAACAACTCTTAGGTTATGGTATTAAAGTTGAAATCATACCCCTTAAGTGTGATAACACTAGTGCCATATGCTTAACTAAAAATCCCATCCAACACTCCAAACATATATAAATAAGGCATCATTTCATTAGAGATCATGTCCTTAAGGAAGATGTTGCTATAGAGTTCGTTGACACCTTAAACCAACTAGTGGACATTTTTACCAAGCCTTTGGATAAGGAGCGTTTTTGGTCCCTTGGGAGAGAGTTAGTTCTAACTAGCCTATCTTGACCTTTTATGACCTTTTTGTGCTTAAATTGCTTGATTTCTTGAAAAATACCATGCTTATGTGTTTTTACTCCTAATTTCATCCATGCTAATAGTTAGGAAAGTATTCATATGTTTATACATGTCTTTCCTGCTCATTCATGTCATTTATGCATATAGGACTTCATGAAATTCATTTTTCTACAATATTAGAGCCTCATCTGCACCTCCAGGCCTAGGTGTATCGAAACGGGTCAACCTGTTTCGATACGGGTGCCTTAAAAGAGTGATCTATGACTAGGGTGTTTCGAAACGCCTTAAAAGGGTTTCGAAACGATTTGCCGCTGCCAAGAAGTGTATCGAAACGAGTTTCGATACAGGTCAAGACATTAGATTCGATACGGTCAAAGTCGTATCGGAACGGTCAACAAGACTTGAAACGTCAGTCAACATTTCAGTACGCACGTTTCGGAACGATCATGCCTGTTCCGAAACGGCTCTGCGAACAGCTTTAAAAGGGGTCTTAAATGATAAATTCACTTTTAATTAAAACTCTTCAAAAACCCTAAAAATCCTAACCCGATTTTCCCTATAAAAACCCTCCAAACCTCATTGTTTTTCATCAAATATTGAGGGTTTTTACACACAAACTCAAGTCTAAGAAAGCTTCAACAATTTTGTGCAAGATCTTCCATTCATTCATCCAAAATCCCAATTTAAGATATATTTTCATCTTTTTTTCTTTTTCCTTTGATTTTATTCGAATTTTAGGTTAGAAAATTTTAATTTTGTATATATTATATGTTTTGCATCTTGGGTTTTTCAAAAATTGTAAAAAAAATCAAAATCTTAAATTTTTTGTTCGAATATATTATTTTCTACTCGTATTTTTTTATAGTTTTTCAAAAGTTTTTTCCTCTTAATTTTTTTTAAGTCTTTTTAAACCTAAATGGGATTTGTCATTGGATTGAATTAAGGATGGCCATGCATACACTTCGATTTTTAAATTGCTTGTTTTATGTTTTTAGGATTTTTTTCCATGGAAAACGTTAACAAGAAACGTAAGACGGGTCAATCGAGTGAAGCTTCAAGTCAAGCCAATATCCGTCCTAATCTCACCCAACTTTTTCTAAAAAGTCTTCGGACTCAAGAGATGAAGGATCGTTTCTCTTACATCAAGGATATTGTCGTTCGTCGCGAGCGTGTTGTTGATGTCCCATTCCTTGATTTCGAGCGTTTCGCTTTCCGCTATCTAGAGCGTTTGCAAGAATAGAACTTCATGGCTTTCTTGAACATACCGAATATTATCTACAAGCACATGGTTCTCATTTTCTACTCAATTGTCGTGCTCGTTGATAACGAAGATCATACCGAGGTCATTGGCATTGAGTCATATCTCTTAGGGAAGAAGTTCGTTATCAACATATCCTTTTTAGAGAATGCTCTTGGGCTCAAGAACGAAGGCATTGAGGATGAGACCCACTTTGGTGCTCACATCGGCTCTGTTCTTTCTTTGGATGCTCATGACCGGTTCCTACACTTGATGATTTCATGGTTCATTCGCCCCTCCGGAGGTAAATTCTGCCATATTCGTCAAGTTGAATATTTTTGGCTAGAGTGCTTTCGTCGAGGAGAACGACCAAATCTTGTCAAAATTATGTTCGCCAAGATGGTCAATAATGTGAAGCTTCGTGAAACCGATGTTCTTAAATCTTTCACTTATGGGACTGTTTTGAGCTATATCTTTGGCATCCTCAACTTTGATTGCTCCTATGATTCTCCAGAACCCCGTAAGAACAAGATTGGTGAATCTTCTCTCCATAAGTCTAGGTTCCATTACACTCTTGGCCAATGGGAACGAGTTGATAGGCATGCCCCTTTACCTCAAGTTGAGCCACCACTTCAAGCTTCGGGTCCTAACAATGAAGCTCTTATGGGTTTCCTCACCGAGCGGTTCAACACGATGGACACAAACATGGCTTCGGGTTTTGGTGCTATCAATACTCGTTTGCAATCCGTGGAGGATCGTCTCACCGCCCTTGAGAATCAACATCAATCGATGGACTTGTCATTCTCTACCTTCTATGGTCAATGGATGACCTTTCGTCGTTCTCAAGTGAAAAACGATGATGATTCTTCGGATGTTGATGGTGACGATGACGAGGCTTAGGGTCTTTATTGCTTCTCATATTAGATTATCATATTAGGACTAAGTTTGCACCTTTATTTTGTTTATGCTTTATGAACCTATGCTTTGATTGCTTTGTTTGGGATTGAGCTTTGATATTTATTGCTTTAAGTTTTATGTTTGGATCTTTGAACTATATGAATCTATATTATGTTGTTTATTGCTTTTAACCTTGTTTCTTCTCTTGTTGAGCCTTGTTTATATTCCTTTTGATCTAACAAAAAGGTGGAGAAGTAATATAAGAGCCAAAAAAATTTTAAGTCGGTTTTGAGTTTTAAAACTTGAATTTTAAATCTTTTCAAAACTTTAAAACCCATCTTAAATTGAGGGGGAGTTAGAACGTCTTCAAAATTTCAAAACTCTTAAAAATTCTAACTTGGTTTTGTTATATCAAAAGGGGGAGATTGTGAAACTAATAAATTAATTTTGATATAACAAATGATTTAAGGACTAAATTGAAAATTGGAAAATGAATTTTTAAGTCCTCAAAACCTCTCTATGTATTTAAAGAAAAATGTTTAAGTCAAAACCTCAACTTGTCAAATATTTTCTAAGTGTTTATCAAGACAAAACAATGATTTTCGAGTCACCATTTCGGAACGGCCTTTGGGCGTTTCAGAACAGTTTGAAACTGTTAACCTTTGTTTCGGAACGTGTTTTGAAATGGATGAAGAACATCAGAACGATTTGATCTGTTATCGAAACGACCTCAAACGTTTCGAAACGGAATTCAAACTTGGTTTTAAAAATATGACCGTTGAAGTTTTACAACTGAATTTAAAATTGTCGTTAAGGTGTATCGAAACGCTTCTAAGCCGTTTCGATACAGGCTTTGACAGTGGCAAAGTGTTTCAAAACAAGTTTCGAAACGGGCTCTTAGCGTATCGAAATGATCATGCCCATTTTGGTACGGTCTATTTATTACACCCCAATGGCTCTTTCTATTTTGGTTTGTTTCAAAACAGGGTCGGGCGTTTCGGAATGGGTAGTTGCAGACTGTATTTATGGAGGGAAGATAACATCCCAACGGCTATATTGATGAATGCAACAACCCCAACGGCTAGAATTTAATGAGAAGGTATAAAAGGGACCTCTAAAAGCTCCAGCAACAACTATTGATCTCCAAAGTATTATATCCAAACATCAAAGCAAAACATTTGTGCCAAAATCCCATTATTTCTTGTAAACCCCAATTGTGAACTTTGTAATTTCCATTCCTATTTGTTTAATTGGGTTGAGTGCTTGTAAAAGGGCTATATTTTGTATTGAGAGATACTAGTTTTAGCCTTCATCTTCTTTGTATTTCTTGAGTGAGGATTGGGTCAAATTTTGGGTAGAAAATTTGACCGGTATTGTAAAGGTTACCTCCTTAGCCTAGAAAAGGGGAAGAACAATTAGTGGGTTGTTGGAAAATCCTTAGTGAAGCTAAGGTAGTGGATGTAGAGTTCGATTGGAACTTTAACCACTCTAAATCCTCTTGTCTATCATTTTTAATTTTCCACTCCACCACCAAAAGTTCTAAAAATCCAATTCACCCACTCTTGGCTTATATCGTTTCATTGATCCACTCAACAGAGTCCTTGGAACCTCACGTGAAAGATATAGCCGAGGGTAGACCCACAGATTTCTGCTTTGGTGAGAATGTGATCCTATGTTTCAAGGATAGGATAGTAGTCCCAGAAGACGCCGAGTTAAGGTGTACTATCTTTAATGAAGCATATAACAATCCTTTTGCTATGCATTCGGGTAGTACGAATATGTACCGTGGGTTAAAAGAAGAGTACTACTGGATTGGGTTGAAGAAAGATGTGGTCGAGTTTGTGAGTAAGTGTATGGTTTGTCAGCGAGTCAAGGTCGAGCATCAGTTTCCTTTAGGTTTGTTACAGTCGTTAAAGATTCCGGAATGGAAGTATGAACGTATTATCATGGACTTTATGTCAAGTTTACCGTTGACTCCTTCGAAGAAGAATTCAGTGTGGGTGATAGTCGACAGATTCACTAAGTGTGCCCATTTCGTACATGTTCATATTACCTACACCTTAGATAAGTTGGTCGATCTATACATCAGTGAGATAGTGAGGTTGCATGGGGTACCGAAATCGATTGTATCAGACCGAGATCCGAGGTTTATAGCTAGATTTTAGGAGTGTTTGCATCGTGCCTTGGGTACTTGGTTGAACTTCATCACTTCGTATCACCCGCAGTCAGATGGCCAGTCGAAGAGAGTTATTCAGGTGTTGGAGCACATGTTGAGGTGTTGTATCATCGACTTTCAGGGTTCTTGGGAGAAACACCTATCGTTAGTGGAGTTTGCTTACAACAACAATTATCATGCTAGTATTCAGATGGCACCTTATGAGACCCTATATGGTAGGAAGTGTATGTAGAACTAATGTTTTGATATAATAATTGAAAAATGTTTTGGACTAATTTAAAAAGTATTTAAAACATTTCCAAAGTCCAAACAACTTGAAATAATATTTAAGGAATTTTTCATAAAGGTTTTTCATGTTTTCAAAGGCCAATTTTCACAAAACTGACCAAGTGTTTCGAAACACCTTAGGGCGTTTCGAAACAGGTGCCTCCAATGGCCAAAACGTTTCGATACACGTATCGAAACGGGGCCAGCGTTTCGAAACAGGCTAGGCCGTTTCGATACGCCCACGTGGCACTGACCACAACGGTCATAAACCCCAACGGCTCTTTCCCAACTAACTTTTAAATGCAGGTCGTTTCGATACGGGCTAAGGGCGTTCCGATACGCGTTCTGAAACGACAAGGGGGTGTTCCGAAACGGGTACCCTGACAGACTGCAACGGCTCTTTCTATATTGAGGGTGTTTCGAAACAGGCTCGAGTGTTTCGAAACGGGGAGTTGCAGAACTGCATTTATGGAGGGAATTAAAGGCTCCAACGACTCTATTTCAATCCCAACGGTCCTAAACGGCTATAAACTCAATTGGGAGTATAAAAGGGACCTCCAAGCATCAAGAGAAGACTAATGCTTCAATTGTCAATCAACAAATGATCAAGAAATTGTCTTAGTGCTTAAAGTGTCATTTCTTGTATAGACAAACACTAGTGAGCCAAAATTGTCAAATTCGCTTAAGTGTTTTAGGTTTTGGGTGAGTGCTTAATTGTGCAAACAAACACCTATTAGAGGGTTTAAGTTTGCTTTCATTTGTCTCTTTGTAAAAGAGGGTTTTGATCAAGGCTTGGGTAGAAGCTTGATCGGTTGTAAGGGTTTCCTCCTAATCCTAGAAAAGGGGACGAATCAATTAGTGGATTGATTGTGAAATCCTTAGTGGGAAGCTAAGGTAGTGGATGTAGGTGCTTGTTAGAAGGCCGAACCACTATAAATCATTGCGTCTTTAATCTTTCTAGCTTCCACAACCCTTCCACCCAAATATCCACCTCTCCACCACTTGGTGAGCATAATTGGTTGATCGAATCGAGCCCCACACAACCCAACAGTGTAGAACACCTATTTGTTGGGCCGAGGCCGGACAGAAGCTTGTACCGATGCCAGACTTGCTTAAGGGCACTACCGATAAGGTAAAAATGATCTGTGATCACTTGAAAGCAGCTTCAGACAGACAAAAATCGTATGCCGGTTTGAAGAGAAAAGAGATAGAGTATGCCGTGGGCGAAAAGGTGTTCTTGAAAGTCTAACCTTAAAAGAAGGTGATGAGGTTTGGCAGGAAGGGTAAATTGAGTCTGAGATTCATTGGACCTTACGAGGTAGTTGAGAGGATCGGTCCCGTTGCGTATAGATTGAGACTGCCGACAGAGTTAGAGAAGATTCTTGATGTGTTCCATGTTTCGATTCTCCGAAAGTATAGATCAGATCCGTCTCATATAATGCCAATAGAAGAGATTGAGTTGAACCCCGACCTGTCTTATGATGAAGAGCCGGTTGAGATTCTTACTACTGATAGGAAAGTGTTGTGTGGGAGATTGATCGAGTTAGTCAAAGTTTTATGGAGACACCGAGGTATGGAAGAGGCTACTTGGGAGAGGAAGGAAGACATGGAAAGACAGTTTCCGTATCTTTTTTCCGTTAGGTAATTTTGGGGACGAAATTCCTTAAGTGGGGGAGAGTTGTAACGCTTGGGTTTGGGGCCCAAGAGATACTCGGGTTTGGTTAAGCTGGTTCGGGTTAAATTGATAGGGAAAAACATTTTTAAATGACCAAATTATAAGGCTTTGGAAGAAACAAGGGGTTTTTGGTAAAATGGGTTTTAAAGATAGATTGTTAAATTAGAATAAAATGAAATATTTCAAAAAGCCCTCTTTTTTCTTCCTTTTTTTCCCATTCTCTTTTTCACGTTAAGTTCTCCCAAGCCTATCAACTCTCCATTTTTCACTAAGCTTCACCATTTTTGGAGGTTTCAAAAGGTAAGCAACTTGGTTTTATTCTTCTCTTCATTCTAATCTAGTTTTTAGCCTCTACTCTTTAAGGTTTTAGGGGATTTCTCAAGCTACAACATTTGGGTAAAAATGGGGTTTTTGAGGCGTTTCAGCTTTTGATGAAAATAGTGGTTTGGGTGAGCTTTAAAAGAAGTTTTGAGTGTAAAATGGTGTTAAGAAGTTGGGTTTAGCATGAAATCCCGAATTTTGTGATAATGGGTGATTTTGATAAATGGGTATTTGGGTTTTTGGCTTAGAAATGGTGGAAAAGGGTTCCTAATGCTTGGGAGTTGTTGGGTTGATGTTTTTGGAGCATTTGAACATGGTTTGGATGTTAAATTGATGGGGATATGGCTGACTTGAGGTTAGTGTATGTTTGAGGATAGTTTGGAGTAGAAATGAGAAGCTTGTTATTGTCAGATTTTGATGGTAATGATTTCAGCGAGTTAGAATGTTGAAAGATGTATTAATTCCTTGTTTTGATTTGAGTAGAAGCAGTGGATAACGATTCGGGTCCTTTGGACGTCACACCGGGAGTTACAGAAGCTTGAAGGAGAACTGTTAGCTTGTATCGGGTTTTGAGCTGGTGAGTGGTAATGGTTTGAAGCTTTAAATGTTTCAGGAGGTTTTCTCGGGGGTTTGGGTGGAGCCTTAAGAGCTAGCCTAAACCCAAGTGTAAGTTTGACAAGTTTATCTTGTTTCGTTAAGTGTTGGTGTGTGATTATTGCGTTGTTGTGTGAAATGTGGATTGCCTTTACCCTTCGTTCTAATGTTGTTTTGTGGTCTTAGTTGATGTCAAGCCTCACGTGATGGTTGTCATTGTTTACGGTGATGTGTAGTCCCACCGGTAGTGACTAGTAGTTGAGTACGGTGATGTGTATTCCCATCGAAAAATGCTAGTTGTTGTGTACGGTGATGTGTAGTCCCACCGGGATGGTTGTGCATGTGCAAACCATGTCTAGTCTATGCTTGTGTTGTTACACCTCATACTTAAATGGTTTTGTTTCTAAACTAAGATTTATGTTTTAAACTGCATTGTTGTCGTGTTTTAGAGCTCCGCTCACTAAGCTTTTAAGCTTACGCTCTCTTTTTCAACAATGCAGATCGTTAGAGGCTCCGGGAGGCAAGTGGGCAAGGGAGGAGTTCTTGCTAAGCTCAAAGTATGGTTTATGTTTTGTAATAATGCTTAGATAATGGGAAAACTAGGCTTTTGTTATGGAGTTGGTGTTCAAACTCCTAAGTCTTGTTATTGTTAATGTTGTTGACCTATTTGAATGTTGAAGCATGTCTTGTTATTGTCTTTGACACTTTTGGTGGATGTCAAGTATGTATGGTTGCTCGTTATATCGTGGTTGGTGATTTGAGCTCTGATTTATGTTTGAATGCCTTAAGTGAATGTTTCTTGCTTGCCTATGGTTGTATGCATGTTTATATGATGTTCTAATGACTGCTTAAGTTGTTTAGGAAGGTCCCTTTGTGTTTAAAATTAGAATTTGCAGATTGTCTGTGCAGGGCGTATCGATACGCTCAAGGGCGGTATCAATACGGTCCCTTGTTTTTAGGCCTAGCGTATCAATACGCGGGGGTGTATCGATACCCCATTTGCTCTCTGGAAATCTGAGAAATTGACGAGAAATTAGGGTATCGGTACGGGCCTTAGGCGTACCGATACAATCTTAGGGTTGACTTTGAGATTTTGACCGTTGAGAGTGTATCGATACCAGCCTTGGAAGGTATCGATACAGACTCTTAGAGTTGACTCTGGGGAAGGTTAACCGTTGAAGGCGTATCGATACGGTCCTTTGGAGTATCGATACGCCCTGAGCTAAATGGATAAAAATTTGTCTTAAAATGTCAGTTTTGCTTGGATCGAATTTGTGGTTGCTTTTCCGTTGTGTTGCTTATCTCATGTATGGTCTAATAAAGCATTTAGACAAGATAAATTAAAGAAAAAATATATAGGGTTGCTAATCGGGGTGAGATCTTAACGGGTTTCGCTTCAGTTTTCCTCGTGTGACTCGTTCGGTTCGGTCTGTTGGCTAGACCGAGACGAGAAGGTTACATTTGGTGGTATCAGAGCCTCGGTTGCGAGGTCTCCCGGGAAGGTAAGTTAGGTAAGTTGGCTTGTTTGGATTGGTTGCTATTACACGATGTATGAAAGCATGCTTTATTGTTCTTGTTTTTGGTTGAAGTTTAGTCGAGTGTTCCCATTGCTAGGTGTTGTTATTGGAAAATGGTTTTGGTTTAAAGAGCTTGAGAACTTGGATCCTTGCCCTTGCTAACCTCATGTTTTATTGTGTGTGATGTGTTTGATGTTTTAGATTTTATCTTCGTTATGGTAAGACCGAGAGGACGACCTAGAGCGGGTGACCAGGCACCCGGGGATGTGCCTCATGTTCCTCCTGCTCCCGATGGTAATGGGGTGGGTGGCGAAGGTAATGTGCCTCAGGCCTGTGCGAATGCTGAAGGTGATGGTAATGGACCTCAAGCCGGTGCAAATGTTGGGGGTAATGGAGCTCAGGCAGGTCAGGGTCCGGCAGGTGCGGACATGACTCATTTGATTCAGACTATAGTCGGGGCTTTCTGACAACTTTAGCCGGTATGCATGCTGCAGCACCACCTCAGGGTGCGGGGACTGGTTTACCCCTTGAGAGACTCTGTAGCTTGGGTGGAGTTGAGTTTCGTGGTTTGACTCCCGAGGTTTTAGAGGCTTGGCTCGAGAGTACTACACGCATCTTGGGTCAGATGGAGTGCTCAGACACTCGTAAGTTGGGTTGTGTTGTCTCCTTGCTTCAGGGAGATGCGTATGCTTGGTGGACTATCATTACTTCGGGTATGGCAAAAACGGACGTCACATGGGAATTCTTCAGAACAACTTTTAAGAAGAAGTAGTTCGGAGTCCGATATCAGGATGAAAAGAAGAGAGAATTTATGGTCTTGGTTCAGGGTAGCAAGACGGTGTCTGAGTATGAGGTTCAGTTTGTGAGGTTGAGCCAGTATGCTCCCGAGTTGGTTCCTAGTGAGAGGGAACGGTGTGAGAGTTTCCGATATGGTTTGACTAGGGATGTGAATACTTATATGCTTGTCTCTAACTACACCGAGTTTGATGTTTTGGTCTCTAGGGCCAAGGATAATGAGCAGAACTTGGGCTCGAATATCCGTGCGAGTGGGTCTGATTCCGGGAAGAGACATGCGGATTGGGACAGAGATCATGCCAAGAGGCATAGAGATAGGAGGTATCAGCCCGATTCGAGACATAGGGGCGGTAACCATGGACGGGGACATCAGGGCCAAGAAGCTGTTGTTCACACTCCTAAGTGCACTAGATGCGGGAGACGCCATCCGGGCGAGTGTATGGGTATCTTTGGGGTATGTTGGAACCGTGGTTCCCGAGATCATTTGAGGTGTAACTGTCCACACCCAGCTAGGGGCAGACAGGCTCCAGCTAGGGGATTTGAGCATCAGAGAGGCTGTGGGCGCGGTCAAGGTATTTTTCAGCCGAGGAACGATGGTCAGAGGAACTTGGCTCATGTGGTGGCAGTTCAGCCCGAGGGTGGAGGACCGGCTAGGGTGTATGCACAGCGAGAGGCTGGGAATGACACAGATGTCATCGCAGGTAATTTCTCGTTACAATCTTTGACTTTGCTTTCTTTGATAGATTCAGGTTCGACACATTCATATATTTGGGTAAACATGCAAGGTCCCTAGGTCTACCGTATGAGTGGTTAAAGGTAGGTGTAAATGTTACTAGTTCTTTCGGTGAGATTGTGGTAGTTAGGAATATGTATAGAAGGTGTCCCTTGATGGTTCAGGGCCACATGTTTTCGGTCGACATCATAGAGTTACCGTTCTATGGTTTTGATGTGACATTTTTTTTAGACCAAAATAACTATTTAGTCAAATGTTAGGTGACATTTGTTGGCATTATACTGTGATTAAATTATAATAAAGTTAAAATTTTGAGAATTGAATTATTATTATGCTAATTCGATTAATTGACAAACTATTATTTTTTTAGTGACATCAATGATATCGTTATTTTTTTATGTAGAATGATTATTTTAATTCTACTTACAATTGAAAAACTTAACAGAAAAAACACAATGTAATCAAAGACTATTTACGGACTTTAACCAATTTATAAATAATTTAAAATAAATTATTTTCCTAAATAAATTTTTGGGTTACATTTAAATAAATATTTGTTATTTTTCATATATTATTATTATTTGTCGGAATCATCTGGTCCACAATTATGTGATCTGCATTTTTCTTATTTTTTTTCATGTCTTACTGATTTCACGAAAGAAAAAAAAAAAAACTCGTTCAAGCTTTCTCCTCTGACTCCAAACTTCCGTAAAAGAAAGGGCGTCAAATTCAAAAGAATCCATACCTAATCTTCGATGCAGGCTGCTGAATGTACCTGGTCACAGTTCGAGATGCTTAGACCACTTTGCTTTAAATCCCCAACAACACCAACAACATTTTTCTCTAATTTCTCAAAGCATTTTCAAAAGTCTTCTTCTGATTCCCCTTTCTTCAGGTCTAGCAGGAGAATCAACAATTACCCATCATTCATGGCCACCATCTCTTCCGTTTCCACCCAGAAAAACCCTGTTTCTACTCCCGATGGGACTCCCCAAATCACCCAGCAACCAGTTCAGGTGACCACTAGAGACCCATTTCTTTGTTGGGGACTTTTCATTTATTGTTTTGTATGATTTGATTTGTTTCAGTTGATCTTAGTTTGTGTTTTTTTGGGTGATATTTTGTTTTTCTCTACTGGTTTTGCATGTTCTTTGTTGAAATTTTATAATGAAGTCCGTGTAGAGAGTATCTAAATTTCTTGGTTTGGATCTTCTAAACTTTGCAAATTGATTACATTGTATGAGATTTTATCTTAGGATTTCCAGGAAATGGTTAGTGGTGTAACTAATTGGAGAACTATATCATGTTGTTCTTGCAATCTCACATGGAAATGCTAGTCGAAAACTTTGGAAGTATTAATTCGTGATTCACACACCTCTTAAGCCCCATTTAGCATTGCAGATAGCACAAAATTTCGGCTTAAAAGCTATGCTTAACCGCGAATGTGATACTAAGTGGATAGAAAATTTTGGCTTTTCTGATTAAAATCATGGTCTAGCAATTCAAACAGAGAAGCCAAAGAATGGAGTCTTTGGGTTCTCAGAGCTGATTTTGAAACTTTTTTATTTTAAACTTTATCTTTTTTGACATTCGAATTTTTCACTTTACTTCTTCGCCGCAATGATTAATATGTAAAAGTTCTTAAACATATATTTTCATCCTACTTTTCGAAAATGTTTTCCCAATCCGAACTATGTTAGCTCAAGTTTTTCCTCCCTACAAAAGTGCTAAGCTAGACCCTAATATGGTAAAACATAGGGAATACAACTGTTTCCTGGCTTCAATCTATCATCATTTGATTTAGAGATTCCAGATTTTATTGAGTTTGAATTTGAGTGAGTGTAGTATTATTATACTATACACTGGCGGTGGAAAATAAAGTTTCTACAAACGGGGTTATTTAGGGGTTTAAGGTTTTAGTTTAGGGTTTAGAGGTTATGGGTTTAGGTTGTAGGGTTTATCTGTTTATATACATATTCTGTCTGGTAATCTAGTATGTTTTCTCAGGTTGCGAAGCGACTGGAGAAGTTCAAAACTACAATTTTTACTCAGATGAGTATGCTTGCAGTCAAGCATGGAGCAATTAACCTCGGCCAAGGGTTCCCCAACTTTGATGGTCCTGATTTTGTGAAAGAAGCGGCAATTCAAGCCATTAAAGACGGGAAAAACCAATATGCTCGAGGATACGGAGTTCCAGACTTCAACAATGCCATAGCTGCCCGTTTCAAGAAGGATACTGGACTTGTGATTGACCCTGAGAAGGAAGTTACAGTTACCTCTGGGTGCACCGAAGCTATTGCTGCAACCATGTTAGGCTTGATTAATCCAGGTGATGAGGTGATCCTCTTTGCTCCATTTTATGATTCTTACGAAGCGACGTTATCTATGGCTGGTGCCAAAATAAAATGCATCACGTTGCGCCCTCCGGATTTTGCTGTTCCTATTGATGAGCTTAAGTCCGCTATCTCAAAGAACACCCGTGCTATTCTTATAAACACTCCACATAATCCCACTGGGAAGATGTTTACTCGTGAGGAACTTAATACCATTGCATCGTTGTGCATTGAGAACGATGTGTTGGTTTTTACAGACGAAGTTTATGATAAATTGGCTTTCGAAATGGATCACATTTCTCTGGCATCACTTCCTGGAATGTACGAGCGAACAGTGACAATGAACTCCTTGGGGAAGACATTCTCCCTAACAGGGTGGAAAATCGGGTGGGCAATAGCTCCTCCACACTTGACTTGGGGAGTGCGGCAAGCGCACTCGTTCCTTACTTTTGCCACTTCCACTCCAATGCAGTGGGCAGCTACAGTCGCTCTCTGTGCCCCTGATTCCTACTTTGAGGAGCTAAAGAGAGATTATATGGAAAAGAAGGCAATTCTGGTACAGGGGTTGAAAGATGTTGGGTTTAAGGTGTTCCCATCGAGCGGAACATACTTTGTTGTTGTGGATCACACCCCTTTCGGTTTGGAGAACGATATTGCGTTTTGCGAGTATCTGATCAAGGAAGTCGGAGTCGTGGCAATTCCGACGAGTGTATTTTACTTGAACCCTGAAGATGGTAAGAACTTGGTGAGATTTACCTTCTGCAAGGATGAAGAAACTTTGATGTCGGCAGTTGAGAGGATGAAGGAGAAGCTGAAGAAAAAGTGATTAAAATACGCGGAACTAGATTTTCCGGCTAAGGTATGTCACGAGAATATAGATTTCGGTTTTTCACACCAAGATATGTTGTTATCCTCCAAAATGAATCTGGATTCTTTAACTTGAATAATAGAATTCAATGTAGGTGTTAACCGAGTGACTATTCATGGATGAATATGCAGTAGTTTGTGTTTAATTACTTGTACTGAATCGAAATTTGAGTGATACCTTCGGCAACCGTTATATCTTGAGGGATTGAATGTGGTTGCAAACGTCAAGATTTGAATCCCGGATTTATGATGTCATTTCTTAAGAAAATGCAAAACTTCTGTAAGACAAAAGGGCATGAAATCTTCAGAAAACAAAATTCCTCTGCACAAAAACTTTCTCATCCTTTACTTTGCACGGACGATAACAGTGTGAACATATATACAACATTACCCAGAAAAGAGAATTGCTTTATTCAACCAAAGAAAGTCATGCTTTTCTGCTAATCTTGGTTCATGGATACTTTTATATTGTTTTCTAATATAATGATTTCTTAACCAAATTCAATATTTACAGAAAAATAATCTAAAAAACCAGACAGTGAATATGTCTCGAAACCAACATCGAGCGAGGGTCCATGGCACCGAAGGTTTGGCCCCAGTGAGGCACTACAAGCTTTACTGGTGCTACCAGTGTCATCAATCTGTCAGGATTGCCTCTACGAATCCTTCGGAGATCATCTGCCCTCGATGTTTTGGGCAGTTCGTTTGCGAGATGGAAATCAGCAGACCTAGAGTGGTTGTTGATTTCTCCGCTTTCGATCCTTCCCCTGAAGCCCGTCTGTTCGAAGCACTCTCTCTTATCATGGATCCTCCAATCCGGATATTCAATCGTGGTCGTTTTGTTAACCAGGAACCTTTAGGTTGGCCTTTTCTTGGGCGTCGAAACAATTTACTAGATGCTGAATCTGTAAACAACCCCCCTGAGCATCTTCGAAGGTTTCGAACCGGTAGTTATGATGGAAATGAAAACAGAGGCCAAGAACCTGAAGTTCTTCATCATCCCAGGTCTTGGATTGTCGTTAGACATGTTGGTTCTCCAAGTCCAGTCACAGCTGAATCAAGTCTGCAACGTGCAAACCCTGCACACCATGGTCTTGATCCAAGAAACTTCTTTTTCGGACCGGGACTCGACGATTTGATCGATCAAATAACACAAAATGACCGTCCTGGAGTACCCCGAGCTCCAGAGTCAACAATCAACACGATTCCAGCTGTGAAGATCACCGAACTGCATTTGAGGAACAATTCGGAATGTTCGGTTTGTAAGGAGGAATTCGTTATCGGGGGCGAAGCAAGGGAGCTGCCTTGTAAACATATATACCACAACGACTGCATTGTCCCTTGGTTAAGGCTTCACAATTCTTGCCCTGTTTGTCGCCAAGAGTTGTCCGTTAGCAGAAATGATAATCCCTCCGAAGCCGAGGCTTCTTCCGGAGACCGCGGACGACGTGGGGGGCTTAGCCTCCTGCCTGGTAATCTATGCCCTTTCCATCGAAGGCATCAGAGGTCTGGTAATGGGAACTGATTCTCAGTAATTTCATTCTACGCATTCTATGTGACAATGTGATATCTGTGAGCCGATGATAATGGAATAAGACGAGTGTTCTTTCGTGAATATAGATTATGTTCCTAACTATATACTTTTTTACTTGCAATTTTTAATTTAATATAAAATTCATGAAGCTGTTCTAAAATATTTTTCTTTGAGATATAAAGTGTGAGAATTATGGTATTCAGTATGTACCGATATCACTCGTCAGTCATATCATCTTAAATTAGTATCAAATAGTTTAAGTTTCGTTTTTCTGTATGTTTTGGTCAATGCCGACTTATACCAATATGTACATCCCATACTACTTAATACAAGATTTTTAATGTTTTAAATTATTTTTTATTTTGGTAACTGTTTTGTTTTCCCTATTTTTTTAGGTATAATCTTAAAAACTGCTCTTAATGTTTCACTGAATATTCATTTTAGCTCATATTCTTTTTTGAAACAATTTGGGCGTCAACATTTTATTTTTGGTCAAAATAACCTCTCTTCGAATAAAAATTGTTAGCCAACTGTCGATGAACAACTTGAAATTATTTAACAGAATGACACGTCATAAGAAAAAAATATTTTATATTTCATACAAAATTTTAAAATTATTTTCCGAGTCGTGTCATTCTGTAAAGTCATCATATTTGTCTATATGACATTGCTATTGCGGCGTGCATTGCCATGTAGGTTTTTAACGTCATTTCAAGTCATATATCGTCAGTTGACTAATAGTTTTCATCCGCGGAGGGGACATTTTGACCTAAAATGAAACGTTGAAAGCTAAATTGCTTCAAAAAAGAATAGTGGTTAAAATAACTATTCAATCAAATATCAGGGGTATTTCTCGACATTATATATATTTTTTACCATTACATTTAAAAATAAATTAAACTTAACTAATAATTTTAAATTTATATTTTCGTGTGTATATATATATATATTATATATGTATGTGTGTTATTATTTCATGCACTAACGATGAGAAAAAAATGTTTAATTTCACTTTAAAAATTAAAATTAAAGTGTGTAATCTTAAAACTCTAAATCTTAGACCATATCCTTAAACTAACTCTAAAACCTTAAATTTGACCTAATGATCTTAAGGTGATTACAAAATAGTATATGTTCATACATAAATTTAACCCTTCAACAATACACATACACATTGTAGACAAAACAATTTGAACTCGTGTCTCCTAAAATGAATATCATCAATTTTTCCACTGGAATACTTGTTAGGTTCAAATATATTACCCATATATAAGTATTGATTGGTGTATATTTGTATTATTATATCATACGAAAAATATTTAAGAATAACAATTGAAACACACCTATTGTTTCGAGTCCAAACCATCTGTCCCTTCTCATACTCTATCTTAAAAAATAAGTTTAATGTCTAGGAAATTGAAGGTATAAGAGTTTATAATCTGGAATTTAAAGTTAAAGTTTAAGGCTTAAGCCTTATAATTCTATTTTTTTAGTATTGGTATGAAAAAAAGAATAAGAAAAGAGAGAAGATTTTTATTCTATCGTTTCCATAAGAACAAAGGGTATAAACATCTTCATGAAACAAAATCCCTTTGCACAAAAACTTTCCATTCTTTCCTTTGAATGAACGACAACAGTGTGAATATAATAACAACAACCCAGAAAAGAGAATTGCTTTCTTCAATCGAAGAAGCCATACCTTTCTGCTAATGTTGGTTCATAGATACGTATATGTTGTGTTCTAATATAACGATTTTCTTAACCAAATACAAAATCAAAACAAACAAACAAACAAAAACACAAGAATCAGATGGAGTCCGAGAATATGTCTGAAACCCAACCTAGAGCAAGGGTCAATGTCACCAATGGAACAGCCCCAGGGAGGAACTACAACCTTTACTGGTGCTACCATTGTCATCAATCGGTCAGGATTGTCTCTACGAACCCTTCGGAGATCATCTGCCCTCGATGTTACGGGCAGTTCATTTGCGAGATGGAAATCAGCCGGCCTAGAATGGTTGTCGATTTCACCGCTTTCGATCCTTCCCCTGAAGCTCGTCTGTTCGAAGCACTCTCTCTTATCATGGATCCTCCCATCCGGATATTCAATCGCGGTCATTCTGGTAATCAAGAGCCTCTAGGGTGGCCTTTGCTAAGGCGTCGAAACGATTCACCTGATGCCGAATCCGTAAACAATCCCCCAGAGTGTCTTCGAAGGCGTCGCAGCCGTAGTTACGATGGAAGTGAAAACCGAGAGCAAGAAGCTGAAGCTCTACATCGTCCTAGGACTTGGACAATCGTTAGACCAGCAGGTCCTTTGGGTCCGGGCGTAGCTGAACCTAGTTTGCAACAAGCAAGCCCTGCGCGCCCTAGTCTTGATCCCAGAAACTTCTTTTCTGGACCAGGACTCGAAGAGTTGATCGATCAAATAACACAAAATGACCGTCCGGGAGTACCTCCCGCTTCGGAGTCGACAATCAACGCAATTCCATCTATAAAGATCACCAAAATGCATTTGAGGAACGATTCGGAATGTCCGGTTTGTAAGGAGGAATTCGTTGTCGGGGGCAAAGCAAGGGAGCTGCCTTGTAAACATATATACCACAATGACTGTATTGTTCCTTGGTTAAGGCTTCACAATTCTTGCCCTGTTTGTCGCCAGGAGTTGCCTGTTAGTAGCAGTAGTGAAGAATCTAGTAATGGCGATTTCTCCGAACCCGAGGTTTCGTCCGGAGATCGCGGACGGTATTGGAGGCTTAGGCAGCTGGCTAGTAATCTATGTCCTGTCCATGGAGGGCATCAGAGAAGTAATCAAACCGACAGAATCAGTTCTCCTGGTAATGAAAGTTGATTTTCATTCTACTTGTTCAATGTAGTTTATGGCAATTTGGCTTGATCATGAAACCATTTACATGCCGAAAATCCTCTTTTGAATTTTTTTTAATTTTATTTTCAGCAGTTGAATCAAGGTCGAATCGATGCTGCATTCTTTAGCCTTTCACGATTTACATGCAGCTGTTCTTGCTAACGAAACTGGGTTCAAAAACATTTATTTGGGATGTAAATTGTGAACCAGTTGATTCAAATTCTAGTAATTTATCATGTATGACATGTGATTTCGCTCCCTGGTAATCGTGTATGTTATCCCGACTCGATCTAAAACGCATCTGCAGTCAAGCTCTAACAATCGAATCGATAAGAGAGATGAGAGAAAGATGTAGGGGGAGGGCGACCGCTTTTTTTAATCTTGGTCCTGAATTAAACAAATTAGGTTAGAGAATTAGGGGTGCTTATTGAGTTAAACAATTCGTAAATAATTCGAGCTCGACTTGGTTAATATTCAGTCGACGTTCGACTTGAGTTGACTCGACTTGAGATCTTAGAGAGTCAAGTCGAGCAAGGCATAACTCGACTCGATAAGTTCGTGAGCAGCTCGTTATTTTTTTTATAAAGTCTTTTATGATATTTTGGTTAATTACCTTAAAAAATTTTGGTTTTAAATTTTCAAAATGTTTTGTATTCCCCAAGTATTAATAAAAAATTAAATTATAATAATAAGTTTTTCCTTTTTATTAAAGTCTTTCCCTTTGCTTTTATTATTACTTTATGTATAAAGTAAAAAAAGAAAAAAAAGTCTTCACTTTCTACTTCCCAAATAAAAATTTACGAGTTAAAGTTAAAACTCCGAAATTCCTAAGTTGATCTCTCCTTTGTTATTCATCGAAAATTGTTGAAAAAATAAAAAGATTCTCACACTCAAATATCAACTTCATCTCTAATTCGGTTATGATATATTCGTTTATTTATCTCCTTAGACCTCACATTTTTTTTTGAATTTTTATGTTTATATTAAGCTCTAATAGTCTCACTAGATTTTACTTATATTTAAGAAAAAAAACAAGGTAAAATTTTTGGCGATCTTAACGAGTTGAGTTGAGCAACAAAATTTTTTAACGAGTACAAGTCGAGCAAAATTTATCGAGCTTAACGAGCAACGAGTCGAGTACGAATTGAGCACTACTTAACTCGCGATTGACTCGCTCGATAAACACCCCTAAGAGAATCGTCCGTAATGAATATGGATCTTTGCATTATCCTCAATAAATTGGATATCATTGATTATACATAATTTTAGGAAGGACCGATGGGGCCACCCTCTCCCAAAAATATTATTAAAAATTACTTAGGAATATATATATATATATATATATATATCATCGTAAGTTTAATTTCTTTAAATGTCTTTTAATAAATTTATTTTTTTAAATGTCATTTATTTTTTTGCTAACGAAACTCGGTTCAAAAACATTTATTTGGTATGTAAATTGTGAACCACTTGATTCAAATTCTAGTAATTTATCATGTATGTCATGTGATTTCGCTCCCTGGTAATCGTGTATGTTATCCCGACTCGATCTAACACCCATATGCAGTCAAGCTCTAACAATCGAATCGATAAGAGAGATGAGAGAAAGACGTAGGGGGAGGGCTGTTGGAAAAATACGAGAAATTGAAAACTTGGACCTGCGCACTATGCCTTTACAACGGTATCTCATATGACTTAAATGAACACTATGCCTTGCGCACAGGCGCAGGGGTGCAAATCGTAGCTCGTCGAATCCATTCGGGTTGGGGTGCGCTCGTACGTCGTGGGCGACGCGAATGTTCAGACCGGTCGGTTCTTTGCTTGGACCTGCGGATATTTTATCCACTTCGAATTAATTTTTTTCCTTACATATCTTTTGAATATTCCGAATTTAATAGGATACTATTGACTTTCCATTAAATTCGGATATTAAAAGGCAATAAAGTAATTCACAGAAAACATATCCGTTTAATAAGACATTTAATTGATTATTTTCGAATTAAATCAGATATAAAGTCAATGGCCTTTAATTCAAAATATTGTATTTTCCATATTTTCCTCCTCCACTCCTCTATATAATGCATCTCCTCAGTTTCAACACACTCAAAAATTGTTTTCCTTCTCGCGTTCTTTTTATCCCGGTGATAGGCTAAGTCAAGAGTTCAAGTTCGAGATCTCTTTAGTTCGCGCTTCTATCGAAGATCTTCTTGTTGTTGTATCCTGGGAGACGAACGACCAACCAAACTCAAGCACCGCAGAGTGGTCGAAATTTGTCTTAAGGAAACTACTTCTCGCATGCCTCAACACCTTCTCTACTCAACTTTAATCTGGTTTTATATTTTCTACTCTTTTCAATTATTTAATTAAAGTTGTTATTTTATTTTATCGTCTTGAATTGATTACTTTGTAACAATCTTAAGACAAATATCCTTCTACCTTTCTTCTAATCCGATACGATATATTCGTGATAGAGATAGCAAATAAATTGGTTTCAGGATTCATCCCGCCGTTTTAACGGATTTGCTAAAATCTAAAAGTTGGACAAATCTGGTTATAGAAATTGTCGATAATAAACGAGAAATTTAGTTTCTGTTTATTAGAATTTATTTTAATTCCTCTTTGTTTATTTTGAACTAAAACAATGACTATTGGAGATTATGTCGATTCCACTGCTAAGGTCCATGTACCTGCACAAACTTCGAAACAACCGATACCGAATCTGAATGCAACGGCGGTGGCAATGAGCCACAATGAGAAGTCGTCGAAATTTTGCGGATAAAATTTCAAGACATGGCAACATAAGGTGTTGTTCTATCTAACCATGCTGAATCTGCAAAGTATTTAAAAGAAGATCCCTCAATTGTCGTCGTAGGGGATGGATAAAGAGTGGTGGATGATCTCACTGCCTTCAATATCATAGAGGCTTGGAACAATGGCGACTTTTTATGTCGGAACTACATCCTCAACGGACTATAAAACTCGTTGTATCTGGTATATGATGTGTACAAAATAGTAAAACAACTATGGGCAACGCTGGACAATAAGTACAAAGTAGAGGATGCTGAGGCTAAAAAGTTTGTAGTAGTCAAATTCTTAAATTTTACTAGTTGAAGAATTCCAACTAATCATTCATGGAATTCTTGCAGAAGGGATGCTTATTAGTGAATCCTTCCAAGTAGTTGCCATCACGAAAAAGCTGCATCCATGATGGAATGACTTCAAAAATTACTTGAAGCACAAGAAGAAGAAAATGTTAGTGGAAGAACTGATTACCAGACTTCGAAATGAAGAGGACAATAGAGGTAATGCCAGGAAACTTAATTTCAAAAAGGCCAAGACAAATGTTGTCGAAGTTAAGAAGGGCAAGCACCCTCAACATCACCAAGATAAGCCAAATCTGAGGCCTAATGGCGGAGTCTCCAAAAAAGAGAAATTCAAAGGGTCGTGCTTCAACTATGGCAAGGTGGGGCACATGTCCTCTGAATGCAGATATCCAAAAAGAGCTAGAGCCAAGGAGACCAATACTGTGGAGGATGAAGATCTATGTGTGGTGATTTCTGAAGTCAACCTGGTTGACTCTAACTCAAGGAATGGTGGCTTGACACTGGAGCCACACGTCATATATGTTGTGATGAGAACTCATTCTCTGAGCTGATACCTTGCGACAATGGGGAGAAGCTCTACATGAGAAATGTTGTGACTTTCAAGATCAAAGAGAAGGGAACAATGGTCTTGAAGATGGCTTTTGGAAAAGAACTCAAGCTGCATAATGTATTGTACATGCCTGATGTACGCAAAAACCTTGTTTCTAGAACACTTTTAAGTGTTCACATTTTTAAAATGATTTTTGAATCCCAGAAGCTAATTCTGTCAAAAGGGGGGATGTTTGTGGGTAGGGGATATGTATTGAATGGAATGTGGAAACTCAATGCTATATCTGTAAAATCCAAAATAATGAATAAGAATGCAGCTTCTTCTTCTGTTTACATGCTCGAATCATTTAATTTATGGCATGATAGACTTAAACATGTTAATTATAATACCTTACGTAGGTTAATTAACTTGGAACACATCCCTTCATTTCATATTAATTATAACCATAAATATGAAACGTGTGTAGAAGCAAAATTAACAAGCTCTTCATTTCAAACAATTGAAAGAAGTACAGAACCACTTGATCTAATACATAATGATGTTTGTGATTTGAAATTTGTTCAAACTAAAGGAGGAAATAAATATTTTATTACCTTCATCGATGATAGCACAAAGTATTGCTATGTATATTTACTTAAAAGCAAAGACGAAGCTATAGAGAAATTTATACTTTATAAGCAAGAAGTCGAAAACCAACTTAATAAAAAGATTAAGGTGGTAAGAAGTGATCGTGGTGGTGAATATGTTAATCCATGTGGTGAATATTGTTAGACTTATTTTGATTTTGATATTACTAAAAGATTTAACTTGCAAAAATTTGTAAACTCTATATTCGATTCAGATTTTTCAAATATAATGTTTTAACTTGAACAATTTTTCCCAAAAGGTTTAACTTAATACCTATATGTTTTTCTCTTTGAAAAAAGTCAACAAAAATCAAAACAATGCATTTTTAAGTAAAGGTTTCGAAACCATCTAGGTGGTTTCGATACCCGTCTGGCAGTAAGGCCTGGAAACTCATTTTTAACTACAGGTTTCGAAACCTCTTTAGTGGTTTCGATACCAGTCTGGCAGTAAGGCCTAAAAAACCTGTTTTTGATTACAGGTTTCGAAACCTCCATAGTGGTTTTGAAACCAGTACTTGTAACGACTAGTTTTTCAGTTTAAATTTCTCCCAGGTTTCGAAACCTCTTCAATGGTTTCGAAACCACTGTGCAGGTGAGCATCTAATGCCCGACTTTAATGGCTTCCAACGGCTCCAAAGTCCCCCCAACGGCTCTCAACGGTTAGAAAACATCAAGAGCACATAAAAGAAGTCTAAGAACAGTATTGAAGCAACAAGAAAGCATATACAAACATTTAAGCTTCCAAGAGTTCATTTTGTGCTTATTTTCAATCTTTCTTGTAAAACACTAGAGTGTTCTTCATTGTAATTCTTGTGCTAGTGTTTCTTTGGGTGTGTGAGAGAGCTTAAACTTTGCAAACACATTCCTAGTGAGGATTTCCTAGTTTTCTTATTTGTATTCTTTTTTTGGGATAGGATTCAATAGACTTTGGGGTATAAGTCTATTGAATTGTGTAAGGTTACTCCTTATCCTTAAAGGAAAGACAAATTAGTGAATTTGCGGAAAATCCTTAGTGTGGTCACTAAGGTAGTGGATGTATACTCCAATTAGGGGAGTTGAACCACTCTAAATCTCCTTGCAATTTTACCTTTGCAATTAGTGTCCACCATTCTGTAACCCCCTCGTCCCGGCCTGGCCGGATGACCGGTCCGAGTGGGCCACACGGGGAAAACCGAGTGAAACCCGTTAAGGTTCCCTTCGGTTAGCAACCCTATATTTTTTTTCTTTCATTTTAATCTTGACTAGAGGCGTGTTATATCCTAAGTGATGACGACATCGGAAAACAATCAAAGGGAAACACATTCGAACCACGGCCATGCATGACAGTCCATTTTAAGCTTATAAGGCATGCCGTATCGATACACCAATCAAGGGTATCGATACGCCTTGACATGGTCAACTCAGACAGTCAACTCGAAGAAGACCGTATCGATACAGCCCTTGAGCGTATCGATACGCTCTCTTCAGTCAACATCTCGTGGTCAACGAGATAGACCCGTACCGATACGCCCCAACACCGTATCGATACGCCAAAAACTCCCCAATTTCTCAGAATTTCAGTGACCAAAAACCGTACCGATACACCCCGCGTATCGATACGCCCAGCCTAAACTGAGCTCTACAGGCAAGACCGTATCGATACGGCCCTTAGGCGTACCGATACGCCCTGCACTGCAACACCAGAATTTTCAACTTAACGACTCCCAACCCGACTCTAAATGCATTTCTCGACTCACCTAAGCGTACACAAACATGTAAGCAAACATACATGAGCCATAGGTAACAATCAAACATGTGACAAGTCATCCATACATAGCATCCCATCAAAAGAGCAATTTGGGCAATATTGTGCATACATAAAGGCTCAAATGGTCTTAAAGGGCACAAGTCATCAAAAGAGGTTTGCACTCATACATAAGGCAACCTAGACATCTAAAGCATGCCACCACACATCAACATTCATCATAGCATCCATGCATTACAAACCACAATCCATCCAAACATCAACATATAATGAGTTATACAAGCTCATACAAAAACCCTTGCCACATTGCTATCTAATACGAAATTGTTAACCGTACTTGAGCCACAAAACTTGGAAAGCCTTTCTTGCCTTGCCTCGAGCTAACACCACGCTAATGATCTGCATTGTTGAACATTGAGAGCGTAAGCTATAAGCTTAGTGAGGGTGCTCTAAAACGAAAAACATCAACAATGCAGGGTTCAAGCATGTAAATCCTAATCTCACATACAACCTACAATGGCATATAATCGAGTAGACCTGGCTAGTCTTTCAAGTGGCATAATATAAGAACAATTTAATTGGCCACTATTAATTACCCCGATTGTGCGGATTTAAACCCCAACAACACTTTACCTCGGTGGGATTACACTCATCACCGGACCTCGCATGTGCGGGATTCCACTCATCGCCACATGCCCTACGGATGGGATTCCACTCATCATCCCGTAGAAATATATAAAAAGCTTCGGGTGGAATATTACATCACCGTACTCCTCCTTGATGACTTAACGCCATCAAGGCCACGTACGTTTTGACTCAATTTGTGTGCACACTAATCCTAATGATCGATCATTTACAACCGGTAATTATTTAGTGCCAATTTTCATTATCACATCACATGTCATCAACCACAACTCATGCTCATCACACATATATACATATCATGATATACGTGCACCAATTAACCACAATCACAAGAGCATAGCTAAGTAAGCACAATAGCATTTATGGAGATCAAAGGCTAAGTTAACAACTCGAATTAAATAGAAGTGGCCTACTAAGCACACTTTACACACACACACTATACATACTCGAACCAAACTTTAAAACAAGTTTGAGACCACTCACCGCCCTTCCTTAGCTACCAAGCGAAACTCCTACGAACCCGGATTCGGTCCCAAAGCCTCTTCGACGATCCCTCTTGCTTCTAGCCAACCAAAAACACAACCAATAGCCACAATCAATGCTAATATTCAATCAACACATAACCTTTGAATTCAAACCAACTTCATCCAAAATTTCCAACCACATTTAATCCCCAAATATGACAAATTCGTACTCCCTCAAACCTTGGCTGAAAACTCTACTTTCCAACACCCAAATGACTCCCAAAAGACCCCAAATCACCTTCCTAATATACCTAAACCAACAGCCCTTCAATTTCAACCTTAAACCTCCCAAAAACTCAAGTTTTGACACCTTAAAATTTGCTCTAAGACCCTACTTCGGATTTTCCACAAAACTCAACCAAATTAATATATGTTGCATCTTTTAACATGAATAACCAAAGCCCCAACTCAATTTTGTAAAACAAGATGAAAATCCCATAAAAATCCAAGCTTTTAGTAAAACCCTAACATTTTAAAAATCCATGTTTTTGAAATCCAAGACCATAGGTAGATAGAGGATAAAGAGGAGAGTAAGATGACATGTTTACCTTTCAAAAACACCTTGAATTGAGGGAGAAACACAATGGAATAGTAACTAGCTTTGAGAGGTTTTGAAAATGGGGTTTTTCTATTTTTAACGTTGGAAAGGGTTTTAGTGAAGAAGATGACAACTTTTGTTTTAAAGTTGTCTTGCTTTTAAAGACTTTAGGGTCAAATTACAACATAGGTCCCTCCCTTTTTTACAATAGCTCAAATAGGTTTTTATTTAAGTTGAATTGATTTAATTAAATTTTTATTGACTCGAACTATAAACCCGGGTAACTCCTAACCCCAAAACACGGGTGTTACACATTCCTTCAAAAATCAAATTCACCCCCTCTTGATTTTGTTCGATCGATTGTCACTCTCTACAAATATTGTTCACAACATGGAATTATTCATGAAGTAACACCACCATATTCTCCCCAATCTAATGGAGTAGCCGAACGGAAAAATCGGACTCTAAAAGAAATGGTGAATGCTTTGTTAAGAAGCTCTGGGTTACCACAGAACATGTGGGGGGAAGCAGTTCTTTTGGCTAATTACCTTTTGAATAAGGTTCCTCGAAAGGAAAAGGATAAGACATCATATATTTTGTGGAAAGATCGAAAGCCTTCCTATAAACACTTGAAAATGTGGGGTGTCTTGCCAAGGTAATGGCTCCATTACCAAAACAAATGAAAATAGGTCCAAAAACCATGGATTGTATTTTTATTGGCTATGCTGAACATAGCAATGCTTATCGATTTCTTGTGTATGAATCAAAGAATCCTGAGATTCACAAGAACACGATAATGGAATCAAAGAATGCATCATTCTTTGAAAATGCATTCCCTTATAAATCTTAGGAACTTGATCAAAGTTCAACAAAACAAACTTTGGATGAAATGATTCCAAGTGATCAACAAGAGGCTGAAAATGAAATAGAGCCAAGAAGGAGCAAACGAGCAAGGGAAGAAAAATCCTTTGGATCTGATTTCTTAACCTTTATGCTGGAGGCTGAACCTCTAACGTATAGTGATGCTATACACTCCTCTGAAGGCACCTTATAGAAAGATGCCATTAAGAGCGAAATTAATTCCATCATGCAACATCATACATGAGAATTAGTGGACCTTCCTCCTGGAATTAAACCACTAAATTCAAAATGGATTTTTAAAAGAAAAATAAAAGCATATGGAACAATTGATAAGTACAAGGCAAGGTTGGTAATCAAAGGATACCGACAAAAAAGGCCTTGATTACTTTGATACATTTTCTCCTGTATCAAGAATAACATCCATAAGGATGATACTCGCAATAGCTGCTCTGCGAAATCTAGAAGTACATCAAATGAATGTTAAAGCAGCTTTCCTAAATGGAGATTTTGATGAAGAAATTTACATGGAACAACTTGAGGGTTATGTAGTTTCATGTCAAGAAAGGAAAGTATGCAGATTGGTTAAGTCCTTGTATGGACTTAAACAAGCACCAAAACAATGGCATGAGAAATTCAATAATGTCATGATGACTAACGGTTTCAAAATAAACGAGTGTGAAAAATGTATATATGTCAAAACTATAGACATTGGATATGTCATCCTTTGTTTATATGTTGATGGCATACTTATTGTTGGAAGCAACAATGAAATGGTAAAACGTACCAAAAACATGTTAAATTCGAAATTTGACATGAAAGATATGGGACTGGCCGATACGATTCTGGGCATCCAAATCAAAAGGTCACCAGAAGGTCTCATGTTAAGTCAGTCACACTATGTTCACATCTATCAAAGAATCGTGAGAAAAGTATCCATCAAGTGTAATATACAAGAGTCATAGGCATCTTAATGTATCTCATGAGCTGCACTAGACCGGATATCGCCTTTACTGTGAGTAGTTTAAGCAGATTCACAAGCAATCCAGGGAAAGATCACTGGAAAGCAATTGTAAGAATACTGAGATATCTAAGATATACTAGGGACTACAGACTGTATTATTCTAGAGACCCCGCTGTCTTAGAAGGATACTCTGATGCCAGTTGGATATCTAATATTCAAGATACCAAAGACACAAGTGGATACGTATTCACTTTGGGGGGAGGAGCCGTGTCATAGAAATCCTCAAGACAAACTATTATAACCATATCCATAATGGAATATGAGTTTGTTGCTCTAGACAAATCTGGAGAAGAAGTAAAATGGCTTTGTCAATTCCTTGAGGACATCCCTAAATGGTCGAAACCTATGCCCACAGTATGTATACACTGCGACAATCAAGCAACAATTGTTAGTGCACTGAGTTTCATGTATAATGGTAAGCTAAGGCATATGCGCCGTCGACATAACACCGTCAGGCAACTGATCTCAAATGGAGTTATCTTTATTGACTTTGTAAAATCAAAGGATAACATTGCGGATTCACTAACCAAAGGATTGAATCGAGATCAAGTTAAGAAAACATCTAAGGAATGGGACTAAAGCCCATGAGAAGTAAATGCACTATGTGAAGAAAAAACCTACCTAGTTGATTGGAGATCCCAAGATCTAGGTTCAAAGGGACAACCTAATTATATAGACCTGTGAGATCACTATGTGGGATCATTCCTCAAGTCCATTCCTATTATGTAAACAATGATAAAAAGTGGTATATGTTAAGCAAAGCTTTTAATGACCATTGTATGCTTCGGTGAGCCAAGCAACATAAGTCACCTATGTGAGAGTGAAGTGGGGCCGCTTCAAGGAGACTATTGGGCATAGTTCTTTCAAACTCTTGTAGAACCAGGCGATGTCCAAGACCACATGGACATAACTATGAGAACTAATACTCTTGTTAGAGAGGTAGTTGTTTGAAGTATATCATCGTTTACACAAACAACTGAACAATTAAAGGACATCACATCTACTGGTTAGCTAGTAAAGTAAATATACTTTCACAAGGGAAGGTTCAAAGGAGGAAACCTACCTATCCTATGAAACTATCAATCGTAGATCTTATCACCACATCGAGTCAAAATATTTTGATAAAATCATCAATTTCATTCATGTGGGGGATTGTTGGAAAAAATGTGAGAAATTGGAAACTTTGAGCCATATTTTCTAGTGGTAAAGGTGGGGGTTCGAATGATGAATTTATTAATTAATATTCTACTACATGAGACCTTTACAATGGTATCTCATATGCTCAAAACGATTGAGAAATGAATGAGAAATTGATGCTCAAAGCGAGGATGTTGTGAATTGTGTAAAGGAAAATAAAAACCTCATATCTCACATGGGTGGGATAACAAGCTTGGGAATGGTTTAAATACACCAACCCACTTGGAAGTCATTGAATGACTTGAATGAACATTATGCCTTGCGCGCAGGGCGGTGTTAATCGAAGCTCGTTGAACCCATTCGGGTTGGGGCGCGCACCCACGTCGTGGGCGACGCAAATGTCCGGACCGGTTGGGTCCTTGCTTGGACCTGCAGATATTTTACCCAATTCGAATTAATTTTTTTCCTTACATATCTTTTGAATATTTCGAATTTAATAGGATATTATTGACTCTCCATTAAATTCGAATATTAAAAGGCAATAAAGCAATTCACAGAAAACATATACGTTTAATAAGGCATTTAATTGATTATTTCCGAATTAAATCGGATATAAAGTCAATGGCCTTTAATTCGGAATATTGTATTTTTCATATTTCCTCCTCCACTCCCCTATATAAACCATGCATCTCTTCAGTTTCAACACACTCAAAAATCGTTTTCCTTCTCTCGTTCTTTTTATACCAGTGATAGGCTAAGTCAAGAGTTTAAGTTCGAGATCTCTTTAGTTCGTGCTTCTATCGAAGATCTTCTTGTTGTTGTATCTTGGGAGACAAACGACAAACTAAACTCAAGCACCGCGGAGTGGTCGAAATTTGTCTTAAGAAAACTGCTTCTCGCAGGCCTCAACACCTTATCTACTCAACTTTAATATGGTTTTGTATTTTCTACTCTTTTCAATTATTTGATTAAAGTTGTTATTTTATTTTATCGTCTTGAATTGATTACTTTGTAACAAGGGCAACCACTTTTTCGAATCCTGGTCCTCAATTAAACAAATTAGGTTACGAGAATTAGGGGTGCTTATTAAGTTGAGCAACTCGCAAACAGCTCGAGCTCGACTTGGCTAAAATTCAGCCGACGCTCCACTCGAGTTGACTCGATTCGAAATCGAGCTCGACTTGAGATCTTAGCGAGTCAAGTCGAGCAAAGCCCAACTCGACTCGATAAGTTCGTGAGCAGCTCGTTATTTTTCTTATAAAGTCTTTTATGATATTTTGGTTGATTACCTTAAAAAATTTTGATTTAAAATTTTCAAAACGTTTTGTATTCCCCGAGTATTAATAAGAAATTAAATTATAATAATGGGTTTTTCTTTTTTATTAAAGTCTTTCCCTTTACTTTTATTATTACTTTATGTATAAAGTAGAAAAGGGAAAAAGTCTTCACTTTCTACTTCCCAAATAAAAAAATACGAGTTAAAGTTAAAACCCCGAAATTTCTAAGACGTTCTCTCCTTTGTTGTTCATCGAAAATTGTTGAGAAAATAAAAAGATTCTCACACTCAAATATCAACTTCATCTCTAATTCGGTTATGATATATTCGTTTATTTATCTCCTTAGACCTCACATTTTTTTTGAATTTCTATGTTTATATTAAGCTCTAATAGTCTCACTAGATTTTACTTATATTTAAGGGGAAAAAGGTAAAAATTTTGGCGATCTTACCGAGTTGAGTCGAGCAACAAAATTTTTTAACGAGTACAAGTCGAGCAAAATTTATCGAGCTTAACGAGCAACGCGTCGAGTACGAGTGAAGCACTACTTAACTCACGATTAACTCGCTCGATAAGTACCTCTAAGGAGAATCGTCCATAATGAATATGGATCTTTGCATTACCGTGAATAAATTAGATATCATTAATTATACATAATTTTAGGAAGGATAGATGGGGCCCACCCTCTCCCAAAAATATTGTTAAAAAGTACTTAGGAATATATATATATATATATATATATATATATATATATATATATATATATATATATATATATATATATATATATATATATATATATATATATATATATATATATCATCGTAAGTTTAAATTCTTTAAATGTCTTTTAATATTTTTTTTAAATGTCTCTAACAAATGAAGTTGAGTTCCGTCATTGTTTAGAGATTTAAATTTTAGATTGTTTAATTTAAATATAAAGAATTATATAATTTTTTACACATATTATATCAAAAAATAACCTTAATAAATATCACTACAGTATCCAATCTAAATTAGTCAACTAATAAATTGTATATTGTTGGTTTTACTCAACTAAAAAATTATAATCTTTTTTTTTGATAAAAGCCACTATTTTTTTATTAAATCCATAGAAAAATCACAATTACAATGCATCCAAGAAGAAGAATATTTAGATTAAACAACCCAAAAAAATTCTTACAACCTAAAAACAAAGAAAATGAAAACTTCTATGGAGATAAGCATACCAACAAAATTTAGCAGCATCCTGAATCTCCTTGTCTCTGTCCAAACGAGACGCATAAAGAAGGAAGAAGGAGTGGTGCGCGATCCAAGCTGTCAAGCAAAAAGTACCGCTACCCAGGACTGATTTCATCTCAAACAACCATCAACCGAGTGGGGATATAACTTTCCAAGTGGCCACTGACAAAAATATAAATCAGAAACTAGCACCGATTGAATCTCTGAGCGAACAACAATCGATCGCTAGAGTATGCTGAAACATGCCACAAAAAAAGATGAATCAAACTACAAAACAAAAACAAAAAACATGTCACAAGGACAGAGGAAACAACGTGTCACAAAGACAGAGAAAGATATTCTAATTAAAATAAAAAACAAGAAAACTAATAAATCCGGTGGTCGACAACCAATATTAAAATTGATTGTCGACCACCGGTCAAAGAGATTGATCAATGTAAAAAACGAATAGAATCGAAGGAATTTTGGTATCAAATTTTTTTTATAATCTTATGTAAAATAATCAAGACTCTAAGCATTGAGATTTGTTCTCTTCTATTTTATTGGCCTATCAATTTTCAGCATTTTATTTCGACTAATTCAAATTGACTGGCGTCACATATATAATTTTAGTGGATAAATCTTTCAACAATTTTTATTTTGCCATATACAAAATCTCGAATTTGAGAAGAGATTTCTTGTTGTTTAATTTACTGAAACACATGCAGTAATTAAGGCCACCACAGAAGCAATAATTAAACGCATCTGTGTAATGTCTTTATCTGCATGCCAATAATTATTAACTCAAATGGCTTGAGCTTACTGAATGGGGAAAAAGCAGCCACAGAATGAAGGCCAACGTGTAGCAACACTTTATGGGTCAAATCAAACAATCTGACACAATTCCCAGCTTCCATTATAGGGAAATGTCCTTCTCCATATAATATAATATAGATGCATTCTGATCCAGGTAATGCAAGATCTCAGATAAGACGATGATTAATGCGAGAGAGTTCCCGACGTTTGATGTCTACCAGCCCTTGGTATTTGAACAATTCACAACCCCACATTTTTCGAATTTAAGTAGCTTCTCTCTCAGGCCATGAACACTGCCTTGCGATGAAGGGAGAACTAGCCAAGTTGTGTCTCGCGGATTAATTGCTAATTCAATTCCCAAATGATAATGATATGATGGACGCTTTGGTATGCGTCTTAAATTCAAGGTTTAAGGGGTGATTTCAAAAATAAACACTTAGTTTTAAAACTCTTCATTCATATTATCATATCATCAAAACTGACCTGTCATCGTCGACTTGGCAAAGATAACTGACGATAACGCCTGATGTGAAAGCAAATAAAGATCACATGCATAAAATTCAACAACTTTATCAGTCAACGATAGATGAGATTGATATAATTCAAGAATTTGAGAGATAAATTGATGAAATTGAAAATGGAGGGCAACATTACTGAATTTGGAAGACTATAAAATTTAAATTGATGCAATTAAAAAGGATCAACATTGTTGATTCGAAAATATTATAGGGATAAAATTACTTGTTTTTAAGCCTAAATTTAAATGATCGTCAGCCACAAGATGAGATCACAGCACTCAAAACAAAGTCTGAATGTCATGCGAAGTGTAGAAACGGGAAATAATTGAAAGAAATCTTGGTACTGTGAGTATGAATGAATAAATTTAAGAGTGTAGGGTCTGCAAAGTTAAAGAGCATGAGCTATAACCAGCATTGCAGGAAATGAATCATTTAATTTGGTGGGTGATATACATCATAAAGTGCCAAAATAAAATGGATTTACTATACACTAAACAAATACAGATATTGAAATTCGAACTTTAAATGTGTGTCGGGTTTCATTTCGTTTTGCTTGTCTCGGCATTTTCTTTCCTATAAGAAGGGCCATCTCTCGTTCATGAAGTTGGCAGCCTAAGAGAAAAGTGGAGAATACAAGAGAGAAACAATGGGAGGCCAATTTCTATGTGCAGCTTTGTGCAATGTGTTGGGCAAAGTGAAACTATACCTTGCAATGGTTTCCCTGCAGTTTGGATATGCAGGGATGTACATTCTCTCCATGGTATGTTTGAAGCACGGCATGAGCAATTTCATCCTCGCCACTTATCGACATGTCGTCGCCACCATCGTCATTGCACCCTTTGCCTTTGTTCTCGAAAGGTTTCTCCTACTCCCTCACTGATTTAAATCGCAGCTGCAGTCCCGGCAATGAGCGTCGAAACTGCAAAATCACGACTGTAACGTTACCTCGTTGACGCTATTTAAACTACCTTGTGCATTGTTTTATGCAGGAAAATAAGGCCAAAAATGACCCTGCCTATCTTCCTCAGGATTGTAGCTCTTGGTTTCATTGAGTAATGCTTTGAACTCCCTTCCATTTGCAACTATATGCAAATAAATGCATAATTGCATACATACTCATATTTATGTGCATATATTTTCTTGGATGTTACAGGCCAGTGCTTGACCAAAACATATATTATCTGGGAATGAAGTTAACAACAGCAACATATTCAACAGCTTTTCTCAACATGCTTCCCGCTGTTACATTCGTATTGGCAATGATTTTCAGGTGAGATTAAAGGAATTTTTCAACATGTTATGTTTCAACAATGAGATTAAACGAATTTTTCGGTGTTCAACACGCAATGACTATGTCGAATCCAGGTTAGAAAAGGTGGATGTGAAGAAGATAAGAAGTGTGGCAAAGATCACTGGAACAGCAATCACAGTCATAGGAGCAATGGTGATGACTTTATACAAAGGCCCCGTTATCGACTTCATCAAGTCGGGGGGAGCTATCCACCATGGAACCACCGCCGAATCCGCCGATAAAAACTGGATTACTGGCACAATACTGCTTCTTGGAAGCACCTGTTGCTGGTCAAGCTTCTTTATTTTGCAAGTAAGTCCGAATCCGGTTAACCGTTGAATAAAACAACAAAAGTTAATGGAACAGGAAACTACTTTTGTTTGATCTAACATTTGGTTATGGCCTCTGTTCAGTCCTTCACATTGAAGCAGTACCCTGCAGAGCTCTCTCTCACAGCAATGATATGTTTCATGGGGATGGTTGAAGGTGCAGGCGTGTCACTCATCATGGTTCGTGACCTAAGTGCGTGGAAAGTCGGTTGGGACTCGAGGCTGCTCGGTGCAGCGTACTCTGTAAGTGTCCCCAACATATTCTTTTTGCTTGGCAGCCATGATCATGCACATTGCACATAAAACACTAGTATTTTACGCTTCTAATATCAAATTTGTGATTGATTAGGGGATATTTTGCTCCGGGATCGCGTATTATCTGCAAGGAGTCGCAATCAGGCAACGAGGGCCTGTTTTCGTAACATCTTTCAGTCCTCTATGTATGATCATCACTGCTGTACTAGGAGCCATTATTTTAGCAGAAAAAATCCACCTTGGAAGGTATGGCGCAAAGTGCAAAAAACTTGATCTTCAATATATTGAAAAATATATTATTGACACCAAAAGTAATATATATATATATATAATTTCAGCATTCTTGGAGCAATTATCATAGTGACAGGCCTTTACACAGTGGTGTGGGGCAAAAGCAAAGATGGGAAAAACTCTGAAACAGATGAGAAAAGCAATGCCCTGGAGGAATTGCCAATCACTGTTGAAAATGGGATTAATGGAATTGCCAAAATTGTTACTGTTCCAGCTTCAAAGAACTCCACCACTCGAGGAACATGAAAAATTGTTGCCTTCCAAGTGTTTGATTAAATTCTGAGCATGAAAAATTGTTTTGGAGAATTTGAAGGCAATACATACATACGAAATTCCAGAGGTGGAAAGAACATAATCTCTCAGCCTTTTAGTATCCTTATTAGGGTCATTTGTACAAATTCATTAGGAATTGATGGACCGAGGTATCTAATTATAATTTTTTTTTATATTTTATATTGATAGTCTAAATTTATGCCTTTAAATTTTTTTAAGGTAAACTACATAAATAGTTCCCCGACTATGGTCCAATTATCTTTTGCGTCCCTCGACTATCAAATGTTACAAATTGATCTCTTAACTAAAATTTACATACAAAATGGTCCCATTTTGTTAAAAAATTGACGGACGTCTTACGTAGACGTTAATACACTGACTAGGATGCTAACGTAGCCTCCTCAAAACGGTGTGTTTTGATTAAACACTTAAACAACGGTTCATTATCCTCCATCATCAGATTAGCCCTAAAGCACAAAAATAAACTGAAAACGAAAGAAAATTTCTCTCAGAGAAAATGCTTTAGAGTGTTGTGAAATTGGGTTCAATTAATTGAGGGTTTTTGTGAGTTCTTCAATATAGATTAAGGTTAAGGATGAATTATCGCATACTTCGATCGAAAGGGTAAGAAGCTGTTCGATATAGTAAGATATTAAGTTTGCATTTTTTATTCGATTGACTTTGTATTTAATTTTTGCGATTTAGGGTTTAATTGATTTAGGGTTTTTGTGAGTTCAATTGATTTAGGGTTTTTAGGGTTAGTTATATTCTGATAACTTAGTTTTTTGACTTATATTACGATAAACTAACTTAGTTTAGTTTGTAAATATTCTGATAACTTTGAATATTGTTTAGGGTTTAATTTATTGTTTAGTTTAGGGTTTTAGTGGTATAAACTAACTTTGAATATTCTGATGAAACTGACTTTGAATATATTACTGAAATTGACTTAGTTTTTGTGCTTTAGTGATATAAAACTTACAGTGGACTAGTTTATGTTTAAATTATTATTTAGTTTTGTGCTTTAATGGTATGAAACTGACTTTTGTGCATTAGTTTAGGTTTAAATTATTGTTTAGTTTAGTACTTTTGTTTTGTTTTGTTACTGTGCACTTTAATGAGAAATTCTTGTTTAAGTTTGGATTAGTTTAGGTTTAAATTATTGTTTAAATTCTTGTGCATTAGTTTTGTTCTGTTACTATGTACTTTAGTTTAGGTTTAAATTATTGTTTAGTTTAGTACTTTAATGGTATGAAACTGACTTTTGTGCATTAGTTTTGTGAATTATTTTAGTTTAGTTTAATGTGTATGTCTGATATTTGATTATTTTAATGAGAAATTCTTGTTCAAGTTTTATATAATAGTTTAATGTGCACTGCTTTAAAAGTTTTGTTCACATGATGATTCAATAGTTTAATGTGCACATTTTTATTTTCTTTATTGTTCTGCTGAGACAGATTCAGAGTTATGCACAACAATTATGCATCGTGGAGGTTGTTTTGTTGAGGATCCTGCATTTAGGTACACTGAAAAATTTATTGCTCATTATGATTGGTGTAGAATTGATGGAATGAACATGCTTGAGTTTGCTGATATGATATTTATATTAGGATATAGGTGTCCAGTCAAATTATATTAGAAAATGGCAAAAATTAATCTAACTAGAGAATCAATCAGACAGTTAAATACTGACCAAGATGCCCTGAGTTTGATAAACAATATGCCTAGGGACCACTACCTAAATGTGTACGTAGTGGAAGAATCCATTGTATATGAACCTGACTTAAGGCATAATGACTCAAATGATGAATCTGAGTTAGGGCAGCATGACTTGAATAATGAATTTGAGATTAGCGAGGAACCTAATTTAGGACATACTGAGAATGTGTTTGTGGAGTCTGATAATGATTCTGAGTCTGATTCTGTGTATGTTGAGTCTGCTGATTATGATTCTAGTTCAAACAATTCTAAATCTGTGTTTGTGGATTCTGATAATGATGTTAGTGATGAAGAAACATGTACTGAGAATGTGGCAAATGAAGTTGAGAGAGAGTATTGTGGCATAGGGTTATTTGATTTAGAAATTGAATCTAAAGTGATGAGTGATAGTGATAGTTAAAAATATGACTCACTAAACAATGTGCATGAGTCAGACTCTGATGATCATAGGTTTCCTGAATTCAACAGTACTGTTGATATGATTAACCCTAGGTTTGAAACTAGTTTAGTTTTTGTTGATAAAAAGATTTTGAAAGAAGTCATTTGTCAACATGGAAAGATAAATAAGTATAATGTGAAATTCAAAAAAATGATAAAAGAAGATTATTGGCAGCATGCAAACCAGGATGTCCATGGACAGTAAGGGCTTCGCCAATGAACCCAAGTGACCCAGTAGACACATCATGGCAGATTAAAACTTATATTCCTTAACATAGATGTGCTAGAGACCTTAAGAATAAGCATGTGACAGTTAAATGGATTGCAAAAGAGTATTTTTATAAGTTTTTAGAAAATTGCATTTATCCACCCACATATTTAATGAATGATGTTTACAAGGACCACATGCTCGTGTGTCTCTCACTAAATGTCTGAGGGCCAGAGATTATGCCCTTGAGCAGATAATGAGAAGTCAGAAGCAACGGTATTTGAAGATATATGACTATCTTGTTGAGCTAAGGCATACCAATCGAGGGACCACTACCATATGCTACTTAAATGAGTGTCTCTTTCAAAGAATGAATGTTTGCATGCAAGCATGTAAAGATGGATTTAAAGCTGGATGCAGACCAATTATTTATCTTGATGGATGCCATTTAAAAGGATATTATGGTGGGCATATTTTGGCAGCAGTTGGGATAGATACTGATGACTGCATCTATCTTATTGCATATGCATGTGTAGAAAGTGAGTGTGGTGACTCTTGGGCATGGTTCTTGGACATTTTGAAGGACGATGTGAATATTACCAACTCTTATCACATCTCTTTCATGTCTGACAGACAAAAGGTACATAATATAATATTTTCAATTTTTATTTCTTATATGCATGTTTTTATGACTAACAAACAAATTTTGTTGATGTTTACAGGGGCTTGTGGATGTTATTGCAGAACATTTTTCACATTCTCAACACAGGATATGTGTTAGACATTTGTATACAAACTTCAAGTCTGAAGATTGCAACAAGGGAAAATATCTGAAGGATCTTTTCTGGAAAGCTGTAAGATCAACTACTGTTAAAGAGTTCAAAGACACATTGAAAGAAATTAAATCTGTGTCATCGAATTCTTATGATTGGTTGGTCAAGATCAATCCTGACCAATGGTGTAAGGCTTTTTTCACAAGTAATACCAAAACTGACATGTTGTTGAATAACCTATGTGAATGTTTTAACAAGATATGTATTATTTCCTAAATAATGTTTGAACTAATAATTGATATATACTAACATTTTATTTTTTTATTTATTAAGTTTATACTCGAAGTAAGGGACAAGCTTATCCTTACCATGATGGAAACCATAAGGACTATGATCATGCAAATGATCGCAAAGAAACAATCACAAGCTGAAAAATATGTTGGGCTTCTCTGTCCCAAAATTCAGAAGAAGTTGGAGCTTACAATTAAACTATCCAATAGGTAATCAAAATTGATTTCAATTCATCTTTAGTTTGCTTACCTAAAATTTGTCTGTCATTTGCTTACTTCAAAAATAATGTAGGTGCTGGCCTAAAAATGCTGGTGGTGAACAATATCAAGTTGAATGTGGATATGGCAACCAACATGTCTTCTACATGCAAGCATTGACTTGTACATGTAGAAGATGAGAGTTAACTGGTATCCCATGCAACCATGTCATGTCAGTGATGTTGTTAATTGAAGTTAGGCTATAATCACATGTTAATGAATGTTACACCAAGACAACACAAGGAAAAAATTATTCGAACTTCATCAACCCAATTAGAGGACAAATCAGTGGACTTCTCAAAATGATTGTCAACATATATTGCCCCCACCATTGAGAAGACCACCTGAAAGACCTCGTAAATCAAGAAAAAAAGGAAGCTGATGAAACTGCCACTGCTTTCACAAAGCTGAGTCGAAAATATGTGAAATTAAAGTGTACTAAGTGTGGTAAACCTGGTCATAACATCAGAACTTGCAAGGGTGAAGTGTGTGGGAATAAAAGAAATGCTCGAAGGGTAATGTATTTTTGCTTACTTCTTAGTTATGTATTTATTTTGTTTTCTTCATAACATTAGAACTTTTTTCCTATGTTTTATAGGTTCCCACAGCAAGGAAACAACCTCCATCTATTCAACCTCAAACTGGTCAACCTCCATCTGTTCAACCTCCAACTGGTCAACCTCCAACTCAGCAATCTCAAACAGCAACCCAGAAACTCAGAATACTAAGGTAGAAGCTACCTATAAAGAGGAAGGAACCTACAGTCCAGCAAGATTCAAGAAAAAACATACAAGACAGTCAAATACATTCACAGTTAGATGGATGTCAACGAACACTCAAGATAGTGCTGGTACAACCTCAGACACAACCAGAAGTAATGTTACAAACACTAGGGTGGACTAGTGTTAGTTTAATGGCCAAATATTAGTTTAATGCCAAGTAACTCTTTTGAAAAATGCCAAGTATTAGTTTAATGTCCAATTAACTCTTTTGAATAGGCACAAATCTTTTTGTTGGGCATATCTCATTTTGTAGAAACAATGATGCTTTAATACTTTGTTGGCCACATCTCATTTTGTAGAAACGTTAATGCTTTGCTATTTTGTACAAGCATTATATAGAAATGAAAATCTTTATTACTTTAACAGAAATTTTCATAGCCAAATGCACTGAAAATTATTTTTCATAGGCCAAATGCATTATATGCTGGAAATTATGTTTCATAGCCAAATGTAAATACAAAAAATCCACGATGAAGTCAAACCCTTAAATTTTCATTACTTTAACATAAGTTTTCTCACAAACCCATACAAATTACAAAAAGTTTTCCCACAAGATTTCCCACGAGATTTTCATTACTTCAACAATTACAAAAATTTCCCCACAAGATTTTTAACTGCTAGAACCTTTAATCCCCACAAACACATACAAATTCCCTAAAACCCCCAAAATGAAAATCCAGAACCCTAATCAAACCTACATAAAAAACCATAATATCAATGCACACATAGCCAAACAAGCAATCCAAAACATTCATTCTTTTTTTCTTCCCTCTTCGACTTTTCTGATTTTCTTCAACAATCCAACAATAACAATTCTTTCTCGATTTCCAATTTTTGAATCACACCATAAAAAAATTTACAATTACGACCAACACTAAACTTGGAGCAGCCGAAAAATCTTGTGGTTTGGAGCGATAGTACCAGTGTCGTTTCTCTGATTATGAATCTAGTTTTTCACTCTCAGTCGAAACGCGTGGATCTCGACGTGCATTTTGTCCAGGAGAAGGTTGCTGACAATTCTCTTCGCGTGAACTACATTCTTGCGTCTCACCAAACAATTGATGGGTTCACCAAGGCTCTCACTAGTTCATACCTTGATCTGTTTCAACAACGGTTGAATGTGGATACGTTCAGTCAAATTTGCCAGGAAGATGGAACTAGTAGGGGAAATGTTAAACCTGTAAATGAGAGAGCTGTTAACTGTGTAAATGAGAGTTGTTAGGAAAGTTGTTAGATCAGTTAGTTGGTTATATAGCCAGCTAGGGTTCTCCCTGTACGTGTATATAACCTGGGTATGGTAGCTATGCAAATCTCAAGTTAGTAAATACAACTGTGAACAAAATTCTTCTTCTTCTATTCAATTTCTCAATAATAAGCTTCAATAAAATCCATAAATTCACTCTCAAGCTTTCTTTTTTATTCCAAAGCATCATAAAATGGATAATATAATGTATAAAAGCAGAAAATTTCCTGGTATTACTATGTTTTTAAAGTGCATGTGAACCTTATCACCTTGGGACATTGAAGAAGAGTGTACACGACAAGATGGTGTGAACTTGGAGACATACTACAAAGATGTCAACAAAGTCTGTCACCCGAAGAACAATGATTTTTATCTTTGTGTTCATGATGAGATGTCAACACATTATCATATTCATTAGAATCATCATCCCAGTTGGGATAGTTTATGAAGTTTGAAAATGAAGAAGAATGTTTGTATCCCGTGTTCTACTGTAGAGAACCATCATTTTGTAAAGGCTCTTGGTTTGGCAAAACTTTAACATTGAAGGATTGAGTATTTGCAATGTTGCCTAAACAAGGTGACATATGATTTGCCAGGTCAAGATTTCGTCAGCTATAATACCTCTTCTTTATTCTCTATAAAAAAAGAATAAAAAAGAAAGAATAAAAAAAGAAGAAAATGGAGAATAAAAAGAAAAGAAAAGAGAAAAAAAGAAAAGAGAAAATCGAAGTGAAAACCTACAAAGGCGTCTTTGAAAAAAAGAAGAGAAAAAAAAAATCAAAGTGAAAACCTGAAAGTGCACTTTGAGAAAAGCAACCTAAAGTGAAAAGCCAAAAGGGCGCTTTAGAGCAAAGGGCCAAAAACGCACAAAGGAGATTGTGACGGCCGATTCCGTACATGAGATGGGAATTAGAAAAGAAGCATAAAACAGGTCCTAAGAGGGCAGAAGTCAACCAATGAATATCAACAAGTCATGGTTCATGCCTCATGTAGGAAATTAGGGTCATTCTAACCCTCATATTTTCATTTTTTTGACGAGAACTAGATAGAAAAATAGAACTCCTAATGAGAAAAGTTCGCCCAGCAAAGAAGGATTCCTAATGAGAAAAGTCCACCCCAGCAAAGAAGAACTCCTAATGAGAAGAGTTCGTCAGCAAAGAAGAACTCCTAATGAGAAGAGTTCACCCGCAAAGAAGGATTCCTAATGACAAAAGTACGCTTTGACAAAGACAAAATTCCCAATGAGAAGAATTTTTCCAGCAAAGAAAAAGAGTTCGATCATCAAATGAAGAATTTCTAATGAGAAGAGTTCATCCTCGGCTAAAGAAGGAGATGAAGAAAGATTGAAGAATTTTATAATGAGAAGAACATCTTCAAGATTTCATGCGTGGATGGCTCGGACAAAATTCGTGTCTTTTCAGTCTTTGTCATATTTCTTTTCCACAACAATGAGCAAAGAGGGGCAGCTGTAATACCCATATTTTGTCCGAGTATACATGTATAATTCAAATCCAAAAATAAATAAATAAATCTAAAACAATCCAAAAGTCCCAAAGCCATTAATAAATGTCTATTTACACCACATTTGCATACAAGACCCATTTAAAAATACAGAGCAAAATCTTTTATCAGCTTTATACCCAAAAAATACACATTTGATCAAAATTTTAATATTCCCGCCAAAATGGCCACATGGCATGCTGCCTTTGGTTCAAACTTTTTCACAGGAATTCCAGCTCTACGCTGACGTCAGTCGCTCGCCAGCTATAAATAGAGAGAGAAAATTAATTAGACAATAATTGTGCAATCATTACCAGACATAATTGAAGAGAGAGATAAAGGGGGAGTTGAAGAGGCTTACCAGATCTGAACGGTCGTCGGAATTTCTCACCATAAAGGTTGCCAAAGTACGTCGAACATACCATAAGGTATATTCCGATCTCCTCTTTTACTTTCCTCCAACAATAACATAAAAAAGTTAGGCTTGAGTCTTTAAACCTTAAAAAACAATAACCTAAAAGCCTAAAACCTAGATCTAGGAAAATCAAAGTGAGATTCGAAGCTTATCTGAGATTTGCGAGGCTTTGATCAGAATTTGAGAAGCTTTGGAGCTTTTATGGAGTTGAAAAGGTAGTTTTAGGGTTTAGATTTTTGGGTAGATAGTCTAGGATTGGGCGAAAAGGGTCAATTATGACGAATCTGGGACTAGATTAGGATTTAAGAGTGAAAATCAAGAAAAATATAAGTTTTAGGTTCGGTGCAGCGGTAGACGGTGGCTGAAAAACGCTCTAGCAGCGGAGCACGGCGGTCAAAATTTCATGTTAGGTAGGAAAGGATGACCGAAGTTACTGGGTTCATCAGAGAAGATGATCGGAAAGTACATGGTTCATCGGAGAAGATGACCGGAAAGTACAAGGTTCATCGGAGAAGATGATCAGAAAATTGCGGGTTATCAGAAAAAGGAAAGAGATGACCGGAGACGACAACCAGTTACTGGCGTCAACTTCGGCGACCGGGAAACAAATCGAAAAAGGTTAGGATGGTGGCCAAGGATCAGATGGCTTAAAAGAGAAAAGTTCGTGTGGTGTTCTTGAGTTTTTTGGGATTTTGATCTTCAAGCACGGAAAATATGTGGGTTTTAGAGTTTATGTGGACTTAACACGGGAAATGAATGAACTTGAGATGAACTTTGGATGAAAAACGAGGTTTCGATCCGTTTGGGCTTAAGTTTCCGGGCATTCTGGTGTTATTAGAGAGAGAGAGAGATAGTTCTACGAGAAGAGAGAGAAAGAGGGCTCGCACAAAATGGCTAAGTTAAACTCGGATTGGGGCTTTATATAGCCCGAGTGAAACACACCGTTTTGGTGTCGGGTTGACTTGACCCGCGCGATCTGAGTTGGGTCGAACTCTAAGATCTGCGCCCTTCTTTGCTGAGCTTTAGTGTTTGGTTGTCAAATTTTGCTTTCCTCTCAATTTGATCCTTAAATCCTTGTAATTTGACTCCCCTAGTTTGAATTCAATTCAATTTTGTCCCTATTAGCTTTTTTCTAAGTTTAATTCTTTTCAATTTAGTCATTTACAATTTTAAATAATTCAATTGCTCAAATTTAATTTATTTATATGGTTGCATGATTTTTAATTAAGCATATAGTATGCATGATTAGGAAGATTTAATCAGTTAATTGTGCTAATTGAAGCCTTTAGTATAGGTTCCTTAATTAAATAACTGAACAGGGAGAAATTGTAGAAAATTTAATGGATGCTAAATAACAACTTCAATACCCTAATTTGTAGAGGTGACATATGAGTCAATCGGTTCAGGTCATTTCGGTTTCAGTTATTTTGGGTCTGATATCATTCAGTTCAAATTCGGTTCGGCTCGAGTTCGGTTCGTTTCTAGTTCGGTTCTATTGTTCGGTTGATTTTCGGGTCGGTTGATTTTCAGTTCGGTTGATTTTTGGTTATGTTCGGTTCGGATTGGTTCGAGTCAATTTCTGGTTGATGGGAGATCGGTCGGTTTTAATCAAGTTTTTAGGTTGGTCAGTTTTTTTACACCCTTTATATGGCTTTATAAAGCCAATATATTTGACGTTTTGGTGAGTTGTGCGATTGTTCATATCTCATCTTTTTTTATTAATATCTTTTATTTATTTCGAGTTGTCTTCGGTTCGAGTCCATTTGGTTCGGGTCCATTTCGGTTCAACTAATAATCAGTTCATTTTCGGTTCAGTTTCGAGTCAAATTTCAGGTAAGCGTGTTTGTTTCGGTTTTGGGTTCGGTTCGGTTTTTGGGTCTCGAGTCATGTTTGTCAGGTCTACTAATTTGGTTAGTGTCTCAATGTAATGAGATGTTAATCAAAAGGGTATTCTAGTTAACTATTTAGTATACCATTTAAACTTAGAAACATGTAATCACGTCTAATTAGCTTTAATAAAATTAAATTAAGATAGGGAATAACTAGTTAGTAACATTAAAAATAAGAATGTTATTAATTTAGGGCCAAATATGGATAGTGCCCTATTATTTGAGTGTTATCTCATAAACCTTAAGCTTGATAATTTCATAGTTTTTAAATTAATTAAATCAATGGAGCCATAATTAGGTTTTGACTTAAAAATGACAAGACAATAATTGAACATGCATTAAACCTTTTGTGTTGAGATACATTTTAAATATAAATTGAAGTGTCCTAATGTATTTGGATGTTTCAAGACTTATATTCGTCCAAAATATATTTTCTTACAAAAGGATATTCTCATCCGAAATAGAATCTGTTTAACAATTAAAAGATTTAATTAGATTCAGATTAATGTTCGAATTGCCAAAATGCCACGTGGAATTAATATGGTACCGATAATGGGTGTTTGTAGGGGGTGCTAACCCTTCCCTACACGTAACCGACTCCCAAACCTGAATTTTATTAAAAGAATCTATGGTCCGTTTTTATGGTGTCTGGTCTACCAAAGTGACTGGTGGCGACTCCAAAACGATTTTTAAAGAAAATAAAGAAAAATTGGTTAAAAATGAAAAAAATCCTAATTTCAAGATCAAATTAAAATATGAAACTCTGATTTCCAAAGCCCTAATCGTTAGGCTAATTTTTCCATAAACGGTTTAAAAAAACGGTCGCGACATGTTTAACGAACTCTTTTGATATTTTTTTTGTTAAATTTGTTAATTTATGTTAGTATTAAGCCTCATATAGTATTATTAAATTTTACTTTTAGTTAAGAAAATAAGGTAATTTTTTAGTGAACTCAACGAACAACGAAGCTTAACAAGCAATGGGTCTAATTGAGCAACAAAGTCTTTTTAACGAGCACAAGTCGAGCACAATTTTAACGAGCTTAACGAGCAACGATTCGAGTTGAGCAATAAATTTTTTAACGAGCACGAGTCGAGCACTGCCCAACTCGCGATGGACTCGCTCGATAAGCACTCCTAATTTAAATTATGAAATTCAATTTTCTTTTCTATTTGAATAAAACACATATTTTAAAAACTGAATTTTATGGTTATATAAATAAGCAAGATCAAGATGGTCAAACTAATTATATCTTGTCTAAAATAAAGTTGTGTGATATAAGATATATAAAAGAAATTTCTATTGAAAGTAATACACCTCTTGGATAGGGGTGAGCGTTCAATCGAGTCGAATCAAAAAATTTCGAGTTGGTCGAGTTTATGAGTCTTATTTACGACTCAAACTTTATTTAATTCTTTTGAGCTGAGTTTATGAAATTCGAATTGGTTCGAGTCTAGTCGAACTTAAAAATCTATCAACTAATTTATAAAAATTGATGGACTCAACTAAAACTTAAAAATCGATCAACTAATTAATAAAAAATTGAATTATTCGAATTTCCATTTACAACTCAAACTTTATTTGAAATTTTTTCGAATTGAGTTTATGAAATTTCGAGTCGAGTAAAAAAAATTAACTTTTTGAATCAAATCGAGTTTTGTTCACATATACTCTTGGATTATGTAATGCAGCCCAAGTCCTTTAAAGATGGAAACGGAACAACGGGTGATTCCAAGCATTAAGACTTTTGGGCCTACTTTTGCATTAGACCTTGGCCCTACTTTCGCATTAGACCTTGGCCTTATATGACATAGGTACAAATATTAGAGTAAAATATACTTCAAATCACTTAATAATGTGTTCGGTTATAAATAAATTATTCTTTCTTTAAAAGTTACAATCTTGTTATTCAAATAAAATTTTATCACAAACACGTAATTTCTTTATTAAAATTGAAACATAATTGAGTATAATACAAGTTTTACTACTCAAAACTTATATAGTTTATCGATTTGGTCCTAATTCAAAACAATTCAATAAGTTTAACTCTTTATATTAAAAAAATCTACATTGCAACATCATGATACACCCTTAAACCACTTGTTGCATTCTTTGCTACTGTCCATCAGCTCAATCATTGATAGATGAGGTAACTTGAAAGACACAATCACTCCACCATTGGATAGTTGACAGACTAATGAAATACTCATTATGACTCTAATATCGTCTTGTAGTAGATATAATTACTTTATTAATGAAAATTTTGAATGTAAAGAGTTAAATCCATTGAATTATTTTAAATTATGACCAAATTAATAGAATGCACACATTTTATAACTAAAACTATTATTATATCAAAACACGTTAGACATTTGTTTCAATTTTAAGGACAAGTGACATGTTTGTAATAAAATTTATTTAACTTACCAAATTGTAACTTTTTTAAAAAACACGGCCCGTTGTAATCAAATACATAATTGAGTAATATGTGTAGGGTTAATTACTGAAAAAGTCATTTATGTTTTCCCAGTACAAAGTTAGTCACCGATTTTGAAAAACGATCAGTAAGGTCACTTACGTTTTTGGGGCGTAAACTTTTGGTCACTCAGTCGTTTATTGTCGCTAAACACTGAGGGATTGCTGACCTGTCAACGAAAAAATAAGGGTAAATTACTGCAATGGCAATTAAAGTTTATCTCATGTACATTTTTGCTCCCCAATTTTAAAAAATAAACATTATAGTCACTAATTAAAATGTTTCTTTATAATTTCACCCTTGAATTTTTAAAAATTAATTTTTCAACCCTAAAACTTTACAATCAATTAGTATAATAATATTATAAAGGCTTAAATGAAAAATAGGTGCCCAAATTATACTCTTTTTAAATTTAGGTGCTCAAATTGCTCTTGTTTAATAACTAAACTTTCAAATTGCTCCTATTTTTTTCACTATGGATTGTTTTTAATATTATTGTAACATGACATGTCATTTTTATTATTGTTAAATTAAAAATAATTTTAAAATAAAATAAAATCATTTTTATTATTATTAAATTTAAAATATATTTTTAAAAAAATATTACTTCTTAAAATAATTTAGGTGTTTAAAGTATTATTTTTTTAAAAAATAGGTGCCAAAATTTACCATACTTACAATTTTAGGTGTTCGGCTGTTAAATGAGTGTTAGAAAAATTGTGAACAAATCGATACTTGACACGTGACATTAATTTTATTAATTTTTAATGAAAAATACTTAGAACTTTCAAATTATTATAAAATCTCAAAATTTAACAACCTTCACAAAACAGTCTCTAAATCCTTAAAAATTATCAAACTTCCGCCGTCGATTGCTGACGCTTTCACCGCCAGTTGTCGTCACTGAACGCACCCACTTGGTCGCCGGATCAAGGCGATCAATTTTCCCAACACAACGTCGTCAGAAATGCCCAACAACGTGCAGTCAAACACCAAACACGAAATTGACGTTCGCATTTGACGTTCGGCTGCACACCGTTGGGCGTTTCCGACGACGCCGTGTTAGGGAAAATTGTCGCCTTGGCCCAGCGACCAAGTGGGTGCGGTCAGCGACGACAACTGACGGCGGAAGCGGCCGCAGTCGACGACGAAAGTTTGGAATTTTTAGGGATTTAAGGATTGTTTTGTGAAGCTTGTAAAATTTTGAGATTTTATAATAATTTAAAAATTCTGATTATTTTCTAATAAATAATATAAAAAATAAAATTAATGTCACATGTCAAGCATCGATTGATTAACAGTTTTTTAACACCCATTTAACAATTGGGCACCTAAAATTGAACGTATAGAAACTTTGGGCACCAATTTTTATAAAAAGATACTTTAGACACCTAAATTATTTTAAAAGTGAATATTTTTTTAAAATATTTTAAATTTTATAATAATAAAAAATTATTTATAATTTAAAATAATAAAAAAAGACATGACATGTAATAATAATAATAATAATAATAATAATAATAATAATAATAATAATAATAATAATAATAATAATAATAATAATAATAATAATAATAATAATAATAATAATAATAATAATAATTCAGAGTGAAAAAATAAGAGCAATTTGAAAGTTTAGTTATTAAATAGGAGCAATTTGGGCACCTAAGTTTAAAAAGGGTATACTTTGGGCACCTATTTTTCATCTAAGCATTTATAATATTATTGTACTAATTGATTGTAAAGTTTTAGGGTTGAAAATGAATTTTTAAAAATTTAAAGGTGAAATTATAAAGAAACATTTTTATTAGTGATTATAATGTTTATTTTTTTAAACTGTGGTGCAAAAATGTACATGAGATAAATTTTAATGGCCATTGCAGTAATTTACTCTTATTTTTCGTTGCTAGGTCAGCAATCTGTCAGTGTTTAACGGCAACAAATGGCTGGGTGACCAAAAGTTTACGCCCCGAAAACGTAAGTGACCTTACTGGTCGTTTTTTAAAATCGGTGACCAACTTTGTACTGAGGAAAAACATAAGTGCTTATTCTAGTAATTATCCTCTATGTGTATTTTACCTTAAACATTAATGAGTAAACTATCACCGTGTTGCTTTTGTTTGTGTTTTTTTCTTCTTATTTTTATTGCTGAACTTTTCAGTTTTAAATTCTGATCATTTACATTACCAATTTATTACAATTTAATTATTGAAGCCTGAATTCATTATTCTGATAATGATGATGTGTGTTAGCAAAAAATAATATTTTTTTTGAAAAATAATGGGCCTCGTTAGAAACCCCCACTAAACCTATATAGGGGAAAAGAGTGCCCTATTTATTCATCCATTAGATGGGGTAAGTTCAAAAGTACACGATAAAGACATACATGAATGACAACCTGTAGCAACTACCAATACACAAACACTAACAGAACCTTAAGGCCACAAGCCATCTCAATTGCTCCAAACCCACTCGGTTGACCTCGACCTTCCTTGACATGCCCGACTAGAGCAGGCATGTTCCTGTATTTCACCACTGCCGTAAATCACTTTTTACAGCAACAAGAAAATGTCTGCATACCTCGACTGTGCTTTCAAAATTCACTAGGGGACGCTCCCTTCCCTTAGTCCACCTACCACGAGCAGGAAACACGATTCCACACTCATGATGCAGCCGAGTCACTAAAATGCAAGGTGAAAAATCATCGAGCTTCGACAATGGCCAACAGCTCAGCCCGAGTAGAGTCTACCATACCAGCTGAATTATCCAATTTGAGAATATGTGAACCTTTATCATCACGAAGAATACCATCGATCCCCCTAAATCAATGCTGCCCAATACCATCACCTCTACATTAAACTTTAGGCAACACAATGAAGAAGCTTCCCACACAACGCTCAACCCAGCTTTGATTTTGTCTGTACAATAATGCAGCGATTCGGGAATCTGGTAAAATCCAATATTGAGGGGATGGACTCGGGCCATTTACTCTTACACCAATGCCTTATCCTTAAGATCATGGAGTCCCGAAGAGTTTTCTCGCACAACCTTCTCTTATTAAAAAGCAATTCGTTTCTTTCTAACCAAATAGACCACATGATTCTGAAAAATGCGATATCCCAAGCTGGTTTAGCGCATTTCCTAATGGGAATGCTATTCCATAACGTCAACAGATCTCTAACATTTGTTGGAAACACCAAATTGACCTTCCATAGCAAGCACCAATGCTGCCACAATTTCTAGGTAAAGGTGCAGTGACAAAAGAGGTGTTCGCAAGTTTCCTCACTAGTGCCACAAAACGCGCATAGTTCATCGCCTACATTGGCCAATCCTCGCCTTCTTAGCGCCTGAAGAGTAGGAATTCTGCCTAGACACGCTCTCCAAACAAAAGTATCAACTTTTGGAGGGGCTAATCTTACCCATACTAACTTCCAAAAACTGTCTGCAGAGGACCCATCTACAGAAACTAGTGAACAGAAATCTCTAGAATTATAAACCCCATTCGATGCTCCCTTCCAGTGAGGGGCATCTTTGCCGTTTTTTCCACCGCCACAGTGTTAAGGGCTATTTGAAACTCATCCCAAACCCCTTTTTCCCACGGAAACAACCTTCTCATCAAATCGACTTTCCATTTCCATATTCCTCCCTCAATCGAACCAAACTCACATACTTTCCCACCTTATTGGCGGCCAAATTAAATATCCTTGGAAACGCTGACTTTAACGAGGGAAACTCGGTCCATTTGTCCTCCCAAAACCTGATCAAGCTGCCGTCACCCAGTATGCAGGAAATGTTTTTAGTGAAAGTATCTTCCAGATTTAGAAGAGTTTTCGTAATGTTCTTCCAGACCCAAGACTGTTTCCTAGCTCCTAGGTTCCTCGGGAGCAGTTCATTGCGCTGATAGCCATATTTCGCATCGATAACTTCCCTCCATAGACTTTCCAGTTCCTGACTAAACCTCCATACCCATTTGTTCAGCAAGGCCCTGTTTTTTATCAGCACATCGATCAAACCTAGCCCTCCGGCTTCTCTTGGCTTGGAAACACTCTCCCATTTTACCCAATGTATGGGTCTCGAAGTGTTGGGGCCCCAAATAAAATGAGCAGTTAACTTATTTAGCTTTTCAGCGACACCAACATGCAATTCAAATAAACTCATACAGTAGATGGGAAGGTTATTAAGAACAGACCTGACTAAACAGATTCTCCCAGCAATCGACAAACATTTACCCTTCCATCCATCAAGTTTTGTCTTCACCTTCTCAAGTATTGGATTCCATAATTGTAATAATTTCTCGGTGCTCCCAAAGGTAGACCCAAGTATGTCGAGGGAAGGGTACTCGAAATACACCCAAGTTCCTTTGCCCATTCGACCACGCAGCTGTGCTCCACCGAGATACCAAACAAGCTAGTCTTCTTCAAATTTAAACTCAAGCCAGATGCAACCTCAAATAGTCTCAAAGTTCTTTTTATGTTAACCACATTCGCTCTGCTGGCTTTCGCGAAGATGATCAAATCATCTGCGAATTGGAGGTGAGAGATTCGGAAACCATCTTCGCCTACTGGTACACCTTCAATAATATCCAGATTGACAGCACTATGAATTAGAGCATTGAGGGCCTCGCCGACGATATTGAACAAGACCGGAGAGAGCGGACACCCCTGCCTCAACCCTCTCTTAATGGGAAACATTTCGGAGACTTTTCCATTTACAACAATTGAAATCTGTGCAGTAGAAATACACCTATAAATCTACATCCTCCACCTTACCCCGAAGCCATTTTTTCTAAAATTAAATCCAAGAAACACCAATCTACTGTGTCGTATGCGCGTTTGAAATCATCTTTGAAGACTATGGACTCCTTCTTCCTTTTTCTTAAATCCTCGATAACCTCATTCGCGATCAAAATGCAATCAACGATTTGTTTTCCTAGGATAAAAGCAAACTGATTTATCCCAACAACCTCGCATAAACACTGGCTGAGTCTCATTGAAAGAACTCTTGCGAGGATCTTGTATAAACTATTGACTAACGAAATAGGTCTGAAATCTTCCACCTAAACTGGATGATCCTTCTTAGGAATCAAAGAGATGAATGAGTGGTTGAAGTATTTGTCCTTCACCCTTCCTTTATAGAAATCATTGAAGAATTTAAGCACCTTATCTTTAACCTGCCACCAGAATCTTTTATAAAAATCCAGATTAAATTCATCAGGCTTTGGCGCTTTATTGCCGTCGGCCGACCAGATTGCATCTTTAATTTCCTCTTCGGTAAATGAGGCTTCTAATTTCGAAGCTAACGAAGCGCAAATTCGCTTGAGACCACAGTCAAAATTCCTGATTGGTATCGTATCAGATCTATTGAAGTTAGACCTGAAAACTTCCTCAAATATATCTAGCACCTACTTCTCATCCGGCACTACATTGTTATTCCATTCAATCGAATGGATATAATTCCTACTCCTTCGAAGCGAAGCAACAAGGTGAAAATACTTCGTGTTCATGTCACCCTCAGTAAACCACTTGACTCTCGATTTTTGATGCCATTCGCGCTCTTCTCTACAATACTGTGCCTACAAGTCGCTTTTAATCTTTTTCCATTCCTAATTAGTTTCTGGACAAAAACCATCAACACAAATTGTTTCCTCCAGCCGCGAAAGCTTGTCCTCTAAGACTTTGATTTGAGCTTCTTCAGTGGCTCTAAAATTTTTTACCCAGGCTTTAATAGCTTCTTTAATCTTCTTTAGCATGACATTCATAGGTTTACTTTTACATTCCTCCTCTGTAATCTTGATAATGTCAACCACTTCCGGAAAGTCAAGCCAATGAGAGAATAATTTGAAAGAACCTGATCCTTCCTTAGCTATGCCTTTGACCACGATGATTGGACAATGATCAGATAGGCTCCTAGAAAGAGCGCGCTGTTGTAGGTTTGGGAACCAAGCCAACACTTCAGGAGAGAGGATGATCTTGTCTAAACGACTTGCAGATGTCGATGTGTCCCCGCGAAACCAGGTATACTTACTATCCAACAAAGGCAAGTCCAACAAATTACTTTTCTAGATAAAAGTTGCCAACAGATTACCATTCCGACCAAAAGTCAGATCCACTTCGTTCCTCAGCCTTCAAAACTGAATTAGAGTCCCCACAAACAAGTACTGGAATATTCAGATTATGCAGTATCCCAGACAGTTCTTCAAAAAAAAGCCCTCCTCTCGCTATACCCATTTGGAGCATAGATATTTACAATCCCACATCTTTTATTAATAGACATCAACACACCAACCAAAATTAAGTAACGATTTCCCACTAGGGAGGATTCTGCCGCAAAAAAATGCTCATCCCAAAGGGATATAATCCCACCCGACACTCCTTGCACAAAAGAAAAAACAAAGCCATCAAAACGTTTACCCTTCAACCGGTTTAGAAGCCCTAGTTTAATGACTCCCAATTTTGTTTCCTGTAACAAACACATCTTGCATCTAGAAGCTGCTATAACATTGCCCAATGCTCTGATCTTTTTCGGTCTGCCCAACCCCCTTATGTTCCAACTCAATATTAATGAATTCATAAAAGAATGAACTAAACACGAGAAGGGACAACCACCATACCTCAATTAACTTCCTACCTTAGCTCAATATCAACCAGACGTGAAATTACCACATCACTTGGAGCTTCGAAGGAAACACCCACCAGGCTACCCATGTTTAGGGTTGCAATTGCTTCTTCCACTGCCACTGGATTGATCTCGCCTTCGAGTGGGGGAAGAGATGGGGGCACATGACGACTGCGCCGGTAAAGCGGACAACGACTGACTTCTTTTTCTGTTGACCTTAGTTGCTTTTTTGGGCTCTTTCTTCTCCCTAAAATTAGCAGTTTTAGACCACCATTGAAACTTATCCAAACCTGCCTGAAAACCCATTTGCACACCCCCATCCAAAGCGCTAAGTCTCACGTGACGAGAGGGGCAGCTTCTATCAATGTTAGCCCCAACCTTTGCAGAGTCGACTAAGCCAACTTCAACTTCTATTAACCTTGATCCATCAGGCCCGCTTGGGCATTGCTCTGTGGGCCTCACGTCTACTGTCTTATTGTTGAGGGGTGTAGGCTCGAAGGGAATGGTCTCAACGGACTCAACCTGGACTTTGTGGAGCCCAGATTCGCTGGGTCCGACCCTACTCCCTCCACCCGGTAAAGCTACACCCTGCCAAGCTGGCGACTGCCCACCCTGATTGGTGGAGTCCACCCCCTCCAAAGACTTGGAAACTGCAGTAGCCGAATTATGGCTCTCGGGCTCTTCGCACCTTATCATTTCCTCATAATTAATTGGTCCATTCCACGACGTGTCCCCAGCTCTTTGAAACATCTCATCTGCCGGAGCTCCGCCGTCAAGAAATACCCGATCTTCCTCAAACTCTTGTACCTCAATTCTGATCCGGCTTACAACACCGTTGAACATTACATTGACTAAACTCAGTATAGCCGACTTGCTCTGGACTTCTAGTAGCACTTTAGCTTTGTCGAAGCGGATCAGATTTGTCGTATCCTCATCTACTTGACGCAAAACTTTAAACAAATATCTATAAAAACATCCTATTGATTCGAACCCCACCCCCAAAATTATCTAACACATTCTTCGGTCTACAATCTAAAATTTCAGAAAAATCACATAAAAAAAACTATCTGAAACGTGAAGAGCCGCCGCTATCACCAATATCTATTTTTATTATTATTATGCACAGAGTTATCATATTATAAGGTAAATATTAAATTTCAAATTCACACAAAATAAGATAATATGAACATTTTTATCACTTAACCAATTAATATACCTCACAAATATTGATTTTTAATCTAAATACACATACAATTAATTTTAAAATTCTTTTAAATTATCAATTCCATTGCAAACAAAAAGATGTCACTTTAGGGGGGAAATGGTGAGGAATTCCATCAATCATGGTTTCTTTACTGTTGTTGTATTCAATCCGCTTTTTTACAAACTTTTGACCCATCCATTGTATAAAGACCCCAAGCAATCCATGCAATTGGCCAATTGGGTTGTTATAATATTGATATTCAACCCCTGCCTTTCTATGGTGCACGGTTGGGTTTGTCATAAGTACACTAAATTATGTGATTCGTGTCACATATATTCATTTATTAAGGATTTATATGTGATATATTGTCCGTATAAAATTTTACGTGTTGTCGGTAAATCATATGATGATATATTATTAAAAAAATAAAATAAAATTTACTTAATATTATTTTTAATCATGTGTTATCATTTTATATATCAACAACCAACAACTAGTTAGTCTAGTAAGATGAGATACTAGATCCCTTAAACAAGGTTGAGGTTCAAGTTCTGACAAACAATTGTGTTGAGATAATCATCAATGGTGAAAGGCCAAGAGAATGGGTGAACTGGAAATTAAAATTTTGAAGGGAGGCAATTGGAAAATGAAAACTTGAAAAAACAATAATTTATAGTAGTTCAAGCTTCTAACAAGCTCTACCCACTACCTTAGCTCCTTTCTAAAGATTTCAACCAATTCACTAAAGAATTTTTTCTATTTTTCTAGGCTAAAGAGGCAATTGTTACAATCGATTAAAGTTTTTTACCCAAAGCTTGATCAAGGTTCACTCTTTTTACAAGAAGTTGATAGCAAACTAAAAATTCCACTCAGTTGTGATATGTTTACCCAAATGCAAGTTCTCACAAACCCCAAACTTGAAACACAAGATTAAAATTGAGATTGCACAAGTTGGGTACAAGAATTTGACTCTAAAAGCTCAAAGTGGTTGGAATTTTGCTTGATTGTTTGTCTTGTTCAATAGTTGTTGTTGTAGCATTGGAGACTTATTTTTATACCCCTTCATGGATTTCTAGCCGTTTGGGTAGTTGAAGTCATCAACAGAGCCGTTGGAGGCCATTCTTCCCATAATAAATGTTGTTTGGTGAGCAGGGATATCGGTACTCGAACACTCGTATCGGTACCTGTCAAAAGAAGAAAGAGACGTTGTGCAATAGCGTATTGCTACTCGAAGGGGCGTACCGAAACGATCATAGTGTAAAAACAAGGGTGTATCGATACGATAAAGGTTGTATCAGTACAGATTTTGCTTACTAGAATATGTCTCAAAAGTCAAGTGAGAATTGCATCGGTACGCCTAGGGGATTATCGATACGGGTAAACAAACTTTGAAGTTTGGTGATTCCAATAACTGACGAGGCAAATGTAATATCATTAAATGCAAAGATTTGAAAATTTTAAGACCCCGTATCGAAACGGGTAAGACCGTATTGATACACTTAACCAAAATCTCAAACCTAGATGAAGTCCATATCGATACGGGTACAACCGTATCGGTATGCTTTGGCGATTAAAATTCTAGTAGCTAAAACTCGTATCGAAGCACCTAAGGGTGTATCGGTACGCCTAGGTGTTTTTGGTTAGTTTGAGTGTAAACAATTAGGAAAATACTTGGGGTCTAAGTTTTTGACTTAGAAACAAATTTTAGTTCAAAATCCTTGTCATTTTGTGAGACTTTTGAGTTCTTAAAAATTTATTTACTTTTACAGTTTGGTCCTTAAATAATTTGTTATATCACAATCAAACATATGTTTTACAATCTCTCATTTTTGATATAACAAAACCAAAGTAAAATTTTAAGTAGTTTTGAAAAATACCCCCTTACTTAAAGATTAAAAGGCTCTTAACTTTAGAAATTTTAAAAATTTAACTCTACAAACTTCTCCTTCTTTTTGTTAGATAAAAATCAATAGAATATAAATAAGGGAAAATATGAAAAATTAAAGGTACTCCAAGCACAAATTAAAGCAACATAGATATTCATTAAAATTCAAAGCATAATTCAAAGCAACATAATCAATCCAACTTAAATGTTAAAAACATAAAGGAAATAATCAAAGCATACGAGTTAAAAACCAAATAACATAGGTGCATAAAACTAATCCTAAAATGACATGATATGATATGCAAGATGCCTAAGGAGCGTCTTCATCGTCTCCATCTTCATTTTCATTGTTGACATTGGTTCCATGAAATTGACGCCACTCTTCATTAAAAGACATAAGAGACATATCCATTGAATTTTGACGGTTTTCAAGGGATGTGACTCATTCCTTCAAGGATGTGAATCAAGTCTCGATGGCGGCAAAATCAAAGGTCATGGTAGTGTCCAAAGAAGCAATACTAGTGCCCAAGCCTTGAAACTTCCCATCAAGATAGGTCATAAGGGCATCAAATGAAGGTGGGGCAACCAAAGCTTCTTGAACTGAACCGCTTGAGGAGCCTCAACTGGATCAGGTTGAGCGCCTTGTGGTAGATCCGCAACACGGATCCATTATCCATTATAGTAGGAAAACTTAGCAAGGTTGAGAGAACACTCGTCGATCGGATCAGTGGGAGGCTCAACATCATAAGAGCTTAAGGCGGTGCCATAAGTGAAGGATGAAACAAGAGTAGTATGGCTATGCTGAACAAGATAGACGATCTCTACAAACATGATTTGAGCAAGGTTTGGATGCTTACCCTCACAAAAGCAACGAATCTAAAAATCATCAACTTGCCAGATCGTTAAGAATTTTCCACCGGATGGGCAAAACCACGAAATGTAAGCAAGTAAATGATGCAATTATGAGTATCAAACACGATTACGGAGCCACCAAGAACATATCCCAAAGAGTTTTCGTCACCAATTCCCACATCCTCAATACCCAAAAAGTTTTCTAAAACCAAAGAATCAATTTGAAAAGTTTTTCCCACAAGGTAAGATTGAATAGCAACTACTTTGGTTTTTCCTTCATTATAAATATACTGGGCATTGGAGTAAAAAATAAGGACAAAGTTTCGGTATAAAATCCTTGGTATACTTAAAAAGGCGTGAATTTCCATTGAACCATCAACTCAAGATATTGAATATAAAAGTGTTCGGAAGACAAGAAAGTTATTGAAACAATTCTCTCACGGCGGATTTTAAAGCTTTGGTAATGTTTAAAGCGATTTATGGTATTTGGAAAACCGGGTTCATTAAAACAATGTTGAAAGATATGGTTGAGATTTAGTTTTGTACCATTGTTTTCGGGATTGGGATTTGAAGATTGACCAACTCTTTCCTTTGCCTTTTCTTAGGACCCATTATAACAACCTGAAATCAAAATCAAACCAAAAACACAATGTATGCATAAATCAATACATTCAATCCAATAACCAATCCAATGATTAAGGTATTGTAAAAAAACTATATAGTATAATTTTAAAACATATACACATATAAAAATAATTTTTGGTAAAATAGAAATTGAAAAACAACGTTGAAACATATACAATATAATTTTATATTCGAACAAAAAAATTCAGTTTTGAATTTTATTTTTACAAAATCTTTGAAAAACATGATATATATATATATATATATATACTAAATATAATATTTTGAATAAAAACAGTATATGATTAAGAACGAAATTAAAAAATAATAATGTTTATACCTTGATTGAGGATTATAGATGAATCAGAAGATGATGATGCACGAAACTTGATGATTTTGTTAGGGTTTGATGAGAAACCCAAAAGCCCTAGAAAGTTTTGAAGAATTGTGTGAAAAACAAGAGGGATTTGTGAGGTTTTTATACCCAAAAATGAATCTAGGGTTTGAAAGAAAAAAGGTGTTTGATATAAAGTTGAAAACCCTCTTTCAATGCTATTTAAATTGTCTACTGGCAGCGCGCACTGATACACATAGGTGGCGTATCAAAACCGCATACCGGTACGGTTTTTAAGTCGTACCGATCCTCGACTCGTACCGGTACAAGCTTGCCTGTACGGAGGCTTGTTCATCAACCTCGTATCGATACGCGATGATTCGTATCGATACGCCTGCGCCAGAAATGTAAATTTTGGCAGCAAAGAGCTCAAAAATTCGATTTTACTCGAATCGAAAAGCATTAAGATGATATGTAAACATCATGTATGAGCTAAACATATGTATACTCCCCCTAACAACAAGCATAGATCATATAAGAGCAAAACACATAAGCACTGCAATCAATTAAATTCAAGTAAGATTTTTCACCAAAAAGGCTCTAAATGTCAAGAAATGCTAGTTAAACCCAATTCTCTCCTAAGAGATCAAAAACGCTCTTTGTCTAAAGGTTTGGTGAAGATACTCGCTAGTTGGTTCAATGTGTCTATATATTCTAGAACAACATCATTTTTCAAGATATGATCTCTAATGAAATGATGTCTTATCTCTTTGTGCTTGGTTCTAGAATGTTGGATGGGATTCTTAATGAGACATATGGCACTAGTGTTATCACACCTAAAAGGGATGATACCTACATCAATTCCATAATTTAAAAGTAATTGCTTCGTCCAAAGGACTTGAGCATAACAACTTCTAGCCAATATGTATTCTACTTCGGTGGTAGATAATGCTACACTATTTTTCTTCTTAGAAAACTATGATACGAGCATACTATCTAGGAATTGACAAGTATCTGAGGTGCTTTTTCTATCTATCTTACAACCTTCATAATTCGCATCTGAATGAGCAAGAAAATCAAAGGACGAATCTCTAAGATACCAAAGGCCTAAACAAGGTGTGTCTCTGAGGTATCTAAAGATTCTCTTAATGGTTATAAGGTGTGATTCTCTAGGACTAGCTTGAAATCTAGCACACAAGCAAACACTAAACATAATATCCGGTCTACTTGCTGTAAGATAAAGTAAAGATCCAATCATAGAGTGATAAAGCTTTAAATCAACATGCTTACCTCCTTCATCTTTGTCAAGCTTTATAGAAGAGCTCATTGGTGTAGCTTGAAGTTTTCACATTCTCCAGCCAAACTTCTTGAGCATGTCCTTGATGTACTTAGCTTGATTGATGAAGATGTCATCCTTTCTATGTTTAATTTGGAGTCCCAAGAATAATGAGAGCCCCCTCATCATGCTCATCTCAAATTCACCTTGCATCAACTTAGTAAAATCCCTTTAGATGGATCACCCAAAATCTCACCACCTTTGACATAGTTGAACTCCCTTTCATCATCACAAGAATCCTTTCTCGGAAGGGGGTTATCATCGAAACTACATGTATAAACTCTCCAATAACCAAAGTTCTTTTATTAAAGGGTAAACCACTGCATGGGTCACTTTCGTTTCTCGTTTGTACAGATTTAGTTACCACTTTTGAAAAGTGTCAATAAGTGGTCATCTACGTTTTCGATGTGTAAAGACTTGGTCACTCCGACGTTATAGTCTGTTAGTCCCCTAACGGATTGTGAATTAATTAACGAAAAAATAAGGGTAAATTACAGCAATAGCCATTAAAATTTATCTCATGTACATTTTTTCTCCTCAATTTAAAAAAGTAAAGATTATAGTCACTAATAAAAATGTTTCTTTATAATTTCACCCTTAAATTTTTAAAAATTCATTTTTCAATCCTAAAACATTATAGCCATTAAAATTTCTTTATAGTTTCAACACAAGCATACATCTAAACAAGCCTAAATATTTAGTAAAACAATAAAGTGTGAATTTTATCATATTTCGAACTTAGAATCTCAAGATGAACATCGCAAATCAGGTGAATGAGAAGCAGGCTGGCCATCACAACACATAGCACACCTGTAAAGGAATCAATATCAAAGTGATGTGCCAAAGCTATATATTACAGAAATTTGTTTTTCTCGCTTAAGTTCACATTCTGCAGCTGTGAACTCTTTTGATGTATAAACCACCCTCACCTTTTCAATCTTGAAATGAAAACAAACCTTCAGCACAGCCATTACCATTAGCAGTTAATCGATGTTGCTTCTTTGAGCAACATGTTGATTCCTTCAAAAGAGGGAAAGAAGATAAATGATATTTTCATCACCTTATCAAAACACCTCACGCTTAAGAAAAACACCCACATACTAAAACTGATATTTTGATCACTTTTTGGTGCTGGTAAGTGCTGGATCCATTTCCGAACAGAATGACAGTATTGTAACCATGACATGACAAGACAGGGTAAAGACCAAACAAGAAAAGAAGATAAAGCTACAATAAAAATAAAAATGGAAGAACAAACAAGAAGAAAAAAATCATAAGAAAGAATCACCTCAGCGAGTTCCTTTTCCATGTCCACATATTCAACATTTCTAGGATCATCAGCCAGGAGCTGTCTAAGCTGATGTTTCCAAAATCAGCTGATTAGTCGGATTTTGCAAGTCATGTTGAATTCTTCCAATTTTTCAGCAATCAAAGTTAATCACAAAATGCCTCTTTTAAAATAGTGGTAATAAAAACAAAACCCTAAACACAAATTAATCATTCGAAAACAAGAAGACTAGTTTAATCACATATGCGGGTCATTATATGTTTAATTCTTCAGAAACTCTTCGCAACAAATTAAAGCTAATGACGAGCATCAAGCAAAAAATTTGAAAAGACAAATAGAAGCAAAATTGGATACATGCTGAAGCTGCTCCTTATACGTAGAGAGATTTGAAGCCATCTCATCTATGCTTAGTTCATCTGTTCCTTGCATCGTGTGGTTTCGTTTTCCCTAAAATTCTCAATTTTGCTCTAAGTTTTGTATGATTTCCCTAAAACTTTGAATTGTAAAGTTTTAGGATTGAAAAATGAATTTTTAAAAATTTAAGGGTGAAATTATAAAGAAACATTTTTATTAGTGACTATAATGTTTACTTTTTTAAATTGAGGAGAAAAAATGTACATGAGATAAATTTTAATGGCTATTGCAGTAATTTACCCTTATTTTTTTATTAATTAATTCCCAATCTGTTAGGGGACTAACAGACTATAACGTCGGAGTGACCAAGTCTTTACACATCGAAAACGTAGATTACCACTTATTGACACTTTTCAAAAGTGGTGACTAAATCTGTACAAACGAGAAATGAAAGTGACATCTGCAGTAGTTTACCCTTTATTAAATACACAATAGTCTTTAGAGTTTTAAAAAATAACCTAAGAAAATAACTTCATCACTTTTAGCATCAAATTTGCCTAAATTGTATTTTCTATTATTTAAAACAAAACATTTGCAAGCAAATGGATGAAAATATCTAATGTTATCATTATCATCACAAAAATCCTTCCTCGGAAGGGGTTTATCATTGAAAACTACATGTATAAACTCTCCAATAACCAAAGTTCTTTTATTAAATACACAATATTCTTTAGAGTTTTAAAAAATAACCTATGAAAATAGCTTCATCACTTTTAGCATCAAATTTGCCTAAATTGTCTTTTCCATTATTTAAAACAAAACATTTGTAAGCAAATTGATGAAAATATCTAATGTTAGGCTTTTGAGATTTTAAAATCCCATAAGGTGTTTTCTTTAAAACCGGTCTAATCATTACTCGATTTACAATATAACAAGCCGTATTAGTGGCTTTCGCCCAAAATACTTTGGCAAATTGTTTTCACAAAGCATGGTTCTAGACATTTCTTCTAAAGTTCGATTTTTCCTCTCAACAACCCTATTTTGTTGAGGAGTGCGGGAGCGGAAAAATTATGGCTTATACCATTTGAATTGCAAAAATCCTTAAAACCTAGATTTTGAAATTAGGTACCATGGTTACTTCTAATGTGACAAATGGATTGACCAAGATCATTTTGAGTGATTTTTTAAAATGTGATGAATTTTTCTAAAGCCTCATCCTTGGTACTTAAAAATAGAACTCAAGTGTGTAACCCCCTCGTCCCGGTCCGGACGCTTGACCGATCCGAGTGGGCTACACGGGGATAACCGGGATGAAACCCGTTAAGGCTCCACTTCGGTTACCGACCAAAGGAAAAACTTTTTCATTCTTATTATCTTTTCTAGAGGTATTAATGAATCCTATGTGAGGAAGGCAACAACGGAAGAACTTGCAAGACAATCAACCAAACAACTCATCAAAACAGTCAATTTTAGTCCATTACAGCATGCTGTATCGAAACGCATTGACTTGGTCAACAGGCCAGAGACAACCTGATGAGACCGTTTCGAAATAGGGGTGACCCGTATCGAAACGACCCCAACGGTCAACTTCTCGTGGTCAACGAGATGAAGGTCGTTCCGAAACACTAAAGCCCGTTTCGATACGTTAATTTATCGCCAATTTCTCAGATTTCCAGTAGCAAAAATGTATCGAAACGGCCCCTAGGCGTATCGAAATGCCTGGCCAAAAACAAAGGGGACCGTATCGAAACTGTGTCGACCGTTTCGAAACGCCCTCTGTTTTCAGATTGGTTTTAGCTAGTTTATGGCACAAGGATGTCCCTAAACCCCCTCTAAAACCTAAAACAACACCCTAACACCAACCCTAAGGCAAAACCAAACATAACAAACATGCTTAACACTTCAAACACGAAAAGGTTATACGAATAAAGGTACCAACATCATAAGAAACATACATCCATGCATAGCATTAAAGGTATCATGCTTCAACAAGGCCAACACTTAGGCAAAATAAGATAGGTAAAAACAAACATGGTTTACAAGCAACGTGGCATCCAATGCCAAACAAACAAAACATATAAAAGGAGTCTAGCATGCTCCTAACAAACAACATCAACATACTTCAAAAGCATCACAACACAAATACATGTCCCATTGCTTGACCATTACATCATAACTAAAAATAACCGTACATGATAGCTAGGCTAGCACCACAAAGCACACACACTTGGAGGGCCCTTCTTGCACTAGCAACCCACGAACTAAGGATCTGCATTGTCGAACAAAAGAGAGCGTAAGCATAAATCTTAGTGAGGGTAAGCTCTTTAAAAACAAACCTTGACAATGCAGGGTCCAAGCACGATCTCAACAAGGTAAATGCATGTTCTTACCTTCGATCCTCATGAACCAAAAGTACAAGTGTTGCATGAACATATATACAATATCATGTCATGCTCAACAAGCTCAAATCCACATCTTATGTAAACACATATAATAATCCAAATAGGAATCACATTCAAAATCACATTGATACACATATCAACATATATTGGCACCTAGCTATGACTCGAATACGCGGATAAACACGTTGGAACTCATATCCAACAACAACTTTACCTCACGGTGGGATTACACTCATCACCAGTCTCGCGGAGGGGATTCCACTCATCCTCATGCCACGTCGATGGGATTACGCTCATCACCGACTATCATATACATAAGAAGAATTTCCAGGCTAACTCGTACTCCATCTTGATGACTACCATCATCAAGACCACGCGCGCATTTGACTCATGTGTGCACACTAACATCCTAATGATCGGTCATTTGTACCCAAGCATACTAGTGCCAACATTTAACTTAAACCTCAATATCATTTAATATCAACTTCCGTGCTTAGCACATACTCACCATGATTACAATAATGAACAATCCACATGCATATCACAATGCATCACAAACATGCGTCATCATACATGTATAACACATTATACATAATCATCATAACACAATTCATCATGAGGCATAAACATCAATTTAAGAGTTCAACCAATGTCTCTACCTAAACTTAGGATTAGGCTACCACTCTAATCCTAACTCTAGGTGGGTCTACCAAGCTCAACCTAGTCCACCTGCTTGAACCAAACACTTAAAACCACTTTGAAAACATTAAACCACTCACCTTCACTTCCAAGCTCAACTATCAGGCAACCAACACCTTCAAGCTTCCGGATTCACTCCCGATGCTTCACCAACACAAGCTCTTGCCTCCAAACAATCTCAACAAAATCAAAACAACCTCAAATCAGCTCAAACATTAAAGTATCTAACCCAGAATACTATACAAACATCAAACACAACAATTCAAGCCATGGACAACCCCCAAAATTACCAAACTCGAGCAGCCCATAAACCTCAACCAAAACTCATGATTTCAACACATTTAACACTTCCTAATGCTTCCAAAACAACCCTCAACTAACATAATAACATTAGCCTTCCATTTACAACATAAAACACACCCAAAAACCATTCCAAAACCCTTCAAAAACCCCCATTAAACCCAAATTCGGGAATGTGTATAAAACCATGTAAAAATCATATATGTTGGACCATTTGATTCACAAACATCATATCTAACATTATTAAATCAAAACCTCAAGTTAAAAACAATAAAGTTACCATTTTTATTCAAATCCTCTAAAAACACAATTTCTAAAACTTGGACCAAAATGAAAACTAATTGTACTTTTAAAGAGAGGAAGATGAGAGCAAGTTGGAAATGTAGTTACCTTTCAAAATCGGGCTAAAATGAAGAGATGATGAAATGGAATAGTGAAATGGAGAAACTCTCTCCCTTTGTCGTTGGTTTGAATTTGGAGAAGAAGATGGGATATTTGTTTATTTGAATAGTAATGAAATAAAAACTAAAATGGGTTTTAGTTGGAAGACCAACTATTTACTAAAATGCCATTAATGAATGGCCAAAACCCACATCTCTTAAAGTCCATGAATTTGGACTTAAGAGATAGGCTCAACATAGTCTTAAATATTTTGAAATCTCGAGGCCCATAAAAGTATTTTATTATTTAAATTATAAAACCGAACCCGAAGTAATATTAAAATATTATTTTCACCCGACCGCTAAACTCGGGTGTTACAAAGTGTATCTAGAGTAATGATCTACTAAAACAAATGCATATGATTTTCCACCCAAGCTCATAGTTCTAATAGGACCAAAAAGATCAATGTGGATCAAATGTAAAACTCTACTAGTAGAAACATCATTAATAGGTTTAAAAGAAACTCTTTAAGTTTGCCTTTTGCACAAGCATCACAAATTTTATCAAGAGAAAACTTTATTTTAGTCAAACCTCTTATTAGATCTTTTGAAACCAATTTTTCTAAAACACTCATGCTTGCATGCCCTAGTTTTCTATGTCATAACCATGAGTCATGTTCATCTTTTGCAACAAAACATGCATTTGAAATATGAATGTCATCTAAATGCACCATGTAAATGTTTCCTATACGATAACCAATGAGCACTATTTTGTTTGTTTCAATGTTTAAAATTTTGAAACCATTTGAATAAAAAAGAACATTGAAACCTTTATCACATAATTGACAAATGCTCAAAAGATTATGTTTTAGACTATTGACATACAAAACATTATCTATAAGAATAGAAGAGTGATTACCAATGGAACCAATTCCTTCAACGTGGCCTTTTGGAGTTGTCACCAAACGCCACTACTCCTCCACTCTTTGGTCTTAGTTCCAAGAACCGAATCTTGTCACTGGTCATGTGTCTTGAGCATCCACTATCAAGATACCATGAGTTTGCACATGTAGTTTTGTCCTTGTAGCAATGCTCCCTCTACAAACAAAGATTAAGTCTTGATTTTCGGTACCTAAATCATTTTGGGTCCATGAGTATTAACTTCCAAAATCTTGGTTCCCTTGGGAATCCAAGAAGTAATACCATGAATATCATTAGAAGCAATTAGTTCCTTAGGAACCCAAACACTCTTAATCATTTTACCTCTAGATGGCCTTTGGAAGCCTCTTTGTTTGTGGTTACCAAAATTTCTTTTTACATAGTTGGGTTTTGAAGATTCGCCTTTCTCAAAACTAGATTTCCCATCTCTGTTCAAAGAAGCTTTGAGTTCACTCACCTCCTTGTGGTGGTGATCATGAAACTTGGAAAGAAGATTGTTTAAATCAATATTTTCCTTTTCAAAATATTTTTGATTTTCTTGTAAATCCAAAACCTTCTTTTCAAGCCCCGAATTGGTTTTAGATGAGGAATCATTTTGATTTTTCAAATCTAAAATAATTTTATTGTTCTTCAAAATTGATTCCTTATACTTTTCTATCAATTCATCATACACCTCTTGCAACTCATCATAAGTTTCTTGAAGCTCATTAAAAGCGAAATAAAAAAATGATGAGATAGAGGTTACCTTAGGATCTTCTTCAAGAGCCATAAGGAAAAGATTGGTCACTTCTTTCTCCTCTTCATTAGATGATTCCTTACTACTTCAAGTAGCAACATGAGTCTTGAGCTTCTTGCACTCAAAGCATATAAGTTGATCATTCTCCTCCTCCTTGTTCTTGTTTTTGAAGTCTCCTCTTCGATGGAACTTTCTTCCTCTATTGGACTTCATGAACCTTGTGAACCTTTTGGCTAGCATAGTCATTTCTTCTTCATCATCCTCACTCGTATCACTTTCCTAAAGAGAAGCTTTGAGAGATATTTTGAGTTTCTTCTTCTCTACTTCATTCTTCTCTATTTTCTTCTATTCTGTCTTATTCTCTTCCTTACTTAATGATTCCATGAGTAAGGAGAGAACCCATAAGAGCATCGAGCTTCAATGTCTTCAAATCAGTTGCCTCGATGATGGCAGTCTTCTTCCCATCCCATGACTCGAGAAGAGAGTAGATGAGCTTCCGAACAAGCATGCCTTCGAGGATGATTTCTCTAAAGCCTTTGAGACCATTGACGGTGACGGTGAAGTGATCGAACATCTTGGTGACGTTCTCATCGGCCTCCATCTTGAAATTCCCATAGCTCAAGTTGAGAAGTCAAATCTTGGTCTCATTTACATCGTTGATGCCTTCATAGGCGATCTCAAGCTTGTCCCACACCTCCTTTGCACTTGTACACGAAAACATCTTTGAGTACCCATCCGGTCCAAGTGCACAAAAGAGCATGTGCAAGGCCTTGTCATTGACTTGCAATTTCCTTCTTTCTTCATTGGTCATTTCTTGCTTGGCCTTGGAAACTTGCTTTTCTCATTCTTGCTTCATTGGGATAGATGGTCCATCTTTGATTACATTCCAAAGAAGGTAATCGTTGGATTTGATGAATAGCCTTATCTGATTCTTCCAATATGGATAGTTGTCGGCATTAAAGAATGGTGGTTTGGTGGTAGATTGTGACTCGTACAAGTTGAGGCCAAAAGTAGATGCCATGGCTTTGAATGTAGATTGATGTATCTCCGCTAGAATTGTCTCAAAAGGGTGTTAATTCTTCCAATGAGTGTAACTATGATACCAATTGTTGAGATAATCAATCAATGGTGGAAGGCCAAGAGGGTGTGAATTGTTAATTAAAATTTTGAAGGGGGACAATTGGAAAATGAAAAATTGAAGACACAATGATTTATAGTGGTTCAAGCTTCTAACGAGCTCTAGATCCATTACCTTACCTCCCCACTAAAGATTTCAACCAATTCACTAAAAAATTCTTCCCCTTTTCTAGGCTAAGGAGGCAACCATTACAATCGATCAAAGCTTTCTACCCAAAGTTTGATCAAGGTTCACTCTTTTTACAAGAAGTTGATAGCAAACTAAAAATTTCTCTCAAAGGTGATATGTTTGCCCAAATACAAGTTCTCACAAACCCCAAACTTGAAACAAAGGATTGCAATTGAGATTGCACAAGTTGGGTACAAGAATTTGACTCTAAAAGCTTAAAGTTGTTAGATTTTTGCTTGATTGCTTTTGGATTGTTCAATAGTTGTTGTAGCATTGGAGACTTGTTTTTATACCCATTCATGGATTTCTAGTTGTTTGGGTGGTTGAATTCATCAATAGAGCCGTTGGAGGCCACTTTTTCTACAATAAATGTTATTTAGTGAGCAGGCGTATCGGTACACGAACACACGTGTCGATACTTATCAAAAGACGAAAGATCTGTTGTGCAATAGCGTATCAATACGCGAAGAGGCGTATCGAAACGATCATAGTGTAAAAATAGGGAAGTATTGATACGATAAAGGTCGTATCGGTACAGATTTTGCTCACTGTAATCTGTCTCAAAAGTCAAGTGAGGATTGCATCGGTACGCCTAGGGGAGTATCTGTACGGGTAAACCAACTTTTGAAGTTCGGTGATTCCAATAACTGATAAGGCAATGATAATATCATTAAATGCAAATATTTGAAAATCTTAAGACCCCGTATCGAAACGGGTAAGACCGTTTCAATACACTTAACCAAAATCTCAAACCTAGATGAAGGCCATATCGATACGGGTACAACCGTATCGGTATGCTTTGGCGATTAAAATTCCAACAGCTAAAACTCGTAGCGAAACACCTAAGGGTGTATCGATACACATGGGCGTTTTTGGTTAGTTTGAGTGTAAATGCTTAGGAAAATACTTGGGGTTTAAGTTTTTGGCTTAGAAACAAATTTTAGTTCAAAATTATTGTCATTTTCTTATACTTTTGAGTACTTAAAAAATTATTTACTTTTACAATTTTGTTCTTAAATAATTTGTTATATCAAAATCAAACATAAATTTTATAAATTGGATCGGAAGGGTCTCCATCGACCATCATAACAGGTTTATGCAGTACTCGATATTGATTAGTCAGTGAATGGTTAAATATCGGTGGCCAAACAAAAAATATAATTATTTATATTTTAAAAATATTAAGAGGTCATTGTAAAGAATATATTTTATATCTATATATTTGTGCATGCAATTTAGAAAAGTATGAATCAAGTATATGTTTTTATTTGAAGTCGATATAAGTGATAGAAGCTTGTTTATTTATTTATTTTGGTTGCACTCCCGATTTTCCGGAGCTTTGTCTTGACTAATCTGTATCGATTCGCGTCGTACACTTAATTTTGATGAGGAAGTCTCTTAGCGGAAATTTTCTACCTATATAAGGCCTTAAACTCGAGACATGCTTTAAGTGATACCAAGTTGTTACCACTTCGACAATCAGTTGATAAAAGGATTGTTACTTTCATTGCAATCTTTTTATAAGAAAGTCTATTAAAAGGAAATGATTAATGGATATTACTAATCACTTCACATTAGGTTACAATTCTTGCAATTGATTGGATTGAGAAGCGAAGCCTACTTGACTGATCTCATTGCCCCACCATGCATCCTTTGACAAATCCATGTATCCTTTCCAAGTAGTTGAAAGCTTCTACTATTATACCAATGCCTTGCCTTTATAAGATTTTACTAAAGTTATTTATATGAACTTTTTTGGTATAATTTCCATTAAAAACATTTTTTTATGTAAAGAGACCATAATTGAGAGACTGTAAAATGTACCTCATGTTATTCAATTAATTGTTTGACGATAAATAAGTCACTTTTTCTTTTAAAAAATTATAAATATGTTATTCAGCTTAAAATTGTTATAAACATGTTACTGGCCATTAAATTTGAAACAAACGTTTAATGTGGCCTTGGTGCAATAACAGTTTAGTCTTTCAAACGTATACATTCTATCAATTGTTTGAAATAATTCAATAAATTCAATCATTTATATTTAAAATTTCATCGATTTAGTCATTTGCAATTCTGTCAAACCAAGTTCTTCATATCTAAGCAACAACTGGATAGTTGCATTCTATCATAAAGCAACAATAAGATATTATTAAATTGTTATTATACCATGAAAGTAATATAACATTTTTAAGAGAATAAAAAATAATTTAAGAGGAAAACAAATATTAAATTGATAGAGTTTTTAAATATAAAGAGTTAAATTTATTGAATTATCTCGAATTAAGACCAAATTAATAGAATATATAAATTTTAAAGACTAAAAATGTTATTATATTATGTCATGTCACTGTTCATCTAACATTTAACGGTCAGAATTTGCATGTAATAATTTTTTAATTGAGAAATATGTTTGTAACTTGTAGAAGAAAAAAAATTCGTTTCTTATTAAGTAGAGAGATAATATATTTTTAAAATAAATACTAGAATTCGAACCTATACAAAATAGAATAACATAAAAAATGAACATCTTTAATTATTCAACTAGTTTATAGATAACATCGTATGTTATCTTTTGATAATAGATCAAATACGTGGAAACCAAGATTCATGTTGGCCACGTATACTTGATCGGGACTTGACCTTCTTCAATCTTCACTATTGACATAACATTTATTTCTTGATCTTATCAGTCCGAACAAAGTGTCGTGTTTATAATACGTATCGGTTCTTGTCCGTAGCGTGTGTTGCTTAATACCTTCCTTCACATTGCAAACGGACAGCAGCTCTGTCTTGGATATCCACCATCTCTTTCTCTGACATCACACCTCACAAGATAAAGCGTTTTCCCACTTTGAATTGCGTTTTTTTGCTTTCAACTAAAACGACAGAATTCTTCAATGTTTTTTTATATATAAGCAATTTGATAAATCTATGGATCATCCTGCTCCTCCATTATGTTTTATAAACTTCTAAATTGTGGGTGGGTTTCTATTTCTATCTAATCATTAGTACATATTTTAAGATTTTTTCTCGACAATAATAATTTTTATTAATGAGGAATTATATAGGTTCTTATCCTCAACTGTGTACATATTTTAAGTTGAAAATCTTGTAAATTATAATTAGGTTTAACTATAAAGTAAGTGCCTAAATTAAGTTTTTTTTAATAATAGGTGATTAAAGTATTTTTTGGCTGAAATAAGTGCCTAAAGTTTCGTTTTGGTTGAAATAGTGTCAAAGTAGGTGTTTCAATTGACTTTAAAACAAGCCAAAAAAAACTTTAGGTACTTATTTCAGCCAAAAAATACTTTAGACACCTATTACAAAAAAAAAAGACATAGTTTTAGTACTTATTTTGTAATTTAGCCTTATAATTAAAGTATCATATACTTTCTGAAGAAAATTATTCGATACACAAGTTGAATAGTTTTTAGGTTACACAACTCTGATTGTTTTAGGAGTTAGAGATTATTTTAGAGTAAGATTTAAATTTTAGTTTTGAAAGAGTAAATATGTATATTTATGTATTTTTTTATTGAAAAGAGGGGTAACAACACATGCCTCGTTAAAAACCCCCCTAAACCTAGATGGGGGAAAAGAGTACATGTGTTGTTACGTACAAGATATTAATCGAAAACAACAATAACCACGGACTAGACCACTAACGTCTTGTCGACTAAAACCAAATCCACCACTTCCGGGGGGGACTACGCCATATTCTTCCATCAAACGACCAACCAAAGGCCAGCGAAGCCATTTTATCAGCAACCGTATTGGAGCCCAGAGATATACGCCGAATAGATAAATCCCAATCACGCTTCCTAATCTCAATTAACTTGCTAGTAAGACCATGTCCACACAAAATTTCCTTCTTACCGTTTAACATATCCGCCACCGTAGAATTATCAGTCTCAAAATCTACAAAGCGGTAACCAAGATCCCATGCATGCTTTAAAGCTTCATAAGCCGCCCAAAGCTCGCACACAATAATCGAACAACGACCAACACATCTCCCAAAACCGAAAACCAAACTCCCCATCTCATCCCGAATAGTGGCACCAATAGCCGCCATTTGTAACGGTCCCCGAACCGAGCCATCCGCGTTAACCCTGACCCTCCCCCTATCCGGGCACATCCAGTGCGACGAAACCAAGTCACGCCTGGGGCCTCCATCTCCCCGCCCCATCGAAGCCGCAGCACCAGTGGGATGGAATGCTGTGGCATATTCTGCCCTCAAACGGACAGCAGCAGCCACCAATGTAACCCCCTCGTCCCGGTCTGGCCGGATGACCGGTCCGAGTGGGCTACACGGGGAAAACCGAGTGAAAACCCCTTGAGGATTCCCCCTCGGTTAGCAACCCTATTTTTTTTATTTTAAAACTTGTCTAGATGAGTAATTAATCCCATGTGGTCATACAACGGAACAACACATGCGATACAAAAATCCAACGAACTCAAACAATCATGCTACGGCCAAATTTTAAACTTTACTGCAGGTGGTATCGATACACCTAAGGGGTGTATCGATACCCCTTGACCGGGTCAACTGGTCAAAGTCAACCCGTGGAGACCGTATCGATACACCTAGGAGTGTATCGATACCCTCCCCAATTGTTGACTTCCCACGGTCAACGCTAAGGGGACCGTATCGATACGCATGAAGGCCCGTACCGATACGGAACTGGACAGTAGCTCCAGTGACCAAAATAGTATCGATACACCTCTCAAGTGTATCGATACACGGGGCCTGAACAAGAAGGTGGTATCGATACTGTACCAACCGTATCGATACCCCTGCACTGCAAAACCTCCCAAACTCAGCAAAACGATCAAGACTCGAATCTAAATGCAATTTAAGACTTCCCTAGCCCCAACCAAACATTCACACAACATTTACATACCACTATATAGCCATACAAGCGCCCATCAGGTATAAACATTAAGGAAATCATGCAATTGATCAAAGATGACATTTAAGCATTCAAAGGAGGCAAACAAGCAATTAAGGTCTCATGCCTCTACATACATACACTTATACATTCTCACAAGGCACATGACCAACACACAAGGTAAGCAATTTAGACATGGTTTACAATCCATCAACATAAGGCATTAACACATAAAACCAGCGCAACGGAGTCTAGATACAAGCTCCTAAGACACGTAGCATTTCCCATTGCTAAACTACTACATTATTTAATAAACCATACTTGAGCAATTACCACACGCTTGGACGCCCTTTTCTTGCTCCTTGCTAACTCCAAGCTAAAGATCTGCATTGTCGGAAAAAGGAGAGCGTAAGCATAAAGCTTCGTGAGCGGGGCTCTAAAACATAACTACGACAATGCAGGGTTCAAAGCTTTCTTTAAAATAAAGGTCAGCACATGCAAATCCTCCAACGACCTAATCCTTCTACTAACATACGAGTTCAACCAAAAGTCAACAATATAAGCATTTCTCATGACATTACACTTTATGGTATGCATGAGGACATAATCCTAGATGAAAGCAAAACAATATGAAGACAATGATATAGTGAGATACAACATGAACATTACATGGCATGCACAAGCATAACCAAAATACACACGGTGGGACTACACATCACCGTTTCGACTAGTAGTTTTCCAATGGGACTACACATCAAAGTACTCTTCTACTAGTCACTACCGGCGGGACTACACATCACCAGAGTCTTATACCACTCGCTACCGGCGGGACTACACATCACCGGAGCAACGACAACCATCACGTGAGGTTCGACACCAACCATGCAACACAACATACAATCACAATCATGCGACATGTACTCACTATATCATGCACAACCAAAACAAGTTGCAAACAATATCCACAATTAGGCATCTCTTTCTACTTACAATCTTACCAATCGCAATGGTCTCACACACCATTTTCGTGCACAACCTGCACCAACTTACACACATCTTACAAGGTATATTCAACAATACCATTATTACCATCATACATCATTAACGATATAGCAATAAGCAACATGCTTCTACTCAAGGTATTTAAATTTCATGCTTAACAAACCATTAACGCAAGAAATGAAAACAACCGGAAAAAGGGGAAATTAAATAGGCGATTCTCATCAACTTACTCTTGAATTTAAAATTGACCTTTCAAGCCCAACTAAACTCTTTCAAAACCAACCTTGAACCAAAACGTTTCTTGAAAACATTTCCACATTCATATGCTTGAACCAATTAATCAAAGCTATTTAAAACATTTTAACCACTCACCTAAGCTTCCAAGCTCCAAGCCAAGCAAGCAACCACTCTCACAAACCCGGATTTCTTCCCGAAGCTTCTCCAACACCAATCTCCGCTTTCAAACAACCTCAAACACATTTCAAACAACCTCAAATCAATTCATCAATTAAATTAGCAAACCCGGAACACTAATCAAACACCAAACTCAACATTTCAAGCCATGAACAACCCCCAAAATTACCAAATCCGAGCAGCCCTTATACACAGCCCAAAACTTGTGATTTCAACACATTTAGCACATTCAAATGCTTCCAAAACAGCCCCCAACTATTACCCTAACTTCAACCCTCAATTCCCAACACAAACCACACCCAAAACTCAACTAAAAACCCTCCTAAAACCCCACCAAAACCCAATTTCGGGAATCCTTATAAAACACCTCAAAAATTATATATGTTGGACCATTTGATTCATAAACACCATATCTAACAATATTAAATCAAAATCTCAAGTTAAACACCATAAAGCTACCATTTTTATTCAAATCTCCCAAAAATCCAAATTCTAAAACATGGATGAAAATGAAAACTACTTGTACTTTTGGAAAGAGGAAGGTGGGAGCAAGTCGAAAACGTGTTTACCTTTCAAAACCGAGCCAAAATGAGGGAGAAAGGAGGTGGGATAGCCACTTGGAGAAAAACTCCTCCTTTGTCGTGAGAATGGAAAATAGGGAGGGAGGAAGATGACAACTATTTGTGTTTTAAATTAAAAGTGGGGGTTTTTAATTTAGAAGGCAAAATATTTACACAAATGCCATTAATGAATGGCTATTGGGCTTGGTTTAAAAATTGGGTCCAACACCTTTTTTTTATTTGCAAACAAAACCCGAACCATTATTTTATTTACTTAAATTATAAAACCGGACCTGAATATTATTAAAATATTATTTTCACCCGACCCCTAAACCCGGGTGTTACAACTCTCCCCCACTTAAGGAAATTTCGTCCCCGAAATTTATCGGACATGAACCCACTTTCTTTCACACCACAACACACTAACCAAACTCGGTGGACTTACCACACAACATTAGCTATCTGATGTCAAGATCTCAACGGGTCCTTCAATGCATGACAATTTTAAACTCAACTCAATCTCTTCAACAACATAACACGGGACAAAACTGCCTCACACTTCCGAATCATAGATACACAAAACACATCACGGATCCCCTCCCTAACTCAGGTGGTAACTGCCGCAAATAAACAACAGAAGTAACCCGATTCACAATCTCATACAACACTGTTTGATTACCTAACCCATAACTTTCTCTGACTGGTCATCAGACCTCAACATACAACCAAACACTACGCAAACGTCTTCAAAAGTTTAGTCGAAAACTCGAATCTCTACTGACCACTATCGCATAAAAGACACTATACAACTCAAAATCTTGCTAAGGCACAACTCTGCCATCTTACTCACGGTACAAGTAGCTTGAACATGTATAAAATGAGCACACTCGATGTAACCATCATTGCTTACTCGGCTAAACCCTCTCATAAGAAATCAAAGGCGAACCGGACACAAAGTTCCTCAAATCTATTTCCCACTTTCATTAAGAATCTTCTACGGATGTAACAAACTAGAAGAAACTGATGCTCGATCTTGGCACACGGGCAAATTACACCCTTACTTTCATACTGAACCACATCATCCGTCAACTAAATCTAGAAGTACTCATCTTCAACCCACAATACGTCTTCATACTACTCAGATGCAATGCAAATGAACTGCCGCATGCTTCAGCCAACACAATACTTCTCAAAACACTATGTCTATAGGTACAGCTATTCTGTCTCTAAAAATGCAAACTCTATCACCTCTGAAACTGTATTCTGACGATCTTCCTTCCACTATATCTTGCACGTGAGGTGCCAAGAACCTGTCTTGCAACTGTTTCTCTTTAAGTATTCTGACTCAAAGTAGGCTCAACCCGAAACTCGGCCACAGAATCACTATCATACGGTAAACTGAATTCGACAATTACACCTCGCAACTCAACTACTAATCTAACAACAAAGACAGCTCGGAACATCGGTCACTACATTGACTCTCTTCGGATGGTACTCAATCTTGATATTACAGTCTTCAAGCAGTTCTAACACTTATGATGTTCAAGTTTCAACCCTTCCTAAGTTGTCTAACAATTCAAGTTCTGATGATATGTACATACACACTGTGCATTTCTTACTATACAAGCTTTGTCTCCAAGTCTTCGAAGCAATTACAACTGTAGTTAACTCTATGTCTCATATCGGATAACTCTTCTCGCGGTCTTTCAACTATCTTGACGAACAAGCCACAATCTTCCGTCTTGCATAAGCACACAGCCTAACTCTACATGTAACACATCACTATGGTTCACAAATTCTTTCTCTGACATAGGCCGGATCAAGGTCGAAGCCTTCATCAAAGTTTCTTTAAGCTTCTCAAGGGCTCATTGTCTCGCATCTAACCACACAACTGAACATTATTCTGTAGCAATCTAACAAAAGAGCAGCTATCTTCGAACGACTATTTACAAACTTCGATAGTAGCAATGCTAGACCTAGGAACTATAGGTTCCTGTCACAGACTTCAATTTCTTTCAACTCACATCTTCCTCTGTCTGTTCAAGATTTGTTCTAATACACTCGGCTAATTTACATGTCCTAAGAGAACATCTTCATTAACTCAAAGTTCACGTTGCACAACTTGGTATACAATTAATTCTCTAAAAGGATGTACAACCCTAACTTCAAGGCTTGTCATGGTCTTCTTCGGTACGTGAATATACCCACGTATCATCTAAGAGAGCTACTACAAACTGATCAAGGACTTAGGAAAACATCTTGCTCAACATCTCTATGAAAGTAACTAACACACTAGTCAATCAAAACGGCATAACACAAAACCCAAAGTGATCACATCTGCCCCGAAAGCTGTCTTCAATACTTCAACTTCTCTCACTTTCAACTGGTAATAATCGGATCTTAAATTAATCTTCAAATAGACTGAAGCACACACTAACTGGCCAACAAATCACTGACACTCGGAAACGGATACTAATTATTCACTGTCGCTTGGTTCAACTGTCTGAATTCTAAACACATTCTCGTACTGTCACTCTTTCTCCTTCACAAATTGTACTGCCATACTCTAAGATGACGTACTAGGCCTAATGAATCTAAGGTCTAACAAATCTCAAAGTTGGTTCTTCAACATTCTCAATTCCTTCGGAAATCACAAGATATAGAGCAATCAAAACAGGAGCGAACTCGAAGACGATATCATAAACAAACTCTTCTTCTCTATCAGGAGACAAACCGGGAAATTCCTCCAAACACTTTTAGGAAAACACAAACTATTCTAACATTCTGCGGTCTAATCCTCATTCAAAATCAAATCCATCACATTGGCTAGGCAAGCCCGTCAACCAAAATCAATCAGTCCTTGACCTCTAAAGCTGGTTCAACACTCGATACGAAATTCACATTCTCACCTACCATTTCAAGATCATAGCCAGCCGCAAGCTTTAAGAAAGCTCCCAATGTCTCAAAGTCTACCCTAACTCTATGTTCTACAAGCTAATCCATGCATAGTTTCACATCGAAACCGTAAAAAGGCAATTCCATCGCATCTACTGGAAACATGTGCTCCTGAACCATCAACAAACATCCCTTGTACATCTTTCTGACCACGATTGTATTCCCGGAGGAGCTAGTAACACTAAAACCTACCTCTAATACCTCACAAGGTGGATTTCAACAGCTTCGCAACTCACTCAAAATACACGGACGCGTAGATCCAGAATTAATTAGAAAACAAGCCCAATGTCTGTATCGAGGAATTACTTGCTACAACATCGACATCATTCCGAAGCCAACTCTTAGTTCATCACTTCTCTTACCATCTCATGTCAAGATCGGTCACATTGTTCTCCCTCAACAGAAACCGGCTCACAGGCACGCTGACCCAAACAAGCAAACTATACCTCCAACTCTGGTACTGTCATACTGCCCCAAACTAAAGCGATGAACTCTATCATCATTCACATCCTCCAAAACCTCAGATTCACGATTACCAGCCCTAGGCCCACGCCTCGGCCTCCAACTTACCAAAGACAACAATACAATACTAAACAAAACACACAAACAAGAATATTTAGGGTTAGCAAGAGCAAGGGTCCAAGGTGCTCAAGTATATTCCTTTACAAAAATCTTTTTAAATAAGTAATAGTAGCAATGGGAACTCGACACTACGCTTCAACACAAGCATCATGCTAACACATGCTTCCAAACACCGTACTAACAAGCAAACGTTTAACATTCATGGCAAAACATTCACCGAGACATAACAACAACATAACACATCAAACTTACCTCACTTACCTACCCGAGGTCTCGGAAACCTCAGGCTCTGATACCAATAAATATAACCCCCTCGTCCCGGTCTGGCCGGATGACCGGTCCGAGTGGGCTACACGGGGAAAACCGAGTGAAAACCCCTTGAGGATTCCCCCTCGGTTAGCAACCCTATTTTTTTTATTTTAAAACTAGTCTAGATGAGTAATTAATCCTATGTGGTCATACAGCGGAACAACACATGCGATACAAAAATCCAACGAACTCAAACAATCATGCTACGGCCAAATTTTAAACTTTACTGCAGGTGGTATCGATACACCTAAGGGGTGTATCGATACCCCTTGACCGGGTCAACTGGTCAAAGTCAACCCGTGGAGACCGTATCGATACACCTAGGAGTGTATCGATACCCTCCCCAATTGTTGACTTCCCACGGTCAACGCTAAGGGGACCGTATCGATACTCATGAAGGCCCGTACCGATACGGAACTGGACAGTAGCTCCAGTGACCAAAATAGTATCGATGGGACTACACATCACCGGCGGGACTACACATCACCGGAGTCTTCTACTAGTCACTACCGGCGGGACTACACATCACCGGAGTCTTATACCACTCGCTACCGGCGGGACTACACATCACTGGAGCAACGACAACCATCACGTGAGGTTCGACACCAACCATGCAACACAACATACAATCACAATCATGCGACATGTACTCACTATATCATGCACAACCAAAACAAGTTGCAAACAATATCCACAATTAGGCATCTCTTTCTACTTACAATCTTACCAATCGCAATGGTCTCACACACCATTTTCGTGCACAACCTGCACCAACTTACACACATCTTACAAGGTATATTCAACAATACCATTATTACAATCATACATCACTAACGATATAACAATAAGCAACATGCTTCTACTCAAGGTATTTAAATTTCATGCTTAACAAACCATTAACGCAAGAAATGAAAACAACCGGAAAAAGGGGAAATTAAATAGGCGATTCTCATCAACTTACTCTTGAATTTAAAATTGACCTTTCAAGCCCAACTAAACTCTTTCAAAACCAACCTTGAACCAAAACGTTTCTTGAAAACATTTCCACATTCATATGCTTGAACCAATTAATCAAAGCTATTTAAAACATTTTAACCACTCACCTAAGCTTCCAAGCTCCAAGCCAAGCAAGCAACCACTCTCACAAACCCGGATTTCTTCCCGAAGCTTCTCCAACATCAATCTCCGCTTTCAAACAACCTCAAACACATTTCAAACAACCTCAAATCAATTCATCAATTAAAGTAGCAAACCCGGAACACTAATCAAACACCAAACTCAACATTTCAAGCCATGAACAACCCCCAAAATTACCAAATCCGAGCAGCCCTTATACACAGCCCAAAACTTGTGATTTCAACACATTTAGCACATTCAAATGCTTCCAAAACAACCCCCAACTATTACCCTAACTTCAACCCTCAATTCCCAACACAAACCACACCCAAAACTCAACTAAAAACCCTCCTAAAACCCCACCAAAACCCAATTTCGGGAATCCTTATATAACACCTTAAAAATTATATATGTTGGACCATTTGATTCATAAACACCATATCTAACAATATTAAATCAAAATCTCAAGTTAAACACCATAAAGCTACCATTTTTATTCAAATCTCCCAAAAATCCAAATTCTAAAACATGGATGAAAATGAAAACTACTTGTACTTTTGGAAAGAGGAAGGTGGGAGCAAGTCGAAAACGTGTTTACCTTTCAAAACCGAGCCAAAATGAGGGAGAAAGGAGGTGGGATAGCCACTTGGAGAAAAACTCCTCCTTTGTCGTGAGAATGGAAAATAGGGAGGGAGGAAGATGACAACTATTTGTGTTTTAAATTAAAAGTGGGGGTTTTTAATTTAGAAGGCAAAATATTTACACAAATGCCATTAATGAATGGCTATTGGGCTTGGTTTAAAAATTGGGTCCAACACCTTTGTTTTATTTGCAAACAAAACCCGAACCATTATTTTATTTACTTAAATTATAAAACCGGACCTGAATATTATTAAAATATTATTTTCATCCGACCCCTAAACCCGGGTGTTACAACCAAGTCGCGCGGAGCAGCAGCAGTATCACCCAGCACACGCGCACATCGTTCTTTCTATATTAACCAGAGGACAATCGCAAATAGTATGGTTAAGGTTAAAGTTTAAAATTTAATTTTTAAGTGATTTTTAGTGTGGAGCATAAAAAGAGGCATGATTAGGAGGAGAGGATTAGATAAGGGCTTAAACCAAATCTAATATGGATGTGTTTACTGCCCAACTTTTGCCTTCTTGCTTTTGGGTGAGTTTTCAAGTATATATGCTAGCATTATAAAGACTTGTGTATTTAAATCGAACAACTTGTAATTAAATTAATGAGAGTAGATAAAGGACATCAAGCAGCTCTTGAAAATTTAGGGGATTATATTACTCAAATTTTGCTTATGTACATGTTGGTTGCGTTTTTAATTTATTTCATCTTGGGTTATAGTATTTAAGCTATTATTTTAATTTTACTCGAACCTAGAGACTTGGAGATTCTACTTTAGAAAAGATTTGTTTGAGCTGTTACTTTAAAAATCATTTGTTTGAGAAAAAAATATTTATTACGTTTTCAAATACATTTGTTTGAGCTGTCATCTTAGAAAATAAAAAGCTAATAAGATTTTGGATTCGGATTATGGATATTCTACTCGGATCAAACTTGGTGTATTCGGACTTGGATCGGTCTGAAAGTCCGATTATTAATCGGGTAGGATTCGGGCTTTATAGAATTCGATCCAAATTCGATCCATTGTCGTCCCTAAACTATACCAACTTTTTTATTTTGGTACTTAAAGTATTTTTTGGTCAAAATAAGTACCTAAAGTATACTTTTTAGTTAAATTAGGTACCTAAAGTATAATTTTTGGTCAAAATAGGTACCTAGGGTATTTTTCGTTAAAGTAAGTATCTATAGTATATTTTTTTATTCAAAATAGTTATCTAAAGTATTTTTAGGTCAAAATAGGTACTTAAAGTATACATATTTTTTTATACACGTTCCTAAAAATTGGGACGTGACATTAATTAAAAGGATTATTATACTATACATCGGGGTTAGAAATTTTTTGTTTCCATAAGCCACTCAATTATAGGGTATAGGGTTTTAGTTTAGAGTTTAGGGGTTTAGTGTAAGGGTTTAGAATTTAGGCTTCATTGTTAGAATTTAGGATTTATTTTTAGCACTTAAGGTTTAGGGTTTAAGGTAATATGGATAGAGATTTAGGTTTTGACCTATAAACCCTAAACCCAAAATTCTATCAAGAACCACTAAATTCAAAACTACTACACCTAAACCCATAAACTTTAAACCCTAAACAGAGTCCCTAACCCCTAAAACTAAGCTGCTTGTGTAAAAAAGTTTCCACAAGTGCTTGTGTATAGAATAATTACCCTAATTAAAAAATACATTATCTGCCTATTTTAACGAGAAATATACTTGGGTACTTATTTTGACCAAAAATACTTTAGGTACTCACTCTGACAAAAAAAAACTTTAGGTACCTATTTTGACCAAAATATATACTTTGGGTACCTAATTTAACCAAAACGTATATTTTAAGTACTTATTTTGACTATAAAAATACTTTAGGTACTAAAATGAAAAGGTTGGTATACTTTACGTACTAATATGATATATAAGCCTAAAAAAATTATCCTTCAAATCTTTTTCGTGAATGAAGCAGTCACGTTCCAAAAAGTTGTGGAGGCCTTGTGTTACTTTTTAAAATGAGTCCCTCAAAATATATAAAATAAGGCGAAATTGTAAAATATCAAAATTTATAATATTACGACTCTTACAAAATAAAAAATTCCAAACATATGAAACTAAGACAATAAAAAGTGGAACTTATATGAGAATACTGATAAATTTATGATACTAAAAGATAAAAAGAATAACTTATATCCCCAATAAAAAATAAAAGAAGAAGAAGCACTACTTTTAACAAGACCACCGAATTGGATAAGAAACAACCTTCGAACTCTCAAAATCTTCAAATTCTCCAATTAGAAATTCAACCTTCAAAACACTAATTAAAAATTGTAGTATGAACTTTTTTTCTGGCTTTTAGACGATGAATACCACTAATTAGTAGTTGAATCTATAGTAGTTGAAGAAGATTGAAACTAGCATGGACATAAATAATATTTTTTTTGTCCATTAAACACCATATATTGGTGGTTATTTTAAGAAGAATTGGTTACAATTGAATTCTTGAGATAATAAGAGAACAATTAGAAGAATTTTTTTGTTGAGTCTTGCCATGAGAATTGATAAAGGAAAGATATCAAGAGTTTTTTTGACTGATGTAGGGAACAAAGAATTGATTACAAGAGAGAATTGATGTACAAATTAGAATGAATTTTTTTCTGAGTTTTCTTCACGCGTTCGTATCATAGGGAAAACATTTTTTTGAGTTAGTAGATTTTTTTCAAAGTGTGAGGCCTTCAAATTTGGAGGCGCTGTAAGTGTCACATGCCACACTTGTAAATAGAAGGGTCTAGAATGAAGACTATCGTAGTCGAACCACCGATACCAATGAATAATGTTTCAAGAAATTGTGAGACAAAATATTTGTGACCTATAAACCCTAAATTGTAACCCTAAACCCAAAATTCTATCAACAACCCCTAAATTCAAAACTACTACACTTAAACCCATAAACTTTAAACCCTAAACGGAGTCCTTAACCCCTAAAAATAAGCCGTTTGTGTAAAAAAATTTCCACAACTGCTTGTGTATAGAATAATTACCCTAATTAAAAAAATACATTATCTGCCTATTTTAACGAGAAATATATTTGGGTACTTATTTTGACCAAAAATACTTTAGGTACTTACTCTGACGAAAAAATACTTTAGGTACCTATTTTGACCAAAAAATATACTTTAGGTACCTAATTTAACCAAAACGTATACTTTATGTACTTATTTTAACCAAAAAATATTTTAGGAACTAAAATGAAAAGGTTGGTATACTTTAGGTACTAATATGATATATAAGCCTAAAAAATTTATCCTTCAAATCTTTTTCCTGAATGAAGCAGTCATGTTCCAAAAAGTTGTGGAGGCCATGTGTTACTTTTTAAAATGAGCACCCTAAAATATATAAAATAAGGCGAAATTGTAAAATATCAAAATTTATAATATTACGACTCTTACAAAATAAAAAAATTCCAAACATATGAAACTAAGACAATAAAAAGTGTAACTTATATGAGAATACTGATAAATTTATGATACTAAAAGATAAAAAGAATAACTTATATCCCCAATAAAAAATAAAAGAAGAAGTGTAACTCCCTCGTCCCAGTCCGGACGCTTGACCGGTCCGAGTGGGCCACACGGGGAAAACCAAAGCAAAACCCGTTAAAGTTTCCCCTCGGTTAACAACCCTAAAGAATTTCTTTTAAATTTAATCTTCTCTAGAGGCACCTTTAAATCCTATGTGATTACGACAGCGGAAAGACAAGCATTCATAAAACGATAACTCGAACAACATACACAGAACAATCCATTTTAGATTATTAGGTAGGTCGTTTCGAAACACCCTCAAGGTGTATCGAAACGCCTTGACTTGGTCAACGGCTCTAAGCCTACACTAGGAGGCCGTATCGGAACGGAGGTCAACCGTTCCGAAACACCCTCAACGGTCAACTTCTCGTGGTCAACGAGATATTGACCGTTCTGAAACTCTTAGACCCGTTTCGAAACCCCATCATCTCGGTAAATTCTCATATTTCCAGTAGCCAAAGTGTTCCGATACCCGTTTCAGAACAGGGGTTCATAGTGGCCAAACTGTATCGAAACGAGTTCCGATACGGGGTCCCTAAAGCTTAACCCGTTCCGAAACAGCCCAGCCCATTCGAAACACTGGTTGTCTGCAAAATCTCAAAACCTGCTTTAGACAACTCCTAGAGGTTCCAAACGTCCGAAACAACTACACGAGGCCTACGAATCATACCAATACAGTCTAGAGGCATGCTCCCTAGCAACCATACACAACAAACACAAGATATACAAAGGCACTCATTCCAAAAGACCCTACATGGCATTACAATTAGCATACTTCAACATAGTCAACACTTAGACAATTCAAGGTAAGCAATTATCAACAAGGTTTACAAGCAAGGGCATACATCTGAAAAGCCAAGTTAACGAATACATACGAGGAGTCTAACATGCTCCTAAAAAACAACAAGATACTCCAAAAGCATCATAACACGATTACATGTCCCATTGCTTAACCATTACATCATAAACTAAAAACCATACTTGATAGCTAGCACCACAAGCACACGCACTTGGAGGCCTCTTCTTGCACTTAGCAACCCACGAGCCACTGATCTGCATTGTCGAACAAAGAGAGCATAAGCAATAAAGATTAGTGAGGGTAAGCTCTTTAAAAAAAAAACCTTGATAATGCAGGGTCCAAGCACGATCTCAACCAAGGTAAATGCATGATTATACCTTCGATCCTCAAGAGCCAACATGTTAATGATGCATGAACAATTCAACTATATGCCATGCTCAACAAGCTCTATTTCACAATATATGTAAACACATATAAACATCCAAGTAGAAATCACATTCCACATCACATTGATACACATATCAATCAATATTGGCACCTAGCTATGACCCAAATATGCGGATAAACACGTTGGAACTCATATCCAACAACCACTTTACCTTACGGTGGGATTACACTCATCACCGGTCTCGCGGAGGGGATTCCACTCATCCTCATGCCCCGTCGATGGGATTCCACTCATCATCGACTATATATAAATAACAATTTCCGGGCGAACCCGTACTCCTCCTTGGTGACTCAACGCCACCAAGGCCACGCGCGAATTTTGACTCATGTGTGCACAATAACATCCTAATGATCGATCATTTGTACTCAAGCATACTAGTGCCAACATTGAACTCAATCCACATTATCAATTACAACCAATTCCGTGCTTAGCACGTACTCACCATGATCACAATCATGAACAATTCTCATGCATATCACAATGCATCACATCCATGCCTCTTTTCACATGTATATCACATTATACATAAATCACAATATCACAAATAATACGAGGCATAAACATCCATTACAAGTTCAACCAATGGCTCTAGTTTAAGTTTAGGATTATGCTACCACCCTAATCCTAACTCTAGGTGGGTCTACCAAGCCTGACCTAGTCCACATGCTCAAACCAAACATTTAAAACCACTTTAAAACATTAACCACTCACCTAAACTTCCAAGCTCAAATATCAAGCAAACGACCACCTTTAAGCTTCCGGATATCCTCCCGATGCTTCACCGACACAAGTTCTCATCTCTAAATAACCTAAACACAAACCAAACAACTTCCAATCAGCCCGAGCATCAAAATAGTTAACCCGGAATACAATTCAAACTTTAAACTCAACATTTAAAGCCATGAACAAACCCCACTTTTAACCAATTCGAGCAGCCCAATAACCTTGTTCAAAACTCATGTTTCCAACACCTTTTATACCCACAATTGATCCCAAAGCAACCCCTAACCATAGTACTAACATTAGCCCACCAATTCCAACCTAAAACAACCCCCAAAAACTCACCCAAAACCCTTCAAAAACCCTTTTAAACCCCATTTCGGGAATATGCTCAAAACCAAGTAAAATTCATATATGTGGTACCATTTAGCTCCTAGACTTCATAACTAACAACATTAAATCGAAATATTAAGTTAAACATAGTAAAGGTATCATTTTTTAATCAAAACCCTTGAAAACTCCATTTCCAAAACTTTAATGAAAATAAAAACTAATTGTACTTTTAAAGAGAGGAGGTTGAGGAGAAGTCAAAAATGTTATTACCTTTCAAAAACGAGTTGAAATGAAGGAGCTCTGTGATGGAATAGTAGAAATGGAGGATGAGAGCTCAATGTCGTTGAAATGGTATTTTGAAGGAGATGAATAGTGAAATGTTTGATAAAAGGGGATTTAAAATTGGAACTTGTATTATTTACAAGTTTGCCATTAATGAATGGCTATTTCCTTTATTCTTTAAAATCCCTCCATTTTGTATTTCATCCATTTTAGTCCAACATCAAAATTTGTTTTTGAAACCCGGGGCCCACAAGATTATTTTAATTATAGAACCGAACCCAAAATAATATTAAAATATTATTTTCAACCGATCCCTAAACCTGGGTGTTACAAGAAGAAGAAGCACTACATTTAACAAGACCACCGAATTGGATAAGAAACAACCTTCGGACTCTCAAAATCTTCAAATTCTCCAATTAGAAATTCAACCTTCAAAACACTAATTAAAAATTGTAGTATGAACTTTCTTTTTAAGCTTTTAAACGATGAATACCACTAATTAGTAGTTGAATCTAGAGTAGTTGAAGAAGATTGAAACTAGCATGGACATAAATAATATTTCTTTTTGGCCGTTAAACACCATATACTGGTGGTTATTTCAAGAAGAATTGGTTACAATTGAATTCTTGAGATAATAAGAGAACAATTAGAAGAATTTTTTTTGTTGAGTCTTGCCATGAGAATTGATAAAAGAGAGATATCAAGAGTTTTCTTGATTGATGTAGGGAACAAAGAATTGATGACGAGAGAGAATTGATGTAGAAATTAGAATGATTTTTTACTGAGTTTTCTTCATGCATGCGTATCATAGGGAAAATAATTTTTTTAGTTAGTAGATTTTTTTCAAAGTGTGAGGCCCTCAAATTTGGAGGCGTTGTAAGTGTCACATGCCACACTTGTAAATAGACGGGTCTAGAATGAAGACTATCGTAGTCGGACCACTGATACTAGTGAATAATGTTTCAAGAAATTATGAGACAAAATATTTGTGAAAAGACAACAAGAAAAACCCCACGCTTGAACATTTTGATTGTTTCCTCGGAAAATCTTATCCGCTCTGTTTGGTAAATACTTTTTTGAGTTGAAATTAGAAGTTTAAGTGGTTAAATTTATTAATTTAAATATTTGGTAAATAGTATATTGCAATAGCGGATTGAGATGAAACCTGTAAATCTGAATAAAAAACTATTAAAATGAGCTTTTTGAGTTAGAGGTTTGAATACAAGAATTGTAAAGACTTTTTTGTCCTTGATAATTACAAAAAAAATCTTTAAATAACATACATTTGAATAACTAATAAAATTAAAAATATAATTTCATAAATAAGAAATTAATATATACATACATCTAAATTAAATAGTTAATAAAATTATATTCAAAATATAATTTCATAAATAATAAATTAATGTATACATCTATATTTAATAATTATTAACATTATATTAAAAAATAATTTCACAAATAAAAAATTAATATATACATTATTCACATATGCTTAGTAATGATATTAAGAATATCATAATTTTTCTCTACTCTCGTAGCACGTTTTCCTTTTTTCTTTCTAGGTTTTTCCTACGTTTTTCTTCATCTCGTCTCTTCTCTGGTACAGTCTTGTTGTTCTCTTACGTTGATTCTGGCCCCATGGGTGATATGGAGGATGAGTTGGCTACTTTGTCCATCGACGATGGAGAGGATGAAGGTCTTCAAATTGATCTGGAGGAAGCTGACGCTCAATCATCCATTGAATTCTATTTTGTGGGTTCTTTTCTCACTTACAATATTATTAACTTCCCGTCAATGAAGTCTACTTTGGCCACTGTATGGCACCCCCGGCAGGCATTTCCATTTCGAATTTAGGGGATGGAAGGTTCTTGTTTCGACTCTATCATGTCCTCGATGTGGATCGGATCGAAAGTGGAGGCCCATGGACTTTTAATAGCCATCTGTTGGTCCTTCATCGACTGAAGGAAGGAGAGGATCCGCTTACGGTTCCTTTACATTTTGTTGATTTTTGGATCTATGTTCATGAAGTTCCTGAGGGTTTTTTATCTGAGAAAGTTGCAAAGGTACTAGGAAACTTCATTGGATCTTTCAGGTTTTATGATTCAAAAGCCACTGCGTTGGGGTACAAGCGTATTATGAAGATCC